>CATIUR010000003.1:152586758-154986758 GCA_949592205.1 Helichrysum umbraculigerum | reverse complement strand
TGTGACGGAAACTATAATCAAATTTTCTTTCGGTCTTTTGCAGTATATTAATGGAGGTTTAGTTGTTGGATTTGTATACTGGGCCCCTGAATCGCATTTCTTGGTGTTCTTTAATCAGCTAAGGTTGCAGTAGTAGATGCTATTTGTACATGAAGTTTCACATTTCTTTTTTTTTTACTCTCTGGTTCAGATTATATAGGTAAGCTTTTCATCTCTCCCATGCTTAGTAGGTACATTCCCAGTATATGTAATCACTAAAGACGTTCTCATGAAATGTACTCATAGGCTAACTAATCATATATTTCTTTTTCTTCTTTTTGTTGAAAATAATGAATCTCATTAGGGCTAATGCCATACTTGCTCTTTTTTCCGTTAAATTATTATCTAGCAATTTTGGTTAAAAGTTAATGTTTCTTCCTCGTTGTCTTTCAGTGTCAGATGACTTGTGTTTCTATGCAGTCCAAAGAGCAGAGCTAGGAAGTGTATATACACTTCTTTAAAACTGCAGTCTTCCATCCCTCGACGGCTCGACTGACAGATGTAATTATGAGCTATTTGAAGCATTAGTATATTGGATGTAAGTAAGTGATTTTGAAGTAGAGTAAATTTTGGCTGCTAGAGTTCTGCTATCTAGGATAAGTTCTTTGGTGTATCCAAATCTAAATTCATCAGTTATCGTAGATTTTTATCAAGTGGTGAATAAAAAGGTGGAAATGATCATTTACATTTTATTTTTTTATTGTCCGTGCTTTTGTTTTGAAAAGTGTCTTTGAGTTGATATGATGTTTGCGGAGGGTTTAATTTTCTCCAGGCAAAGAAGCTGCTCAAAGTCATCAACGTCTTGTATAGTTGTATGTTTGTTACTAAATTTCTCCTTTTCTAATGATCATATGAGTTGTCTTGTTTATTTACTTAGTGATGTGTAAGAGTGATTTTTTAAATTCCACTTCTATTTTCTTGAAATTATCACAGGCTTTAATTTTGCTATATCGGAGCTCAGAGTCTTCAACCTCTGCCAGTTTTTTCTTTTACATGAGCATCCATAAAGTTATCCTATAGATAACCCTAAAATTGCAGAAGTTTTTTCTCTCTTTATTTCTCTGAATATTAAAGTCTGAATCGCAAAGATAGATTACGAGTAATGAAATTGTATGTTTTAGGATTCTTGAAATAAAAATGCTAGATAAAGTAGCCTTCAATACATAAACAGGCAGTGATGAACACCGCCATCATCTTAAGAAGTTTAAACGTTATAACATACACGTCATCTATTCATGGCAGATTAACCGTATGAATACTGCCTCCCTTCAGTTTGGTTTACCAAAAGACACGTTCTTTGCTATTTTTGCCCCTCTTCCTTTGGCCATGTAAAGACCCATGTGATGCATTATCTCCTGCCAAAAGACAACGGTTCAGTAAGAGATCAATATTATATGTTCCATGATAATTATTATACGAGTACACTGTACATTTCCTTTTTACCTGGGGATGAGCTAGGGCATCTTTATTTTCCCTTGCAGCCGATGCTGGGAAATCGAAGGTGGCGCAGCCTTGGGAATATACCACTACGTCTTGCAATGGTGCGAGAAAACCACGGTTTCTTGCTGATAATGTGGAGCAAACAAAATCAAGCACACATATGTCTGTGCATATCCCTGCAACCAATAACTTCACCAACATACAGTCAATAGCTTGAGGTTGATAGCGGTTAAAGTTGTAAAATTTATATGCTTATTTTTGTTCTGCTCACTGTAAGCTATCTTAGGGTAAAATTTACCATTTGTATCTTGTTGTTTTTCACCCAGTCTACAAAAACATTTGTGCCATCTTCTTCAATAGAACCGATGTATCCATCGTAACAGTCCTTGCGCCTGATTGTTACATTTGGCTCTCTCTCCAACCACTGTAGAGCTGTATAACAGAAACTAAAAGATGAGACCAAGCATGGGGTACTAGATAACCAGTGCTTCGTGTAAAGGTGCAAAATGAGGAATAGAACTCTAATTATTTGTTATAAAGCATATCAAACTCAACTATCAGATAGATAACATCAATTAGTTACATAGAAAAGTATTAGTCCTAGAACCGGGCTTTTAATTGGCCTAACTGGCTTTTAGAAAGAATATGAGGCGCAATAAGTAATATCCAAGTTCGAATGGGCCTAAAGAAACTTGGATTTTTCGGGGCAGGACCCAAGACCAATTGTGCATCTCTACACCAATTTGGTGCCTGATATTCACCCATAAGAGCTCCCATCCATACGAGTTTCGAATTTCACTATTTTGCTAGCTTGCGCATACACACAAAAACGCATATTCATACACGTGATACACAAATACTATATGCATAGACAAAATCGAGTTTCATCTATATCTATATCTGTATCGATATAATTAATATAATACAATCATTGGCATATTAAAGAGGCTAAGGAATGAATATATGTCGGAAGAATATAAGTACCAGGAACCAAATTGGATTCATCCGAGCCTGCAAGACAGTGAGAAGGATAAGGGTGCTCAGGCTTTCCAGGTTGATGCGTATCTAAAAACGCAAGAACTGGCCATTTCTTGTCACAGAACATTTTCGACAGTTTCACTGATTCATCGATCATTTCAGATACCTGATCATTTGGCTCCCTAGGTGCCTTCACAAACAAATTCATCACCTCATAACAATCTTTATAAATAGATCATCATCAGTTACATATGTAAATACGAATACTACTAATACTTTGTTAATAAAACTCACCAGATTTCCAGATCCAACAGTGCAGAAACCATTAATGATGTCTACAAGAACAAGTCCAGTTATAACATCTTCAGGTATGCATAATAATTCTTCCTCTAGTGGTACTTCTTTCTTTAAAAGCTCAAGTGTGTGTAGCACCATTTTTTTGTTCTTTGAGATTCAATAATGATATGAATATTTAATATTTAATGGTCTGGTTATATCTTTGAAATGGAATATTGGATGTGTATTTAAGTGCGTTTTGTGGAATGATGTTTCAAGTATTATAGGTAAATGACATATTATGATTCTGTTGAATTTGATAGATGATAAAATGTGGGCCCTACATAAACTCTTTCTTTTGTTTACAAGGATTGTGACACCACATTGAAAGGTTGAAATTTTCTTCTCAATCCACTTATCGATCTGATCCGTGTCCTAGCGTGGAGGATCAGGCTCTTACATTTCTTGAGGTTCATGATCGTGTAATAAAAGGGCCTTCACGAAAATGGTTATAACTTGGGCTACGAGGCTCCGTTTCAGACTCATAATCTATCAAATCGAAGCATTGAAAGGTTGAAATTTTCTTCTCAATCCACTTATCGATCTGATCCGCACCCTAGCGTGGAGGATCAGGCTCTTACATTTCTTGAGGCTCATGATCGTGTAATAAAAGGGCCTTCACAAAAATGGTCATAACATGGGTTACGAGGCTCCGTTTCAGACTCATAATCAATCAAATCGAAGCTTGGAACTAGAAGAGCACAGCTTGGTACCGAGGCCCAAAAACGTATCCTAAAATAAGTTATGGGCTATTTTATGTTTTTATATTTATTTTGGGCTTTTGTTTTGGATGTTTTGCTTGGCCCGTTGCGTTTTTAGGCCCGTTTCTATTTCTGCTACCTTTTTTGGGGTTTCATTGTGTGAGGCACATTTCACTTTTGAATTTTTCACTCAATTTGTGTTAACAATTGAGTTGAATTTATCCTAACGACGGTATTCTTTCTAATCAACGTGCGTTGGAAGATATTAACATAGTATTCAAGGAATCAACGGGCTTAATCTATAACTCGCTAAATATATCTATGATAATCAAAATTGTTTATTTCGTGTATCATTTACTAATTAGCAACATATTGTTTTTTAGTTAAGAAATTTCAAAGAGGGGATTGGACTTTGGAGTTTATACACGCAATGTTATGTTTGGATTTACTGCAAAAAGGGCACTCGTGTAAAAAATCACCTTTTCGAATTTGATAAAGTTTATTATTGCTATGAAACATATTTAATTTAAATTTAAATTACTTTAAAAAGGAGAACTTTGTCATGATTTTGATTCTTCACGTAAATCTATGATATAATATACATATCGTCAAATGTGGGGTATTTTTTTTATCCAAGGATAAGAAGTATGCATCAAACTTTATCATGGTGCCGGCTCTATCAGGAAAGTTATTATTGTTCCAACTGGTCATAGTGATATAAAAAAAAGTTGATTCCGAAACTAAAAAATGCTTTCGTTAAATACATAACATATGACGATAAAATTTATGTCAAAATGTAGATAAAATTACACTGATCATGAATATATATTCGGAATTATTTTATACATTGTATATAAAAAGTTATCAAAGAAAAACGAAAAACTACGTTAATTAAATATGAAAAATATAATATATTAAATATTGTATGATATAGTTTTGTTTTATATTAGGCGCGCCGTGCTCTTCAAAAAAAATATTAGTCACGCCGTCTCACCGAATTCACGCCGGTCAGCTTTTTAGAGCTTTTAGGAGCTTTAGCTTTTAATTTTGAAATTAAAAGTTCGTATCCAAATACTGTTTGTTTTAACAAGCTTCAAGCTTTTAGTGTAAACTAAAAGCTAGAGAGGAGCGGTAGCTTTTTGTTACCATATGACTTTCGTACCCTTTCATGTATTAAAGGATAAATTATTTTTTGTTTATGCGTAATTTAACAACCTGACCATATTTGTATACTATAAAACACATACATTACCTCTATCATTTCAACATCTTTTTTCTCGTTTTACGTGCTCTTTTTAATCAAACGTAAGGCCACGTGACTTGCATCATAATTCATAACCCATACAAAAATCAACAAGACAATGAGATGTTCTTTTTTTTTTTCTCTTTTATATTATATTTTAACTAGTTTTATGACCCGTGATAACACGGGTTTGTTAGAAAAATTATAACAGTAATTGCTATCTATGTATACAAAATGGTTTTACATATTACTTGGTATTATTACATCTTTGTAGCCTGTTTAGTGAATACTTTTTATGATTGTATTTGATTTTTTATTATTACATTTTGTAGCCTATTAGATGTGTATGAGTGCATGTCAAATCTGTGTAGGTTGATAATAAGTGAAATTTTTACTAAATACTCCGTAAGCTATTTAATTAATAATAGCGTATTGAAAACGCCATACATCTCGATTGTTAACTTGAAATTGTTCTATTGTTTCTATCGTTCTATCAAGTATATATCTCACAAACGTTTTGTGCTCCAAGTCTATAGTGTATGAAATAGCAATTTGGCAAAAGCCGTGGTCAGGTGAGCAAGTAACAACTATAGTAGCAAGGGTTTATACACAAATAGGTTATTATACTTTGCGAAAATGTTCAATTTTATACTGAACTTTGAAAATGTTCAATTGGGTTACTGTACTTGTAAAAATGTTCAATTAGGTTACCAAACTTTCGACGATGTGCAATTAGGTTACCAAACTTTCAACAATGTACGTAACAATGTGCAATTGGGTCACTCGGAATCAAGCAAAAATAGGCGTGAAACACGCTTTGAAAGTACAGTAACCCAATTGAACGTTTTTAAAGTTTAGTAACCTAGATAAATATTTTAGCAAAGTACAGTGACCTATTTGTATATAAACCATAGTAGCAAATATATAAGACATTAATGACAACTAAAAATAATTATAGTAAGGCAAGCACACCCACAACCAAAACCACTCTAATTTCTACTTGGGGGCTGCTAACCATACCCCCTGGCCCACTCTTTTTCTGCTCCTACCCCATTTTTTTTTATTTCTACCTTCTGTTTAGTCTAAAACTGAAACTGATTCTGTACTGAACTAGATCAAACTTAAATAAAATTAGACTGAAAATGGTGGGCCAGGGGGGTAGGAGCAGAATTTTGGGGGTGGGTTTAGATTCAGCCTTTCTACTTACCCCAACTATAGTAGCAAATATATCAAGTTTTACATATACATAAACACACACTAAACAATTAACATGGGAGTGTAAAATCAACAATGGATAAAAGACAGAGGATCCATCATTAAAAGAACCAAACACTATACAAATTTTTAACAAAAATGAAAATATGAATAGTTTTATAGGCACTTTAGCTAGGGAATCTTCAACAGCTTCGTTGCTCTAAAAAACACAAAATCATTATAAACATTAAAAATTAATATGGAAAATAATGCATTTTATTAGCCAAGTAATAACACTATAAAAATTGCAGTAATGAAACTCAGATACTTAAATAGCAAAAAACAGAATCAATCGAATATTCGAATGTGCTAATCCTTTCTTAGCCTTTTTATTAAGATCCATGTAACACTACCAAAAGATTAACTAAAAGATTACCCATTTAGTCCCTAGCCTACCCGACCCAACCATTTTGTCACCGCTAATGGTTACGTTATATTTGTTTCGAGTCATGGTTCATCGCATGACAATTGATACCGGTCCTTTTTGAAAGTAGGGATCCAAAACCATCTGGGCACGGGTCTCATGGCAAGAACTATAATTCATTATGCCACACAATCTGAATCACTAAAACCCGGTCACAACTGTTATTATATCAACTTCATCATCTTCATTTAGACCAGATTCAATCGATGAGCATAATTTTCTGCAACAGGGAGCTGCTTGACAAAGGACATATATCAGTTGATAAATTCAAAACCAAAAGAAGTCAAATGATCTGCCAAGGATGTATGCGATTTGACCAATGAACCTCAAGACATATATATCAGCCTCAGCATAAAACCTATATCAAATATATATAATCATGAAAATGTAACTCTTCAATCCTTCTTACGAAGTCAGTTGATCAACAATATCACATAGAAAATTACATAAATAGATATCAACAACAGAGCTTCTCACCTTTGATTTCTATCTTTAAAAATAACAAAATACAAAAGCAGTTATAATTATCCATGAACAAATTATAAACAAATAACAAATAATACAAAAGCAGCTTATGAGCCATGAATACTACCAAGATAAGAGCAAGCCAGTTAGTAGGATTGACATCGAGATTATAGTAACTGTTTCCCCAAAAAAAAAGTCAAACAACCAAATAGGCAAATTGCCATTACATTTCTATGAAAGTACACTAAAAATCTTGATATACCTATTCTCCATCAGTTCCTACCTTAAATTTTAGAATCTTCAATGTAAGCAATATCATGCTGATGAAAAAACCTAAAATCGGATCTACAAAAAGCAGATGAACATAAATGAAACAAAAAAGAAGTGGAGAGCAAATGGTAATTTAAGATAGAAGATAAAAGAAGATTTGAAGAAATTGTCTTGGCAAAATGCTAGAATTAATGGTTTGATAATATCAAATACTTGCAAAGTACCAAGGAAGGTAAAGAAACCGATTGGAACATTGGGCGATGGATTGTATCAATTGAATGGCTGGATATTTGTTGAAGGTAATAGGACAGTGTAAAAAAGCAGCGTGCATCTCCAAAAAAAAAAAAAAAAAAAGGAAAAGGAAAACTTTTTACTATAATCAAGGTATGCTCTCCCGATGTAATGAGTATCATGTAAAATGAGAGCTTAGGAAATCACATAAATAAAAGGAAAAAGAAAACTTTTTACTATAATCAAGGTAACCTTTCGTATTGCTTTGGCGTGTAGATGGGATAAAATCAAGAGGAAAGTGAAAAGTTTTTGCCTTAAAAATAGCAACAATATCTAGGGAAACTTAAAAAGATATGTATTCATTAATTTTTTTACACGCCGAAGTTTAAATGCACACGCATGAGTATTGGTGCATTAACTCGTTTTTTCAATTTTTAAAACCATTCTAATCAAAATATTATTACTAAAGCATGACATCAGCGGATTAATGTGGGTATGACACGTCAGCAAATTCGATTGCTTCAATTGGTGCCAACTCAGCTTTATGACGTCAGCGTATCCCCCTTTAGTAGATAAAATAGATTTAATAATTTAATTTTAAAAAGTACATAAACTTTATATATTCTATGCAAACAATATATTTATATTTATCTGCACAAAATTGCATAATGTTATTGTTCGGAAAAAAATAACATCCTTATACATACACATATAATGATTTGTTTAATTTATTGTTTAAGTTTATTATTTTTGTCCTTTTTAGTCATTTTATACAATTTAGTTACAGCTACAGCTATTATACCAAACACACATTACACAAATAAAAGCTACATCTTATTAAAAGCTACAGCTTTCAGCTTACAGCTAAAGCCAACGGCTAGTTTTACCAAACATATACTCTTAACGAATAAGACCATTTTGGTCACGTTCCTCGTGTTTGCACCAACAAAACTCGTTCTTGGTAGACGATGAAATATCATCATTGGCCAGTTATTAATGATGTAACAACAACTACTTTCGGTTCTTTTAGTTTTTTCACGAGAAGAATTAAACCATATATATATCCCCATTCCAATAACATGAACAAAACGAAAGCTATTCACAAAAGGTGATGATTCGTATACCCTTAAAAATTACTGCAAACTGTATTTTACTGTGTTGTACAGTACCACCGTGGCACCGTGTAAAACATAATTAGTAGTGTCCTGATAATCGTTGGTGGTTTACAAATCATTTCCGTCAGATAAAACAGGGTTTTTTGCAGAAAAATGAATCAATAGTTTTCTTTTTTGCATTTTCGGGTATCAACTAATTTTTTTTCCAAAAAATGAACCACTAATATAAAATCGAACATTTTCGGGTATTAGTAAAAAATTAATGCTACTTTAATTTAAAAATAACGACAAATTAACTACTTTACGAAGTAAAACTCTTGCTACATGAATGTATTTTGAATAATCTTAAATTATATATAAGATTCAGTTAAAATCTAATCAACCAATAGAATTATTCAATTTTGTCCAATTAGCTAAATTATAGGATTTAGTGACATCATAAATCATTACTTATTTATTATCTAAAGAAAAATAATTATGATAACTTTATCCAAATAGGTATTCGTAATACATCAGAACTATTATCATATCACAATAGGTATCCGTAATATATTAGGACTATTATCATATCACAATTTGATTTGATGATGCGTTGATGAGATTTAATCCTTCATATCAACAACTTTTAAAATCTATTTGTTTGCGACCAACCCCGTGTAATACGCGGGTATAGAGTCTAGTTAAGTATAAATGGTTCATATTAATTTGTTAGTAATACCCGAAAATGTTCAATTTTATATTAGTGGTTCATTTTTTTGGAAAAGAAATTAGTTGATACCCGAAAATGCAAAAAAGTAAACCATTTTTGATTCGGCAAAAAAAAATAAAAAAAAAACCCCAATAAAACATGTACTACTATTTAACCTATAATTCGCAATCACTTCCAACAAAAACCCCACAACCATACAATGCGATCATCACTCACAATCCATAATTCCATTTTCAATCCCAATCCCCCATTGTTCACACCTCTTCAAATCCGCCCACAATTCTTCAACTTCCGCACTACTAATCTAACAACAACAACAACAACAATCATGTCTTCTCCATCTTCTTCTTTTGGTAAGTTTAAGGTTAATTCAAACACTGCTGATGGCGGCTTTCTTACTGTCACTGAGTTTGCTGGCAAACAAGGGGCTGATGTTGGTGATGATTTGGTCCTTTTGTTTACTCATTTAGAGTTTGCCTTCAAGAAGATTGCAGCTCTCGTTGCTTCTCCGGTCAATTCTACTCTCGGAAAAAGCTCCGGTGACGGCCAAGATGTCGGGTCGGATAGAGATAAACCCAAACCACTTGACATTGTTTCTGTAAGTATGTATATACTATTGCTAATTCTAATTTCCTTCTTTGATATTTATTCAGTAACAGTTTAGGACTTTAGGGACCCAATTTTAACGATTTAGCACTTTAATAAAAGTTTTCACCCTCTAATTATGCGAAACCTTCAGGGTATATCAGGCAAATTATGCTAAATTCTTCCCCATTTCTCTGATTGAATTTTCATACTTTGAACGCGAAATATAAGAAAATTCGGTAACATATTTGGGATTTTTTATTTATTTATTATTATTTATTTATTTTTGTATTTCGCTGAAATTCTTCATAGTTGGCCATTTTTGCATAAACTTTTGCGTTTCTATCCTTATATTCAAATGGGTCTGCGGAATAGTTCAAAACACTCGAATTCGACCCATTCGCAGAATCGTTACCCATTTCTCATTTCTGCGTTATCTTTCTTATTCACATAATACTAGGCGAAATGCTGGTGTTACTTTTTAGCTGAGCGTCAAATTGTTAACAATGGTATCATAAAATGCTAATGAAGTCTTAAACAAGTTAAGCTAATTGCAACAAAATTACTAGCCTACTTTCACTTTAGTTTATCACTGAACATAAATTTCCAAATTAATCTGATGAAAAAATAAACAAAAGAAAAAATAAAACGAGTAAAAGCAACTAATTTTGGGGGAAAAGTTTAAATTGATCATCTTGGCCGAAATTGGATTCTGCAGCAAGGTCACGTCCCCCAACTCCAAATGGTTTGCAAGTTAAGTTTATTTAAAGTTACATTATGGTGCAATCAGTAACAAAATGCAAATACACTAAGTGGTAAAAACATAAGTACGTTTGCAAGAAAGGTAGAAGCATGTTGCCTTTTGGTGCTACTAACGCTAATTCGATTATATAATGATTATTTTTCAGAATGAGATCATCTTGTCTTGTTTGAGAAACTCTGGGAAAGTTGCTGTTATGGCTTCAGAAGAAGATGATGCTCCTGTTTGGATAAAAGATAATGCCCCATATGTAGTAGTTACTGATCCTTTAGATGGTTCTCGAAATATTGATGCTTCTATCCCCACTGGAACTATTTTTGGAGTATATAATCGGTTGATAGAACTTGATAGTCTTCCTGTGGAAGAAAAGGCGTTGCTAAATTCATTACAAAGTGGCAGTAAGCTGGTTGCTGCAGGCTATGTTCTTTATTCATCAGCTACCATAATGTGCACCAGTTTTGGTTTTGGTGCACATGCGTTCACTCTAGATCGGACAACGGGAGACTTTGTTCTCACACATCCGAACATCAAGATTCCTCCTCGAGGTAATTCAACGTGTCCCTAAAAGATGGGTGTTTGGTTTAGGAAAATGGATTTCAATGTTCAAACCCACTATCCCACATTCCCACTTGGGATTGGAATACACCTAAAATGATGGGTTTGATTACCAATTATCAGTACCATACCCTTAATTAAACAAATAATTAAGTATCAAGCCCATTCCCTCATTCTCATACCCATCAAACGAACACCCCCTGAAATGTTTAAATTATTGTATAGTTTAATACTTTCATATGCTTTAAAGGCACATGATAAGTTTAATTTAAAGATATCTAGATTCTCTTAGAAATGGCAACTTTTGTTCTTTAAACAGTGTCAGTTCTGTTATTTTGTCTTAAGAATCTACTGAACATTTTATTGTAGCTTAAGATGTGCCCTTATTACATATGTTGAGCAAATCGTAGTTTAATTACCGACTTTGAGTTGGTTAAGTCATTCATTTAGGTCATTTAATATTTTTTATCTTATGTATACAGTAGGAAAATAACGGAGAGAAACAAATACATAATCCCACAAACAAACAAAAAGTATTTTGTGAGTCCCGTACATCTAACATGTGTGTCTTGTCAGGTCAAATTTATTCAGTCAACGATGCTCGATATTTTGACTGGCCAGAGGGTCTGAGGCGATACATCGACACTATCAGACAAGGCAAAGGCAAGTTCCCTAAAAAGTACTCCGCACGTTATATTTGCTCATTAGTTGCCGATTTTCACAGAACCTTAATGTATGGTGGGGTGGCAATGAACCCTAGAGATCATCTTCGACTTGTATACGAGGCTAACCCTCTGAGTTTTCTAGCCGAACAAGCTGGAGGAAAAGGGTCTGATGGTAAGAAGAGAATTCTGTCAATTCAACCAGTTAAGTTGCACCAAAGACTTCCATTGTTTTTGGGAAGCCCAGATGATATTGATGAGTTGGAAAGTTTTGGTGATGTTCAACAAACAGTAAATCCTGGTTATGATGTATAATAATAATATAATATGCTGATAGTTTTTTTTATGATAATTAACATCATGTATATATGTATGTATGCTTTAAGTGTGGTTATACACAATAAAAGAAGTAAATTGTAATACTGTCATGTTGAGTTACATTTTGGGCATGTTTACTATACATTTTTTTTTTCTGTAATTTTGATACTAAGTAATTTGTAAATACGTTGATGACCTGTAATTCTGATCGGTTTACACGCTCGTACGTACTGTAAGGGCTGCGAGCTCCAAAGTTGCATTACATTGGGAACAAGGATCAATATATGAAATTGAATGATTCATCGTCAGACCGAATGTCCAAACAAAAGGGCTGCTAGCTCCAAAGTTGCATTACATTGGGAACAAGGATCAATATATGAAATTGAATGATTCATCGTCAGACCGAATGTCCAAACAAAACGTGATTTATTCATTTCCACATTGTTATGACCTAATTCAAGTGTCATAAGATGGTGTCTATGAAAGTTTGAAAGCTAACACTTTGTTAAATCTGTATAATTTTTTTTTTTTTTTTTTAAAAAAAGCTACTCTACAATGTAATTTACATAAACTCACATAGTAATATAGTAGAGATACAAAATTACAAACCATATTTATCTGCAATTGTGTCCTATGATATCTGAATTCACAACTTCTAATTAATGGGCGCTCAACATACCGCGGAATAGAAAACCTTTGATACCACGTTTTGATCTTAAGATTAAAAGTTATAATCGAATGCTTTGTATATTATTTTTCAAAATGGTGTTATAAGAGAAAAATAAGATTACAATATATGTAATATATATACAAATACAAATTAAGTTATCATATTTAAATTAAATTTAAAGAAAAATATTATAGATGAAAACTTTACAACTAGTAAAAAAAAATTATTGTAATCCCAATAATGATACAGTATTACAGTATGTAAATATTTATATTTTATTCGAATCAAATCAAATAAAATAAAATAAAATAATATTCATATCCTTCTACAATTACTAGGTTTATTTATTCACAAAGATCTTTGAAAATGATTGACCCCCGTCTTTGACACATCACCATCACCATCACCATCACCATCACCTTCTCCGGAGATACAATAACCAGTGACATGACCGGAGCTCCGTTTATCTCTCTCCCAATCTACACCGCCGCAACAACCACCGCCTCCCCACCACCACAATCCCCACAACCCACAATCCCCTCATCCACCAGCACCACCCCAACTCCTAAATACAACACCGGCCCCACCTGCTTCCGACTATTATGCCACGCCTCTTGCATTGGTGGCATCATCGGAAAATCAGGCTCCGTAATCAGACAACTTCAACTCTCCACGTCATCAAAAATCCGTATCGAAAATTCTCCCCCGGGTTCCGATGATCGTATCATTAGTATCTTTGCTGATTCCACAGTCAACAAAACGATGTCGTTTGGTAACCAAGAAAATAGTATCAATAATGTTAACGACGATGAGGAGGGTTTATACACTGAGGTTTCATCTGCACAAGAGGCTTTAGTTAGGGTTTATGAAAGGGTTTTAGAAGTAGCTGCTGAAGTTGAAGGGGACAATTCTGCGCCTGGGGGTTTCGTTTCGTGTCGGTTGCTTACGGATACGGTTTACGTTAAGTTTGTGATTGGGAAAGGTGGGAAAAACGTAGCCAAGATTAGGAAGGATACTGGGTGTAGAATTAGGATTTTGGGTCGAGATAGTTTGCCTTCTTGTGCTGTGCCTAATGATGAAATGATTGTGGTTAGTATCCTTGTATTTTTTTAAATTTCCTTTTACCATAATTGTACTTTGATTATGTGTTAGCTTTCTGATCATGTTTTAATCTTTACCTAACAATCTGTTGTATGCTTGTATGCACCCAACTTTGCTATGGTATGTATGTAATGAAATCGGTATTTTGTGCTGACTTGGCTGCTATATAACTACATAAGTTGTTACGTCATCAAAAACGGTGCCACATCAATTTTTTACAAGTTATAAGTATACTAGGAATATTAAGGCTGGATACTAATATATGATTTTCGGTAAAGCTACGTTTCTGGACACTTAGCCCATTTGAAAATGTGCATGTAACTATAACGATTAACGAACAGAGCTAAGGAGGAACCTGATTTATAGTAAAAATTCGTTGGTGAGGCTGGTTGATTGGGTTGTTGGAAAATCATCCTATTGGAAAATGTCTAAACCAATAGGTTTATAGCTTTATAGAGTGACTTCATTAAAATTCGAATTATGTATTTTAGAGTTTTGGTTTGGTGATATATGTGAGTTTTTGTGTGTATGGCAGATCGAGGGTGATATTCTTGCCATTAAAAAGGCACTTATTGCTGTTGCTCGCCATCTTCAAGATTGCCCACCTTGTGATAAAGTGGGGATATTTTTTGGTAGACCTCACAATGGGTTCAATCGGGAAACCCCATTTCCAAATGGGTTTAATCAGGAACCAACATTGCCAAATGGATTCAATCGCGAAGCAACATTGCCATATGGGTTCAATCGGGAGCCCCCATTGCCATATGGGTTCAATCGGGAACCCCCACTGCCAAATGGGTTCAATCGAGAGAATGCATTGCCAAACGGGTTGAGTCAAGAACGCACATTGCCAAATGGGTTGACTCGAGAAAATGCGTTGCCAAATGAGTTCATTCGAGAACGCACATTGCCAAATGGGTTCAATCAAGAACACACATTGCCAAATGGGTTCAATCGAGTACACGGATCGCCAAACAGGTTCAATCGAGAACACGCATCGCCAAACGGGTACATGGATGCTGCAGCATTTCCGTCAGTGGACTTAAGAAATTCTCATGGTCAATATCAAATAGTGTTCAGGATCCTTTGTTCTGGAGATAGGATAGGCCAAGTGATAGGAAACTCAGGGACAAGCATTCAGGCATTAGAAGGTGAATCAGGTGCTCACATAAGCGTTGCACCTTCAGTTTTTGGTTGTGATGAACGGTTAATTACCATTACTTCAATGGAGGTTCGTTAGTTCATTTGACCATCACCATCAACGTTATCAAAGAGTTTTATTTTTTAACATGTTAATTTGTTTCTTGTGTTTTTATAGAGTCCAGATTCACCAATCTCGCCTGCACAAAATGCTGTAATTCTTGTATTCAATAGGTCTGTGGAGGCTGGCTATGAAAATGGGTTAGACTCACCATCTTCAGGAACACCTATTTCTGCTAGACTTCTGATTCAGCCGTACCAGATGGGTTGTCTAATAGGCAAACATGGTTCGATAATGTCAGATATGAGAAAAGTAACTGGCGCTTATATAAAGATAGTTGGTGGACACGAAGTTCCGAGATGTGCTTCAGAGACTGATCAAGTAGTTTTGGTGAGATCTTTATGCTTTCTGTCTCACTTTCTGCAACTTTTTCTATTAGTTATTAATCCAAATTTCCTGATTATGTAGATGAAAGGAGGGTGTGTAAATGTGCGTGATGCCTTGTACAGTGTCACTGGCCGGCTTCGAAACCTCCTCTTCTCCAGTAGAAGGTCGAGTGACCCAAATATGAACGGTCAACCCCTTGGTCCACCCTCTTTTGGAGTCCATCCTTCAGGTGCTACTCCTCATGGTAATCAACATACAAGTTTAGCGCAGAGTATGGATAGTCTCAGACTCGGCAGTAATGTAGATCATCCTTCGTCATCTGGACCACGGAGATCTCAAGTAACGCTTCTTTTTGTTTTATGTTATACTTTAGTTTTATGTTTCTTTGTGATAATATATTGTATATTGTTTTCAGGGGGGAGATGGAAATCTGATGAACTATTTTAAAGGTGGCATTGAACTTGGAAGGTTTGAATCATATTCCGCCTTAATGTTTACAGACAATTTTATTAGGTTAAATGCTCCCGTATTTATAGTGTTAAAAAACATTTTCCAGGGGAAGTAGATCTGCTATTATAACAAACACAACTGTGGAAATTATGGTTCCTAGAAATGTCATTGGGTCCATTTATGGGGAGAATGGAAGTAATCTGGCTCGTCTAAGACAGGTAACTAAAGTTATTCTATTGATTGCAGTTATAATGGAGCAGTACGTTAATAGTGTTTGGCAAATTCTGATTGTGTAAGGAATTAGTAGATAAAAATGACCAAGGACTTCGTTTTCAATAAAGAGAGACGTTTTGTTAATAGGGATTAAATGTCTAAGGATCATGTAAATAGGAAATATTGTTTAACCTTAGTTTCCAGTTTTGAAAACCTGACCCCTTGAATAATCAAACAAGTGAAAGCGTAATATGCTTATCGAATCTGAAATCGCAATAACCAAGTAATCAGTCCTGATGCAAAATCCAAACACACGACCAGATTTGAAAATTCATAGTGAAGACTTTGGTTTTGTTAAACATGCCCATAAAATGCCTAGAAGACTTTTAACGCCACATAATAGAAGCAGCATAAGTTAAATGTCAAAGACTTCCATATTGACGAATACGCTAGACTCAATATCAAACAGCTCCTAATATCTTGTTATTTCTATACATTTGGGACAATTTCAAAGTACAAATTCAACATGTTTGACTATTAGAAGTCAAAGGCAGTCTAATATAGAAAACTTTTGAGAGAATTATATTAGTAAAATTGGAACGATACAGAGAATTACTCCGTATATTAGTATGATTATCTGCTCTCGTATATCGTCATCTAATCTCGTTTTAAAATTCACTTTTGTGGTGTATGGAACCAGATTTCGGGTGCAACGGTTGTAGTTCATGAAACGGGTTCGGGATTGACTGACCACACTGTTGTCATATCTGGTACTCCTGATCAAACCCAGTCAGCTCAAAGCCTCCTACAAGCATTCATACTTACAGACCAACATTGATGAAGTCTACGAGTTTTTTGAGTAACCAAAGATTTTGTCTTATGCTACAGTAATTATCAGTTACAGTCGTTGACCTTCCAGCAAAGAGAGAGCAAAACAAGATTTTAAGAGCTTGAATGCTAGTAATACTTTAAAGGTCTTGTGTTTATTATTGACTCTTTAATTATTCCTTTTTGGGTTCTGAAAATAGCTAGTTTTAGAAGTTAGATTGTGGAGAAGTAGCTCTTGACATAGATCGTATTAATTAATCATCGTGAAGCAAAATATTGAACTCGAACGAGTATAGATGGTAAAGGTAACTTTTGAAGGGATTGGTATTATGTTTGCTAGCAATTTTGCTATTGATATTTTGTCATTAGAGTAGAGTTCAAATGTGTACATCAATTTTGAGTGAGAACAGGGGAATTAATCTCAACCACCAATTTTGCTATGACCAATTTTGAGGTAAATAAGAGCTAATTTTGCTATTGATATTTTGTCATTAGAGTAGAGTTCACTTGTGTACATCAATTTTGAGTGAGAACAGGGGAATCAATCTCAACAACTCATTTTCATCAAATACCCATTTCCCCCACATTTTTGAAACTCAAATATCAACGGTAAGTCGAAAAATCATGAAAATTGCACTATAAAATTCAATGTTTTCTCCTCTTTGATTTGCCGTCCCTCAAGGCATACTTTTGACAACTTTTTTTTTTTTTTCATTTTTGGTGGATTTTACAAATTAGTAACACATGTGTTAGTGATTGGTTGTACATTTGATTTGTGATTAGGGTTAGGGCTTAGGGCTGGGGTTTAGGGTTTAGCATTTAAGGTTAGGGTTTAGCAGGGTTTAAGATTTAAGGTTTAGCAGGGTTGAGGGTTTAGTATGATTTCGGTTTAGAGTTTGTAAAGCGTGTAGAGTTTAGGGTTTGGGGTTTAGGGTTGGGGGTTTCGGGCGAAACCCCAAACCCCCAACCCTAAACTCTACCATCTAAACCCTAAAACCTAAACGCAACACTTTAACACATGTGTTAGTAAATGTGAAACCCACCAAAAAAGATGAAAAAAAACTCGTCGAAAGTATGCCTTGAGGGACGGCAAATCGAAGAGGAGAAAACGCTGAATTTAATGGTGCAATTTTCATAATTTTTTGATTTGTCGTTTGTGAGATAATTGATGTTGGGGGTAAATGAGTTTTGTACATTTGGAATATTCTCTTTGTACACATGGCACAATATCATTGGTTCCCTCATTCTCACACACATTCCTATTTTCATTTGAACCTCACCATTTGTCATTATCATAGAACCATTCTTATATTTTCATACTATATATGTGCTCTTATGGCTAGTCGTGAACATAATCGGGTTTTGGCCTGACCCGACCCTACCCGAAAACCCGAACCGGGTATTGGTCAAAGATCAAAAACCGGGTTTTGACCAACCCGACCCGGTTTTGGGTGGGGGAAAACCCAACCCTATAAAAACCGATTTGTACCTGGTTAGAACCGGTTCGGGTCGAAAACCCGGTTTCAAACCGGGTATGGTGTACCCGCCAGGTATCTAGGGTTCCCGCCGGGTAGACTGGGTTCCCACCGGGTAGACATTGTTCCCGCCGGGTACTTTGGCTTGATACAGTTCTGTCCACATTTTTCAAACACTACCCGCCGGGTACAAATGTACACGCCGGGTACTAAAGGCTTGATCCAACATTACTGACCATTTTCCGCTGAAATTTCACCTAAATTCAAATAGAAAAGTGTTTTGGGATGTCGTTGTACAAAAACGTACCCAAACGTCGTCCACAGTCAAGCATTCCAAAATATCCAAACATAAATTTTAAAATTACTTAAATAAACCGTAATCAAATTGTCTAGAAAAGTTCCTGAATCACATGAGGCACGCAAGCACTCAAAATGGGGAATAGTCATAGGGGAATCCACGCTCCTCTTGCTCTCTCTCCTGCTGCCTTCGATACTCTTCCTGCAGCTCTGCCAAGGCGGCACCCTCGTTATAAACCGGTGGTGGATAGCTTGCTCCAGACTGACCCCACATGGGTGGGTAGTGGTAGGATGTAGGCCGGTAGTTGGGCACCACTTCAGAAAGTCTTTGTGTGTTGTGTGCCGACCAAGCGTTGTAGTAGCGCTGTGCTCCAAGCTCATACCTGACTTCCTGCGAAAAATCAGTATGGCTAACCTGAAGGCCCTGAATACCCTGCATAATATTCAGCATGGATGGCTGTGCTGCGCCTTGCTGCTGGAAACCTCCCTGCTCATATGCAGCTTCTTCCTCTTGATGTTGTTCATGTTCCACCTGCTGTTGTCTTCTTCTTCTTCTCGGTGGTTGAGCCGCTTGCTCCTCTGGTGGTGGTTCCTGGTAGGGCACGAAATGATCATTGACAACTGAGTCAGCCTATGCCCCCTGAAACTGAACTAGCCCTACTGTTTTTGGCCTAGTCGTCACTCGCTCTAAATTCTCAAAACTGATGTTGAAGAACTTGGCAATCCTAGTCACAAATTGTCCCCCACAGATAGGGGATGCCCCTCTAATCCCGCTAGCATTATGATGTAAATACCAGGCAACAGCGTATGGAACATTGATATTCTCCTCCGCTACAAACTTCCTCATATACCATAAGTCGGCGAAACCGAGACTCTCTGTGTTCTCCCTTCTATGCGAAATGGTGTGCGCAAGACAACGTTGGATAACCCGCAACTGCATATTCTCTATATCTTTGTATGAATTTTCACCTCTAGCGTTTGGTTTTTGTGAAAATTCGTGTCACACATCCTTGGGGTAAAATTCCAGCTCGATCATATCACTATTCATCAAATAATCCTCAAAATGAGTTGCATCCAGCTGCTCTCAAGAATAAATGCCCAAACAGGCAGCAAGTTCCACCATACTCATTTTCCTTGGTTGACCTCCCAGTCGGAAAGTCATGAAATTTTTATCAGTCGCCGACTCAACATTCTCTTTCATTTCATATGTGCAGTGGAATTCCACACATAGCTCTTTGTATACCTGCTCATTAATATGAAATATGCCTTCCCATTCTTCATATTCGAATGGTATGTGATCCACGAAATAACGTTGCCTAATCATTTCCTTAATTCCGGCGGCTACCCCTGCTTGTTCTAATGGTTCCCAATCGACCACCCTAGATAAATCACAGTCTTTCCCCTTCAACAAGTTCAGTTTCTGACAGTATGTATTGTACTTTGTTAACATGTTACTAAATTTAAGCCATGGCTGAATTGTCTCGGGAATAAGTAGAGCATCAATGCTCATCGGTTGAGGGCGGTCACCCTCTTCATCGTTAGCAGTCCCAGAGGTGCTGCCTTTTTGTTTCTTGCTTTTTCCCTGCAAAACACAACACAAATGAGAGAATTGCCTTGACCAATTCATTCATCACATAATCAATTATACAATCATTCCCGCAATACCAACCAATACTATTATGAGTAACTAGATATGCTATCATATAATGTACACACTCATTAGGATTAGCATCATATCAGTTATATATCCGTAAACACATTTTATTTACAAAGTTCAAACTCATCCTCTTTCACAAATGCCCTAATATCAAGCTAAACTCGAATTATGCAATTAAACACATAATTTGATTCAAGTGAGCATTACAATCGTGAGTATTATGTAAATGGATTACAATTCTAAGCATATCATGACACAGAATTAATTTTCCCCAAAATTTGTTTCAAGAACCCTAAATTCGTATTTTTCATAATCATGTAAATTAAACACGAATTCATGAAATAAGAAGGTGTGAGTACATATAACTCATAATATAATCAGAAATAGAAACAACTAAAACTTCCCCACATTCAATTTCAAGAAAACCTAAATCTAAAAACTTCAATCAATCCATGAAAATTAAGTGTTTTGAATTAAAAAGTTGTTAATCGTACCTTAAACATGCTGTAGAAGTGTTTTGCCGGTTTAATTCGTGAGTTTTTGCTTCAAAATGGTTGAGTGGGGGGTTTGGTGGTGTTGCTCCCGTTTTTTGGAGAGAAAAATGGGTTTTTGGAGTGTGTGGAAAGCGTGGAAGGCAGCCAGGGATAACCTGAAAAACGAGAATACCCGGCGGGTACAACTTATTACCGGCGGGTACTAATGTTTAGTTCCCGGAAAAGGATGAACTACCCGGAGTGAATATTAACAGGTAAATACATAGTACCCGATAGGGTACACTAGTACGCAACGGGTACTCAAGGCTATCTAAATTCTGTAAAGGAATTAACCTTTGTACCCGGCGGGTACTCTTTGTACGCACCGGGAAATGTTTGGTATGCGGAATTTTTAGAAGCGAAATTCCGACGCGCATAACTTTTGAGTCGTAAATACTTAGAAGCTGAAATTTTGCAGACACCTCCACTATAACAAAATAAAACTTTCCATTTGTACACTTTTTCAAATTTCACGTTAACGAAGAATTCGGACGTGTGACCAATTTTTGGTCATTTCGGACACTTTTGGTGACCATACCAAATCACAAACGTCTCACATTCAGACTTTCATTTTTTACCAACACATTTTAACATACATTTAACACCTAAGGCAATTGCAAGCCGCTACATAATTACACCATCGCTCGTTTTGACATAACCACACTTTCATGAACCATTTGGACACCTTTTGACCCGTTTACCATAACAACAACACTTTGACCATAACAACAACACTTGATCATTGCATAATCTTCATAAAAATAACAAAGTCTTCAACTTAAAACATATACTTGACCATTTCACAATCTTCATAAAAATAACAAAATCTTCAACTTAAAATATCATTTAGGAATGGAAACATAACTTGACAATTACTTAAATCAAAGTCTTCTAAATGGTCATAAAAATATTCTTGAAACAAATAAGTCTTCATACTTCTTCAAAATCTTCAAGTTTTATTAATATTCAAGTCTTCTAACATCTTCAAATGCGTAGTCTTCATTGTTCAAAGGTCGAAATCTTCATCGGTGTTAGCCTCTCGCGAAGCTTCATCAAGAGCAATTTCTTCATCGGAGAGTGATATTGCAATACTCGCTTGCACCTCGATATCATGTATATCTCCTTCATATTCCATTTCACCTTCAAGACTAGAAATGTGTTGTATACGTTCCGCGGCGTCTAAGTGATCCTTCAAGCAAATGCACATCTCTAATGAGGTCGGTGTGAGTCTTGTTCTTCGTATAGATAGTACCCTGCCACTAAGAGAAAAAGCGGATTCCGAAGCTACCGTAGAAGCTTGGACGGTTAGTAAATCTCGGGCCATTATGGTTAGAACGGGAAATTGAGATTCCCTCCCTTTCCACCAAGCCAAAATATCAAATTTTGCGAATTCATCGGGTTGTATAGTGTTTAAAAAATCAGTTCCGGTATACCTCCCATATTCGCTAGTGTTCGTTTGATTACCTTCACCCCTTGCCCGTTTATGGTTTTCTTTTCTTAAACTATTATATAAGTTAAGCATTGGATCGCGAGAGGAAGATGAACCAAACATTGTGGAAGCCGAACTAGAAGAAGGATTTGTTGAACCATATTTTTGAAAATAATGAGTAAATAAATCTTGAAAGCATTTGTTAAAATGTTTTTTTGTTTTTTGTGAAAAAAATGGGTCCTCGTCATTCAATTCCAAATCGTTACAAATGTTATCGATAAACAATTCCACCCCGGAAACGTTTAAGCATGGGTTTATTGCGGCGGCACAACTAATTAACGGTGGCATTTCTTTAAAATATTTTCTTAGTTTTTCTTTCATGGGAGCCACCATTAGTGTGTATAAATTATCAATAAATTCGTATTCGATTAGTTTTGAACACATTTAAAAAATTTGGTTAAGTACCAAGTGAATCGTGGGATAATAAACACCCGATAACAAAGTAGTTGCGGTTTTAAAAAGTTTGAGCAATTCGGTTATCTTTTCAATAACATCCCAACATCCGTTTGGAAATTCGTTTATAGCATAACCCCTTTGGATAAGTTGTAAATGAAAAGCTTGTAAAGTCTCACGTTGGCGTAAACCACATACAAACATGTTGTATGTCGAATTCCATCTTACGGGCATGTCCCAATTAGGGGTTAAAAAAATTGAATCCGTTTCCTTACACAATCTCGTATAAAGTTTGTATCTAGCCTTACCCTTACAAAATATATTTTGCAACATGTTTTTATACGCGTCTTTTACTTCACTTATTTGTCAAACCGCTAACCCGTCTTGCACAACCAAGTTAATTATGTGTGCAACACATCTACTATGGTAGAAAATGCCTTTCAAAGGTGGGTTGTATTTTAGTATTAATTTTTGAACGACGTTTGTGTTATTACTCGCATTATCAAACGAGATAGAAAAAACCTTTTGTTCTAATTTAAACATTTTCATTACATCCCATAACATGCAAAATAAATTTTGACCCGTGTGAGGATAGTCAAAGTTTTCAAAAGCAATGGTACGTTTCATCATTTGCCAAGTTGAGGGATCAACCCAATGTGCGGTAACACAAAGGTACGAACCGGGCAAACCATGAGGAGCCGACCAAACATCGGTTGTTAGTGATACACTTGTAGTTAAGTTTTCAAAACCGGTTATTAGTTGAATTTTAGCTTTTTTTTCACAATTTAAGTGCATCGCGTCTAAGAGTAAGACGTGATACATGATTATATCGGGGTTGAAGAGTATTTTGAATAACCTTAGTAAGCCGAGGGTTGTCGAAGTGGTTGAAAGGCAAAGCTTCTTGAATCACAAAGCCCGCAAATGCTTCTCGACACCGATCCGCTTGGTATGTGAAAATACCTCCATCCCGTGACATGGTTGCTTGACCCTCCTCCGGATTAGTTTTGTTTGCACTACAATACTTTAAAGTATGTTTGCTCAACGTTGAGTTGGAGTCGGCTTTTAAAAAACTCCCACATCGTTTACAATGTGCCTTAGTCGAACCATCCGACAACAACACTTTGTCAAAGTTACACCAAATCTCCGGATTACGTTTTGTTTGCAAAACTTGAACAATAGTTGGTGCATTTGACGCATTTGACGAACCAACAAAATCGTTAGTTGAGGAACTTTGAGTTGCCATTTTGAGAGCGTTTTGAGATGATGAGAGTAATGTTTTGAGAGTTTCGTATGTAAATCGTAAGCGTTTTGAGTGTTTTTTCACTAGAATGAGTGAGTTTGAGTGTTGTAACTAACCAAAACCCAAGGTATCTATTTATACTAGTTTTAGGATGGCAAAATGGTAAAAAAAAAAAGCAAAAAAAACGGATATAAAACGGCTAAGAGCTCAAACACAACGGCTAGTGAAAAAAACGGGTTCAAACCGGGTTTTAAAACCGGTTTTTGGAACCGGTTCGGGTACAACCCGGGTCCAACCTGATTTGAAACATCTGGGGGCGTACCCGGTTTGATACCCGGCGGGTACTAGTAAAACCCGAATCGGGTATGCTCTACCCGGGTATTGACCGGGTCGGTTTTTCGGGTATTGACCGGGTCGGTTTTCCAACCCGGTTTTTTTGGTCACCCCTACTTATGGCTGCTATATGTTTTTCTCTAATTTAAACTCTTTGATACGAAACCAATTGATCATCTTGTATCTTGTCAAGGAGGTACTCTCAGTTATAAATTTCTAATATATGCTGTATATATTATTGTTTTTATTTGAAAAAAGAAGAAAAGAAAGAAATCCTTTGTCGAGTTATGGTTCCTCGTTAGTTTGACTTCCTTATATACATGTGTGAGGTTATTGTTAATCTTGTTATATTGGTTAGCAGTTGATTATCTTTAGTCCATAGAAAGGTAACTTGACCTTTCTTTGAGCTCCTGTTATTTGCTCGTATATTTTACATCTACAAAAATAATATAAGCAAAAAAAACTGTATCTTGTGTGTATAGGGTAGTTTAAAAAATTACAGCAATTATGAATGGACAACTAGTGAAACTAATAATTGTCATGAAACGATTATGATGTACAATAGTTTAGATCACGTTAAAGTTCCAGGCTTTAACTCCAAGGAGCCTATAGTATACACATGTAGTCAGTGAACATTTTACAAACAAAAGTACAATTAAATATTAAAATGTTGATAAACCGAAAGCAAGTGTAATGGTTATTCAATAGCGGTGAACAATGGGCGACCGAAGTTAATATTTCATCTTATAAGAGATCCAATTCATTATTTTGCCCAAAACAGAAAAAAAAAACCCCACCATTACATATTTAAAGAGAGCTTTGATGGAGCCAGTTAGCTTCCATAAATTCCCAGTCAGACACTCGCTGGTCATGGAGATGAACTTGCCCAAGTTAAAAGCCTCGGAACTTTGCTTGAACGTAGCCAGGTACCTACTAACATGATCAGCACCAATCCTAAGTTGAAACCACACTTGAACTCACTGATCGAAATCAGGCAGGAGAGAGCAAAAACATAACCAACATGACATGTGAAATAAATTTATATTAATAGAAAACCATGACCATTCATATTACAAGTTACAAGAACCCAAAAAAGTGCAAATCTGTACATTAGCCTTCCAAACATTTTATATGAACACTACATATTTTTGCAGGTTTATGACTTCTTCAGAAGAAAAGTGAAGGAAAAAAAATGTGGATATCAAGACACTAAAAGTTTGAATTGCTCCAGTTCTCTCGACTGGAGCTCAGCAAAACAATTGCACTATAATATAATAGAAAAGAATAAGAAGTCTATGGCTTCATAGTAACGATCTTCAGTACCTACTGGAGAACATCTTTAATGCACCCCATAAAGACAACCATCTCGTGTGGTTTACTGATCAAGTGTTGGGTAAAGACCAAGAAGGGAACTTCGACTGTTTCCATTTGCCTCTACATTGCCATAAAAAGGTGCATGTAATTCTCCTGAATGAGAAGACTTACGTGATCTTTGATTCTTTGGAGAAGCGGTGTACGAGTCCATTGAATTACTAGCAGAAGTATACATCGATGAGGTTGGAAGCCCATGAATTTTAGGGAGACCTGTTGTATCATTATTAGTCAAACTGTAACCCCTCTCCACTGTTTCTGCTTCCAGCGGCAGTTCATCCAATGTCTATAAACAGAATGAAAAGAAAAATCCAATTAACCATTAGAACACGTAAAGACACAAACCAAGCCTCCAAATGCAGAATTATACCCGAAAAGCTTGCTGGAGAACACGCAGCAATTCACGGGTGCGCTTTCTCTTTATAGATATATCATCAGGTTCTTGCAACATTTGTTCAAACAAATCATCTCTGTGACACCCACATGACCAACACAGTGTTAGATATCATAATCAAAAACTTGTATGTAGAAAAAGAGGCCCCAAAAAAATTAAGAGCTACTATGGTGGATAAGATCGAGTCTCACAGTAGAAAAGAAACACGGATGAATACAAATCTTATCTAACCCATGTTTACCTGTACAATTTTTTAATGAAGATATTGTGCAACTCTCTTTTTGTATGGTTAACCTGATAGTGGATAATAAAAAATATCATCATTAGAAGTTATATCAAACACTAAAATGTCATGGGGAAAAAAGTATATTATTAGTATAAGAGAGGTAAAGTCACATTACCAGGAAGTGCATGATGGCCTTGGGTACATAGTCCTCGATATTCTTCCTGACAATATCATAATATGATCTCAACAACAACTTTGTAACATTGATCTCAATAGCCTCTTGATCTGAATTGCCATCAGAGGGCCTCAAAACAGTTGGAGGCTGTAATGAAGATCAATAAGAAAGAAAATAAAAATATTATCAAACATATCCTATTCCGATCATTTCCATCAATAACTATCAAGAAAATAATCCCACCTCCTTCAAGTGAATCAGTGAAGATGGATAATCCATATGATCCATGGTATGAGCAGGTTCATTAAATGGCTTATTTGCAGAGTTCTCTTTGGTGGACATTCGACTATCTGACCCACCAAAAATGGATGAGATCCCCCAGCTTGTGCTTCCTGAAAAACAAAGACATCAAAAATTCACTACTGTTACTAAAATATATATCTCGTGAAGCTTTTGTGTCGTTTATGTTTTATAGCAAGACCTTACCAGAAGTCTGTTTTTCAATCTCGCCAGATGGCCGAGAACCAGATTGATTGTGCTGCAAGGTTGAAATCACAAAAATATAAGACAGCAACAAGACACAGAAAAGTATTTGCTTTATATAGAAGATCCAGAGACTATAATGATGTAAAAGTTCAGCCAATTTCCCAGAAATTATATCAATATATATATATATATATATAGTGGAATGATCCAGAGGGAAGTGCATTTTTTGGGGGAAGGGGGGAAGCGTTAGTATGCATCAGGAAGCATATTACCTTCACCCATACAAATCTCGAAAAAAGCAAACTGAAATTTAGTAAATGTTAATCATAATCGATGCTATGAATGTTAAGCTTCTTGATAAATTCTTTCTTCAAGTAATAGCATCGATTTATGAATATTAGATCCAAATCCGTTAATATGCATCGCGGTGCATATTAGTTAATATGCATTGTGATGCATATTAACAATAAAAATATCTTTCAAATAATGTGAAGTTTTAATATGCATCGCGATGCATATTAGTTAATATGCATCACACTGCATATTAACAATTTATTAAATAAATATTCATCAATTAATGTTATGACTTAAAAATGAAATTCATTCGTTAAAATATTCTTTATAGCATCGATTTTGATTACTATTTACCGATAAAAATAATTTTTGTTGACGTTTTGATTCATAATTGTAATATGCTTCTTGATGCGTACTAACGCTTCCCCCCAAAAAGGCACTTCCCTCTTGATCACTACCCTATATATATATATAGGGTAGTGATCAAGAGGGAAGTGCCTTTTTGGGGGGAAGGGGGGAAGCGTTAGTACGCATCAAGAAGCATATTACAATTATGAATCAAAACGTCAACAAAAATTATTTTTATCGGTAAATAGTAATCAAAATCGATGCTATAAAGAATATTTTAACGAATGAAAATATTAACGGATTTGGATCAAATATTCATAAATCGATGCTATTACTTGAAGAAAAAATTTATCAAGGAAGCTTAACATTCATAGCATCGATTCTGATTAACATTTACTAAATTTCAGTTTGCTTTTTTCGAGATTAGTATAGGTGAAGGTAATATGCTTCCTGATGCGTACTAACGCTTCCCCCTTCCCTCAAAAAATGGACTTCCCTCTGGATCATGCACTATATATATATATATAATGAGTAAACTAACACGTCAAATGTGTGTCTATCTGAATTTTAAAAGCTTGGGTTGAAATGGTACGATCAATTAGGTAAAAATTAGAAAGAAACCCAGTGTATTTCAATGCTTACAATCTCCTAAGTTGATTAAGTGTTTTAGTGATATTAGTTAATGCCAAAAGAAGGAACAGAAAATGTTTGCACGCCAAGCCGAATCATTTTCACCTGTTACCCAAACCGCCATTTTACCACCTCTATAGAAGACCCTAAAAAGCATATACGGTTTTCAAAAAGTGGCAAAACATTGAAACAACCTGCTCTGTGACTATTCCGTTGCCTGATCGGCCAAGAAACGCACGTGACTTGATAGCTCTTTCAGATTGTGGTGCCTTGTCAGACTCAGAAGTATCCTGCCCAACCAAAACACATGGAACTGATAGTAAGAAAAGAGGTCATCGGCAAGTGAGCAGATAAGCAAAACAAGCATCAAACGAATCATAGTTACACCTTTTGCTTTGGAATCGTTGTTGCAACCCTAGAAGACTTGACTTGTTGCATTGCTAATTCCACGGCTTTACTCCCACCAATAAAATTTGGGTGTGAAGTGTTAATATAGTCCATCTGAGAAATAAAAGTAAAAAAAAAAATTAAAAAAACCAACAAAATGGGAGTTGTGTCATCTTTTGCACGACATGAGATAGGTGGTAATAGCAATGAGTCAATGATATACCTCCATTTCAACAATGTGCCCAATCATGGTCTCAGAAGGTTGAAGACCATCACGTAAAAAGTTCCCGATAACGTCGTCCATTCGCTTCCTGAGAACAGGGAATCTCTGCAGCTCATTCACCATACACCGGTGGCTCATCTGAGGAACAGGGAGAAAACTGAAATCAGGATCTGGATGCAGTTAATGTCATAATGAAGCAGATAGGTTATGCTTAAACCCTACCTTTATTAACTCGTCGTAAATAAATCTTGCACACTGAACACTGGGATCTAATAAACGAGCAATTTGTCTTCTGATAAGAACTTCAAAGGGAACCTGCAAATGCAACATCCATCACAATTAAAAGCATTATAATATGCAGATACAAAGCAGTCACAAAAGATGGAAAAAAAACTGTCAAAGTCGGAATAAAACGTACTTCTGGTACAAATAAAGCAGACCTAGGGCCAGTTGCATTCTGTATGGCAGTTCGAATGTCATCATCAGTCAGGTCCTCACATGGATCAACTTCCTGCAACAGGAATCTAATCTCATAAGCTATGAATGATATAAAAAACGGCTATGCTGAGCAATTTCATTTACAATCAACCATAATAGAGAATTAGAGATTATAATTAAAATGTGGAGCCAAACAGATTCAAAAGACAAAGCAAGCCTTATATATACCTAACCCACAAAAAATTGAGGGAGAAATGATTTAATAGATATACTAATAACACACCTCCAAACTCTTTACAAATATGGACTGGAATATATAGTGTATTCTTGCTCCACCAGACAACTCAGATGTTGACATCTCTTCATTCTTACCCTCTATCATCGAAGAAAAGGCTGTTCAATGAAATCAACAAATCATCTATTGGATCAATTATCAGAAACCCTAAGAAGTAAATAAATTTGGCTCCCATTATCATTGACTAATATCGAAGGCAGAAAAAGTTGTCCAACCTTCCGAATACTTGGAAAGAATATTTAGGAGAAGTGCTCCCATGCCAGCCTGCAAACCATTAATCATATTTTTAGAACGAAACCTAGCAGATTTCATTATCAAGACTATTCATAAAATATATATACAATTTAGACACCACATGTAGTTTGTTATTTTTTTATCATGATATGCAAAAATCAGTGTTGCCAGTCTCAATTAGCAATCTCTAAGTTGAACAGAAAGAAAGGTCTTGCGATAATTTATATTTATATCATTACTAAAGAGTTTCTTCCACTGTTGCGAGATATACAGATGATTCAGTCCATGATTAGCACTCGTTCTGGGTCATGATAAGAACAAGTGTCCAATTCACTTCCATTTGCAACAAGTAATTTACAAATTATAGAGTCACTGCGAAAGATCAGTCAACAAACTCGAAGAAGGTAATTCCATTGGGTACCTTTGACTCTGTGATCTCTCCATAACTAGCATGCTCCTTTGCCACAGAAACTAATGTTGTACTAATGCGTGACTTCAACCCTGGTAGGAGGGTTTTAATATGCTGTAGCAGAATCTGCAAATAAGAAGAAACTAATGAATCTGATACGTTATGTTAATACATATCACCTTTTAGATGGATGAAAGAAATACAAGATACCTGGTTCAACTTCTTTGCCAATTGAGGCACTCCACAACGATCAGCAAGCTCATTATAAACCTACAATACAGCTAGTTAAATCAACTGAATTAACCATAACAGTTACAATTGTCATATTCAAGAATGCATTCTTATACCGGGCGACTGCGAAAGAACTTCTCCTCGGCCAAAAGTGCATCTTTGATGGTCCGGTTTAGTGTGATATCCTAAGAATATTGTTTTGGTGTTAGATTAAAAGACAAAAGGAAATGATCACAGCTGTTGTGCTCTAAGATCTTAACGATCTTCATATGTCGGTAAGAATATATAGCCAATCTTCCATTAAACCAAAAGATAAAATAGAACATAAACAGCTACATTTTGATTTGATCTTAAGACAGTGACAAAATTACCTCTTGACTACGATTGACAACACCCACATAACCAAGTCTGAGGGGGATCACTTTTCCTAGCAAAAAATTGCGAGCATCCGTACCTCTGTCCATAATGTCCAACTAAAGCCATGAATAGATTAATCAATGTCGAAAATGGAATATACCAGATGATAGCAAAAAAGTAAGAAAATTCAGCAATTGGATTTTATGCATATTGTACCTTTGTTATCACACCAATTGTTCGATAACCTGACAAGTGTAAGGAGACAAATATCTCATTAAAAATATGGTCTCCAACAATATATATTTACTGAAATTATGGTAGACAACATCAACACATACCATCAGGATCAGCATTTCCAGCTATCTGAAGAGCATCTGAGTTGGCAAGATCAGCATTGGCTGGTGTCACAGCAAGTATTAAACAACTGGGAAGCTTAATGTATGACATTATCATTGTTCTAATACGAGCTTCAATGTCAGAAGGCTGATCACCAACAGGAACTTTTGTTATGCCAGGCAAATCAACCAAGGTTATGTCAAGAACATTAGGAGAAAAAATCTTCAATCTGATCTGCTTGTCCGAGACACCCTTGTTTCCTCCTGCTTCCCTGTCAGTCTCAGCCTAGCATATCCAGATTATCAATATATGAAATCGGCGATCAAATTTAACGTGTAAAATTGCTTAATGCTTATTATTTCTTTTAAAGGACCCATGGTCATCATGCTTCTACTGGATCAGACTTAAATTTGTTTGTTAATAGCTTAAGAGAATGCAAACGATATATGGAGGACATTTGTGTAAACTTTATTTTCTCATGTTAAACATATATGTTGTGCAAATAATATACACAGCTAACTTAAATGAGTAGTGTAGACTTGCCTATAAGAAGATAATAAATTTAATGACCAGCATTTTCTGCGCCATCCATCCATTCTAACTGTCTTACATCAGGTCAATGCTTATGATAAAGATAAATATATGACTCTGAAATAGGTCGAAATCATACCAAAGCAAAGTATGTGTGATTCTTCGTAATGTGATAGTGATTAGTGTCAGTCATTTTAACAATGTAGTACATATATGCTAAGTACGTTTGATCACATATGATAGTAGATAATATGGCCCTCAACTATCTCTGCCACGTAACTCCCAAAACTTAACACTCATATATGGCCCTCAACTATCTCTACCACGTGACTCCCAAAACTTAACACTCATTGACAAAGATCCTAAAACCAGTGTTGCAAAAGTCGGCCTGGTCGGCCGACTAGTCGGCGTCTAGACGGGTTCAACAAGGCCTCCGACTCGCCTAGTACAAAAACGCTCGAAAAAGTCGGTCAACGGTCAAAGTCGGGCAAAAAACGGGAAAAGTCGGGTCAAAAACGGTCAGAGTCGGTCCAAGTCGGATATTAGGGTCAAAGTCGGGTCAAGTCGGGTTTGGGCCCTAGTCAACTCTGGTCAACTAAAATTTTGGATATGAATGGAGAATGAATCTACTTATCAAGTACCAAATATTTATGTTTTATATATTCGAACAAATGAACTATCATGTTTATGTTTCAAGACAATTATGTTAATGTCTATGATTATTTAAGTTTATGATTCTCATATATTATTACACATATAATTTTGAAATTTATTATTTAAATGTAAAAAAAGTCAACAAAAGTCAAAATCCGACTAGTCCCCGACTAGTCCCCGACTTGGCCGACTAGTCCTCCCGAGGTCCCGACCGACTCGACCACGACTTCCGACTTTTGCAACCTTGCCTAAAACAGCAAGAAATCCTCACTCTGTTACAATTACGTATACCTTATCAAGTGTTTGCCAACTAGACCTTCTTTGACCTTACTGCGTCAGAGCTCCAAACCTACATCTATACTCAAACGCTCGTCTATATCACTATAAACTTCACATGATAAAATCAGAGTACAACGAATACGACATTGCTAGAGAGGTACTCTAAATGTTCTACTACAGTTCACATCTACACTTCATTAGAAACAAATGAATAAAATCGCTTCATACAAGCTACGATCTTACATAAAAGTATAGAACCATACAAAACACTTTTAAACAATTATTAAAGTAATAAAAAATTCAATAGCATATATATATATATATATATATATATACCTGTATTTCTCTGCGAATCTCATTGAAATCATGAAACCGTTTCCCCGGAAGATGCAAAAACTCTCCATACTCTTCATCTGTACCATCAGGTTTCCGCTTAATCTGAAGAAGCTGAAGCACAAGCGGGCGTCGTGTACAGATATCAGAACCTCTAGGTAAAAAATCACGGCCAACAAGCGCTTCAAGTACACTTGATTTACCACTACTCTGACTACCTACAACAGCAACCTGAGGTAGTTCGATTGTAGATGAGCTTCCTAATTGAGCGAATATGTCTTGTAATTTGTTGACGATTGGAATGACGTTGTGACCTAACGGCGCGGCGTTGTCTTTAGTGTTGGTTGGAGGTGTGGATGGAACTACTGGTTCGTCCGCCATTGTCAATTGATTTAGAGGTGAGATCGATTGAATCGAAAATGGAATCGTAGTGTGTTATGAAACCCTAGATATTTGGGGAATTTGAATAAGGGTTTATAGAGACGTGTGGGGGCGTTTTGAATTGGTTCCAAGCAAAATGGAGGAGAGATGTTCGAAAGTCAAGCTTGATTTTTTTCTTTTTCAACAAGAAAGTCAATATTTAGCCAGGGTGTTTATGGTTCGGGCCTTCACGATTAAGACCATTGACCTAAAACAGGGCCACCTTGGTTCGATCATCTAAGCTAATCACTTCTCCGTATATCGATATCGATATCGAACCGAACTGAATCGAACCGAATCATCATGAACATAAATAATAACACTATAGTCTATATGTTATGTGTATAAGAGAACGCGGAGTGGGTATGTTTTCGTCGGCGTTTTGGTTCCAGAACGCCGTGGGACAGCGTTCTTCCATTCCCTGTCGCCGTTCCCAACGGTGTTCTGGACACCGTTTCAACACCACCGTCCATTTCAAGAATCTGCAATCCACAAAATCCTTTCTTTTTTTATTATTTTTTTTTACTTTTTCTCTTTTTTTTTTTGTTTTTGTTCGGCAGTGCTTTTCTTCTTTTGGTTTTATTTTATTTGTTTTTTTCTTGTTTAACTTCTTGTTGGTTCACGAGAAGGGATATACTACAAAAGAATGCAAATTGTGTTTTGTTTTTATTTATTTTGTTTTGTTGGGTCACGGGTGTAGGAAAGAAAAAAAATACATTTTTTGCAAGTGAAACCAATATTTTTTGCTTTTCTATATATACACTTCACAAGTGAGGTTCACAATCAATTTCAATTATCGTAAAATTACTCAAATATTCACGATATATACATTACTTTCAATAATTCAATAAAATGTCATCCGATTCATCCTCCGACGACGACGAAACTACGTACAAACTTCTTTTGGCACTTGGTAAATATCGTGAACATCAAAATACTAAGCAGTGAGAACAGCCTGGAAAGGTGTCAGACCACTAAGCAGTGAGAACAGCTCAAAATACTACTGGCAGCGAGAACTGCACTGGCAGTGGGAACGGAGTATAAGGGCAGCGAGAACCATGAACTAGCAGTGAGAACGAGAAATGCACTAGCAGTGAGAACACTTCAGTAGTGAATATCTCCATGATTACACATCTGATGAAGCTCAAATTTTTACACGAAGTCTATCAATGTATTATTAACATCATATCCAAAATTCAGCTCGATCCAACGGTTAACGAATGCCCAGTAATTTCCTGACTTCGTGCAGCAAAAACCGATCAGCAGATACTTTGTAATTCGATACTTTGTAATTCCATATCTCATTGTAGAAACATCCAATGACTATGAAATTTTGACACAATGTAGAAACATATGCCATCTATAACATATCCAAAAATCACAAGAATTCGTTGGATAACGAAGACACAGTGATCTTTTTACTTCTGCTTAATGCTGCTGTTCCAGAAGCTAATTCAGCTTTCTGCAATGAATTTCGACTTTGAATATCTGTCAATCAAAAGCTCAGATCGAAATTTCCTCCAGTCATAATGTTCATCTATATGTTATGAAGTTACAGTTCAAATTTCAAGATGATTGAACGGCTAGATAATGAGAACTGGATTTTTCTTCATCGCTGCGCAGTAAGAGCTGTAACTTGTGTTTCCTAATCGGTTTATTTCGTTTTAATGAATTAATTAAATTAAATTTTGTTTTATTTAATTTATTTGTTTTTTATATATTAAATTATACAATTATCATCATTAAAAAATAAATAAAACAAATAATAAAAAATTACAGAACACTGTCCAGAACACTGTTACCACTCCACAAAATCCTCACCACAAATTTCTCACTCAGAACACCGTGTTTAGGCCGTCACCACTCCGTGTGCTCTAAGTGTTATAGTGTATATTGTATAAAAAAGATTGATTGACATCTTAAAAATTGATCAACTCTTCCCCTACAAAACTACAGTATGATATAAATATTTTTTTTCTCTACGTAGATATTACTTATTTCCAAAACAGTGATAAACTAACTACTCCATTTGTTTCGTAAACATTTTACGTAATCATCACTACCCTCGTCTCTCACTGCACTGGTACACCACGTTACTGAATACTCATAATTAATTAGGACGACATTTACATTTGTCTCGTAAACATTCATATATATATATATTCCTCTCTAAATTGACAAGAAGAAACTATATTTGAAAGAAATGTAAGAAACAAGTTCTAACAATTAATCTGATAATTTGTTTTGTCTTGTGTTGTAGTAGCATTTTTAATTTGTTTTATATGAATTTATAACTAGCGGTATGTAACACCCCCAAATTCACTGTTTGGCGGAAGCAAGTTTTGGGGTGCTACTAATCAAATATCACAGCACAAAAGTAAAGCAAACGACATCTATATGCAACGTTTGTAAATTAGTTACATTTCCATATAATAAATGTTTGAAAACATAGTGTTTTCAGTTATAAAAATGTAGTTCCCTAGAGCCCACGCGTATAGCGGGAGATTCTATTACATAATCATAATATACAAAAGATAATGCTAAGAATCTCCCTTAGATGCAATGTAGAAATCATGCGACTCTAGCTAACGTCCAGGGGAAATCCTACTCCGTCGGTGTACCTGAGATACAAAGCTAAAAGTGTCAACCAAAAAGGTTGGTGAATCTTACAGGTTTAGTAGTAAGGTAATTGTAACACCTGCATAATTAGGATAATTAATTATGCCTAATTGTTTGTAACTAGTTGTAATTAGTATGTAATAGGACTAATTACAGGCTCTATTTGTATATATATATATAAGGTGATTTATATATATGTGTGTGTACTTATGCGATTTGGATAAATCGTGCGAATTAACCGGACGGAGTCTGACACAGTTTACTTGGACGTTGGTGACAGAAATTTACTTAAATAATGAGAGCGTATTTTGTTATATAAAATACGCAACCGAACGAGCATTATTTATATATTATCGCGACGACATTTTAGCTAACGCAACAAAACGTAATAAACGCGACTTAATAATTTAAATATCTCGACAAATGTTTTTATTATTATTAATTTCAAGGTATTTTATTTAAATACTCCAGTTACATTTTAAAACATAACTATTTGGTTAAATACTAAAAACGAACGATTAAACGATTAGGACACGGAGTAAACACTGGGTTTTGAGGAGTGTTTTTCCCTCCTTCCCTTTTGGGATCAGCCAACACCCCACCACCTCTCAATCTTCTTCTTTCATTTTCACTTATACAAAACACACACACACACATCCTAAACTCTCTCCACCCATTTCTTACAAATTTTCGGAATCATCAAAGCAACCCACAAGATTCACATTTTCGGAATCACCACCAAGAGAGGAACAAGATTTACAAAGGCAACATACTCGTTTTCTTCCTTTTTCGGCCTCGATTTGCAATTGTAAGGATTTCTCTAAAAACTTAGATTTACTCATTTTGAGGTATTATTTTGATGTAATATGGTGTACACAACATAGATATAACTTAATACATGAAGAATACACGATTTTATAGCTCAAAAATGGGTTAGATTTGCGTTTTTGGTCCGAAATTCTTGAAACCCGAAAGTTTCTGGGCTGGTGTTCATCAATGCGACACAAGCCTTGTGTCGCATACTATGTCGCATAAACCATGTTGTGTCGTATTTTATGTCGTACTCTGTGTTGTACCTTTGTGTCGTAAACATTATACGACACAACCCTTATGTCGCTATTGATTTAGCATCGCAAGCTTTTGCGACACAATCACTGTGTCGCAGGGCTCTTGTGTCGCATTCCTATGCGACACAACCACTGTGTCGCATACCAAACTTTAGTGTCGCATATTGTGTCGCAAAAACACAGGAAACCATAATTTTAAAGTCAAAGTTACTGTACAAAAAAGTCAAAATTTACTGTAGCAGTACTGTAGCAATTTACTGTAGCAAAGTCAACATTTTAGAAATTTTGCTACAAACCGTCACCAACGGGCCCAAACATGTTTTTCAACAAACGAACAATTACAAACATACGGACAAACACTGGATATGCTAGTTGTGTACAACTAAACGAAACGTCTCGTGAGACGCATACTTACATAACTTCATATGATTAGGCATTTGAAGGTTACGGGTTCAGAGAACCTACTTGCTTTACTTACTACTTGCTAATTGCAACTGATTACTACAAGACTCAGGTGAGTCTTACGGCCCCACTTTTACTGTTTTATCTTATTGGGGGAGATACATGCTACTGATTTTCTTGAACACAAGTACTAAACTGTTTTCTATACCAAACGAAATTGCATGAGTTTACTTACAAACAGAAGTCTCTCCATCATATATCGTTAGTTATGGACTTAAGCGCGAACACTAGTTAATGGATCCATTAGGGAAATGACCCTCCCCACCCGGGGCAGTAGCGCTGCCACGTACTGATTTACACGTAGAAACGGGTGACTAATTATTCGTTACTGATGCTTGCTCATTTACGAGCATGTCACGGGAGCAAAATTATTACTTACGGGTTAAGCTTCGATTATGAGCCTCATGGCAACGGTATAAACTTACTTACTTACATTTGCGGGATTGCAAATACTGGTTTACGATTTCTGGATTGAAATTGCTGATTTTACGCCTGCGGGCATTACTGATGAAATCTCGTGTTCAAAGCCGATATTACTTACAAACCTGTGAGATTCACCAACCTTTTGGTTGACACTTTTTAGCATGTTTTCTCAGGTACCCGGATGGAGTAGGATTACTCCAGGATTTTAGCTAGAGTCGCATGATTTCAACACAACTGCATTAACGGAGATTCTTAGCATTATCTTTTGTATATTTTGATTATGTAATAGAATCTCCCGCTACACGCGCGGACTCTAGGGAAACTACATTTTTGTATACGAAAACACTAAGTTTTCAAACAATATATCTATGGAATGTAACTAATTTACAAACGTTGCATATAGATGTCGTTTACTTTATCTTTGTGCTGTGATATTTGATTAGTAACACCCCAAATTATGCTTCCGCAAAACAGTGAATTTTGGGGGTGTTACAGATTGGTATCAGAGCCTAAGGTTATAGTGAACTAGGTTGCATTTAGTGGGCCTAGACTATGACCGTTAGGCGGTATTCTCTTATTAGACATGACTGGTTCAGGAATTACAGCATACGACTTTAATTTAACATAGCCTGATCAACTATGTACAATTAAGGAAAGATGATGTAAGATCTGAAATGATTATGTTGAACGGGGATACGTTAGTTGACTCTGACCACGAGAGAACCGGACCATTACTTGATACGTGCTAGACAATAGGCTGGATATGATATATGTATATATATTAGCCTCGTCTTACTTACATTCTGCCACAGGAATGGCAAACACACCACCTAATCCGTCACACTCTCACTCACATGGGTCACGGAACCCACGAGTAGCCAGGAGGAACACAAGGTCGCCTCGAAACAGCCCTTATCCTGTACATAACTCTCAGAACTCGGCACATCTCACGTTGCCAGTATTGGCTACCCAATTCCGCCTTCAGGAGCAAAGACTCGAAAGTCTTGAACGGGAACAACTCCGAATGACCTACCTGCTTCGCCAGGCACTTGATCACATATCCCAACTCCAGCGAGAACAAGAGGATACCAACCTCTCTGTAAGCATAATTCAGGATTCCATGACCGCCGAATTAGGTGCGGATGAACTTGTAAGAAACCGACTAGAGGAATGTGAACAACGTTCACAGGAGACTGAGGATCGCTCTCGTGTACTAGCACAACGACTGGCCTTAGTTGAAGACAATGCCAGGCAAACCAACAGGCTGGCAGAAACCGTGGACCGCCTTGTTGCGCTGATGGAACAGATTAATCTACATTAAGACTAGTGTAGTCTTTGTCTCGTAATCTAATGACTATCTAGCGCTATTCTATAAACTAGTCGGATGTAACAATTCCCGACACCTTTTGTAATATCTCTGTAGGATGTAACCTTTGAACTCGCATTATCCATCAAATATTCCTTGATATTTCAACTCATAATAATTGTCATTTTTCCATGTTGATGTTATGTATTACTGCTTTTATACATGTACATCTGTGACAATTACAAATTCCTACAAAATCTCATGTATCTTCATTTCTTTTATTGAAGAATCATGCCGCCAAAGACAAGACCATACACAGATGCCCAGATTACCTCCCTTATAACCCAGGCTGTTACTGAAGCCTTGGCTCGGAATACTCCACCAAATTCCACGAGGAACAGCGATGCCGCTGAAACCTCTGCTGCTAAACCTTGTTCTTACAAGGACTTCCAGAACTGCAAACCTCTAAACTTTGCAGGTACCGAGGGAGCTATCGGTCTAGTACGCTGGATCGAGAAAGTTGAGTCTGTATTTCTTATCTGCAACTGTGCGGAGGGAGATAAGGTTAAGTTCTCCGTTAGTACTTTTACTGACACCGCACTCACCTGGTGGAACACTTATGCCCAGACTGTGAGTGTTGCTACTGCTTACCAACTCCCGTGGGAGGAGTTGAAGGAAATGTTGAGGGGCGAGTACTGCCCCAGGGATGAATTGAAACAACTGGAAATGGAATTCTGGAACCACAAGATGCAGGGTGATGATATCACCGGATACACCAACCGTTTCCACCAACTGGCACTTCTGTGCCCAACCATGGTCGATCCTGAGTACAAGAGGATCGAGAAATTCGTTGATGGACTTCCCGAGAGACTACAGGACCTGGTGACTTCATCCAAACCGGGTACTATTCAGAGCGCCATCCGTATGGCCCATGAACTAACGGCAAATTCTGTCCGCCGTGGCACAACTTCAACCCCATCTGCAAACAACAAACGCAAGTGGGAAGGTAACCCCAACTCACCCAACCAAACCTCCAACAAAAAGCCTGAGTACATTAAGGCTTATTCATCGGGGACTTCGGAAAAGAAAGGGTACAGCGGGAACAAGCCTTACTGTTCCAAATGCAGCCGCCATCATGACGGTTCTTGCCCTTGCTCCAACTGCAAACGGTTCGGGCATCTAGCCAAGGATTGCCGAACCAACATTTCTACCCCCAACACTAATGCACCAAAGGCATGCTTTGGGTGCGGAAATACAGGGCATTTCAAGAAAGATTGCCCAAAGCTGAAAAACAACAACAACCCTGCTCGTGGTAGAGCATTCGTTATCAAGGCTGGGGAAGCCAGACAAGACCCGAATGTCGTGACGGGTACGTTCCTTCTCAACGACCTTACTGCTTCTGTATTATTTGATACCGGTGCCGATAGAAGCTTCATTTCTGAGAAATTTAGCCCTTTACTTGATATAACTCCCACTGCCTTAGATGCTAAATACATTGTAGAATTAGCTAACGGCAAACTGATTGAGACTGATAGCATCATACACAACTGTACACTTAACCTCACGAACGAAACGTTTTCCATTGATTTAATCCCTGTCGAGATCGGCAGCTTCGATATTATTGTCGGTATGGATTGGTTATCCAAGCACCGAGCTGAAATCATCTGTCATGACAAACTCGTTCGCATACCTCTTGTCTCCGGTGGAACCTTAGTCCTACAAGGGGAGACCGGCAGACGAAATCTGAATATTGTCTCCTGTCTGAAAACTAGAAAATACCTACGAAAAGGGTATCAAGCCATCCTTGCACATGTAACGGAGAAGAAGTCGGAGGAGAAGCGACTTGAGGATGTTCCGATCGTGCGGGATTTCCCGGAAGTCTTTCCTGAAGACTTGCCCGGACTTCCGCCACCTAGACAAGTTGAATTTCAAATCGAACTTGTGCCCGGAGCTGCACCCGTGGCACGAGCCCCTTACCGTTTAGCACCATCCGAAATGCAGGAGTTGTCTAACCAACTACAGGAACTCCTGGACAGAGGATTCATTCGACCAAGTTCTTCGCCTTGGGGAGCTCCGGTCTTATTCGTGAAAAAGAAAGATGGATCTTTCCGCATGTGTATCGATTACCGAGAGCTGAATAAGCTAACCATAAAGAATCGGTATCCACTTCCCAGAATCGATGACCTATTTGACCAACTCCAGGGATCGAGTGTTTACTCAAAGATTGATCTACGGTCGGGTTATCATCAACTCCGAGTCCGTGACAATGATATCCCAAAGACAGCTTTCCGAACTCGTTATGGGCATTACGAATTCCAAGTGATGCCATTCGGGTTGACCAACGCACCGGCCGTATTCATGGACCTTATGAATCGGGTGTGCAAACCATATCTTGACAAATTCGTCATTGTGTTCATCGATGATATCTTGATTTACTCTCGCAACGAGCAGGAACATGCTCAACATCTGAAAACCATTCTAAGGCTCCTGAAACACGAAGAGTTATATGCCAAATTCTCTAAGTGTGAGTTCTGGATTCGAACCGTTCAATTCCTCGGGCACGTGATTGACAGCCAAGGAATTCATGTTGATCCCGCCAAGATTGAAGCAACCAAGGGCTGGGAGTCACCGACCACTCCAACCGAAGTGAGACAATTCTTAGGTCTTGCTGGTTACTACCGCCGATTCATCGAAAACTTTTCAAGAATAGCTGTTCCCCTAACCACACTGACTCAGAAAGATAAGAAGTTCGATTGGACTGATAAACAAGAGTCAGCCTTCCAGCTATTGAAAAACAAACTTTGCAGTGCACCAATCTTGTCCTTACCCGAGGGCACCGACGACTTCGTAGTTTACTGCGATGCCTCACACCAAGGACTTGGTTGTGTGTTGATGCAACGAGAAAAAGTCATTGCCTATGCCTCACGACAACTAAAAATTCACGAGAAAAACTATACGACCCACGACCTCGAGTTAGGTGTTGTGGTCTTCGCATTGAAAATCTGGAGACATTATCTCTACGGTACGAAAAGCACCATCTTCACCGATCACAAAAGTCTCCAACACATATTCGATCAGAAAGATCTAAACATGAGACAACGTCGCTGGGTTGAGTTACTTAGTGACTATGACTGCGAGATCAAATACCATCCGGGCAAGGCTAACGTAGTTGCCGATGCCTTAAGCCGAAAGGAACGAGCGAAACCCCTTCGAGTCCGAGCACTTTCTATGACAATTCTTAACGAGCTCCCTGCTCAAATCCTTACCGCTCAACTTGAAGCACTCAACGATGAAAACTTGAAAAATGAAGCCTTGCGAGGCTTGGATAAAAAATTCGAAATCAAACCCGATGGAACTCGATACTTCTCTAACCGGGTGTGGTTACCCAAATTCGGAAACTTGCGAGATTTGGTGATGGCTGAAGCTCACAAATCTCGATACTCTATACATCCTGGTTCTGATAAGATGTATCATGACGTCAAAGGGTTGTATTGGTGGCCTAACATGAAAGCTGACATTGCCTTGTACGTCAGTAAATGCCTAACCTGTTCCAAAGTCATGGCCGAACACCAAAGACCCTCGGGGTTGCTCCAACAACCTGAAATTCCTCAATGGAAATGGGAACAGATTTCCATGGACTTCATCACCAAACTACCGAAAACTCCGAGTGGTTGCGATACCATTTGGGTGATCGTGGACCGTCTCACGAAATCTGCTCATTTTCTGGCCATCAAGGAAACCGACAAGATGGAGCGTCTGACTCGCATCTATGTCAAAGAAATCATCTCGCGACACGGTGTACCTATCTCGATCATCTCGGATAGGGACAGCCGTTTTACTTCTAACTTTTGGCAATCGCTACAAAAATCTCTTGGTACTCGTCTGGATATGAGTACTGCTTATCACCCGCAAACCGATGGCCAAAGCGAGCGAACTACTCAAACACTGGAGGATATGCTACGAGCCTGCGTAGTTGACTTCGGTACTTCTTGGGAAAATCACTTACCGTTGTGCGAGTTTTCGTACAACAACAGTTACCATACCAGCATAAAGGCTGCACCCTTCGAGGCACTTTACGGACGTAAGTGCCGATCACCTATCTGTTGGACTGAGTTAGGAGATTCCCAACTCACGGGTCCAGAAATCATTCAGGAAACTACTGAGAAGATCATCGGTATCCAAAACCGGCTGAAAGCCGCACGTGATCGTCAGAAAAGCTATGCTGACGTGAGACGCAAACACCTTGAGTTCCAGGTAGGGGACAAGGTACTTCTCAAAGTGGCACCGTGGAAGGGTGTCATTCGATTCGGAAAGCGAGGCAAACTAAATCCTAGATACATCGGACCATTCGAAATCCTGGAAAGGATTGGTCCAGTGGCATACCGCCTGCAACTTCCTGCTGAACTTAGCAGCGTACATAACACATTCCACATTTCTAACTTGAAGAAATGTCTGTCTGACGAGACACTGATTATACCGCTCGACAAAATCCAAATCGATGATAAACTTCATTTTGTCGAGGAACCTATGGAAATCATGGACCGTGAGGTCAAACGATTGAAACAGAGTCGTATTCCCATCGTAAAGGTCAGGTGGAATTCTATGCGCGGCCCTGAGTTCACCTGGGAACGGGAAGACCAAATGCGACAGAAATACCCACATCTCTTCCCAGATAACGCACCGTCCGTGCACTCAAGCTAATTTCGGGACGAAATTTCTTTAACAAGGGGAGAATGTAACACCTGCATAATTAGGATAATTAATTATGCCTAATTGTTTGTAACTAGTTGTAATTAGTATGTAATAGGACTAATTACAGGCTCTATTTGTATATATATATAAGGTGATTTATATATATGTGTGTGTACTTATGCGATTTGGATAAATCGTGCGAATTAACCGGACGGAGTCCGACACAGTTTACTTGGACGTTGGTGACAGAAATTTACTTAAATAATGAGAGCGTATTTTGTTATATAAAATACGCAACCGAACGAGCATTATTTATATATTATCGCGACGACATTTTAGCTAACGCAACAAAACGTAATAAACGCGACTTAATAATTTAAATATCTCGACAAATGTTTTTATTATTATTAATTTCAAGGTATTTTATTTAAATACTCCAGTTACATTTTAAAACATAACTATTTGGTTAAATACTAAAAACGAACGATTAAACGATTAGGACACGGAGTAAACACTGGGTTTTGAGGAGTGTTTTTCCCTCCTTCCCTTTTGGGATCAGCCAACACCCCACCACCTCTCAATCTTCTTCTTTCATTTTCACTTATACAAAACACACACACACACATCCTAAACTCTCTCCACCCATTTCTTACAAATTTTCGGAATCATCAAAGCAACCCACAAGATTCACATTTTCGGAATCACCACCAAGAGAGGAACAAGATTTACAAAGGCAACATACTCGTTTTCTTCCTTTTTCGGCCTCGATTTGCAATTGTAAGGATTTCTCTAAAAACTTAGATTTACTCATTTTGAGGTATTATTTTGATGTAATATGGTGTACACAACATAGATATAACTTAATACATGAAGAATACACGATTTTATAGCTCAAAAATGGGTTAGATTTGCGTTTTTGGTCCGAAATTCTTGAAACCCGAAAGTTTCTGGGCTGGTGTTCATCAATGCGACACAAGCCTTGTGTCGCATACTATGTCGCATAAACCATGTTGTGTCGTATTTTATGTCGTACTCTGTGTTGTACCTTTGTGTCGTAAACATTATACGACACAACCCTTATGTCGCTATTGATTTAGCATCGCAAGCTTTTGCGACACAATCACTGTGTCGCAGGGCTCTTGTGTCGCATTCCTATGCGACACAACCACTGTGTCGCATACCAAACTTTAGTGTCGCATATTGTGTCGCAAAAACACAGGAAACCATAATTTTAAAGTCAAAGTTACTGTACAAAAAAGTCAAAATTTACTGTAGCAGTACTGTAGCAATTTACTGTAGCAAAGTCAACATTTTAGAAATTTTGCTACAAACCGTCACCAACGGGCCCAAACATGTTTTTCAACAAACGAACAATTACAAACATACGGACAAACACTGGATATGCTAGTTGTGTACAACTAAACGAAACGTCTCGTGAGACGCATACTTACATAACTTCATATGATTAGGCATTTGAAGGTTACGGGTTCAGAGAACCTACTTGCTTTACTTACTACTTGCTAATTGCAACTGATTACTACAAGACTCAGGTGAGTCTTACGGCCCCACTTTTACTGTTTTATCTTATTGGGGGAGATACATGCTACTGATTTTCTTGAACACAAGTACTAAACTGTTTTCTATACCAAACGAAATTGCATGAGTTTACTTACAAACAGAAGTCTCTCCATCATATATCGTTAGTTATGGACTTAAGCGCGAACACTAGTTAATGGATCCATTAGGGAAATGACCCTCCCCACCCGGGGCAGTAGCGCTGCCACGTACTGATTTACACGTAGAAACGGGTGACTAATTATTCGTTACTGATGCTTGCTCATTTACGAGCATGTCACGGGAGCAAAATTATTACTTACGGGTTAAGCTTCGATTATGAGCCTCATGGCAACGGTATAAACTTACTTACTTACATTTGCGGGATTGCAAATACTGGTTTACGATTTCTGGATTGAAATTGCTGATTTTACGCCTGCGGGCATTACTGATGAAATCTCGTGTTCAAAGCCGATATTACTTACAAACCTGTGAGATTCACCAACCTTTTGGTTGACACTTTTTAGCATGTTTTCTCAGGTACCCGGATGGAGTAGGATTACTCCAGGATTTTAGCTAGAGTCGCATGATTTCAACACAACTGCATTAACGGAGATTCTTAGCATTATCTTTTGTATATTTTGATTATGTAATAGAATCTCCCGCTACACGCGCGGACTCTAGGGAAACTACATTTTTGTATACGAAAACACTAAGTTTTCAAACAATATATCTATGGAATGTAACTAATTTACAAACGTTGCATATAGATGTCGTTTACTTTATCTTTGTGCTGTGATATTTGATTAGTAACACCCCAAATTATGCTTCCGCAAAACAGTGAATTTCGGGGGTGTTACAGTAATCGTTTATGAACCACAAGTATGTACCAGTATTGCTATCAAGCAAAGTAAGTAAATCAGTAAATCATCACAAGTGCCATGAGCCCACAAGTTGAAGCTTAACAGTTTGGTGTGAATGGTACAGTTAAGTACAGCATCACGTACCCCCCCGTGAGTGCTATCCGAACACTCAAAAGTAACAAATATTAATATGCCTGTTTCTACGGTGAAATCCGTGGTAGCGCTACTACCACAGGCAGGGATTGTCAGTCCCAAATGGATCCATTTACTAGTAATCGCGCTTAAGTCCATAACTAACAACTTATGATAGGAGGCTTTCAGTGGATAAAAGTAACTCATGCAACATGTGTAAAAAGTAGAGTAATCAGTTCAGTACATTGTGTTCATATGTAAAACAGTTGCTAAGTATCTCCCCCAAAGTATAAAAACAGTAAAAGTGGGGCCGTAAGACTCACCTGAGTCTAGTAAGTGCGTATGTGAAATCAACCAAGTAAGGCGGATGTAAGTCCGTATGTCGGTTCTCAGAACCCTGAAACCTTCTGGCGTCCGAAACGCGCAAGGTGGTAAGTAAACAAGTAGATAAGTTGGTGTCTTAAAAGATCACCCATGCTAGTTGTCCACTCAACTAGGATATGTCCAAGTGTTTGTTTAGTAATTCGTTTGTAGTTTGAAAACAAGTATGGCCCATTGGTGACGGTTCGTAATAGTAATCCAAAAGTGTTATTATTATATGTATCGTTGAATCAGGTTTCGTTCTTTGTAAGTGTTTGACACTTAGTGCGAAAAGTATTTACAACATCTAATGACGGGGGTCCGGGGGCAGCGCCCCTGGTAGCGGGGTCCAAGGGGCGGCTGTAACATCCTCAAATTGGGCCTAGAAGTAATAGGTATTTCTTGAAAATTTTAAATGCGATTTAAAATTGTTATTGCGTTTGATTGTATAATTAATAGGTCGATAAGCCTCAGGAAATATTGTGGCTAGTGAAATATTGATTGTTTTAAATTTATTTAGTTGACGGTAAAATAAAATTATATTTCCCCGCAAATGGTTTTTAAGTTCCAGACAATAATAAACACGGGGAATGAAAATTAACACTTATAGGGTATATTATATGGGATGGATCGGGTTTTATTCCCACATATTCATACATACATACGTATGAACATATACACACACACAATTATCCCAAAACCAAAAACATGGAGAAATCATAAAAAATTAGAGCTTCATAATTCGGATTCAAGCTTTAAATGCATGGATTATCATCTTCTAATCATCTTAATCAACTTGTAAGTCCTTAATCTTTGATTTAAGAACCCTAGAATTTGGGGGTTTGGGTGTTCTTGATGTAAATCCGAAATTAGGGTTTGATTTTGTGCAATAGTTGTTAGTTATGATTTATTAACATAGATTAATCATTTCATTATCATTCAAAGCATGTTATAAGTGTTAATTTCGTGATTTCTTTAACCCTAGAAATTGGGGTTTTGAATATTTGATTTAGTTGGCATGATTAATCTTGAATTTAAGCTAGTAATGATCATATTATCATTAGTTGATAAGAAATTCTTGATTATAAGTAAAACCCTAACTTAGAGAGAAAAGATTATGGTGTATTCATGACTTTTGTTGTGATTTAGTTGATAATTCATGAAGTAAAGATTTTGGTTATGTTATAGTTGTTAATTAGTGCCTAATCCATGATTATGACATGAACCCTAACTTAAAATGGAAGAATTTGATTAAGTGTTCATGAAGTGTTTTAGTGGATTGTTAATTTGGAAGCTATTAATCTTGTTATTGGTGTGATTATGTTAGTTAAACAATGATTAATGTGAACTAAGGTGATAAGTTGATTATAATTATCATGATTTATTAAGTGAGAGTGAACTAATGAAGTTAATAGTGATAATTCATATTAATGGAATGAATTATGTGAAATTACTACAAGCGATAACTAAATGATGTATAGTTGAAAAGTGGTTAACATGATATCTAATCATGATTAAGAAACAAATTCAAGAAGTATGAACTTGATGTTTGTGATGATTGTGATAATACATATGAATTGAGATTGTTGGTATAAATCTATTGGAGTATTGTTATGTAGATTTGATACAAGTAACTGACTTGTGTATTTTGTTGTATTTCCAGATATGGAGAAGACTCAGTGATATTAGACTACTGAGTGGGCGACTATGGTAGTCGGTGAGTGGACTTTGATCTCTCACTATAATTTAGTGATCACTATTGTGGTTACTTCAAGTGTTAAGTGTTATTCATGTGTTAAGTTGAATTGTGAATTGTGTTAAAGTGTTAAAGTGTTAAAGTGTTAAGCGTTAAGTGACCTATTGGTAACTGTGTTAATAGAGGTCAACTATGTTGGACTGTGTGGTTACAGGTTAGTCAACACAAGGGTTGTGAACATTCGTTGTAAGTAAGGCTTGTGTTGACTAAAGGTAACAAACAGTTATCGGTTAACCACTGTATTGGCCTGCAGTTGGTGTAAGTGTCGCTTGGTGGGCCACCGCGGCTGAGGGCGCCACAAGGGCCACCGATCATCTGGTGATGTTGAGTCAAAGTGTTAAATGTGGTGAACTCATGGTGTTAAACTAAGTTGTATTGTTAGTGATTAGTTAACTCACTTAGCTTCGTGCTAATCCCTCGTTGTTTACTCCTTGCAGGTTAATATCTTTTGTTATGGGCGGGTCAAGGAGTAACTGAAGAATGTTTGACTAGGATTACTCTGATTTATTTAATACAGTTTAAAATGTGTGATTATATAATGCCCAGGATATAAAGGATTGTTTTGTAATCGGTAATAATCAATACTTAGAACTTAGGTAATGGAAGATGACGACATGTCATTTTATGTATATATATGTTTTGGGACTTGAGCTTCCGAATTGTTTAAAAGTGAAAGAAAAAAAAAACTGTTGTAAATTTTTGGGCGTTATAAGTTGGTATCAGAGCATAGGTTTGGGCGAATTGAACAATGGTTGGATTGTTCAATCCCAAGCCTAGTGATGGTGGTCAAACATTCCGAGGTGGGATTAGTGGTGGTATGAGCAAGTTGTTGTTAAATGTGAACTAATCTATAACAATGTGTTAGATTGTTGTTTTGAGTGCAGAGACGGAGGATAGTGAGGAACCGATTGGTATTCTCAATCCTCAACACTCGTGGGCCTAGATGTGCCAGGTAATTTCTGATAAACTTGGTGAATTTCAATAAATTTTAATTGTTTTACTTTACTATGTTATGATTATTAGTAAAGTAAATTGAATTGTTGGTGATTATTACTTGCTAATAAGGTGATAGAGCTATTAGTATGTAATTAAGAAGTTGAAATTGTGTGTAGATGCATTGGTGACTAAAGTGTAACAGTTGTGTTATGTGGAATTAAGTGTATATGCAAGGTGTGATTATATATCCTTGCTAGGGAAATAATTGATAAATGATAATCTAATTTGATGTGACACACTATGATGAATTCAATGGGTCGCGGGTGAATCCATTTATAAGTTTGGAGTTGTATTGTTGTGTGACTTAGAATGTGTCTAGTTGTTGAAATATATGTTATTGACTTGGAAAGGTCAATGTTGAATGTAATTGTGTCAAACTTGACAATAGCCATACTATGAAGTGAGGAATGTGACTAGATGTCTAAATGTTTAGCATTGATCATGATTATGGTTGCATTATGATCTATATATTAAAAGTAGTAAAGTAATAAAGTCAATGTGGTCAACCCAAGCTTAAAATGTGCGGTGACGAGTTTGTGAAAAGTCAAATTGAAAATATATGATGAAGTTGGTTTATATATGATGAAATTTTGTGAACTTGGTGTTTTAGGGTGATAATATGAAACTAATGATGAAAGTGGGTTAGTTTGACTTGGAATAGTCAAAGAAGTGTGGGTTGGGTGTTGGAATGGTGATCATATGGTCGTAAAACCAAACGGGTCATTTAAGTGTCCAAATGGGTCACTTAGTGTTAAAACGTATAGAATTTGATGTGGTACGTGTATGATAACTTTTAAAGTGACTGAAAGTCATAAATATAGATAAAAGGTGGATTGAAAATGTTAATGTTGTCATTTTGAATGAAATTGGTGAAATTGTCCATTTTGACCCCTAAACGGGTCAACGTGTTAAAATAATGTAGAAGGAGTGTTTGTATATGATGAATATGCCCACACGTCACTAATGTATATAGAAACATGTTGGTAAAAGGTGGAAGTCAGAAACCAAGTCCTTTGAAATATAGCGTGTCAACCAAAATGGTCGAAAATGGTCAAAAATGAGTCGTACGTCCGTTTTCTCGTAAAACGAGTAAATTGAAAAAAGTGTAAAAAGGGAAAGTTTCATTTTGGCATAGTGGATGTGCCTGCAAAATTTTAGAGTCTAACTCTAAAAGAGTAAAAAGTTATACGCGTTTGAAATTGGCTAAAAATATGATTTTTCTGAATCTCAGATTTCTGCTTGGGAACGCGATCCCAACAAGTTTTTCTGGATCGCGTTCGTACGTGTTATTTTGTCTCAGATTATTTTTATGCTTGGGAACGCGATCCCAGCCATTTTCCAGGATCGCGTTTGTGTGTGTATTTCGTGTTCAGATGCGTTTTCTCTTGGGAACGCGATCCCACTCACTTCTCCGGATCGCGTTTGTATGCCTAATTTGGTTACAGAATATTTTTCAATAGGGAACGCGATCCTGACCTGTTTCCCGGATCGCGTTAGTATAAAAAAAAATTTTTTTTTCGACGTTCGACGTAATACTTGACGTAGAAAAATTTATAGAAAATTTCGGTGTCCGATTAAGACGAAATTTACATGTCAACTCAAAAACGGCCCAACGGTCAAAACTCATCGCCTCGCCATGAGCCTTGTCAGTTTTCGGCACTTCGGGGTCGTTTGGGGCCCGAAAATCGCGTTTTATTGTTTTTCGGACATTATTTCGGACTTTTAGCTTATGAATTGTATTGGGCTTTTGTTTCTTTGAGCCCAGAGATCATTCCTGTGACTATATGCAATATTAAAAGTTGTTTTAAGAGGTTTATATGGTTCTTTGTGTAGGAGTTGTTTGTAGGCAGTTTATTTAACTGCATAGTATACCAGTAAGGGTATTTTTGATTGTTGCTTGTTAGGGTAAATAAATATTGATTATGTAATCATGTTAATTACATTATGTGAAATACTTAATATGATTGAATAAGTATTTGTAAGAGTTGAAGAGTATTGTAGGAGCTTACTCTTGCTTGATAACTAAATATGGAAGGTTATTAATTAATCAACTTAGAAATTATATATTGATGAATATATGTGGAATATGACCTGGTATTTTAACAAGGTACTTAGTACTAAATGTTATATAGAGTATTATACTTGATAATTAAAGTGTTAAGTGATTGATATTGAATCGTGTAGAGAGGGTGTTAAATTGATTTAGTTGTGTTAAAACTTACACATGTGTTAATAAGATAATGAGGAATGTGTTAGATGATTGAATTATTATGTTTACTTAATTTTGTGAGTAGTTTCACATTCAAGTGATAAATGAAAATAGTAACAAGTTAATACTTGGTCATAAACCTATTACAAAGTGTTACTATATGTGTGATAATTATTGATTTTAGCATTGTGATATATGTGAGAGTAAAAGTTAATCATTTTAGAGATTGATGGTATGAAGTGGCATGAGAATTAAGTGTGACTGACATAATATGACGACGTCTGGCCAACGTATTTATATTATGCCATTTCACATGGAGTATTGAGGCTACCAAGTACCAGAGAAATTGATGTGACCTTAAAAATTGTAGGTTTTCGATGTTGACATTGAGATAGTTATATATAAATATATATATATAGAGCCTTTTGATTGATAGTTATATTATTATTAATTGAGAATTGTGTGAAATTTGATTGTTATTATATGCATAATATCAAAGTGAAATGATCGGTTGCGTATAGAAATGATGGAAATGTGAAATAATCTAATGAGAAGTCAACGAAATATGATTGATTAATGAAATATTGATGAAAAATGTGTGTGTGGTCAACACATTTTAATGGAATGGTACTTGCGCTTGAATGGCAATGTACCCGTTGATGGAAAAACTTGGTAATTATCCAATTTGAATTGGTACTAAGTGACTTGGTGATTAAGTGATAATAGTGTTAACTATGAAGAATTGAATTGTATTTTGCTTGTTAATATGTGAATAGTGTTATATGAGTTTGAGATACTTTTAAATAAAAGATTATCAAATACAGTAGTGATATGTGGTACTAGCACAAATGTTAGTTATGAATTGAAATTTAAATTTCATTGTTGTTGGGTGTATTGTGATTTTCATAATCATTGTTTTGCTGTTAAAAGGGGTATAAATCATATATCTATTTTAAAGATTCTAGCATGTCGTTAGTTTCTAGTGTTAAAAGTATGTTATGTACATGATGATGTTATTCACTTACGTCAAGTGATTACCTGTTTAAAGTGATTAATTTGGGAATAATTTCCTTAAGTGATCATAGTATGCATGAAAATATGATTTAGATACATATCATATGTTAAGGTAAGAAATAGAAACATGTACATGTGGATATGTATATGTAGATAGAATTTAAATTGTGTGCATATAATTAAGAGTTGCTCAAGGGAGTAACTATTTTAAGTGATAAATATCACACTTGTTGTATAGTATTGCAAGTTAAATTGAGTATGAGACATAATTTATGTGTTTTCGTGAATCTAATTGAGATACACACTAGTCGTGTGTGAGTTGATGAAATAATATATATGTAGGTACATGGAGTGTGTAGTGAAATGTATGCATAAGCATGTCATGCATAGGTGATTTAAGTTGTGTACACACTTTAGATAAATATAGTGATGAGTAATTACGATGTTGGAGTAGTACGAAAAGTGCAATATTAATAAATTGTGGTGTTAGTAGAATCTCATTTAAGGAATGAGATTTATCAAGTAATTAAGTACTTAAGAATAATCAAGGTTGATTAGATTTCGAGGACGAAATCTCTTTAAGGGGGAGAGATTTGTAACATCCTCAAATTGGGCCTAGAAGTAATAGGTATTTCTTGAAAATTTTAAATGCGATTTAAAATTGTTATTGCGTTTGATTGTATAATTAATAGGTCGATAAGCCTCAGGAAATATTGTGGCTAGTGAAATATTGATTGTTTTAAATTTATTTAGTTGACGGTAAAATAAAATTATATTTCCCCGCAAATGGTTTTTAAGTTCCAGACAATAATAAACACGGGGAATGAAAATTAACACTTATAGGGTATATTATATGGGATGGATCGGGTTTTATTCCCACATATTCATACATACATACGTATGAACATATACACACACACAATTATCCCAAAACCAAAAACATGGAGAAATCATAAAAAATTAGAGCTTCATAATTCGGATTCAAGCTTTAAATGCATGGATTATCATCTTCTAATCATCTTAATCAACTTGTAAGTCCTTAATCTTTGATTTAAGAACCCTAGAATTTGGGGGTTTAGGTGTTCTTGATGTAAATCCGAAATTAGGGTTTGATTTTGTGCAATAGTTGTTAGTTATGATTTATTAACATAGATTAATCATTTCATTATCATTCAAAGCATGTTATAAGTGTTAATTTCGTGATTTCTTTAACCCTAGAAATTGGGGTTTTGAATATTTGATTTAGTTGGCATGATTAATCTTGAATTTAAGCTAGTAATGATCATATTATCATTAGTTGATAAGAAATTCTTGATTATAAGTAAAACCCTAACTTAGAGAGAAAAGATTATGGTGTATTCATGACTTTTGTTGTGATTTAGTTGATAATTCATGAAGTAAAGATTTTGGTTATGTTATAGTTGTTAATTAGTGCCTAATCCATGATTATGACATGAACCCTAACTTAAAATGGAAGAATTTGATTAAGTGTTCATGAAGTGTTTTAGTGGATTGTTAATTTGGAAGCTATTAATCTTGTTATTGGTGTGATTATGTTAGTTAAACAATGATTAATGTGAACTAAGGTGATAAGTTGATTATAATTATCATGATTTATTAAGTGAGAGTGAACTAATGAAGTTAATAGTGATAATTCATATTAATGGAATGAATTATGTGAAATTACTACAAGTGATAACTAAATGATGTATAGTTGAAAAGTGGTTAACATGATATCTAATCATGATTAAGAAACAAATTCAAGAAGTATGAACTTGATGTTTGTGATGATTGTGATAATACATATGAATTGAGATTGTTGGTATAAATCGATTGGAGTATTGTTATGTAGATTTGATACAAGTAACTGACTTGTGTATTTTGTTGTATTTCCAGATATGGAGAAGACTCAGTGATATTAGACTACTGAGTGGGCGACTATGGTAGTCGGTGAGTGGACTTTGATCTCTCACTATAATTTAGTGATCACTATTGTGGTTACTTCAAGTGTTAAGTGTTATTCCTGTGTTAAGTTGAATTGTGAATTGTGTTAAAGTGTTAAAGTGTTAAAGTGTTAAGCGTTAAGTGACCTATTGGTAACTGTGTTAATAGAGGTCAACTATGTTGGACTGTGTGGTTACAGGTTAGTCAACACAAGGGTTGTGAACATTCGTTGTAAGTAAGGCTTGTGTTGACTAAAGGTAACAAACAGTTATCGGTTAACCACTGTATTGGCCTGCAGTTGGTGTAAGTGTCGCTTGGTGGGCCACCGCGGCTGAGGGCGCCACAAGGGCCACCGATCCTCTGGTGATGTTGAGTCAAAGTGTTAAATGTGGTGAACTCATGGTGTTAAACTAAGTTGTATTGTTAGTGATTAGTTAACTCACTTAGCTTCGTGTTAATCCCTCGTTGTTTACTCCTTGCAGGTTAATATCTTTTGTTATGGGCGGGTCAAGGAGTAACTGAAGAATGTTTGACTAGGATTACTCTGATTTATTTAATACAGTTTAAAATGTGTGATTATATAATGCCCAGGATATAAAGGATTGTTTTGTAATCGGTAATAATCAATACTTAGAACTTAGGTAATGGAAGATGACGACATGTCATTTTATGTATATATATGTTTTGGGACTTGAGCTTCCGAATTGTTTAAAAGTGAAAAAAAAAAAACTGTTGTAAATTTTGGGGCGTTATAGCGGCAGCCCCTGGCGGGGTCCAAGGGGCAGAGTGTGACACCCCCAAATTTGATTGATCTGCGGAAGCTCGATTTGGGTGTCACTAATCAATATACAAAGCACATAAGATAATAATGAACGACCACTATATGCGTCGTTTTAAACTTGCATTAATAAAGTAAATGTTTACATCAAAATAATGTTACATTAGCTCGGTTCCTGAAATTGAGAGATTACATAGCATAATTACTTTTACAAAATATAATAATGCGATCAAATATCTAATTGTATGTATGCTGACTCGAGCTAATAATCCCTGCTTGTGCAGCCAACCTACTGCTGGGTACCTGTGATATGTACTAAAATGGGTCAGCGAAAACGCTGGTGAGCTCACAGGTTTGTATGTCAATGTATAGTTGTAAGAACCGCAAGATTTATATTGAATTTAAGATGCAATTAAGCAAAATAAAAGTTATACAATCCATGAGCACATAGTCTGAGCTTAACTTGATTTGTCAGGCCCAATTAAGGAAACCTAACTTGAAATGCCTCCTACGAGTGTCTAATCCACACTCGTCTTCCCAAATGCTAATGCATCCTTTTGACCGGTTAGTGCGTGCTAACCCGGATGAGGATTGTCAATCCCATATGATATCATATACTAACATTCACGCTAAAATATTAGAGACTATGCTATAGAGGACTTTAATTGATTAGCTTGAAACTCATGTAGTATTTGAAGGTTGGCACTTGCGTTCTACTTGTAAAACAAAATGAAGTAGTAATATCACACCCCTGGTAAAAGTAGTGAAAATGGTGCCATGAAACTCACCTGAGTCTTGAAGTATTTAATTTAATAAACTTGAAGTAATTAGCGGTGAATTGATGTCCAAAGACTTGAACCCTGAATGTGTCCACGACACTTGAATTGTTATTAATTGTACCTGTAACACCTCGCAAATTTGAACACGATTAATTTCATTAATCCCTTGCATTTTAGACTAATTCCCTACTTGAGTGAATTCACAACACACTCTAGAGGTAAGTCTAGCAAAGCCCAACTAGATAATACGCGTAGTATTACGTATTAGTAACTAGTTGTATTTACGTACTGAACAATTTGAAAACAAACGCGACAAAAACATACGATTGTTGGTGAACAAAATTAATTAGTAAAACGAAATTATTAAATAACGTAGTAGCGAATAAATATTTTGTCAAAAATATTTACAAATAATTTTATAACGCAAAACGTCAAAACGTATAACTAAAATAAAACAAAGTTTAAAATTTTATAACTTAATTCAATTTGGTTTTATAAAAAGATCCTAATTAGAATTATAAAGAAATATGTAATTAAAATGTATTAATATAAAATATTGTAACATTTAACGATCGGGTAAACAAACACGGAGCGCAAACACGGAGGCGAAAAATGGGACAAAACCCCCTCCCCACCTCCCTTTTCTTTCATTTCTATCTATCTCATTCTCTCTCTTCTTTCTTTTTCCTCTCATCTCTCTCTCTCTAAAAACAAAACAAAAACCACACTAATCACCCAAAAATACACTAAAACGACGCCGAATCACATAGCTCATTTGGAATAAAACGACCACGGCATCCCGATCTATACTTCTACCTTTTCGGATTTCAAATCCGACACTCGTAAGTTTCCGACAAATCCCGCAAATCTTTAGATTTCGAAGTTATAATTAATATTTCATGTTTAATACACTTAGATTACCATGCCTTAGTGTTCTAACAACTGAAAATGTCCAAAAATCGACCCAAAACTCGTTTTTCCCGAATTGTTCGTCGAACAGTCCGCTACGTCGCAGAACATCTCACAACGTCGCATACTGCGACGTCACCGTTAACGTCGCATTAAATTGCGAAATCACACATAGCGACGTCAGTCCCTACGTCGCACTAGACCCTGACGTCGCATATAGCGACATAAGCGCCTACGTCGCACGCGACGTCGCACCCTACGTCGCATCACAACCCAGCGTCGCACCTTGCGTCGCTAAAAACAGGAAGTTTAAAAACTAGTTCTCACTAAGTGTCGAACTAACCGGAAACGCATATCTTTATAAGATACGATTCACGAGCTTTACAAACAATACAAACACACTTATTTTACCGAAATTAGGATTTTAAACTATCACCAACGAATCGTATACATTTTCACAAACAACGAAATACAACGTAAACGTTTAACAAATACTTTGGACACAACTTGGTTGTACGAACACTAGCATGGATGATTAGCCTAGACATCCACATACTTATTAATCTCATACGTCTAGGACGTTAGGAGATCTCGGACTGTACTTGGGCTTAGGTTTGCTAGCACTCGCACTACTTAACTCAACAGGTGAGTTCACAGCCCCTACTTTTACTGTTTTAACTGCTTTGAACAGGGGTGGAAAACATAGTCAAACACTTTTATACAAACATGGTTGTATACTATTTTACTCAAACAAGTGGAGTACATGGAACTAGTAAACGGATAAACAAACTGACGATTTCAACTTAATATGTAATACTGCCCGCACGTGGTCCATATACGGGTCTTAGGGGAAGTGTTACATATTACTTTCATACTGCCAACGCTGTAAACACATGAACACGTTTTCGAGAACGCTGGAGGATAACCAGCAACACTTTATATAACGGACTGGGTAACTAAAAGTCCCTACTTGACATGGACAACACTACTGAAAAGTCCCTACTTGACATGGGCAACACTACTGAAAAGTCCCTACTTGACATGGGCAACACTACTGAAAAGTCCCTACTTGACATGGGCAACACTACTGAAAAGTCCCTACTTAACATGGGCAACACTACTGAAAACAATGGGTTTCCTACTAACATGGACCCACCAAACGATTAGGATTGTAACACTGCCGCACGTGGTCCAGATACGGGTCTTAGGGGAGTGTTACACCTACGAACAACTAATAGGATACTTACATTCCTACTATAACTTGAACTATATTTTTGGGCAATATCCCAACAAAACATATCTACGATTAGGATACGTATAATCCTACAAAACATACTTGAACACAGGATACTGTTTTTCCTACAACTAATAGGATACGAACATTCCTACAAACAACTATTTGAAAACATATTTGGTGTTACAAATACTATTTTTGGGCGACATTCCCACGATACGTTATAAACAACAGTGGTTTATCACAACTGAACTTGCAAACATAACACCTGTGAATTCACTCAACCTAGTTGTTGACTTTTACTATGTTTTTCAGGGAATTAGCTGCGCATGTAAGAACCGCCAACACATGGAGAATTAGGCGACCCGTGAAGCTTTAGGATGCCAACTTTTGGGAAAAACATATGAATTTCTCTATTATAACTGAAATTGTTTTGTCATATTCTAGAAATCCACTTTTGTAAACATATTACTTTTAACTTATACGATTCGATGAATCGTAATTCTTGTAATTAACATTTTGGCATCTTAATATATTATGTTCTGTTGTAATCATAAGCTCTGATACGTATGCACGCGTTATTATTGTGACACCCCAGTACTTAAACCAAATGCTTCCGCTAAACAAATTTGGGGGTGTTACAGTACCGGTATCTCGAAAGACTACCATTTAAATTGTTTGTTTAACTTGATGTCCAAATTACCCCGATTTGGTTGATTGTATTGTTACAAGTTACTTCGACTTGTTTGATTAAATTGTTCCAAGTTACAATAACTTAGTTGAATTGTATTTTGAAAACGCGTACGGCACGTTGGTGATTAATTGTAATAATGGTCTTGATGTTATCACATTGATTTCGAAGCGTTACACTTAAAAACACAAATTCCATTATGTTTGAAAAGTTGTATCGTATAATTGTTTTGAAGTTGTACAAGTTTGACACTTGGTGAAAAATGTGCTTACGGAATCTAAGTACGGGGGTCCGGGGGCAGCGCCCCTGGTTAGCGGGGTCCAAGGGGCGGCAGCCCCTGGCGGGGTCCAAGGGGCAGAGCCCCTGGCTGGGGTCGAGCTGCCAGGTCAGCTTGGAAAATTTTTATTTCTATTATATTGCTTTAAGGAAAAACGCATCTGGACTTGAATTTGGGTGAAATCAAGTGATAAAATTTAGGATCTCGACTCTTAGTAAAAATATGTGTTTTCTAGTTTCTGTTTATTGCGACGTTAGGTGCGACGTCGCAGGCCCTGACTGCGACGTTGAGCATGGCGTCGCTATGTGCGACTTTCGCAATTTAATGCGACGTTGTGGGTGGCGTCGCTATACGCGACGTCGCAATTTAATGGGACGTTGTGACTGACGTCGCACCATGCGACGTCACGAGGGGTTTTGCGACGTTGAAGCTGACGTCGCATAAATCTGGGTCCAAATGCGACGTTATGGTCTGATGGCCGGAAAATGTGTCGAAAATGAGTTTTCCGGTTTCCTTTAGGTTCAAATCTTTTACCCAACCCTTATATGGACATATTAGACAATTATAAACCATAAACATGTAAAAATAATCGAAAACGGAGAGTTTCGGGTTTTTGTCAGAAACTTACAAAGTGTCGAATCGAAAATCCGAAAAGATGAGGTTGTAGATCGTGATGTGGTAAATCTTTTGTCCCAAATGAGCTCCGAGATTTATGGTGATTTAGAGGTGTTATTTAGTGGTTTTAGGTGATTGATGAAAATGGTGGTGATGATGATATTTGAGAGAAAAGATAAGGAAGAGAGAGAGAGATAAAAGAGAAATGAGAAAAGAAAAGAAATGGGGAGGTGATTAAGGGATCTCCTCCCTTTTTCAGTCTCCGCTAAGTGTCCCGTGCGGTGTTCGTTTCCCCGATCGTTTAAACGCTAAAGATATATTTTATATGTTTTAATATACGTTTTAAAATACGAATAATTATTCAGTATTTTTGTTGAAGTATTTTACCAAACATTTAATAATTATATTATAAAAGGTGATTTGTCTCATTTTGTTTGCGAAGTTACATTTGATTCGCGTTTATATTAATTGTGTAATAAGACTTGGATATTAAATATTGTTGACATAATATTTTTAAGTATGATAACGTTATTAATAATCCTTGTATTACTTAATAAAATATTGTTCACCAACGTCCGTATTAATTGAATCGAATTACATTCGATTTGAAACTCGTACGATTTAAACAAACCGCATCATTGTGTAGATATATATTCAACAATATATATATAATAATTGATACATTAATTAGCCTAACACAGAACTAATTACATGTATTAAAACTTGATTAGGCACTAAATTCTAGTCCTAAATTGACGGGTGTCACACAGAGCCCCTAGCTGGGGTCGAGCTGCCAGGTCAGCTTGGAAATTTTTTATTTCTACTATATTGCTTTATCGAAAACGCATTTGAAATCTAAATTTGGTGTAAAATCAAGTGATAAATCTTAGTTCATATTAGTGCTTTATTTACTGAATTTGGGTTCGAAAGACAAAGTGGGCTGCGAACCGAGCTGGGAGAACTCGACTCGCAGGCCAACTCGACTCGCAGGTCAACTCGACTCGTAAGTCAACTCGACTCGCGGGTCAGCTCGACTCGTAGGTCAACTCGACTCGCGGGTTAGCTCGACTCGTAGGTGATTCCGATTCGCAGGATGGCTTCGCGAGTCGAATCTCGACTCGCCTCGTTGGACGAACAGGTCTCGGCTCGCGAGACGGGCTGTTCGCATAAAAACTCTAAAAATTGGCTTTTTAAGTCGGTTTTTGGACATAAACTCGTTGGGGAAACGTTCTAACATGTAAAATGAAGCTTTACAAGAAATTTAGAAGAGTTTTAACATTTTATACCTCAAAATCGAAAACGAAGAAGATGAAGATGGAGCTCGTGATGCGGTGATCGTTTCTTCGTGAAGTGGCCTAGTGATTTGGTGCGTTTTTATGGCGATTTGGGGCTGTTTTTGGTCCGGAATTTTTGAGAGAAAAAGAGTGTGGGTGTGTTTGGTGAAATGAGGAATAAAATGGAGAAAATGAGGTTATAAGGGGTGGGTCATGGGTTGCAGGTTGGGTTGGCTCCGCGGGTCTGGGCTGGATCCGCTTGCGGGCTTGGGCTCGGGGACTCGCTACTCGATTTGCGTTACGTCCCGTGATTGATTAAATATTGTTCCGCGTTTTAGGTTAAAGTTTATCCAAAACATTTTTAATTGAAGTATTCTATCAAAACGTTTAATAATGTGCTATAAAATATAATTGGAGTTATTTTTGTTTGTTAGGCGCGTTTCGTGTCCTTTCGTCGCGTTCGGTGTGTTTTAAACGATACGAAATACGTGTAATATATTTTCATGATATATTAATGCAAATAATGTTTGTTTGTATAATTCCACATTATTTTAAAAGTTTTGTCACCAACGTCCGTATTATATAAAGTCGGACCTCGTCCGGTTAAGTAGTACGATTTAATCAATCGCGTAAGCATGTATGTAATTACATCAAAACGTTACATATATTTAGAATGTTACAAAACTAAATACACATAATTACAAGTAGTTTAGGCACTAATTAAAGCCCTAATTTGGCGGGTGTTACATGGTACTTGTAGTATTATAACAATAAGGTATTAAAGTCGCGCTACGCTGCGGAGTTTATAATATAATAGGGTATGAAAATTTAGTGTCACCCTACAATGCAAATTTATCTGGTTTTAATCATAGTTGTTAACTCGTGACTCGACTCGTGATTCGGAGTATTGATTTTTAACTCGTGATTCGTGACTCGACTCGACTCGTAAGAGTCATAATTTTACAATAAATACATATATTTATATCTATATGTATATTATTGTTTAGATTTCTATCCTTAATTGAAGAAAAACATGATGAAAATCATTACATAACACAAATGTTTAATTTATAATGGATTATTAGTCATTTCCAACCATATTTTATCATTTTATATTTTTTATTAGATTACATTAAATGTGTGTCCGGTTTCTGACTCGTAAGAGTCGCCCACGACTCGGAAGAGTCAATAAATGACTCGTAAGAGTCAAAGCCATTTACGAGTCGGGGTCCGAGTCGCCTCGTTTCTTGAATTTCTGAACCGACTTGTAAGAGTCGACTCGTAAATCGTAAGAGTTTAACAACTATGGTTTTAATCATTACACAATTATCGCCATACATGCATGTTGACCAAACATCATAATATATTACCCAATCTATTGTAAGTATACATAGCTATAATACAACTTAGCACATTGAATAAAAATCTCGCTAATGAAGAGTAAAAACTCTTTCATCAATCAGTATATTTTAAATATTTGACGATACATTAATATAGCAAAAGGATTGAATTATCTAGTGTGTTAAATAGAAAAACCTAAAAATTTAAGGGATGTCTAGTCACTTCTTAAAGTTTAATTATGTAAATTTGACTATGGAATCTAACAGCTTAATAATAGTTTTATGTGATTTGCATTGATCTTAAAAAAATATTAGTTAGAAGTTGTAAACGTAATAAAATGATCTACTTTGTGTGTTAATTATGAGAATTATAAATATTTTTCTATGTATTATATTGCTAATTACAATAAGAGTTAATAAAGTAAAAAAAAAATTCTTGATATGTAATATAATTATAGATGAGGGTTTGAATTAAATATTAGTTGAAAGTGTAGGGGTGAAATTGAAATTATTTATAAACAGTAAATAATCGTCACCTATTGATATATATAGTAATTAACTTTAACTACACTATATGTAAGATGAGATTGATTGTGGCTTTGTCAATTTTGTGTTGTTTAATTACTTTTTGTGTTTAAATCCAGTATCAACTTATTATAAACTTTATTGAATTATTGAATGGTGCTAGTCTTTTTTATAACGATCACCTCCAATGAAATCTAATGCAATATTCTTGCACGTGAATCACTTGATTATGATTTATGTTCTTTATGTCATGTAGACAGGGGCGGAACTAGAATGGAAGCAGCGGAGGCAGCTACCCTCTCATAAATTTTAAAATTACGTAAAAAGGAAAAAAAAATATGTATTAATGACAATTTTAATATTTTGTCCCCTTAAAACTATGAAGAATGAACAACATAATTTTTTTTTGCTTCCTTTATTTAAATTTTCTAACTCCGCCCCTCCATGCGGATATATGTGGTTAAATAGGTGTCATTTGCCAATGAAATTCGAGGCAATCTTGGCTTTTTCTTTAAATATATTTTCTCCCATTTTGCATTTAAGTGAAAAAAAATTAGAAAAAAAGGAAAATGAAATGAAATGAAAAACTAGTTTAATGAATATTTTCATTCCATCAATGATTTTTTTTTTTTTTTTTTCATTTCAATGGAGGTTCATTAAGTTAAGAATACATAATATAATTTGTTCATCAATCATCATAGCTTCCCCTTAAGAAAGGTAGTGCATAGCTTTTTCCATGCCTCCCTGTCTGGATCTCGTTCAGCGATGCTAGCTCTCCCTTTTACAGCATTCCACTCCTATTAACACCAACAAATTATTTGTTTAATAATTTAGTTTGTGTGTTATAGTACTATAAAACTATAAGTGTGGCAAAATAAATGGGTCGGGTCGGATCACATGTCTAAATAGGTTTGAGTCTAAATGGGTCCGGGTCTAGATGGGTCATTTAGGAAGATTGGTGGGTCAAATGGGTCTCGAGTCGAGTTGATCCATCCGGTTTCCACCAATTTTTTTTTATTTGAGTGAAAAATCAAAAAAGTGAAATGAGGTGTTCAAATTTTTTTTACCCATTCGACCAGTCTAGACTCGTTGGTTAATTGTTATACAATTAGAGATTATATTAGATACTCAATTATACACATCCAAAAAAAAGAGGAAGATCCAACAAACCCACCGTGTTCTAAATAGTAACCAACTTGACCCACATTTTCATGGCATTGAATTAATGGAAATAATACAAACTTGATTGATCTAATGTAGCATCTTTAAAGTTATCTTTAAGTTGTCCACACGTGTACGTATGCACATTATTTGTCCTTCCACTAATTTGATTGATATGATAATGTTGAGATGACCCCATAAACCTAAACCAAATTATACATATCAACACAAAACATGTCTTATCTTATTTATTTAATTAACTACTCGTACTTATTTTTTGGTGATATATGTGGAGGGAGTTAAATGAATTGAAATCACCCTAAAATTTATTAAAAGGCCAATGTCTTTGACTTAATAAAGGAATAAAAGGCATTTGATACCCGACCCGATCTGACCTAATCAATTTACTGAAAGTAACTCCACGTATTTTGACTTGTCAGTCGTTACCCAACACATCCATCTTGCAAGTCCTCTATAATGTGTATCTTATGTTGTGAATATGTGATGCGGATGACATAGTATAACTGTTATATATAGGTGTACTACCTCAATATAACTGCGTTGAAGAAGGCGATCAATGAGTTGCATAAGAATATCCTTGGTGTACTCAGGGTGGCCTTGAATGCCCATGATGTGATTACCGCACCTAAACATCTCAACCCTAGTCTTATCCGATGATGCCAACACTTCTACCCTCGATGGAAGTTCCCGAACCTATTTTCAAACCATGTTTTATAAGCATTATACTTTATGTAACAAATAGATGGTGATACTTAAGTCGATCAATAGCTTTTAAGAGATGTAAAATGTACCTCGTCACGATGACATTCAATCAATGATAACCGAGATGGCAATTTCAAATTAGCCAATGTCTTTGTGGATGTCGACAAATTGATGGTTCGAATTCCTATATCCCATCCTGATGTTGCACGAGCTACTTTTCCTCCAAGCGCGCGTGCTAGCACCTAATTATGTTTTCACATCCGTTATTCAGTGCACATTTTGTAAAATCCACATTTTTGTAAACGTGTACATTTAGTCATGCACAAAAACCGGTTTTACCCAAACCCGAACCGGTTTATGACCCAAACCGGTTTTTGGTCAAAGTCAACAAACCGGGTTTGACTCAACCCAAACCGGTTTCAAACCGGTTTGTTGACTTTTTTCGGGTTTTTTTTGGACTTTTTCCGGGGTTTTTTTCGGTTTTTCGAACTCGAACCGGTTTCAACCCGGTTTGAAAACCCCATATCCCAAACCGGTTCCAAACCGCCGGGTTCTAGAAAACCCGAACCGGTTTTGTCAAAACCGGTTTTTGACCGGATCGGGTTTCGGGTTTGACCGGGTCGGGTTGGGTAAAACCGGTTTCTTGTGCATCTCTATGTACATTACTAGAAACCAAAAGTTGAAAATGCCTATTATCATCCTTATCGGTATGTAATGTTTTTAAAAGTAATCACATAATATGTTCAGATGTCATTATCTAGGTGATGCAAGTTACACTTTAGAATGAAACAAATTGGACAATGGTGGTGGGCTTATTCTTAGATGTTTGGTGGTGGACATTAGCCATGTGTCATGTGGCTGAACTTGGCTTTTTTAATGAAGAAATAATTCAAGAATCTTTTATCCAAACAAATTAAAGAATATTGAAAAACACTAAGACTCGATATATGTTTGTACTTGCATTATTAATTTCTTGGGTAACTTAAAATAGGCATTGAAAACATGCTTTTACACCAACTTCACAAAAACTAATTATTCCCATTATTATTACTTATTTATTTAAAATAAAAGAATCGGATACAAGAACAATATGTGGTGCAAATTGGCTAACTTTTTAAAAGATGTATTGATCGAAGACCACTTATCTAAAGATAAAAAAAGGTCCGATATACTTGGACTAACGTAACGTGACAGGACCATTTCATGAGGCCATTGGGTCTTTCCGTACGGAGTACCTAGGCGATTTCTGTTAGCCTTTCAACAAAAAAACTATTTCATAATTTGCATAACAAAGTACATCCTTGCGTGTGAGTCAATATGTATATATAGTCATAATCCAATTTCCTTATCTATATTCATTTGTCCTTACCAAAAAGATAGTACTCCCTCCGTCCCATTTGAAATGTCAACATTACTATTTTGGGATGTCCCATTATAAGTGTCCACTTTGATATTCAACCAATCAAAAAATACTTTAGTGGGTAGATTTGATATTTGATTGGTGAAAAGTGTAGTTAGTAGAGAATCCTAAAACTACGTGCAAAATAAAAGTGGACATTTTAAATGGAACGGAGGGAGTACTAAAATTACACGCCAATAAAAGGCATTATAAGAATAGGCCTTAAATAACGGCATGTATAAATAATGAGAAAATGACGTTTGTGTAATGTACCTTAACCCTCAAATCATGCCCAAATTCATGACTACTTTTTACCTTTACAAATACTTGTATAAAATATTACGTACACCCTAAAGTTTGGTCCATTGCAAATAGTCGATTAGGCCTAACTAAAATCATCCAAATTAGTAGAATTTATACATTTTTTTATATTTCATATGTGACAAAATGAAACCAACCATGTTTAATGACTAAAATTAGACAAAACCAAAAATATTGCTCCTATGTCTATATTTTTCTATGTAAACAAAGATTTAACAAACTTTTACACCTTTTTTCCCATTGTCATTCTAATACTAACATTTTTAACCATAACAATAACAAATAGTGATTGTGTTAAGCGTAAACTTAAGTGCTTAACCAACCTATACGCCAATCTCGAACACGATCAGTTATAAACCCCTTGATTTCTTGTTTATCTAAACTCTAGAGGCAAAACTAAGTAGAATTTAAGTACAAGGACTAAACGTGCCATATCTCAATATAAGCAAAACAACCGTGTTAAAGACAGCTACACACTTGTACATCAAACTTTTAAGATAAAATATAAATTTTGACGATAAAATTGATAAATAAAATGACAGTTGTAACAAAAAATCAAAAAATGAAAAAAAATAGTACTAGTAAAAGAAATACCTGATGACCAAAGCAAATGCCAAGTACTTTTTTATTCAAGGAATCCAATTTCTTCAACAAGATTAAAAGTTTACAAATCCAAGCATCGTTACCATGGGCGTCATTACAGCTACCAGTTATCACAAAACCGTCGTAAACTTCGATCTCGTCATCGGTAGGAAAGTGACCATCACAAACACGAAAAACATCCCAAATTTCGCCTTCTTCCGCCAACATTTTGATGAAAACACCAAAGTATCCCCCGTATTTCTTCTTCACGTAATCCGAGTCTTCCGCGCATAAAAGAACAGCAAATCGCTTTATTTCTTTTACTGATCCCTCCATAACAAATTGACGTATAATAATTAACAATATTGACGATTATAATATGATATGTGTGTGTTTTTGGGGTGTGATTATGTCTGAAATTGAGGCGGATTCTAGTGAGAGAGATTGAGGGGATTTATGGATCGTCGGAATGAATGTGATTGATTTTTTCGTTACAATACAATACAATGTATATATAAGGTGTTTTATGTTTATGCAGGGAAAGATTCATTTTTGGTGTTTTACTTTTATGCCCCTGATCGTTTTCTGATTTACTAAACAACCCTTCTTGTAATGTTTGGTGCATAATTTATACGAGACTTTATTGAAATTATATTTTCAAAGAGTTTAATAAGCTTTTTTAAATAACAATGGTCTACTTTCAATTTTCAGCTTTTAGAGGGCTTTGTCAAATACTTCATCCGTCCGAGTTAATTGTCTACTTCGACTTTATACACGGTTTTATAATTTTCTATTAACTATATTTTTCATCAATCAAATAAAATATTTACCAACTAAAGTCATTTTCGATTGGTTGAAACATGAAAGTGAACACTTATTTGAGACAACCCAAAATTATAATAATATGGACACTTGTGATGGGACGAAGGGAGTATACTCATTTTAGTTTTCAATAGAGCTAAAATTACAAAAGTTTATTACAATTTGGGGCAAGATTCTGAGATGAATGAAAGACATGTTAGATTTGCTGCGTTTTAGGACAATTTTGTAAGGAGTGAAATACAATGTTGTTAGAATGCAATCAAATTTTAAAAGTCTAAAATACAACATTGCTAAAATATAAAAAAAAAAAATTAAAATTTGATAAGATGCAATAAATCTAGATGTAGATCACAAATAAATTTGTCAATCCAATCTGCTCATCATTTTCCTCATTTGAGATCTCCCCCTCTAATCTTTCACCACGTACTTAAGATGTTCTATTTAATAGAAAGAAAGACGAAGAGAAAAACACAAAATCCCTTGTTACAAAATGGTCCATCAAATATCAAGTAATTTTGTACTTCCTCCGTCGCGCATTTTCTATTTTGTTTTTTATTTATCCTAAAATAAACGTACATTTCAAATTTATAATCAAATCAAAAGTCAAAACAGTCACCACTTTTATTAAAATTGTGCGTAAACTGATATAACCAAGAGTTAACTTTGGGATGTATGAAGTAACATATATTCCTCTTGCCTACAATATTTTGTAGATGCTGTCACGATGTCATATATCTACTTCAAGTGGTCCTCTTACAGTTGGCACTCTGTGCATTTAAGGCTACATTTCAAGTTTATTTTTTTGATATAAATTAATTAATTGCTATAAAACTATTGAATTTGTGACTTTTTTGCATATATAAGTAAAGGTACATAAATCGTGGGAAAAAGATCTTGGACGAACGTACACTCTTTAACTAGGGTCTTTATTTCTAAAGAAACGTAGATGTATATTTGCGACATTCAATGAATCTAGACATGTTTATCGTGACCATTAGATATGCATTTATTTTTGCCGGTTTGAAATTGACATATGCCTTTTGTTTTCATTAAAACTAGTTCTTTTTAGCTCAACAATGCGTATCTAATTGTTGTTATACACTTGTCGCTTTATCCCTATTGACGATATACAAAATTCGTTACACGCAATTTGCGCCTATTGCGATGATAATTAATCAATCATGATATTGGTCACCGTGGTATTGAGAAATCGTTTGATCATATTCAATAATATTATACTTAGCGTCGTACGTAATCTTACCTCGTATGATTGGTAATTAAATAAGGAGAATTCAAATAATATTATTAATTAGTTTAATACCACACGTTTAGAGCTAATGACATGATGATCATGTCAACGACTCTAAACGTATATGTAAAACTTTCATGATTTATTTTGCACCTTAAGCAATCATGTTCACGAATGCAATGTTTACATCAATTGGATTATAAGCAACTGTTGATTGTTATAGCAACTATTACTTGAACCGGACATTACCATTGGCTATATGAAAAAAAAAAGGTGTTGATCGGTGCTATAGAAAACTGCGATCGAGGAACGGGATACGAATAAATGATGAACGGTTTCACGATGAAGTCAAGATCCTAGCAATGAAAGACCCCATTGAGCATGCATATTGAGTACTACAAAAGTACAAATCGTCAATGTGAACCAGATCATTGGTCAACAACATACAAGTGGAATAAAATTAAAATATAAATATAAAAAAAACTTTTTTTAGCCATTTTATTGATGACTCACCATATTAAACATTAAAATTAAAATAAATAAAAAACAAAAACTGCAAACATAGCATATACTCCATAATATGTAGTATCGGAAAAGTAGAATACAGTAGCTTGTTTCCATATTTATATGACAAACGATATGATAACGACTTATTTAATAAGAGTTGTTATTAAGACTTGGGGATATATGTTTGGTATATTGTATTCACCGTAACAAACTTTAATACTAATTGAATAGCGATCAAGGTACATTCATTATTTATTTATATTGTTATAATTTTCTGTTTAAGGTTTCTTTTGACCCAAATTATTTTGTTGATAAATTTGTTGTCACTGCTGTATATATATGTTAAATCATCATTTTCAAGTGAACATTTATCATAAACTTAATAATAATGTTAGTATCGGTGCGCAACCACACGGGTAATAAGCTAGTGTACTTTTTTACTTACATCTTCTATAAAGTTGTTAATGATCCAATGACGCGTAGCTCAATTGATAATGGGTGGGGGCATCTTTGTCACAATAAGCATAAGGTCAGGGGTTCACACCCTGGCACCCCATAACCACTACCGCTGAGTGAGTTAGGTATGTCTCTACATTATGAAATTGACAGCCGATTGTGGACCGGTCTGGATTGCCGGTTATCAACCTTTGCCACAATAAAGTTGTTAATGCGACAAATAACGATTAGAAAACGACAAGAAGCTTACTTTTTTCTACTTAATATGTCATGTGCACATAATATTATATATGTAAATATAAATCAATAGACGTAGATGTGATTATGTGAACAGTATTAACAAATTAAAAAATATGTACATAAATCGCTTGTTCTACCTGCAACCAAATAATAATAATAATTATTATAGCTATATTTTAATTTAAGATCTATCAGTTGGGTGGCAAGAAATACGTGTTATTCTATCTCGTGATGGAAATCAGATATTAGATAATGTTTTTAATAATAAAGCTCATTCAGTTAATTATTTTTAACATCACTTAGAACGCTACGTCAAATAAAAGAGTAGTGATTCGTGAATCACTAAATATATTTTAAATTGTTATACTGTACAACAATCTAACACATGTTTAGTGATGCACGAAGAAAAAGAAGTGATGTATGAATCATCATCTTTAATAAAGTCCTAGACCATAGCCAATGCTCTCGTCGGTTTAACGGCGAAGAAGAGATTCGAAAGTGCCACCGATGGCACCGTTTCATCGGTTGCTTCATCGATTGTCACTCTTTGGTTTGCCGACGAAAGGAGAAGGGGGTTGGGTGGGGTTCAGTTTATATTTAATTTAATATAGAGTGAGATTCAAATGATAATGAAAAATTTGATGAGAACGGAGGAACCAATAAGAATGCGCCACGTGTCAAAAAAAAACCATTTTCCCCTATATGTTTAAAAATCAAATATCTCACAACCGGTAAGTTGGAAAATTATAAAAATTACACCATAAAAATCAGCATTTTTTTCTCTTCGATTTGCCATCTCACAAAGTATACTTTCGACGTTTTTTTTTTTTTTTGGTTTTACAAATTGTACAAAATTAATAACACATGTGTTACTTGCTGGTATCACATGTGTTACTCGATGGTAACACATGTGTTAATAGCTGGTAACACATGTGTTAAAACGCTGATTTTTATGGTATAATTTTTTTTATTTTTTAACTTACTGTTTGAGAGATTTAATTTTTAAAAACGTGGGGGAAAGAGGGTTTAGTGACACATGACGCATTCCTATTGGTTATCTCATTCTCACAAAAATTTATGTACTCATTTGAATCTTACTCTTTTAATATATTCTTATTTTTTGTATAGTGTATGTAAATGTAGGTATATCGTTAAATGTGAGATTCAAAAATTGAAGTGATGAAATAATTGTTGAGAGTGTTTAATCAGTCTTTCATCAGTTTTGGATGCGCTGATGTGACGCTGAGAACCAAGTAAAGAAACAACGATTGGGAGTGAACTTATCAGACATTCAACCGTTACTTTATAGTCTCTTTACTTTATATGTAAAAGAAAAGTTGTTTTTTACATTCTTCGCTCTAGCGTCCTACGGTAAATTAAATAGTTTAAAATGACATATTCTACGTTGTATATATATTATTATTATTATTATGACATATATTGTAACATCCTCGTCTCGGGCCTAGGAGAAATTAGGTAATTTACTTAATTAATTGATTATTTAATTGGGTTTATAAATAACTGATATTATTTGGTTAATGTGAAATTAATAGGTCAAATAGTCAAATGGCTTATTGTGATAAATAAATTGTTACTTGATTTAAATTTATTTAGTTGACGGTATTGTAAAATGTATTTCTCGCATATGGTTTCTAGGTTCCAGACAATAGATTTAGAGCGAATAAAATTTGTACACTGTATAATATGGAGATGGAAGTTAGGTCGACCTAACTTCCCACCTTTCCCTTTTCATTTTCATTTGGTTCTTTTCTCCAAAACAAAACACACACATATACTTGAAATTAGAGAAATCAAAGGAGGAGAAAACCTTGCAAATTGTTATAAGCTTGGATTCTTGGTTGCTACTTATCAACATTATCATCTACCTTGTTATTATCTAGATTGTAAGTTTAAATGCTTTGAATATATGTATATATGTTAGGGTTTGAAGGAATTAGATTGAATGAGTAATCATGCATAGATTTGAGGTTTGATGAAGTTAGTTGTTATTAGAATATGATATATGATGTTAGTTGAGGTTATTTGGTTGTATAGATCATATTTAGTAGTTGAATTTGTGAATTTAAGGGTTTGGTTCGTGGGTTTTGGGTTGATAACCTGCTGCTGCTGCTGGAAACGAAGAGCAACTCGGCGGGTCATAGTACCTAGCCGACGGGTTCTATGTAATGCAATGGGAACCGGCGGGTGAGACACCCCAGCCGGCGGGTTCATCACCCTAGCCGGCGGCTCCTAAGCCAACCCGGCTGCTTCTGTAGTCTTTAAAACGCATAATAGTTCTGTTACCACAAATGTTAATTCACCCGGCTATTAATGGGTGTGACCCGGCGGGTCAATGATGGGAGTCGGCGGCTCCTAAGCCTCAGCCTGCGGGTCCTTGGCCCTGCACAACAATTAGCTTTGAATTTTGTGATTCCTTTCTGATTAGCATGATTTAAGTTTGTATGGTTAACTAGCATGTAATGTGGTATCATAATAAGTGAATTTATGGATTCCCATGCAAGTTGGGGTGTATTAAACTAAGTTAGCAGGATGATGTTCTATTGATTTCATGATGATAGAATCGGAAACAGAATGGTTAATCTAATAACTTGTTGTTACTGTAGTTTTAAGATATAGATTGAATATGTTACTCCCTCCGTCCCAAATCTATAGTCCACCTTTCCATTTTGGGATGTTCCAAATTTATTGTCCACTTGTACTTTTCAACCAATCAAAATATTTGTATGTGGTGAGAGATTAAATCTTATTGATTGTAGAGTATAACCAGTACACTTTTATTAAAGTGCGTGTTTTTTGTCTGGGGACAATAAAATTGGGACGGAGGGAGTATATGATTATAACATAAGTTGATTATAATGAATGAGTTACTGACTTGTTATTTGATTTAATTCTCAGATATGGAGAAGACTCAATAACATTAGACTTTTGAGTGGAGATTTGAAATCTTCAAGGGTGAGTGGATCATTTGTAACACCCTGTAATTGGGCCCAGTATAATCAGGTATTTATTTAAATTTAAATACGTACATTTAATTGTTTGAATATGTTTGATTGTGAAATAAATAGGTAAATAAGTCTCAGGAGATAATGTGACTAGTAAAATATTAATTGTTTTAAATAATCTTAGACGACGGTAAAATAAAATAATTTTCTTGCAATTGGTATTTAGGTTCCAGACAATAGATCAAAAGGTAGTATAATATTGTACTGAAAGTTAATTGGGGCGGTTTAATAAAAAGGTGGGGATCGATCATATTTACCCCAATCTCTCATTTTTCACCTAGTTCTAAACCTAACTAAAAACACAACTCAAATCCCTACCAAATCAATGAATTAAATCAAAGTGCTTGATGAATTGAAGTTGGAATCCTTGTTAGATCATCATCATCTTCATCTCTAGTTGTGTTCTTCATTTTGTAAGTAAGTTCATGCCAACTTATATGTAAATACTAGATAATTTGTTGATTGTAAGAATTGTGACTTGAGAAGTTAAATCAATACTTGTATGATGATTTGATAGTGTTATTTTACCTTCTTCTAGCTAGTTGCATGATTAAATATGTGTGTTCTTGAGTTTTTGGTTTGAAAATGTGTAAGTTAGGTTATATGTGATTTTGATGATTTGTGATGAATTGTTGTTAGAATCTAGTGTGTATTATGTTACTAGATGTTATTGTACATTGAAAGTGGTAAAAATCTGAGTTACAAGTTGAGTTTTAGTAGATTTTGGGTTTTGGTTCGTGCTGTGTAATTACAGGTTTGAGTTTCTGCTGAAAAATTGAGGAACGCGATCCTGCATCATTACCCGGATCGCGTTGCCATGTGTTACTTGGTTACCGCGTGTTTTGTTCTTATAAACGCGATCCTGAAGCCTCTTACCCGGATTGCGTTGATCAGTAGAATATTGAGTTCGTTTGGATTTGTTCTTGCGAACGCGATCCAAGCCCTTTTTCCGGATCGCGTTCCACAGTGTATTTTGGTGACAGAATATTTTCCTTAAGAGGAACGCGATCCCAACCCAATTGTCTGGATCGCGTTTGTCTTTGTAATTTTGAAGATTTTGATATTTTGTGAACTTATATGAATCTACCACTTATATCATTTAATTATCGATAATTCTTGATTAGTAATGTATACAATTGATTATAGTCATAATTAATTATGAGACAAGTTATTAACTTGTGTTTTAATTGCGTGTACAGAGACACCGAAGACTCAATAAAATAAGACTTTTGAGTTTGGAGACGGAGATTGACAGGTGAGTGGACTTTGATCTGTCACTATGTTTGGTGATCACTATTGTGGTTACTTCAAGTGTTAAGTGTTTGTTGCATTGTGTTAAAGTGTTAAGTGTTAAGTGACCTATATGGTAACTGTGTTATAAAGAGGTCAATCTTATTGGACGTTTTGCTACATGTTAGTCAACACGAGAGTTGTGAACATGTGTTGTGAATGGAGCTTGTGTTGACTAAAGGTAGCAAACCGTTATCGGTTAACTACTGTATTGGCCTGCAGTTGGTGTAAGTGTCGCTTGGTGGGCCACCGCGGCTGAGGGTGCCACAAGGGCCACCGATCCTCTAGTGATGTTGAGTCAATGTGTTAATTGTTGTAGACTCATGGTGTTAAACTAATTGTAGTGTTAGTGATGAGTTAATTCACTTAGCTTCGTGCTAATCCCTCGTTGTTTACTCCTTGCAGGTTAATATTGTTGTTAAGGGCGGGTCTCGGAGTAAATTGAAGGAATGTTCGACAATGATAGAACTCTGATGACTTTTGTACTACTTTAAATGTTTTGTTAAAGTAACGCCCATCTAATTGTGTAGTTATATAACGAAATACTTATGTAAAGGATTATGTATATTCGGGTTAATCCAGGGTTATATATATATGGGATATTGCTTCCGCGATGTTAAAAAAAAAAAAAAAAAATGTGTTCTAAATTAGGGGCGTTATAAGTTGGTATCAGAGCTTAGATTTGGGCGAATTGAACAACTTAGAGTGTTTAATCCCAACTCTAGTGTCGAGATTGTTAAACATTCCGGGTTGTGGGATTAGCTATAGTGTGAAATGTGTTAGTATGTTAGTACTAACAATTAACAAGTGTTGAGATGTGTTTTGATGACAGATGGCAGAAAATGAGCAACCACCCCGTACTCTCTATAATGTCTCGACTGTTCACTCCGCTCCAGAAGACGATGATCATAATGGTACTTCGAATCCGGTAAATACTGAAGTTGAAACTAGTCAAGATTATATACTAAGATTGGAGAACAGGGTAGTTGAACTTGAGAGAGAACGTGCAGGGTCATCTCACCGGTCCATTCCTATTTATTCGCATGTTGCTACTACTACTCCTCCCATTACTGCTTCTACTAGGATTCCGGTTACTTTTCCTCATGTTTCACAACAACAGCAGCAGGGTTATGATTTTCAGTCATCAATGCCGTTTCCTTCATTTGGATCGACTGGTTATCAGGCACATTTGTTTCCACCCTTTCAGGTGTCGAAGAAAGGATGTTCTCTTAAAACTTTCATGTCTAGTAAACCATCCTCTTACTCTGGAAGTCCTGATCCTACGGTTACTTTGGACTGGTTGCGTGATGTGGAAAGAAAGTTAGAGGTTTGTCACTGTGATGAGGAAGACAAAGTTCCCTATACTGTCCAATTGTTGAAAGGTGAAGCTATGTCGTGGTGGGATTCGATAACTGCTCATTTCACTCCACAACAAAGGAGTTCTATTAAATGGCAAAATTTTCATGCCGAGGTATGCAAACAGTTCTGTTCGGAATATAACCTTGATCGTGTCAGACAGGAATTTATGGATTTACGAAAGACGGATGAGATGTCAATTGATGAGCTTATCCGGCAATTTTCTGAGAAATTAAGATTTGTGCAACAGTGGGTCCCGACTGAAAGAAACAAAATTAGTCACTTTGTGAAAACCTTACCTCCAGATTATCGTACCACTGTGAGAATGGCTAATAGCATTTCTCAGGCTTTTGAGTGTGCACGATCCGTGGATAGTGACGTTATGGCTAGGAGGTTGCAAAATAAAGAAATGTTTGCACAGAAACCGAAGAGTGATTCTTCCGGTAAAGGAAAACAAAGATGGCAACCTTCCCAATCAAACAAGAAAACTAGTTATGGTGGTGTTCCGATGGATAATTCTTATTGTGCAAGATGTCGATCAAAACATACCGGACCTTGTTCTATTCGGACGTCAAGGTGTATGAAATGTGGGGTGTTGGGTCATAATGCGATTGATTGTACTTATCCCAATAATGTGTGTTGGACATGTCATAAAGAAGGACATCGAGCGGGTGATTGTCCTGATGCAAGGAAGCAGGGTACGGGTACGGCTAGAGGTTCCTCATCTTCTGGCCAGAAAAGGAAGATTCCACCAGCTGCTACGGGTCGAGCTTTTCAAATGACCGTGGATGATGCTGTGCTTACTGATGATGTGATTACTGGTACTTTCCTTGTTAACTCTGTACCAGCTCGTGTATTATTTGATTCTGGAGCAAATTGCTCGTTTATATCTGTGCAATTTTGTGATAAACTGAAATTGATGCCCTCTGTGATTTCTAATCCTTTAGAAGTTGAGGTAGCTGATGGTAAGACAGTTCCTGTTACCACATCGGTAGCCGGAGCTAGTATATTAATAGAGGATCATGAATTTCCAGTTTCTTTCCTATTGATGCAAATCCCTAGTTTTGATGTGGTTCTTGGTATGGACTGGCTGAGTCAAAACAAAGCCGACATCTCTTGTCTTAAGAAGTTAATAAAAATCCCAGTTTCTAATCTATCTTATGTTGTGGCACGTGGGGAACGTTCAAAGGGTAGTATTCCAGTAATATCCCTGATAAAGGCTAGGAAGTCTTTAGTTAAGGGTTGTGAATCCTTTGTGGCCTATGTTGTAGATGTTAAAGTAGAAAAGAAATCCATTTCCGATATTCGGGTGGTTTCTGAATATTCGGACGTGTTTCCGGATGAATTGCCTGGTCTTCCCCCTGTAAGAGATGTAGAATACCAAATTGATTTAATTCCGGGTTCGTCTCCAGTAGCAAAGGCTCTTATAGATTAGCTCCTTCCGAAATTCGTGAAATGATGGGTCAAATTCAGGAATTGTTAGATAAGGGATTTATTAGGCCGAGTTCATCGCCGTGGGGTGCTCCCGTGTTGTTTGTGAAGAAGAAAGATGGTACTCTCCGTATGTGCATTGATTATCGGGAATTAAATAAGAGAACGGTGAAGAACAAATACCCGTTGCCCAGAATTGATGAATTGTTTGATCAATTACAAGGATCCTCATATTTTTCAAAAATTGATTTGAGGTCGGGATATCATCAAGTCCGAGTTCGTGAGGAGGATATTCCTAAAACCGCTTTTCGCACGAGGTATGGTCACTATGAGTTTTTGGTTATGCCGTTCGGGTTAACGAATGCTCCTGCAATCTTTATGGATTTAATGAATCGGGTGTGTCGTCCCTATCTTGATCAGTTTGTGATTGTGTTTATCGACGATATTTTGATTTATTCCAAGTCTGAAGCGGATCATGAAATGCATCTGAGATTGGTACTGGAAACTTTGAAAAGAGAGCAACTTTATGCAAAGTTTTCGAAATGCGAGTTTTGGTTACGTGAGGTGCAGTTTTTGGGGCATATCATTTGCAAAGACGGGGTTAGAGTGGATCCATCTAAAGTGAAAGCTGTTATGAATTGGAATGCGCCTAAGTCTTCTTCAGAAATTAAGAGTTTCCTTGGATTAGCAGGATACTACAGAAAGTTTATCAAGGACTTTTCCAAAATTGCGAGTTCATTGACTAAGTTAACTCGGAAGGATGTGAAATTTCTGTGGACCGAACAACAAGAGGCAGCTTTTCAGACATTAAAGCAATTATTGTGTCAAGCCCCGGTGTTGGCGTTACCTGATGGGTCGGATGATTTCATTGTTTATTGTGATGCATCGCATACCGGATTAGGTGGTGTTTTAATGCAAAGAGATCGTGTAATTGCGTATGCTTCTAGACAGCTTAAACCACATGAAAAGAATTATCCGACGCATGATTTGGAGCTTGCGGCTGTAATATTTGCCTTGAAGATTTGGAGACATTATTTGTATGGTACGAAATGTGTAATTTGCACGGATCATAAAAGCCTTCAGTACATGTTTTCGCAAAAAGAATTGAATATGCGTCAGAGGCGGTGGTTAGAATTGATTAAAGATTATGATTGCGACATCCGTTATCACCCGGGTAAAGCTAATGTTGTTGCGGATGCGTTGAGTCGAAATATTTCTAGTGACAAGGTTTGTTTCATGCGATTGGAGGTGTCCTCTGATTTGATTTCTCAGCTAAGAGTCGCACAGATTGAAGCTTTATTGGATGTAAATCTGAAATCTGAGATCATGTTGAAACGAAAGGATTTGTTAGTTGATGATTCACGTGGGTTGAAAACTTTTCAGTCTCGGGTTTGGGTTCCGTTAATTGGTGGACTTCGTGAGTTGATTTTGACGGAGGTTCATAAATCGAGATTATCTATTCATCCCGGTAGCACGAAAATGTATAACGATTTGAAACCTCTTTATTGGTGGCCAACAATGAAAACGGATGTAGCAAGATTTGTGGAATCATGTCATATTTGTTCCCAAGTAAAAGCTGAGCATCAAAAGCCTTATGGTTCGTTGAAACAATTGGAGATACCCGAGTGGAAATGGGAACACATCACTATGGATTTTGTCACCAAATTACCACGTACGCAGAAAAGCAACGATATGATTTGGGTTGTTGTTGATCGTTTAACTAAAAGCGCCCATTTTCTTGCGACCAGTGAAACTGCTTCTTTGACCCGTTTGGCTCAATTGTATATTAATGAGATTGTATCGAGGCACGGGATTCCATTATCTATTGTGTCAGATCGAGATTCCAGGTTTGTGTCAGGCTTTTGGCAGAATCTTCAGAAAGAGTTAGGTACTCGAGTTAATCTTAGTACTGCATATCATCCTCAGACAGATGGACAGTCAGAAAGAACTATTCAGACTCTCGAGGATATGTTGAGGGCGTGTATAATGGAGTATGGGGGTTCGTGGGACTCTCACTTACCTTTGGTGGAATTTGCGTATAATAATTCATATCATTCGAGTATTGGTATGCCGCCATATGAAATGCTTTATGGACGTCGTTGTCGAACGCCGACTTGTTGGTTAGAGGCGGGAGAAAAATAGTTTGCGGGTCCCGATATTGTCCAGATTACGGCTGATAAAGTTGCTATAGCTCGTGAGAAATTGAAAGCATCTAGAGATAGACAGAAGCAGTATGCTGATCCGCGTCGTCGACCAGTTAATTTTGTTGAAGGAGAATTGGTTTATTTAAAAGTGTCACCTTGGAAAGGTGTGATTCGTTTTGGTAAACGTGGAAAATTGGCTCCGAGATTCATAGGTCCATTCAAAATCCGTCAAGTAGTAAATGACCAAACCGTTGCCTTAGATCTTCCTTCTGAATTAAGTGGTATTCACGACACTTTTAATATTTGTTATTTGCGGAAATGTAATGTGGAGGATCCAACCCAAATCCTTCCGTTACAAGATCTTAGAGTGGACCAAGGTCAGAAATTAGTAGAAGAGCCCATTGAGTTAGTTGATAGAAAAGTGACTAAGTTACGCAAGAAGGAGATACCTATGGTTCTAGTGAAATGGAAACATAGTTTGGGAGAAAATTTTACTTGTGAGACCGAGTTGAGTATGAGGGCTCGTTATCCTAGTTTGTTCGAGTCTAGTTAGATTTCGGGGACGAAATCTTTTAAGGAGGGAAGATTTGTAACACCCTGTAATTGGGCCCAGTATAATCAGGTATTTATTTAAATTTAAATACGTACATTTAATTGTTTGAATATGTTTGATTGTGAAATAAATAGGTAAATAAGTCTCAGGAGATAATGTGACTAGTAAAATATTAATTGTTTTAAATAATCTTAGACGACGGTAAAATAAAATAATTTTCTTGCAATTGGTATTTAGGTTCCAGACAATAGATCAAAAGGTAGTATAATATTGTACTGAAAGTTAATTGGGGCGGTTTAATAAAAAGGTGGGGATCGATCATATTTACCCCAATCTCTCATTTTTCACCTAGTTCTAAACCTAACTAAAAACACAACTCAAATCCCTACCAAATCAATGAATTAAATCAAAGTGCTTGATGAATTGAAGTTGGAATCCTTGTTAGATCATCATCATCTTCATCTCTAGTTGTGTTCTTCATTTTGTAAGTAAGTTCATGCCAACTTATATGTAAATACTAGATAATTTGTTGATTGTAAGAATTGTGACTTGAGAAGTTAAATCAATACTTGTATGATGATTTGATAGTGTTATTTTACCTTCTTCTAGCTAGTTGCATGATTAAATATGTGTGTTCTTGAGTTTTTGGTTTGAAAATGTGTAAGTTAGGTTATATGTGATTTTGATGATTTGTGATGAATTGTTGTTAGAATCTAGTGTGTATTATGTTACTAGATGTTATTGTACATTGAAAGTGGTAAAAATCTGAGTTACAAGTTGAGTTTTAGTAGATTTTGGGTTTTGGTTCGTGCTGTGTAATTACAGGTTTGAGTTTCTGCTGAAAAATTGAGGAACGCGATCCTGCATCATTACCCGGATCGCGTTGCCATGTGTTACTTGGTTACCGCGTGTTTTGTTCTTATAAACGCGATCCTGAAGCCTCTTACCCGGATTGCGTTGATCAGTAGAATATTGAGTTCGTTTGGATTTGTTCTTGCGAACGCGATCCAAGCCCTTTTTCCGGATCGCGTTCCACAGTGTATTTTGGTGACAGAATATTTTCCTTAAGAGGAACGCGATCCCAACCCAATTGTCTGGATCGCGTTTGTCTTTGTAATTTTGAAGATTTTGATATTTTGTGAACTTATATGAATCTACCACTTATATCATTTAATTATCGATAATTCTTGATTAGTAATGTATACAATTGATTATAGTCATAATTAATTATGAGACAAGTTATTAACTTGTGTTTTAATTGCGTGTACAGAGACACCGAAGACTCAATAAAATAAGACTTTTGAGTTTGGAGACGGAGATTGACAGGTGAGTGGACTTTGATCTGTCACTATGTTTGGTGATCACTATTGTGGTTACTTCAAGTGTTAAGTGTTTGTTGCATTGTGTTAAAGTGTTAAGTGTTAAGTGACCTATATGGTAACTGTGTTATAAAGAGGTCAATCTTATTGGACGTTTTGCTACATGTTAGTCAACACGAGAGTTGTGAACATGTGTTGTGAATGGAGCTTGTGTTGACTAAAGGTAGCAAACCGTTATCGGTTAACTACTGTATTGGCCTGCAGTTGGTGTAAGTGTCGCTTGGTGGGCCACCGCGGCTGAGGGTGCCACAAGGGCCACCGATCCTCTAGTGATGTTGAGTCAATGTGTTAATTGTTGTAGACTCATGGTGTTAAACTAATTGTAGTGTTAGTGATGAGTTAATTCACTTAGCTTCGTGCTAATCCCTCGTTGTTTACTCCTTGCAGGTTAATATTGTTGTTAAGGGCGGGTCTCGGAGTAAATTGAAGGAATGTTCGACAATGATAGAACTCTGATGACTTTTGTACTACTTTAAATGTTTTGTTAAAGTAACGCCCATCTAATTGTGTAGTTATATAACGAAATACTTATGTAAAGGATTATGTATATTCGGGTTAATCCAGGGTTATATATATATGGGATATTGCTTCCGCGATGTTAAAAAAAAAAAAAAAAAAAAAATGTGTTCTAAATTAGGGACGTTATATCATTGACTTTCAGTCTAAGTTGATTGTAACAATCTGGTTACAATGGGTAAACTTGGTTTTACTTGTGTATTGTTTAATTAACATATTGCCATGATGATTATGGATTATGTGAATCTTTCAGAAGTCAATTGCGATTGGGTTTGGGCACTATTACTTGGATAACATTAGTACTTTGTACATGTGTTGCTCACTGTAATGATGTTGGAAGTAGTAATAGTACCAAACCATCGGTTAGATCACTGAATTGGCCTTCAGTGATTGTAAGTGTTAGTACATGTTTAGTGTCTGTCAGTTGGTCTAGCTCGTAGTTCGTAGTTAGTTTTGTATTTCTGACTCCTGCGACGTAGCGCACTACGTCGCAGGTGCGACGTCAGGTGTTGGGCCTGCGACGTAGCCAACGTCGCATGGGCTTGGGCCTGCGACGTAGCGTGCTACGTCGCAGGTGCCAGTGTTTGTATAAAAACGATTTGTGTTTTCTGTTTTAGGGTTGACGAAACCCTAAACATAATCTGTCGAAATTCTCTGTAATCTGATCGAATATAAGCAATAATATTACGTTCGTTTGATATTGATTGCGTATTGATTATTCGTGTGTTTAGTTAATAATCTAATCGTTGTTTCCGCCATCGATTGGATTGACTCGGTTCGTGCTAGATCTAAGTAAGGGACAAACAACTGGTATCAGAGCAGTGAAGCTCGTTTTTGGCGATTCGGATCGAGTTTGGGTTTTAAAAGGACGTGATATTCGTGAGTTTTCGTGTTTATTACGTTTGTTTTGTATTTTTACAGGTTTTCGATCAGTATTATTGGGATTCTTGAAGGTTTCAGTCGTTCGACATTCGTGGTTTTGGTTTTAGGGTTAAAAATTCGTTTTTAGGGTTTTTGGCCGCTGCTCAGCACGTTTTGCGACGTAGCAAAGCGACGTAAGCTGCGACGTCGCGTGCGACGTAGTGTTTTTGAACTTTAATTAGTTCTTGCGACGTACCGTTGCGACGTACCTCTCTACGTCGCTATTTTGACTTTAATTAGTCTTCTGCGACGCTGCGTTGCGACGTAGCCTGATTCTGCGACGTACCACTCTACGTCGCACTTTCTGATTCTTAATTGAATCATTTGCTTTTTGCGACGTACCTATCTACGTCGCATATCCTTTTTGCGACGTACCCATCTACGTCGCATATTCTTTGTGCGACGTACCCCTCTACGTCGCTAAGATCAGAAGTTTGATTTTTCGTTTAAGTATTTATAATGGCAGCTGATAAAGAGGATATTAGAGGACTTAGGGAGATGATTAAACAAAGTAATGATATAGGTTCAAGTAATAAACCTCCACTTTTTACTGCGGACATGGATTACGTGTACTGGAGAGACCGAGTTGAGCAATATATTGATTTCCATTGTCCAGAATTATGGGGACCATTACGTGAGCGTTATGTAGCTCCATTAGCTGACGGAGAATACCGAGGTATTCGTCCTGCTAAGCCCTATAAAGCCATGTCTCCTGAGGAAAAGAAAGATTTTGATACTGAAAGAAAATCTTTCTCAATGATTAAAATGTGTTTAACGAAGGATGTGCTATGGCTTTTCAGAACTCATGAAACAGCCTTTGATTTGTGGAAGGCTATTGAAACTCGTTGTGGAGGGAATGATAAGTACAAGGAAGCAAAGCTCGAACTGATTAAGAAACAGTACGATATCTTTGACATCCTTCCTGATGAAGACACGACTTCTTTATTTACTAGGTACTCACGGTTAGTTGGTGAGTTGTTTGAAGGGGGTTATACTTTTCCTTCAATTGAAGTAAATAAGAAGCTGTTGGATGTGTTGCCAAGTTCTTGGGATATTAAAGTTCAATTTTTAAAGGAAAATGAAGAACTTGCAAACATGTCTTTGGATGCGTTGATAGGGGATCTTCAAGCTCACGCTATGGAGATTAAGAAGAAAGAAACTAGGTCTGGTTCTGCTGTTCAGAATCCTAGTGTGTATGGTGTTCAGATCAACTCTGGAAAGACTTATGGATCTGGAGTTGCCTTTGTATCAAATACAAATGCTTCATCGAATTCTTCTTCTTCTGATGGGATTCATTCGGTTTTTATGACTGGACCTTCTTCAAATCAACAACAGGTTCAAGTCTCACCTGCTATTCAGGAGCAAGCTGCCATCTACACAGCTTTCTTAAGCTCTTACAAGGATTTGGTTACTCAACCGAATCTAACTTTGGAGTTGACTAAGGAGGACTATGCTCAGCTTGATGAAGACGATCTGGAGCAAATGGATTTGACTTGGAATGTTGCAATGATTATTTAATTCAGAAATGTGAATAGCAAGATTCTTAAGTCTTGAAAAGATGTTGGATTGTGTGTCTGTAAAACAACTTGGGATATGATAGTACATCGGGTGACATGCATAAAAATGGAAATTTTAAGGTTTATGTTTGATGTGTCAGTAGGTTTATCTGGTATATTTAACACATCTTTTATAAACATTAGCTTCATCATATGATGTATTGGTAGGCATGGTACACACCGGTTTGTGAGTGAGTAAGAAGTAATAATAACACTTGTCTATTACTTTGAGAAAAATGTTATATGATGTATGACATAAGTCTTAATTGATAAATGGAAGTACTATCATACACTGTCATAATTATGTAAATGTAAAAAGGGCATATAGTGATAATATGATTATTCGCCTAACTAATGGTGACTATTGTTGTACTCACGTACAGACCTGAATCCATTAGTTATGCAAATAGTCTCAAACTTGTTATGTTCATACTAAGGGACCCTCTGTTGTACTTTGTACAGATCTGGGGCCACTAGTATCTTCATAGTCGGTTTGATGTATGCCTAAATATAAATATCAAGTGTATGTTACGAGAAAACCGAGATAAACTTGGTCTTGTAATCTCTACCTTGTGTGAATATGCAGTGTTTGTTTTACTGAAGTTTATCAGTATATCATATAATAGGTTTCTCAAAATTAATCTTCATACTAACAATAAAGGTTAGCTCACAGATACGGATGTAACATGTTTAAGTGGACAAACAATACCGACGATCGTCTTGAACTAATTTTTATAAAAGGTGCTTTAAATATGTCAAGTAAATTTAAAGTGGACAAATATACTGATGATCGAAATAACACTTACTATTTGCTAATAATTGCATGTTGGCCTGATATGATCCCTAAGCAGACTTAAAACAATCCGATCCCCAAATTTATTTTAATCTTTGTTATTTACTTTTCTTTTAAAAAGAAAATACAAAAAGATTTTATTTCTATGTTATTTTCTTCAAACATCACATATCTTGTTAAAGTCAAATATTGAAGATGTAAAGGATGTCGGTTATTCTCCAAAGATTGTGAAGATAATTCTATCGGAGAAGCTGCTGATGATTGAGAGATGGTCACTGAGTTTGAAGATCTTATTGTATGATAAATTTGTGTCAGTCACATGAATTTGGACATCAAGATTTCTTGGAAGACCATGCTATCTCAAAGGGGGAGCTTGTGATTGTTGAAGACATGAAAGAGTTTGTTGATGAAGACTAATTGAAGACTTATTTGACCAAGCTGAAGACACGGGGGAGTTTGTTAGTACATGTTTAGTGTCTGTCAGTTGGTCTAGCTCGTAGTTCGTAGTTAGTTTTGTATTTCTGACTCCTGCGACGTAGCGCACTACGTCGCAGGTGCGACGTCAGGTGTTGGGCCTGCGACGTAGCCAACGTCGCATGGGCTTGGGCCTGCGACGTAGCGTGCTACGTCGCAGGTGCCAGTGTTTGTATAAAAACGATTTGTGTTTTCTGTTTTAGGGTTGACGAAACCCTAAACATAATCTGTCGAAATTCTCTGTAATCTGATCGAATATAAGCAATAATATTACGTTCGTTTGATATTGATTGCGTATTGATTATTCGTGTGTTTAGTTAATAATCTAATCGTTGTTTCCGCCATCGATTGGATTGACTCGGTTCGTGCTAGATCTAAGTAAGGGACAAACAACTTTGATAGTCCCGTGCCGTGGGATCTGATCGGATCGATTAATCGATTGCTAGTGCGGAATCCAAACAAACGAAACACAAACGTTTTCTCTATAATCTTTTATATATATTAACAATTGATAATATAACGATTACAGATACAAACTCAAACCCTCGTTCTCTCCTCTCTGCACTCACACAAAAACGGCTCCACCTATATCTCACACACACACACAATGAACGAACATTTACAAATGAAGCCCTAATTGACTATTTATACGTTGGACCATTGGACCCTGCGACATTAGGCTCAATGTCGCAGGCCCAAGCCCATTGGGACATTGACAGTGTCGCAGGCCCAAACACGTATAATTTCAATTACAAATTCAAGCTAAATATTCTATACAAGATATTGACAAACCATGTTGATTTTGCATCAACAAACTCCCCCTTGGCAATAGCTTGGATATGTCTTCAAATCTTCAACTTTAGCTTGAGTATCTGCTAGCACTTATCCTCTCTCTGATCAACAACTTCTCATTTGTAGACTAATTGACTTTGACAATTACAATAGTTTGACCAACTGACTGACACACAAAATGCACCAACAAACTCCCCCTTGTCATCAGCTTGGTCAAATAAGTCTTCAATTAGTCTTCATCAACAAACTCTTTCATGTCTTCAACAATCACAAGCTCCCCCTTTGAGATAGCATGGTCTTCCAAGAAATCTTGATGTCCAAATTCATGTGACTGACACAAATTTATCATACAATAAGATCTTCAAACTCAGTGACCATCTCTCAATCATCAGCAGCTTCTCCGATAGAATTATCTTCACAATCTTTGGAGAATAACCGACATCCTTTACATCTTCAATATTTGACTTTAACAAGATATGTGATGTTTGAAGAAAATAACATAGAAATAAAATCTTTTTGTATTTTCTTTTTAAAAGAAAAGTAAATAACAAAGATTAAAATAAATTTGGGGATCGGATTGTTTTAAGTCTGCTTAGGGATCATATCAGGCCAACATGCAATTATTAGCAAATAGTAAGTGTTATTTCGATCATCAGTATATTTGTCCACTTTAAATTTACTTGACATATTTAAAGCACCTTTTATAAAAATTAGTTCAAGACGATCGTCGGTATTGTTTGTCCACTTAAACATGTTACATCCGTATCTGTGAGCTAACCTTTATTGTTAGTATGAAGATTAATTTTGAGAAACCTATTATATGATATACTGATAAACTTCAGTAAAACAAACACTGCATATTCACACAAGGTAGAGATTACAAGACCAAGTTTATCTCGGTTTTCTCGTAACATACACTTGATATTTATATTTAGGCATACATCAAACCGACTATGAAGATACTAGTGGCCCCAGATCTGTACAAAGTACAACAGAGGGTCCCTTAGTATGAACATAACAAGTTTGAGACTATTTGCATAACTAATGGATTCAGGTCTGTACGTGAGTACAACAATAGTCACCATTAGTTAGGCGAATAATCATATTATCACTATATGCCCTTTTTACATTTACATAATTATGACAGTGTATGATAGTACTTCCATTTATCAATTAAGACTTATGTCATACATCATATAACATTTTTCTCAAAGTAATAGACAAGTGTTATTATTACTTCTTACTCACTCACAAACCGGTGTGTACCATGCCTACCAATACATCATATGATGAAGCTAATGTTTATAAAAGATGTGTTAAATATACCAGATAAACCTACTGACACATCAAACATAAACCTTAAAATTTCCATTTTTATGCATGTCACCCGATGTACTATCATATCCCAAGTTGTTTTACAGACACACAATCCAACATCTTTTCAAGACTTAAGAATCTTGCTATTCACATTTCTGAATTAAATAATCAGAATTTTTAATATTCAGAATTACTCCCCCTGAACAGCAAATTCTTATATCCAATCCAAAAAATACTCCCCTTAAACATTAAACATATTTTTGTATTTTTTTAATTGAATAAATTTCGCAACATTGCATTTCTTTAATACTAAAAAGTATAAAGAATGGCTGTTGCACTTATAATAAAATTTAAAAGAAAAGTATCAAAATCACATATCAAGTCAAATCAAATGCCTTTTAGCACTTTTACCACCTCATAACATCGAAAATCTCATCCAATCACAATTCATCATCGCATTCTTCCAACAATATCCACATCCATGCAGTCACTAAAAATGTTAGCTTTCAATAACCTGACTGCACCACCACAAACAAGCAAATGTTAGTACTTATGGGACACCCAAGCCTTGATAGACTTGGGTTGTCCATGGTCATCCATAACCATCACATCAATGAGTTTATGATATTTTAAAAACTCAGAAGATTTCATTGATGCGTTGTTTGTGGATTTGGGTTTCCAAACCTTTGTAGGTTCAGATGAGTTGTTTTCAACAATGTTGTGCTGTTGAACTTGAGGTTTACTAGGCACAACTTTGTTTACTCTAGCCACAGGTTTTGGAGAAGAGGATGCATATCTTGATATAGGCGAATACGAAGCACGCCTAGAAAACGATTTTGAATAAGAATTCCTAAAGGAGGAAGTTCTTGGCATCCCTCTACCAAACCTATCTAGGGATAATAACCGACAATCCCTAATTATATGTCCTTGTTGTCCACAATGGAAACAAGAACGTCTCTCAACATAAGATTGATTCCAATGAGTTCCCTCAAATCGTTTCGGTGGAGGACAATACACAGAAGGTCTATGACCAGGAACATTTGTTGAACATGCTCTCTTAGGAGAACATGTTGAAGTAGATGTTCCTGAGGTTGAGTTAGTTGATTTTGAAGGTTTATTCTTTTCAGATTTATCAACTACAACTTTTGAGGATTCATTGTCAACCTTAGCTTTGCCTTTGCATTTAAAACGATCATCATTTTCAGTTGTAATGATGAAATTTTCAGGTTTGACATTTATTTTCTCAACCTTAATGGTAGACTCTTCAGGTATATCTTCTACCTCAACGACCTCCTCAACACGAACTGGAGGTGAATTATCAGACTTAACAAAAGTGGGCAAAGGATACTCTGTCCGATTGGTTTTCTCCTTTCCCTGCCTCTTAGGCTTAGCTTCTTTATCTTTGGTAGCTGACCAAGACGAGTAGTCAGCTACTACCTCTTCGATCCCTTCCTTAACAGGCTTAGGATAATAGTTAGTGGGAGGTGGATACCCAAGTCCCGCTTTACTTTTATCTGTCCTCATCTTGTCAACCATTTCATCGAAGAGTTTATGAGAATTTGAGAAATTCGTGATTCCCTTTTTAAAATTATCAGACTCAGACTTTAGCTCAGAAAGTTCTTTATTCAAAAGTTCCATTTCTTTAAGATAGCTGTTAATGGCATCTTGTTGACTGAAAACTTTAGCTTTATATTTCTCAGTGTCAAACTTATGAGCCTCAACTTCCTTTTCATAAAGTATTTCATTAGCTTTTAGAAACTTATTTGACTCGGTGAGTTTAACAACTTTTTCTCGCAACTCTAAATTGTCATATTGATAATTCTTAAGAGATTCAGTCAATGTTAAACAAGAAACACAGTTTATGGGTACCTTAGGTTCATCATGTACCGCATGTATCTTTGCCAAAAGCGCACTGTGTTGAACCTCTCCTTGAAGTGCACTAAAATCAAACACTCCCTGAGAATACACCGTCATAGCCTGTGATGTTGTATTCTTCTCTGGAGTCGTTGGAGCTGTAAGAGTAGTGAATCCAGATGAAGGATATTTGACTTTCTCACACTCCTTAGCAAAGTGCCCATGAATCTGACAGTTCTTGCATTTCACTTTGCTTTTATTAAAACCAAGACCTGTATCACCATCATCATCCAGGTCTTTTCTACCCGTTCTCTGAAGAAACTTCTTGGTTCTTTGGGTTATCATGGCCATGCTCCATTTGATGTCCATTTACTCGAGATCATCAGAATCGATTTGTTCAAAGTCTTCCTCAGTAAGCTGTAGAGTACTAGCCTTCTTTGAAAGGAAAGTCTCATAAGAGTTGAGGAAAGCTGCAAAGATTGTAGCATGATCCTCAGTAGCCTTTGAAGGAGTTGTATGAGCTGTATGAGAAGTATCAGAAGCATATGAAGTGCTAGTAGAAGTAGATGCTGCTGAGTTGGAAGTAGATCTGGAAGTATCATTTAGACTAGGAACTTGAATATTAGCCTCTGACTTCTTTTCCTTTTGATCGTAAGCCACTATAAGAGCATCCCATAAACTTATAGAAGTTGCTTGATTTTTAAATTCATTAATCACAACTTCTGGCAAGCACTTGGTAATCATCTCATACAGTCTATTGTCTTTATCAAACTCTGCTCGTTCCTTGACGGACATTTGTGCTCTTGATTTAAGCACCCCATCGAGTCTTGGTTGCTCATATCGATCAATGGTGTTAAACCAATTGAACAGATTTGGATCTTTGTATTCAATGAAATTGCATAACTGAATCTTCCAACTCGCAAAATCACTATAGAACAAAGATGTAGAAGGAAGCATTTTCGCACCAAAAGCCATATCCGAATTTTCCCTCCAAAATCGAATTCAAAAATTTCAAAAAATATCCGAGTACAGCGAAACTTTTCCGACACTAAAATGAAGCTATTCTAAGCCTAAAAACAAAATTTGAAATTACAAAAATTTTCGCGTTTTTCCCGCCAAAAATTGAACACTTTTAAGACTATGGAAAAAATGTGAAAACGCAAAAAATTTTCGGAGTTTCCCGCCAAAAAACTCTTTTTTTTTTTTTTTTTTTTTTTTTTTTTTTTTTTTTTTTTTTTTTTTTTATTTACGAATCTAGAACGAGGTTAATGTCGGAGAAAAATCGCAACGTCGCAACGGTACGTCGCAGAAGTCCGATGACTCAATTAAGAATCGAAAATGCGACGTAGCGTCCTACGTCGCAGTCCAACGTCGCAGAGCCTAGCGACGTCGCAGCCTACGTCGCAAAGACTAATTAAAGTCAAAATAGCGACGTCGCGGATGACGTCGCAACGGTACGTCGCACGGACTAATTAAAGTCCAAATCACTACGTCGCACGCGACGTCGCAGCTGACGTCGCAGGCTACGTCGCACAGTCGGGCTGCAGCGGCCAAAACCCCAAAAATCGAAAATTTTCGAAACCCTAACGAATTTCGAAAACCGAACGACGAACAAACCCAGAAAAACTCTTCAGAAAACGGAATCTTCAAGCCAATCAACCCAGAAACGAAGATTAAACAATAAAACCTTCGCGAATCAAACCGAAAACGTTCTAAAGCACGATCCGAAACCGACGAATCCTTGATTCTACGGCTTTGATACCATTTGATAGTCCCGTGCCGTGGGATCTGATCGGATCGATTAATCGATTGCTAGTGCGGAATCCAAACAAACGAAACACAAACGTTTTCTCTATAATCTTTTATATATATTAACAATTGATAATATAACGATTACAGATACAAACTCAAACCCTCGTTCTCTCCTCTCTGCACTCACACAAAAACGGCTCCACCTATATCTCACACACACACACAATGAACGAACATTTACAAATGAAGCCCTAATTGACTATTTATACGTTGGACCATTGGACCCTGCGACATTAGGCTCAATGTCGCAGGCCCAAGCCCATTGGGACATTGACAGTGTCGCAGGCCCAAACACGTATAATTTCAATTACAAATTCAAGCTAAATATTCTATACAAGATATTGACAAACCATGTTGATTTTGCATCAACAGTAAGTGTTGCTTGGGGGCCATCGCGGCAGTAGGGTGCCTCAAGGACCACCGATCCTCTTTGAAGTTATTTGTTTATGATGCTTAGCTGTAAACAATTGTGAATCTGAGTTAGGTTGATAGTTAAAGATCTATTCACTTAGCTTCGTGCTAATCCCTCTCCTCACTTCTTGCAGATTACTTTTGTTGTGGGTGGGCAAGAAGTTGGCTTTGAAGAATGTTTGACTGCCTACTTTGAAATATATATAAACATGTTATCGTTTTCAAACTTATGTTTTGAATTTAAATAACAACTAACTTAATGTTTGTAGTTAATGTGATCATTGTACCAACTTATCATGCATGCATAGATTGTGCTTTGGAAATATGATATACGTAATCTATAATGCATGATTTGTATTACTCGCTTCCGAACTATATATATATATATATATATATATATATATATATATATATAAAATGTTCATGAATTTCAGTGGTGTTATATATATAAACAATCACAAATTAAATAGTTTAAAATGACATATTCTACGTTGTATATACATTATTATTATTATTATTATTATTATTATTATTATTAGGTTAAAAACCCATGTATACACAGGATTTGTAACATGATTATATTATTAGATATAGACATGCATTTTGGTTTAAAGTACTTAAAATGTAGGATATAGAGTAATAAATACTTACTTAAATTAAAGGTACATAAGGACACCTTTAATTGACTGCAAAACATTGCATTTTTTGTAGAAACTGTTTGTATATTATATTGGTCTCAATATTAATTTGTGACGTTATAAAATACGCTTCTACGTTGAAAAAATCCGTTATTTTACTTATTCATTTTGTTACTTTTCGTAAATACCTTATATTTTATTGTTATAATTTTACTAAGTATTCGTATTATGATTATTTGTATTGTTAACTTGATTATTATTAAATACATGCATGCATTTTTGTTAAAATGTTTAAAATGTACGATATATAGTAATAATGAATTGTGTAAAAGCATATAAGGACATCATAATTGAGTGCAAGACATTGTATCTTTTGTAGAATCTCTTTGTATACTACATCTGTCTCATTTTTAATATGTCCCGTTATAAAATATTCTTCAAGAAGACTTCTAAGTAATATAAAACAGAGTTTAAGAAAACCCATTTTTTCACTTATCCATTTCTTTTACTTTTCCTAGATGCCTTCTATTTTATTGTTAGTAGTATCAATTTTTTTTCCTATTCAAAAACAATGAAAAGTGTAAGGATTATGGGATTCTCAAACAAAAAGACCTACTAAACTTATAATATCGTATACATTAATTAAAACCCCAATACATATTGTTACCTTTAAAGAGAATTGATGAGGAGTAATATTAAAATATATATATTTGACAATATTTTTTTTTTATAGAGAGATATTTATACCAATATTGATAAGTTTTTGAATTTGGTGTATATGATTCTCATTTATTAGGTCAAAGTATTAGATTTATCAATTTTCATAAAGAAGGGATATATATATATATATATATATATATATATATATATATATATATATATATATATATATATATATATATATATATTTTTGTTTAATTTAAGTCTCACGCCCTTGAATATGAATTTTATCCTAAATTTTGAATTATTTGATAATTGAGATTTAAATAAATAGAAAAATAAGTTGTGTTACTTAATTAATTAATATGTGTACACTGGAAAAAATTGTAAGTATGAAATATTGACCTACCTTTTTATTCATCACATGATATTTTGAGATATATACAAATGTATATGGAGTCAAAATTTAAATTTACATTAATAGGTTTTTTTTAGGACCTCACTAAAATCAATTTTAACAAAATTAAGGTTTTTACTTAATGGACTTTTTTATTTATTTTTTAGTTAATGGACTTTTTAACAAAATTATTTCTTTTATTCAAGAAGACTTCTAAGTAATGTAAAACAGAGTTTGAGAAAACCCATTTTTTCACTTATCCATTTCTTTTACTTTTCCTAGATGCCTTCTATTTTATTGTTAGTAGCATCAATTTTTTTTCCTATTAAAAAACAATGAAAAGTGTTGGGATTCTTAAACAAAAAGACCTACTAAACTTATAATATCGTATACATTAATTAAAACCCCAATACATCACATATTGTTACCTTTAAAGAGAATTGATGAGGAGTAATATTAAAATATAGAGAAATGCTATTGACAGCCCTTAGGGCTGTCAATAAGACCCCTTGAACTTATTTATTAAACTCAAACTTTCATTTATTATCAAAAATCATAATTAATACATCACATATAAAAGGAAAGTTTCAATGAATTAACTACAAAACTTCAGTGTATTAATTATAATTTTAATTATATAAGAAAACTTTAGCTTCAATAAATGCACTTATTGACAGCCTTTAGGGCTGTCAATAGCATTTCCCTAAAATATATATATTTGACAGTATATTTTTTTTTATAGAGAGATATTTATACCTATATTGATAAGTTTTTGAATTTGGTGTATATGATTCTCATTTATTAGGTCAAAGTATTAGATTTATCAATTTTCATAAAGAAGGGATTCATATATATATTTTGTTTAATTTAAGTCTCACGCCCTTGAATATGAATTTTATCCTAAATTTTGAATTATTTGATAATTGAGATTTAAATAAATAGAAAAATAATTTGTGTTACTTATTTAATTAATATGTGCACACTGGAAAAAACTGTTAGTATGAAATATTGACCTACTTTTTTATGCATCCCATGATATTTTGAGATATATACAAATGTATATGGAGTTAAAATTTAAATTTACATTAATAGGTTTTTTTTAGGACCTCACTAAAATCAATTTTAACAAAATTAAGGTTTTTACTTCATGGACTTTTTTTATTTATTATTTAGTTAATGGACTTTTTAACAAAATTATTTCTTTGGTCTTTTATCCATGGAGTTTTCTTTTTTGTAAAAATAGAAGAAGAGATGGTTGTTGTGACCAAGTGGGGAAACTTGTGTGTATTTTTAAAAAGTTGGGATAATCTGTATTCATATATGATACTCATAATTATGTTAGTACATGTTTAGTGTCTGTCAGTTGGTCTAGCTCGTAGTTTGTATTTAGATTTGTGTTTCCTGACTCCTGCGACGTAGCGCATAACGTCGCAGGTGCGACGTCAGGTTTTGGGCCTGCGACGTAGCCAACGTCGCATGGGCTTGGGCCTGCGACGTAGCGTGCGACGTCGCAGGTGCCAGATTTTGTATAAATTCGTTTTATGTTTTCTGTTTTAGGGTTGACGAAACCCTAAACGCAATTAGACGAAACCCTAAACGCAATTAGTCGAAATCTCTGTAATCTGACCGATTATTACTGAATATAATACGTTTCGTTTGATATTCATTGCGTATTGTTATTCGTGTGATTGTTTGATTAGTCAATTGTTGTTTCCGCCATCAATTGATTGACTCGGTTCGTACTAGATCCAAGGTTAGGGACAAACAACTGGTATCAAAGCAGTGAGGCTCGTTTTTGGCGATTCGGATCGAGTTTGGGTTTTAAAAGGACGTGATATTTGTGTGTTTTCGTGTTTATCACGTTTGTTTTGTGTTTTTTACAGGTTTTCGATCAGTATTATTGGGATTCTTGAAGGTTTCTGTCGTTCGAAATTCGTGGTTTTCGTTTAGGGTTAAAAAATTCGTTTTTAGGGTTTTTGGCCGCTGTTCAGCGCGTTTTGCGACGTACCACTGCGACGTAAGCTGCGACGTCGCGTGCGACGTAGTAATTTGGACTTTAATTAGTCTGTGCGACGTCGTGTTGCGACGTAGTGTAATTCTGCGACGTCCACTGCGACGTCATCTGCGACGTACCTCTCAACGTCGCATATTTCTGATTCTTAATTGAATCCTTTGCTTGGTGCGACGTACCTATCAACGTCGCATAATCTTTGTGCGACGTACCCTTCTACGTCGCTAAGATCAGAATATTGTTTTTTTTTTTTTTTTTAAGTAATTAAAATGGCAGCTGATAAAGAGGATATTAGAGGTTTGAGAAAAATGATTAAACAAAGCAATGACATAGGTTCAAGTAATAAGCCTCCACTGTTTACTGCGGACATGGATTATGTGTACTGGAGAGACCGAGTTGAGCAATATATTGACTTTCACTGTCCAGAATTATGGGGACCATTACGTGAGCGTTATGTACCTCCATTAGCTGAAGGGGAATACCGTGGTATTCGTCCCGCTAAGACCTATAAAGCCATGTCTCCCGAGGAGAAGAAAGATTTTGATACTGAAAGAAAATCTTTTTCAATGATTAAAATGTGTTTAACCAAGGATGTTCTATGGCTTTTCAGAACTCATGAAACAGCCTTTGATTTGTGGAAGGCTATTGAAACTCATTGTGGAGGGAATGATAAGTACAAGGAAGCCAAGCTCGAACTGATTAAGAAACAGTACGATATCTTTGACATCCTTCCTGATGAAGACACGACTTCTTTATTCACTAGGTACTCACGGTTAGTTGGTGAGTTGTTTGAAGGGGGTTATACTTTTCCTTCAATTGAAGTAAATAAGAAGCTACTGGATGTGTTGCCGAGTTCTTGGGATATTAAAGTTCAATTTTTAAAGGAAAATGAAGAACTTGCAAACATGTCTTTGGATGCGTTGATAGGGGATCTTCAAGCTCACGCGATGGAGATTAAGAAGAAAGAAACTAGGTCTGGTTCTGCTGTTCAGAATCCTAGTGTGTATGGTGTTAAGATCAACTCTGGAAAGACTTATGGATCAGGAGTTGCCTTTGTATCAAATACAAATGCTTCATCGACTTCTTCTTCTTCTGATGGGATTCATTCTGTTTTCATGACTGGACCTTCTTCAAATCAACAACAGGTTCAAGTCTCACCTGCTATTCAGGAGCAAGCTGCCATCTACACAGCTTTCTTAAGCTCTTACAAGGATTTGGTTACTCAACCGAATCTAACTTTGGAGTCGACTAAGGAGGACTATGCTCAGCTTGATGAAGACGATCTGGAGCAAATGGATTTAACTTGGAATGTGGCAATGATCACCCGTAGAATTCAAAAGTTCTTGCAAAAGACAGGGCGTAAAAGCTTGGAGGGTGATGGAAAGACTGGCTTCGGATTTGACAAGAGTAAGGTCCGATGTTACAATTGTCAAAATTTGGGTCACTTCGCCAGAGAGTGCGAGAAACCCAAAATGCCAGCATCGGGATTCACAACACCATCTACTCCTCCAAAGGCCAAAGAAATGGAAGTTTCTAAGAAAGGGATTGCTGATAATGCCCTGATTGCTTTTGAGCCTACAAGTCAAGATTGGACGCCTGTCTCCCAGCATTACCAACAGTGTCTGATGGCTCACATTGTGAATGAGGTACATGATGAACCGTTAAATTGTATTTCATGCATTAAGTTAACTGAATCTCTAAAGGCATATCAGACAGAGACCGCTGAGTTGAGGATAAAGAATGAAAAACTAACCGACTCAAATAATTTTTTAAAAGCTAATGAGAAACTTTATGAAAAACATCTTGAGGCTCATCGGTTAGATACTCAGAAATATAAATCTAAGGTTTTTAGTCAAGAAGATGCCATTAAAAGCTATCTTGTTGAAATTGAATTACTAAATAAAGAACTTACAGATTTAAAAGCTGAGTATGAAAATTATAAGAGTAAAATCTTAGGTTCAAATTCCTCAACGGTTGTCTTTAATGAAATTCTTAGCAAGCACGGTACTAAAGGGAAAAAGAATGAGGGATTGGGATACAACTCAGTTCCTCCTCCTACTACTCACTGTCCCCTGCCTGTTAAGGAAGGCTTTGAAGAGATTCCAGTTGACTGGTCCAAGCTTTATGGTTTAAAAGCTATAGATGCTAAAGAGACCAAACATAACAAACCGGCAAAGGAGAAAACCAAGCGGCCAGAGTACCCCTTGCCAAAGTTTGTTAAGTCTGTGCTTGAATCTCCTGTTAGTGTTAAGGAGAATGTTGAGGTAAAGAATGAATCTCCAGTTAGTGATAAGGAGAATGTTGAAGTAAAGAATGAATCTCCAGTTAGTGATAAGGAGAATGTTGAAGTAAAGAATGAATCTCCAGTTAGTGATAAGGAGAATGTTGAAGTAAAGAATGAATCTCCAGTTAGTGATAAGGAGAATGTTGAAATAAAGGTTAGCTCATAGATACGGATGTAACATGTTTAAGTGGACAAACAATACCGATGATCGTCTTGAACTAATTTTTATAAAAGGTGCTTTAAATATGTCAAGTAAATTTAAAGTGGACAAATATACTGATGATCGAAATAACACTTACTATTCCTAATAAATGCATGTTATTCCGATATGATCCCTAATCAGACAACTCAACTCCGTCACCAAAAATAGAGTGTTAGTTATTTTATTTTGTTTATTTTTTACTTTTTGTAAAATTAAAGAAAATACCAAAAAGATTTTTTAGTTTTATGCTTTATTTTTATTCTGCGTTATTTTTCCCAAGTCACGAGTTATTTGGAAATTATTTGCTAAAATAACGAGTAAACGGTTTGAAAATGTCAAAATTGCATCAAAACTGCTCTATGCGACGTCCAGCTCTACGTCGCCTGCGACGTCCCAGCCTACGTCGCACATAGGGTTAGACTATATATAGTCTCGACTGCGACGTAAACCGTCACACTATTCACTATTCACGTGCGACGTAGCCTGCGACGTACCAGTGGCGATTTGCGACGTAGTAATTTTCGAGCAATTTTCGTGATTTGTAGCTGTTTTCATTCCGATCTACTTACGTACCTTTGATCTACTCGTTATTCTGCACACTTAGGTACCATATTCACCTTTTTTTCACCGTGTATATTACGTTTAATTGCTATATATGTGATACGGGTTTAAAGGGTTTAGGTTTTGGGATAAATTCGATGGTTAATTGGATGTTATAACTATTATAACTTATGTTTTCGTGATCACCATCGTTAGCCGCACCTTGTAGTGTTATTGATTTTGAAAACCCCTAAATTTGAGGGTTAGGGTTTCTGGGTTGGGGACGCCTGTTCGTCAGTGCGACGTACGCTGCGACGTCGTGGCCTACGTCGCTTTATTTAATTATTATTAATTTCCTACGTCGCCCATCCCTACGTCGCTTTTACTGCGACGTCCGATGCGACGTACCACTCTACGTCGCTGTTTTAATTAAAGTGATTAAATTCACAATAAATTGCAAAATACGACGTCCCCCTTGACGTCGCTCGAATTTTATGCGACGTCAGGCCTTACGTCGCTTTTCAATTTATTTTGAATTTTAGCGACGTACAGTTCTACGTCGCTCTGTGTTATGCGACGTACGGTGCTACGTCGCTAGTTCCAGGGAATTTGAAGAGGTTTTGTTTAAAAATGTAACATTTTTTCTAACCTTTTTCGAGTTGCAATCTGTTTCTGTTTTTGCAGATATGGCTTTGATTTTTGAAGCTCGTCATAATACGGCTGCTTACCTTACTGACACTTCTGATAAAGCTGCACCGTATCGTCAGATGATCGCGTTTTTGAGACGTTCAAGGGTATTCCACGCCATTTCCGACAACACTATGGCATTTGGAAATCTGATCAACCCTTTTTGGAGAAACGCAACTGTCGTTACTGAAAACGACGTTAGACGATTGGTCTCTACCTTTCTGGGTACGGAGATCACTATTACAGAACAGAGCATTCGGGAACTTTTACAGCTGAATGATCAACCGGATATGCCTGTCGGTTTTGATCATATTTTCGTTAGTGGAGCTATGCAACGGATAGGATATCCCGGGATTCCCTCTGATCAGTATAGAAAAGCGAATCTCACACGCGTCTGGCGATATTTGATGCATGTGATCATTGTTTGCTTGGGGAATAGGAAAGGTGGAACGGATGGGATGAGCCGAAGTCTGGCTTCTGCTATGTTAGCGTTGGTATATAACAAGCCGTTCAACTTCTCGGGATTTATCTTCAGGGCTATGGTTGATAATGCAAATGCCGGGGATCAGAAATGGATTTTATATCCAAGATTTGTACAGTTGCACATCAATCGTCATCATCCGGAGCTTCAGGCACAGGGTGATATCGATCAGCCGCTCAAGATTTCACCGATGATGAGTCGGATTTTCACTATTTGTGCAGGGTATGAGAAAGGGGTCGAGGCACCAAGGGATGTTCCTTTATTTGGTGCTATTGTGGATGAAAATTATGTACCGCCCCCAGATCCTCAGTATATGGATGTTCCAGCACCACAGCAACCGCAGCAACCACTCATGAACGTTCCTGTTCAAGCTGCGGGGGAGCATGTGGAGGCTATTTTGGAGAACATTGAGCAATTCGGGCATGTGGATTCGGACAATTCTGCATCTCATGAAACGGTTGAGAGTTCTGATTCTGAAGAACCGGTCAATGTAGGTCCTCAGGATGGGGGTCCGACGCCTGAGCACTCGGATGGTACTGTTCCGCATCCCTCTGAGATGGAAAGTATCAGGCTTTCCGATTCATTCAGATATCTGCGAATTCAGCGTCGGATCCGGGCAGGACGTAAGTATGTACCTCCAAGGGATAAGGGAAAACGTACACGTGACGGTGATGATCCTGCTGATGAGACTTATCGACCGAGCCGTCGTGTTCGTCGCTCTTCGTCAACACGCGCTCCAGTCAATCCACAGCAGCAGGATGCTTTTGAGATTCAACCGACTCCAGCTTTCATGCAAAAGATTATGGAAGATATGCAGCAGATGAAGCAAAAGCTGGAGGCTCAAGACGAGAAGATTGCTGAACAAGCTGCGTTGATCGAGGTCCAATCTAAGGAGCTTGAGGAAACGAAGCTTAGGGTTAATGTTTTGGAAGGCAGGTTACTTGCCTCGGGGGAGTCTGGGTCTGGGATACCCACTTTAGAGTCAAGTGAACCTGCGTCTGTAAATCCCAACCCTGTAATTGAAAATGTTAATGAAAATATTTCTCTTTTGGATTATTTCTGTGTTGATGATATTCCAGGGCAACCGAGACCGCTGGCAGTTGATTACTCATTCGCTGACTTATCATTTATTCAGAGGATGGCCAGTGGAGTTGGCTCTGAGGAAGAAACAGAGAATGTTTTTGAGATGAACGAGGATGTCTCGATTGAAGAAGAACAGTTGAATGCAGATGAAACTTATGATGATGCACAATCTGGGGAAGCTTATGATGATGCACCAATTATTGAATCTGATTCAAGTGAAGACGAGAGTCCTGATAAAGCTCAACATGGAGAATCAAGTTCTGCTGCAACTCCAGCTTCAGAGACACAGGCACCGGACTCAGCAGCGAAGAAATTAACTGCTGAAGAAAAGAGAGAGAAATAAGAAATGGTGGCCTAAGGGACGAAATCCAGTTCCTATTCCAGTTAAATGTCAAGTGTACCGGGTTAGTCGAAATTATACCGGTGTTATTAAAAGCTGGAAGTGTCAGAGGAATCTGTTTATGATAAAGAGAGAAGATGGAGTTCAGTATTTCAGAATGCGTTTTGATAGATTGAGCACGTTGCCAAAAGGAGAGATTAATCGATTAGCTCAGCTTAAATTGATTAATCCTTTCGAGAATGATTATGCTGAGTTCATTCAGAGAAGTCTACGTCGGGAAGTATTATCGAAGACTTATTCGAAATTGAAGCCGACGTTGGGAACTCGGTATACGTGGAAGAAAAAGATTGATCCAGTCACCAGGAAGCCTTTGGTTAAAGTTCACTATTCGCCTGCTAAATGTTTGACTGAGATACCTCTGGAATCAGTTCCTTATTATTTTCTGAGAAGACTTGTAAAATGGGAACTTGATCCACAGACTGGCGAAGCGGTTATTACTTTCGTTCCAGATTCTGAACCGTGGCCAGAAGTTGGAGGTATATGGAATTTGAAGCAAGCAACGTTTAGACTATATGATCCGATGAGTTTGATTAATTTTCATGAAAAAGATTTAAGAAAACTCTATGATAATCGGATTCGTGTTGGTCAGAAGAATGAATTCAACAGACGTTTAGCACAGCAGTTTTACAATGTTGTTACTGTTTGCGTAGCAAATGGAATTCATGCTGATGGCCAGTTTCCTGCGGGCTGGGTTTAATGAAGATTTTTGAAGACCAAGCTGAAGACACGGGGGAGTTTGTTAGTACATGTTTAGTGTCTGTCAGTTGGTCTAGCTCGTAGTTTGTATTTAGATTTGTGTTTCCTGACTCCTGCGACGTAGCGCATAACGTCGCAGGTGCGACGTCAGGTTTTGGGCCTGCGACGTAGCCAACGTCGCATGGGCTTGGGCCTGCGACGTAGCGTGCGACGTCGCAGGTGCCAGATTTTGTATAAATTCGTTTTATGTTTTCTGTTTTAGGGTTGACGAAACCCTAAACGCAATTAGACGAAACCCTAAACGCAATTAGTCGAAATCTCTGTAATCTGACCGATTATTACTGAATATAATACGTTTCGTTTGATATTCATTGCGTATTGTTATTCGTGTGATTGTTTGATTAGTCAATTGTTGTTTCCGCCATCAATTGATTGACTCGGTTCGTACTAGATCCAAGGTTAGGGACAAGCAAATTATTATTTGATTTAATTAATTAATTTAAGTTTTTTTATTTATTTTATTTGACAGAGACTTTTTAGGTAAATAGAGGGTTGTGATTGGTTAATTGAAAGGTTGGTGAAATTGAAGATTTTAATTGGTAATTAGGTCTTAATTTTGCAACAATTTTTCATAGGAAAGGTTAAATTTTAAAACCATAATTATTACAAATATGTTTTTTTGGTCATATGATGGTTTACCCTTACTTTTTGCACATCTTATTATGGCGTACGCATATGTTAGGGTTATTCGAGCATAATAAAATACTTATACACATATATTTATTGAAGTGGACAATTAAAACAATGAATTTGGACTATGAATTTGAGATGGGGGAAATCAATTTGATTGGTTAATTTGAACTTTTAAAAAATTGAAGTAGTTTTATTTGTTAATAGCTCTTTATTTTAATAGACTCTAGTATATATCATGAGTTTTCTTTTATTTAAACCTGTATATACCCACGAGTTGTATAAAGTAAAATAATTATGTGAAATTCGTGCACAACTAAGGTAACACATTGTCTACAAATACGACAAATAATTAGCGCCTAATTATACAATTTATCATTATAATAGAAAATTAAATTAAATAACTAATATGACTTAACATTAACTAATACTTATTAGGAAAGCTTTGATAGTAGCATTAACATATGAAAGAAGAAGAAATACTTAATTTAGCAAATGAAAATAAGATGACTTTTACTATGTGACATTGATACTCCGTATTTAAATTTTATATAGTAATGACGATAAAATATCGAATATATTAAAGATAATTGATTTGACGTAGGAGTATATCATATAATTAATTAATTGATTAAATTATTAATTTAAAGATAAGATAATGAGTTTTTTAAGATAGAATTTTTAGTAAAATAGATGAACGTGATTGGTTAATTAAAAGTAATGAAGAAAAATAACATTCATACATAAAGGAATTCGGCATCTTTATTATATGTTAATCAGAATATGACATGTAAAAATCACATGAAACCAAATAACCAATCACAAAAAGAGGAAATAAGTAGTGTTCACAATTTGCCACTGTCAAAACATAGATGCAAAACATATAATTACTTAGAAATGAGTAACATGTCTCTGCACCTTTAATCAACAAAAATATTTGATTATTAATTAAAAATGACATACCAATAAAGACAAATCAAAATCAAGATCTAATATAACATAAGAAGTAAAGATCCAACATAAACTTAAAGTAACTTACCACCATCAAAATAAAGTTCTAATATAATATACCTAAATAGCAATGAGATTTTTAATGAAGAAGATCTAGATTAAATCAACTACTGAAGGTGTATTTGAAACGCAAATCCTACGCACAAACATTATTGAAAAAAGTTGTTGCTGCAAACAACTCAAAATAGTATCTTTATCTTTATAACACATATGTTCGAAAGCTAATTGAGATTTAACACTTTGATAGACAAAGATGCTTGAATAATTGGAATAAAAACGAAAAGTTAAGCCTAATTACCTTTTTTTTTTTTTTTTTTTTTTTGTTTTTTTGTTTTTTTTTTTTTAATGATATAGGCTAACATCCCATTCTTCAGTCAAAGATAAATCAGCACCTTTACATAGCATATCCAAACGAAACTAAAAATCAACACAAAAATCGAAATGTCTATAAAGCAATAAAAATCCAACTTAATCACAGCAAACCTTTTGAGTGTACACGAATTTGGGAAATTAAAGAAAGAAACCTACAAAGAATAGATCGGAGAAAATCCATAAGTTACATGCAATTTTTAATTTCCAGTACTCGAGTTGACTCGCATAAGCAAAAGCAACTGCTCATCTATAACCCAAATTGGCCATCTTGATGAAAAGGAAGAAAGTTAATCAAAGGCTCAAAATCCTCCATGGTATCAACCAATACCTCAATCTAAGCTAAAGATTGAGGTAGCTACTGATACTATAATTTACTAAGCTGCAATAGATAAAATATTAACTCTTACTTATACAGTTATATATAGCAAGTGTGCTAAAGGAAAAGAAGTACGATCTTGATAATGTTACAACAATTAATATGGTGCAGTAGTAATTCTTAGCAGAAAGCAGAGCCAGTACAGGACCCAAAATCCAACACTCTGGTCGGAGCAAACCCATAAAGTATTCTTTTAACCTAAAATAAAGCTCAATACAGTTGAGCGGAAATTCAGTTCTTCGAATAATCTTAGTGAGAAAAATGTCTATAAACATCAAGGCGCAAACCTTCCAAGTTCAATGCCACCTTTAAAATCACTTTAGGTGACTCTCAATTCACTTGACCCATTTGATTGTTTGAGCCAATGAACATACAACATAACCCAATAAGACCCACCCATAAGCACATGGTCAAAATTGCTAAATTTACACTTGATGCTTCCTTTAAAATAATAGTTGTACCTTCTTTATTGGACTCTTTGGAGTTCCATTATAGAAGCTAGACAGTGGCCAGTCTTCTGAATTTGGTCTATGCTACCTCCTACATAATGGTATAATGATAATGATACATGTTAATTCTTTAAAGATAAAGTAAATACAGAAGAAATAAAAAATAAAATATAAGAATTCTGTAAATGATACCTCCAATGTTTGTAGCTGCTCTTTATGTGCTTCTTTCTCAATAAATTTCTGCTCAAATTTCTGAAGTGAATTAAATATTAAGAAATTCAACTTATAGTATGATTGGAAGGTCTATATAAATGTACTTAAGATAGAAGAGATAGATGTCATTTCTTGCCTGTTTTCTTCGGGCGACGCCCAAACTTTGCCACTTCCTATAAAACCAATTTGATCCAACCATTTGATGGAGAATCTTATTGAAATTAAATAGCAACAACAAATAGCATAACTTGAGTGAAGCACTTATAATTGTCGACATATGCATATACTACTTGTATTAAAAAAATTAATTAACAATATAATATGGCATAAATGGAAAGCATTAATAACTAAAATTTGGAGTGATAAGGTCTAATGGATTACCAAAGATACAAATCAGCTAAAGATATAAATTGCAAATTTATTAGCTATGTTTGTGTGAAAAGTTACCGATTTGCAAATTGGAGTTGCAATCTAGAGGCTGGAAGAAACCTTCATGTTGAGGATGGTGTTCCTGTTGTAACAACAATGTTGTTGATGATGTTGTGCAAATGAATTACCATTATCACCTCCTCCTGCACACGATGGTCCTGCTTTGTTTTCAGTAAAAAAAAAAAATTTAGCTGCAATAACAAACACAATTTCATTTATAATATTCAATAATATATACAATATATATATATATATATATCTTTGGATTGAATTGAAGGAATTATATACAATACATTACTTAAGACTCCACTATATAGTCACATGAGTCACCTTGCAATTCAACTATTTTGGTTCATTAAATGGGTAATATATTTATTGTTTCCTCATATAGTTGAGCTGGTTTCAGAAAAATGGCTTAACCACTACCGTCCTATTTACCCACATGATTATTTAGCAATTATATAACAAACCGATAATGGTTAAAAACATATAAAGGAAAAAAGAATAAGTGTCAAAGTCTTAAGAACACATTTAGTTTCTTGAAGTTGTCACTTTGGGATTTTGGTTAAATACTTCAATCATTAGATGTGTAGATATAAATACCCGAAGCATAAAATCTTTCCAAAGAATATGTTGGACACCATGTAGAGCAGAGACCACACCATGAGCATACCTGACACAAAACTCAATATCAACGTCAAATTTTTTGATAAAGTATGCAATAAGCAAAAGGGTCAATCGCCTTCCATAAACTTCAACTCAGTTTTATCAGTATCATGATCATCCTTCATTCTTAAGGAGACATTCATCGATGTGAGAGCTAAGTTTTCGAGTAGAACCTGTATGATAATTTCAGTCAATCAGTAACATTCTTTCATAATTAACTTTGCTTTGATATAGAGGTGGCAATTATGATCCATTCACTTATTAATTTATAGACACGGGTACGTTTTTCTAACGGGCTAAATGAGGGCAGAAAGTCTCTTAAACTATATTTTTAATGTATAATAATCCTATACTTGATATTGATATAATAGCATAAATTATGTAATTTTATCTTAATGGTTTTAAAAATTTACGACAGAGATAAATGGTTACCTTGCAGCATGATGTATAGTGTCCTATGAAACTACAAATTAAAGACACAATCAAACATAGCAAATATGTATGCTAAAGCAGCCAGATTATACCAAAATCACTTAGATACACATACCATATTCATGACATACGATTCCATCTTATTCCTAAATATTAAAATTTGGCACTTGTACTACTGTATATTGTATTGCAATGCACATAATAATAAAATAGAGGATTACAGTGGTATTAAAGAACACTTTCGCTATTCTCATAGGAATCAGAGCGAATTGCATAATTGAAACCCCAAATATTAACAATTACTGGGAAAACCTAATCATGAAAAGGACGTTAAAAACATTAGTCTATTGATTGAAGAGATTAACTTACAACAAAAATATTCTCCTATGAATCAGAAGAATCATAGCAAATTGCATCGTTTAAACCCCAATTGTTAACAATCACTGGAAACCTAATCACGAAAAGGACGTTAAAAACCATAATCGATCGATTGACGAAGGTAACTTACGGAGAATGTAACTACCAATTCAACCAAAGAGAGAAAACAGAGATATTGAATGTCATTGTGTTTGGCTGACCACGTATAAAACCCTAAAAACAACGATTAGCAACCATGGGTAAATGAGAAGATATCATGAACAATCGTGGATTTCGTGAAAGGCTGGTTCTCTTGGAAACCGCTTGCTACATACGAATTCTTAAGAGTGAAATAATATTCTAGGGTTTTAAGGCTGGGTACTGATATGGTATGGAATGATTTTTGGGGGAATTTTTTAGCTTTTGACAGATTTATTTTATATTTAATAGCTTTTTTAATTTAATAAATATAAATACATATTTATGGGTGTTAAATGTATTTATTTGAAATTAATATAGGCCATTGATTTTTAATTAGAGAGCCTAATCAAAGGTCAAGACTTCTTAATGGTATCCTCTTTTAATTATATAATTATATTATATATATATATATAAAAGATTATTATTATGACATATATAAACAATCACGGTATAGACTATAGAATGGAGTAAAAGTATAGGTAACTAGGAAATTAGTGATGACGAGGAAACAATGACACAACATAAAAATATAAAATTTAGGTAGATGACGCAGAAAGACAACAATAACAAAACTTTAAAAACAATGACAGATCCAAAAAATCATATTGTGAGAACCTTAAATGCAAAAGATGATAGCAGCCAATTGCACAAGCATAAACATTATTGAAACAACCTAATTAAACATCTTAATTACAATTAAACAACATCAAAAAATAGCACAATAATAACAACAATAATGATCAAAACGGCAATTAACTTAAGTAACGATTAAAAACCTAATTGAAGTAGTAGATTCATTCATTATGATAAACTAGTTATCTTGTACAGCTGAACAATTAAATATATGACTCAAATATATAATGTAAAACTAGCACAATACCCGCGCAATGCAGCGGTGAAAGTGGTGACGGTGGATGAAGGTGCGAGTGAATGTTTTAAAATAAAACATATTATACTCCGTCCGTCCCATTTAAAATATCCATATTACTATTTTGGGATGTGCCATTATAAATGTTCAATTTGATATTAACCAATCAAAAAGACTTTGGTAGGTAGATTTTAATATTTAATGGATGAAAATTGTAGTTACTGGAGAATAAGTAGTAATTAAAAATAATAGATAATGGGATATGTGTATTAATGGCAGTGTAGTTAGTGGAGAATGAGTAGTAACAGATAATAGATAATGAGATAGGGTTATTAATAGCAATGTTATAAATAAGTCATAGGTAATATTATCTTTTTTATGTGTTGAATATCAAATTAAAATATGGTGGGGGATGAGAATGCATTATATATAATGAAGATGAAGATGGGCTGTTAATTATTCTCTTTTGTTATTATGGGCTGTGTTACCTGTGTAAGAGGACCAAGAATTTGCGGTTTGGCCGGGGCCTTTAATAGTTTAATCTAGTATCAAGATGTCTACATTGATGATGGGCTTACTTAGATGAGGCCTATTCCCATCTCTAATGGGTTGGATCCGCCCAGGATAAAAGCACACACACAAAAATAAATTCGAATCAAGAACAAGAACTAAAAACTCAATGAAAATTATGGACGTGTTATAATACAGTAAAAATACAAGTGTCGCTAGTTTGAATACGTGGATGATCAATTTTATTACACCACATTTTTGCTACTATTTTCTGTGTGGTTACTTATATTATGCTAGTGCCATGTATCAAAATGAATAGCATTTGCATCGTAATTTTTGTACTATAAATAGACCTTCAATGTAAGCTTGTAAATATGCACCATTCAATACACTTGTATAGGTGTTTACTTCTTCTCCCTTATACTCTTTGTTATTACTTTACTTTCAAAAGATCATTAGATAAGATTAGGCCATTAAAGTGGGTTATCTACCATAAAAATCACAACATGACGCGTTTAGTTACGAAAAAATATTTTCATTTCCTCCTTTCCATTTCTCTAGAGTTTTGTGTCTCTTAAAAATTAATGAAAATCATAAATCATATATACCATTTCCCGAAAAAACTTCTTCACAAAACCTCAGTAATTTGTATACGTTTTTTTATATTTTTTAATTTTCTTAAAAGATTTGCCGGAAAAATGAAGAAATTTTCTGTAAACATTATAAGCATCAAATAGATAGTATATTTTATAGTAATTTATCCCTATATTTATATACATTTTAGTGCATTTATATGATTTTAGATACTTAGTTTGTTAATATTTGCAGAGATGTATTTTAATTGAAGATTGAAGAAAAAGGAACAAGAACGAATCCGAAACTGAAAGAAACCGAAGAAAATGAAGAAATGAAGAAAAAGGAACTTAAACCTTGAAGAAATGAAGACCAAAAGTGTTAATATTGAAGAAATGGGCCAAGAAAGAGATTGAAATCCGTTAAAGAAAAGAGAGAGTCCAAAATTGAAGCCCAAACCCGTTTTTAGAATATTCTGGAATTAAGGTCCAACCGACGGTTGGAAAGCCCAACCGGCGGTTGGAGTATTAGGTTTCTAAGGCGGTGGAGACACGTGGAGTTGGACCAGGATTCAAAGAGCCCAACCGGCGGTTGGAGGTTCCAAGTTGGAACTTCCAACCGGCGGTTGGAAGGTAGGCCAGAAAAAGTATAAATAAAGGCTTAGGTTTAGGTTTTTTATATACGATTCAAGAATACTAAAACCGAAAGTTAGGGTTTTAGGTCGACTTTAGGTGCGATTTTGGAGGCTAAGGAGCTAGGGTTTGAAGGTTTTTAACCATAGGAAAAGCTAGTTCGTCAATTGGTTCGATTTCTTTATCCTTGTAACTTTAATAACCTTATTGAGTTATTTATGATATTGTTTATTTAATTTAATTGTGAATTAGGTTTTCATTATAATTGTTTGAATGAATGTTTATTGAGTTTATTATTTGAATTATATGTTTATGTTGGAACTATATTATTGAATGTTTATTATACAAGAATTGTCTTTATTATGATGTATTAGTGATTATTCTTGACATAGTTAGACTGATTTATATTAAATGAGGATGACCATATTAAGTTTATATAAATTAAGTGATTGTGTTTATGTCTTGATCTTAACCTTATGCGATAGACGAAGAATGATTCATTAATATAGAGTAATACTGTGATTCAAGCCTAACCTTAGAAATTGTATTAATAAACTGATGATAGATCTTATTAATTAGTAACACTTTGCGTAACCTTATGATTGTGTTTCTATGATGAGTATTTGACTTAACCCTAAGTGATATTCTACATTAGTAATTTACCAGTAATAATAGCCAACAAAGCAAATAGACGTAAGTACATATAATAAGTTTAATAAATAATAGTTTGAATAATTATAATCTTCTATCCATCTGAATATTATTAAGTCGTTCTTAAAACTTATCTATTAGAATCTGTATCAAAATATAAATATAAATATGTTCGTTCGGAACTAAAACGTCCCCCTTATCTTGTAGATTATTGTAAATTGGATCTTTTATTTATTTGTATTATAATTGTAAATATTTGTAATTGGAAATAAATAGATAATTAGTTATAAATAAGAATAACGTTTCTTGTGTTCCTTGTGTTCGAATTTGGACTTACTTATTAAGCTATATTACATGAACGGGTCAATCTTGCCTGAATTGTGTGATAGTATTATTTAGTATTTCCTTAATTTAAACTTGTGATTGTAATTGCCTATACTTAGCACACATCAAGTTTTTGGCGCCGCTGCCGGGGAACACTTAACCGGTTGAACTTTTGTTTTACCGGGGGAGCGGTGTATTTTAATTAAACTAATTACTTAACTTGTATAATTTTTATTTCTGATACTTTGCAAAATCAATAAGAAATATCGGCTCACCCATTGAGAATACTGACAAAAACAAAGGTATAAGGAGAGTAAAGTCCTACCTCATTGATTTATCATATAAGAGGTAAGGTGTTTCTCGAAAGAAATAGGTTTTTAATAAGCTTAGCGCTGACCTATTCCTCCGCTTTTGTGTACTATCAATGGAGCTACTGAGATCTATTGACTATCTTTGTAAAAGAAATTTAACAAAACTCACTGTAATTTCAAATTGTTGTATAAATAACTAACATGCATAATTAACAAATAGGAAATTTGGGTTGGGTATTCTTCTTCGATTATTTAATTTTGAATGTGTTTTATTATTAATTATCGGGATTCATATACACCAACTTGAATATTTCTAACATTTTATTAACATTTACTTTTGAATTTAAAGTACTACTAAATTCTGTTTTTATTGCAGATGGATGTATGACCCGGACACTTCATCCGGATCCACTTAGTCCATTTGACGAACCAGAACGAGAATTTCATTCTAGAAGACGATTATCATACGCGTCACCTAATTCGCCAGAACACGAAATTTCATCTGACGAAGACGACTTAATATTTCATAACAGTTTAGTCAAAAAGGCTAAAAGAGGGTATTACTCCGATTCAGAGTTAGATAAAGTACCTTCTAGACAACATACAGTATATCCAAGAGATTCTGAACCAAAACAAAGAAACATGGCAGACATAGCTAACATGACGCTTGAGGATTACACGATTCAAACTCGTGGAGATCCGAGACCGGGAATGGTTAGGCCTGCTCTAGCTAGAGAAGTAGAGTTTGAATTAAAGGGGCAATTTCTGAAAGAATTAAGAGAAAATTCTTTCAGGGGAGAAGATAAAGAAGATGCAAATGAGCATGTTGAGAAAATTTTAAAAATTGCAGATATGTTTAATATCCCTAATGTTACAAGAGATCAGGTTATATTACGAGTATTTCCTTTAACATTAAAGGATGGAGCTAAAAGATGGATTAATAATGAACCAGCAGGATCTATTACTACTTGGGAAGATCTTCGTACAAAATTTCTAAAAATGTATTGTACACCTTCCAAAACATCGAAGATGATCGATGAGATTAGGAACTTTAAGCAAAAACCCGATGAATCTCTATATCAAGCTTGGGAAAGATATAAGGAGATGTTACATAAATGTCCACAACATGATTTGAATGTCCAACAAGAAATAACGGTATTCTATAAAGGAGTTGATCGAGCAACACGTCAACAATTAGATGCACAAGGCCCAGTACCTAAGAAAACTCAAGCAGTAGCAAAAGCCGGAATTGAAAAATTAGCTAAGCATTCTCAGTTATGGGATGATGGTTCATCTGGAAGAAAAAGTATATCTGAAGACAGTGATGGTCTCGCAGCTATCACTGCAAAATTGGAAAGTATGGGAAGAGATATTAAGAAAGTGAATGAACAAGTTCATGCAATCAGGATTGGTTGTGAAATATGTGGAGGAAATCATCTAAAGACAGAATGTCCTAATAATGATAGTGAAATGAATACAGAAGAAGTTATGTATGTGGATTTTCAAGGAAATCCAAATTATCGTCAAGTTTCTAATTTTAGAAGAACTAATCAACCAGGACAACATTATCAACAAGGAGCACCAGGTTTCTATGTCAAAACTGGACAAAATCCGTCTTATTCTGACAGGATCAATTTGTTAGAAAGTATTTTGGGAAAAATGGTTGAAGCAAGTAATAAAAGAATGGATGATCATGATGCAAGGATGCGTAATAATGAAGCATCGATCAAACAAATTGAAAGATCAGTTCATCAGATTGCTAAAACATTACAGGAGAGATTTCCAGGAACATTGCCAGGATTTACTGAAACAAATCCAAAGGAACAAGCTAAAGCAGTAATTACCAGAAGTGGTAAGAATGTTGACTCTCCTGTTATAACTAATAAAATTGTTGAATCTGAGCAGGTTGAAAAAGAAACAATTGATGAAGACATACAACCAAACAAAAAGAGCATTGGAGAAAATAAGGTTAAAGAAGTCATCAAAGACTATACACCCCCACCTCCTTATCCAACTGCTCTAAGGAAGGACAAAGAAGATGAACAATACCACAAATTTCTGGAAAATCTGAAACAACTTCATATTAACATTCCTTTTGTTGAAGCTATAACTCAAATGCCGAAGTATGCAAAATATCTTAAGGAGCTGCAGACTAACAAAAGTAAACTGGATAATGTGACAAAGGTGACCATGAATGCGAGATGTTCAGCAATAATGCAGAATAAGCTACCTCCAAAGGTCAAAGATCCAGGGAGTATTACTATACCTTGCAAAATTGGTGAAATTACTATTGAAAATGCATTAGCAGATTTGGGTGCTAGTATTTCATTAATGCCATATACTCTTTATATGCGATTAGGATTAGGAGAACCAAAACCTATTCGTATATATATTGAATTAGCTGACCGATCTGTGCAATACCCTAGGGGAATAGTTGAAAATGTTTTAATTAAAGTTGATAAATTTGTTTTTTCCATGTGATTTTGTAATCTTAGATATGATAGAAGACCCTAAAGTACCTATTATATTAGGAAGACCATTTTTAGCAACTACACATGCCCTAATAGATGTTTTCAATAGAAAAATTACCATGAGGTTAGGGAATGATAAAATTGTTTTTGATGTTAATAATTCCATGAAATTTTCTGATTATGTGGATGATACTTGTTATTATTTAAATTCGTATGAATATATGGATAATCTTTCTTTTCAAGATTTTTTAGGAAAAGATCAAGCAGATACAGAAATTCTTAACGGATGGACTGAAGAGTTTGACACTGCAAAGGATTTAGCAGAATTTGATAAGTTATTAGAGGAAGATGAAGATTTGGAAGAAGCAACCGTGGTTATTTAACAACATCCTGAAGAGGAAGCAATACAGCCAGTTGCTAAAATTCTTAACCAAGAATTGATACCATATTCTGTGAACAATATTACTTGTTTTAAAGAAGAGATATTTAAGATCAAGACATCTATTGAAGAACCACCACAGTTGGAACTTAAAGAGCTACCAGCACATTTGGAATATGCTTATTTACAAGGCACATCAGACTTGCCAGTTATAATATCTTCAAAACTATCAATAGCAGAAAAAGAACGATTAGTTCAGGTTCTTAAACAGCATAAACAAGCAATAGCATGGAAAATCACGGATATTAAAGGAATCAGTCCTACATACTGTACTCATAAAATCTTGATGGAAAAAGATTTTAAGCCAGTCGTACAACCATTAAGAAGATTGAATCCGAATGTTAAAGACGTTGTCAGAAAAGAAATCATTAAATTGCTGGATTCAGGATTAATCTATCCTATTTCAGATAGTCCATGGGTAAGTCCAGTACATGTTGTACCAAAGAAAGGCGGAATAACGGTTATACCAAATGAAAAGAATGATTTGATACCAACAAGGACGGTAACGGGATGGAGAGTTTGTATTGATTATAGAAAATTAAATGATGCTACTAGGAAAGATCATTTTCCATTACCATTTATTGATCAAATGATAGAAAGGCTAGCAAGAAAGGAGTTCTATTGTTTTCTGGATGGATTTTCAGGATATTTTCAAATACCGATTGCGGCCGAAGATCAAGATAAAACAACATTTACTTGTCCGTTTGGTACGTTTGCTTATAGAAGGATGCCGTTTGGTTTATGTAATGCACCAGCTACATTTCAGCGTTGCATGATCGCAATATTTCATGATATGGTAGAAGATTTCATGGAAGTATTTATGGACGATTTCTCGGTATTTGGTGATTCATTTGATTCTTGTTTAAAGAATTTACAGAAGATGTTGCAGAGATGTGAAGGGGCAAATTTAGTTCTTAACTGGAAAAAATGTCACTTTATGGTTAGAGAAGGAATTGTTTTAGGTCATAAAATATCCAAAATAGGAATCGAGGTAGATCAAGCGAAGATTGAAGCCATTTCAAAATTACCTTATCTTACAAATGTAAAAGGAATAAGGAGTTTTCTAGGACATGCTGGATTTTATCGGAGATTTATACCAGATTTTTTAAAAATAGCAAGACCGCTGATCATTTGTTGGAAAAAGATGCAAAGTTTGAATTTACAGACAAATGCAAACAATCGTTTGATACATTAAAAGAAAAGTTAGTATATGCTCCAGTTATGACAGGTCCAAACTGGAATATACCTTTTGAATTAATGTGTGATGCTAGTGATTATGCGGTTGGAGCTGTTTTAGGGCAGAGAATTGATAAGAAGTTTAAGCCAATCTATTATGCCAGTAAGACATTAACAGATGCTCAGGAAAATTACACAACTACGGAAAAAGAACTTCTGGCAGTGATTTTTGCTTTCGATAAATTTCGTTCATATCTTGCCTTAACTAAAACTGTGGTTTATACTGATCATTCTGCTTTGAAGTATTTGTTTAATAAGCAGGATGCGCGCCCTCGTTTATTGCAATGGATTCTTTTATTGCAGGAATTTGATATTGAAATCAAGGATAAGAAAGGAGCTGAAAATGTCGCAGCTGATCATTTGTCAAGGTTAGAAAATCCAGAGTTTGAAGCATTAGATGAAAAGGAAATTCAAGATTCATTTCCGGATGAGAAACTTATGACAGTACAAGAAATAAAAGAGATACCTTGGTTTGCGAATTATGCAAATTATTTGGTTACTAAAATTTTACAGAGGATGGATTACCAGAAGAGGAAGAAATTCTTTTCTGATTTAAAGTATTATTTTTGGGAAGATCCATTTCTTTTCAGATACTGTGCAGATGGCATAATTAGAAGATGTGTAGATGGTAAAGAAGCTCAACAGATTATAAAGCATTGTCATGAAGGACCAGTAGGAGGTCATAATGGACCAAGTTACACTGCAAAGAAAATATTTGACGCATGTTTTTATTGGCCGACGATTTTTAAAGATACATATGCATTTGTTAGGAATTGTGATTCTTGCCAAAGAGCTGGGAACATTTCTAAACGTGATGAAATGCCGCAGACTAGTATACAGGTTTGTGAAATTTTTGATGTTTGGGGTATTGATTTTATGGGATCATTTCCTATGAGTCACGGTAATAAGTACATATTAGTAGTTGTGGATTATGTTTCTAAATGGGCTGAGGCAAAAGCATTACCTACAAATGATGCTAGAGTTGTGGTGAAATTTCTTAAACAATTATTCTCCAGATTTGGAACTCCCAAGGCTTTAATTAGTGATCGAGGTACTCATTTTTGTAATACTCAATTAGAGAAGGTATTAAAAAGGTATGGAGTTAGTCATCGAGTTGCTACACCTTATCATCCACAGACTAGTGGACAGGTTGAAAATATCAATCGTGCATTAAAACGTATTTTGGAACGTTCTGTTGGTTCTAACAGAAAAGATTGGTCGGAAAAGTTAGATGATGCACTTTGGGCATATAGGACAGCATTTAAAACACCCACAGGTTGTACTCCGTATAGATAAATTTATGGAAAAGCTTGTCAATTACCAGTGGAAATAGAACACAAAGCATATTGGGCACTTCGAGAATGCAACATGGATATCGATGAAGTTGGTAAGCATCGCTTTTTACAGTTACATGAGTTAGATGAACTTCGTTGGAATGCTTATTAGAATTCAAGGTTTTATAAAGAAAGAACGAAGAAATGGCACGATGCAAGACTTCGAGGAGATAAAGAGTTTGTTGCTGGAGAACGTGTGCTTTTATACAATTCACGTATTCGGTTATTTCTAGGTAAATTGAAATCCAGATGGAGCGGACCGTTTGTTATTCACCAAGTTCATACAAATGGGAGTGTGGATTTGATAGCTTTCGATGGAGCTATTTTTACAGTTAATGGACTTCGTTTGAAGAAATATTATGAAGATACTGTTATTGAAAATATTTCAGATATAACTCTGGAAGAATAAGTTATCAGATAATGTCGAACTTACCGACACTTAAACAAAAGTGCTTCTTGGGAGACAATCCATCTTTATTTTTATATGTTATGTTTTTATTTTCAGGATTGAACTTTGTGGGTATATTCAATGGAAACCCTCACGAGACTATAACTCGTCCACTCGGGATACCGAGGGGTTTAAAGGCTTATTGCATATGCTAAATGCAATCGTGATTAACTACGAAAGTGTGAATGTTGTATATTATTTTTCAAGAGATAAAGGAATCAACCAAGCAGATTTTTCTTAGCCGATGATGAAATTTGTAATTTCAGTCAGGGGAGTTTTCTGTTCTATTTTTCTTTCCCTTACTCACTTTTGTTTATCAATTTTTATACATTGAGGGCATTGTATAATTTAAGTGTGGGGATAGGGTTCGTAAGAAAAAGAATTTCTTTAATTAATCATTTAAGTTTCTATTGTTCTTAAATTTTATTAAAAATTTAAAATTTTAAGTTATTAACTAAGTATTTATTAGTTAGAATACTTTTGTTAAAAGTTTTGTTTTGTATTTAAAAGTTTAGACTTTAAGATGGATTAACTGTTTTGTATATATAACGTAAGCTACTTAAATAAGAAGTAATATATAGTTATATGATATGATGTACTAATAGGCAATCTATATGAAGATTTCTGAATTTTAATAAAATAATTAATTAACTTGTTTATTATTTTATGATACATAATATGATGTATGACATAAAAGTCTTAATTTTTAAATTTGTTATGCAATAATTTTATATCTTTTTACTTATGTGAATACATTTGGGGGTATATATTGATGGTTTCCTCTGTTATATGAAAGTATAGACCTGGTCTCTAATAATATATACTTAACATTAAGCAAACACAAGTCAAAAGTACTTGAAAAGTCTTAAAAATAAAAGATACCTAATGAGGTCGCCAAAATGGTTTGACCAAGTCTGGTTTTGCTTAAACCTGAATCAAGTTATGTCGCTCTGTTGCATGAAAATGCAGACCTGTCACCAATGTCTTGATTCTTAAAAATGTATTTCATATATTTATTTGGAATATAAAAGTAAATTGTATAATTAAATTTAAAAGTATATCATATATGGAAATCATAAGCAATATACATACTAACAATAAAAGTGTATTTAGAAATATAAATATAGATTGTTTAAAGTGGACAAATATATTAGTAATCATTCATGAGTTATATATTACACAAATAATAATAATTTTTATTTATAGATTATAGTTATCCATGTTAATTAAATTGTTTAAATTTTTAATTTATGAAACAGATTTTTAATATTGGTATTCTGATTCTTAAATATTAGTTTGATGCTTATTTTTAAATTTTATCTAGTATTCTATTTGAGGACAAGCAGAACTTAAGTGTAGGGATATTTGATAAGCATCAAATAGATAGTATATTTTATAGTAATTTATCCCTATATTTATATACATTTTAGTGCATTTATATGATTTTAGATACTTAGTTTGTTAATATTTGCAGAGATGTATTTTAATTGAAGATTGAAGAAAAAGGAACAAGAACGAATCCGAAACTGAAAGAAACTGAAGAAAATGAAGAAATGAAGAAAAAGGAACTTAAACCTTGAAGAAATGAAGACCAAAAGTGTTAATATTGAAGAAATGGGCCAAGAAAGAGATTGAAATCCGTTAAAGAAAAGAGAGAGTCCAAAATTGAAGCCCAAACCCGTTTTTAGAATATTATGGAATTAAGGTCCAACCGGCGGTTGGAAAGCCCAACCGGTGGTTGGAGTATTAGGTTTCTAAGGCGGTGGAGACACGTGGAGTTGGACCAGGATTCAAAGAGCCCAACCGGCGGTTGGAGGTTCCAAGTTGGAACTTCCAACCGGCGGTTGGAAGGTATGCCAGAAAAAGTATAAATAGAGGCTTAGGTTTAGGTTTTTCATATACGATTCAAGAATACTAAAACCGAAAGTTAGGGTTTTAGATCGATTTTAGGTTCAATTTTGGAGGCTAAGGAGCTAGGGTTTGAAGGTTTTTAACCATAGGAAAAGCTAGTTCGTCAATTGGTTCGATTTCTTTATCCTTGTAACTTTAATAACCTTATTGAGTTATTTATGATATTGTTTATTTAATTTAATTGTGAATTAGGTTTTCATTATAATTGTTTGAATGAATGTTTATTGAGTTTATAATATGAATTATATGTTTATGTTGGAACTATATTATTGAATGTTTATTATACAAGAATTGTCTTTATTATGATGTATTAGTGATTATTCTTAACATAGTTAAACTGATTTATATTAAATGAGGATGACCATATTAAGTTTATATAAATTAAGTGATTGTGTTTATGTCTTGATCTTAACCTTATGCGATAGACGAAGAATGATTCATTAATATAGAGTAATACTGTGATTCAAGCCTAACCTTAGAAATTGTATTAATAAACTGATAATAGATCTTATTAATTAGTAACACTTTGCGTAACCTTATGATTGTGTTTCTATGATGAGGATTTGACTTAACCCTAAGTGATCTTCTACATTAGTAATTCACCAGTAATAATAGCCAACAAAGCAAATAGACATAAGTACATATAATAAGTTTAATAAATAATAGTTTAAATAATTATAATCTTCTATCCATCTGAGTATTATTAAGTCGTTCCTAAAACTTATCTATTAAAATCTGTATCAAAATATAAATATAAATATGTTCGTTCGGAACTAAAACGTCCCCTTATCTTGTAGATTATTGTAAATTGGATCTTTTATTTATTTGTATTATAATTGTAAATATTTGTAATTAGAAATAAATAGATAATTAGTTATAAATAAGAATAACGTTTCTTGTGTTCCTTGTGTTCGAATTTGGACTTTCTTATTAAGCTATATTACATGAACGAGTCAATCTTGCCTGAATTGTGTGATAGTATTATTTAGTATTTACTTAATTTAAATTTGTGATTGTAATTGCCTATACTGAAAATTAGAAAAAAATTTCACAACGAAGTGACCCTTTGATTATATTATTTCTCGGTTAGTTATGATGGATCAATGATACTTGCAGAGTGTATAACTTTGGGTGGAACTAAGCACCTGGAATTAAACCCTTAGAAATTGACGTTTTCACAAAGATTATAATTTTTCACACAATTTTTCATTATGATCATAAGATACAAATTTACAGTATATATATATATATATATACAATTTTTACAACAATTCATAATCTACAATAATTAATTTACAATATATCTTAAATTAACAGGTCATCGGACGATACATGACCATGCTTAGTAGATGTATATACAATTTATACATAATAATTAAACATCATTTTATTGGATAAGAACCATCGATCGCGTCATTGGTTGTTGACTCGATCACAACTGGTTGTTCATTCGATCTCGAGCTGATGCCACAAGTGGAGTAGCGATTTAGCACAAGCAGTGCTACCTGACCACAAAGCCACAAATAGATTTGGTTTCGAAACTTCCTTTGTTTCAACATTCTGAGAATTTTCTAGTGATAAATCAAGAGGTTGAGGATTAATGGGCGAGTTATGAACAAGGCTGCTAGGAATCTTGTGATTAAGATCTGAAAGTGGATCATCAACGTTATTAAGTGCACGTAAAACATCTTCTATGGAGGGTCGTTCATCAGGGTCAGGATGAACACACCACAACCCAAGCGTAATCAACCCTTTCATTTGTTTTTCGTGATAACAGTTACCTAATTTTGAATCAACAGCTTCAAGAATATGGTCCTTATCTGTTCTATACAACTCCCTAACCCAATTCACCAATGATCTTTGATTCTCTTGAGCATTAGGGTCAGTACATTTTCGTCCTGTTGCAATCTCTAGAGCCACAACTCCATAACTATAAACATCTGATTGACGGCTAACTTTACCGTTAGAAAAACATTCAGGAGCCAAGTAACCGAGCGTACCAGCTAGAATTGTGGTATCTGGTAACTTATCATGATCAACAAGCTTAGCTAACCCAAAATCACCAAGTTTGGGACTGAACTCTGAATTTAACATTACATTACTTGATTTTATATCTCTGTGCAAAATACACTGCACACAATCTTCGTGTAAATAACGTAGTGCCATTGCTAACCCTCTAGCAATATTATACCGAATGTTCCACGGTAACAATGATTCAGATTTGAAAAGATGACCATCTAAGCTTCTTTTTTCCATCAACTCATAAACCACCAAGAGTTCGCCTTCGATCTCGTGACACCAACCAATAAGTTGAACCAAATGTCGATGTCTGGCTTTACTTATGATCTCAACCTCTGCTTTGTATTCCTTGATCCCTTGTTTCGAAGTTGTTGATACTCTTTTGACCGCAACTTGAAGGCCGTTGCATAAAACCCCTTTGTATACTGCTCCAAAGCCTCCTTCACCGAGCTTATTTTCTTCAATAAAGTTGTTCGTTGCTTGTAAAAGTTCCTTAAATAGAAAAGCTCGTGGGTGGTAATCTGATTCCAAGGTTATTTCTGGATCCTTGCGAACAATTTGATCGACATGATCATTATTTGGCTTTTTGTTCCAGCAATAAACACAAACATAAACCACGAAAAGTGCAATCAGCAAAGCAATTGAAGATTCAGCACCAACCCAAACAAATTTCCATTTTTTCTTATCTTTTCTCCATCTTATCTGATCAACTTGTAAATCGGAACTATTGAAAAACCACGACTTAATTACAACTTTTTCCCTAAAACTATCTCCAGATGACAATGATCTAAAACCAAACATAACCCATTCCGGCAATTCCCTTCTCAAATCAACTGCATATTGAAGCTCAGATTGATTCGGAATATTAATAGTGCCATTAAACAAGTCTATGACAGTAACACTTAGGTTTTGTAAGGTTGAATTATATACAATACTAATAACACCTTCTTTGTTGTTTGTAATTTTACCTAGAGAATTGATCTTTATGCCTACTTTGTTCGAATAGGTATCAAATTCAACTGCAACGTATTGACTTGATGCCGTCATGTGGTGACTCGAAGAATTGATAATCACCGGCAGCTCCAGAGTTCCGTTCGCAGTTTCAAAAGAACTATTCCTAGCAAGAAAGAAAGAGAACCCATCACCATAATCTGTTTCGTCATTCGAGCTGATAGAAAAGGTGAAGTTGGTTGTAAAATCGACAATTTGACCCGAAACAGTGTCCCATAGATGGAGCAGTTTCGCATAGGTGGCACGACCAACTGCATCTTGGCTCGGGACATCTTCTTGGCTAGCAAGTTGTATGCCATCAGTGGAGATGTAAGTTCCGGGACCGTCAGTTAGTATGTCTTTGTTATGATTATGAGGACCGATTTGAGCCATATCAAATACAAGAGAAGTTGCTATATGATTAAAACATATTGTGATGATAACAATATAAACAAAAGTGAAGTTGATCATGTTTATCTTGCAAGAACAAATTAAAAGAGAAGTTGTTCAAGTGAGTAAGAAAAAAGATAGATATATAGAAACTTAAGTGACCAGTTCCAAGATGTATGCTTGCCACCAGCTGCCCTGGACCAAGTGACCAACACTCCAAAAGTCATTGAGTTTAATTATTTAAATATTTCCTTAATTAAGCTGATGCATGGGGTGATGCATGGGACCATTCTTAGATTATTTGGGAAATGTTTACTAGTAATAGTATAATTACTTCTTTTGTAAGTTACAAAGAAGTACAAAGAAGTGTTTATTAAAGTCACAAATATCTTACTCTTGATTAACAACAATACATATATTTCATTATTCATGAAGAAAAGACCACATAACCGCCGTTCAAAAAATAAAAGTAAAAAATATATATATGACGATGCTAGTAAGACTAGTTGCAGAGGCGGATGCAAGATAATTTAATTGACGTGTCATTTTTTCTTTCTTTTATGTTTTTGAGATGTTTTTGGGAGGCTAATACATATGGCCGTCTTCGAAGGTGGACGAGATGGTCGATCGTCCAGGGCCTCAAAAATTTAAATGATGTGTATATGATACATGTATTATTCGATAAATAGTTTGATTGTTAGTAAATAAATAGATACATGATTAAAAAATTGGACTTGATTATGTCTAAATTGAGTCATTAAAAGAACTCTAGTTGATTTTTACTACATTTCGTAATCATAAATTTACTTGGTGTTATAGATCCACATTTTGATGATTAACATTTTTTTGTCTAGTGCCTCCGAAAACTCAGAGACGACCCTGGTACTAATACACAGTCAAGAGCGGATCTATAAGTGTTAAAAATTATTAAAACTAAAATCTCAATCTCTTATAATAACCTAGAATCTCTCGACTAACCACACCCTTAATATAATATGAAGCCAATCAATTAACTGCAGGTAGTACTATTACTGAGTAATAATAACAATATGGAGTAATAAGCAATTATTTAATTGACACTAATTTGGATATATCCAAAATGTTGACTAAGCTGTTTTTCTAGCTCCATGATACGAATTGAATCTTTATTATTATAGTAGATAGTAAAAACGTCAACATTATATCGGCCAGCGACGACCTAGATTCTTGTTGAATCTTGAATAAGATCTGGTTTGTGATTGCTGTTTTTCTAGCTCCATGATACGAATTGAATCTTTATTATTATAGTAAATAGTAAAAACGTCAACATTATATTGGCGAGCGACGACCTAGATTCTTCATTGAAGTGTTAACTTCATTTTTGCTATAAGAGTAAATTCGTATCAAGGTGGAGATTGTTGTTTGTGATACGAATTATTGTTGGACCCATCAATAATTGTTGAAGACATTTGTGGAAGAAAAGACACCAAATCCACGTTCTTTTATTTTGTTGCCATTTGATTGAAAAGTTGAGAGTTGCGAAGTCAAAAGCAGCCGCCATAATTTTCGGTGCTCTATTATTTGGTCGTTAAAAGAACTTTAGTTGATTTTTACTACATTTCGTAATCATAAATTTACTTGGTGTTAGGCCACTCCCAACGGAGCTCGTCGGCTCTCGTCGGATCCCAACCGACGAACCGACAGGGATGGCACCGATTCGTCGGTGGCCATCGTCGATTGGTTCCATCGGTAAACCGAAGTGCCTCGTCGTTTTTTGTGGGGCCCAATTCCTTTTTTTTTGTTTGTGACCGTTTGGAATTAAAAAAAAAAAACAAAAAAAACAAAAAATTAAAAAAAAAAACCGTTGGTAGGAGCAGGGCAAATTTTTCAATTTTTTTTTTTTTTAAACTTTCCACTTTCCCCTATAAATATACTTACATATTTACTCATTTTCACACAATAATTTACACAATAAACTATATATTCCACCAACTGTTTCACACAACAATCCTCACCACTTTTTTACAATTCAAAAATCAGACTTTTTACCTCAAAATCTCTCTAAAAAAAAATGTCCAAAAACAACAAATCAACTTCCAAAAATAAAAAAAAAAGATCAACAAAATATTGTCAAAGATATGTGGCAAAATTTGTTGAATAACCCGTTACAAAACCCGACTTCACGAAACACTCAAGCTTCCGGATCTTCGTCTCAACCAAACACTCAACCGACCGGGTTTGCCAACTTCCCACCTATTGCAATGAAACGCCCCGAAAACAGAACCATTTTTTTTTTTCGGTTTATAACACTCTCGACACTGTCCCGTTAATATCCCAATTATATATATTATCCTAAATGAATTTCCCTATTTAAAACAAGCTTTTTGTAACATAAAATATCATTTTCTACTTACAAACACGATCCTGGAAGTGGTGTCTGGATCGCGTTCCTAAGTTATAAACATTCTGTCACCATTTTTGCCATGCGAACGCGATCCGGAAAATGTGATCTGGATCGCATTCCTTAGTGTAAATTCAGAAGTCAGCAAAAGTCAACTTTTTAACCAACTTCAATCACGCATAACTTTTTACTCGTGCATCCGTTTGACCTGAAATTTTGCGTGCACCTTCATATGACCAAAATAAAGACTTCCCTTTTTGCACTTTTCCAATTTTCACAATACCACGGGATTTGGACGTTTCACTCATTTCGACACTAAAATGACCATTTTTGTGAACATATTAAATCTCAAACCATAAAGACTAATATATTGAGCTTTTGACCACACATCATACATATCAAAACACATTTGTAAGACACTTCACCACACCCTTAACCCTTCTCTAACCCGTTTTAGACCGTAAGTGCATTTAATGACCCATATTGACCCTTTTTGACCTGCTGACCCACAAAGGCTATTTTGACCCATTGACTAGCCAATCACAACCCATAATTGACCAATGGAATGTTTGACTATATGTCAACACTCCATATCCAATGAAAACACAATTTGACTATTTTCATCCATGAACTCATTTCAAACACACTAGTTATATTCAACGATTAACTTTAACACTACAAGACCATAATATACATCATTTACATATGTTGTTGACTTTCAAAGTCAACCTATTTAAAAAATGCTTAAGTCATGGCTCACCATGACTCACTTTTAAACCATGCCTTAAAGGGCGAATTACACAAGTCTTATCCAAACGACATAAAAGAGAATACTTGCCATACACTAACTTTAAGCAATCCACGCTAATTCTCTTTAACCGCTTTTCCCTTCCCTTGTCCACTTCTACCTAAAACATGAAACACTTAAACAATAAGCACTATTGCTTAGTGAGCATATAAGCAACTTAACCAAATAATACATAACAAGGCTACATAAACACTATGTTAGTGAAACTAGCAACTCTATATCATAAACTTCATAAGCTTCATATCACTAACTTGTGATTGTACCCACCTCTAGCTCGGAAGCTATCCGGTAACATGTACAATCAATTCATATCACTATAATCATATGCAAATAATACAAATAACCTTCGCTTGATTGTACCCACCTCTAGCTCGGAAGCTATCCGGTAACATGTACAATCAATTCATGTCATAACACTTCACAAGTAACAATTTAAACAAATAAATCACAATTAACTTCACATGGTTGTATGATCCTCTTACTCGGAAGTAATCCGGAAACACACACAACCATTTACTTGATTAAATCCTTATATAACTCACCTTAGTCTTGAATTGATGATTCACAACGTACAACCAAAAGTAACAATTCCAACTTCTTATCACCTATACATATATCACATAACAACATATTCAACTTCAAGGAAATCATAATTCTAAACTAATAACCACTCTTAAACCCTCCCCCACTTTGATTAACCTATCCATTTATGAACAACTTTACTTAATTCATGTTCTATTATCAATTTCATACTCTAGTTACATCATAAATCATACTTTTAGCTATTTAACACCAATTCATACATATTTCGCCAAAACCCCATGATTACTCAAGAACACTTATCACCAATTAATCACTTTTAAGGTGTAATATAGCTATTACTCATCACTAATTCACTTAATAACAATGATTTCAACAATTTCTAACCCTAATTTCGTATTAATTTCACTAATTAGTCATAACCCATGATAAACCCACTAAAAATCCAAAACTAGGTTAAAACCTTAAGAGAAATCAACTTACAATGATTAGGAATGGAAAGGAGATGATTACTTGAAGTTCCTACAGCTTGATTTTGAGTTTAATTTGATGTTTTGGAGATGTTGAATGGTTCCTGCGTATTTTCTTAACTCTGTGTATGTTCTGGAGTTTGAAAGAAATAAATGGGATAAACATAAGCATCTCACGTATCTATCTGCATATTTATTTTAAACCCTTTTACTTTACAGTCTGGAACTGAGAAGTCTATTTACGTTTTCTATTGTATCTCATTATTTATATCATAATACTTCATAATAAAATTATATTCATGTACGAAATTAAATTCCTGAAATTTGAGGTGTTACAACTCTCCCCCACTTAAACTGTTCGTGTCCTCACGAACAATCCTAAACACACGCTAATATCATAATCAGTCTTAAGAATACTTAAACACACATAACAACATGAATGCTAGAGATTCAACGGCGTCAGAGTCAAAATGTATGCAGGTATATAATTGAGATATAGGTACCTGAAGTCACATCACTCTTTCACCTTTCCAACAGTTATCTGATAAGCACGAGTTTTGGGCTTTGGAACAGTCATAGCTACTTTCTCCTCCATTCTCTTACGCTTATCTCTAGCTTTGTCCAGACAGTCAGCTTGAAGATGGTCCTCCTTAAAACAATAATAACACAAACGAAGGGGGCTTGGGCAATTCGATGCCATATGCCCTGGTCTCCCATACTTAAAACATTTACACTCCCCTGTATGCTTCCTACCACATTTATCACAAGGTGGTATCTCTCTTGGTTAGGTTTGGGAGCTAAGTTGTTGTAATGGCTGTGGTTGTGGTATGATATCTTCAAAACGTGCTTTCTTAGATACAGAAAATGGTGAAGTGGTGTTCTACCTTTCTCTTATTCACTGTTTCAGCAACTCTAGCTTGTAAATCCTTCTCACGCACTAATGCTCTATTCAAGATTTTGGCAATGGTATTATAAACAAGTGGGTCAATGGATTCACGAATCTCAAGATTGAGATGACGATAGAAATGGTCGGTCAATAACTTAGGATTTGAGGTGTACTCAGGACAAAACCTAGCTTTCTCATGGAATACCTTAGAATATTCTGCAACTGACTTATTTCCATGCTCAATCATTAAAAACTCTCCCTTTAACTTCTCTATCTCTGCAGGTGGTGAAAATTCCTCCCTAAATATCTCGTTAAACTTATCCCAGGTAAACTTTGAAGCTACCTCAAAACCATACGTCTCTAACTGTGAATTCCACCACTCATGAGCATCTGCCTTAAGTTGATGGGCTACAAATATCACTTTTGACTCATCCGGACACTTACACAACAAAAACGTCTCCTCAAGTTCACTAATCCAACGATTACTAATAACTGGGTTTAACTCTCCACGAAATTCAGGCGTTTTACACGTAGCAAAACTCTTATACTCAAACTTCTCTTTCTCTTTATTCGTTTCTGTTTGGGTTGAGGAAGTTCCAACATTTCTTAAGGGAGTTATATGTTGTCTTTCAAACTCACTAAATCTCTCTGTCAAATGTTCTCCACTCTAGTAATCAAAGTTGGGGTAAAAGCTTCTAAAGACTATCCAATTATCCTTTTTATAATTGCTTCCTCCTCGTGAGCTAAGTGTCGGTCTCCTAGATCCTCCTCACGCGGGGAAGAACGTTCACTGGTATTCTTAGTAGCATCCATCTAACACAACATCAACAATTCAGTTAATATCTTCAATCTTCACATAATATAAACAACAATTAAACTTCATGCACAATTTATCAAAAAAAATTCTCCCCTAATCTGCATTATGTTTAAGTGCTATGAATCACCCAAGTGCACTAGTATAATATAAATTTTGTTGGCCAGACGAAATCATATTAGACTTACCACACACTTCTATTCATTACTCTTAAACACAATCAGTCATAACAACAAATCTTGAAATCATATAAAAACATAATCATGCATTCATAATAGTTTAAGACTACACAATCCTAAAGTGGATTACATAATTCTCTTAAACTATCGCTCTAATACCAACTTGAAACGCCCCGAAAACAGAACCATTTTTTTTTCCGGTTTATAACACTATCGACACTGTCCCGTTAATATCCCAATTATATATATTATCCTAAATGAATTTCCCTAGTTAAAACAAGCTTTTTGTAACCTAAAATATCATTTTCTACTGACAAACGCGATCCTGGAAGTGGTGTCTGGATCACGTTCCTAAGTTATAAACATTCTGTCACCATTTTTGCCTTGCGAACGCGATCCGGAAAATGTGGTCTGGATCGCGTTCCTTAGTGTAAATTCAGAAGTCAGCAAAAGTCAACTTTTTAACCAACTTCAATCACGCATAACTTTTTACTCATGCATCCGTTTGACCTGAAATTTTGCGTGCACCTTCATATGACAAAAATGAAGACTTCCCTCTTTGCACTTTTCCAATTTTCACAATACCACGGGATTTGGACGTTTCACTCATTTCGACACTAAAATGACCATTTTTGTGAACATACTAAATCTCAAACCATAAAGACTAAGATATTGAGCTTTTGACCACACATCATACATATCAAAACACATTTGTAAGACCCTTCTCTAACCCGTTTTAGACCGTAAGTGCATTTAATGACCCATATTGACCCTTTTTGACCTGCTGACCCACAAAGGCTATTTTGACCCATTGACTAGCCAATCACAACCCGTAATTGACCAATGGAATGTTTGACTACATGTCAACACTCCATATCCAATGAAAACACAATTTGACTATTTTCATCCATGAACTCATTTCAAACACACTAGTTATATTCAACCAATAACTTTAACACTACAAGACCATAATATACATCATTTACATATGTTGTTGACTTTCAAAGTCAACCTATTTAAAAAATGCTTAAGTCATGGCTCACCATAACTCACTTTTAAACCATGCCTTAAAGGGCTACACAAGTCTTATCCAAACAACAGAAAATAGAATACTTGCCATACACTAACTTTAAGCAATCCACGCTAATTCTCTTTAACCGCTTTTCCCTTCCCTTGTCCACTTCCACCTAAAACATGAAACACTTAAACAATAAGCACTATTGCTTAGTGAGCATATAAGCAACTTAACCAAATAATACAAAACAAGGCTACATAAACACTATGTTAGTGAAACTAGCAACTCTATATCATAAACTTCATAAGCTTCATATCACTAACTTGTGATTGTACCCACCTCTAACTCGGAAGCTATCCGGTAACATGTACAATCAATTCATATCACTATAATCATATGCAAATAATACAAATAACCTTCGCTTGATTGTACCCACCTCTAGCTCGGAAGCTATCCGGTAACATGTACAATCAATTCATGTCATAACACTTCACAAGTAACAATTTAAACAAATAAATCACAATTAACTTCACATGGTTGTATGATCCTCTTACTCGGAAGTAATCCGGAAACACACACAACCATTTACTTGATTAAATCCTTATATAACTCACCTTAGTCTTGAATTGATGATTCACAACGTACAACCAAAAGTAACAATTCCAACTTCTTATCACCTATACATATATCACATAACAACATATTCAACTTCAAGGAAATCATAATTCTAAACTAATAACCACTCTTAAACCCTCCCCCACTTTGATTAACCTGTCCATTTATGAACAACTTCACTTAATTCATGTTCTATTATCAATTTCATACTCTAGTTACATCATAAATCATACTTTTAGCTATTTAACACCAATTCATACATATATTGTCAAAACCCCATGATTACTCAAGAACACTTATCACCAATTAATCACTTTTAAGGTGTAATATAGCTATTACTCATCACTAATTCACTTAATAACAATGATTCTAACAATTTCTAACCCTAATTTCGTATTAATTTCACTAATTAGTCATAACTCATGATAAACCCACTAAAAATCCAAAACTAGGTTAAAACCTTAAGAGAAATCAACTTACAATGATTAGGAATGGAAAGGAGATGATTACTTGAAGTTCCTACAGCTTGATTTTGAGTTTAATTTGATGTTTTGGAGATGTTGAATGGTTCCTGCGTATTTTCTTAACTCTGTGTATGTTCTGGAGTTTGAAAGATATAAATGGGATAAACATAAGCATCTCACGTATCTATCTGCATATTTATTTTAAACCCTTTTACTTTACAGTCTGGAACTGAGAAGTCTATTTACGTTTTCTATTGTATCTCATTATTTATATCATAATACTTCATAATAAAAATATATTCATGTACGAAATTAAATTCCTGAAATTTGGGGTGTTACATGCAAGCCCGTTCACCCTTGATCCGCACGACCCGAGGAATAATTATGCATTCCAAGGGTGGTACACAAACACACAATCCTCACCACCACAATCACAATTCCCCCACCACACACAATGGTCGCAACCACAGTGGTACCAAAACACACAATGGTCACCACAACACCCACACTTTTCTCCAAGCTCATCCAACCCCAGTCACCAACAAATGAATTTCACCGTACCACAAACTTTGGAAGAAAGCTCCAACGAGGCGAACCCGGAACCCGAACCCAAACCCGAAGCCGAATCCGAATCCGAACTCGAACCCGAAACCTAAAACAACAAGAAAAAGGGTAAACGGGTTCAAAAGGGTCAAAGGGCTAAACGGGCTCAAACACATTGGACGGACGAGGAGTCTAGGATTTTAGCGGAGCGGTGGATACATTGTTCCGAAAACGGTGTCCAAGGAAAAAAATCAATCAAACGAGTCCTTTTGGGCTAAAGTGATGCAAGGTTACAATTCTTGTGTCTCAACAACCCGTAACCTTAATCAACTTTCTAGCAAATGGAACAAGATTTCTCACGACTCAAAAACATTCCAAGCTCTCTACAAATTAACACTACAAAGAAATTCGCCCATAAAGCGGTGCCGACGAAAACGACGTTATGATTGCCACCCGAAATGCATTCCGGCACCAAGTTGGGCGTGCGTTCATTTACGAGTCATCTTGGAATGTTCTTAGACATTTCCCAAATATTTTTACTGAGCCGGTGTAATGGCCAACGGAGATTCTTTCCAACCATTTGTCACCGATCTGGACGCGGATGAACAACCGACTGCAACGGCTCTTGATGCGAACATGAAACGGTTGTTCCAAAATGACTACATCGCCGTCCTCCGGGCCGGAAGGCGGCAAAAATTACGGCATCAAGCTCCGCTGGATCGTCTTCACGAAGTGTTCAATCTGAAAAACTGGATGCACTTGAAGCAGTCAAGCAAACCGCTCTCGCGCAACAAGAAGCAATCAAAATGATTAAGGAAAATGCGATGAAAAAAGCCGCCTACAAAGCTTTGAGTTTTTTGTGTAAAAAACTTCCGAAGAAAGCGTCTAAAAAAGAAATTAAAATGCTTAAAAACGCGAGGAAAGAAGTCGTGACACTTTACCAAGACAAATATGCCAACAACGAATCGGACGAAGACGAGCAAGAAAACGCGAACGAAACCGACGAGTCGAACTCCGATTAGATTATCTATAATTCTAGTAGTTTTTAAATTATCGTACTTTTAAATTTTTAGGATTTCTTGCAACTTTTATTTTTTTAGGAATGTAGTTTTTTTATTTTTAAGTTTACTGTTCTTTTTATTTTTTAGGAATTGGTGTATTTTTATTTTTTAGGAATTGTTGTAATTTTTATTTTTAATGAAAAGTGTGTTATTTAAATTATTGTGTTTAATTTAAATAGTTTTGTATTTTATTTGATTAAAAAATTCCAACCGGGCCCCAGAAAAATGAAGTGATGGATCAGGGATGTGAGAGGTCTGTCAGTTTCAATCAGTTTTCTAAAATAGTTGACGTGGCACTGATGTGGCTCTGTCAGTTTCAGTCAGTTGGATTTTGGGTTGGGAGTGGCCTTATAGGGCCTCATTTCAATGATTAACATTTTTTTGCCGCCTCCAAAAACTCAGAGACGGCCCTGACTAATTACTAATACATAGTCAGGAGCGGATCTATAAGTGTTGAAAATTATTAAAACTAAAATCTGAATCTCTTATAATAACCTAGAAACTCTCGACTAACCACACCCTTAATATAATATGAAGGCAATCAATTAACTGCAGGTAGTACTATTACTGAGTAATAATAACAATACGGAGTAATAAGCAATTATTTAATTGACACTAATTTGGATATATCCAAAATGTTGACTAAGCTGTTTTTCTAGCTCCATGATACGAATTGAATCTGTATTATTATAGTAAAATAGTAAAAGCGTCAACATTATATCGGCGAGCGACGACCTATGACTTTCAGATTCTTGTTGAATCTTGAATAAGATCTGGTTTCTTGATAAACATGTCATTAAGTATTTCGAGGAAATTTTCAAATACCTCAAAGTGTTTACACTTGCTATGCCATTATATATAAATAATATACGTACACTTGGCCTTTAACGAATTCAAGAAGCTAGTTGAAATGCTTATTAAAAGATTCATAAATATTTTAACTATATGTATTATTATAGTAGTGTTTATGTTTATGATTGTTTATGCTAGAAAATATAGCAGTACGTGGAACATATATGTTCGCGTTGCAAAATGATTGGTGTCATCATTCAATTATTTATAAGGTTAACTTTTATTATTTTATAATTAGTTGTATTCTTGTAGACCGGGGATCATAGGGGAATGGATCATATGAAGAGAAGGGGGAGAAGTTTTATTTGTGGCATTGGATGATCTTTTGGATTGGATCAATAGTTAAAAAGGGTAACAATTTTGTAATTACTTTTAAAAATAAGGGTATTAGTTAACAAAAAAAACATAACATTAATTTTCACTCCACACCCGTTCTACTATTTAGACTTTTACATTTTAACCCTTCCACTTTATTTTCTTTCCCCTCATAACTTCTTCTTCCTCCAACCCCACCTAGCACCAGCCCCACCACTTGCTGGCACCACCTGACTGCCGCCAGCCGTTGCCGGCCGTCGGAATTTGTTTTTTTCAAAGTTTTTTTTTTCAAAATTTTTTTTTTCAAAATTTTTTCCCATAAATCTTTTATTAGATATAGTATTCCTTTTCCTACTGCATTTTTAATAAAACTATACGTTTTTTTCACTGCATTTTGTATATTATTGTTAATTAACTAAAACTTTTATATATTTTACTGCATCTTCTATACCCGACATCAACAAAATACCGTACAAATGGATTATAATCAATATGTCCTAAATGATCTATATGCAAATGCAATAAAAACAACAATATGTATTATACTTTAATACAAAAAGCAATACAAATAGATAATATGTAAAATACAAAATGCAGTACAAATCGATAATATGTAAAATACAAAATGCAGTGAATAACAAACAATATATAATGAATGAAATATATGAAAAATGCAGCAAAAATAACAAAATGCAGTACAAATAGATTATGTATAATATAAAATGCAGTGAAAATAATAAAATGCAGTAAAAAAAATTGCGGTACAAATAGATTATATATAATATAAAATGCAGTAAAACGAACAATGTGTACTAAATAAATATATGCAAAATGCAGTAAAAACAGTAGTATGTATTATACTTTCATACAAAATGCAGTAAAAATGTATAATATAAAATGCAGTAAAAAATAAACAATATGTAATATATGAAATATATGCAAAATGCAGTGAATAATAATAAAATGCAGTGTAATTTTAACAAAATGCAGTAAAAAATATATTATGTATAACTTAAAATGCAGTAAAAAACAAACAGTACAATATATATAAGATTGAGGTGTATAAATAAAATGCAGTAAACAAATCAAAAGAATTATGTGTAAAATATAAAAATGCAGTAAAAACGAATAATATATACTAAACATATATACAAAATGCAATAAAAATAATAAAATGCAGTACAAAGTGATAATATGTAAAAAAAAATTAATTTTTTTTTTTTAAAAAAAATTAAATTTTTTTTTTTTAAAAAAATTTAAAAAAAAATTGAATTTTTTTTTCCGACTACCGGTGGCGGCGGCGGCGGGTGGCAGCAGCTAGTGGTGGAGGGGAGGGGTGAGTAGGAAGCAAGTAGGAGGGAGTAGTGTACACTATTAAAAAGGTGGAGGGGGTAAAAATGAAAATTTAAAAATTCTTCTTCTCCTTCTCCTCAAATAATACATTCTCCTCTGAACCTCAACGGAAATAACAATAAAATTTTAGCAAGGTAGAAAAGAAAAAAAGAAATAAAAAACTACCTACCACTGCCAATTACAAAGAATTGGATCAAGTATTGAAATTCAAGTAAGAGATGATCTTTATCTCATTCCCTATGGTATGTACCTACAGAAAATCGCCACTAATATGGAGCTAGCTATATAACCCATATTTCAGCGCGAACGACTTATCAACAATGTTTTGAAAACCGTTTTTCAACTCGGACCGGAAAGGGTTCCGGTTCCAGTCGAACCGGTCGGACCGCCGGCTCAAACCGGCCCAAAACCGGATAAAAAAAATAAATTAAAAACCGGTTGAAAAACGGTCTGGTTCCCGGTTCAACCACCCGGTTCCAGGTGAACCACCCGGTTTGTTGACTGGTCAAACTTGGCCCAAAACCGATTTACTATCGGCCAGAAATCCTATTTTTCCCGGTCAGACCGGACCGGCTCAACCGGTTTTCAAAACATTGCTTATCAACACACTTTTCCATGTTTAGTTTATAACGTTGTAGGTAATCTTCGGCTTCGCTAAAACTGTTGATTCAAGCACCTTTAATTGATAATTACCATCATAACCTTTATAGATATTCGAGCACCTTTTGATGTTAACTTTGATTGGTATCATCTTCTTTTATCGAACTGTTTTTAAGGATGAATGTAACAATATTTCCTCAATTACGTTACGCATGACAGTTAATGCGAACATATTGGAATTGAGCATCAAGCCATCAATGATCACACAAGCCCAAGTATCAATGTTATTTTCCAAATGTAAATCATGTGCAGGCCCATTAAGAAATAGCGTCATTTTAGGCCCAGTTTAGGATCCAGAATATAACAATCACAATTTCCATGAATGAAGATTGAAGACAGTCATACAGATATATTAGAAAAATTAGAAAAATAAGAAGAAATAAGAAGAAATGTATAAAGTCTATAATAATAAAAGCTAGCCATCTAGTTGACAATTTCTGTAAGATACAATTCGAAACCTAGTCGATCTATACATAACTGGAACAAACTGTCGATATAATAACGGTATTTAACTACCAACTATACTATGTGTTTTTATGCTCTAATGATTTGTTAGTGTGCGATTTGACGATTAGTTCTGGATAACCGAAGCTACACCGAATAGCGACAAAATGCGAGGAGCTAAATAAGAGTCTACCGGCATTGTTTTGGGGAGTATAGGTAGGGAAGCTTCAGAGTTGAGAACTTGAATTGCTTGTCTCATCGTTGGGCGAAGTTCTGAGTCAGAGTGTACGCACCATAATCCAACGATCATCAACCGTTTGATTTCTTCTTCCACAAAATCTGAGCCCAAATGTGGATCAACTGCTTCTAAAAGAGCCCCGGTCCCGTAAAGCTCCCAAACCCATTGTAGTAACTGTCTTTGATTTTCTTGAGCCTTGTACTCAATGGGTTTTCGCCCACATGCTATTTCCAACACAACAACTCCAAAGCTAAAGACGTCTGATTCTTTGCTTGCTTTGCCGGTTACTACGTATTCAGGAGCCATGTAACCTAAGGTTCCAGCAAATGTGGATGTATGCGAGCCTTTCGCATGGTCAACCAATTTAGCCAACCCGAAATCACCAAGCTTTGCATTGAAATTCGAATCCAACATCACATTACTTGATTTAATATCTCTATGTAAAACACATTGCTCCCATTCTTCATGTAGATACAACAAAGCCGAAGCAAAGCCATACGCAATTTTGTATCTTGTTCCCCAACTCAACAAACTCTTCCCCCTGAAAAGATGCGAATCTAAACTACCGTTTTTCATATACTCATAAACTAGCAATAGTTCACCTTTCTCGTGACACCAACCCGTGAGTTGCACCAGGTTTCTATGTCTTAATTGGCTGATGATCCTAATTTCGGATGCATACTCCTCGATCCCTTGTTTTGAACTCTTTGACACCCTTTTGACTGCAATGTATGTGTTTGAATCTTTCAAATAACCTTTGTAGACCCCACCGAAACCTCCCTCACCAAGCTTTTTGTTCTCAGCAAAGTCACTAGTCGATTGAGCTAGTTCGTCGTAAGAGAACTGTTTTGGCCCGATGCCCGTTTTGAACTCGTTGTTCATCTCAACATCAAATGCAATTTCTTCTGCTTCATCTTCCTTTCTCTTCTTTTTCCTTCTCCATAATACAAATGCAAGCAGTAGAAAAACGAAAGTAATGGAAGCTGGTAATCCAACTATTAATCCCACCTTGCTATTTTTCCCTTTCTTCGAATCAGGAACTGGAAGGAAATTATCAGGGTAGGGGGCTAGTGGCACCTCACTATTTCTATCATCAGGTAAATCTGAACTATCAAATGTCCATGATCGTATGGTATTTCTCTGGAACATTGATCCCGTCGCTGCTGAAAACCCGAAAATAACCCATTCTGGCAATTGAGTCCTTAGATCAACCGTAAAAAAGAGTCCATCTTGATGTACGACTGTATTGTTTTGAAAACCAGTGAAGGAAACACTAAGAATTTTTGAAACCGAATCATATATAATCCAAGCTTGACACACTCCCCCTCCAGTTACATTGCTTAACCATTTTGAAGAATTAGCAGAAGCAAGAGAGCTAATGTCAATACCTACATGATCACCCACACGCTTACCCCTGCCAGTTGTTGGATCCCACGCGTTCTGAAAGGTATCGAACTCCACAGCAACAAATCGGGAAGCTGCAAAGTTGGGCATGTCTGTCGTGTCATTGAACGGAAGCCCCATGGCTCCACCTTCTGTCATCACAGAATTATTCTGAGCAAGAAAGAATGTGAGGCCATCACCATAGGAAGTACTCCGGTTTGAATCAATCACAAAGGAGAAATTTGTAGAGAAGTTTGCTAGTTCACCGGATCTACTGTCCCAAAGATGAAGCTGTTTGATGTATGTCACTCGTCCGGCGCTCTTTCCAGTCAGATTGGAATCAATCATATATGGGGTCAACTGAATTCCTCCGTTGGAGATATTAGCTCCGTTTCCTTCGATTATTATGTCTGGATTCTGATTGTGTGGACCGATATTTGTCAAGTTGAAAGTAATTGAAGCTGCATAAGGGATCAAAGCAAGAAGGAAGAAAGTGATCTGATGAGGTATTGTGAAGTACCCCATGATTGTTGGAATGGTTCCTTCACATGAACATATATATGAGTCAAACACCCTGAAGCTAGAAGAAGCTATAATTAGCTTGATAAGACTATAACATAATCATGTATAATTGATCACTTCAAACGACACTTATTTTATCATAAATATCCATTCATTTGAAAAGGTCAAAATCACATTAATTTGACAAAAGCATCACATGGTGTACATTGATACCCCATTACGTACATTCGTACATCCGAGTACAAAAGTTGCTGTAATCACATTAATTTGACAAAAGAGTTGAAAACTAGAAACCAACGGAGCAAATTTTTCTATGTATTTCTTGTAAATGCAAAGGACTTGTACAAAACATTAAATAGTGAAAGTAAACAACTACCCACAGCTACTTATCCGAAACTTTAGGAATAAGTCTCCAACAAAACATAAAATTAAAAGGTGGACTCTAAATTACTATGTGGGTTGACCACTTCTTTTCCTAAATAAATGCATGCCACACTCTAAACTATACGTGCATATATAAGACCAATTCATGTCTTCCAACATGAAGATCATGCACCATGCACCGTCACTTCTTGACCGAACCGCGCGTAACCCTTGAATGAAACCTGATTAACCCAACACAGATTAAAATAGATTTTATCATATTGACATGAAGTGACGACGTTATTGATTCTTCAATTCTCATAACGTTCAGAAAAGTTAAGGACCTGGCTAACACTCTTTTATATATGTGCAAACGAAACAAAGGTCCACGTACTACTTTCCTAGAGATTCTATTCGATCTAGACTATCTAACATTGAAGTTAGAAATGGTTATTAAATTGTACGTGTCTCATATAATCAACTTAATTAATAATTATTAGTAGAAAATATAATGATCGAGATGAAAAAAATTAATATTTATTATCTGTTTTGAAGTGGTCATCTAAATTATTATTAATTAATTAATTATTATATATAGTTAATATTAAGACAAGAGCGTGATCGATTCTGTATTGAAATAATAAAATCAGTCTGGTATCTTAATTTGACTTAACAGCCGGCCGGCCGGCCATACTAGCTGGGCAAGGTGTCATAATTAATCACATTAGCAACACTTTTTCCGTAACTAAAATTTATCGGTGGTGATATCCCACTTTATTTTTCATAATTTTATTAAATTCATTATGTGTCTCAAGAGTTTGTATAGTATACCATACCATACAGTTTTGTTGAACTTATCGAAAATAATGATTTTTCAACGGATCAATGAATATGGATGCATATTCGATCACTACCCAAATGTCATAATTAATTTCGTGTCCTCTTTTAAGACATCCTGCTATCACTTTTCTCCTTCCAAACCAACACATGGATCATCGAAAGCTATTTTTTTGGTGAGTTGGTGACAGTTTTTTAGTTAGTGATATATAATAGTGACAACCCAAAAAAGTCATTGGTTATGTAAGAACAGTGACTAAATTTGGTGAATGGGTAGTACATGCATCTCAAATTTCTCAATAGCTCTGCACTTAAAAACATAGTATGATTGTTGAATCACAGGCATACTCTTACATACACTTCCAGGATCGTTCATACATATCAAACATCATGCATCATGCTAACAATCATCACTCAAGAATCAATCATCAGGAACACAAGAACATGGGGTTGAACCCTTTCTATATAATCGATATAAAACTGAATCTGGGTTACATTCTAGTTCGTACAGATACATATATATACAATACCAATCGGTGTCTTTCACCCGATGCATTGTTTCATACTAACAGACACAACGTTCCTTCTAACTGCTTCTAACGTACAGATACATCGTATCACATTTAACTGCCCTACTTTGTTTTCCTGCGTGGGTCAGTGGGTATATTTGTTGCCTGCGGCCCAACAACAGAAGCAAACCGGGCTTTATTAGACCCATTCCTAACTTACTTTGGCCTGTTTGACATTATAAGTCCAACATATTCCCCCCTAATGTCAAACGCCAAAGTCTTCAATCTTCTTGCTCTTTGATTTCTTCATACTTGGGTACTCGGTCTTCAATGCTTGTGATCGTATGATCGTTTTCTTGCTTACTTTGAATCCACGAAGGTTTCTCTTTCTTGAATCCACAAAGGTTTATTTCTTGGCTTGTACCTTTTCCACGTCCTCTTTCTTCCTTATTGAAATTTCCTCGACCTTCATACTTTGTTTCTTTCTTTCTTGTGATCACCAAATGTGATCAATCTTACTTCTTACTTTCTTTCTTTTTTGATCGTATGATCAAACTCTTACTGTGAAACGCTACTGTTTCTCTTACTTGTTGAAACACTACGGTTTCTCTTACTTGTTGAAACACTATGGTTTCTCTTACTGTTGAAACACTATGGTTTCTCTTACTTTCTTACTTTAAAACACTAGAGTTGTTTCTTACTTACTTACTTGGAAACGCTAAGGTTTCTAACAACACTATGTTTCCTTCTTACTTTCTTACTTAGACAATCCGCCGGCCATGGTTGTCTATTTCGTACTCGTACTGAACTTACTCCGTTTTAGGTGTTGCCCGGTCTTTTGCAACTCCCCGGTTTTCTTACTTTCTTACTTATTTTGTGAACCATAATGGTTCAATTTCTTACTTGCTATTTTGTAATTTTAATCTAAAACGAAAAGTTTTTTTTTTTTTAGATAAAAAGTACAAAACTTGTTTTTTCATACTTTCTTCAAATGATTTGGGATTATATCCTTTTGATTTTCTCATCAATAATCAATAAATAATAAAAAAAATTGAAAAGAAAAATTAAACAATTGCTTAAATCCTTTCTGAGAATCTTCTCTTTTTACTTTGATAGAAAATACAAAAGTTACTTTCCTACTTTTTTCCCAAATCGTTTCCTACTTCTACAGATCTACCCTTTTATTCTTCCTTCTCTCTGTAAAAACTAATTTGATTGAAAAGAAAAATAGTGAATACCAATTCCTACTTGTCCGGTTCCTTTCAGATCGCAAATCGTTCCCTTTTTTTTCTTCCAGCCACCCAAGAACAGAAAGTGTTCTTGCTGTGTTCTTGCCCCCAAAGTTCACGGCGGTGGTGGCTTGGTTTGGTCTTCTTCCTGAATTGACTGCTTTCTGGTATCCTTTCAATCGATCTTTCTTACAAACGTTCTTGATGTTCTTCAATCGATGCCTTACTTCCTTTCTCTGGTCTTACTCCGGTTGCATCTGTGGGCGATTCTGATCGTTTATCCCTCTGGTTATGTTCGTCTTCTCCAATCGACGAATTGAATAGGTAGTCTTCTTCCTTCTTTCTTTCTTACTTGATTGATTCAGATTGAATCAAATCGTTTTTCTTCTTTCTTTCGTTCGATTGGTTGATTCCTTGAATGGTAATTGCAACATGATTTAATCGATGTTTGATTCCTCGCTCTGATACCACTGTTGAATCACAGGCATACTCTTACATACACTTCCAGGATTGTTCATACATATCAAACATGGGGTTGAACCCTTTCTATATAATTGATATAAAACTGAATCTGGGTTACATTCTGGTTCGTACAGATACATATATATACAATACCAATCGGTGTCTTTCACCCGATGCATTGTTTCATACTAACAGACACAACGTTCCTTCTAACTGCTTCTAACGTACAGATACATCGTATCACATTTAACTGCCCTACTTTGTTTTCCTGCGTGGGTCAGTGGGTATATTTGTTGCCTGCGGCCCAACAACAGAAGCAAACCGGGCTTTATTAGACCCATTCCTAACTTACTTTGGCCTGTTTGACATTATAAGTCCAACAATGATATATTCTCTTGAGATTTTTTTTAGGATAACAAGTATGGTAGTTTCACACTTTCACTTGTTTTTACAGAGGTGTTATACCTATGCAGTCATGCCAAATAAACAAATAAGGTTTCTAGAATTCAAATAACAACTGTCAAAAAATCAAAATGGGATAAGTTTGTAGATACAGTTATTTAACGACCAACAAATAAGGATTGGTTTGATGAATCTCTGTTAGAGACGAGATTAAGTGATTGATTTGGGATGATAGAAGGTATCCAGTAAGATGAAACCGGCATCTTTGATGGAAGTCTAGGCAGGGAAGCTTCATGTTTCAGTACTTTAATCACTTGTCTCATCGATGGGCGAACTTCAGAATCAGGGTGCACACACCATAACCCAACGAACATCAAATGCTCGACTTCGTCTTCCTCAAACTCTGACCCTAGAAGAGGATCAACTGCTTGTAAAAGAGTCCCTGCCCCATAGAGCTCCCAAACCCATTCTAGCAACCATATTTGATTTTCTTGAGCCTTGTGTTCGATGGGTTTTCGCCCACAAGCTATTTCTAATGCAACGACTCCAAAACTAAAAACATCTGATTCTTTGGTTGCCTTGCCGGTCACTACACATTCAGGAGCCATGTAACCCATCGTCCCTGCCATCTTCGTCGTTTCTGAGCCTTTTTCGTGGTCAACCAACTTAGCTAACCCAAAATCACCAAGCTTTGCATTGAAATTCGAATCCAACATCACATTACTTGATTTAATATCTCTATGCAAAACACATTGCTCCCATTCTTCATGCAGATACAACAAAGCAGAAGCCAGACCATGAATAATTTTGTACCTTGTGTCCCATGTTAACAAGCTTTTTTCCTTGAAAAGATGTGAATCTAAGCTTCCATTCTCCATGTACTCGTAAACAAGGAGGAGTTTGCCTTTCTCATGACACCAACCTGTGAGCTGCACCAGGTTCCTGTGCCTCAATCGGCTAATGATCCTGACTTCTGATGCATATTCATTGATCCCTTGTTTGGAACTCTTTGATACCCTCTTGACTGCAACATATGTATTTGAATCTTTCAAAAAACCTCGATAAACCCCACCAAAGCCTCCCTCCCCAAGCTTCTCAGTCTCTGAAAAATTCTGGGTAGATCTAGCTAATTCACGGTAAGAAAACTGTTTAGGTCCGGTGCCAATTTGAAGTTGATTGTTCATCTCAACATCTACACCACCCTTTTCAGCTCGTTCCTCGCTGTTTTTGTTCTTCTTCCTTAACAATACAAACACAAGCACGCCTAGAAAAGTAATTGTAACCAATACCAATCCAACTATTAAACCCACCAGAAAACCCACCTTGCTATTTTCCCCATTAACAGGACCAGGACTCGGTATTGATGGCAGCTCACTTGTTTCATCACCTGGTAAATTCGAACTATCGAAATTCCAAGATCTCACACTATTTTTCTGGAATAAAGCTCCAGTTGCTGCTGAAAAACCAAAAATAACCCATTCGGGTAACACTTGTCTGAGATCAATTGTGTAGAAAAGTCCATCTTGACGAATAGCTTCACTATTTTGAAAACCAGTGAAAGAAACACTAAGATTTTTCGAATCCGAATCATACGTAATCCAAGCTTGACATACCCCTCCACCAGGTACATTACTTAACCATTTTTGAGACCTAATAGAAGCAAGAGAGTTAATGCTGATACCCACATGATCACCGATGGAAGTATTCGTAGCATCTAATGGATCCCATTTACGGTTCCAAAAAGTATCAAACTCAACTGCAACAAACGGGTTTATCAAACTAATATTTGCGCCAATGACCGGAAGCCCCATGGATCCACCAGGATATATCTCAGAAGTATTCCGAGCTAGAAAGAAAGTGAGGCCATCACCGTAGTATGTAGTCGTGTTTGAATCAATCACAAAAGTGAAATTTGTAGTGAAGCTTGCAAGCTCACCAGATCTACTGTCCCAAAGATGAAGTCGTCTGAAGTATGTCGCACGTCCTGCTTTCGTGCTTTGATTGGCTACACTCTCATCTGGGGTCAACTGGATACCACCATCTGTGATACTGATATTTGATCCATTACCATTCATTACTATCTCTTGATTCATATTTTGTGGACCAATATTTGTCAAATCGAACGTAATTGAGGCTGCATAAGGAATTGAGACAAAAAGGAAGCATGTGATCAAATGGGTCATGTGGACGGCCATGATTGTGGGAACTTACTATGGATTTCGAAGGTTTGTTGTCAAGTACTTTGCTCAACTTAACTATCTATAACAGAAAGGCTGGCTATTGAATTGGTCTTGAGTTTGGTTTAGGAGATTGTCATATGAAATTGACAAAAAATATTAAAAGGTTACACTAAACGTCCACGATTCTTTCTCAGAACTTTCCGAAAAGTCAAGCTATATATATGCATAACGGAACCACGTCAAATACCTTGCATGTTATGTTACTTTAGAAATATATGTGGATGTGGATATATCATAACAGAGTTTTTTTTTTATTGTTCTATACCTATATAGTAACCGAGTGATCAAACCACCGAACAGATCAAACAATTTACATTGTGGGGTGTCATCAATTTTTCTTTACAACGAATTCAATAGTGTCTGAAAACATGCCCAATTTGCAATTTTTCTAGTGGGCGCCTGACCACAAAATTTTAGAGCAATGATGTGTTAGTATTTGAATAATTTTATGTCCGTAAATGTGTGAGACTTTGGGAACGCACACATCGACATTGAGATATTGCTAAATATGCCTAAAGTTATTATTATTAAAGTTAAATGTTAAAATTAATAATTAAGTAACTAGAGGGATTATTGTGTAAATTATAAACTTGGGGACCAAGTTTTACCTATATATAAATACACCTTTATAGATTAGGGTTAGGGTTAATCCTAATTATTCACAAAATCTCCTCCCCTCTCCTCTCTTGTGTCTTGGCCGATTTTCACACAAACCCAAAAGGTTTTTTCGGTTTTCGATTTTCAATCAAGAGGAAGTAAATCAAGTTAGTTGATTAGATTGGGCAAGTACTAGCATACAAGCATATTGATAAAGACGGTGTCGTGTACGTGAACAAAGGAAGATCTTACACTTAGATCTAAAGGTTTTCTTACATATAATTCAAGGCAATAAGGTAATTCTAATCCGATTTAATTATTCCTATGTGATCCTGTTTTCCGCTGCTATGTATTGTTTGACAATGTGATTCGTGTTGTTTACCTATAGTGGTATCAGCCAAAACATAGGTTAATTTTTATTTTGGATTAAAAACATCAAAAATTGTGGGGGGATTAATACTCGAGAACATATACGGAGTATATCACAATTATATTGATCGCTTTATCTGTTTATCTAATTAAGTTATATTACAGTAAAGAAAGGTATTTAATTAATTATGTCAGATCATATATGGAGTAGTGTGATTGGTTTTTACGAAATATAGTAAATTAATGGTGATCATAAGATGCTGTAATATGATTCGATGATCATAAGATGGTATAATATGATTCGAAAATTTTGTAAATAAATAAAATAAAGGTAATTAGTTTAAACCTTTATGTTTATAAAATTAAGGAGTTAATTTGAAACCAATCTACCTTGCAATATTTGATGTTTATAATTGTTACCTTTTTGCCAATGTTTATTATTTATGCAAAATTATGTTTGTAAAGTTACATGCATAACTTTATGGACATAATTAGATATATCGATATTGTTAAAAAAAAAATAAAAAAATTGAACTATTGACATAATATTAATTGTTAATTGAATATGTGCGACACCTAAAATTTTGGATTAATAAAAAATTGTGTGTGGTTTATTTGATATATGAATTGTTCACATATTGATAGCTTACGCAATCCAAACTTGTTTATTTGGACGGATGTATGTGGTCCGTTTTCCTTTGAAACGGGAGTTAATCAATATGTGAACAATGACCATAGAGACTTTTTGTTTTAGGGCTCACCCAATTTGTTACGTAGATTAATTTTTTATTTCATGTTATTATTATTTTTTGTCAAATGGTTTTTGAAAGAAATAAATTTTAATGTGACTAAAGAATTATGTAACGGATTTAATAACACGTGTGATTAGTAATTCATAATTAAATGCACATCCTCAGTGTATAATTCCCAACTAGGCTCACCTACATAAAGGACGATGTCTAGGAAAGTTATGCGGATGTATTCTACTCCAAATGAGGTCAGGTTTTAAGTGATGCTTTGTCGTCCCCTACCCTCACATGCTTTCCTGGTCGTACCTTTTGTAGAGCTATCGAAAGGGTTTTATGATGACGATGGTACATTTGATTATTATATACACTTGGTGTATAGGAATTAGGCAATCATAGAAACACGTTTAAAAACCAGTAATAAAACGTTTAGTTTTTAAAACACCAAAATTATGTAACGAAGTTGTATGCATGCCTCTTCGTACATATATATTTTGTCACCCATGGAATTAAGTCATATTGCTTAGACAACTTGTACTTGCTCATCATTTTGCGTGAGACGTGGGTGAAGGGTATCCAAGGTGGATTACCACTCATCGTGAGACGGTGGTGGACTATCTGCAGTCTTCAGTTGGACGACTTAAATCGGGTTATGCAGTGAGACTGTAAACGCCGAGGGCAATAAGATGCGACGAAACATGATTAGTGTCACAATCACCATTTTTGATGCTTGATCGAGCCATAACATTAAGTCCCATAATCTAGGAATTGCATCGGTAAATGCAATTACTGAACGTCACTTACCTTTTGGGTATCATTTAGTTCCTAGCAGATCAACTGATGGAACGGTGATATGTCATTTGGATCCTAGACTTAATGGAAAGTAAACCATGGGTTTTACATTTTAGTTAAGATATTATATGTCGAAAGTACTAATGAGAACTTTCTTTCTGTTTTGTAGAAATGGCACAAAAATCCACTACTGATGAGATTTTAAATGAAACCAAAACAGTGTTAAGAAGCAATAAGCTTTCTGGACCAAACTTTAACGATTGGTATCGATCACTGAGGATTGTCCTAAGAGTGATGGAAAGACTTGATATCGTTACTACACCTATGATCGCTGAGCCAAATGCCACTGCTTCTCAAGCAGAGCGTGATCAGTATAGGGCAACCTATAAGATTCACAATGAAGTTGCTTGTCTCATGCTAAGCAGTATGACTCCTGAGTTATGTAAGCAATTCGAGAATGAATGGCCCGATCAGATGATCACTGAGCTGAGTGCATTGTATGAGAAACAAGCCGGCCTTGAGCTAAACGACTTGATTCGAGATGTACATGCCTGTAAGCATGTATCTGGAACACCAGTGGGGACTCATGTTCTAGTCATGAAAAGCTTGTTTGATCGCTTGGATAGAATGCAATACTCATATCATGACCCTGTGGCTGAAAGCATTGTACTCAATTCTCTTTCACCGGAGTTTGATGAGTTTACACGCAACTATAATGTGACACCCGGTCAAAAACGACCCAAATTTCGGTCCAAATTTGAACTTTTATTACAAAGTATTATATACTCAACTTGCTGAAATATACAAGCATTATATATATAAATATATATAATAACGTCAAAACGATTATTTAATAATCACGTACATACAAATCTGACAGAACGCAAACACTTAAAAATAAAAGTTAGTGCAAAATATATCCAACTGAAATATTATTGTTAGAAATAATATTACTATACTCAGAAAATTATTTAAAACATTTTTGAACACAGAAAACTATCCGTATATTCAAAGTGAAACAAAGATATAGTTTTATATCCTAGTTAAAAGTATTTTTTATAAAATATTTCAATTAAAAACACATACGATTATATTTTTAGAAAATTATCATTTTAAAACATTATACTACCTAACGATCGGGTACGCAAACACGGAGCGAAAAATGCCACCTAACTACAATAATTGGAGGCCGGTATACAACCGACCTCAATTATTTGAGACACAACACACATATCACCATCACACTCCCTCTCTCGCTCTCGGTTAAAGCTACCACAGCCACCACTATCACCGAGCTCCATCACCAACCTCCGGTCACCCTCATCATCGAACACCACCACCATTGAACACCACCACCAACCTTCGGGATCACCATCGAGAGTAAACAGCAGCAGCGAAAGGATACATCATCATCACCGATCATCTATCATCATCATTGTTTACCTCCTCCTCTCGGCATCCCCACCGTACACCACCACACCCAAGCCACCACCATCTTCGAACCACCATCACCATTGAAGCAACAACAACACCAACGAGCAGCAGCAATAACTCACCATCGTCGTCTTCATCATCATCGTATACGTCATCATCACTCTCACACTCGGCTCCCAACACCCACCGTGAGCAACACCCCTTTTCTTTAAGCTATTTCGAGTGTTAATGCCATATATATGTCATGCGTAGATATCCTAACCGTATACCGTATTTAAAATGCCATGAATTGAGTATCACGTTTGTGTAAAATTACTAGGATCACTCTGTGAGGGAACCACATAATATATCTAATAACTAACATAATATAAATATATATTTTGGTAAACTATAAACAAAAAGTAAGCAACGGTCAAGTGGTTGGGGCGTTTGGTAGTTAATGAGTGGTCACAGGTTCGAGCCCTGTGACCCTCTTTTAATTCCATTTATTTTTGAAATAAGCTATTATTAATTACATATATACATACTTGGGAAAATTATATCCAAACAAGGCACATAGCTTGCTGGTTGGGGCGTTTGGGATGGAAACCACAGGTCACGAGTTCAAGTCTCATATGTGACATGTTTTTGGTTAATTTAATTATTTTGACTAACTAATATTCACATGTATATTTAAACCTAGCAAATTATCAACAATTGTAGGCGATAACCTAGTGGTAAATGATGGGTATTATGTATTGAAAGGTCATGGGTTCAATCCCTATGACGATCTTTTTATATATATATATTTAATTTTTAATACTTATTATTCTTTTACACATAAATATATATATAAATAAATGTATATATATATATTTATACAATGATAAATAAATATGTTTTTGGAGCGAATGAAACGGACGTATTTATATGCTACCTACAAAATTGTATATATATACATACGTATAAATACGACAACTTTTCTATGCCTATATACGATATAACTCGTACGTATAACTATATATACTCTTTCAAAAGTATAAAGTGAACTTAAATGATTTATATATACGAATATATATAAAATATTTGTATATATGTAGATATACATACGCATGACAAACGACACTACTCGAGGAACATAAATGTGTTCAATTCAGGAAACAATAATGATTTCCGTCACCAACGAGTCGTACATAATTCAACTTAAATGATCTCACAAAACAATCACATCATTTGCATAATTTGACAAGCTGTCAAATATTCATATTAATATATCTCTTACGTTTAGGACGTTAGAGGATTACGAATTGGATATTACTTGCGGTTAGGAACGCTAGCACCCACAGGTGAGTCTCACGGTCCCTTTTTACTGTTTTACTATTTTGGAGGAGATGCATTGCTTGTTTTACTCGAACACATGAACTTACTTACTTGATTTACTTACTTGATTTACTTACTGATTTACTGGTATATCGATTGCATGAGTTTTACTTAATCCAATGAAGTCCCTTTAATCATAGTTGTTAGTTATGGACTTAAGCGCGAGTTTTAGTATATGGATCCATATGGGACTGACAATCCCCACCTGGGGTGGTAGCGCCACCATGAACAGTACTCGTATAAACAGGTGTTTTCTACTCGTTTCATATGAATGTTTTTGGATTAGCATTCACGAGGGCAATTACTTACTTACTGTTAAGCTTCAACTATGGTGCTCATGACAATGTATACCGAACTATTGCAACTGTGCAATACTTACTTACTTTTACTACTTGATGTGTTCAAAACTGTTACTTACTATAAACCTGTGAGATTCACCAACCTTTTGGTTGACCTTTTTAGTGATGCATTCTCAGGTACGCAGCTTGAGTAGGGATGACCAGCAGGATCTACTTATATGCTAAGCTAGTACGAGTCGCATGCATACACACTTATGAAGATTTTACTGGCATTATCTTTTGTACTATGATTATGTAACTAAAATCTTTAGAATAAATTTGCGAACTCATTAATGATGTATCTTTATGACTTATTACTTTTGAAAACTTATGTAATATACTGTATTACAATGTATTTTCTAAAACGTCTCATTTAGAGTCGTTTACTATATATCTTGTGCTTTGGTTATTGATTAGTCACGCCCCGACCCGATTCGCTTCCGCAACCCGAATTAGGGGGTGTGACAGATTGGTATCAGAGCCTAAGTTTATAGTGAACTAGGCTGCATTTAGTGGGCCTAGATTATGACCGTTAGGCAGTATTCCTTATTAGGTATGACCGGTTCAGGGATTTCATCATACAAGTTTAATTTAACATAGCCTGATCAACTATGTACAATTAAATGAAGATGATGTGAACTCTGAAAGGGGTTATGTTGAACAGGAATGCATTAGTTGACTCTGACCACGAGAGAACCGGGACTCATATTTGTTCCATGCTAGACACAACTAGGTGGATATTATGTATATATGGATTATACATATATGGTTAGGCCTATTAATATCCTCAGATACTTGGTAACACACTTATTGTTTAGATACGCCTTAGAACTCGCCAACGGTACGTTGATCGAGTCAGGAAAGTTGTACTGGGATGTGCCCTGGTTTCGAGGGTCATCTCTTCGAAATAGGCTCACCCTGGCAGAGTTGAGAACTTTGACATTCTATTCGATACGAACCGATTAGTAATTAGGATCGACATACACCTAAGGACAAAAATCCTTTCTCGCCACCCTATCACGTTTGTATAACGATCAATACTTGTTCGGATGTAATATCCCCCTCACTTTTGTAAACCTCAATCCTCATAATCATTTGAACTCGCAAGTCAAGTGATTGCAACCACTATTATTCTACACTAATGATTGTCACTTGTGTTGTGATATATTTTTGTTATATATACAACTACGATGATCATATTCTTATACGAAACTCTGACATGTCCCTTATTTTCATTGAAGGAACATGCCTCCACGACGCCAAAAGTACACCCAAGCTCAGGTTGATCAACTGGTTGCTGACGCACTAAGTGCTGAGCGACGACGATCTGACGGCGCTGAAACACCACCAAGTACCACTGTGGTAAAACCTTGCACCTACAAGGATTTCCTTAGCTGCAAACCTTTAAACTTCAACGGCACAGAAGGTGCCATTGGGTTGTTACGATGGCTGGAAAAGACAGAGTCAGTCTTTCGCATCTGCAACTGCGCTGAGGACTGTAAGGTCAAGTTCTCCACCTACACTTTCATGGATGATGCTCTGACATGGTGGAACACTTACGCTGACTCTGTGGGCCAATACATTGCTTTGGAAACTCCTTGGGATGAGCTGAAGAAAATGCTCAAGGATGAGTATTGTCCTAGGGATGAAATCCAACAGCTCGAGGCGGAATTCTGGAATCTCACCACTCAAGGGAATGACATTGCCGGCTACACTTCTCGATTCAATCAGTTAGCACACATGTGCCCATCTATGGTTGATACGGAATCCAAGTGAATTGAGCGCTATGTCTGGGGACTTCCTCCACAAATTCAAGGAATGGTTACCTCATCCGATTCTCCCACATTCCATGGCACTGTGCGTATGGCACATAAATTGATGGCACAAATAGTTCGCCAAGGAACATCTGGCGACAAAAATTCTGGAAGCAGCTCTGGAGACAACAAGAGGAAAGCTGATGGAAACCCTGGAAACCAGAGCCAAGCTAACAAGAAGCCTGCGACTACTAAGGCCAATGCCTCTGAATCTGATGACAAGATAAGGTACAAAGGAAGCAAGCCCTATTGCTCTAAGTGCAAGCTTCATCATGATGGTCTATGTCCTTGCACCAAATGCAAGCGATTTGGACACCTAACCAATGACTGCAAAGCAAACTCCACTGGTACCGACACTTCAAAAAACAAGACCTGCTATGAGTGCAATGGTACCGGGCATTTCAAGAGGGACTGCCCAAAGCTGAAAAACAACCCTGCTAGAGGTAGGTTCTATGTACTCAAAACTAAGGAGGACGATCAGGACCCGAAACTTATTGACTTGCTCAACTCGGGTATGGTCACTCATACATAACCTGACTGCCTTTATACTACTTACTTGATAGGTTTTACTTGCTGCTTGATACCTTGTATGTTTTCCCTAGATTCTAAGTGCACGATAGGGTTAGGGAAAAATGACAATTTAGTTTCTAATGGTTTCTATATGAGACGAGGTTTAGTTCATATGTATAGGAATAACATATCCTATACCGTCTTATACCGGAAAGCGTGCCGGTTAACTTTTATATACTGGGTAACATCCCAGGTAAGATTAATTTATGCTAAACCCTCTCGTTTCTATATGAAACTGATAGAGTCTAAGTTATGTTACGACACTACTGCCCGATATAAACTGTGTGAACACAGTGGAAGTTACTACTACTAGTACACATTGTAGCTACCTTCTAGTGACTGGCCTTGTCATGCAGACATAATGGTCAACATGTAACACCTGCTAAATTAGGATAATTAATTATGCCTAATTAGTTGTAACTAGTTGTAATTAGTATGTAATAGGACTAATTGCAGACTCTATTTGTATATATATATAAGGTGAATTATATATATATGTGTGTACTTACGCGATTTGGATTAATCGTACGAATTAACCGGACGGAGTCCGACACAGTTACTTGGACGTTGGTGACAGAAACTTACCTAAATAATGAGAACGTATTTTATTATATAAAATACACAGCGAACAAACATTAATTATAGTATCGCGACGACATTTTAAATAATTTAACGAATACGTATTAAACGCGAGTTAAAAATTTTAATACTTCGACAAATGTTTTTATAATTAATTTCAAGGTATTTCATTAAAATATTCCCGTCAACTTTTAAAAAAAATATAACTGCTTGATTTAACGTTTAAACGACGGAGGAAACGAACACCGCACGGAGCGCGGAGGCGCGGACTGAAAATGGGAGGCTTAACCTCCCACTTCCTTTTCTCTTTCTTTTCACTTTCTCATTTCTTTCTCTTTCTTTCTCTCATTTCTCTCTCAACTAACAAAACCACCACCATCTTACAAAATCACAAAATAACACCACGAAACGACGCCGAATCATACCACTCCTTTGGAATAAAAGAACCACGGCATCACGATCTACCTTTCCATCTTTTCGGATTTTCTATCCGACATTTTGTAAGTTTCCGACAAAACCCGAAACTCTCCGTTTTTGCTCATTTTTACGTTTTTATGGTTTATATATGCTTAAAATGTCCAAAAATGGGTTGGGTAAAAGATTTGGACCTAACGGAAGCTTTTCGACCGATTTTCCGGCCACCAATTTCCGATCAGACCGCTACGTCGCAGAGACGCTGGGCTATCTGCGACGTAGCTCAAAACGTCGCATTACACCTCACAACGTCGCACATAGCGACGTCGTTACCTACGTCGCATTAAGTGGCCAACGTCGCACTTAGCGACGTCGCGACCTACGTCGCACAAAAATCTCAGCGTCGCATTAGCGACGCCACTCCCTACGTCGCATTGATTTGCGAAGGTCGCATCATGCGACGTACATGCCAACGTCGCACCCTACGTCGCATGCTACGTCGCATGCTACGTCGCACAAACCAGAACCTTGAAAAGTCAGATTTTACTAAGTGTCGAACTTACACAACTTCAAATACTTATGTCATACGACTTAACAAACGTCATAGAACATACTTTCTATTACAATTACACTAAATTGCGTTATAAATGATAACACTTTGAATCATTATTACAAACCGTCACAAACGGGCCATATTTGTTTTCAAATTACAAACGGATTACTAAACAAACACTTGGACATAACGAGTTGTGTAAACAACTAGCCTAGATGATCTTGCGGGACATCTACTTACTTAACTTTATATGTTTAGGCATTTGAAGGTTACGGGTTTGGAGAACCTACGGTTGATATTACTTACTCGTTTATTGATATAAACGTACTTGCAAAGACTCAGGTGAGTCTTACGGCCCCACTTTTACTGTTTTATCTTATTGGGGGAGATACATGCTACTGAATTTTCCTGAACACAAGTACTAAACTGATTTCTATACCAAACGGAATTGCATGAGTTAATTACTATTTACAGAAGTCTCTCCATCATATATCGTTAGTTATGGACTTAAGCGCGAACAGTAGTTAATGGATCCATTAGGGAAATGACCCTCCCCACCCGGGGCAGTAGCGCTGCCACGTACCGATTTACACGTATAAACGGGTGACAACTTATTCGTTACTGATGCTTGCTCATTTACGAGCATGTCACGGGAGCATACATATTATTTACGGGTTAAGCTTCGATTATGAGCCTCATGGCAACGGTATAAACTTATTTATTTACATTTGCTGGATTGCAAATACTGATTTTTCGATTGCTGGATTGAAATGGCTGATTTTACGCCTACGGGCACTACTAATGAAATCTCGTGTTCAAAGCCGATATTATTTACAAACCTGTGAGATTCACCAACCTTTTTGGTTGACACTTTTTAGCATGTTTTCTCAGGTACCCGGATGGAGTAGGATTACTCCAGGATTTTAGCTAGAGTCGCATGATTTCAACACAACTGCATTAACGGAGATTCTTAGCATTATCTTTTGTATATTCCGATTATGTAATAGAATCTCCCGCTATACGCGTGGACTCTAGGGGAAACTACATTTTGTATACGAAAACACTAAGTTTTCAAACATTATATCTATGGAATGTAACTAATTTACAAAACGTCTCATTTAGAGGTCGTTTGCTGTATATCTTGTGCTTTGTATATTGATTAGTAACACCCAAGTATGCTTCCGCAAATCACTAAATTTGGGGTGTTACAGATTGGTATCAGAGCCTTAGGTTATAGCGAACTAGGTTGCATTTAGTGGGCCTAGACTATGACCATTAGGCAGTATTTCCTTATTAGGCATGATTGGTTCAGGAATTACATCATACGACTTTAATTTAACATAGCCTGATCAACTATGTACAATTAAGGAAAGATGATGTGAGGTCTGAAATGGTTATGTCGAACAGGAATGCGTTAGTAGACTCTGACCACGAGAGAACCGAGACTCTTACTTGTTATGTGCTAAACATACGCTAGGCTATTATGTGATATACGAGTATATACATACATAGGCTTCACTCGCTGACTATACTACTAGGCTATTATATATTGAATATATATGAATAGGCCTCGCACGTAAACACACTCGCTATAGAGATGGCCGACGTTTCCCTGGTGACACTTACGAATTTCTCTTAGTGGTTTGCACCGACCATGACAGACTTGATTACCGTCACACCACCTTGTGGCGCACTCTAATGATTTTATGAAAATCACATCTAACACCCTGAAGCAACGTACTTCCAAGGACTAAAATCCTCTCTCTGTCATTTCTATAGAACTCAAAGCCACAAATTCCCAAATGGACGACTACATGTCTGATGGTGACCAAGTCCACGGGGAGCAAATCCAGTACACGTATCTCGATGAGGACATCGTACCAGAAGGAGAAATCATGCTGGAGGGAAACGAAAATCAGAATTTCGAAATGACTGGTATCGACATAGAAGAATATGAAAGAGTGCGAGATCAGGCCGTGGGACTAGACGGCCGAAATTGGGCACTTAAGCGTAAGTGCATAGACTATGAACAAAGATTGAGAATCTCAAACCGATCTGTCCCTACACGAATCAAAGATAAGATCCGTTACTGGAAGAAAGTGGCCACCAACCTAACCCGTAGGACCAAAACATGGATCAAACGTTTGGGCAGGAAGTCAACGGAGGAGACTAGGTACCGCTCCATGACTCAAAGATACAGGGACATGCTTGAGGCACGCTACCACCCACACGACCTGAACCTGGAGTCGGAAGAAGAATCCGAAGGCCAGGAACCCTAACTAAGAATGAACCAACCGACTAGCAGAAACTGTGGACCGCCTTGTCACGCTAATGGAATCAATTAATCTACATTAAGATTAGTGTAGTTTTTGTCTTGTAATCTATCTCGTAATCTAGGGACTATCTAGCACTACTCTATGAACTAGTCGGATGTAACCATTCCCGACACCTTTTGTAATATCTCTGTAGGATGTAACTTTTGAACTCACTTTATCTATCAGATATCCATTATTATCTCAACTCACATTAATTGTCATTTTCCATGTTGATGTTATGTATTACCGCTTTTATACATGTACATCTGTGACAATTACCAGCTCATACAAAATCTCATGTATCTTCATTTCTTTTATTGAAGAATCATGCCGCCAAAGACACGACCATACACCGATGCCCAGATTACCTCCCTTATAACCCAGGCTGTTACTGAAGCCTTGGCTCGGAATACTCCACCAAATTCCTCGAGGAACAGCGATGCCGCTGAAACCACTACTGCTAAACCCTGTTCATACAAAGACTTTCAGAACTGCAAACCTCTAAACTTTGCAGGTACCGAGGGAGCTATCGGTCTAGTACGCTGGATCGAGAAAGTTGAGTCTGTATTTCTTATCTGCAACTGTGCGGAGGGAGATAAGGTTAAGTTCTCCGTTAGTACTTTTACTGACACCGCACTCACCTGGTGGAACACTTATGCCCAGACTGTGAGTGTTGCTACTGCTTACCAACTCCCGTGGGAGGAGTTGAAGAAGATGTTGAGGGGTGAGTATTGCCCCAGGGATGAATTGAAACAACTAGAAGTGGAATTCTGGAACCACAAGATGCAGGGTGATGACATCACCGGATACACCAACCGTTTCCACCAACTGGCACTTCTGTGCCCAACCATGGTCGATCCTGAGTACAAGAGGATCGAGAAATTTGTTGATGGTCTTCCTGAGAGACTCCAAGACCTGGTAACTTCTTCCAAACCGGGTACTATTCAGAGCGCCATCCGTATGGCCCATGAACTAACGGCAAATTCTGTCCGCCGTGGTACAACTTCAACCCCATCTGCAAACAACAAACGCAAGTGGGAAGGTCACCCCAACTCATCCAACCAAACCTTCAACAAAAAGCCTGAGTACATTAAGGCTTATACATCTGGAACTTCGGAAAAGAAAGGGTACAGCGGGAACAAGCCCTACTGTTCCAAATGCAGCCGCCATCATGACGGTTCTTGCCCTTGCTCCAACTGCAAGCGGTTCGGGCATCTAGCCAAGGATTGCCGAATCAACATTTCTACCCCCAACACTAATGCACCAAAGGCCTGCTTTGGGTGCGGAAATACAGGGCATTTCAAGAAAGATTGCCCAAAGCTGAAAAACAACAACAACCCTGCTCGCGGCAGATCATTCGTTATCAAGGCTGGGGAAGCCAGACAAGACCCGAACGTCGTGACGGGTACGTTCCTTCTCAACGACCTTACTGCTTCTGTGTTATTTGATACCGGTGCCGATAGAAGCTTCATTTCTGAGAAATTTAGCCCTTTAATTGATATAACTCCCACTGCCTTAGATACTAAATACATTGTTGAATTAGCTAATGGCAAACTGATTGAGACTGATAGTATCATACGCAACTGTACACTTAACCTCACGAACGAAACGTTTCCCATTGATTTAATCCCTGTCGAGATCGGCAGCTTCGATATTATTGTCGGTATGGATTGGTTATCCAAGCACCGAGCTGAAATCATCTGTCATGACAAACTCGTTCGCATACCTCTTGTCTCCGGTGGAACCTTAGTCCTACAAGGGGAGACCGGTAGACGGAATCTGAATATTGTATCCTGTCTGAAAACGAGAAAATATCTACGAAAAGGGTATCAAGCCATCCTCGCACATGTAACGGAGAAGAAGTCGGAGGAGAAGTGACTTGAGGATGTTCCGATCGTGCGGGATTTCCCGGAAGTCTTTCCTGAAGACTTGCCCGGACTGCCGCCACCTAGACAAGTTGAATTTCAAATCGAACTTGTGCCCGGAGCTGCACCCGTGGCACGAGCCCCTTACCGTTTAGCACCATCCGAAATGCAGGAGTTGTCTAACCAACTACAGGAACTCCTGGACAGAGGATTCATTCGACCAAGTTCCTCGCCTTGGGGAGCTCCGGTCTTATTCGTGAAAAAGAAAGATGGATCATTCCGTATGTGTATTGACTACCGAGAGCTGAATAAGCTAACCATAAAGAATCGGTACCCACTTCCTAGAATCGATGACCTGTTCGACCAACTCCAGGGATCGAGTGTTTACTCAAAGATTGATCTACGGTCGGGTTATCATCAACTCCGAGTCCGTGACAATGATATCCCAAAGACAGCCTTCCGAACTCGTTATGGGCATTACGAATTCCAAGTGATGCCATTCGGTTTAACCAACGCACCGGCAGTATTCATGGACCTTATGAATCGGGTGTGCAAACCATATCTTGACAAATTCGTCATTGTGTTCATCGACGATATCCTGATTTACTCGTGCAACGAACAGGAACATGCTCAACATCTGAAAACCATTCTTGGACTTCTGAAACACGAAGAGTTATATGCCAAATTCTCTAAGTGTGAGTTCTGGATTCGAACCGTTCAATTCCTCGGGCACGTGATCGACAGCCAAGGAATTCATGTTGATCCCGCCAAGATTGAAGCAATCAAGGGCTGGGAGTCACCGACCACTCCAACCGAAGTGAGACAATTCTTAGGTCTTGCTGGTTATTACCGCCGATTCATCGAAAACTTTTCAAGAATAGCTGTTCCACTAACCACACTGACTCAGAAAGATAAGAAGTTCGATTGGACTGATAAACAAGAGTCAGCCTTCCAGCTATTGAAAAACAAACTTTGCAGTGCACCAATCCTGTCCTTACCCGAGGGCGCCGACGATTTCGTAGTTTACTGCGACGCCTCACGCCAGGGACTTGGTTGTGTGTTGATGCAACGGGAAAAAGTCATTGCCTATGCCTCACGACAACTGAAAATCCACGAGAAAAACTATACGACCCACGACCTCGAGTTAGGTGCTGTGGTCTTCGCATTGAAAATCTGGAGACATTATCTCTACGGTACGAAAAGCACTATCTTTACCGATCACAAAAGCCTCCAACACATATTCGATCAGAAAGATCTAAACATGAGACAACGTCGCTGGGTTGAGTTACTTAGTGACTACGACTGCGAGATCAAATACCATCCGGGCAAGGCTAACGTAGTTGCCGATGCCTTAAGCCGAAAAGAACGAGTGAAACCCCTTCGAGTCCGAGCACTTTCTATGACGATTCATAACGAGCTTCCTGCTCAAATCCTTACCGCTCAACTTGAAGCACTCAACGATGAAAACTTGAAAAATGAAGCCTTGCGAGGCTTGGATAAACAATTCGAAATCAAACCCGATGGAACTCGATACTTCTCTAACCGGGTGTGGTTACCCAAATTCGGAAACTTGCAAGATTTGGTGATGGCTGAAGCTCACAAATCTCGATACTCTATACATCCCGGATCTGACAAGATGTATCATGACGTCAAAGGGTTGTATTGGTGGCCTAACATGAAAGCTGACATCGCCTTGTACGTCAGTAAATGCCTAACCTGTTCCAAAGTAAAGGCCGAACACCAAAGACCCTCGGGATTGCTCCAACAACCTGAAATTCCCCAATGGAAATGGGAACAGATTACCATGGACTTCATTACCAAACTACCAAAAACTTCGAGTGGTTGCGATACCATTTGGGTGATCGTGGACCGTCTCACGAAATCTGCTCATTTTCTGGCCATCAAGGAAACCGACAAGATGGAGCGTCTGACTCGCATCTATGTCAAAGAAATCATCTCGCGACACGGTGTACCTATCTCGATCATCTCGGATAGGGACAGCCGTTTTACTTCTAACTTTTGGCAATCACTACAGAAATCTCTTGGTACTCATCTGGATATGAGTACTGCTTATCACCCGCAAACCGATGGCCAAAGCGAGCGAACTATTCAAACACTGGAGGATATGCTACGAGCCTGCGTAGTCGACTTCGGTGCTTCTTGGGAAAATCATTTACCGTTGTGCGAGTTCTCGTACAACAACAGTTATCATACCAGCATAAAGGCTGCACCCTTTGAGGCACTTTACGGGCGTAAGTGCCGATCACCCATCTGTTGGACTGAGTTAGGAGATTCCCAACTCACGGGTCCAGAAATCATTCAGGAAACTACTGAGAAAATCGTTAGTATTCAAAACCGGCTGAAAGCCGCACGTGATCGTCAGAAAAGCTATGCTGACGTGAGACGCAAACACCGTGAGTTCCAGGTAGGAGACAAGGTACTTCTCAAGGTGGCACCGTGGAAAGGTGTTATTCGATTCGGGAAACGAGGCAAACTAAATCCTAGATACATCGGACCATTCGAAATCCTTGAAAGGATTGGCCCAGTGGCATATCGCCTGCAACTTCCTGCTGAACTTAGCAGTGTACACAACACATTTCACATTTCTAACTTGAAGAAATGTCTGTATGACGAGACGCTGATTATACCGCTCGACGAAATTCAAATCGATGATAAACTTCGTTTTGTCGAGAAACCTATGGAAATCATGGACCGAGAGGTCAAGCAATTGAAACAGAGTCGTATTCCCATAGTAAAAGTCAGGTGGAATTCTAGGCGCGGCCCTGAGTTCACCTGGGAACGGGAAGACCAAATGCGACAGAAATACCCACATCTCTTCCCAGACAACGCACCATCTGTGCACACGAACTAATTTCGGGACGAAATTTCTTTAACAAGGGGAGAATGTAACACCTGCTAAATTAGGATAATTAATTATGCCTAATTAGTTGTAACTAGTTGTAATTAGTATGTAATAGGACTAATTGCAGACTCTATTTGTATATATATATAAGGTGAATTATATATATATATGTGTGTACTTACGCGATTTGGATTAATCGTACGAATTAACCGGACGGAGTCCGACACAGTTACTTGGACGTTGGTGACAGAAACTTACCTAAATAATGAGAACGTATTTTATTATATAAAATACACAGCGAACAAACATTAATTATAGTATCGCGACGACATTTTAAATAATTTAACGAATACGTATTAAACGCGAGTTAAAAATTTTAATACTTCGACAAATGTTTTTATAATTAATTTCAAGGTATTTCATTAAAATATTCCCGTCAACTTTTAAAAAAAATATAACTGCTTGATTTAACGTTTAAACGACGGAGGAAACGAACACCGCACGGAGCGCGGACTGAAAATGGGAGGCTTAACCTCCCACTTCCTTTTCTCTTTCTTTTCACTTTCTCATTTCTTTCTCTTTCTTTCTCTCATTTCTCTCTCAACTAACAAAACCACCACCATCTTACAAAATCACAAAATAACACCACGAAACGACGCTGAATCATACCACTCCTTTGGAATAAAAGAACCACGACATCACGATCTACCTTTCCATCTTTTCGGATTTTCTATCCGACATTTTGTAAGTTTCCGACAAAACCCGAAACTCTCCGTTTTTGCTCATTTTTACGTTTTTATGGTTTATATATGCTTAAAATGTCCAAAAATGGGTTGGGTAAAAGATTTGGACCTAACGGAAGCTTTTCGACCGATTTTCCGGCCACCAATTTCCGATCAGACCGCTACGTCGCAGAGACGCTGGGCTATCTGCGACGTAGCTCAAAACGTCGCATTACACCTCACAACGTCGCACATAGCGACGTCGTTACCTACGTCGCATTAAGTGGCCAACGTCGCACTTAGCGACGTCGCGACCTACGTCGCACAAAAATCTCAGCGTCGCATTAGCGACGCCACTCCCTACGTCGCATTGATTTGCGAAGGTCGCATCATGCGACGTACATGCCAACGTCGCACCCTACGTCGCATGCTACGTCGCATGCTACGTCGCACAAACCAGAACCTTGAAAAGTCAGATTTTACTAAGTGTCGAACTTACACAACTTCAAATACTTATGTCATACGACTTAACAAACGTCATAGAACATACTTTCTATTACAATTACACTAAATTGCGTTATAAATGATAACACTTTGAATCATTATTACAAACCGTCACAAACGGGCCATATTTGTTTTCAAATTACAAACGGATTACTAAACAAACACTTGGACATAACGAGTTGTGTAAACAACTAGCCTAGATGATCTTGCGGGACATCTACTTACTTAACTTTATATGTTTAGGCATTTGAAGGTTACGGGTTTGGAGAACCTACGGTTGATATTACTTACTCGTTTATTGATATAAACGTACTTGCAAAGACTCAGGTGAGTCTTACGGCCCCACTTTTACTGTTTTATCTTATTGTGGGAGATACATGCTACTGAATTTTCCTGAACACAAGTACTAAACTGATTTCTATACCAAACGGAATTGCATGAGTTAATTACTATTTACAGAAGTCTCTCCATCATATATCGTTAGTTATGGACTTAAGCGCGAACAGTAGTTAATGGATCCATTAGGGAAATGACCCTCCCCACCCGGGGCAGTAGCGCTGCCACGTACCGATTTACACGTATAAACGGGTGACAACTTATTCGTTACTGATGCTTGCTCATTTACGAGCATGTCACGGGAGCATACATATTATTTACGGGTTAAGCTTCGATTATGAGCCTCATGGCAACGGTATAAACTTATTTATTTACATTTGCTGGATTGCAAATACTGATTTTTCGATTGCTGGATTGAAATGGCTGATTTTACGCCTACGGGCACTACTAATGAAATCTCGTGTTCAAAGCCGATATTATTTACAAACCTGTGAGATTCACCAACCTTTTTGGTTGACACTTTTTAGCATGTTTTCTCAGGTACCCGGATGGAGTAGGATTACTCCAGGATTTTAGCTAGAGTCGCATGATTTCAACACAACTGCATTAACGGAGATTCTTAGCATTATCTTTTGTATATTCCGATTATGTAATAGAATCTCCCGCTATACGCGTGGACTCTAGGGGAAACTACATTTTGTATACGAAAACACTAAGTTTTCAAACATTATATCTATGGAATGTAAGTAATTTACAAAACGTCTCATTTAGAGGTCGTTTGCTGTATATCTTGTGCTTTGTATATTGATTAGTAACACCCAAGTATGCTTCCGCAAATCACTAAATTTGGGGTGTTACACAACATATCTCGAAACTTCCTTTTCAAATTTCTTTAGTCGCCGGTAGGGCACTAGTTCAAAATGGGGAAGAAGACAACGCTAGATAAGTGTTGTGTCGCTTCCACACTCCCTTAGAATATGCACATACTATAACTTGAATACAACGATAAATACTACGAATGAATTTCGGGACGAAATTCTCCTAACAAGGGGAGAATGTGACACTCGGTCAATAACGACCCAAATTTCGGTCCAAATTTGAACTTTTATTACAAAGTATTATATACTCAACTTGCTGAAATATACAAGCATTATATATATAAATATATATAATAACGTCAAAACGATTATTTAATAATCGCGTACATACAAATCTGACAGAACACAAACACTTAAAAATAAAAGTTAGTGCAAAATATATCCAACTGAAATATTATTGTTAGAAATAATATTACTATACTCAGAAAATTATTTAAAACATTTTTGAACACAGAAAATTATCAGTATATTCAAAGTGAAACAAAGATATAGTTTTATATCCTAGTTAAAAGTATTTTTTATAAAATATTTCAATTAAAAACACATACGATTATATTTTTAGAAAATTATCATTTTAAAACATTATACTACCTAACGATCGGGTACGCAAACACGGAGCGAAAAATGCCACCTAACTACAATAATTGGAGGCCGGTATACAACCGACCTCAATTATTTGAGACACAACACACATATCACCATCACACTCCCTCTCTCGCTCTCGGTTAAAGCTACCACAGCCACCACTATCACCGAGCTCCATCACCAACCTCCGGTCACCCTCATCATCGAACACCACCACCATTGAACACCACCACCAACCTTCGGGATCACCATCGAGAGTAAACAGCAGCAGCGAAAGGATACATCATCATCACCGATCATCTATCATCATCATTGTTTACCTCCTCCTCTCGGCATCCCCACCGTACACCACCACACCCAAGCCACCACCATCTTCGAACCACCATCACCATTGAAGCAACAACAACACCAACGAGCAACAGCAATAACTCACCATCGTCGTCTTCATCATCATCGTATACGTCATCATCACTCTCACACTCGGCTCCCAACACCCACCGTGAGCAACACCCCTTTTCTTTAAGCTATTTCGAGTGTTAATGCCATATATATGTCATGCGTAGATATCCTAACCGTATACCGTATTTAAAATGCCATGGATTGAGTATCACGTTTGTGTAAAACTACTAGGATCACTATGTGAGGGAACCACATAATATATCTAATAACTAACATAATATAAATATATATTTTGGTAAACTATAAACAAAAAGTAAGCAACGGTCAAGTGGTTGGGGCGTTTGGTAGTTAACGAGTGGTCACAGGTTCGAGCCCTGTGACCCTCTTTTAATTCCATTTATTTTTGAAATAAGCTATTATTAATTACATATATACATACTTGGGAAAATTATATCCAAACAAGGCACATAGCCTGCTGGTTGGGGCGTTTGGGTTGGAAACCACAGGTCACGAGTTCAAGTCTCATATGTGACATGTTTTTGGTTAATTTAATTATTTTGACTAACTAATATTCACATGTATATTTAAACCTAGCAAATTATCAACAATTGTAGGCGATAACCTAGTGGTAAATGATGGGTATTATGTATTGAAAGGTCATGGGTTCAATCCCTATGACGATCTTTATATATATATATATTTAATTTTTAATACTTATTATTCTTTTACACATAAATATATATATATAAATAAATGTATATATATATATATTTATACAATGATAAATAAATATTTTTTTGGAGCGAATGAAACGGACGTATTTATATGCTACCTACAAAATTGTATATATATACATACGTATAAATACGACAACTTTTCTATGCCTATATACGATATAACTCGTACGTATAACTATATATACTCTTTCAAAAGTATAAAGTGAACTTAAATGATTTATATATACGAATATATATAAAATATTTGTATATATGTAGATATACATACGCATGACAAACGACACTACTCGAGGAACATAAATGTGTTCAATTCAGGAAACAATAATGATTTCCGTCACCAACGAGTCGTACATAATTCAACTTAAATGATCTCACAAAACAATCACATCATTTGCATAATTTGACAAGCTGTCAAATATTCATATTAATATATCTCTTACGTTTAGGACGTTAGAGGATTACGAATTGGATATTACTTGCGGTTAGGAACGCTAGCACCCACAGGTGAGTCTCACGGTCCCTTTTTACTGTTTTACTATTTTGGAGGAGATGCATTGCTTGTTTTACTCGAACACATGAACTTACTTACTTGATTTACTTACTGATTTACTGGTATATCGATTGCATGGGTTTTACTTAATCCAATGAAGTCCCTTTAATCATAGTTGATAGTTATGGACTTAAGCGCGAGTTTTAGTATATGGATCCATATGGGACTGACAATCTCCACCTGGGGTGGTAGCGCCACCACGAACAGTACTCGTATAAACAGGTATTTTCTACTCGTTTCATATGAATGTTTTTGGATTAGCATTCACGAGGGCAATTACTTACTTACTGTTAAGCTTCAACTATGGCGCTCATGACAATGTATACCGAACTATTGCAACTGTGCAATACTTACTTACTTTTACTACTTGATGTGTTCAAAACTGTTACTTACTATAAACCCGTGAGATTCACCAACCTTTTGGTTGACCTTTTTAGTGATGCATTCTCAGGTACGCAGCTTGAGTAGGGATGACCAGCAGGATCTACTTATATGCTAAGCTAGTACGAGTCGCATGCATACACACTTATGAAGATTTTACTGGCATTATCTTTTGTACTATGATTATGTGACTAAAACTTTTAGAATAAATTTGTGAACTCATTAATGATGTATCTTTATGACTTATTACTTTTGAAAACTTATGTAATATACTGTATTACAATGTATTTTCTAAAACGTCTCATTTAGAGTCGTTTACTATATATCTTGTGCTTCGGTTATTGATTAGTCACGCCCCGACCGGATTCGCTTCCGCAACCCGAATTAGGGGGTGTGACATATAACATGCAGGGTATGAAAAAGTCAATTAACGAACTCCATGCTATGCTAGTGGAATTCGAAAAGAGCATTTCTAAGAATAAGGTGAATGACAACCAAATCCTTGCGATTGGTGGTGGTCAGGCCCAGAAAAAGAAGAAAAAGCAACCGCTACAAGCTAAGGGAAAAATTGCAAAGACTAGTAAAAATAAGCAAGCTGTTGTTTATTCTTCTAAAACTAAGCAAACCCCTCCAGCTAAAAAGGTGCAGATCGCTAAAGATGATGGGTGTCACCATTGTGGTCAAATTGGACACTGGAAGAGGAATTGTCCTAAGTATTTATCCGAGGTGCAAGAAAAGAAGAGAGTCGGCAATGCCGGATCTTCAGGTATCTTGACTATCGAATTATTTTCTTTCTCTAAAACAAATACTTGGGTATATGACACTGGCTGTGTTACTCATATTTGTAATTCCTTGCAGGGGTTTAGAGCAAAGAAGAAGCTGAAGAATGGATCCTTGTATGTGTACGTCGGCAATGGCATACGTGTAGCAGTGGAAGCCATCGGAAGTTATGACTTACATTTACCCTCGGGCATAATTCTTGTATTAGACAATTGTCATTATGTTCCTTCAATTGTTAGAGGAATTGTTTGAGTTTCAGTATTGAAAGTTAGTGGTTTTAAGAATACATTTACAGATTTTGGTATTTCAGTTTCAAAGAATAATGTTCATTATTTTAATAGTATTGCTATTAATGGAATTTTTGAAATTGATTTGCATGATCGTCTTTCACATACTAATAATTCAATGTTAAATATAAGCACTAAACGAGCCAAGTCTAACTTGGACTCATCCTACCTATGGCATTGTCGTCTTGCACACATAGGCAAACACCGTATTGAAAGGCTTCAACGTGAAGGACTTTTGAAATCAAGTGATGATTCATTTGATAAGTGTTAGTCTTGTGTATCGGGCAAAATGGCAAGGAAACCCTTCTCTCATGAGAATCAAAGGGCGATCGACCTACTAGGAATCATACATAGTGATGTATGTGGTCCCTTTAGGCATATGTCTAGGAAAGGAGCTTACTACTTCGTAACATTTACGGATGATTTTAGCCGTTATGGTTATGTTTATTTACTTAAACATAAACATGAGGTGTTTGAAACAGTCAAAGTGTTTCAAAACGAGGTAGAAAATCAACTCGGAAAAACCATCAAGATTCTCCGATCGGATCGAGGTGGTGAATAATTAAGCCTAGAGTTTAAGGATCATCTAAAAGCGTGTGGAATTGTCCAACAGCTTACTCCTCCCTATACACCACAACATAATGGTGTATTGGAAAGGAGAAATCGAACCTTGCTTGATATGTTACGATCTATGATGAACCTTACAACTTTACCATTATCTTTTTGGGACTACGCCTTAGAGACTGCTGTACGCATTCTCAACATAGTTCCTACTAAGAAGGTTGATAAGACACCATATGAAATATGGCATGGGAAAGCCCCTAATCTGTCTTACTTAAAGGTCTGGGGATGTGAGGCACTCGTTAAGCGCGATACGCCTGACAAACTCGAGCAAAGATCTGTTAAGTGTATTTTCGTAGGATACCCAACGGAAACGATGGGTTACTACTTCTATAATCCTTCTGAGGATACTGTGAAAGTTGCTCGGTATGCTGAGTTTTTCAAAACCAGGCTTATCGGTCACGGAAACAGTGGGAGGGTTGTGGAACTTGACGAGGTTCAAGAGGAAGATACATCACCTTCTACTCAGTGATCAACAATTTAGGGGGGATAGAATTGAGCCTCAAATCATTCCTCAATCTGATTCTCAAGTTGCGATTGAGCCTAGGGATGGCAAAAACATCCGAACCCGATGGGGAAAACCGAACCCGACCCAATTAATACCCATACCCGTATGGGTAGACGGGTTTGGATACGGGTTTGGGTACAAGTTTTTTTTTCTTCGCGGGTTTGGGTACGGGTTTTATTAATACCCGCCCCGATTACCCGTACCCGTACCCATATCCAATTACCCGTACCCGTACCCGCATAATTATTATTCTTAATTATATGTAATCTATAAATATATATATATATATATATATATATATATATATATATATATATATATATATATATATATAATATAATTAAAGCACAATTAATTTGTGGATGAAGATTGAAGAATGAAGATTAAGAATGATCATATTATCTATATATTTTGCATCTATTTCTTTGAATTTGAATGATCATGACATTTGAATTTTGTACTTTCAAAAACATGTAATTGTTTGTATTATGATCAGTTTGAACAACCATTCTATTATATAGGGTATCTTGGTTTGCTCTCTTTTTTGTCACGTTTCTGTTTTAAGACATCATTTATAATCGTCATACTTGCTATTTCATTTGTGGAATAGTCAAGCGGGGATAACCGATACCCGTGGGGAAACCCGAAAAACCGATGGGCAATATCAATTGGGTACCCGCTAGCTATTGGGTTGGATTTGGGTACGCATATTCTAAATGGGTTTGGGTGCGGGTTCACTAAAACCCGACCCGAACCCGACCCATTGCCATCCCTAATTGAGCCTCATGATATGCCTCAGTCTCAAACTCAAATTGCTGATGCTCCAATTCGTAGGTCCGAAAGGACGGTACGTGCACCTAATAGATTGAACTTATACGTTAATCTAGAGAAGGATGGCATATCAGGGGATCTTAATGAACCTCAAACCTTGAAAGCTGCATTATCAGGTCCTGATGCTGAAAAATGGCTTCAAGCTGCGAATATGGAGATGCAATCTATGAAAGACAATAAAGTTTGGACTTTGGAGGATAAACCCCAAAATGCTAAAACTGTCGATTGCAAATGGCTCTTTAAGATAAAGACCGACATGGATGGCAATATACACATCTATAAAGCTCGTCTCGTGGCAAAATGATTTACTCAAGTTTATGGAATAGACTATGAGGAAACCTTTTCCCCAGTGGCAGATATTAGGGCTATTAGAATTCTCTTAGCCATAGCGGCGTTCTATGACTATGAGATATGGCAAATGGATGTCAGGACAGCCTTCCTGAATGGTTATCTAGACAAAGACGTCTATATGAATTAGCCAGAAGGTTTTATTGATCCATTACATCCCAACAAAGTGTGCAAGCTTAAAAAATCCATTTATGGACTTAAGCAAGCATCACGAAGTTGGAATAAAAGATTTGATGAAGAAATCAAAAAGTTTGGTTTCGTTCAGAATCTTGATGAGCCATGTGTATATCAAAAAGCCAGTGGGAGTAATGTTACTTTCCTAGTCTTATATGTAGATGACATATTGCTAATGGGAAACAACATTCCAATGCTTGAAGATGTAAAATCTTATCTTGGAAAATGTTTTGACATGAAAGACTTGGGAGATGCAACATTTATTTTGGGAATCAAGATCTCAAGAGATAGATCTAAGCGGTTGATAGAGTTAAGTCAGAATGCTTATATTTATAAAATATTGAAGCGTTTTAGTATGGAAAATTCTAAGCGTGGATATTTACCAATGCAAGATGGACTTAAACTTAGCATCAAGGATTGTGCTTCTACACCTCAAGAGGTGGAGCGTATGCAAAGGATACCTTATGCTTCGGCAGTAGGGTCTATTATGTATGCGGTAAGATGCACAAGACCTGATGTTGCTTTTGCTCAAAACGTTGTTAGCAGGTTTCAACAGAATCCAGGCGAAAGACACTGGATTGCTGTAAAGAACATACTGAAGTACCTTAGGACTACTAAAGATATGGTTCTAGTGTATGGTGGAAATCCAGAGGCTGAACTAAAAGTTACTGGTTATTGTGACGCCGGATTTCAGACTGACCATGATGACACCAAATCTCAAACTGGATATGTGTTCACCATGAATGGAGGAGCTGTAGTTTGGAAAAGCAGGAAGCAATCCACTACAGCCATGTCTGCAACAGAATCAGAGTACATAGCAGCTGCTAAAGTTGCAATGGAAGCTGTTTGGATCCGGAAATTTATTTCTGGACTTGGTGTTGATCCCACAGCCAAGTCTCCTATGGATATGTATTGTGACAACACTGGTGCAATAATCATAGCCAACGAACCTGGTGTTCAGAAAGGAGCTAGACACTTTCAGAGGAAATTTCACTATGTTCGTGAGCAAGTCAGTCAAGGTGAAATTCAAGTACTAAAAGTTCACACGGATGATAACTTAGCAGATCCATTTACGAAGGCTTTGCCAAAGACGAAGCTAACTCACTTAATTGAGGGCATAGGACTTCGTTTGTCTAGTAATCACATGTATATCCGTGAATTTAGTATTTGGATATATGGATGTAATAAACAATTTTATTTATTAATGAAATTTTTATTGTGATATTTTATTAATCCTATTTTTCATGTTTTATCCTTGAATAATATGTGTAATATTATTCTAAATATCCGTTGTCGGTCGATCATATGGGAATATGATTGAATTAAGACAATATCTGAGTGTTTAGTCAGCTTGGCTCACTAACTCACATGGTATTCATTCTGATGCATATTGGATTATCCCACATGAATTATTACTTATGGATCTTTGTCATTAAGTATAATTCATAAAGTTTGTTGTCCTTAGACTTGAGATGCAAGTTGCTACTCGTGTACGTAGTGCATTATTTGATCATAGTCAAAACTACTCCTGGATAAGGGTGGTAAAAAGGCTATTTTTGGTAATGTTGCGAAACACGATGACTACCAATTGTATTCAATAGAGGATTTGTTTCTTCAGTGGAAAACTGAAGTTAGATACTTACTGGCCCACTCATGAATACTTAAGATGTTTGTCTGGCCTGACCCTAATAAGTCTAGAACTGTCTTGACTGTATTCGGTAATCTTAAGTGATTTGAGAAATGAGAAACAGAAGTTAAAATGGAATGACTTTGATCCATCTCCAAGTTTTAACTAGAGTATCTGTAACAAAAGGATATAAACTGAACATAGACTCACAGTGATTTTGGTGAAACTTCACTCGCGCATTTATGGGAACATTGATATGTTGCTAGACATTAATCAATGTTATCATATTTGTTTGAAAATTATTCAAAAGTGGGAGCTGTTAGTATTTGAATGATTTTATCAAATATGTGTCCGTAAATGTGTGAGCCTTTGGGAACGCACACATCGACATTGAGATATTGCTAAATATGCCTAAAGTTATTATTATTAAAGTTAAATGTTAAAATTAATAATTAAGTAACTAGAGGGATTATTGTGTAAATTATAAACTTGAGGACCAAGCTTTACCTATCTATAAATACACCTTTATAGATTAGGGTTAGGTTTAATCCTAATTATTCACAAAATCTCCTCCCCTCTCCTCTCTTGTGTCTTGGCCGATTTTCACACAAACCCAAAAGGTTTTTTCGGTTTTCGATTTTCAATCAAGAGGAAGTAAATCAAGTTAGTTGATTAGATTGGGCAAGTACTAGCATACAAGCATATTGATAAAGACGGTGTCGTGTACGTGAACAAAGGAAGATCTTACACTTAGATCTAAAGGTTTTCTTACATATAATTCAAGGCAATAAGGTAATTCTAATCCGATTTAATTATTCCTATGTGATCCTGTTTTCCGCTGCTATGTATTGTTTGACAATGTAATTCGTGTTGTTTACCTATATGATGGAGCCACAGATACTTCACAGAAGAAAGTTCACAAAATGATGTGGATTATTAGACGGCTACCAACGCGGAGCTTCGGTTTATGTCGGTTACAAGCCGACGAAGTGACGGGGATGGCACGGGTCCGTCACTTCGTCTCGTCGGTTCGCCTCTTCGGATATCCGAAGTGAGCTTTTTGTTTTTTTTTGTTTTTGTTTTTGTTTTTGTTTTGTGTGTATAATATTAAAGGTAAATTGGTAAATGTGAGACCAGAAAAATGAAGTGACGGATCAGGGATGGGAGTGGTCAGTCAGTTTCAGTAAGTTTTAGTCAGTTTTCTGAAAAAGCTGACGTGACGCTGACGTGGCTCCGTCAGTTTCAGTCAGTTTGAGTTAGGGTTGGGAGGAGTCTTACATAGACCAATCACATTTTAATTTTATTTCACTATCTTCCATCTCTCTTCTCATACTATTGGTCTACCTCATTTTGTGAAACATTTTTTGTGATTCAATTATTTCTCATAATTTTAAGGTTTGTTGTCCAAAACTGTTGGAAATTTGTTGTTTGGGTATGATGATAATCATAGGTATCTTGAATATGACTTTGAATCGTTTAAAGATATTACACTTTCATATTGTAGTAATTTGACACACTATTGCCTCGGATTACACGAAATCTACAACTGGATAAGACAAAGTTTCAATCAAGAGTTCAAGCAATGCAATACTTAAGCAAAACATGCATAGAAGTGGTTTTTGTCCTCATATATCGATCGTGTAAAGACCAAATAACCATGATCATATATATATATAGGGGGTAGGTTCAAACGAGAATCACAAAAGGTACAGAACTGCGAGAACTTTATATTACATTGTTTTTATACATGTAAACGCAACAATTTACACATAAATGTTAATTTAATGTTCATATTATTGACAAACAAAAGTTAAAAACCACAAAAGACGTGTTAAACAATAAAACATATGAAGTGTTCACATGTGCACATATCAGATGTGCACATGTGTGCATATGTGAACGAAATATATAAATTTGATTTAAAGGTTATTTTGATATTTTCTCAAACTATTTTGCTTTTAACCTTAATCTAGATCACTGTTCACATGTAATTGAATCATTAAACATGTTAAAATCTCTATATTGTAAAAGTTCTCGTAGTTCTGTACCTTTTTGTGGTTCTCATTTGAACCTTTGGCTATAGGGTCAGGTTCAAACGAGAACCAACAAAAGATACAAAACTGCGAGAACCAGTTTTAACCGTTAGATGATGCACATCAACGGTTTCAAATTAAGTAGCATTATTGTAAATCTTGAATTTGAAATAAAATGCCTACACATAAGAGGAAGGGTAATATAGTCCATTTCAATTGTACGAGTCTCATAAAAGATTTCAAATTGATGGTAGAACGGAGTGGACTTAAAATGTGTTAGTCCCTGTTTAACTTAATAAACAATCGTATATAATAAGCCTTGAATGTATTATTGAGAAGTTGCGGAATCACACTCAATAATATTAAGAAGATCTAAGAATATAAATTAATATGATTAACACAATAATATATCGAAAGCTTCAATCTTATTAATGATATAAGACGAATACACTTAATGTATTAGGGTTACAGAAAACCTTGAAGCTGCGCAAAATCTTAACCTATCTAGGTCTAAAGGATCTCTATTTATAACACATAGAGTCCTATACAATCTCCTACGAATATGGAATAAAATAACTTCCATAACCGACTCATACTTATCACAAAATCATAAACAGTTGTAACTACCATTCTGAAGTAAACAGTTGTAACTATTACACATTCAGTGGTAACTGCTTCAATTGTAATATAAGACTTAAGTACAAATATATAATCAGTGTTAACTGCTACATATATAACTAACAGTTACAGATACATAAGCAGTTTTAACTACTTACAGACACATAACTATCAGTTGAAATCTATCTTCAACCAGTTGTAACACTTGTCTTCTCTTCAGATTTCTTCTATCAGTTGTAGCTTTGTAAAGACAGTTTTATCCTTCAACATAAACAGTTTTAAACACTTTGTACTATGTCTTCTCATCCACAACTTTAATTCAGACCAGAAACAGTTTTGACCCAACAATCTCCCCCTAAACTTAATCTGTCCTTCACAGTATTAAGTTTCTTCTAATCCTCCATTATGAGCTTCACAAAATTCTTTCAAAACTGTCAGTCTTTTCTTCTCTTCCTTCTATATATCTCTTCCTTCTTATAAATCTGATTCAGCACCATATAAACCAATTCCAGAGCTACATCATCTAAAACTATAGCTTGTAACCTTGCATTTCTCATACTCATCAAAAATCTCAGATTTATATCATAAAATCTATCTGTCAACAACCACATAAACACTGCATCATCCATAACAATCTGATGTACTCCTGGTTTGGCATGATAAATCCAATTTCTGACCTTGCTTAAAGTAGTAAATTGAAATGGAAACTCTTCTGGTTCAAACATAGCCTTAATCCAATGCCATGTAACCTTCTCAACCAGATTATCAAACTCCTTTAAATCCAAATTCTTCTCCATTCCAATCTCATATATTCTGACCAAATCAGTTCTACTAATCCTCTTTATCAAATCTCTAAAAGATCTCCACCAAGATACATTTTCATCTGCTCTTTCAATTTTAATCTTGTGAATCTTAACAGGATTGACAAACTGCTCAATTGACCAATCAATAATACCAGGCAGCTCAACATTAATTACCTCTGACTTCACTAGTTGTAACAGAATAAATTCCTTCAATTCATCAACATTCCTTTCTCTATCAGGAATTTCATCCAATTCTCTTTTCTTTCTTTCAATTTCATCTTTCTTTCTCTTCTCATCCTCTTCCTTTTCTCTCTTTTCCTTTTCTTCCTTTTCTTTTAATTTCTTTTCTTTTTCAGCCTTTTTCTTTTCCTTTTCTGCTTCTTGCTTTTCTTTTTCTTTCCTCTCAATCACTTCAGGATTCATATCATCCTTATCCCACAAATTCTGCAATCTCACCAAAGTCATCTGCTTCAATGCATTCATAGGAATATACCCACCTTTAGTTTTGCAATCAAACTCTTCCTCATCTGAGCTTTTGTTGGTGGTTTAGCTGCCTTTTTCTTTCTAGCCTCTTCTGCTTTCTTTTTCTTGAGTTGATCAACCAAATACTCAATATCATCCTGCTTCTGCTCTTTCAACAAGTACTCATCCCATTCTGCTACCTGTTCCTTAGTCATTTTGACAAACTTACCAGTCTCAATTTCAACATCAATCAAATCTTCTGCATTGAGCTCAGCATGTAGTCTTTGTGCATATTCAGTATCATGAGCAGTTACAGCAGCTGGCACTGGCTTTTGCTTTTTCTTCTTTGGTTCTTCTACCAGGTTTCCCTTGCCTTTATCTTTTGGATCAATCTTTGGTAATTCTTTCTTCTGATGAACAGGAGCTGCAGCAGGTTCTCTGATAGTAAATCCAGGTTAAGATGGTTGTGTAGATTTCTTCTTTGGTGTTTCAACCTTCTTCCCTGTTCCTGTCATCTTAGCAGTTTTAACTGGAATGCTCTTCTTTCTAGTTTTTTCAACTTGTTGTTGAGCATCAGTCTTTTCTTTTTCAACTGCTATCTCTGGTTTATTCACCTCATCACCATCATCATCATCAATCTTTAGCTCCTCAGTCTTATCTCCCATATTAACCTCTGCAGTTTGATCCACTGAACCAATAACCTCAGTATGTTCAGATATATTATCATCTGCCACTGGTTCATTCATCTCTGTTTCCACTGTTTCATATACTGACTCATTCATTTCTGGCTCTGTTGGTAGTGTTGGAGGTGTATGTACAAACTCATCATCTTCTGGTTGTTCCATTTCAATCTCCTCATCAACTTTCTCATCATCAGACACAACCTTATCATCCTTATTTACCTTATCACCCATGTTTGTCCAGACCTTCTCCCCCTTTTTGAAAGCATTTTGTGGAAACTGATACGCATCCTCAGGTTCAGAAGTATCATGAACCACATACTTTCTTCCTTTCTTCAAACACTTAATGACAATCCTTTCTAACTGCTGCACTCTCCTCTGCAATTGATCCACAATCTCATCCTTAGCTCTATTCTTCTTCCTCTCCTTAACAAATTTTGACCGGACATAGTCAATCATAGCTTTCAATTCTGAGTTAGTTATAGCCTCAACACCTTCAGGATGTGAATCCTTTGGTGAATCATTGACATTATCAAACTCTGACTCATGCCTAGCATGATCATCAAAGTCCCCTTGGTTCTTGGTACTTGGACCACTAGGATCATCTACAGGTGTAGAATCATGTCCAGGTGTTGCCTCTGATTGGGTCTTATTTATGTTACTTCTGTCCTGCTCTGCCAGTGGGCTAGAAGTAGTAGAAGCAGCCCTCTCAGAATGATCAACCTCCTCCTCATTGATCATCTGCTGTGGTGAATCATTTGACTGAGACACCTGAGCAGCAGCAGCCTTAGATGCCTGTTTTCTAGCCTTTGTGGCTCTAAAAGATTTAGCTGTTGTGGTCCCTTGTTTTCTTTTAATACCCTTAGCTACTGTGGGTTGAGAAGTGGTGGGTGGAACCATTCTCTCAGTAGCTGGTTCAGCTTCAGTTGGTGGTACTGATGCTGTGGTGGAAGGTGCAGGAAGCATAGTAGGAAATAATGCTGTAACCTTCCCAGAAAATTTAGTATCTCTCTTCATATTTACAAAAACTTTTGGTTTAAAAGAGACAATACCAATAACTTTATCAAGTGCAGTTAAATTAGGAATTTGTTCATTTAAGAACAACTGCACAAATCGTGGATACATCAAAAATTTAATCTTTGGTTGCTCAATGTTTCTAAGCATACCAGCAAATATCAGATTTGAAAAATTAAACCTTTGACCAGTTGCAAGACAAGCAATTGCATAAGCAATGTTGCTTCCAAACTGTTCAAAAGATGATCTTTTAGATGACAAACAGTGTAAAATTGTATGTATCAAAAACCTCCACTGATGAGAAAATAAGGTTTTCTGAAAAGTAAAAACTTCAAAAGAACCCTGATAACCCATCAAGCGTAAAGTATCATATATAACGGAATAATCTAAAGAGGTTATACCTGCCTCATCATCTAGTTGTAATGAAGATCTAACAGTAGCTTCAGTAACTACAACTCGTGTATCCATGACTTTTGAAATGATTCGTTTAATCCCCTGTTCCTCTTCTATCGTCGCATTCACCCAGAAATTGTTGATATGATCATGAGATATTCTGGGTGCCACAATAAGAGCATGACGAATATGTGAAGCACGAAGGAAATCAATGATTTCCACATACTCGTTTGCCTCAGCAGGTTTCATCAAGAATGCGATCATATTATGATCTTTTCCAATCGGTAGTTGAACAGTAGACGAAGTAGATGCCATGATAAGAAATCACGAAATCGAAGAGAATCAAAGATGATTTACAGAATTGAGAATCTATGAGACTTAGCGCAGTGGTTTGTGTGTGTAATTTTGAAAGCGTAATGAAAAACCCTAAGTGTTGAGAGTTAAGTACTGAAATTAAATCAGTTGTAAACCCTAATTTGACCAGATCCCCAATTATAACTAAAACAGTGTTAATCAAGAAAAATAACATGTTCAGTGGTAATTGTGAGAATAACCATCAGTGGTAAGCAACACTTGGTTTTTCAAATGCATCATTTACATAATAAAGCTAGCAGTGCTCACTTGTACAAGCAGTACCAACCGACCAAGGCAGTGCTAACTTAATACAAGTAGTACTTCAGATCTAGCAAAATCATATAAACAAAGCAGTGGTTGATTTTTATTTATTTTTTATTTTTTTACCGAAAGCTAAACTCCAACAAGCAGTAAAACACCAACATATACACCTGCAGTAGTTAAACTCCAAGGCATAGTAATATAACCTGCAGTGTCAATGCAAACAAAAATACACGTATACAGTGTTAACTATACACTAACAGTGATGAAGTGATTATTACCACTGTTTATACAAAAAGTAGTAAACAGTGATAACTATACACAATACACACTATCAGTGTTTAATTAACAAATCAGTATTAACCCAAATTGAAACACAGTAGATATTATTCACAGAAAGCAGTGATAAGAAAAATACTTAAGACAAATTGATCATTCAAATACTAGTAACCAAGAATGTGAATCTGCCTACATCAAAAGCTTTAGTAAACAGATCAGCAAACTGATTATCAGTATGAATTTTCAAAATTTGAATAAGTCTTTTCTCATTACAGTCTCTAATGAAATGATATCTAATTTCAATGTGCTTTGTTTTAGAATGTTTAACTGGGTTATTGATAATACTGATTGCAGAACTGTTATCAATAAAAATTGGAGTATTAAGAAAGGTAAAACCATAATCTAACATCTGATTCTGAATCCATAGCACTTGTGCACAACAACTTGCAGCTGCTACATATTCTGCCTCTGCTGTAGATGTAGATACAGTGGTTTGTTTCTTGCATTGCCATGAAACCAATCTATCTCCCAAAAATTGACAACCTCCTGATGTAGATTTCCTGTCCAGATTAGCTCCTCCATAATCACTATCTGTATAAGCTATCAGATCAAAAGAAGTAAACTTTGGATACCAAAGGCCCAATTTTGGTTGACCCTTTAAATATCTAAATATTCTTTTGACTGCAAGAAGATGTGACAGCTTTGGATTAGCTTGAAATCTTGCACATAAGCACACTGCAAACATGATGTCAGGCCTTGATGAAGTGAGATACATAAGAGACCCGATCATTGATCTGTAGAGATGTTCATCCACACTCTCCCCCTCAAGATCTGCATGTAATTTCTTGTTTGTCTCCACTGGTGTGCTTGCAACTTTAGCATCTTTGTACCCAAACCGATCCAGTATATCATTAACATACTTACTTTGATGAATAAAGATTCCTTCTTTCTGTTGCTTCACTTGCAGCCCCAAGAAAAATGTTAATTCCCCCATGGAGCTCATCTTGAACTTCTCATGCATCAGTGATTCAAACTCCTTGCAAAGACTATCCTTTGTTGAACCAAAAATGATATCATCTACATAGACTTGAACCAGTAGTATATCATTCTTAATTCTTTTAGTGAACAAAGTTTTATCTATTGCACCCCTTTTGAATCCATTCTGCAACAGATAATCTGAAAAAGTATCATACCAAGCTCTAGGTGCTTGATGTAATCTATAAAGAGCTTTTTCAAGTTTGAAAACTTTATCAGGAAACTTGGAATCTTCAAACCCTGGTGGTTGGCATACATAAACCTCTTCCTGTATAGTGCCATACAGGAAAGCACTCTTAACATCCATCTGATACACAATGAATCCCTTGAATGAAGCATAAGCCAAAAACAATCTAATTGCCTCTATTCTTGCAACAGGTGCAAAAACTTCATCATAATCAATCCCCTCTTCTTGTGAATATCCCTGTGCAACCAATCTAGCCTTGTTTTTGATCACTATACCTCTTTCATCTTTCTTGTTTTTGAAAATCCATTTAGTACCAATTGCCCTCTTCCCTTTGGGCAAATCAACCAATGTCCAGACTTCTTGAATCTTAAACTGAAGCAACTCCTCTTGCATAGCTTCAATCCAACTAGGATCTCTCAAAGCTTCAGTAACCTTCTTTGGTTCTGTTTGAGATAGAAAACAGGCAAACAAAGAAGTATTAAGTGCTTCTGTATCAAGATTTACTTCATCCTCATTTGCTGAAGCTTCAAACACCTGACTTTGATTTCTTGTTTTAACGGCAGATTCAATATCTCCTATTACATTCTCAAGTGGATGATCTTTATGAGTAATGTATTTAGATGCTGCCGTTTCTTGAATCTCCACCTCCAAGTTGGTATAATTTCCTTCTTGTCCAGACTCACTACTTGACACTTCTCTTGAAATTCTCTTTGACAAAGGAGTAGAGCTCATCAAATGTAAATAATTCAATTGTTCCTGCTCCTTGTCAAGTTGCTTTGTTGGTGTCTGATCAACATCTACATCTACCTTTGAATACTTCTGTGTTGGACTCATATCACTGTCTTCTGCACTGTCTTCCATAACTGGTCTATCAGAATCATCAACATGAGTAAATGATGTTTCATCTGATTTTTCTGATTCCACATTCTGTGATGTCTTTGGTTGATCAGTTTCAAACACTTCTAGGGGATCAGGAGACCAAATTGGAAACAATATGTATTCCAATGAATCAATCTTCTTCCGGCTGGTATTCCTGAGTCTGATCTACCTTCTCCAGCACCTGTTCCTGTATTTGTACATGCACTTGTACCTGCACTAGCATCCACATTTGTATATCTAAAAGCAGTATTAAGTGCATCAATATCAAACAGTGACTAAGGACCTTTTCCATCAGGATTAACCGTGTTTTCATTAAAAGTGATGTTCATTGATTCTTCTATAATCCTGGTCCTTTGATTGAATACCCTATAAGCTTTACTTTGAATAGAGTAACCAACAAATATCCCCTCATCTGCCTTACTCTCAAACTTACCTAAGTGATCTTTGGTATTTAAGATTGTACAAGGACACCCAAAAGATTTTAAGAAACTAACCAAAGGCTTTTTCTTAAATAGCAGTTCATATGGTGTCTTGTTATGAGGCTTAACAACTAATACCCTATTTTGAACATAGCAAGCTGTGCTAACTGCCTCTGCCCAATAGGACATAGGTAGCTTTGCATCAGATAGCATGGTTCTAGCAGCCTTAATCAGTGTCCTATTCCTCCTTTCAGCTACTCCATTTTGTTGAGGAGTTCTAGGTGCACTAAATTCTCTCTTAATACCTTTAACTTCACAGAATTTATCCATCTCATGATTTTTAAATTCTGTTCCATTGTCACTTCTGATGATCTTTACTCTTTTATCCAATTGATTTTCCATCTTAGTTATAAATGATCTAAGTATTTCACCTGTCTCATCCTTTGTCCTAAGAAAGAAAACCCATGTAAATCTAGTGTAATCATCAATAATCACAAGGCAATAAGATCTTTTCCCCATACTACTTATACTGGTTGGTCCAAATAAGTCCATATGCAATAAGTGTAAGGGTGTGCAGTTTGTGTTCACAGTTTTGGACTTAAATGAGGATTTGTGTTGCTTTCCCTTTTGACAAGAAACACAATGATCATCACATGAATATACCTTTTCAAGCAAACCTCTAACAAGCTTGTTTTTGACAATTTTATTAATGGTTTTGAAATTCATGTGACACATCCTTCTATGCCACAGTTCAGATTCATTCACACTTGCTTTAGAAATAAGACAGTTTAAATCGGGTTGAGGTGTCATATTTGCTAAGTCACACTTATATACATTATCTTTCCTTGGAATTCTCATTAAAATCATGTTTTCAGGTATTTTGAATTCCTTGGACAAGATAAGGCATTCAGTGTCAGTAAAATGAACTGGGTTCTTTTTATCTGTGATTTGACTCACACTTAGCAAATTATACCTCAGTTGTTCCACAAAATAAACATTATCAAAACTTAGCTTTTCACTCTGAACTGTCCCTTTGCCTGTGATCTTGCCTCCTTTTGGATTGCTTCCAAAAGCTACATATCCACCATCAAAAGATTTGAAATCCTGTAGCTTTTCTTTGTCTCCAGTCACGTGCCTTGAGCATCCACTATCAATATGCCATAAGCTCTTTGGCTTGCCCTGCACAAACAGTCAAAAAGAGAATTAATTTCTCTTGGGAACCCAAACCAATTTGGCTTTGGGTTTCCCATGTGCATTCACATATTCAACTTTCTTGAAGATTATTGATTGTGATGCACTATTGGTATTTGGATCTGTTAAATTATCAGACTTAATAGGTGTCCAAATCCAACTTATTTTAGACTTAACAGTGTTCTTTGGCTTAACAGTTTTAACTGTTTTACCAAATGAAAAGTCAGTGTTAATTTTGTTAACACTGTTTTTGAATTTGGTTACCACTGTTTTAGTCTTTAAACTTTTGGCTGAATTTGTTATTACTGCTGCAGTAGATTTATCTGTAACAGTGTTTAACAGGTTAGCCTTTGAGTTTATCTTCTGAACTCTGGCAGTATGATTAACTTTTGATTGAAAATTTTGTTTGTTAATCATATTTGCTTTTGTCCATGACTATTTTCTAATCCTTTGAACATTCTCAGGATTATGATAACAGTCATATTGAAGATGACCCATTTTTCCACATATAAAGCAAGTCATTTCTTTTATCACAGTAACATTATTACCCAGTTTCTGTGAAATCATTTGATTCCAGTTTCTTTGATTACCTCTGGGTTTTTGATTTTGAAAATTCTGTGAAGAAGAAGTACTTGCTTTACATTTACAATTAACACAGTTATTCACAACATATTTAACAACAGGTTTAGTAACTGAATTAACTGTATTACTTACATATCCTAACCCATGTTTAGATTTGTTAGTATTCAAGCTCACATTCTCTAAGGCCAGTTTAGCCTTTTCCTTAAACATTTTCTTACATTCTTCTAGTTTATCAGTTTTAAGCTCAAAAACTAGACCAGTAATTACTCTCTTCACATTCTCACATGTTGACTCAGACTTAGATGATTCAGATTTTACACCCTTCTCACTAACAGATGTCCTATCACTCTGATCATCTTCTTCAGTCCAATCACTAACTTCACCTTCTACAAACAACTCATCATCAGATAAAGTTTTAATTGGATCAGCCTTTTTAACCTCATCTGTCATTCCTCTTTTAAGTGAATTGATATCAATTTCACTTTTAGGAGGAAAGTAGGTGTGATTATAAGGTGGAGGTACATTATTGTACCCTAATCCAGTCTTAATTTTATCATGAATCTGTGAATCAATAAGTTTATTGACACTCTTAGAAGCATATTCTAATTTATTTACATCAAGTCTTATGCTATCTCGTTCACATGTGACCTCAGTAAGTTTCTTAGACAACAACTCGACTTTATCTTTAAAAGTGTCTCTCTCCCACCTAGAATATTCAATGTCATATTTAAACTGTGTTGCATTGACTTCATATGCCTTTATTTGATTTTCCAGATTTTCAATGACTGCTATGGTGTGTTTACTTTTGATTTCCCATTGTTTTAGTTCCTCACACACTTTTATATTATGATCCCTGTAATGTTTAACAGTTTGTTTACAAACAGCAGAACATAATTTATTTTGTACCTCAGTAGGAACTTCTGACTTTTTGTCAGATTCTGCAATGGCCATGAGACATTGATTCTTCACAACATGTTCTTCTTGATCACTCCAGTCCCATCCACAGCCATCCATAGACACCAATGCATTTGCTGAAGCACCCAGAATTGGAATGTTTCTAGTTTGAGTTCCATTGCTTCCAGCTCTCTGACCATTACCATTCTGCTCTTGCATAGGGTTTCTGCATTCTCTAGCAAAGTGTCCCATCTTGTGACAGTTGAAACACTCAATCTTGCTCTTATCAAACCAATTTGCATCATTCCTCTTGTATGCAAAGTTGTTCCTACCAGTCCTCTGCATGAACCTTTTTGCTCTCTGAGTAATCAACGCAATCTGCCACTTAATATCCATCTCCTCTAGATCATCACCATCAAATTGTTCCAGATCTTCATTAGTAAGTGAAGAATTCACATTACTTGCAAAGAAAGATTCTAATATCTGATCATTAGAACTGTTAGATGATGATCCTGCTCCTCCTGAAACATAAGTAGAACCCATTTGACTTGACTCAGCTTTTGTTCCACCCATAGACATAAAAGCAGCATTGTGACTATACCCAGTTGCTTGCTTCTTACTTTCCACCTCAGACTCAAAATTCCTCAGATCATTGTATATATCTTCTAATTCCTTAACTTCAATATCTGAGCTCTGCCTCAATTCAACAGTGTAGATTGTCCATTCATCACCTAATGATCTTAAGAACTTTCTGTTAAGATCTTCTTTGTCAATCTTAACCTTGTGATTTTCCAATTCTCCAACTAATTTAGTAAACCTATCAAAGGTTTGAGTTAGAGTTTCAGTTTTCACATGGCTAAAATTCTCAAATTGTTGCTTTAACAGAGATCTTTTGTTCTTTTTGGTGTTATCATTACCACCAAACCTCTTCTCAATTGCCTCCATTAGTACCTTGGGATCCTCACAAGAATCAAATCTGCTCTGATGCTCATTAGGAATGGATAGCAACAGAGTACTAAGAGCCTTGTACTCTGTAGATCTGATTTTTCTCTCTGCATCAGATGTTGGTGGTGGTCTTGGCTGCTTTACACCATCACCATCAAGCATTACTGGTATACCATTAACAACAACTTCCCATATCTGATAATCTGTGAGAAGCATATATTGCCTGATTCTGACCTTCCATAGGTCAAACTCATCAGGTTTGAGCATTGGAATCTTTGTTGCTTGAATTCCTTCATTCCCTTCAGTAGCCATTGAAATCAAAACTTAATTTAATAACTAAACCTCAAACACTAATACGAATAATCCCAGATCTTCCTGTCTTCAAAGCTTCACAAGCTCTGATACCACTTTGTTAGTCCCTGTTTAACTTAATAAACAATCGTATATAATAAGCCTTGAATGTATTATTGAGAAGTTGCGGAATCACACTCAATAATATTAAGAAGATCTAAGAATATAAATTAATATGATTAACACAATAATATATCGAAAGCTTCAATCTTATTAATGATATAAGACGAATACACTTAATGTATTAGGGTTACAGAAAACCTTGAAGCTGCGCAAAATCTTAACCTATCTAGGTCTGAAGGATCTCTATTTATAAGACATAGAGTCCTATACAATCTCCTACGAATATGGAATAAAATAACTTCCATAACCGACTCATACTTATCACAAAATCATAAACAGTTGTAACTACCATTCTGAAGTAAACAGTTGTAACTATTACACATTCAGTGGTAACTGCTTCAATTGTAATATAAGACTTAAGTACAAATATATAATCAGTGTTAACTGCTACATATATAACTAACAGTTACAGATACATAAGCAGTTTTAACTACTTACAGACACATAACTATCAGTTGAAATCTATCTTCAATCAGTTGTAACACTTGTCTTCTCTTCAGATTTCTTCTATCAGTTGTAGCTTTGTAAAGACAGTTTTATCCTTCAACATAAACAGTTTTAAACACTTTGTACTCTGTCTTCTCATCAACAACTTTAATTCAGACCAGAAACAGTTTTGACCCAACAAAATGCGAGATCAGTTTTCCTAATTATTAGGGATTTTAATTTATTCATAATGTATATTAATGTATTAAATTGCTTATCCACTAAGAATTCACAAAACCAGATTCCATCGTTGTCGCATATAAAAAGAATTATTTTATGATTTTGTATTGGTATTGAATTGTGCACATATGATCATTTTATGATTGTGCAGATATGAACAACTTGTACTAATTCCTGGTTGTACACATATGAACAAACTTTTATACAGAGATATTGTAAACTTTCTTGTTTTACATTGCATAACTAAAGATCGTGTAATAATCATGTGCACATCTAAATGTGCACATATGATCATGTGAACAACTTATCTAAACATGCACATATCTTTCCTAATTACATTAGCATTCCAGTTATGTATGAAAAACGTAATTAACTTTGATGTCATTTATAAACAAGGGTATATATGCATCTTGACGTTCACCGTTAAATTTTATACACCGTTTATATCCATCTATTGATAATTCGATTCACATAAAGTGATTATGAACGCAATCCAATGTAAGAGGAAATGAAATTTCTGATGTATAAAACTAAGAATTGGTCTGGTTTTGAAATGTAACTAACAAAAGCACTAAAATCATGGGGTTCAGTTTTTTTTTTTTATATATTTATCATTAACATTTATTACTATTAACATGTTAAAAGTACTAAATTGCCCTTCTGTGATTAAAAGGAAATATGGTTCTAGCAGTTCTGTGCATTTTGTTGGTTCTCAATTGAACTTTTGACTATATATATATATATGGTAGAGTTCCAATGAGAACACTTTAAAAATAAGATTGGCTAAGAAAACCTCATAAATGCTCAACTAGCAAACAAATTCATTATATTCACACTCAGACATCTCAAATATGTGTAGTAAAATAGATGCGATCTTTCATAAATGCACAAAAATCGAAAAAACGATTGATGCACAATTATAGAGATAATCGTGCATCAATCGTTTTTTCAATTTTTGTGCATTTTTATAAGTCTACATTTATTTGTCTTTGCATATTTGAGATTTACGAATATTAATCTAACTATTTTATCAAGAGTAATTGTGCATTTGAAACGTTTTTTAGCTGTTCTTATTTTTAAGGTGTTCTCATTTTATCCAAACTCTCTCTCTCTCTCTCTCTCTCTCTCTCTCTCTCTATATATATATATATATATATATATATATATATATATATATATATATATATGGACAAAGTGACTATTTATGAAGAGTCATAACTCTTGATGAATGATTATAACCCTTGTGAATAGTCACACTACCCTTTCAATCTCAGTGACTAATTTTGTGACATATTTTGTTACTGTCGCTGATTGCACCCTTTGAAGAGAGGTATCTATTCATTAGGATGGGAAAAAAGGGACAAGATGTAAAAGAAGGATGGGTAAATAGGACATAAAAAAGTAGGATGGGAAAAATGGACAAATTTGAAAGTAGGTTGTGGTTTTAGGTAATTAACCCTAGAAAAATAAGAAGAAATGTATATAACTATAATTTCTTCTAATGGCTATAAAGTCTATAATTATAAAAGCTAGCCATCTAGTTGACAATTTATGTAAGATACAATTCGAAACCTAGTCGATCTATACATGACTGTAACAAGCTGTCAATATAATAACGGTATTTAACGACCAACTATACGATGTGTTTTATGCTCTAATGATTAGTCAGTGTGCGATTTGACGATTAGTTCTGGATAACCGAAGCGACACCGAATAGCGAAAAAATGCGAGGCGCTAAATAAGAGTCTACCGGCATTGTTTTGGGGAGTATAGGTAGCGAAGCTTCAGAGTTGAGAACTTGAATCGCTTGTCTCATCATTGGGCTAAGTTCTGAGTCAGAGTGTACGCACCATAATCGAACAATCATCAACCGTTTGATTTCCTCTTCCACAAAATCCGACCCCAAAGGTGGATCAACTGCTTCTAAAAGAGCCCCGGTCCCGTAAAGCTCCCAAACCCATTGTAGTAATTGTCTTTGATTTTCTTGAGCCTTGTACTCGATGGGTTTTCGTCCACATGCTATTTCCAACGCAACAACTCCAAAGATAAAGACGTTTGATTCTTTGCTTGCTTTGCCGGTTACTAAATATTCAGGAGCCATGTAACCTAAGGTTCCAGCAAATGTGGATGTATGCGAGCCTTTCGCGTGGTCAACCAATTTAGCTAACCCGAAATCACCAAGCTTTGATTTGAAATTTGAATCCAACATCACATTACTTGATTTAGTATCTCTATGTAAAACACATTGCTCCCATTCTTCATGTAGATACAACAAAGCAGAAGCCAAACCACTTTCAATTTTGTACCTTGTGCCCCAACTCAACAAACTCTTCCCCTTGCAAAGATGTGAATCTAAACTTCCGTTTTCCATATTCTCGTAAACAAGCAATTGTTCACCTTTCTCATGACACCAACCTGTGAGTTGCACTAGGTTTCTATGTCTTAACTGGCTAATGATACTAACTTCAGATGCGTACTCCTCAATCCCCTGTTTTGAACTCTTTGACACCCTTGTAACCGTAATATATGTGTTTGAATCTTTCAATTAACCTCTGTAGAACCCACCAAAACCTCCCTCCCCAAGCTTCTTGTTCTCAGCAAAGTCACTAGTTAATTGAGCTAATTCGTCATAAGAGAATTGTTTTGGCCCGATGCCAATTTTGAATTCCTCGTGCATCTCAACATCGAATTCAATTTCTTCTGCTTCATCTTCCTTTCTTTTCTTCTTCCTCGTCCAAAAAACAACTACAAGCACATCAACAAAAGTGATCGAAACCGGTAATCCAACTATTAATCCCAACTTGCTCTTTTTCCCATTCTTCAAATCAGGAATCGGGAGAATAATATCAGGGGCCGGGATTGGTGGCACCTCGCTATTTTTATCATCGACTAAATCTGAACTATCAAAAGTCTAAGATCTAACGGTATTCCTCTGGAATACTGCACCATTCGCGGCTGAAAACCCGAAAATAACCCATTCTGGCAATTGATTCCGTAGTAAAATAGAGTCCATCTTGACATACGACTGTATTGTTTTGAAAACCAGTAAAGGAAACACTAAGATTTTTGAAAACCGAATCATATGTAATCCAAGCTTGACATTCACGCCCACCGGTTACATCGCTTAACCATTTTTAAGCTGCAGCAGAAGAAACAGAGCTAATATCGATACCCACATGATCGCCCATTAAAGTATCCCTACCGATTACTGGATCCCAATTTGTGTTCCAAAATGTATCGAACTCCACTGCAACAAATCGGGAAGCTACAAAATTGGGCGTGACATTGAACGGAAGCCCCATGGCTCCACCATCTGTCATGACAGAGTTATTATGAGCAAGAAATAATGTGAGACCATCACCATAAGAAGTACTCCGATTTGAATCAATCACAAAAGTGAAATTTGTAGAGAAATTTGCTAGTTCACCAGATCTACTGTCCCAAAGATGAAGTGGTGTGATGTATGTCACCCGTCCGGAGCTCCACCTACTCATATTGGAATCAATCATATATGGGGTCAACTGATTTCCTCCATGTTGGGTCAGATTGAAGATTGGAGCATATTGAAAATTCTTCTAAGTGTTTAGTACTGCTGGGCTTTCACAGTTAATACCGCTGGTTAGTTTCTACTGCTCGTTCATTATTTCTACTGCTACAAAAGTTAGTGCTGCCAGGCCAATGCTTCAAAGTCAATGCTGCTGCAAGGATTACTACTGCCAACAAGGTTTCTACTGCTAGGTGTAATTCTGCAGTTAGTACTGCTAGTTGTAAATGCAGTGATTAATACTGTTGATGTAATTTACAGTATTAATACTGCTTAGTGGGTCTGTCAGATTACCAAATCTATAATAAGTCAAATGTACACTATTTGCAGACCATGCTTAAGGTTTGCAGATCACGTTTAGATAGATTTATTTCCAAGCTTTAATTACAGTCACGTGTAAAGGACAACTCTACCTTTTATAATAGAGTTTCCTAACTTAGAGGTATGGTGTACATGTATAGTATGTTTGCTATATATGTTTGTATGTAAGTGTGTCTAAAAAAATTAGTTGTATCGAACAAGTTAGAATAGCTTCAAGGTTTCTTTGTAAATCCTGATACAAATTCAGTGTATCCGTATTATTCAAGTAATAATATTGAAGCTTTTGGTTATCATTTTACTTGTTATTGTTTGTTCTTTACAAGTAATTTACGTTCTTATATTAACAAGTGTGATTCCACAACTTCTTGTTGGTTATTCAAAGCTTGTGTTTGTGTTGTAATTCTTGATAGTGATCAAGTCAATCCTGACAAGTGGTATCAGAGCTTTGTTAGCTTTGAAGATAGGAAGATCTGGGTGGTTAGCTTTGCTGTATTGAAGTTCAGGCTCATTTAAGTTCGATTAAAAATGGCTTCTGAGGTGGTAGATGGTGTTCAGGTATCAAAAATACCCATACTCAAGCCAAATGAGTATGACATGTGGAAATTTAGAATCAAGCAACACATGTTGCTTACAGATTACCAAATGTGGGACATTATGGTAAATGATCCAAAATATCTAACTGATGCAAATGGTGTTAGGCAGCCAAGAGCACCACCAACAACAGATGCTGAAAGAAGAGAAAGAGGAATAGAACTTAAAGCTCTTAGCACCCTATTGGTGGCCATACCAAATGAGTATCAAAGGATGTTTGAGAACTGTGAAGATGCGAAGGTTCTTATGGAAGCTATAGATAAAAGATTTGGTGGTAATGAGAGCACCAAGAAGAATAAGAGATCTTTGCTCAAACAACATATTGAAAATTTTGGTTCTATCAAATCTGAAACTTTAACACAAACATATGATAGATTTTCAAAGCTTGTTGGTGATCTTGAGAATCACAATGTTAAGATTGATAAGGATGATCTTAACAGGAAATTTTTAAGGTCACTTGGAGAAGAGTGGACCATTTACATAGTAGGTTTGAGGCAGGGAAGTGATCTAGACGACAAGGAGCTAGATGACTTGTATAATGATCTTAGATCTTTTGAACCTGAAGTGGAAAGCAAGAAGCTATCCACCATATACACACAGAATGTGCAGAATGCAGCCTTCATGTCCATGGGTAGAGTGCAAGTAGATCCTAACACATATGGATCTACATTCACTGCTACAGGATCTGGATCATCATCACAGGATAGATCTTGTGATCAAGTGTTGGAAGCATTCTTTGCTAGTCATGTGACTTCATCACTGACTAATGAAGAGTTAGCACAGATCAATCCTGATGATCTGGAGGAAATGGACATCAAATGGCATATGGCCATGATCACAATGAGGGCTAAGAGGTATCTGCAGAGGACAGGAAGGAATAACTTTTCCTTGAAAAGAGAAGACAATGCAGGGTTTGACAAAAGGAAAGTGGAGTGCTAGAACTGCCACAAAACGGGCCACTTTGCCAGAGAGTGCAGATCTGGAAGGCAGGAGGGAAATGTGCAAAGAACTGGGGGGTTCAATGGAGCTCAAAAGAGAAATATTCCAGTTCAAGGTGCTACTGAAAATGCTTTGGTGTCACAGGATGTATTAGGGTTTGATTGGAGTGACCAAGCTGAACATGGAGTTCAGAATCAAGCATTGATGGCACAGACAGAAGCTGAAAAGTCCAATGAAGTTCTATATGAGGTACATATTAAATTATGTTATGCTATATGCAAGAAAACTGTTAAACACTATAGAGATCATAATGCTAAAATCTGTGAAGAACTCAAACACTGGGACATCAAAAGTAGGCACACAACCACTGCTATAGAAAACCTTGAAAAGACCATTAAAGCATATCAGACAAATGAAACTCAATTTGATTATGATGTCAAGTATGCTAGGTGGGAAAGGGATGTCTTAAAGGACAAAGTGGATGAGCTAACCAAAAAGTTAGCTGAGGTCACAAGTGAGAAATAATGCATAAAATTAAAAGTTAGTGATCTAGAAAATGCCTCAAAAAAATGTTTAAAACATAATCAAAACACAGATTTATGATAAAATTAAAACTGGCTTAGGTTATAACTGTGTACCACTTCCAAAATCTGATATTGACATTAGCAAACTTAAGGAGGAAATGGTAGATGAGGTTAAAAAGGTAGATCCAGTAAAGGTTTTAGAAGATGATGTGGATCTAAATAGGGTAAAGGTAACTGAATGGATATTTGATGATGAGGATGAGTCTACCTCTGAAGTAAAGAAGAGTGTTAAAATTGAAACATCATGTGAGAAAGGCAAGAAAGTAATTACTGGACTAGTTTCACAAATTAAAAATGAGAAATTAGTAGAGGGTAAGAAGATGTTTCAAGAAAAGGCAAAGCTAAACCTGGAAAAGTTAAACACCAAAGATAACAAATCTAGAAGAGGTCTTAGTTTTGTTAAGAAACATGAAAAGGCAAATAGTAATTCTGTTAACAAATATGTTCATGTTAAACCTTTTAATGTTAACTGTGCTAATTGCAACTGTGAAGCAAGCAGCTCTTCACCACCAAACAAATTAAAAACAAGTCCCAGATGAAATCAAAGAAATTGGAACCAAATGGTTTCACAAAAACTGGGATCAAAATTTCAAGTGGTGAAAAGGAAGGCATGCTTTATTTGTGGTAGAACAAACCATCTTCAACATGAATGCCATCATAATCCAAGAAATCAAAGGGTTATAAGACAATCATGGACAACATCTGACAGAATTAATCATCAAAACTTTAAATCAAAAGTTAATTCTGTTAATGCTGCTAAGAAGATCAAGGCTAAATTTATTAATACTGCTGCACCAAAAGTTATTGCAGCATCATTAATCAAAAACAAAGCCAATAGTAGAAACAAGGCTAATGCAGCAACAAAAATTAATGCTGCCAAGCATATTAATACTGCTAGCAAGATTAATGCTGCTAAGCATGTTACTACTGCTTTCACAATTAAGACTGCTCGACCAGTTAATACTGGTAGTTCAGTTAAGACTGTCAAAGTAGTTAGTACTGTTAAGCGTATTAATACTGTTAGGCATTTTAGTAATGGTTCAGCTTTAATATAGCTATACCAATTTCTGCTGTCAAGTCTAACATTTGTTGGATTAGGAAACCCGTTAGTACTGCTAATTCAAATGTTTCCAAAACCAACAGTGTATCACAATCAATGATCTTTAAGAGAGTTGATTCTGTTGATACACAAGGGAGACCCAAAACCAAATTGGTTTGGGTTCCCAAGCAAAAATGATCATCTCCTTTGTAATTGAATGTGCAAGGTAAACCAAGAAGCTTATGACACATTGATAATGGTTGCTCTAGGCACATGACTGGAGATAGAAGCAAGCTACAGAACTTCAAAGAATTTGATGGTGGACCTGTAGCATTTGGAAGTAATCCTAAGGGTGGAAAGATTACAGGAAAATGAATCGTCAACAGTGATACGATGAGTTTCAAGGATGTTTATTATGTTGAACAATTGAGGTATAATTTGCTAAGTGTGAGTCAAATCACAGAGAAAAAGAACCCTGTTCAGTTCACTGACACAGAATGCTATATTCAATCTGACAAATTTAAACTTGATGAAATTATGATTTTGATGAAAATTCCTAGAAAGAATAATGTGTACTGCTGTGACTTAGCAAATATGGTACCTCAACAAGAATTAAACTGTCTTATTTCTAAAGCTACTGTTGATGAATCTGAACTTTGGCATAGAAGGATGTGTCACATGAATTACAAAACAATTAGTAAACTTGTTAAAGGCAAACTTGTCAGAGGCTTACCTGTGAAAACATATTCATGTGATGATCATTGTGTTGCCTGTCAAAAAGGGAAGCAACACAAATCCTCTTATAAGAACAAAGCTTTGAACTCCATTTGTTCTCCTTTAAACTTACTGCATATGGACTTGTTTGGACCTACCAATGTTAGTAGTATAGGAAAGAAATCATATTGCTTGGTGATCATTGATGATTATATCAGATTTTGTTATATATTCTTTCTTATGACTAAGGTTGAGACTGGTGATATACTTAGATCATTCATCACTAGGATTGAAAACCAAACCAATCAAAAAGTTAAGATCATCAGGAGTGACAATGGAACAGAATTTAAAAATCATGAAATGGATAAATTATGTGAATCAAAAGGTATTGAGAGACAGTTTAGTGCTCCTAGGACTACACAACAAAATGGAGTAGCTAAAAGAAGGAATATGACACTAAATAAGGCTGCTAGGACTATGTTAGCAGATGCTAAATTATCAATGTCATTCTGGGCAAAAACAGTTAGCACTGCTTGTTATGTTCATAACAAGGTATTAGTTGTTAAGCCTCATAACAGGACTCCTTTTGATTTATTCTTTTCAAGAAAACCATTGGTTAGTTTCTTAAAACCATTTGGATGTCTTGTTACTATCTTGAATACCAAGGATCACCTAGGCAAATTCTAGAGCAAAGTAGATGAATGTATCTTTGTTAGATACTCTATTCAAAGCAAAGCATACAGAGTATTTAACCAAAGAACTAGGATAGTGGAGGAGACCATGAATGTGACCTTCAATGAACATACAACTAGTGTTGTGGGCAAAGGTCCAGATTGGTTGTTTGATATTGATGATCTAACCAAATCATTTAGACATATGTATGAGCATTCAAATGCAGGTACAAGTACATGTGAATCAAGTGGAGCAAATCAGAAGAAAGACACTTTAATAGAATATGTTCTACTTCCAACTTGGACACCTGATCCACATGAGGTTTTTCAAACACCTCCACAAGATCGAGCACAGAGTTCAGAGCCAATCACATCAACTTAGGAAGAAATTGGTGGCTATGATGATGGGAATACATCTTCAGATCCTGAGGGGATTCGAGAAGAAGAAGCATCTGATGTGAATGTAGCTGAAACTGCAGTTGAAAATGCAGAAGAAGCTGCAGATGAGAATCAAGGTCCATCTAGTCTGACTTTGACTGAAACTAGTATTCTGATGGATCAGAATGAAACAAACTTGGAATCTAGGATTCCATTGGCATCTACTTCACATTATTAAGCTCATAGAAGTTATCTACCATTAGAAAATGTGATAGGAGATGTTGGAGCTGGTATTCAAACCAGAAGGCTATCAAGAGACAATGAAGAAGACATCAACACTTCTTTATTTGTTTGCTTTTTGTCTCAGATTGAGCCCAAGAAAGCTATTGAAGCTTTAAAAGATCCAAGCTGGGTTGAAGCAATGCAAGAGGAACTGCTTCAGTTTAAGATCCAAAATGTATGGACCTTAATAGATCTTCCAAGAGGAAAATGGGCTATTGGAACTAAGTGGGTATACATGAACAAAAAGGATAAAAGGGGTATTGTAATTAAGAGCAAAGCAAGATTAGTTGCACATGGATATACTCAAGAAGAGGGTATTGATTATGATGAAGTGTTTGCTCCTGTGGCAAGGATTGAAGCTATAAGACTGTTCTTGGCATATGCTTCTTTTAGGAACTTTAAAGTATACCAAACGGATGTCAAGAGTGCATTTCTGTATGGCACTATTGATGAAGAGGTGTATGTATGCCAACCTCCAGCTATTGAGGATCCAAAGCATCTTGATAAAGTGTACAGATTGGATTAGGCATTGTATGGTTTACATCAAGCCCCAAGGGCTTGGTATGACACTTTATTTGTTTATCTGCTGGAAAATGGCTTCAAGAGGGGTGCAATAGACAAGACATTATTCACTATAAAAAAATAAGAATGATATCCTATTGGTTCAATTTTATGTTGATGATATCATCTTTGGTTCTACAAAAGATTGTCTATGCAAAGAGTTTGAGTCCCTCATGCATCAGAATTTCAAGATGAGCTCAATGGGAGAGTTGACTTTCTTTTTGGGTTTATAAGTGAAGCAGCAGAAGGATATATCTTCATTCACCAAGGAAAAGATGTGAATGATAATCTAGAGAGGTTTGGGTACAAGGATGCAAAGACTGCTAGCACTCCAAGGGAGACACACAAAGCATTACATGCAGATCTTGAGGGGGAGAGTACTGTTGATGAGCACTTGTACAGATCTATGATTGGTTCCCTCATGTATCTAACATCAAGCATACCAGATATTATGTTTGATGTGTATGTTTGTGCTAGATTCCAGGCTAATCCTAAGATGTCACATTTGCATGCTGTTAAAAGAATTTTTAGATATCTTAAAGGTTAACCAAAATTGGGCCTTTGGTATCCTAAGAGTTCTTCTTTTGAGCTAATTGCTTACACTGATAGTGACTATGGAGGTGCCAATATGGATAGGAAGTCTACATCGGGTGGTTGTCAATATCTAGGTTGTAACACCCCCAATTTAATGTTTTGCGGAAGCGACTGTTTTGGGGCGTGACTAATCAATAATCAAACCCAAAGTACAAGCAAACGACTCTAAATGAGACGTTGTAGTAGATGTTACATTAATACATAAGTTTTCAAAAGTAATACATCATTGATGAGTTCGCAACTTGTTTTGTTAGATTTTAAGTACATAATCATTATACAAAAGATAATGCAAGTAAAATCTTCATATGTGTAATTGCATGCGACTCGAGCTACTAAAGCATATCCTGCTGGGCCATCTGTACTGATCAACCCTACTGTTGCTGTGTACCTGAGAATGCATTACTAAAACAGGTCAACCAAAAGGTTGGTGAATCTCACAGGTTTATAGTAAGTAACAGTTTGAACACATTAGCTTGTAAAATCATTGAGTAAATATTGCACAGTCGCAATAGTTTCCGTATATATTGCCATGAGCACCATAGTCGAAGCTTAACAATCAGTGATTTTGCCCTCGTGAATGCTAATCCAGAACATTCATATGTAACGAGTAAGAAACACCCATTTATACTGAATGTTCGGGGTAGTGCGTGCTACCCTGGGTGAGGATTGTCAGTCCTAATGGATCCATTTACTAGTACTCGCGCTTAAGACCATAACTGAAGACTATGATTAAAGGGACTTCATTGGATTAAGTAATCTCATGCAATCGATATACCAGTAAATCAGTTTGTAATCAAGTAAGTAAATACATGTGTTCGAGTAAAACAAGTAATGCATCTCCCCCAAAGTAAAGCAGTAAAAAGGGGCCATGAGACTCACCTGTAGAGCGAGCAATCCTAAAGTGTGTGCGTATGCCAACAGTAATCTCCTAATGCCCTAAACACGCAAGGTTGTATATTTGAAATTAGACATTTAGTAGTTTGTTCAAATGATTGTTCGTTTGGTTAATTATGTCCAAAGTATTCGTCTCGTATTATGTTTGAAGTTTCATTAAAACGCACAGCCCGTTGGTGACGAATAGAAATTACATTTCAAAAATATAATTGTGTTTGTTTTGTTTAATTATGTTCCAATGTGTTCGTTTTTGAAAGACAAATCCAACGCAAAAAGAATCGTCGAAAACGGATGTGTAACGAAGAAGTTATGAAGCAAAACGTAAACGGAACGCGTGCTGATTGGCACTTCACGCGATCATAGTGAATCTCACGCGATTGCGTGAAAAAGGAAGTTCACGCGATCATGGTAAATCTCACACGATTGCGTGAAAAAGGAAGTTCACGCGATCATGGTAAATCTCACGCGATTGCGTGAAAAAGGAAGTTCACGCGATCATGGTAAATCTCACGCGATTGCGTGAAAAAGGAAGTTCACGCGATCATGGTAAATCTCACGCGATTGCGTGAAAATGACGCGATTGCGTCAGATTTTGAGGTGAAAACCACGCGATCGCGTGGATTTCACTGGTTTTGAGTCTGTTCGAAGTTCCAGCATAAAAAATGGGTTTTGGGGTGTGATTCTTGGACATATTCGATAATATAACACTAGTACATGCTAAAACAAGTTATATAAACACGAAAACTTAAGGAAATCGAAAGTGATTCTTACCAAATTAAAAATGGGCTCGAGAGGATGATGATGATGATCCGATGATGATGATGATGATCACAAAAGATGAAGAAGATGATGATTTTGGTGATGTTGTTGTTGATTGTTGTTGTTTTGAGATGGAACGAGAGAGAGCAGAGTCGAGAGAGTGAGAGCAGAGAATGAGTTTGAGTTTGAGTTTGTGAGAGGGAAATAATTGGGGTCGGTGTATATACACCGGCCTCAATTATTGAGGTGTGTGTGTATTTTCGTCCCGTGTTTGTGTACCCGATCGTTAAGTAGTGTAATATTTAAAAATGATAATTTTCTAAATATTATTTCGTATTTGTTAACAATTGAAATATTCTATAAAAATACTTCTAATGAGATATAAAATATATATTAGTTTTAACTCGAAATACACGGATAGTTTTCTGTATCTAAAATGTATTTAAATAAATTTCGGAGTACATTATTATTATTCTCAATAATAATACTTTGTTTAAAAATGTTTTTCACCAAATCTTAATTTGGGTTTCTACGTTCTACCAGATTTGTGTACGTGTGATTATTATATAATCGTTTCGGGTTATATAATACTTTGTAATTAAAGTTCAAATTAGGACGGTAATTTGGGTCATTTTTGACTGGGTGTCACATAGGTGATAGACTAGTATCATGGCAATGCAAGAAGCAGACCACAGTCTCCACATCTATAGTAGAAGCATGATATGTTGCTGCATCAAGCTGATGTGCACAAATTCTTTGGATTCAGAATCAGATGCTGGATTATGGTTTGCAATTTTTAAACACTCCCATGTTTATTGATAATAATTATGCTATCAGTATTATTAACAACCCAGTTAAACATTCAAAAACCAAGCACATTGAAATTAGATATCATTTCATACTGGACTGTGATGAGAAAAGGCTAATTCAAATTTTCAAAGTGTATACTGATAATCAATTTGCAGATCTGTTCACAAAAGCATTTGATGTGGGAAGATTTACATTTTTGGTTACAAGTATTGGCATGATAAATTCTGAATAAGTTTTTCTAATCAAAATTGTTTCTATAAAATACGATTTAGTGCTTGTACTTGGGTTAATACTGATATACTAATTAATGCTGTTAGTATTTTTAATACTGCTATATTAATACTGCTAGTTACTTTTAGTACTACTTGTATTAATACTGTTAGTCATTTTTAATACCTCCTTCATTAATTATTATTGCTTATCTATATGTATCTATTTGTACTGCTAATACTGTGCAGATTATTAGTGTTGCTAGAGTACTTTAATGCTGCTGGTGTTATGCTTTTATCAAAATAAAAAAATAAAAAATGATGTATCTTTTTGCTGCTAAGTATTATTAATACTGCTAACATTGTTTCTATCTTAGTTACTACTACTAGTTGATATTAGTACTGCTTGGCATGGCTAATATTGGCTAAGTCTTTTTAGTACTGCTTGTTTTGAGTTAATACTGCCTTGGTCGGTTAGTACTGCTCATACAAGTTATACTGCTAGCTATATTAGTCTGCGTTACTACTGCTAGTGTTAGTGTCTGGTTAATACCGCTGTATTGTTAATACTGCTAGCACACTTTTAGTACTGCTCATATCGATTAGTATTGCCAGTACAAATTCCACGATTAATACTGCCAGTACTATTTATGTTGTTCAAAGTTAGGGCTTGTTTAAGCTGCTACTTTTAATAGTATAAATAGTCAAACACTTACATTTTTTTTCATTTCCACTGCCAACTACTCTCAAAATTCAAAAATCCGATCAAAACCCTTGCAAAATCAACAATCAATTTCAAATTAAATCGTTCAAATGGCATCTTCTTCTTCATCTATTACGCTACCTAAAGCAGATAAGCATAATCTACTCACGTACCTGCTTAAACCTAAAGGAGCAGAGGATTTCTATGAAATTTTAGATTTCCTAAGAAGATCAAACGTACATTTTGCTCTCACTGTTAACCCCATCATCATCAAGTCTCATCTAAACGACTTCTGGACATCTGCGAAAACAGAGGTTGTAGACAGGGTTACAATAATCAATGGCAAGGTGGCAGACAAAGTGGTGAAGGTTACTCAGGCATCCATCCGTGCTCATCTCCTTTTACAAGATGATGTTGGTATTGAATGTCTCCAAATTTCTGAAATTTATGAAAACTTAAGGTTGTTAGGGTATGAGGGGGAGTTGAACAAATTTACATTTTATAAATATTTATTTTCCCCCCAATGGAAATTTTTAATTCATACCCTACAACAGTGCATTTCACAGAAAAGAACTGCCTGGGATCAGTTCAGTAGCAACATTGCTTCTGCATTGGTCTGCTTAGCTAATGGCAGGCAGTTCAGTTTTTCAAAATTAATTTTCAATGGCATGTTGTATAACCTGGATAATCCAAAAGATAAACTTTTAATGTATCCAAGGTTCTTACAACATATTTTTAATAAAGAATTAACTGACCTACGAAGTGATGGTGGTAAAATTGTTCTCCTCTCTCATACACAAAAACCCTTTGCAAGTATGAGGAGAACAGGGTCTGTTAAACAAATAACTTTTTCTGGGAGGGTCACTGAATTGACTGCACATATGACAAGTGCACCCTCCACAGCAGAGGTAGTACCATCATCTAACTCTGCACCAACAGTTGAGGAAGTAGCCACACCCTCTACTTCTCAACCCACAGCTGTTGGTAAAACAACAAGAAAAACAAGGAACCCTCAACCAACTAAACCTAAAGCCAAAAAGGCTAAAAGACATGTACATGAGGATCCTTCTACTCATGTATCTCAGCCAATTGTTGATAAGGAGGTGGTCAATCATGAGCAGAGAGACCATGTGGAAAGGGATGCTACTACTGCATCTACCCCACTGGGAGTGCAGGATAGTAGTAACATTGATAGGACCCAATCCACGGCAACATTGAACACTGAGATGCTATTGGATACCTCTACTGCTGAGGTTCTAGTGGATATCAATGTATCCGGTGGTCCCAGGTGTAAAGAAACCATGAGGGCCAATGATGCTCAGACTAGGTCTAAGACATTGGCCAAATCTTCCAATGATCCATTGATAGAGGTTAACACTTCTGGAGATGGTGAGGATAGCTCTACACTTCAGGATTTGACGAAAACATGTACCAAGTTATGTGAAGTGGTGGAGAAGCAATGGATGGAAATTGCTAAGTTAAAAAGGACTGTGAAAAGGAGGAGAGGAATGAAAGGAAAAAGAGGGCAAATAATAGGTTTGCAGGACTGAAAAGACTCTACAAGGTGGGCACATCCAGGGTGTTTGAGTCATCAAGCTCAGATGGTGATAATGATCAAAACAAGAATGACCAATGGATGTTCACTGGAGCTCATCCTACTGCTGTATCAAAGGAACAAGCAGATAAATTGTTGGCAGAAGATGAGCAAAGAAAGGAATATGATAAGGAGCTTGAATATGCACCTCCATTTTCAAATGTTAAGCAGATTGAGGGTGCTAGCTTGATGGTTGATGAGACTGTGCAGAATGGTTTTGAGAATGATACATCTGATGATGAATTGATTGAGAAGTCTATGTATGTGGCCGATGATGATGTTGAGGAGCCTGCAGCAACAATATTTGATGATACAAGTGCAGAGCAGATTGGAAATGTTATTGAAAATCTGGCCAAGAAAAACTTGGATATGGATACTTCTGCTGCTGCAATTGATGTTGCAAGGGAGGCTTTGAATGTTAATACTGCTGCAGTTACTACTGTTAGTACTGCTGTTAGTACTGCTAGTTTGGATTCCTTAGTTAATACTGCTAGTGTGTTGGAGCATGCAACGATTAATACTGCCGGGCTTAGTGAGCCAGTTAGTACTGCTAGGCATGAGGAGCCTATTACTACTGCCAATGATGAACTTATAGCTACGGAGGCACTTGTAAATGTATCCAAAACACCAACCCCTATCAAAACTACTATACCAAGGGTTTTGGGTGTTTCATTTATAGAGCCACATTCTGAAAGGGTGATGTCAGAGGGTGTTAAAGAGGCTCCAAGGGAAAAAGAAAAGGCAAAGGCCAAGGACAAGGGCAAGGCCATTATGACTGAACCTGAGATGCCAAAGAAAAAGAAAGATTTAGAGGCATTCAGTGAAAAGAAAGCTAAAAGGATACAAGATGAGTGGAATGCATGGTTATATGATGAGCATGAAGGCATGATTGAGGTGGATGTTGTATCTGGAGTGAAGGTGAAAATGACAAAGGATGAGCAGATTTTGTTTGATCATATACTAGCTCAGAAATCCACAAAAGATGAATGGATCTCTTATACTCCTGCACAAAGACAGGATTATTTGGAGGATCCGCTAGCAAAAAGGAGAAGTAAAGAAGCTGCTGAGAGGCAGGCAAAGCTGAAGGCCAAACCTCCAACTAAAGCTCAAATGAAAGAACATTATGTTAGATGTCTGAGGAGCTCAACTGGTTTGACATTGACTGTGCTTAGAAAGATGGAGTTTGATTCTTTGAAAGCCAGATATGAGGCAGAGCAAAGATTTGTTGCTGATGGTGGAGTGCTTGCAAAGCTTACTCAGAAAGAGGTGATCAGAACTGAGGCACAGATCAAAGGCATTCATGACAAAAGGTTTGGTACAGAAAAGGAATCATCTGGAGAGTTGGCCACTTTCTCAAGAAAAAGAAAATCTAGAAAGAAAGCTGGAGAGGACTTGAACAAAAGGTTGAAAGAAACTGAAAAGGAAAAGGAAAAGGAGATTGAGAAGGAAAAAGAAGCAGAAAAGGAAAGTGATATGCATACTGATGTGCCATCTACTACTGAGGGTGATCATGAGGAAGAGATGGATATGGACAGGCTAAGGGGCATGGTTAAAATAGATAATACAGAGTATGTGCCATTAGCTGTGGAATACCCCATTATTAATTGGTTAATGTACACATATTTTGAAATGAAGAAGAGTTACAAGGTTGTAAGGGCTGGAGACAAAGCAGAATATCATAATTTATTCTGGACCATGGTGACTATCTTTAACAGAGATGAACTAGATCAAATGTGGGATGTTGGAAGGAGAAAACATGCAACTGCAGAAAGGCACAATGATAACATAATCTTATATGATCTGCTTGCATTGTTATCTGAGCCAAATACTGACATGGAGTATTTTCATAAGAAGCCATCAGATATATACTCATGGTACTGCTTTGCCCACAATGGAGTTCATATGATTATTCACAAGGATGGAACTGCTGGCTATTTCTTTGTGGATAAAGAATATCCTTTTCATATCAGAATGATCAAGCAAATGCTACAATTGAAGGTCAAATGTAGAGATGCAGACACTGCAGCCTATCTGATATATATGAATTGGAGAAATTATTGAAAAGAAGAGTTGAGGAGGGCAGAAAGTATGAACAAGAGGTCATTCAGAGGGCATATCCATCCATAAGGGAACAGATCCTAAAAGCCTTCAAGAAAACTTAAATCTGTCTGATGGAAGATTAAGTTTAGGGGGAGATTGTTGGGTCAGATTGAAGATTGGAGCATATTGAAAATTCTTCTAAGTGTTTAGTATTGCTGAGCTTTCACAGTTAATACCGCTGGTTAGTGTTTACTGCTCGTTCATTATTTCTACTGCTACAAAAGTTAGTGCTGTCAGTGTATTTTAGAGTTAGTACTGCCAGGCCAAAGCTTCAAAGTTAATGTTGCTGCAAGGATTACTACTGCCAACAAGGTTTCTACTGCTAGGTGTAATTCTGCAGTTAGTACTGCTAGTTGTAAATGCAGTGATTAATACTGTTAGTGTAATTTACAGTATTAATACTGCTTAGTGGGTCTGTCAGATTACCAAATCTATAATAAGTCAAATGTACGGTATTTGCAGACCATGCTTAAGGTTTGCAGATCACGTTTAGATAGATTTATTTCCAAGCTTTAATTACAGTCACGTGTAAAGGACAACTCTACATTTTATAATAGAGTTTCCTAACTTAGAGGTATGGTGTACATGTATAGTATGTTTGCTATATATGTTTGTATGTAAGTGTGTCTAAAAAAATTAGTTGTATCGAACAAGTTAGAATAGCTTCAAGGTTTCTTTGTAAATCCTGATACAAATTCAGTGTATCCGTATTATTCAAGTAATAATATTGAAGCTTTTGGTTATCATTTTACTTGTTATTGTTTGTTCTTTACAAGTAATTTATGTTCTTAAATTAACAAGTGTGATTCCACAACTTCTTGTTGGTTATTCAAAGCTTGTGTTTGTGTTGTAATTCTTGATAGTGATTAAGTCGATCTTGACACTCCATCAGAGATATTATCTCCGTTTCCCTGGATTACTATGTCTCGATCCTGATTATGTGGGCCGATATATATTTGTCAAGTTGAAGGTAATTGAAGCTGCATAAGGTATGAAACTGAAAGCAAGAAGGAAGATATTGATCTAATACCCCATGACAATAATATCACATGACATATATGTGTCAAACACCCTTAATTAGTTTAAGAATACCGCTGAAATTGGCTAAGCTTTTTGATTTGTTTGTGTAATGTTACATCATTCTAAACATAATCCTATAGATCGATCTCTTCAAGCTATACTTAATATCATAAATCCATGCATTTGAAAAGGTCAAAATCACATTATATAATGACAAGCATCTATTAATAAGATATTTAGGTGCATTGTAGCTAGTTTGATTATCAGATTAAAATAGAATTTATCATATTGACATCATGAAGTGACATTGATTTTTCTCGGAACATTCAGAAAATTAGTCAAGTAAGGACCTGGCTAACACTTTACACAGGGTGGTGATGATAATTCTACCAAATATATTGATAAATCTACTATAAATGTGCATTTTTTGTTTGTACAATACAAAGTGTGAATGGAGAAATGTGGTGGATTTAGCAAAATAGTTGGTGGTCACCGCCCCTTTATATATATACGTATACACAAACCAAACTTAGGTCTATCTAATATAGTGGCTGATTTATAATTTGGGGTGACCCGTAGCAGTTGTATTCAATTTTTGTAAACCCGTACGTAGCACAAACAGAGATTACAACAAAAAACACACTTTTCCATAGGAAATTTACACTTTCTATAGCAAATTGACCCGTAACTAGTTAGCTACGGCTATCCATACCTTCAACGTGGCTCCGCCCCGAATTTTAAATACATATTAATATAAGGAATATTATATTAGGTTGAGTAAATTGTGTGTAATTAAGATAGTAGAAAGTGACGGAGATGACAAAAATCTTTATATGTTTGAAGTTGTCGTGCTAATTACTTAATTTAGATAATAGCGTCAATCTCGATTGAATAAATAAAATCATTAGGTATCTTAATTTGACTTAGAGCACACGGTATCGGCAAGATTTTGGCAGCGTTTTTGGTTGAGAACGTCGTCGGACGGCGTTCTGCCACCCCGGGACGGCGTTCTGCCACCCCAGGACTGCGTTCCCGACGGTGTTCTCGTCACCGTTTTGCTCCCACCGTCCTCTTTCGGACGCTGATCAAAGCAACGTTTCTCATTTTTTTTTCCTTTTTTTTCTTTGTGTGTACCTGATGAGTTTATTTTTGAGTTTTGACAAAATATTTTGTGTATTTTTATTGTTAAGGATTTGGTTGAATTTTTTTGTTTTTGTTTTAGAGCACAGTGTCGGAGCTTCGTACATGGGAGAAAGAAGTAGAAGTGGGAGAAAGAAGAAGGTAGGTTGGAAGCTGGACCATACATCTATATCTATATCTATATAATAATAATAATAATTAATAATATTAATTTAATAGTAATAATAATAATAAAGGAAGGTGGCAGGTTGTCATGTGGAAAAAAAGTTGAAACGGCTTGATTTGTATTTTATATAATTTGCTAGTTGAAAAAAAAAATCTTTAAAAAAAAAAAAAAGTTTTAAATATTATTTTATTTGATTTATTTGTTTTTAATAATTAGTTTATACAATTATTTACATTAAAAAACAAATAAAACAATAAATAAAAAACTCCATAACACTGTGAATACAGTGTCACCACACCACCAAATCCTCACTCACAACATTCTCCAGAACACTGTCTAGAACACTGTTTACCACACCCCGTGCTCTTAACAGCCGGCCTTAATGCTAGCTAGGGAAGGTGTCATAATCACATCACCATCATTTTTAAGTAACATGATACAACTAGTAGTATTATATCCGGGCCCAGATTGTTAAAATATAGAAATAGTTGTTGAAGTTCTAATCATACATTTATATGTTCTCATTTAACATATGATTAATCAAAAACACATAGAAGATATATTTATTTACGTAGTACTTCAATTCATAATAGAAGTTGCCGAAAATAAATTATAAATTCACTTTCAGTTAATTAATACGGAGTATTATGTAAGAAAAAATAAATTTTATAAATACATTTATTATGGAATGATACATATGGCCTTTAGAATACTAACTAGGGTTATTGCCCAGCTTTTGCTAGGATTGAGTCATGAGCACTATAACATGCATCACTTATTTAAAATGATATTATAAATGAAAAAAAAAATTAAATATGATAAGTTTAGTTCATTTGTATTTCAAGAGTGTTAAATTAAAACGTCAAAAAGGTTTTAGAAAAACAAATATTCGTAAAAATAATAATATGACAATTAGATTAGAAAAATAAGACAAAGATATACGTAACAATACTTAGTAATGTCATGAATCGCACCTGTCTACTGTAAAAAATAAAATAAAACGTATAAGTTTGTTAATCTCGGATTTGATTTTAAAAGGGTAAAAAAATTGATCTTGATTTTTAATGTAAAAAACTTACCTTACACATTTGTGATGGATTGTCGTTTCATTTATTAGGATTGTCGTTTGCTACTGTTCATTAGGGGTAAGAGAGTAATTATACAAATAACGATTACTCTCTCTCTATATATATATAATATATATTTCGGTTAAAAAGTTAAACATGGGGGCTTCTAGCCTACTGCTTGACGCATTGAAACTGTGAAGGTGGTTGACAGTTCGACTCCAATCGTGTTTCATATCTGGAAGTCCATTTTTCTATTCTTTTGGAGATATTACAAATTAACAACTCCCTTTAAGTCCGGTGAGGTGCACAGACTCAAATGTTGATCGGCAAGGGATCCGGCGAAGATCATTTACCGGTTATTGCTGCCGATAACCAAACGAAAATCTACCGGTCACTGTCAAAGAAACTTCGCATCTTTTAGAGAGTCGAAAGAGACAACACTATGGCTTCTTAACATACTTTTTGTTATATATATGAGATAAACCGGAAAATTAAAAAATAAGAAAGGACATTGCCATTAAGAAACCCATCTTGGAGTAAGTGACAGAGGAAAGAAACCAAAGCCAGATGAAAATGAAAGTTTGATTATTGTGATAAGAAGTGTTAGTACTTGGTAGGGGTGACTGTGATAATATGTTGTTTTTCATTTATGACAATTGGCAACTTGATGGTTAAATTTGATGAGTGCTACTCCAATAGTGTGGGTGGGATTGACATGTGTAACTCAATAGAGGACAGCTGTGGTGTGTAGTAACCATGAGTTTTTGCCTTTGACTCTCAAGCTTTTTTCTTTGGGATTTAATTTAATTGGTTATTGTTTTAAACTTTTAAAAAAATTGATCTTGATATTTTTAATGTAAAAAACTTGATAATCATGATTTATATGTGTAGTTTTGTCTCCTCGATCAAACTTTTCTTTGATGGAAGTCACATGCTGTTATGATTATTTTTGTATCCACATTATCTAATCCAAAACTTTTGCTACTGAGTATACCATGAGGCATGAGTGCAACATGCATTGCGAATTAAAATAATGGATTCCAATTGCTCATTGAAGAAACAATAACCTGAAAAAAATCATACAAAATCAAAAGTTTGATCACGTCATGTTAGAATGCGGGTTCAAAATAAATGAGTGTGACAAGTGTGTCTATGTGAAAGACACGGCACGTGGATATGTCATCTTATGTCTATATGTGGACGATATGCTTATTATTGGAAGCAATAATGAGATGATAAGATCTACCAAAGACATGTTGAAATCTAGGTTTGGCATGAAGGATATGGGCTTAGCTGATTTGATTTTTGGAGTCAAGATCATAAGAACCCATGATGGACTTGTGTTGAGTCAAAAACACTATGTGGACAAAATTCTTGAGAAATTCAATGCGAATGACTCTAACATAGCTAGGACTCCTATTGATACGAGTCAACATCTAGCTAAGAATAGAGGAGCGCCTGTGGCCCAGCTTGAATACTCAAGAATAATTGGCAGTCTAATGTATTTGATGAGTTGTACTAGACCTGACATAGCTTATGCTGTGAGTAGGTTAAGTAGATATACGAGTAATCCAAGCTCCGAGCATTGGAAAAGCATAACTCGACTGCTCAGGTATTTGAGATTCACTCGTGAATATGGACTGCATTATAACAGATATCCAGCTATAATCGAAGGATACAATGATACAAATTGGATATCTGATATAAAGGATTCCAGAGCAACCAGTGGGTATGTATTCACACTTGGTGGTTATAACACCCCTCATTTATACTCAATTTAATATAGTAAATCGGAAGCGTAAGTCCAAATAACTAGTGATAGTTTACACCATTTTATCAACATATAAAATTCAACCTTTTAAAAACATAACTTCTCGACATAGGTGTTATATAAAAACATGTTAAAACATTATTTTATACAATTCCACTATCAGAGTAATGCCTCAAGGTCAAACATTCCTTCTAGTCCAACTTCTTGCCCACCCAATAAAATAGCCAAAACCTGCAAGAAGGGGGTAATGTGGGGGATTAGCATAACGCTAAGTGAGCAGATAACTAATCAACAACCTAACTTAGCTCAACAACTTTGTGTACAACAATTAGCACTAAACAAGCAAGTACACAATACAACACATCAACAATGCATCAGTTCAACAATGCAACAATTCAACTAATCAACAACACCATAATGAGGATCGGCGACTCTGGGGATAACCATAACCCGGGTGGCTCCCCAAGAACACTTACCCAACCATATCCGTATGGCCATACGGACGAGACCGATAGCTAGTGATTATCTTCAACCAACACAGGAGATGTGTTAAACTTTGGATAACCAACTAGCCCAACCAACAGTTCAACAACTCGTTGCCTCATTAACAACTGATGCCCGAAGGCCAATTAATTCAAGTGATCACGAATCAACAAGTCACATATTCAACTAGTCAACATATCAACAGTGTTATCACCGCAACTAATAAAGTAATAACACGTTACTTGTTGTAACCAAACTTGTTACAACTAAGTTACGATGAGGATTAGAGATCCACTCACCGACCACCTCAGGCATCCACTCAGTAGTCTAATATCACTGAGCCTTCTGCACATCTGACAATATAATTAAACAAAATGAGTTAGTAACTCATTCATAATAATTAACTCATGTTAAAGTCATACAACATGATTCATAATCTCTATTTCATTGAGTTATTACTCATTTCGTTAATCACTTAAATTGTATCATTTCAATTCACAATCACTTAATAAACTATGATCATCTTTCAACATCAAATCAAGTAAGTTTCCAAGATTATGAATAGCCATTATAAACATCAATATTCATAATCAATTACCAAATTATGATCATTAGTATCACATTCTCACCTTTATCCATCTTAATCATTGTTAACTAATATAATTAACCCATTAACAAGATTAATAACATCTAACATCAACAATTAATCAAACCCCTCATAATCATCTTCATGAATCAATCATAATCACCATGAACACCTAATCAACTTTACACAATTTAGTTTGAATACAACTAATCATCATCATGTATCAACTCTAACATGATCACTAACAACAATTATCAAACATACACTAATTACACAAGCTTATAAGCTTTGATCATATCATAATCAACTAAACCCTTTAACTTTATTAATGATCATATATCAAATTCACCATTTCTAAACTAGGTTTAGATTATAATCCACATATAATCATCAACTAACAACTATATGATCATTACAAACTTCAATTTCATATTAATCAAACAACTTTTATCTTAATCATCATCAATATCAAGAACACTCAATCAATTCATAAACCCTAGCTTCATTGATGTTAATCATCATCATTAATAAGCTCAAATAACATCATTTTAGCAACCTCAACCCTTGATTTCGAATTTAATGTCACTAATTTGCTAAAACCCCAAAACCCAAATTCTAGGGTTTATGGAATTCAAGAATTTGGAACTTACATGGTGATTAATAGGATTAGAGAATGATAATCCATGATCTTGAAGCTTTAATTCCAATGCTAGAGCTCCAATTTGATGTTAGGAAGTGATTTTGATCTAGGGTTTCATGTATGTATGGATGTATGATACGTATATGTGTGTATAAATGGAGATAAATATCAAATAAACAACCGACCTAATATCTTAGTAGTATACTAGAAGTGTTCAAATTCCATTCCCCATACTTTTCATTGTCTGGAACTTAAAAACCATTTACGGGGAAATATTATTTTATTTTACCATCAACTAAATAGAATTAAAACACTCAATAATTTATTAGTCACAATAAATTATTCGACTATTATCACCATTTATTTCAAATAATACAACACACCTATTTTCTGACACACTTAATAATAATTCACAGTCAGAAAATATTAAATACTACTAGACCCGAGGACTGGGTGTTACAAATCTCCCCTCCTTAAAGAGATTTCGTCTTCAAAATCTGATCACACTTATATGATCTAAGAACACAACCACTTATTACTCCCATTCCTCATGTGAGATTTAACTCACATTTTATTTCTAATTTGCTAATATTTATCCTTTCATATTACACTAATGGTATGCTACTCATTAATATATGCACCCAATTTAATTCACTAATGCATATAACCATCATGCATATCTGTAATCACACAACCACCGAATCAACTTGCATATATTTAACCACTAAACACAAAATGTGTATACATATTATCAACTTACACACCACCAGTGTGTATATCAACTGAATTCACATAAACACATAAGTTGTGTTTTGAAACCCTATCTAATTTCAGCAACCAAAGTAATATTACCCCATAATCAATCATTATAATAATTACACATATCCCATGTTACTCCCTTGAGCAACTCAACAATATGTATGTATATTTCAATCCTTTTCACATGCCCATATCCCAATGTACATGTTTCTTCCCTTTTCCCCTGCACAATTATTGTGCACTTAACATGTCTTTAATAAGTCAACTGACCATTTACATGGGCATTTATACTTAGTCAGGTATACAACTAAAACACATAATCACTGATAACAAATGTAACACATATCTCTGTGAACATCTCAACTTTACAATAATTACAACAAGTGGTAGTGAATACCACTATATACACCTTAACAACAAAAGTTTAGCTCGATTTACATCTAGCAATTTAGCTAACATCTTGCTAGAAATTTTCACTTTTGTAACTAGTTGATTACAACTTTACAACTTATAATTATAAATACAACTTGATTATATGAAACTCTTATTCAAAAAGCATCACCATTCATATAATCATAATCACATATAGAATAAACAATAAGCAGTATGTAGAGGTCAATTTTTATTGTTAAAACTACTATTATATAATCAACTAGCATCCGATTACACCAATTAGGATGCTAAGACAACACCTGTTAATACCATGTATCATCATCAATGGTATTGCAACAACACAAGGTGTAGTCATAAATCATCTTTTCAACAATATTACTCATAAACACTGACCTCTACTTTGCTGAAATCATCTTTTAAAGATTACTAGTTGCAATTAACTATATACATATCTCTTGTACCATAGGTACCACATTAACAACAACAACTTAGTGGTTTATTACTCTTTCATATAAGTCCATCATTGACTATTTATCGATTACATGTCAACATATCTTACCTGTGATTTTAAAATCACTTAACTTTATATGGTACTTAGTAACCTCAACAACTCCATGTGAAATGGCATAATATAAATACGTTGGCCAGACGTCGTCATATTATGTCAGTCACATTTTATTCTCAGGCCACTTCATACCATTTATCTCCTAAGTAATTATCTTTACTCTCACATATTGCTCAACAGTAATATCAACACTTTACACAATTACAACAACCTGTAATAGCAAGTAAATTCCCAATTATTAACTTGTTACTATTTTCAACTTATCACTTTTAATATGAACTACTCATATTATCATGTATATATTAACAATATAAGCATACTACACCAATGTCTGACACAAATACATCAATCAACTTCTTTATTACCCGATTCAATATCAAGTATTATTTATATAACTTAATACTTATAGTACCTTTAGTACTAAACAATTCATCAATATTATGAATAATATTCAACACATAATAGTCAATCTATATACCTTTAATCAAATCTCAATTGAGTATTTCATGCTCAACTATTACATCAATATAAGCTCCTATGCTTATTTCGTAATTTCTTAAAACGCTTAATTCAACATTTTATAATACTCTAAGTAATTCAACTTCTTCATCTCATTTCAATTAGTCCACATAATATAGTTCATATGATTATCTAATCAATGTTTACTAATTCTTGCTAGTAGCAATCAACAATACCATTTACTGGTATATTTTGCAGTTAAATAAACTGCCTACAACCGACGCATACACCATAAAATATGTGAACCTCTTAAATCAACTTTTAATGTTGTATATAGTCACAGGAATGATCTCTGGGCTCAATGAAACAAAAGCCCAATACAAAACGTAAGCTAAAAGTTCGAAATAAGATTCGAAAAACAATAAAACGCGATTTTCGGGCCCCAAACGACCCCGAAGTGCCGAAAACTGACAGGGCTCATGGCAACGCCATGAGCTTTGACCGTTGGCCCATTTTTGAGTGGACATGTAAATTTCGTCTGAATCGGACACCGAAATTTTCTAGCGGAATTTTCTACGTCAAACGTTACGTCGAACGTCGAAAATCGTAAAAAAAATTATTTTAATCCTGTAAATACCCACAAACCGCCGGCTTCCACAGGGAAGCCGCCGGGTTCTATATAGGAGCCGCCGACTTACACCCTCCAGCCGCCGGGTGAATTAAAATTTTGCCAAACAGAAACATTTTGCCGTATTTGGGCTATAGAAGCCGCCGGCTTGGGTGACCAGCCGCCGGTTTTGTACCACTAGCCGCCGGGTCCACCATCAGACCCGCCGGGTCCCTTGTCTGCACAGCAGCCTGCACAACTTAGTGCAAAAATGCGAAATTCAAACGTGCATATCTCACAAACCGTAAAGAATTAGAGTCTGAAATTTTGCAGGCACCTCCACTATGCCAAAATAAAACTTTCCCTTTTTACACTTTTTCAATTTTCACATTTTACGAGAAAACGGACGTGTAACTCATTTTAGGCCATTTCCGACCATTTTAGTGGACACGCCATATTCCAAATGGCTTACTTTCTGACTTCAACCCTTTACCAACATGTTTCTATATATATTTAAGACGTGTGGGCATATTCATCACCCCCATATACCTTTCCTAGCGTATTTTCACTCGTTGACCCGTTTAGGGGTCCAATTGGGTACTTTTAAGAAAATAACCACATTGACTACCAAAATCATTTTCATCACCTTTTACTACTATCTTTATGACTTAAAGTCACTTTAACATTCTTTTTAATCAGACCACTACTCATTATAACCTTTTAACCATCAAGTGACCCATTTGGGCACTTTAACAACCCATTTGGGTTTCAACCAATATGTTCACTAATTTAACACCCATTTTACACTTCTTTGACTTTACCAAGTCAAACAACTTCACTTCCACTATCGGTGTCACATTATAACCTTGAAACACCAAATTCACATAAAATCATCAATTTATACTAATTACTATAAGTTTTCAACTTTGACTTCTTACAAATTTGTCAACACATATAAAAACTAGTTTACCACTTTACTTTCTAATTTTACAACTTTTTATTACGTAGATCATAATTCATCCGAAATCATGATCATTGCCAAACACATAAATATTTAGCCACATTCATTACTTTATAACACAACTATCATCAAGTTTGACACAACCACATTCACTTTGACCTTTCCAAGTCAAATACACGCCTTCCATTCAATAGGCACTTTCTAATTTGGATAACCACACAACTCCAAACCTATTAATGGAGAATACCAACATCCCATTAATTTCACTATAGCGAGTCACACCAATTCAGTCTATCATATATCAAATAATTTCCTAGCAAGGATCTATAATCACACCTTGCATTCATCAACTAATAATCACACATACTTTATTTTTATATTGTAGATACACTTAATTCACATGACACAACTGTTACACCTCAACCAATGTATCTACACAGTTTCAACACTTTTTCTAAAATTTCAATTTCCCTCCTAATTACTCATTAATATCCTTATCATCACATTAACAATTAATTATCACCAACAATTCAATTTACTCTGCTAACAATCACATCATAGCAAAGTAAACAATTCAAGCTTATTGAAAATTACCTGGCATATCTAGGCCCACGAGTATTGAGGAATCATTGAGAATACCAGACGGTTCCTCATGTTCCTCCGTCTCTACAACCAAAACAACATTCTAGCATCTTGTTATAGGTTAGTACACATTTAATAACAACTTTTTCATGCAACCACTAATCCCCACCCCTGGAATGTTTGACTTGACACAAATCTAAGTTTGGGATTGAACATCTTATAATGTACAATTCACCCAAACTTATGCTCTGATACCAACTTATAACACCCCTCATTTATACTCAATTTAATATAGTAAATCGGAAGCGTAAGTCCAAATAACTAGTGATAGTTTACACCATTTTATCAACATATAAAATTCAACCTTTTAAAAACATAACTTCTCGACATAGGTGTTATATAAAAACATGTTAAAACATTATTTTATACAATTCCACTATCAGAGTAATGCCTCAAGGTCAAACATTCCTTCTAGTCCAACTTCTTGCCCACCCAATAAAATAGCCAAAACCTGCAAGAAGGGGGTAATGTGGGGGATTAGCATAACGCTAAGTGAGCAGATAACTAATCAACAACCTAACTTAGCTCAACAACTTTGTGTACAACAATTAGCACTAAACAAGCAAGTACACAATACAACACATCAACAATGCATCAGTTCAACAATGCAACAATTCAACTAATCAACAACACCATAATGAGGATCGGTGGCTCTGGGGATAACCATAACCCGGGTGGCTCCCCAAGAACACTTACCCAACCATATCCGTATGGCCATACGGACGAGACCGATAGCTAGTGATTATCTTCAACCAACACAGGAGATGTGTTAAACTTTGGATAACCAACTAGCCCAACCAACAGTTCAACAACTCGTTGCCTCATTAACAACTGATGCCCGAAGGCCAATTAATTCAAGTGATCACGAATCAACAAGTCACATATTCAACTAGTCAACATATCAACAGTGTTATCACCGCAACTAATAAAGTAATAACACGTTACTTGTTGTAACCAAACTTGTTACAACTAAGTTACGATGAGGATTAGAGATCCACTCACCGACCACCTCAGGCATCCACTCAGTAGTCTAATATCACTGAGCCTTCTGCACATCTGACAATATAATTAAACAAAATGAGTTAGTAACTCATTCATAATAATTAACTCATGTTAAAGTCATACAACATGATTCATAATCTCTATTTCATTGAGTTATTACTCATTTCGTTAATCACTTAAATTGTATCATTTCAATTCACAATCACTTAATAAACTATGATCATCTTTCAACATCAAATCAAGTAAGTTTCCAAGATTATGAATAGCCATTATAAACATCAATATTCATAATCAATTACCAAATTATGATCATTAGTATCACATTCTCACCTTTATCCATCTTAATCATTGTTAACTAATATAATTAACCCATTAACAAGATTAATAACATCTAACATCAACAATTAATCAAACCCCTCATAATCATCTTCATGAATCAATCATAATCACCATGAACACCTAATCAACTTTACACAATTTAGTTTGAATACAACTAATCATCATCATGTATCAACTCTAACATGATCACTAACAACAATTATCAAACATACACTAATTACACAAGCTTATAAGCTTTGATCATATCATAATCAACTAAACCCTTTAACTTTATTAATGATCATATATCAAATTCACCATTTCTAAACTAGGTTTAGATTATAATCCACATATAATCATCAACTAACAACTATATGATCATTACAAACTTCAATTTCATATTAATCAAACAACTTTTATCTTAATCATCATCAATATCAAGAACACTCAATCAATTCATAAACCCTAGCTTCATTGATGTTAATCATCATCATTAATAAGCTCAAATAACATCATTTTAGCAACCTCAACCCTTGATTTCGAATTTAATGTCACTAATTTGCTAAAACCCCAAAACCCAAATTCTAGGGTTTATGGAATTCAAGAATTTGGAACTTACATGGTGATTAATAGGATTAGAGAATGATAATCCATGATCTTGAAGCTTTAATTCCAATGCTAGAGCTCCAATTTGATGTTAGGAAGTGATTTTGATCTAGGGTTTCATGTATGTATGGATGTATGATACGTATATGTGTGTATAAATGGAGATAAATATCAAATAAACAACCGACCTAATATCTTAGTAGTATACTAGAAGTGTTTAAATTCCATTCCCCATACTTTTCATTGTCTGGAACTTAAAAACCATTTACGGGGAAATATTATTTTATTTTACCATCAACTAAATAGAATTAAAACACTCAATAATTTATTAGTCACAATAAATTATTCGACTATTATCACCATTTATTTCAAATAATACAACACACCTATTTTCTGACACACTTAATAATAATTCACAGTCAGAAAATATTAAATACTACTAGACCCGAGGACTGGGTGTTACAGTGGTGCAGCTATATCTTGGAAGTCTTGTAAACAAACAGTTATAGCTAGGTCCACAATGGAATATGAGTTTATCGCTTTAGATAAATGTGGAGAAGAGGCATAATGGTTACGTCAGTTCACCGAGGACATACCAGAATGGCCTAAGCCGGTGTCGGCCATATGTATACATTGTGATAGCCAATCGGCCATTGGCAGAGCTCATAGCATAATGTATAACGGTAAGTCTCGGCATATACGACGTAGGCATAATACGATACAACAACTACTCTCAACATGAATTATCACTATTGACTACATGAAGTCAACTATAATATAGCGGATCCGCTTACAAAAGGCTTAAGCAGAGAGGTAGTGTATAGGTCGTCAAGAGGAATGGGACTAAATGTTGGGTTTTCTATTCCTTAACTAGATTAATATACGCAACTGAATTATAACAAAATAATTAATCTAGGGCAATTAGGAAACTAAACCCTAAGGGACCTTAACTTGAATAAATAAAAGCAATAAAACAAATAGATAAATAAGAAATTACTAACCTTTGAGAAAACCAATTTCTCACGCATAGACCACCTTGCAGAACCTTCTTAAGTTGGAGGCGAGTGCCCAAACCAGAACACCTCTAATGCTTCACACCCACGAACCAAGAGAAATTCCCAAACTCCTAGGGTCCTGACTCTAAGTCGTGTAAACTCTCACAAGGAGTAGGAATGAGAAAGAGAGAAAGAATTGAACTCTATTCATTTCTGGGATGGATCTGAAAGCATAGGGGAGGTCCCTATTTATAGTGGAGGAGGGGGCCTAGGGTTTTGTCATCTGGCCGATGTGGGACAGACTTCAAACCGGCGGTTGAACTTTCCAACCGGCGGTTGGATCTGCTTTTGACCCATTTACCCGAGCCACGACCCGCGTGCTCCACCGCCATACCACCTTTTGACTCCAACCGCCGGTTGAACTATCCAACCGCCGGTTGGATCTACTTTCCGGAATGTTATATTAATTAATCCAATAATTAATCATCTCTCATTTATTTCTCTTACTATTCATTGAGGGCGACCCAAAAAGGACTCTACTTTTAATGATGGTCTTACCAATCTAGTTATGACCTTGGACACTATTCCAACAGTCTCCTACTTGGACAAGTCATCAACTATTATTGGTCTAAGTTTATCCATTAACTAAGCAGAGAGTGCCATCCAACGCAACTGCCAAACTCTGAATCTTATCTTAGAGTTAGCCCTTTAGATAAGTGATCAACTATTCCTTTGTTCTATTGATATCGTATGAATCAAGACATGGATTTTAATCAATCTCAAGATTCATAATTAGTTTTCTGATTTCCAATTACATTGACTTTATGAGACTATTGAACCATCAACTTAGTCTCGGCCAGGCCTAGCACTTTTGAGTCAATCTTTAATCATCAGAGGGCCCAAGATATCGCTTTTCCCATTTAGGCGAAAAGGAACAAATAAATTTTGACTACATAGCACTAGTCAACTCATCATGTCAAACCTAGTATACCCTTTATAACTGGCAGTTACGCATAGCGTTTGAATAGACTAAAGTATAACAGACTTGAAAAACTAGTAACTCAATGTATCTTCATTTTAAGAATAGAGGATATTATCATCTTAAAATCACTCGTGATTTAATCCATGAAGTGATCTCTTTAAGTACGGGTCTCTCCTATACTTAAATCCCCATTAAGTACCCATGAGTGTTGCAGCATTCTCTATGCCATGTCTAATCTCCATAGAGAATCTACTAACACTCCATGACAGTCTTGATTCACCACTTACTTCCAGGAGTGTGAACGACTGAGGAGGTTTGAGTAAAAACTGTTTTACTCTGGAAGTGGTGTCTAAACATGCAAAACAGAAACACAATGACAAACAATAGTAAATGGCAGAACTCCTTCCAATAAATAAATCTCTATTATTTAATCACCAAGACTATAACAATTTATCATTGTTTACAATGTTTCAAAATCAAACTAACAACTAAAACTTTACATTATCTCTCAAACCTATGCTCCTAGCATGTTCATCATGTTTGGACTTTTCAAGTGGCTTTGTGAACGGATCAGCTGGATTATCCTCTGATCTTATGCTCTTCACAATCATGTGTCCTTCTTCGACTTTCCTTCGAACAAAATGGTATTTTCTTTCAACGTGCTTTGACTTTCCGTGATCCTTGGGTTCTCTACTCAAGGCGACTGCACTTTCGTTATCACATAATATTTCAATGGTGTCTTGAACCGTTGAAACAACTCCAAGATCTCCAATGAAATTCTTAATCCAAATTGCTTCCTTTGAAGCCTCGTAAGCCGCAATGTACTCAGACTCGCACGTGGAGTCTGCCACCATATCTTGCTTGGAACTTTTCCATGTCACCTCTCCCCCATTCAGTAAGAATACCCAACCAGACTGTGAACGACTATCATCTCTGTCTGTTTGGAAACTAGCGTCACTATAACCCGTTACTCTTAGTTCTTCTTCTCCACCATAAACCAAGAACCTGTCTTTAGTATTTCTCAAATACTTAAGAATATTCTTTACAGCTGTCCAATGACCTTCACCAGGATTCTGCTGATGTCGACTCACTAAGCTCAAAGCAAATGAGACATCAGGCTTCGTACACGTCATGGCATACATGATCGATCCTATAGCCGAAGCATATGGGACTCGACTCATTCTATCCGATTCTTCCTTAGATTTCGGACAAAGATTCTTACTGATCTTAATGCCATGATGTAAGGGTAGATTCCCTTTCTTAGAGTTCTCCATTTTGAATCTTTTCAAAATTTTATCTAAGTATGTGTCCTGGCTAAGTCCTATGAGACGTCTCGACCTATCTCTATAAATCTTTATACCAAGAATATATGCTGCATCTCCCAAGTCTTTCATAGCGAAACATTTTCCCAACCAGTCCTTTACACCTTGTAAAGTTGGGATATCGTTTCCTATTAGTAGTATATCATCCACATACAATACTAGGAAGACTACAATACTCCCACTGAACTTGACATATATACATGACTCATCTTCACTTCTAGAAAATCCAAACTCTGTGACTTTCTCATGGAAGCAGAGATTCCAACTACGAGAGGCTTGTTTAAGTCCATAAATAGCCTTTTGAAGCTTACACACTCTATTAGGATACTTTGCATTTTCAAAACCCTCTGGTTATGCCATAAACACATCCTCAGTAAGTTTTCTGTTGAGGAAAGCGGTTTTGACATCCATCTGCCAAATTTCATAATCATGAAACGCAGCTATCGCAAGCATTATCCTAATTGACTTTATCTTAGCTACTGGTGAGAAGGTTTCCTCATAATCAATCCCATGAGTTTGAGTATAGCCCTTCGATACCAACCTAGTTTATAAGTGTGTACTTTCCCATCCATGTCTGTCTTTTTCTTGAAGATCCACTTACAACCCACCGTCTTAAGACCGGGTGTAGTGTCAACCAAATTCCAAACTTGGTTGTCATACATAGACTGAATTTCGCTTTTCATAGCTTCCTTCCACTTAGCAGCCTCAGGGCCTGCCATCGCTTCCTTGTAGTTAGCAGGTTCATCTAAGTCATTTAGTGTACTGTCATTAATTTTATCCTCTTCTTCTACATGGTAACCATAATAGAACTAAGGAGGCTTGCTAACTCTACTAGATCTACGAACGGGTAAGGATATGTTTTCAGGTTCAACAGGTGTTCCCACCTCTTGTTGAACGTCAGTGTTTACTGTAGCTTCTTTATCGGTCGACTCTTGAATTTCTTCAAGATCAATCTTACTCCCAATGTCCTCTTTAGATATCATTTCTCTCTCAAGGAACACTCATCTTCGAGCTACAAAGACCACATTATCCGTGGGTCTGTAGAATAGATATCCAAACGACTCCTGTGGATAACCGACGAAAAGACACTTTTCAGATTTGGAGTCTAGTTTATCCTGAGTTTCTCGTCTAACAAAAACTTCACAACCCCAGATTTTGATGTGACCAAGAGAAGGACGTTTTCCCTTCCACATCTCATAAGGTATCTTTGAAACCTTCTTGGTGGGAAAAAGATTTAAGATGCGAGCGGCTGTTTCTAATGCATAACCCCAAAAACTTATCAGAAGAGTAGCCCGACTCATCATAGACCGAACCATGTCCAACAAGGTTCTATTTCTCCTTTCAGCAACTCCATTAAGCTGTGGTGTTCTAGGAGGAGTCAACTGTGAAACTATTCCACAATCTCTAAGATGATCGAGAAACTCGATACTAAGGTATTCTCCTCCCCTATCGGATCGGAGAGCCTTTATCTTTCTGCCCAGTTGATTTTCTACTTCGCTTTGATATCTTTTGAATATCTCAAAAGTATAAGACTTATGCTTAATCAGATAGACATGTCCAAATCTACTGTAGTCATCAGTAAATGTAACATAATAATGATTTCCATCTTTTGTAGCGAATCGGAATGGTCCACATACATCCGTATGTACCAAGTCCAATAGTCCTTCACCTCTTTCACATGAACCAGTGAATGGTGATTTAGTCATCTTACCCAATAAACAAGATTCACATACATCATCCGATTTGAGGTCGAATGATTCCAACACTCCATCCTTTTGGAGTTGGCCGATGCGTTTCTTGTTTATGTGCCCAAGACGATATTGCCACAATTTGGATTTATCAAGCTCACTAGACGAATCAACATTTAAAATCAAATTGCTAACACATTCAACATTTTCATATATGCCTTTGTAAGGAGAAGCTTTAAAAACAAAACAATCATTTAAATAAACCAAAATATCACCATTCTCATTATCAAATGAAAACAGATAACCATCCTTAAACAAAGCATAAAATGAAATAATGTTTCTAGTCATTTCTGACGAATAACAGCAATTATTCAAATCTATCATAACTCCAGACTTCAGCACGAGCTCATACTTTCCAATCTCGGTAACAGGCGTGATTCCTCTGTTTCCCATGACTAGATTAAGCTCTCCATGCTTCAACTTCCTACTTTCCTTTAGACCCTGCAATACAGTGCAAATGTGAGTACCACACCATGTATCCAGAACCCACGAATTAGAAGTTGTAGTATTATGGAGTTCGATCATGAACATACCTGAGTGAACACTCTTTTCGACCTTACCATCCTCAAGGTCCTTCAGGTATTTCGGGCAGCTACGTTTCCAGTGCCCCTTTGTGTTGCAGTAAAAGCACACTGCTTCATTTGGATCATTTGCTCGTGCAATATCAGAATCAGTCTTTCTTTTTAACCCACGATTGGACTTTCCATTCCCAGTCTTCACTTTCCAATTTGACCTCTTTCTTTTCTTTGCATTTTGACCAATTGCCAACACAGGAGCTGCTGAGCTAGTGGACACATCATCCTTTTTGATTCCTTGCTCAGCGGTTTGCAGTAAATTATGGAGTTCCATTATTGAGCCTTCTCTCTCATACATATTCATCTGATATGATATTACAAACTGATTGTAAACAGCTGGCAGACTGGACAAAATTATGGCAATGGAAAACTCTGTGTCAAACGTCATATTCAATGATTCCAACCTATCAAAGTACCCTTTCATCTCTAAGACGAAAGCACAGATAGAAACTCTAGGTTTGGGTTTGCAAGTCATGAGGGACTTAACCACATCAAGGCGTTCTTTGCTTGCCTTGGCCTGAAACATTTCTTTCAGCTGTTGGTTCATTTCATAAGCCCAAGTATTCTCAAAAGTCGTTTGCAATTCAGGGCTCATGGACGATGCCATGATACAAGACACTTTATTCGCATCATCATAATGTTTCCGGTGTGCTTCAATCTCCTCTTGGGTTGAATCTTCATTAATTATGGGAATCTGCTCATCGAGAACATACTCCTTGTTCTCGTACCTTAGGGTAAACCTTAGGTTACGCATCCAGTCCATATAGTTTGGACCGGTCAGTCTTTCCCTCCCAAGAACTGAGAGTAGTGAGAAGTTCGAGTTGTGTGCTGGATTGGGGACGGGAGGATTATTACCATTTGTAGAAGACATCTATAAGATAAACTGTCTTAGTTAGTTTGAATATTCCTTAATTAATTACCCATTTATAAAATTAAGGCTAGGATCCATATTTTAGATTCGTTTTATGAAAAGGTTTGCCATAATCATATTGCGAATTTATTTTAGGTAGACAATGCCTTTGTCAATTTCATTCTCTATGAAACACTTAGTTCTTTTGAGATTCATTGATTCTTATCAACGGCATGTTAATCTCGGATATGCTCATCTTCCATTCATGACTGGTATGCCGAGGATCATGAACAAGATGGTGAACTTAACCATGCAAAACCCGCGTGGTCCCCGGCCCGAGTACGCTCGAGAATCGCGAGTCCCACATCACCTCTCAGTATGTTGTCATATTAATGTGCCGGTATGTAAAACCCCCAAATTCGTTTAGCGGAAGCATTTAGTTAAGTATGGGGAGTGCCACATCACACATTGTACATGCATACGTATCAGAGCATATGATTACAACAGAACTTCAATATATAAAGATGCCAAGATTTACAGTTTACAAAAGTTGATGATTCGTAAAATCGTATAAGTGTGATTAATGTTATACAAAAGTAGATTTCTGAAATATGACTAAAACACTTTAGTTATACAAAAGAAATCCATATGTTTCAAAAGCTGGCATCCTAAGAGCTTCGCGGGTCGCCTAGGTTCCATGTGCAGGCGGTTCTTACATGAGCAGCTAATTCCCTGAAAAACATAGTAAAAGGGTCAACAACGAGGTTGAGTGAATTCACAGGTTTTATGTTTGTAATAGTTGATCATTAACCCAAATTCGTTTAAAAGTAGTTGTTTGTAGGAATGTTCGTATCCTAGTTGTGTAGGAAAGTTCGTATCCTAGTTCCAAGTATGTTTTGTAGGAAAGTTCGTATCCTAGTTCATGATGAGTTCCGTTGGGATGTTGCCCAAAATTTAGTACAAGTTATAGTAGGAATGCTAGTATCCTAATAGTTGTCTTTGGTAGGAATGTCAGTACCCTAATAGTTGATGTTTCGTAGGAATGTCAGTATACTATAGTTGTTTTCGTAGGGATGTTAGTACCCTATAGTTGTTTTCGTAGGGATGTCAGTACCCTATAGTTGTCTCGTGGGAAAGTCAGTATCCCTGATCCAAGTCAGTAGGATCCAAGTACCCAAGTTAGAAGGGTAAAACCATAATCGTAGGGAAAGTCAGTATCCCTGATCCAAGTCAGTAGGATCGAGTACCCAAGTCAGAAGGGTAAAACAATAATCGAAGGGAAAGTCAGTATCCCTGATCCAAGTCAGTAGGATCGAGTACCCAAGTCAGAAGGGTAAAACCAGTGTAGTAGGGAAAGTCAGTATCCCTGATCCAAGTCAGTAGGATCTGGTCCATGTCAGTAGGACCCATTAGTTGCTCAATTAGTTTAAATACGTTGTTGGTCGTTCCCCAGCGTTCACATAAAAGTACCGGTCGTTCTCCGGTTTACCAAACAAAGTTTATCACGTTTATAGTATGAAAATGTTGTTTCATAAATACCAGTTTTGTGTAAGGTTTCAACAGTTCAAAGTCCTCAAATCGTTCGAGTAAAACGAGTATATGTTCATGTTTGTAAAAGCGTTTGACTATGTTTTCCACCCCTGCACAAAGCAGTTAAAACAGTAAATGTAGGGGCTGTGAACTCACCTGATGAGCTTAGTATGTTCGAGTGCTAGCAAAGCCTAAAGCCCAAGTAAAGTCCCTAACGTCCTATACATAGGAGATTATAATATAAGTATGTGGATGTCTAAGTCGACCATCCATGTTAGTGTTTGTACAACAAAGTTATGTCCAAAATGTTTGTTTAATGTTTACGTTTGTATTTCGTAGTTGTGAAAATGTATACGACTTATTGGTGACATTTTGTAATTAATACTTCCTTAATTAAGTCATGATTAAAATCATTTCGTTATAAAAGTGTAGTTGTCGTTACGCGAATGTCGAATCGTTGGGCAGAAACTCAGTTCGCAGACCAGGTCAGCTCGGCTCGGCTCGCAAGCACGACTCGCAAGCTCGACTCGCAAGCACGACTCGCAAGCTCGACTCGCAAGCTCGACTCGCGAGTTCAGTTCGTAATGGTTCGATTCGCAGCTCGGTTCGGCTCGTAGCTCGGTTCGGCTCGCTACTCGACTCGCAGCTCGGTTCGGTTCGCTGCTCGACTCGCAGCTCGGTTCGGTTCGCTGCTCGACTCGGCTCGCCCGACGAGCTGTTCGTATTGTTGGTCTTAAAAACGTATTTTTGAGTTGTTTTTGGACATAATAAGTTGATAAAACACTAATACATGGTATATTACTCATTATAAACATGAAATAACAAAGAAAAGTGGTGAAATCGTACCAAATCCGAGTGAATCCAAAAGTTAGGTGAAAATTGAAGATGGAGGCAAAAATGGTGGATCTTGAGCTTGGATCTTGAAGATGAAGTTGATGATGTGTTTTGTTGTTGTTGTTGGTCCGAAAATCACAAGAAAAAGATGATGATTTGGTGATTTTTGGTGGATGATTTGAGAGAGTTTGGGGGTGTTAGGGTTTGTGTGTGTGTCTAAAATGAAAGAGGTGAAAGGGAGTGGGTGGGGGTTTTGGGGGTGTTTGGGGCTGCATTTTTAGTCAAATGGGGAGGGGAAGAGTTAGTAAATTTTTGTCCCCATTTTGTGTTATTAAGCCCCGTGTTCGTGTATCCGATCGTTAAATGTTAAATTATTTTTAATTGGTTTAAATTTTTCAAAGTTAACTTAATTAAGTATTTAAAATTTTTATTAAAAATTTTGTCCACCAACAGTCATATATTTTTGTTGCGTTTGTTCCAATTGTTTTTGTACATAATTATGATATGTAATACTACGCGTATTAACTAGTTGGGCTTTGCTAGACTTACCTCTAAAATGCGTAGTGAATTCACTCAAGTAGGGAATTAGCCTAGTAATGCATGAAATTAACGTTTATAATTTTGTCGAAATTGCGGGGTGTTACATTCTTCCCATGTTAGAGAAATCTCGTCCCGAGATTTAAATTCAAGTCGGATCACCCTCGGCGTATGTTCTCCGAAAAGTCGTTTTGTTAACAATAGTAATAGTTTGCGTGGCGCTCTAAGTTGCCATAAAAGTTTAAACGGTTTAGTATACTCGCGGTATAGTTTGAATAGTCGTGCGTTCGATAGTGGTCGAAGTTTACCAAGCGTTAAGTTTGAATCGACATTCGAATAGTGTAACGTTGAAGCGTAGTAGTAGTTTACTAAGACATATTGATGCTAACGTAGGAACCCTGTTGTGTATCCTTTGTTCTGAGAATGTACGCGCGTCCGGGTGCTGTCGGAGCGTAAACGTTGTGGTTGTAGTTCGAAGTGATAAACAATTGTCAAAACAGTTGATGATCCGAAGGGTTCAATTTGTTGCTCAAGTTGTGGTCAAACCATGATAAGACGTTTGTTTGAAAACAGTTGATAAGATTGATTGCAAAACATTCGTTGTTTAATTATAAACGAGTTATGTGTAAATCGTTGACATTCAGTCAAATAGTGATCAATTCGTGATCAATAAATAAATTTATGTTGCGTATAAATGGTTGAACTTTGTCCCGTATAAATCGTTTGAAAAACCCTTCGTTACGTATTACGTTAGAAAAACTTTGTCAAAGTCTGATATGTCGTTTGTTGTAATACATCAATTTGTGTTCATTTAGAAAAATCATTATGGTAAATAATTTAATAGGAAATACCTTCCAGTATAGTTGTTTGAAAAATGAACATTTCGAAATGTAGTTCATAGATTTTTGGTTCGATAAAGTTTGCTACTCGTGATTTGTTTCGCAAGATTTGGTTCGATCACCAAAGTGATTGTGTGAGATTCAGTCTCAATTATCGTGTAGTAGCACACTACCGTGTTTCGTTCGCGTGGTGTTTATAAAGTTCCAGATCTCCAATAAGTATAAGATACTCGTTTGTTCTCTCTGTCCTTTCGATGGGTGAGTTGTCAGTTTCATTCGTTACACGTTTAGTACAAGTTCGTTCGATCCGTTTAAGAGTAAGAGTTTGTTCGCACAGTGATCAACACGACCGAATAGTTGTCAAACATGACTGAGTAGTAGTCCAAATAGTAGCCAACGCCAAAGTGAGAAATGTGAAGAATGAAGTCTCACATACTTTTAGTTATCGAGTATTTAGAAGAATTGACATGTTTCCCCTTCACGTATCTCATGACTATGAAACACCCATATGTACTTAGTATTATATAATCACGTTGGCCAGGCGTCATTATATGATGCTAAATACATACTCCCTCTGTCCCGTGAGAAATGTCCACCACAATTTTGCACTTTGTTTTAGGAGGACAATGATTACTTCAGTTCCAGCCAACTCATTGACGATTATACCCCCAAGTCTTTTTGAGCTACAAATACTTTAAGAAAATTAAAAATACTATATTTTCTGATCATACTGATCATACCATCTGACACTTCACATCACCTATTGGGTAATGCCGTAATGTAATACAGTAATGACTTTTTTTCCAATCCTACTTGCTACAGTAAAAAATTGGAGGCAAAATTTAGCGCCTTTTTTTTTCCACTCACAACCATACTTGATTTGCTTCTATAAAAATTTAAACAAAGACTCAAAATTGTTCATTTCCCACTCATCTTTAAACTTTCTGTGACTACTTCCATACTTTCTACTCCATAATTTATGTACGTATTCATTCTATAGTGGCTCATATATCCTTCAAGTTAACATTTTCATCAAGTACAAAAGATGAAAATCAACTTAACTAATGCTCAACGTCAAGCTATTTATGAATCGTTATTACAACAAAGTTTGAATGGAACATTGAAAAAAGGGTCCATAAGCGAATTAGCGGAATCATTCTCCGTATCCAAGCGAACCATAAGTCGCATTTGGCGTCAAGCTAAGGACCAAACTCTGGACGGTTCAACGGTTGATGTATCTTCAAAGAAGACACGCATGATTAAACCGAAAAAGATACAAATAAACACGTCTCGAGTTTTAGAAGTTCCGTTACGTCGTAGAACAAACATACGGTCTCTTGCAAAATCAATAAGTATTTCAAAGACAACTGTGCATAGGCGAATTAAAGAAGGTGAGCTCAAACCACACACAAATGCCGTTAAACCGAGTCTCACTGCAGAAAATAAAAAAGCAAGACTAGAGTTTTGTTTATCTATGATTACTCCATCTTTGTCAAGTTCAAACCCAACATTCTGTAATATGTTCAACATAGTGCACATTGATGAAAAATGGTTTTACATGTCAAAACCAACAAGACGTTACTATGTTGTTCCCGGCGAAGATGAACAAGTAAGGACGTGTAAGTCGAAAACTTTTATCACAAAAGTTATGTTTCTTGCGGCCGTAGCACGTCCTAGATTTGATTCATCCGGCAATGAAGTATTTTCGGGAAAGATTGGCATATTTCCCTTCACAACTTTAGAACCCGCAAAACGTTCGAGTAAAAATCGTGCGGCGGGAACATTAGAGACGAAGCCTATTGGGTCCATCACTAAAGAGGTAACAAGATCAAGGTTGATTGAGAAAGTTCTACCAGCCATTAGAAGTAAATGGCCACAAGATCATGCAGGTCCGATTTTTATTCAACAAGACAATGCGAAGCCACATATTGGTGTTAATGATGAAAAGTTTCTTCAAGAAGCATCTCGAGATGGATTTGATATACGTCTTCATTTTCAACCACCGAACAGTCCCGATTTAAACGTGCTGGACCTCGGTTTTTTTTTAGCAATTCAATCCCTTCAAGAACAAGAGGTTTTGGGAAATATTGATGAATTGGTTTCCGCGGTTCAAACATCCTTTGACAAAATGTCATCACGTGAGCTTAACAACGTGTTTTTAACGCTTCAAACATGTATGAAAGAAGTTTTAAAGGTTCGTGGAGGCAACAATTATAAAATACCGCATATTGGTAAGGGTAAGTTAGAGCGACAAGGTAATTTGCCATTGCAAATCGAGTGTGATGGAATTCTGATAGATGATGCGATTAATTATCTGGCTCGAGATTAAACTTGTCTAATTGGCTTGTGGATCAATAATTCAGTTCGTTAAGGAGTGGTCATTTTGTTTGAATTAATGGGTCTCACAAACTATTGTTGCATGAATGGTTAGGTTGATGTTAAAGTTGCATGAATGGTTAGTTTGATGTTTAGGTTGTACGTATTTTGATTTTTTTTTTGTTTTCATCTCAACTAGAAATTTGCATAGCTAATGCAACTCACATGGCATGTGTTGATGTATTTTGACCATTATGAATATTTACATGGTCACATTTTGTTGTAACTACTCCGTAGTTTAAAGTTTACATATGTTTGGGAGTGGAGAATGGAGATATCTAGTTCATTTGATAAATTTACCCAATTAAATTTTTAAATTTGTGTGGAAGAAAAAAAAGGATTCCTACTTTATAATAAGGCAGATGACGTATACATAGAAATTTGTGTATTCACCTCCATATGTTTTTCGCTTCCTCCCATGTAACTTTTCAGTCATGGTATCTGTGCAGTCAAGGGCATAATTGGAAATTCAGTTCATTTTTGTTGTTTATTTTTGGTAGTGGACATTTGTAGTGGGACAAACAAAAATAGAAATGTGGACATTTGTAATGGGACGGAGGGAGTACTTCTTTTCATCAATCGTTTAATAAGATCAGGTTCATAGGAGTTCAGAATAAGAATGAACAAGTCGAGGTTCCATAAATGGATCACGCGTATCGAGGTGTCGTATCGATAATCAGACGTATGCAAATGTGTGTATGCATGTGCGTTCAAGCCAAGGCTATAGTCTAGGTCTCGAAGGTCTCTAAGTCACCTAAGAAATCTAGTTCGCTATAACCAATGGCTCTGATACCAATCTGTAACACCCCCAAATTCGTTTAGCGGAAGCATTTAGTTAAGTATGGGGAGTGCCACATCACACATTGTACATGCATACGTATCAGAGCATATGATTACAACAGAACTTCAATATATAAAGATGCCAAGATTTACAGTTTACAAAAGTTGACGATTTGTAAAATCGTATAAGTGTGATTAATGTTATACAAAAGTAGATTTCTGAAATATGACTAAAACACTTTAGTTATACAAAAGAAATCCATATGTTTCAAAAGTTGGAATCCTAAGAGCTTCGCGGGTCGCCTAGGTTCCATGTGCAGGCGGTTCTTACATGAGCAGCTAATTCCCTGAAAAACATAGTAAAAGGGTCAACAAAGAGGTTGAGTTAATTCACAGGTTTTATGTTTGTAATAGTTGATCGTTAACCCAAATTCGTTTAAAAGTAGTTGTTTGTAGGAATGTTCGTATCCTAGTTATGTAGGAAAGTTCGTATCCTAGTTCCAAATATGTTTTGTAGGAAAGTTCGTATCCTAGTTCATGATGAGTTCCGTTGGGATGTTGCCCAAAATTTAGTACAAGTTATAGTAGGAATGCCAGTATCCTAATAGTTGTCTTTGGTAGGAATGTCAGTACCCTAATAGTTGATGTTTCGTAGGAATGTCAGTATACTATAGTTGTTTTCGTAGGGATGTTAGTACCCTATAGTTGTTTTCGTAGGGATATCAGTACCCTATAGTTGTCTCGTGGGAAAGTCAGTATCCCTGATCCAAGTCAGTAGGATCCAAGTACCCAAGTCAGAAGGGTAAAACCATAATCGTAGGGAAAGTCAGTATCCCTGATCCAAGTCAGTAGGATCGAGTACCCAAGTCAGAAGGGTAAAACCATAATCGTAGGGAAAGTTAGTATCCCTGATCCAAGTTAGTAGGATCGAGTACCCAAGTCAGAAAGGTAAAACCAGTGTAGTAGGGAAAGTCAGTATTCCTGATCCAAGTCAGTAGGATCTGGTCCATGTCAGTAGGACCCATTAGTTGCTCAATTAGTTTAAATACAGTGTTGGTCGTTCCCCAGCGTTCACATAAAAGTACCGGTCGTTCTCCGGTTTACCAAACAAAGTTTATCACGTTTATAGTATGAAAATGTTGTTTCATAAATACCAGTTTTGTGTAAGGTTTCAACAGTTCAAAGTACTCAAATCGTTCGAGTAAAACGAGTATACGTTCATGTTTGTAAAAGCGTTTGACTATGTTTTCCACCCCTGTTCAAAGCAGTTAAAACAGTAAATGTAGGGGCTGTGAACTCACCTGATGAGCTTAGTATGTTCGAGTGCTAGCAAAGCCTAAAGCCCAAGTAAAGTCCCTAACGTCCTATACATAGGAGATTATAATATAAGTATGTGGATGTCTAAGTCGACCATCCATGTAAGTGTTTGTACAACAAAGTTATGTCCAAAATTTTTGTTTAATGTTTACGTTTGTATTTCGTAGTTGTGAAAATGTATACGACTTATTGGTGACATTTTGTAATTAATACTTCCTTAACTAAGTCATGATTAAAATCGTTTCGTTGTAAAAGTGTAGTTGTTGTTACGCGAATGTCGAATTGTTGGGCAGAAACTCAGTTCGCAGACCAGGTCAGCTCGGCTCGGCTCGCAAGTTCGACTCGGCTCGCAAGCTCGACTCGCAAGCTCGACTCGCGAGTTCAGTTCGTACTGGTTCGATTCGCAGCTTGCTTCGGCTCGTAGCTCGGTTCGGCTTGTAGCTCGGTTCGGCTCGCTACTCGACTCGCAGCTCGGTTCGGTTCGCTGCTTGACTCGCAGCTCGGTTCGGTTCGCTGCTCGACTCGGCTCGCCCGACGAGCTGTTCATATTTTTGGTCTTAAAAACGTATTTTTGAGTTGTTTTTGGACATAATAAGTTGATAAAACACTAATACATGGTATATTACTCATTATAAACATGAAATAACAAAGAAAAGTGGTGAAATCGTACCAAATCCGAGTGAATCCAAAAGTTAGGTGAAAATTGAAGATGGAGGCAAAAATGGTGGATCTTGAGCTTGGATCTTGAAGATGAAGTTGATGATGTGTTTTGTTGTTGTTGTTGGTCCGAAAATCACAAGAAAAAGATGATGATTTGGTGATTTTTGGTGGATGATTTGAGAGAGTTTGGGGGTGTTAGGGTTTGTGTGTGTGTCTAAAATGAAAGAGGTGAAAGGGAGTGGGTGGGGGTGTTTGGGGGTGTTTGGGGCTGCATTTTTAGTCAAATGGGGAGGGGAAGAGTTAGTAAATTTTTGTCCCCATTTTGTGTTATTAAGCCCCGTGTTCGTGTATCCGATCGTTAAATGTTAAATTATTTTTAATTGGTTTAAAATTTTCAAAGTTAACTTAATTAAGTATTTAAATTTTTTATTAAAAATTTTGTCCACCAACAGTCATATATTTTTGTTGCGTTTGTTCCAATTGTTTTTGTACGTAATTATGATATGTAATACTACGCGTATTAACTAGTTGGGCTTTGCTAGACTTACCTCTAAAATGCGTTGTGAATTCACTCAAGTAGGGAATTAGCTTAGTAATGCATGAAATTAACGTTTATAATTTTGTCGAAATTGCGGGGTGTTACACGGTAAACCACACACGCTCCATTAACAGACCATACGAGAGATGTGCGGTTTTCATGGGTTAGCATACTATTCACGTTTTTAGTATCCAGAACGGGATTTTGTTTTAGTACTTTTAGGTCATACTTTTGATCTTGACAGCATCCTATCAAAAGTCCTCGGTAGCTCCATTGAACGCACAAAGAAGCGGAGAAGCAGGTCATCGCGAAGCCTATTAAAAACCTGACTTCTTTAGGGAAGGTGAGCGACCCGCCTTATACCTCTCTTATAGTTTGTTCACTATGGGTGAGCCGATTTATCAATTGACTAATGATGTATTTAACTTTAATGATACATATACTTATAACTCATAATATATGTAAAGTCTCTCTTAACTTTTAAGGTATGCAGTTTTATTTTAAAACATTTTAAAATTTAAGGGTATATTTTAAAACAATTCAAAATATAGGGTCTAAAGTGTAAATTCATTTTTCCAATTTAGACAATTCTATTTCCAATTTATCTTTACATACATACTATTGCAGATAATTAAATGCTAGTATTTATTAAGCTAAGGCTCTGATACCACTGTTGGGTTTTCTATTCCCTAACTAGATTAATATACGCAACGGAATTATAACAAAATAATTAATTTAGGGCAATTAGGAAACTAAACCCTAAGGGATCTTAACTTGAATAAATAAAAACAATAAATAAAAATAGATAAATAAGAAATTACTAACCTTTGAGAAAACCAATTTCTCAAGCGTAGACCACCTTGCAGAACCTTCTTAAGTTGGAGGCGAGTGCCCAAACCAGAACACCTCTAATGCTTCACACCCACGAACCAAGAGAAATTCCCAAACTCCTAGGGTCCCGACTCTAAGTCGTGTAAACTCTCACAAGGAGTAGGAATGAGAAAGAGAGAAAGAATTGAACTCTATTCAATTCTGGGATGGATCTGAAAGCATAGGGGAGGTCCCTATTTATAGTGGAGGAGGAGGATTAAGGTTTTGTCATCTGGCCGATGTGGGACAGACTTCCAACCGGCGGTTAGACTTTCCAATCGGCGGTTGGATCTGCTTTTGACCCATTTGCCCGAGCCACGACCCGCGTGCTCCACCGCTATACCACCTTTTGACTCCAACCGCCGGTTGAACTATCCAACCGCCGGTTGGATCTACTTTCCAGAATGTTATATTAATTAATCATCTCTCAGTTATTTCTTTTACTATTCATTGAAGGCGACCCAAAAAGGACTCTACTTTTAATGATTGTCTTACCAATTTAGTTATGACCTTGGACACTATTCCAACACTAAAGCCCTTGAATGAATGAGTTTATACGAAGGAAACCTAACCTAGTTGACTGGAGATCCAAAGATCTAGGTTCAATAGGACAACCTAATTATATTAACTAAGTGAGGTCACCGTGGGGGAGTTTTCATAAAATTCCTAGTCCATTCCTATAAATTAAGTGACAACAATGTGAGGTTAAGCGTTAAGCTTTTAATGATTATGTAATAATCACCTATGTGAGAGAGAAGTGGGGTCGCTTCGAAAGGAATTTATTGGGCACAATTCCTAGAGCTCTCGCAGAACCAGACTAATGTTCAGGACCATAATGGACACGACTATGATGAGTTGAAATTGTCAGGGAGAGTCATGTGTGAAATGTATTGTCGTCTACACAAGCGGCAGATCAGTTCAAAGACATCGCGTCTATTGAGAGCCAGGAGACTAAGTACGTTTCATAAGGGAAGGTTCAAAGGGTAACACCTACCTATCCTATGCAAGACTCAACTGTTGAGAATGCAGTATTTTTGTGTGTTGTGGACCGATATCTATTCATGTGGGGGATTGTTGGAAAATGGGTATTTTATGCAATTTTCCTAAACTTTGGACCTAAATATGTATATGTAAATATAATATTTATGAGTGACATTTTATATGGATATGTAGCTTTTGACAACGGCTTCTTAACGATATACAATGTGTCCAAAGTTATGTTGTAGTGAATGAGATATCGTGCTTTAAAGTGAGTTACTTGATGTTGGAACTAAAGGAACATAAGAAGAATGGGTCTGTTTTGACCCATCAGATTTTGGGTCTGTTATGACCCATCGGGTTTGTTGGGCCTGTTTTTAATTCATGACCCATCATGTTCTATGGACCCATAACCCATCATGTTATATGGGACTGTCTTCACCCGACCTATGATCCATATAATATGATCCAGACCCAATTCCTTTTAGATTCACATAAGTTATAATGGAGGTGATCAAGAGTCTCTAACTGATGCTAATTGATTAGTCATTTCAATGGGCTTAATCATGGATTATTAAAGTATCAGTTATGTATTTGGTTGTATAAATACATCATCATCTCCATCATTTTAAACTAACATCAGCAAGCCAAATTCACAGAAAAGATACACACACTAATCGCTGCATTTTCAGGCAAGTTTTCACTCCGGCTGTACACATCTTTAGGCCGCCGTACCCTGGGAAACAGGCTCGTATCTGTATTAAGGGAATTGCGTTCAACGCAAGTTCCAGCCATCCTTTTCATTTAGAGTCGTTAATATTCAGTTTATTATTAACGAGTATACTTTATGTACTGCTATTGTTTGTTAATAACAGAGCTGTGTTTTGCATTCTGCAAGTTATTGCTTTAGTAATTTGTTAATGTCATTCTCTACTAGTTATTCAGCATGTACGATTAACCATCCGTTTTAGTGCTAAAACTCAGTTTTGTATTTGAAAGCTATTTCCTACACAAAGTACATGTAAACAATAAGTATAATAGTTGATGTAGTTTCTAAAAAGCTCAAAAAAAAAAAAAATTCATCAATACCAACCTCCTAAACGACATGTAGTATTCAGAGGTAACCTGAGAACAAAAGCACAATATAACTACTATTAGTTATCATTCAATCAGTCATTGATAAATCAAAGAAACTTACTAATGATGATAGGATATCTTCCCATTCAACCACATACCATATGCATTCAACTAAACGACTTGAGTTTAGTATAAGGACCCAACTTTTAGAAAAAAAAAGGAAAATTGATTGTAATACCCAAATGGGCGATTAGCGAAGAAGTTGGGCATGATTGGGTTCTCATGAAGACTGGCTACGAAGCTTTTCAAATATCCGTAAACCAGAAAATGAAGAAATTAGCTAAAACCACAAAAAGATTGGATGTTTTAAAAGCAATTTTGAGATTTATAGCATCATCAAAACATGTTAAATTGAACTACAAGTAATTTTACAACGTGAACAAATAAATCGAACCCAAATTATTATTGAATTCATTTACATGATATAACTTACAATTTACCTCTAATTTTTGGTTTTTCCATTAATATCGAACCATGTTTTTCTTTATTGTAAAAGCCTTCCTAAGAGTGCAACCTTCAAATTTGACCTCCCTGTTTTGATTCTAAAGCTGCCTTCATTTATATAGCCACCTTTTCATTCATCCCCTATGTAATAAAAAACACCAGTGTTTACAACCTAAATTTGGGTCAATTTTAAGTTGCTGATAAGTGCGAAAATGGATCAATCTCATTTGTTAAATATATATTGATAAACTTTATTTGTACACACACTTACATTAAATGAGATACATAACGTGAAAGAAGTGATGTGAGAGTTGCTTTACCATGAGTGCTTCAACCAGCTTCTTATTGTCACCCTTGAATGCAAAACCAAGCTCTTTCTTTCACTTTTGATATAACCACTTTCTAGACAGACATATAACAACCAAAATGTTAGCAGCTTGTTCAATGTAAAACACTTAAAACAACTTCACAAGTACAACCGTTACCTCCACTTCTTTAGGTTGTGCGAACTTCTCGTGAGATACAAGACCAACACCACTTTTATCCTATGAATCCCAAAAAATTGATTAGAAACCATTACAATTACACACATAAGCAGATCTGTAAGTAACAATTTGATGCAACAAATTAAGCAGTTAAGCATGTATAGAGGAAGTCCAGTACGTATGGTGGTAAAACACATACCGAGTATGATCACAGATCATCTACGGATCGATGATCTGTTAGAATATAGCAAATAACTATAACAAATTGTCATACAATTGCGGAAGCATATAGCACGTATTTATAATTAGTTAAGATAGAAAACGTGTACCTTTTAGCTAGCTTCAAATAATCGTTTAGTAAACGAATAGGTTTCACAAATGGTAAAACCCTCTAGGGTTGCACGCACACCACCTTCACAACACGATAACGATGCTAGTCGAACTACACAAGTTATAATAAACTTAAAACTCTCTCTCTTGCTTTCTTTGTTAATCGAAAAGTCAAACAAATAAAACAACACCCTTGGTTGTTTATCTACGGCTCACCAAAGGGAGAGTAAAAGAGAGGGATTTTATTATTAGGGTATTGTGTGTGTATTAGGATACCAATAACCCTAACTTAGGCTTTGTATTTATAGGTTTTAATTAGGTTATTGAGTTGTATATGGATACCTAAAAATCGGCCCATATAAAACGCATCCCAATTCAAAACCCAATACAAGTTTCACTCACTTAACATTTAAGTCCCTCAAGTTTAGTTTATATTAAATGTGCATAATAATTAATACATTATTAATTAATTAATCATGTCTAAATGATTAAGTGCGCGCCCCCCATAGGCTCATTAATTTCCGGACATGCTTAAGTCGTGTACATATATACCAACAGCTCCCACTTGGACATGTCTTAAGCAATAACATTGGTTAGCGTCTAGCAACACTTCAATGTTCCCAGAAATTTTGTGAGTTTCGTTTCATAAAGTCTCAGATAATGATTTCATCATTTACAATCCCTTTGTTTCAGATACTAATGTTAATCATGAGTATGGATCAATGTCATTTCATGATTTAACTGTTCTATTTCTCATTTCATGTAATTAATCAAGATTACAAAATGAATCGAGACACATCTAGATTTCATTTTGGTATGGCCATACACACATCTGATTAATACCTAATGAGTGGCCTAGAAGTATCATTCTTCAATAACGTATTGAAGGAACAAATTCTGTATTGACTGCACGTGTCAGTCATGCATTTCACTACACTTCTGAAAATAGTCATGTATAACTACCATTTACGAATAGTTAGAACTATATCAAGAAAATGCAATCCATACACGCTTAACCTACTTGCATATCAAGTCTAAGATTCAGTAAATAATCATTTTCGAATATTTCTTAATGACGACGATCCATAAAGTAATAATTCGATAATTTGGGGAATCCGATATGCATCTGTATGAATATCATGTGAGTTTAGTGAGACCCTTTCTGACCAATCACTCAGATATGTCTTAGTTCGACTATATTCCCATATAGTCAATCGACATTGGATTGTTTAGAATAATAATAAATTATTCAAGGATTTAAACATGCAAACATAGGATACAATTAATTATCAAATGAAAATAAACATACCAAGTATTTTAATTCATTTATTGGATAATAATTGTTTAACATCCTTTATCCAAATACAAATCACAGAATTACATGAGATAACTAGCTAGAAGAAGTCCTATGCCTTCAGCATGTTCAATAAGCTTTGCTCTCGATAAAGCTTTAGTGAACGAATCAGCTAAGTTATGATCTATGCGAACTTTGAGTAACTTAATTTCACCTAGTTCGATCTGCTCTCGAACATAGTGATATCTTTTAGGATAATGTCTGGCCCCATTCTGAACACCAAGTTAATTTAGCAATTATAATTGCCATGAGTTATCGCAGTATAACTCCATGGGGTTATTATTTGTGGGTACACGTCCAGCCCAGAAATAAATTTTGTAATCCAGACAGCTTCCATTTCAGCTTCCGAAGGTGCTATGTACTCTGATTCAGTTGCAGACATGGCAGTTGTGGATTGCTTCATAAGGAACCCTTTCCACTACGTCTCCATCCAAGATGAAGATGTATCCTGTTTGAGATTTCATATTATCTCTATCGGTCTGAAATCCAACATCACTGTAACCAGTCACTTTGAGCTCAGCTTCAGGATTTCCACCATAAACAAAAAACATATCTCTAGTAGCTCTCAGGTACTTGAGAATATTTTTCACAGCAGTCCAGTGACCCTCACCTGGATTCTGTTGAAAACGGCTGGCTATGTTCTGCGCGAACGCCACATCAGGTTTAGTGCATCTAACCACATACATAATAGATCCCACAGCCGAAGCATAAGGAACCCTTTGCATACGCTCCACCTCAATAGGTGTAGAAGAACACTATTTGCTATTTAAGTCAAGTCTTTCTAACATTGGTACATTTCCACATTTAGAATTCTTTATCTTAAATCTCTTTAAGATCTTATCAATATAAGTACTTTGACTTAGTTTAATTAACCGCTTAGTTCTATCTCTATAGATCTTGATTCCAAGTATGAATGTTGATTCTCCAAGTCTTTCATAGCGAAACACTTTCCAAGGTAGGATTTTACATCTTGTAACTTTGGAATGTGATTTTCTTATGATCAATATGTCCACAACATATAAGACAAGGAAGTAACATTACTCCCATTAGCTTTTTGATATACACATGGCTTATCAGGGTTTTGAGTAAATTCAAACTTTTTGATTTCCTCATCGAACCTCTTATTCTAGCTCCTTGATGCTTGCTTAAGTCCATAAATGGACCTTTGAAGCTGATGTGTAAAATCTAGTTATAAAATAAAACAAAGAAATACTGATCGTTTACTATTACACAACTGAGGTAAGTATACCCTATCGTGTATAATATAGCTACAGTAAGTCCAAGTTCGTTCCACATGGATTGTGAATTTAAGAATTATAAGTAAAAATGTAATTAACTTAGTACAAAAAAGACTTGGGTTTGTTGTGACCGAATTGTCACGTTGCTTAACAACTAAATTTAATAAACAAAAGCAAGTGGACTCAGAAAGAGTCAGATTGATTAATTAAACTTTATCAGATATTAAAAACGACACTTACTTGAACTAGCTCACTAATGATTTCGGGTTGTATAATAAAAACCAGGTTATCTAGCAATCAATGCTCATCTTAATTTAGATCAGGTTTAACGTTCGCCATGACCTTCACATAAATCTTAATTAACTAATTAATAATTTAATTTAATGAAAGACGCTCGCCAATATCATCACTTTATACATTTAAGTTTAATTATTTAACTTGTACCAAATCTGCGTCCGCTATCATTGGATTAATCATACATAGACATATAATTAAATAATGAAATAACTTTGTGACAAACGTTCGCTATAGCCACTAATTAAATCATTAACAAGCTTCAATAATATATAAAACTTAAACACATAATAGTTTCAATTAAACATTAATTAAATTGCAATAGATAGTTTATTTATGTTGAATATATATATATCTTAATTAAAATAAGATTAGTGCGTCCACTTAACCTACACCTTAATTTCGATTCAATAATTTAAGATTTAATCTAGTGAATAACTTCTGTCAACTTCACCTACTTACACATTCATGTTTAAACGATTATCTTGTATAATATTGCTTCCGCAATCAATTAACAATTATTCATAGACAAATAATTATAATAAACTATTATATGAAAAAGCTCCCGCTAAATTGATTATATAATAATTTACCAACAAGATAAATCAATTAATATAAACTCGAATACATAAGGTTCACGATTAAAAAAAAATAATTCAACATAAATATTAAAAGATAACAACCCTAATCATTAGATCACTTCATTCAAGTAAGTGTTAAAGGATTTAGCTACTCATATTCAAGCAATAAACACATAAAATAATTGAAATCATCGCAAACATAATTGTATTGAAATAAAAGAGTAAACGAATGATTACAACGATTAAATGATGATCCGTAGTAGCCGAATGATTAAGATGAATGAAAGATCTTCAAAAGTATGAAAAACCCTCAAAAATGCAAAGAAAATTCGTAACCCCTAATTCTAATATTTTAAAAAAATATCTGTCGTCTTGAACCACCCCACTAGCCGAAATATTGATCTTATATATATATGAGGTTTCGTACTGTACAAGAATTGAAGTTGGCGCACACCCTACAAAATTATCTCCACCGCCTCTTTGCTTTGGCTGCTATCCATTTTGGGCCCAACCTTCTTATATGTGCACTTGGCCCATTTTTTCTTTTTGACTTCCACCGACTCACATATGCAATTCTTTCGCTTGGCTGCTGGTTCTCTTTTTTTTTTTAACTTGGGTCCACGGCCCAATTTAATTTCCATTTCCTGATCTTCTTGATTAGCCCAATTCCACGTGGATACCATCGTCTGATCCATTTGCCTTGTTCTTGGGTCTTCACGTGAACTTGCAACAAAAGTTCACATCAAATATCATCATCATTAATTTAATATTATTTATTATAATAATTAACCTTATTACTAACGTAAATACTAACTAGCATTAGTTAATATTATAATTATATTATTATTTATTATTTATTAGTTTAATAATTACTATGTTAGTATTAACGTTTCCTAGCTAGTATTATTTTTATATTATTTATTATTTAGCCCAATTAATTATTTAGTCCAACTCGTAAACTCTAATAAATATTCAATCTAATTATTTTCGCTTAATCCATTTAACTTTTCGAACTCAAATATTTACAAACTTAATTTATTTTCTCTACTCTTTTAACCACTTTCTACCAACTAAATTTTGGTCAAACTAACTTTTATACAAAAACTACTTTATTTGACATGTTTTTCATTCATTTCTAATTCAAACTCCATTTCTACCTATTTTAGAAATATGAACAAAATAATTAACTTTTATCAAATAATTGAAATTAAAAGTATATAAAAACTGTGAAATATTACTATACAAATATAACATTATTCAATGTTATCAAATTATCCCCACACTTAAACTCTACTTGTCCTCAAGTAGACTAAAACTAAACTACTAAATATAACTCACTAATCAAAATATAATTACTTATAAGCATAAAACTAATATTTAAAAAATAAAATACCCAAATTAAAAATCTGTTTCCAATTTCTAAAATTTAAACAATTTAATTAACATGGATAACTATTTTGTACAATAAGGGAATAAATTCCTTTATTATTATTCACATAATATATAGCTCATCAACAATTACTAATATTGTTGTCCACTTAAACAATCTATACTCAAATTTCTGAAAACACTTTATTGTTAGTATGTACATTACTTATGATCCCCACTTATGATATACTCCTAAAATTTAGTCATGCACTTTACTTTATATTTATAATAAGTATACAAAAATCATTTTTAAGAATCAAGACATTGGTGACAGGTCTGCATTTTCACGCAACAAAGCAACATAACTTGATTCAAGTAAAGCAAACCCTTTTTAAATCAAACCAGCGGTGACAGGTCTATACCTTAGTATAACAGAGCGACATAGTTTGATTAATTTGGGAATCTTAAGATTTTAAAGATTTTATATTTCTTTTGCTTATTTTTAAGAATACTAATATGAGACCAGGTCTGTATTTTCATACAACAGAGGAAACAATTAGTAAACCCCCAAATGGTTTTATATAAATATCAAAAATATAAAATATTGCATGCTAGATCTAGGAATTAAGACTTTTTGTCATACATCATAGAATGTTTACCACAAAGTAATATACAAATTTAAAATTTACTTCTTAAAATTCAGAAATTTTCATATAGATTGCCTATCAGTACATCATATAATGAAACTATACATCATTTATTATTATTTTACAATTATATGTACAAAAAGTTTAATCCATGTTAAAGTCTAAACTTTAAAAATAAAAACAAACTTTTAATAAAACTATTTTAATTAATAAATACTTAGTTTCAAAACTTAAAAATAAAACCTTTTTTTTTTAAATTGAAATTCAAAAAGATACAACAAAACCTAAGAACAAGTAAACTTCTTTTCGACCCCCATCCCCACACTTAAGTTGTACAATGTCCCCATTGTACTAAACAGAATAAAATCATAGTGAAAATGAGAGAAAAGAAGTAGAACAGTAAAACTCCCCTGATATCTCTTGAAAAGTCCAATAGCATGCGCGTACAAGTCCGTGTCAGCAGCATCATTCAACAGCACAGCACACAAAACAAAACCAAAAGAAACATAACATATAAAACAATTAAATACATAATTCAAACAGAAAAATAAATCCTAACTCACTTTCATAGGAATCACGATTGCATTTACACTAGAACAAAATTGAGATTTCGTTACACCAAAAAAGTGTGACGATATGCATATAGTCACACTTGGTTTTTTAACGTAGGTGTGACGAAAGGTCGAGCGACCATAAGGTACATATGGTGACATTAGAGAGTTAGTTGCCGTATCCATTTAAAATCGGTAACCAAAACCATAAAATGTGTGACTGGTTATGTACAAGTTTATTTTGGTTGAATCAGTTTTAGTGACCGTAAACACTTTATAGTCACACGAGCGGTTTTTGAGAGTAGCTATTGTTCGTCCTTTGGCTACATGAATATATAATACACGTGGCATTTGCGTTTATTTAGTGACACAACGAATGTATTTTTAGGGAATTAGTCACATACAATTAAGCTAAAAGTGGCTAAAACTGTTAATGAGTGTGACCATATGATTGGTAGAATCAATTAAGTGTGTATTTTGTGTGACTATACTCCGTCCTTTAGCCACATGAATATATAATATATGTGGCTTTTGCGATGATTTAGTCACACAACAATTGTTTTGTTGGTGATTTAGTCACATACAATTAATCGTATAGTGGCAAAAAGTTTTAATAAGTGTGACCATATACTTTTTAAAGACAAGTAAATGTGTTTATTGTGTGACTATTGTTCATCCAATGGCCACATGAATTTTATGTTTCTGTGGCGTTTTGTAATATTTAGTCGCACAATGCATTTTTTTATGGAATTTGTCACATACAATTAAACAAAAAATGGCCAAAAGTGTTAATCAGTGTGGCGATATGCTTTTTAAAGTAAAGTAAATGTGTAATTTGTATGAAAATTGCTCATTCAATGGCCACATGAATTTTATGTTTGTGTAGAATTTTGTAATATTTAGTCACACAAGGCATGTTTTTAATGGGGTTCTAGTCACATACAATTAAACAATAAGTGAGCAAAAGTTTATCTAGGTGTGACCATATGCTTTTTAAAAACAAGTAAATGTGTTTTTTGTGTGACTATTGTGCATTCAATGGAAACATGAATTTTATGTTTGCATGGCGTTTTGTAATATTTAGTCACACAAAGCATCTTTTTTTGGGGATTTAGTCACATACAATTAAGCAAAAAATGGCCAAATGTGATAATAAGTGTTGCCATATATTTTTTAAAGTAAAGTAAATGTGTATTTTGTGTGACAATTGTTCATTCAATGGCCACATGAATTTTATATTTATGTAGCGTTTTCTAATATTTAGTCACACAAAGCATGTTTATTATAGGGATCTAGTCACATATAGTTAAGCAATAAGTGGCCAAATGTTTTAATAATTGTCACCATATGCTTTTTAAAGACAAGTAAATATTTTTTTTGTGTGACTATTGTGCATCAAATGGCCACATGAATTTTTTGCTTGTGTGACGTTTCGTAATATTTAGTCGCACAACAAATTAAGCAAACAGTGGCCAAAAGTGTTATTAGTGTGACCATATTATGTACGTAAATCTTTTAGCCACATTTAAGAAATAAATAATTTGTGTCACAATATGAATTATACATGCATATATGTATGTATATATATGTATATATGTATGTATATGTATGTATATATACATACACATATATATATATATATATATATATATATATATATATATATATATATATATATATATATATATATATATATATGTAGTTGCAATATATAACAAAATATAAGAAGATACACAAAACAAATTCAAACAAAACAAAATTGGAATGTCATATATATATATATATATATATATATATATATATATATGTAGTTGCAATATATAACAAAATATAAGAAGATACACAAAACAAATTCAAACAAAACAAAATTGGAATGTCATAACTAAACCAAATATATAGTTGAATGTCGTACATAAAAAAAAAATGCTAAAATAACCATGATCTATAAATTAAAAAATCACAAATTTAAAGACTTTTGACTTTTCAAGTTGGGCCTTGCTTGCTTTTGCAGGCTATCACGAGAAATAAATTTGCGCTTTTTTTGGCATTTAGGTGCAGCTTTGTTCTCACCAACCTTTGGTATGGAAGCTGGTGGTGTTACCTGTACGAAACAAAAGCCAAATGTATCAAACATTAAATTAAATATGAAGAATAGGTTTATAAAATAAATGTATTTACCTTTTCATCAAAAACCACTTGATTCTTTGGCCAACCAACAAAACTACCTACTACATCCTTAACTGTTTTGAAACCATTATTTCCTACATCCGGTATGCATGTTGCATCCACTAACGATTCTTCAATTGACACTTTGTAGCAATCATTTGGGAGTTTTTTGCTATGAAGCATTTGTTTTCCATCTGAATTGTATACGGTACCGAACACAATAATACTTGATTTCTTTAAGTGTCACAGTCTACACTTAAATTCCTAAAACAAATTGATTTTTGGCTTATATGCATCTGAAAGTAATTAAAGTAAAGAAATTATGAACATATTGAAATACATACTTGTTGTAGTAGTAGTAGTTGTGGAGACACATTTTTGTTTGATCAAGACTCTGGACGTGGATATGCGTTTTGCTGTGATTCTGGTGTTTTGTAAGATCCAACGGAGTTATGCAGTTCCTATATATATAAAATACTGTAAATAAGTCATGTATGTAATATTCAAAAATCACAAGGGGTACTTGATTAAGCTACAAGTACTTTCTCATGTGGAACGTCCTGCAGTTCTTAAGAGATACAAGTATACAACCATACTACCATGACAATAAGTCTTGTTTACCTACGGTTACCTACATGTAGTTGATCAAGCTAACTAATATGTAATGTAACAAAAACTTAAATGCCTAACTAACTTAGTTACGAAGTTCCTATATATATAAAACATGTAAATAAGTCATGTATATAAAAATTCAAAAATCACAGGGGGTACTTGATTAAGCTACAGGTCTTGATTGAGTCATTTAGGTGCATTCTCATGTGGAACGTCCGTCAATTCTTAAGAGATACAAGTATACAACCATACTACCATGATGACAATAAGTCTTGTTTACCTACTATTACCTACATATAGTTGATATTCTGGATTGAACCTAAGTATTGCACAAGCTCTTTCCTTTCATCACCTACTGGTTTCCCATCATTGTTAAAAGTCACCACAATTCTTTCAGCCCATCCTGAGATCTACAAAATAAAAATACAAGTGTGTACAGACTTGTACGTTATGACAAACTATCACATGTATAAATGTACAGACTTTCTCTATAATCTAACAGCAATTTAATCTTCTCATTCGATTAATTTTCATAGGTAACCAACTTCCATATATCTTTACATGTTACCTGCTATAGTCTGACCTAGACCAACCACCAGTAGCCTAGCCATTGTGACTCAACCCGCCCCTTTGTCACTCACAAAACACATACTGTAATCAGCCTTTAAACATGTGCAAATCAGCCATGAAATGTATGAACCCAACCCTATAATCATATCTGTAATCAGCCCTTAATAATGTATGAATCATCTCCTAAACCCAGCCCTCAAATTAATCGCCCTTCAAGTTTCACAGTTGTCTCCTTCAGCTTTGGCTTGACCAGCTATTTAAACCACCATATATAATTCAGATCGATAGTTAATCATAATAAACATCAGCGAAACATGTAAGATTACCTTTTCAAATACTTGCATCTGATCTTTCAGCACTGATATATGCTCATTATAATTACTGGTGTCCTTCAAAGCTTGAATTCTATTCGCTAAAAACCTGAATACCAACATTGTTAATATGACAATTTAAAACTCTATCGATAATGGGTCAAGCATGTAACTGTGATATAATGAGTGATCTACAAGCATAACTTTCACCTGAAATTCCGTAAGCACCACATCATTATATGGCATTCCATCTTTCTTTCCTTACACCATTTTCACAAGAGAAAAAAGATTCTCTAACTGATTAGCTCTCGAAGTTTGATCTTTCATCTTATTGTCAAACAGGACAACACGATTCTCACACAGACTAAGGGTTTCCTGAAATTAACAATATTACTCGAAAATGTTACTTTATCTAAATTACAAAAATAGAAGGATGACTCCCAGTATCAACCTCAATCTATATATCTCAAAAGAATCATGTTCTGATATTCCAGTAACATGGAATCATTAAAAGCATGTAAAACATAAACACAACAAAAAGTGTTGGCCACATTTTAAATGACTTTTGTTGTAATCTATTACAAAATATACGTAAGATAGTATTATAAGTTTTATCGTCACGTATGCGAAGTTTATATCGATATGTATAACCTCATTATAAAAGAATGAATAGAGTTGAATACTATAATTGATTATATATGTTTACCTTTTACATTGACGATGCAACCCGACCCGTACATCAACCCGATTATTTTGTCTTCACAATTTGTGAACCACGTTATTTTCAATGCTAGATCCACCACTGCACAACAGGACTGAAGAAGTACCATTCAAGGTCTCTCGTCTTCAAATTCGAATAATCTGACAATTTATAAATAATATCATGTTAGAAATCTTAAGCTTAACACAAATTTCACAAAATAAGAGTCCTGATTATAACCTTCACCTCGCTTTCCCTAAATATTCATGCATGCATACATAAACATAGATAAAACGAGTCACTGGTCCCAACTCGGTCAAGCTTGAGCTCTAGCTAGATTTGTTCAAAGAAAGCTCAATTCGTTTGCAGACTTATGCATTAAATGCGTTTTACGAGTATGTTATATGATCCGTTCACATGTGAAGAATTGGTTAATGTGCGAATCAAAAGTTTGTCCCTTTTACCTTTTTTTTTTTAATAATTCCTCATTTGAACCTCTGATACACGTAATATTACAGTCATCTTGGTTAAGTTTCTAATCCAAAGCTTTACCAAATTTCCGCATAATATATATGTTAACAAATAAATCTATAATTTCCACATTCAACTGTTTTTTACTTTTCCCTAAAAAGTTAACAACATAACCTAGTTACTACAATTTGGGGAAACTGGAACATAATAAGGGACAACACAAACAAATTGAATAATTAAATAATAAAATTATAGAAAAACCTGCAAGTTCCCAGGATTCCGATTTGTAAGCATCAATTTCAGAAACAGCTTCAATCCGAAAAGGCTTACCACAAGCCTTACGCAATAAATAATACCTAACCAGTTCCTCATCCGTCGGATGAAACCGGATTCAGGTGCTAAAGACGTCGGCGGTGGCGATTGTGGTGCTGCCGCCGCCGGCACCGTCGCTGGTTGTCCTACGATCATCAATTCATGACTCATTTCCTTTCTTGTATCAATCAAACACTTGTGTATCAGTATACACTATTTTCTGATCTTTTTAGATAAAAAAGAAAGAATAACAGAAAATCTGATATTAATTAAATTAAATTAAAATTGTAGATGAAGCAATTGAAGTAAAGGATGAAGAAGAATACACATGATTTTATCTACATGAAAATTAAAATTAAAATAGATGCTTGCTTGGCATGGATATCGAAGAAAACTAAAGAGAAAGGGAAAAGCAAGTTTTATATGAGTGAATATGTAGGAAGGGTCGGAACACGGTGGAGGAAACATGGGTGCGGCAGGTTTTGAGGAAGGGTGGGTGGAATCAAGAGGTTTGAGATGAAAGTGAGTGGAGAACTAAACTTTAGGGTTTTATCTAGAAAAAAAAAAAAAAAAAGGAGAAACCAATTTAACGGTGGGTTGTTTGAATTTTTAAGTAAATTTTTCAAATTTTCGTAAGGAATTTTATATAACAAAAGTTTTAGTTTATATAACATTTTAACATTTTTACTTTGATTTCATAATCTAAATATACATAAATACTTATTCGATAATTAAATTTGATTAGTTGTACTTCTATTGTGTAAAAAAAAAGTCTTTCAAATTCGATGGATTTAGGAATGACCAAGAAGTTTAATTTTATCCTAAGTTTAATAGCTGCATATGTGATATTGGTAATGTCATATATCATATATTACATTATTAAACTTAAAATAATGTCATATATCTCCAAATGATGAATTAATTTTATCCTAAGTTTAATACTGGCATATGTGATATTGGTGATGTCATATATCATATATTCCATTATTAAACTTAGCATAATATCATATATTCCAAAATGGTTAATTTTATGCTAAGTTTAATAGTGGCATATGTGATATTGATAATGTCATATATCATATATTTGATTATTAAGCTTAGGATAATGTCATATATGCACAAATGATTAATTAGTTTTATCCTAAGTTTAATAGTGGCATATGTGATATTGGTAATATATTCCGTTATTAAACTTAGGATACTATCATATATCCCAAATGATGAATTAATTTTATCCTAAGTTTAATAGTGGCATATGTGATATTGGTAATGTCATATATCATATATTCCATTATTAAATTTAGAATAATGTCATATATTCCAAAATAATGAATTAATTTTATCTTAAGTTTATGTGATATTGGTAATGTCATATATCATATATTCCATTATTAAAGTTAGGATAACGTCCTATATTACAAAATGATGAGTTATTTTTATCCTAAATTTAATAGTGACATATGTGATATTGGTAATGTCATATATCATATATTACATTATTAAACTTAGGATAATATCATATATTCCAAAATGATGAATTTATTTTATCCTGAAACACCCCGAAATTTAGAACATTTTTTTTTTCATTTCGTAAAGTCCTACGTTTTAATATGACATTTTAGACTTGTTGTATCATTCCCTAGATCAAATAAAGATTTAAATAAGAAAATGTTGAATTTATAAGAGATTCCCCAGGAATGACTCCCATTCCCCAGGAATGAAGGATGCTGTTAGAAATTTGAGTCGAATTCCCCAGGAATGACTCCCATTCCCCAGGAATGAAGCCTGCTGTCCATTTTACCATCTTCCAAAATTCGATCGTGCATATCTTGAAAATGACAAGTCCAATGACCATGAAAATTTGCAGGCACGTGTATTATGACTATATGAACATTTCCCAATTAACACTTTTCCAAATTTCATGTTTAACGAGAAAACGGATCGTTGACCACTTTATGGTCATTTTTGACCACTTCCGTTGACATACCAAATTCCAAACCAACAAACTTCAGACTTTGACACTTCTACTACCTTTTTAATACCACAATTGGGACCTAGTGCAATGTTTACATTCGTCATATCATATTTACAACTCAACGTAGCCTTTTGACCCGTTAGTGACCCATTTGGGCACTTTGAAGACCCGTTTGGGTCTTTACCCAAATAACCACTATTCTAACACCCAAATCACATTTCTTTGACTATTCTAAGTCAACTCATGCCACTTTCACTATCAATACTTCAACTTAACTATTAACATCAAATTTCCATAAACCATTATATTCACATTATATTCATCTATTATACAATAACATCATCTCCAAAACTATCAATGAGTATACCAACTCATTGACTAATTTGACTTCCACACTTCAACATGTTTGACTTTCAACATTAGGTGTCAAAACTAAGTTTTCTTAAACAAAAGGGGTGATTACATATCGAGAGCATGATTTAAAAGATTAGCTTGTTACCGATAACTTAACAAGCTCCACCACTAGCATCATTCGGGCCTTTTACCCGGATCCCTCTGGGTCCCACTTGGCTCACCTAAAACACATAAACATAATAGAGTAAGCATAAAGCTTAGTAAGAAATGGGCTATCAATGATAATCAATATCATTTCACAACATACGTATATTAAGGATCCATAATATCATATGCTAATTCCCGCAAGAATTAACATCTTCGGGCCTACACCCCGGTATATAATCACAACTCATCAAGTAAATGACATATCCATTACCGGTCCTTCCAAGTAAATGGAACAAGCATTACTTGAAGAAAGATAGCATCATCCATTAACTTACCTTGTGATAGCCCACACGAATAATTACTTGTAACACCTTGAACATGTTTATCACCTAATTCATATAATCACATAAACACGTATCAATTTCACAATCACTTTCTAATTATATCACATATCATACTACAAGGTGTTAAATCTCATAACACTTATAATCTTACTATAAGCTTCATACACTTTTATGTGTGATTGCTTATAAATGGGTATTTATCATAATTTCTCATCAATTCCATTTACCAACATCACAAGTATCACTCTTTGATGCATAATCACACACAATACATATCAATTACCCATTTATAGCAATCATCATATACATGGTCATGATTATAATTATTCAATTTTTCTCAAACACATGATCATGGGTGTTTTAACCAAACTAATATCATTTATGTATTGAACATACTATAATTAAGTGTATGAAACCTTAATTGAATCATTAGTCCACTAATTCATCAAAACCCCAAGACTAGGGTTTAACCTAATTCATGAAATTCATCAATTAAACACAAAAGGGAGGTTAATCATACCTTAAAGAAGTTATTTGCAAGCTAACAAGCACTAATTTAACAAAACCTAGCTTTAATTTAGCTTCCTTCTTCTTGTTCTTTCAAAACCTACCTCACACAAGCCCTGTACGTATTTTTATTTTCTGTGTATGTAATTGCAGTAGAAGATTACAGAAGCAGTGTTTTTATACTGCATTTTACAATTAAACCCTCGACTTATAGTACTTGTCACTTTTAGTCCCTCTACTAACAATTTCATTAAATGGTAAGTCCTATTGACACAAAACATATTACACAGTTAGTCCTTCTAACTTAAACAGTTAAAATAATATAATTTAAGGTTTTGTACTTACGAAATTTTGGGCGTTACAACTCTCCCCCACTTATTCAGGATTGTGTCCTCACAATCCATTCCTGATATATAGCTGGATAATAACGGATGATCTCCTCCTCGGGTTCCCAAGTAAATTCTGAACCCTTGCGATGTCTCCATTGGATTTTGAACAACTTTATTTCTTTATTCCTCAGCTTCTTTATCTTTTCATCAAGAATCATCACTGGTTGTTCAACGTAATTCAACTGATCATTAATTTCAATTTCATCCAATGGCACGTAAGCGGCTTCATCAACCAAACACTTCCTTAAATAGGACACGTGAAAAGTAGAATGTATTCCAGCTAGTTCATTAGGCAGCTCGAGGCGATAAGCTACCTTTCCAACTTTTTCAAGAATCTTAAAGGGACCAATGTATCGAGGGCTCAATTTTCCCCGCTTTCTGAACCGAATGATACCCTTCCATGGAGATACTTTCAACATAACAAAATCTCCAACTTGGAATTCGATTGGACGCCTTCGGTTGTCAGCATAAGATTTTTGTCGATCTTGGGCTATTTTCAACCGTTCTCTGACCTGATCAATCTTTTCAGTCGTCTTCTGGACAATATCAGTACTACCCAGTTCTCGTTGCCCAATCTCATCCCAACATATTGGAGTTCTACATTTTCTGCCATATAACATTTGATAAGGAGGCATGCCAATACTCGCATGATAACTGTTATTATAAGAAAACTCAACCAACGGTAAGTGAGTATCCCAGCTACCACCGAAATCAATGGCACATGCCCTCAACATGTCTTCAAGCGTCTGGATGGTTCTTTCACTCTGCCCATCAGTCTGGGGATGATATGCAGTACTTAAATGAATACGAGTACCAATATCCTCTTGGAATTTGTTCCAGAATCTAGAAGTGAATCTACTATCTCGATCAGAGATAATAGAGATAGGCATACCATGTCGTGCCACAACTTCTTTAACATATAAATCAGCAAGTGCCTCTGAAGTATAAGTTTCCTTAATTGGCAAGAATAGAGCACTTTTTGTCAACCGATCAACAATCACCCAAATAGTGTCATGATGACGTTGAGTTTTGGGTAATTTAGTGATAAGGTCCATGGTAAGGTGCTCCCATTTCCAAACAGGTATGTCCAACGGTTGCATTTTACCAAATGGTTTTTGATGTTCTGCTTTAACCTGCAAACACGTTAGACATTGTTCGACATATTTCACAATTTCACGCTTCATCCCAGGCCACCAATAATCAACTTTCAAATCATGGTACATTTTTGTTGCACCAGGATGAATGGAATATCTGGACTTGTGAGCTTCATCAAGTAACAGCTTTTTCAGCTCAGGTGAATTTGGAATCCATATTCTTCCATAACGTGTTTTTATCCCACGAGAATCATCAACAATGTTTGGAATTTGACCTTCAATACGTTCTGCTCTCCAAAGACCTTTTTGCCATGCCTTTTGTTGGACTTCCTTAATCTGGTCAAGTAAATCAGGAATGACAGTAATGCGAAGAGATTTAACAATTAAAGCATGATGCATCGCTTTTCGGCTGAGAGCATCAGCTACAACGTTAGCCTTTCCTGGATGATAAAGAATTTCACAGTCATAATCCTTTACCAAGTCAAGCCAACGTCGCTGTCTCATGTTAAGGTCACGCTGATCAAAGAAATATTTGAGGCTTTTGTGATCAGTGTAAATGGTACACTTCACACCATATAAGTAATGCCTCCAGATTTTTAGAGCAAAGACAACCGCTGCCAGCTCCAAATCGTGAGTTGGATATCCTTTTTCATGTTCTTTCAGTTGTCGAGAAGCATAAGCAATCACTTTACCCCTCTGCATCAGAACACAACCAAGACCATTTCGAGAAGCATCGCAGTAAACTACCATGTCATCAGTACCATCAGGAAGTACTAAGACAGGAGCTTGACTAAGCTTTAATTTCAAAGTACGGAAAGCTTGCTCAGCTGCATCATTCCATTCATATTTAATATTTTTACGAGTAAGCTTAGTGAGAGGAGTAGCAATCTTGGAGAAATCCTGGATAAACCGTCTGTAATAGCCAGCTAAACCCAGAAAACTTCTAACTTCTGTTGCATTGGTTGGAGGTTCCCATTTCATCACCGCCTCAACCTTTGCAGGATCAACCATAATACCTTGGTTATTAACAACATGACCCAGAAATTGTACCTCACGAAGCCAAAATTCACACTTGGAGAACTTGGCATAAAGTTTCTCATTTCTCAAAGTTTGTAATACCTGCCTTAAATGAACATTGTGATCGTCAGCAGATTTGGAATATATGAGAATATCATCTATAAATACAATTACAAACTTATCGAGCATAGGTCGGCACACTCGATTCATGAGATCCATAAAAGCGGCAGGAGCATTTGTCAGACCAAAAGGCATAACCACGAATTCATAATGGCCATACCTTGTCCTGAAAGCTGTTTTAGACACATCTTCTTCTCGAACTTTCAATTGGTGATAACCAGAACGTAAATCAATCTTCGAGAAGAAACTAGCACCTTGGAGTTGGTCAAACAAGTCATCAATCCTAGGCAAGGGATACCTATTCTTGATGGTAACCTTGTTCAATTCCCTATAATCGATGCACATTCTCATAGTGCCATCTTTCTTTTTAACAAATAGTATCGGTGCACCCCATGGTGAACTACTCGGACGAATAAAACCTTTATCAAGTAATTCTTGCAATTGTTTCATCAACTCTTGCATTTCAGAGGGGGCGAGTCTATAAGGTGTTTTAGCAATTGGTGTAGCTCCCGGTACTAATTCAATACGGAATTCGACTTGTCTATCGGGCGGAATGCCCGGTAGCTCGTCGGGAAAAACATCGGGGAACTCATTAACAATAGGAATTTCAGATAATTTGGGAGTTTGCTTTTTAGTATCAATCACATGTGCCAAAAAGGCCTGGCAACCATGTGATAAATGGCGTTTAGCACGAGCAAAGGTACAAATTGGAATTGAAAGTTTTCTCTTTTCGCCATAAATATCTATCACTCCCCCACTTGGTGAAGTAATACGAATAATCTTTTTCTCACACTGGATTATAGCATTATGTTTGCCTAACCAATCCATACCCACAACTACATCAAACTCACCCATTTGCATTGGAATTAAATTTATGAGAAATGTTTCATTGTTAATCACTAATTGACACCCTCTATACACATTAGTCACAAAGATAATTCTATCATCAGCAACTTCCACATCTAGTGGAGCATCTAACTCAGTAAGAGGGATTGAGAAATATCGACAGAACTTTTCAGACACAAATGATCGTGAAGCTCCCGAATCAAACAGTATGTATGCAGGTTTAAGATTTACAAAGAAGGTACCTGTTAACACATCGGGGGCTCTTTGTGCTTCTTCTGCAGTAATTTGAAAGGAACGGTGTCTAGGCTTCGGTGGTTTCACCGTCTTCCTCTCAGTATTCTTGCGAGGAGCAGAAGAAGTAGGTTGAGATTTCAATTCAGGACAATCAGGTCGAATATGTCCTGGTTTCAGACAATGATGACAAACTTTGATTGGATTGGGACAATCTTTGCTAAAATGTCCCGGCCTTCCACAAGAAAAACAATTTAGAGTCCCGGCTTTACACTCCCCACGATGCCTTTTATGGCATATCTTGCATTCTGGGATTTCAGTTCGATCATCCTTTCTAAAACTTCCACCAGATCTAAACTTTTTGGATGGAGTAGAAGTGGATTCAGCTTTTCTTTTCGTGGAACTTTTCTCATCCTTCTTTAACTCCAGTTCTTGAAATCGAGCCTCGTCTACCATTTCAGAAAAAGTACTACATTTCTTCGGATTGACAAACTGTCGAATTTCTTTCTTCAGGATTGTATGAAAATGATCCATAAGTAATTTAGGATTTGCCATGTATTCTGGACAAAATTGGGCTCGATCCAGAAAATTTCCTATCAGCTCGTTTATCGACTCAGTCGTTTGTTCCATAGAAAGGAACTCACGACGAATTCTATTTAGATCAGCATCCTGCGAATAAGTTTCAACAAACATCTTTTTAAAATCTTCCCATGTCATCACTGTAATAGCTTCCTCTCCTAAAGTACGACATTGAACTTCCCACCAGAATTTAGCACGGGATTTAAGAAGATTAGAAGCATATCTTACTTTCAATCGGTTAGGGACTTCTGCCGTGGCAAATGCCCCTTCAACTTCAGATAACCACCTTTGACATTTAATTGGATCCATCTCACCTTGAAAATCTAGCGGGTTACAAACAGAAAAGTCTTTATAACTGAATTTACGATCTTCATCACGATTTTGAATCACCCTGCGAACAACAGGTGTTGGTGGTCTTTCCTCATTTCTTTCACCACCAGGAGGTGGTCTTTCAAGATCAATTTCATTTTCATCATCTCGCCTTTGAAATTCATCAGCAACAGTTTCACGTATGGTTTCAGAAATACGGCCCAATAAGAGGGGAAGGGACGCCTCTTGAGCCTTTGCCACTTCAGCTGAGATTAAAGTTTTTAAGTCGGTCAAAGATAACCTAGCATCATCTGCTGGAGGTCTTTGTCTATCATCATCACCTCCAGTTCTTACATTCTGGGCTTGGTCTCGTGGACGAGGCCCAAGTGTCAATTCTATTCCTTCTTGATCATTCATCTTATTACTGAAAGTAGACACAATATATTTAATACAAACATATTCATCAATAAAATGTCTACTTTGTAATTTAACTGCACCTAGTCACATAGCAGTCAACAATTATTACCAAGACTTTATCTTCTTAACACCTTGTGACTTCCTTGGCTCCATACAATTGCCATATGATAATTATTGTGGTGGCCAGTCACACGAATTATCATATCTCAGTTATATGTTTCCAAAGTTACCACAAGATATTTCGAGTCAAAAGTCTTAGAAATCAAATAACTAGATTAATCAAAACAAATAACAATTCAATATCATGCTCAACAATAATAATAATGGCTTAAGATCAAGTACCCACTAATGGTGGATACCCGAATCCCTTAAACCAAGCTCTGATACTGTCACACCCCCAATTTAATGCTTTGCGGAAGCGACTGTTTTGGGGCGTGACTAATCAATAATCAAAACACCAAAGTACAAGCAAACGACTCTAAATGAGACGTTGTAGAAAATATATTACATTACATAAGTTTTCAAAAGTAGTACAAAGTTTAAGTCATAAGTTTGAAACATAGTAGTGAGTTCGCAAAATGATTTCAGAAGATTTTAATGCATAACCATTATACAAAATATAATGCAAGAAAATCTTCATGTCTAAATGGATGCATGCGACTCGTGATAGCTAGCTTATCCTATAGGCCATTCCTACTGTTGATGAGTACCTGAGAATACAACACTAAAAGGTCAGCTATAAAGCTGGTGAATCTCACAGGTTTTAATATAAACATTGATGTGATCAATATGATTATCCGACGATAATAGAAAGTTATAAATGAATAGTGATTTAAGCAGTTTACTCAAACAATGATTTTAAACCAACGCAGGTTCCTTAAACGATAACAAAATAAACTAGGATAAAACCAACGCAGATTTTGGAACATTGAACAAACCAACGCAGGTTTTCGAACAATGTGCAATTAGAAAATGATGAAACCAACGCAGGTTTCGCAACATGTAACAAACCAACGCAGGTTTGCGAACAATATGAACTTAGACTATGATGAAACCAACGCAGGTTTCGTAACATTGAACAAACCATCGCAGGTCTTCGAACAATGTGCAATTAAACAATGATGAAACCAACGCAGATTTCACAACATGGAACAAACCAACGCAGGTTTCCGAACAATGTGAAGTTTAACAATGCTAATCAGGACCAAAGAATGGTAGCCAAACAATGTAACTAATATAGTTAACCGAACTAAATAATCATTTAATTCCATGAGTTAATAATTAAATTAACTAATCAAATAACATATGATCACGAAAACATGTAAGCATTGTATCTCACCCCAATATTTAAAACAGTAAAAATGGGGCTGTGAGACTCACCTGAGTCAATCCGAGCAATGAATATATTCGACGTGGAATAGACAATCTTTGAAATCCCTTAGAGTCCTAAACACGCGAGATTCTAATGAGTAAATGGATTGTCCAATGTATTATTTAATGTTTATGTTTGAGTTTACAAAATTTGGTACGAGTCTGAAAACAGTAATCTGCCATTTTCGGCCCCTAAACGACCCCGGATGGCCTAAAACTGACAAGGCTAAGGTACTTAGCCTTGATCATTGGGTTGTTTTTGAATGACCGAGCGAATTTGAGCCCAATCCGTTATAATAAAATTTTCATCGAGAAGCTACCCTAGAATATGTTGTAAAATCGTCGACGTTTTCAAAAATTTACATGTTCTGTTTTAGCTAGAATTCACAGGGCTAGTTTATTGATCCGTTGGATCATGAAATATATAGGGGGAATCCGCCGGATTCACTTGAATCCGCCGGATTGGTGACATATGGTGGGAATACGCCGTATTCGTCTGAATACGCCGTATTCATGAAAAATAGAGGGAATACGCCGTATTCATTTGAATACGACCGTATTCATGAAAAATAGAGGGAATACGCCGTATTCCCTTGAATACGCCGTGTTCATGTTTTCTGGGCGGGAATACGCCGTATTCCCTTGAATACGCCGTATTCCGAGGTCTGGTTCGAGTCTGTTCTTGCAGAAAACATCCAAAACCAGTTCTAAATCCTATTTCCGCATACAACAACCTTATACAAAGCTAATACATGCTATATAATGTATTATAAACATAAAATTAACGAGAATTGATAAGTGTTCTTACGTAGCGAAATTTGAAACCGTGGGGATGATGATGAGAATGATCCGATGATGAAGATGATGATTTTGAAGCTAGATGATGATGATGATGTTACTGATCTTTGTTGTTGTTGTTAAAATGAAATAGAGATCGAGAAAGAGTGAGAGCCGAGAGAGATCAAAGAGTGAGCGTGTGTGTGATAAATAATTGAGGTCGGTTGATATAACCGGCCTCAATTATTGAGGTGGTTGGGTATTACCGACCCGTGTTTGCGTACCCGATCGTTATGCGGTATAATACTTTAAAATGATAATTTTCTAAAAATAGAATCGTATAGGTTTTTAATTGAAATATTTTATAAAAATGTTTTTACGGATGTATAAAATTGTAACTTTGTTTTACTTAAAATGTACGGATGGTTTTCTGTATCTAAAATGTATTTAAATTTCAAACGGAGTATGAAATTATTATTCTCAATAATAATACTTGATTTAAAAATGTTTTTCACCAAATTCTATTTTGGGTTTATGCGTTTTGTTAGATTCGTGTATTCGCGATTATTTAAATAACCGTTTCGGTTTATATATATACATATACATATATAATACTTGAATGCTTAAGTGTTAACACGTATATAATACGTGATTTAAAAGTTTAAATTGGGACCTAATTTTGGGTTATTTTGACCGGGTGTCACAGATACCAACTTGAAACACCCCGAAATTTAGAACATTTTTTTTTTTCATTTCGTAAAGTCCTACGTTTTAATATGATAATTTTATGCTAAGTTTAATAGTGGCATATGTGATATTGATAATGTCATATATCATATATTTGATTATTAAGCTTAGGATAATGTCATATATGCACAAATGATGAATTAGTTTTATCATAAGTTTAATAGTGGCATATGTGATATTGGTAATATATTCCGTTATTAAACTTAGGATACTATCATATATCCCAAATGATGAATTAATTTTATCCTAAGTTTAATAGTGGCATATGTGATATTGGTAATGTCATATATCATATATTCCATTATTAAATTTAGAATAATGTCATATATTCCAAAATAATGAATTAATTTTATCTTAAGTTTATGTGATATTGGTAATGTCATATATCATATATTCCATTATTAAAGTTAGGATAACGTCCTATATTACAAAATGATGAGTTATTTTTATCCTAAATTTAATAGTGACATATGTGATATTGGTAATGTCATATATCATATATTACATTATTAAACTTAGGATAATATCATATATTCCAAAATGATGAATTTATTTTATCCTGAAACACCCCGAAATTTAGAACATTTTTTTTTTCATTTCGTAAAGTCCTACGTTTTAATATGACATTTTAGACTTGTTGTATCATTCCCTAGATCAAATAAGGATATAAATAAGAAAATGTTGAATTTATAAGAGATTCCCCAGGAATGACTCCCATTCCCCAGGAATGAAGCATGCTGTTAGAAATTTGAGTCGAATTCCCCAGGAATGACTCCCATTCCCCAGGAATGAAGCCTGCTGTCCATTTTACCATCTTCCGAAATTCGATCGTGCATATCTTGAAAATGACAAGTCCAATGACCATGAAAATTTGCAGGCACGTGTATTATGACTATATGAACATTTCCCAATTAACACTTTTCCAAATTTCATGTTTAACGAGAAAACGGATCGTTGACCACTTTATGGTCATTTTTGACCACTTCCGTTGACATACCAAATTCCAAACCAACAAACTTCAGACTTTGACACTTCTACTACCTTTTTAATACCACAATTGGGACCTAGTGCAAAGTTTACATTCTTTATATCATATTTACAACTCAACGTAGCCTTTTGACCCGTTAGTGACCCATTTGGGCACTTTGAAGACCCGTTTGGGTCTTTACCCAAATAACCACTATTCTAACATCCAAATCACATTTCTTTGACTATTCTAAGTCAACTCATGCCACTTTCACTATCAATACTTCAACTTAACTATTAACATCAAATTTCCATAAACCATTATATTCACATTATATTCATCTATTATACAATAACATCATCTCCAAAACTATCAATGAGTATACCAACTCATTGACTAATTTGACTTCCACACTTCAACATGTTTGACTTTCAACATTAGGTGTCAAAACTAAGTTTTCTTAAACAAAAGGGGTGATTACATATCGAGAGCATGATTTAAAAGATTAGCTTGTTACCGATAACTTAACAAGCTCCACCACTAGCATCATTCGGGCCTTTTACCCGGATCCCTCTGGGTCCCACTTGGCTCACCTAAAACACATAAACATAATAGAGTAAGCATAAAGCTTAGTAAGAAATGGGCTATCAATGATAATCAATATCATTTCACAACATACGTATATTAAGGATCCATAATATCATATGCTAATTCCCGCAAGAATTAACATCTTCGGGCCTACACCCCGGTATATAATCATAACTCATCAAGTAAATGACATATCCATTACCGGTCCTTCCAAGTAAATGGAACAAGCATTACTTGAAGAAAGATAGCATCATCCATTAACTTACCTTGTGATAGCCCACACGAATAATTACTTGTAACACCTTGAACATGTTTATCACCTAATTCATATAATCACATAAACACGTATCAATTTCACAATCACTTTCTAATTATATCACATATCATACTACAAGGTGTTAAATCTCATAACACTTATAATCTTACTATAAGCTTCATACACTTTTATGTGTGATTGCTTATAAATGGGTATTTATCATAATTTCTCATCAATTCCATTTACCAACATCACAAGTATCACTCTTTGATGCATAATCACACACAATACATATCAATTACCCATTTATAGCAATCATCATATACATGGTCATGATTATAATTATTCAATTTTTCTCAAACACATGATCATGGGTGTTTTAACCAAACTAATATCATTTATGTATTGAACATACTATAATTAAGTGTATGAAACCTTAATTGAATCATTAGTCCACTAATTCATCAAAACCCCAAGACTAGGGTTTAACCTAATTCATGAAATTCATCAATTAAACACAAAAGGGAGGTTAATCATACCTTAAAGAAGTTATTTGCAAGCTAACAAGCACTAATTTAACAAAACCTAGCTTTAATTTAGCTTCCTTCTTCTTGTTCTTTCAAAACCTACCTCACACAAGCCCTGTACGTATTTTTATTTTCTGTGTATGTAATTGCAGTAGAAGATTACAGAAGCAGTGTTTTTATACTGCATTTTACAATTAAACCCTCAACTTATAGTACTTGTCACTTTTAGTCCCTCTACTAACAATTTCATTAAATGGTAAGTCCTATTGACACAAAACATATTACACAGTTAGTCCTTCTAACTTAAACAGTTAAAATAATATAATTTAAGGTTTTGTACTTACGAAATTTTGGGCGTTACATATCCTAAGTTTAATGGTGACATATGTAATATTGGTAATGTCATATATCATATATTTCATTATTAAACTTAGGATAATGTAGTATATTCTAAAATGATGAAGTAATTTTATCCCAAGTTTAATAGTGGCATATGTGATATTTGTAATGTCGTATATCATATATTCCATTATTAAACTTAGATAATGTCATATAACAATTTGACCATACAAGTTGCAAACACCAATTAATGGAACTTTTTCAACGACTTAATAATTCGTTGGTAATACTGGGTATTACCAACGCATTCAACAACGGAACAACACCAAAAAGAGTTTAAGAATTCAACAACGAATTTCGTTGGAGATTCCGTTGTAAATTTCATGATTTTGGAGGGAAATTTGGCGCCATGTGTTTGCAACGGGAATTTGGTACTTTTCCGTTGATATTTCCATTTGTACCTTACCCTTTTTGGAGAGAGTTTTGGCGCCAATATTAGAAACGACATTTTGATTTTCTATTCGAAGGAATTTTGGCATCACAATCTAGCAACGGTACTTTTTTAGTTTTCCGTTGAAAAATTATAGATTTTAGATTGTTACATAAATTTGTGATCTTACCAAACTTTTATATATATATATATATATATAGGGAGTTGATATATACAACAAATAAATTACTACCTACAACAAACTGTACAATCATTAAAGCTCGCAGTACAAATATTGTAAAGCATTAAATTGGTGTTTGAATCAAAAAAGTAGTTGTATTTATCACCTCCCATATATATATATATCAAACAACAACCACAACAAAATTACGTATTGTTATCTTGCTCCCATTTAGAACTTCAAAAATACAGTAATAAATTGTACTATGTACTTAAGTACTCATATAACTTAGAATAGGGTGTTGATAAATACAACACATTACTTCATTCTTACACCACACTTTTACACACCTAAAGCATGCTGTACAACTCGTTGATGCACAGTTTTATTGTAAGAATCAAAATCAATGTTGTATCAATCAACTCCCCTTAGAATAAGATCATTTTTAAAAATTCAATTCAATTTATTTATATTGGCACAAAATTAGCGCCGGATTATTTCGTCAAAAACAAACTCCCTGATAGTCCTCTCAATTCTGGCATGTCATCGTATATCAATCTTTTCCCCAAATCAAAGTGTACATCATCACGCTAGCCCTAATCTTTGCCAGACCCACACCAGATTTCACCCGGGTAAACATTACAACTATTTATTCTTAAGAATTTATATGTAGAATTTTTGATCTAGGTTCGTTGAATATCGAACCTGGTGGGTTTTATTAATGTTTTTCAGTGCATCCGGTTGGTTACATTACCTGTGTGTGTATTATTCATATATATGTTGACTAATCTACAACCAACAAGCTACCGGAAATTCACGATTGTAGGATACTATTTTGATTCAAATAATTTTAAAAGGTAGCTATCCAGTAAACTCTAATCACCAATATGGTGATTATTTCATAAAAAAGTAATTACAAAATTGCAAAGAAGGTTGATTTATGTGAAGCTATTGATGGGTTGCAACTTGATTTACAATCACAAAATTGGACTGTTGAACTACCAAATGTTGATTGTGCTTTACAATTGCCAACAATGAATTGGGGTTTGATGGAACTTGTTGGTTGTACTTTGGTTCAGCTGATATACATGTGTGTGTATGTGTATGTTAACTTGTCCTTTAGTGTGCTTGATAAATTATAATATTATCTTTTGGACTTTAAGTAATAGAACATTCCTATAGGCTATCGATAGCAGGTTATGACTGATTTTTGGACCATTTAACTTGTAAGGCATGGGGTTTTATGACCCAAAACTGAATCTATACTAAAGTTTCTGTTATTGATATTGTAAAACCAACTGGTTTGCGGTTTTATTGGGACAGTTTTCACTTTAAAACAGTTAGTAGCCCAATTTGACTCATCAAACTAAATATAATACACTTCTATCTAGAAATGCGGTGTTGGGCAGATTACCCTAGTTCATACACGATTTAACTATCAGCTCTTCGAAATAATGATATCGTGTGGCATTGTTTAACAGAAGTTTAGCATATGTATCTGTTAATTAACTAAAGGTGGCAAAATGGTCTTTTCGGGTTGGGTCTCGGTTCTTATCGAGTTTTGAGTCTAGATGGGTCTTTGGGTCAGATTTTTGGATTCTTTTAAGCCGAACATTTGATTCATTTTTTTTTGGGGGGGGGGGGGGGGGGGGGTTAGTATATTTGGTTAAAAAATCAATGATTCAGTTTTACCCATTTAATTTGATACATCACTATTCAATTCACCCTAGTTCATACACAACTAATAATCAACTCACTTAAATAATGATATGGTGTGTACTATTTTTTGATAGAAGACTGGAATTCGTGTATGAAATAGAAAATTTTAGTAGCCTGCAACTGATTAATGTAATACAATTGTAATACATTTTAAATGAAAAAGTTTTGACCGTGGTTGAGTCTAGACTGGTAAATGTGGATCTTTTTTGTTTCTAGTTAGCTGGCAGGTACAAGAGGAAATGGTTCTCGATCAAGGACAGGTCGCAAAAACAGTCATAAAAGAGGTCATGATGCTACAACTGTTGCTATATCCAAAGTGCCAACAATGCTTGTCATGACTACTGAATTGCCTGATACTGAAATGCGTGCTACTGAAATTAATGCTACTGAACCGCAAGTAGCAAGAGACTCCGAAATACAAACTGATGTTGGGGATTTATATTATTTGATATGTTGTATACCATAATATGTATAGGGCATGGTTTATCAGTTCGAGAGAAGAGAAGAAGCGGGGGACATATTTGAGAAAAAATGCCCCAACAAAAAATGCTGAAAAGAAAGTAATCCACATTGATGGACTTAAGTAAGTAATAACTATATTATATGAAGTTACTTTGTGCATGATTTGTTAATTACATTATCTGTAAAAACTTCATAGCTACTTGGAACTTGAGGTTCCAAGATCAAGCACAAAAGAATACAAGGGCTCGTTTTTTGGGGAAAAAAAACTGAGTGGCATCTTCTTGACAACACTTTAGTTGAACATATGTACAAAAGGTTTAAGATGACTATTCTAGTTATATCTTAGTTGTCAACAATATTTAAAATACATTTTTTTATATATATTTGATGTCGCGTGTAGGATTTATATCTATATGAAGAGGGTATGAATCCTGAATGGCAAGACACGTTTGGGAAGAAAATCAAAGGCAATATGTAGACAAACATGAAACCCGGGTAAAAAACAATGCAAAAAGGAATCAAATAGTACTAGCCAGGTTGATTGGAAACCGTTTCATCCTTACTTTGTACACCATGAAGATTGGGAAAGGATCATTGAGTCTTGGTTGGACCCAAAGTGGCAGAAACTTTCAGAAAACGGATCAAAGAATCGAAAAAGAGTTTATGCTGAAGATGGAGGTGATTCGATTGTTAGCCACATCAGAGGATCCGTTAACTTTGCCATACATCTTCGAAGAATGGTATGTCTACTCAAATATATAAATATGTATATATATATATATATATATATATATATATATATATGTGTGTGTGTGTGTGTGTGTGTATAATTATATATATATATATATATATATATATATATATATATATATATATGACATGTTAATTAAAGTGAATAAAATTGGCTCGGTATATTAATATTTATAATACGACATTGACAATCATTCAAATTCTTACCTTGTGGTTCTTGAAATGGTTTCATATTATTTATCTAGTCTCCGTAAGACTCGAAACACTTTCAAATACTTAGCCTAAACTTTATTTGTTGCTTTGTTACTGTGATTGGCCTACAAATAAGTGTTCCATTATTAATGTTCCATTCATACCTTGCTCCTTAATCTGTGATGCATTATGGGTCAAAGGCTATTTCAGCTGACAAAAAGTAGTATGCTTAGTTGAAGCTTTTATTAATTGTCCATAACTTATTTATCTAGGTTGTACAGTAAGATCGAGTCAATTCATGCATGTTTGATAGATGAAAAATGTCTGCAACAGCAAATTGCACCTGCTGTCAACAGCAGGTCAACCACTTGCAGACTTCGTTTGGAGGACTTAAACATATTATATTTTCATAATTTTTGGTAATTAGGTAGATAAAATCATGGTACATATATACAATTTTTACTAGATTTTTCTGAATTCTACTTGTGCCTTTTCTAAATGAGTTTTGTAGGAAAAAGACTGTGGACAGAAGCTACGTGTATCTTACCCTGATTGTTTATTTGCATAGTTGAGTAGTTTATAGTTCAGAAAATGTTGATTAGTGTGTGACATTGATCAATACTTACATAACTTATTTTTAATATGCATCGACTTTAATTTCTTATGGTTGAATTTGATTGTACTTTACGCAGGAGAACAAATTAGGGCATACACCAAACAGACTTAACTTTTTTGCTAAGTTGCACAAAAAGAATAAGGGTAACGGTGAGTGGTGTGATGGAAAAGCAGAAAAAGTGGCTCAAAAGTATGAGGAAAAGATTAAAGAAAGGCTTCAATCTGATGGTGTTGAGCAACCCTTTGATGGTGTCGAACAACCTGAGATACCTTTTGATCCTAAAGTATGGTTGGAGGTGGATGGTGTTTTAAAAAATAAACAAATGTATGGACAATGTATAAACGCAGAATTTGAGAGCTTAATTGATTCTAGTACATGAACTTCTCAATCTAATACTAGTGCCGGGTCTCCTAGTCATATATACCATTATACCAATGATCCGTATTGGTATTGGTATTAAAACAGTGTGGGTATTGGTATTAAAATGTCAAGCTTTATGATCCGTATGTTACATCATTATAATTAGGCTAGCTATTGGACTACTTGGTGCAAAGGAATTGCTGCTTGTTATTTTTCTGTTGGAATGAAAAAATGGTTAACTTTGTTAACGTGGATTTTAATAGCTTCTATGGACTGCTTATGATAGGATATGATGGCCTGGTAGTGGACGGTCAACGTAGTAAGGGTGTGAAATCTGATTATAAGTTTGGGTGGGCTATGAATGTTGGGTCAAGATATATCGAGTCAGAAGAGATTGTGTAGTAAGGAGAAAAGGGAAACTGGATGATGCTAATTGATGGAAGATATTGGAGTTTGTTTTGATGGGAAATATAGTTTATGTACAAATTAGATGTGACTAAATTTGAGTTATATTGTCATAATCTTATTTTTGTAGGTGGTGATTGGAGGGTGTGTAATTGGTGGATGTCTAGTCAGGTACACATGCAAGACTTGAAGATTTTTGTTTTTTACGTTCTAGGATGAATTGTAAAAATGGTCATATTTGAGGCCATTTTAGATTGTATTTTTCTTTTTCTAGTGTTGGCCATTTTAGATTTTATAGGTATTATTGTAAAAATGGCCGACATAGGAGTTGGATTAGATTAAGGCTAGTATTAGGAGATTTTCTATGTGTTTTGGACATTCACTTAAAACGTCCCTTCGGGAATACCTATCGTATACCTGAAATTACTATTTTTTTTATCTAATAAAATTTTGCCGGGGTACCGTCCCCTTAACAAAAAAAAAAAAAAAAAAAAAACATTTTGTTAACATCTATCTCTTGTAGTATACCTATCAAATTTTACATTTGTGACATAATCCACAAAAACAAAAACCGCATAAAATGTTTCGAAGTACTATTTAAAAGCTCAAATATTAACTTATATCATCACTATGCTAGTAAAACATACCTAATCTCAGGCAGTTGAATAAACTCGAATGTAAAATTTGGTTACATATAATCACCTAAAGTGTCACCATAAACATTATTTAGATACACATTTGTGATATTGTGTGGCTATTATAGATCCATATAGTCACATGATCGTGCTAGAAACAAATGTGACTATATACATTAGCTTTTGGCAAGCTAACACACGCTAAAGTTTAGACACACATAATAGTTATGTGACCATATGTACCGGATTTTGACTACACTAAAATCATGTGTGACAAAATTTAGACACATAAACATTTACCTCATGTGACCATATAAAATCTCATGAATTAGACACACAAACACTCAATGTGACTAATATCAAATTTAATCATTATTTTATTTACCCATTTTTGGCCTAAATAATAGCCACGTGAATATTTAACGACGTGACTGTTATAAATATATTGGTCACATATAATCACCTAGAGTGTGACCATAAACATCATTTAGATATACATTTGTGATATGGTGTGACTATTATAAATCCAAGTAGTCACATAATTGTGCTAGAAATTAATGTGACTATACACATTAGCTTTTGGCAAGCTAACACACGCTAAAGTTTAGACACACATAATAGTTATGTGACCATATGTACCGGATTTTGGCTACACTAAAATCTTGTGTGACAAACTCGACTCTATGATTTAGACACATAAACAATTACCTCATGTGACCATATATGGCATTTGGTCACAGTGATTCAAGTGTGTGACATAGATTTGTCACGTTTTATATGTGTATCGTGACTAATGCTTCAAACTTACTCTTCATTCGTCACGCATTCCAATTCATATGTGGCTAAATAATCAGTCAAAAAATTGTTGTGATCGTTAGCCACATAAATGTCTAAAGGTGTGGCAATACATTCTCGAATGGTCACATGATCGGAGTTCATATGTGGCTAACTAATAACTTGATTTTTATTTTGGTACCTTTAGCCACATAAATATTCAAATGTGTGGCCGTTTAATTCTGGCTATGTGTGACCAAATCTCATTTTTGTACTAGTGTTAGCATATGCAATAAGCCTTTAAACCCCTCGGTATCCCAAGTGGACGAGTTATAGTCTCGTGAGGGTTTCCAGTGAACACACCCACAAAGTTCAAACCTTTGAATTTATCAGTTCTTAGGGTAAATCACGAGTGCCTCCCACTCGTTTTCAACATCTGATAATGCTTCAATCTATGACCATTAACAATGAAACTATCTCCATCTGTTTTAAACAACTCAACATAACCAGAAGGATAACCGTGCTTAACCGTATATGGACCAGTTCATCTAGGTTTAAAATTTGGTTGTTTCAATTTAAAACGAGATTAAAACAAAAGTACCTTATCTCCAGCTTTAAATTCCTTGCGCACCTTCAATTTCCGATCATGCCAAACTTTGGTCCTCTCCTTATACAACTTTGAACTCTCATAAGCATTCATCCTCAATTCATCCAACTCATGCAATTGAAGAAACCTCATCTCACCGGCTTCTACTAAATCCGTATTGCAATTTTTAAGTGCCCAATAAGCCTTATGCTCTATCTCCATCGACAAATGACACGTCTTACCATAAAGCAACCTGTAAGGTGTAGTTCCAATCGGTGTCTTGTAAGCAGTGCGAAATGCCCACAAAGCATCATCAAGCTTCTTCGCCCAAACAGCTCGGTTGTCCTTTACCGTCTTCTCCAAAATTCTCTTTAAAGCTCTATTGGTGTTTTCTACTTGACCACTCGTTTGTGGGTGGTAAGAAGTTGAAAACCTGTGATTAACCCCATACTTCTTTAAAACCTTCTCTAATTGTTGGTTCGCGAAATGGCTCCCACGGTCACTAATTAAAGCTTTAGGGATTCCAAACCGACAAAACAAACTTTTCAGAAAATCAATCACAACCCGAGCATCATTCTTCGGTAACGCTTTTGCCTCCGCCCATTTGGACACATAATCCACCGCAACCAAAATATATACACACTTATGAGATGGTGGGAACAGCCCATGAAATCTATTCCCCAAATGTCAAACACCTCACAAACTTGAATGCTCTGTTGTGGCATTTCATCCCTTTTGGAGATGTTGCCAGTTCTTTGACAAGCATCGCAAGTTTGGCAAAGTGTTTGTGCTTCCTTGAAAATGGTAGGCCAATAAAAACCTGCATCATAAACCTTTTTAGCTGTAACAGACGGTCCATAGTGTCCACCGGTTGGTCCATGGTGGCACTCATCCAAAATTCTTCTCGTTTCACCCCCAAAAACACATCTTCTAATCATCCCATCAGCACAAACCCGAAACAGATACGGATCATCCCAAAAATAATATTTCAAGTCCGAGAAAAACTTGCTTTTCTGTTGGTGGGTCATTCCTTTCCTCAAAACACCTGCAACTAAATAATTAGCAAAATCCGCGTACCAAGGTGTTTCTTCCTCATTCTCCACATCATCACCTACCTGCAAAAGAAATTCCTCGGGAAAAGAATCATCAATGTTAGTATCGCCTAGCCTGTCCAGGTTTGGATTCTCCAATCTCGACAAGTGATCGGCGGCAAGGTTTTCAGCCCCCTTTTTATCTTTTATCTCAATGTCAAATTCTTGCAATAAAAGAATCAAACGAATGAGACGTGGCTTAGCATCTTGTTTGGCAAACAAATACTTAAGGGCTGAGTGGTCTGTGAAAACTACGGTCTTAGATAGGACAAGGTAAGGTCTAAACTTATCAAAAGCAAAGACAACTGCAAGGAGCTCTTTTTCAGTCGTGGTATAATTCTGTTGCGCTCCATTTAAAGTCTTACTAGCATAGTAAATAGGTTTAAAATGGTTCCCCTCCCTTTGTCCTAAAACAGCCCCTAAGGCGTAGTCACTAGCGTCACACATCAATTCAAAAGGCTGAGACCAATCAGGTGAAACCATAATAGGTGCATTGGTCAACCTATTCTTTAAAGTCTCAAAAGCTTTCAAACATTCATCATTAAACACAAAAGTGACATCTTTCTCAAGCAATTTGGTCATGGGTCTAGTGATTTTAGAAAAGTCTTTAATGAACCTACGGTAGAAACCCGCATGACCTAAGAAACTTCTAACTCCCTTAACATTGGCGGGTGGAGGTAACTTGGCAATGACATCAATCTTTGCCCTGTCAACCTCAATCCCCACACTTGACACCTTGTGTCCCAAAACAATACCCTCTTTAACCATAAAATGACATTTTTCCCAATTCAAAACCAAATGTGCCTTTTCACATCTTTCAAGCATTTTATCCAAATTAGACAAACAAGTTTCAAAAGAATTTCCAAAAACTGAAAAATCATCCATGAAAACTTCCATGGAAGTCTCAATCATATCCTGAAAAATAGCAATCATACACCTTTGAAAAGTGGCTGGGGCGTTACAAAGCCCGAAAGGCATTCTCCTATATGCATACATGCCAAAAGGACAAGTAAACGTAGTTTTCTCTTGATCTTTAGGGTCTATGGGAATTTGAAAATATCCTGAAAACCCGTCAAGAAAACAAAAGAATTCATTACCGGCAAGTCTTTCTAACATTTGGTCGATAAAAGGCAAAGGGAAATGGTCCTTTCGGGTGGCATCATTAAGCTTCCTATAGTCTATACACACTCGCCATCCCGTGACTGTCCTAGTGGGAACTAATTCATTTTGGTCATTCGTCACAACAATCATACCCCCCTTTTTAGGCACACAATGGATAGGACTCACCCAAGGGCTATCAGAAATTGGGTAAATTATACCCGCATCAAGCAATTTAACTACCTCCTTCTTGACAACATCTTTCATGTTCGGGTTAAGCCTCCGTTGTCTTTGAACAACGGGTTTTACATCATCTAAAAAGTTTATTTTATGTTTGCAGAAAGATGGGCTTATCCCAGGTATGTCCGATGTACGCCAAGCAAAGGCGCCCTTGTGAGCTTTCAACACATCAAGTAACATGCATTTTTCAGAATTAACAAGAGTAGAAGAAATTACAACCGGTAATAGATTTTCTTCTTGCAAGAAAGCATATTCCAAATGGCTTGGAAGCGGTTTCAGCTCCAAGTCTCTCACTGGGTCCTCAAGTGAAGTCTTGATCCTCATCTGATCCTCACTCTTCAACTCCTCAAATCTTTCTTCCTCTTGTGGCTCTTTATCAATCAACATAGTTTCCATTCCTCTTAGAAGCTCTCCGGCTATTCCTCCTTCTGTTCCAAAGTTGAGCAATTCCTGTAACTCCTCATCCACGACCTCATCTACAACATCAATTCTAAAACAAGAATCATCATTAGAATAAGGATGCTTCATAGCCTTATCAACCGTGAAAGCAATCCTCTCCTGGCCCACTCCTAAGGTCAACTGCTTATTTTTAACATGAATAATGGCATCAGCAGTATGTAAAAAAGGACGTCCTAGAATGAGTGGGACTTTACTATCTTCCTCCATTTCGAGGATCACAATGTCAACAGGAAAAGTAAATTGACCTACCTCTATCAACATATTTTCCGCAATCCCTACGGGATATTGGAATGATCTATCGGCCAGTCTTATACTCATACGTGTGGGCTTAAGGGATCCTAAAGACAATTTAGCATAAAGGGAGTAAGGCATTAAGTTTATACTAGCACCTAAGTCAGCTAGGGCATCACAAGTCATAAATTTCCCTAAAGTACATGAAACAATAAAACTCCCCGGGTCACCCAACTTTGGTGGAATCTGATTCTGAACGATAGCAGAACACTCATCATTCAAAAATGTAGCTGATGCCTCCGATAGCTTATCCTTGTTGCTCACCAAATCTTTGATAAACTTGGCATAGTTCGGCATTCCAGCTAAAACATCAACCAAAGGCACGTTGATCCAAATGCCCTTGATCATATCAACAAACTTCCCATACTGGGCAGCAATCTTTTCCTTCCTTAAGCGTTGAGGGTATGGAATCTTCGGTTTATATGCCTTCACCGTTGGTTGTGCAACTGGAGTAACCGAAGGTGTAGGTGAAACCGGAATAGATGTGGGTTGAGCCGCCTCCTCTTCTTCATCTTCAACCTCCTGCTCATCAGTATCCTGCAAAATAGTGTTAGAAACTTTGGCCTTTTTGGGCGGAGGAGGTAGTAGCTCTTTCTCGCTACGAGTGATAATAGCATTGGCATGCTCATTTCGGGCTGGTGGTGGTTGGTATGGCTTTGGACCACCGCTAGAAGATGTTTGCCTTGGGTTCGGTTGGGTGTTGCTCGATAAACCACCGGTCGGTCTACTACTCTGCCCCTCAGATAACCGATCCATTTTCCTTTCCAAATCCTGAATCGAGGCTTGTTGATTTTTCTGACCTTGATCCACACTTATTCTCAAATTCGTCATTTGGGTTTTCAACCTCTCAGTACAAGCATCCTGTTTGGAAATGAATTCCTTCATCATCTTCTCTAAAGCAGATTCTGTAGCTTTCTGTTGCTGAGCTGGTGGTGGTGGTGCATTATCCCTTTGATATTGATTGTAGTAGTTTTGACCTTGTTGAGAATATCTATTGCCTTGATAATTACCCGAATAGTTACCCGAATTTCGGTTCTGGTAGCCGCCTCTCTGATAATTATTTTGTTGCAAATAGTTAACATCTTCATCCGCCATCCTCATAGGTTGATCATCACTATCACAATCATTAGTGGCATGATTGTAACATCCTCAAAATTGGCCTAGTTGAAATACGGTATTTTCCTTAATTTAATTGTTATTTAAATTGTATTTTAAATACTTGGTGTATTTTGATAGCTAAATTAATAGGTCAATTGGTCAATTGGCTTATTGTGATAAATGAATTATTACATGTTTTAAATTTATTTAGTTGACGGTATAATAAAAACTTATTTCTCGTAAATGGTTTTTAGGTTCCAGACAATAGATTTAGGACGGGTATAATTTACATTGTGTTGGCTTGAGTTAAATGAGTTAACTAGTCTCATTTCTTTCATTTACTGATTTTTTGCTATACCTCAAAAAACACACACATGCTCTCAAAGAAAAAGAAACTTATAATCTGATTCTAGCACATTGAAGCTGTGATTTTGATTGCAACTTGTTCTTCACTCTCATTATAACCTCCTCACCTAAATTGTAAGTGAAATACCCATTCTTTCATGTAAATACTTGAAATGTTGAGTTTGGTAAATTGATGATAGAATGGAGTTAAATTCGTGCTTGAAAGGTGTGATATGAACATAGTGAACTGATTATATGCTTGCATTACAGATTGTTGCAATTACTTGGTTGAAATATGAATTTGAGTTAAGTTTTGAATATCTTAAAAGTCGATGCATGTGTGGATTTAAGGGTGTGATGACTTTTGTTTGTTGTTATTACATGTTCATAAATGTCAGTTGTGGTTGTTGTATGGTTAAAAATGTGTTTCTTAGCTGAAAATGTCGAAATTATGATTTGATGTTCGAGCAGGTTATGAACTGCACCTGCAGGTGCTGGAAACTAAGAACAAACCGGCGGGTAATATACCCCAACTGGCGGTTTGTTCATCCCTTAAGGGAACCGGCGGGCGATAAGCTCTAGCCGGCGGCTCGTGTCATACAACCGGCGGCTTTGAACCATAACCGGCGGCCTCTAGAACCTTTAAAACACAAAATAGTTCTGTTTGTGAAAAATTAAATTTGCCCGGCGGGTTGTGTTAGAAGCCAGCGGCTATGGGTGGGTAGCCGGCGGTTCATGTGACCCAGCCGGCGGCTATGATCTCGAATTCAGCAAACAAAACTTTGATTTAAAAACCCTTCTAATTAACATGTGATATGGTTAAAGGATCTAGTAACCTGCAATATAGTATCATAACGGGTTAATATATGGAATTATATACATATTGATGTAATGTGAACTTAATTAACAAGTTTGATGCCAACAGTACATTTATTTCAAGTTATGAACATTTGAAATGAGTTATTGACTTGTAACCTTTGTTGTGATTTCAGATACGACGAAGACTCAATAAAATTAGAACTTTGAGTGGTGATCATCTTCGTCAAGGGTGAGTGGATCTTAGACTTTCAGTCTAATTTAGTTGTAACAATATGGTTACAACGGGTAAATGTGAATTTACTGTTTTCATTGTTAAGTTAATATTTTGCCATGATGGTTATATTTAGCTTAATTACTGGTGTCCTTGATTGCCTTGATGGTTGTGGACTATATGAATGTCGGGGGTCAACGTGTGTTGGGTTTGTGTACTATTACTTTGGACATCATAAGTGCTTTGTACATGTGTTGTTCACTGAAATTATGTTGTAAGTAGTAATAGTACCAAGCTATCGGTTTAGCCACTGATTTGGCCTTCAGTTGGTTTTAAGTGTTACTTGGGGAACCACCGCGGCATGAGGGTACTCCAAGGACCACCGATCCTTCATGATTAACTGTTGCTATGCTTTGCTGTATTTATTTGTTAAGCTAAGTTAGTTGATAGTTTGAGATTTATTCACTTAGCTTCGTGTTAACCCCTCATTACTTCTTGCAGGTTTACTTTGGTATGTGGGTGGGCAAGAAGTACCATAGGAATGGAATGTTTGATAGGCTCACTCTGTTTTGTTAACTATGTTAATGTTATGACATATGTTTTGGATTTCTATAACACTAAACTTATCGTGTGTAATGTCTAGGATAATCTAGTTTAAAGACTGTATGTATTTGTGATGATCCCAGCTAGAGATCTTAGTATGTATTACTTTGATTGATTATTAATAAGCTTGCGGAATAGTTTATTAATAACTTGAAGAACAAACTTGTATATAACAGAATATCTAACCAAAAGCTTCAATATTATTAACAATAATACGAACACACAATTTGTGTTAGGGTTTACAACCTTGAAGCTAATAACTAGAATGAATTCGTCACCCTCTAGGGTTTTACAGGATCTCTATTTATAACATATAGAGTCCTTTACAGAATCAAACTATTATGGAATCATATCTATTCCATAATTCTCTCTATTCAACTATATCTAACCAACAGTGGTTATCTATATCACTAACAGGGGTAGTACTCGTATATTATCAATAGTGGTTGAGTACTTAATACAAAATACAAACTACACACTAACAGTGGCACTGTTAGACAAACTACTTGACAGCGGCAGCTACTAACTAGCAGTGGCAACTACTAACAGTGGTAGTACTTCTAACAGCGGCACAATACTTGTATTCTGAGCAAATCTAGCAGTGTCTCAGTTCTCAACAATCTCCCCCTAAACTTGATCATTCAGAGTAATGATTCAAGTTTCAATCCTTCTTTTCTTCTTCTATCTCCTTCATCAATGCATTCAAATGCCTATTCTCTTCCAATTTCTTGGTCCACTCATCATCTCTTCCCATATACCTATCATATGCCTATTCCAGCTTCTGCATATTCCATCCTTTAACAATTTTAGCTGGGGCATAATTATCAGACAGAGCATTGATCATTTGTCTTCTCCTTTCAGCATATGGTAAAGGTTTACTCCTCTTCTTGGCTAATTCCTCTTGCTTTTTCTTTCTAGCCCTTTCCTCATTTGACCTTTTCATCAACAAAAATCCAGAAGATAACTCTTCCTCTTCATTACCTTTCTTCTTCTTTAAATAATCATGAACTCTCTGAGCAGGAAGCTTTAATCCTTGTGCAGTCTTTTCTTTAACAATCTCTGCAGCTTTCTGTGTAATAGTCACTACACTCAGATCATCCAAAATCATTTTAACATCATCACCCTCTTCTTCAGCTTTAGCTTCTGCAGCTCTCCTTATCAACCTTTCCCTTTCTTCTACTTGCATCCTTAGCATATCATGAGACTCAAGATGAGGTTCTTTAATTTCTTTCACTTTTGATTTTTCTTTTAACTTTCCTTTACCTTTGTCTTTTGGATCAATCACAGGCAATTTAGACTCAGGCTTGAGTTGTGAAGTTGGTTCTCTTATTGTAACAGGTACCTCTCTTGGTCTTGTTGTTGTGGTAGTTGTGGCAGGGGTTGATATGACAGCAGTGGTGATTGGTGTATCAACAGTGGTAGGTGTTGGTGTACTAACAGGGGTAGATGTAACAGTGGTAGTGTTAGTGTTGACAGTGGTTGAAATTGTGACAACAGTGGTAGAAGTTTTGACAGGGGATAAAGTATTAGTTGGCTTTCTTCTGGGAATAGATTTCTTTCTTGTAAAGGTCTGCAACTTCTTCTCTTCATCAATTGACTTTGATTGCTCCCCCTTAATCTCAACTTCTCCTTCTTTCATCTCTTTTTCAACATCATCAACCACCTCATACACTAGCCTATCACTGAAACTGACTCTTTTCTTATTTTCCAGGTTAGCACCCATCACATCCCAAAAATATAATCTAAGTGCAGCTTTCTCAGGCAACCCTTTATTCAATGGAAATACCTGATAAACTGTTTCATCTGTTTCATCAGTCTGCTCTGCTCCTGCACCATCACTTGTATTAACATTTTCAGAAGAATCTTCACCAGTATATACCACCATTCTTCTGTCATCTGCAGCATTTACCATCTCATCATCTAAACTTTCATGTATCACATAATCAGAGACATTGAGCTCCTCCTCAGCCTTATCCCTGCTCTGCACATAATCATCATCTTTATCATCAAACACTAACTCCACAGTGTCTTCTGATTGTGCCTCATTATGCTCACATATATCCATCTCAACTGTATTATCATCAAGCTCAAGCACCTCTGTAGCTGCTTTTCTTGAACTATCATCTTCAGGCATATTATCATCATCTGCTTTCTTCTCCCCCTTGCCTGAAGATTCCTTTAACTTATTCGCAGGTAGAAGAATATTGGTGACAGCCTCCTCAAGCATTACCAATCTATTCTGCACATCAAGCAACTCTGCCTTCTGATGATCAATGATCTCCTTCTGCTTAGCAATTAACTCATCCTGAGCTTGAATTTTCTGTTGAGCCTCTTTTCTGTAAGCCCTTTCCCTCTCATATTTGCTCCACAGTTTATTGATATCATGTACAAGATAGGAAATCGTCAATTCATCAGTATCACTAGGCTCATCAACATTAGAGTGTGACCTCTTAGTTGAATCCTTGCCCACATCTGCCACTGCAGATGTCCCTTGGTTATTGGTACTGGGACCTACATTTGAATCATCACCCATAGGTTCATCAAACATAGTTGCCTCTGGTTGGGTCTGATTAATGTTACCAATATCCTGCCCTGCCAGTGGGCTAGAAACAGTAGTGGCAGCCCTTCCAGAATGAACATTTTCATCAAGTATGTTCACCTGTTGTGTTGGGACAGTTGACTGAGACTGTGGAGAAACAGGAATCTCCATAGCCTGTGTAGCCTTCTTGGATTTCTTGGCTTTAGATTGGGTAGGCTGTTTGTTCCCTTGTTTTCTTTTGATGCCACCTCCTGATGTGTGTTCAGAACCAACTTGTGTTGTTGGTCTGTCATCATTTGGTCCAGATGGTGTTGGTAATACACCACCAGTGGCAGAAGGAGTAACTAGCATTGTAGAAAATAATGCAGTTTCCTTCTTAGAAAAAGCATTCTGATACTGATTCATAGCCTTAATAGTCCTCAAAGATAGAGTAGAACTAACAATCACACTATCCTCTGCTGGCAGATTTGACAATTGATTATTCAATAAAAGCTGAACAAATCTAGGGTACATAACGAATGTATCACCCTTTACATTCCTAACCATATTATCTAAGATAAATCTAGATATATTAAATTTAATACCTTGTGCCAAGCAGATAATAGGATATGCAATAGTAGAACTAAATTCATTAAAACTAGTTCTCTTTTGAGACAAACATACCAGAAAAGTATGAATGTAGAACTTCCATTGAGGACAAAACCATGACTTCAAGAAAGTATATTCTGATCTTGTCTTTCCTGAACCTTCATACCCCATATCCATAATGCCTTTAAACAAATCTTCTCTCGATAATTCCAGAATTCCACCTTCATCATCAAACTGTAAAAGCTCTCTTAGAACAATCTCAGTAACCATTACCTTCTTACCCTTGACAGTGGAATGAATGTGAGTAATGCCATTAACATTCCCTTCCTTTGCATTCTGCCAGAATTCTTGAATATGCGATCGAATTAATCGTGGACAAACAGTAAGGGCATGTGTAACTGGACAATTACTCAAGAAATCAATAATAGGGTGAAAATACTCATCGGCAAGTTCTTTATTCAAGAAAGCCCTCATATTGTGTTCAGAATGAACACTTAGCGTAGAATGATCAGAATCAGATGACAATGAAGATGCCATTGATGTAATTGATGAACGAACGAAGAGTGAATTACAATAAACAACTCAAAGCGAGAGCGATTATTGAAGGGTTTTGAAAATTTTGAAAGCGTAATTGAAAAAGTGAAGTATTTGAGTATTTATTTGATGACAGTGCCAAGCCCTAAAAATAGAACTAGCAGTGGCACTGCTGGTTATACCCAACAGGGGCACAATTTACAAACAAACCCAACAGGGGTACCTCACTTGGTCAATTTATAGTCAACCCTTTCTAACCATCTAACAAAGCTAGCAGCGGCTGATAGTCTAGCAGGGGCATCCGACAAAGGAAACGCCAACTTAGAACTTAACAGGGGCATAAACTTATCTTAGTTAGACAACGAATTTTTTTTTTTTTTTTTTTAACCAAAAAAAAATAAGAAGAAACAAATAAAACATTAAATTCCAGCTCAAGTGATGTCTCTTGACAGTGGCTGAAACCTGCAATATTAAACTAAGAAAAACAACTAGCAGGGGTTAAATTACACACATATACAGCAGGGGTTTAAAATACATTGACAGTGGCAAAGGTAAACTAACAGTGGCACCATCTGTTATCATGATGAAGCTAACAGTGGCAACACCTGACCCTGTCACATACAATATATTTTACCCCTGTTAGTATCAAATCCAGACCAAAACACTACGTGAGATTGATCATACCAATATTAGTTATCAAAAATGTAAATCTTCCTACATCAAATGCTTTTGTAAAAAGATCTGCAAGTTGATTATCAGTATGAATTTTAAAAATATGAATCAATCTTTTATCATAACAATCTCGTATAAAATGATATCTGATATCAATGTGTTTGGTTTTTGAATGCTTAACTGGATTCTGAATGATACTAATAGCAGAAGTATTATCAATATAAATAGGAGTGTTCATGAAAGTCAAACCATAATCCAGCATTTGATTCTGAATCCAAAGAACCTGTGCACAGCAACTTGATGCTGCAACATATTCTGCTTCTGCTGTAGAAGTGGAAACCGTGGTCTGCTTTTTACATTGCCATGACACTAATCTATTTCCAAGAAATTGACATCCTCCACTGGTGGATTTTCGATCCATGTTCTCACCACCATAGTCACTATCTGTGAAAGCCTTAAGCTCAAAATCTGATCCTTTACCATACCAAAGTCCCAAATCAGGTTGACCTTTCAAGTATCTAAAGATCCGTTTCACAGCATACATGTGTGACTGCTTTGGATTGGTTTGATACCTAGCACAAAGACACACTGCAAACATAATGTCAGGTCTAGATGAAGTTAAATACATCAAAGAACCAATCATTGACCTGTACAAGTGCACATCTACTTCTTCTCCATCAGGATCAGAAGTAAGATGTTTGTGTGCCTCCATAGGAGTGCTAGCTATCTTCCCATCTTCATAACCAAATTTATTCAGAATATCCTGCACATACTTTCCTTGGTTAATAAAGATTCCATCTGACTTCTGTTTAACCTGCAATCCTAAAAAGAAAGTGAGTTCACCCATGGAACTCATCTTGAATTTCTTATGCATTAAACTCTCAAACTCTCTGCACAATGAGTCCCTAGTTGAACCAAAAATAATATCATCAACATAAACATGTACCAACAATATATCTTTCTGAACCCTCTTGGTAAACAAAGTCTTGTCAATAGTACCTCTCTTGAATCCATTCTTGAGAAGATACTCGGATAATGTATCATACCAAGCTCTTGGTGCTTGATGTAGCCCATACAACGCTTTCTTCAATCTGCACACTCTATCTGGATATGTTGGATCTTCAAACCCTGGTGGTTGGCATACATACACCTCATCATCAATTAGACCATGAAGAAAAGCACTCTTCACATCCATTTGATAAACTTTGAAATCTTGATAAGATGCATAAGCTAAAAATAACCTAATAGCTTCTATTCTAGCAACAGGAGCAAAAACATCATCATAATCTATGCCTTCTTCCTGTGTATACCCTTGTGCTACCAGCCTTGCTTTATTCTTTATCACTATACCTCTTTCATCTCTCTTGTTCTTGAAGATCCACCTTGTGCCTATAGCCCTCTTTCCTTTTGGTAGATCAACCAAATCCCATACATCTTGCAGTTTAAACTGCAACAATTCTTCTTGCATTGACTCTATCCAACTTGGATCTTTGAGAGCTTCCACTGCCTTCTTTGGTTCCATCTGAGAAAGAAAACAAACATATAATGAAGTATGTAAATCTTCTTCTCTTACCTTTGACTGCTGTCTGGTCAGAACAGATGAATTAATATCACCAATGACCAAATCCAAAGAATGATCTTTGTGAACCAGATACTTAGATGTTGATGTATCAAGCAGTTCTCTTTCCAAATTTGGACCCAAAAGATTATCCATTTCAGATTCTGAGTAAGAATCTCTTTCTTCTCTTTCTTGTGAAGGCTTTGGAGTTGCTTCAGAATCTGACAAAGAAGTCCTTTCCAAAACTTGAAATGGAGGACTTTGTTCAACAAATTTTGGAGAATCGGGCTCTCCTTCTGAATCATGCTCTGAAACTATATGAGAACCCTTTGAAGTAAATGGTTGATTTTCTGTTGGAATTGAACCATCTTCATCCTTTGAACCATTTTTGCTACTTGACCCACTTGAATCATCTGAAGGTTCATCTTGCTCTAACTGGAATGCTTCTGGAGGATCTGGAGACCAAATAGGAAACAATACATACTGCAAGTCATCCTTTTTAGTCTGACTTGTGCTTGAAAGCCCATCTTTACCTGCATCATTACCTGCATCTGTACCTGCATCTGTATCTGCACTAATAGACAAATCTGGATATCTAAAAGCATGGGTTAGTGCATCAATATCAAACAAAACTTCTGGACCTTTTCCTTCTACATTTGATGTATGTTCATTAAAGGTCACATCCATGGTCTCATCTATGATCCTAGTCCTTTTGTTAAATACTCTATAAGCCTTGCTTTGAATAGAGTATCCAACAAATACACCCTCATCTACCTTACTCTGAAACTTACCAAGATGATCTCTGGTATTTAAGACAGTACAAGGACATCCAAATGGTTTTAAAAAGCTAACCAAAGGTTTTCTCTTAAAGAATAACTCATAGGGTGTCTTGTTATGAGGTTTAATAATCAAAATCCTATTCAAAACATAACAAGCAGTGCTAACTGCCTCTGCCCAAAAGGACATTGGAAGTTTAGCATCTGCTAGCATGCTTCTAGCAGCCTCAATTAGTGTCCTATTCCTCCTCTCAGCTACTCCATTTTGTTGTGGAGTCCTAGGTGCACTATACTGTCTTTCTATACCTTTATCCTCACAGAACTTATTCATCTCATGATTCTTAAATTCTGTCCCATTATCACACCTGATGATCTTAACCTTTTGATTAGTTGAATTCTCAATCCTAGTTATGAATGATCTAAGTATTTCACCTGTCTCATCCTTAGTCCTAAGAAAGAACACCCAACTCATTCTAGAGTAATCATCAGTTATTACCAAACAGTAAGATTTCTTCCCTTGACTAGCTACATTGGTAGGGCCAAACAAATCCATATGTAACAGGTGTAAGGGAGTGGTATTGGTATTCACAAGCTTGGTCTTATAAGAGGTCTTGTGTTGCTTGCCTTTGAGACATGCTACACAGTGGTCACTACATTCAAATAACTTTTTAGGTAAGCCTCTCACTAGCTTATTCCTAACAAGTTTATTCATGGTCTTGAAATTCAAGTGACACATCCTCCTATGCCATAGTTCAGATTCAGATACAGTAGCTTTAGAAATGAGACAGTTAACATTTTGAGATTCCATCTTGTTTAAATCACTACAGTATACATTATCCTTTCTTGGAACTCTCATTAAAATCTTATCTTCAGGTATTTTGAGTTTTTCAGAAAGTATAAGGCATTCTGTGTCAGTGAAATATACAGGATTTTGCTTATCTGTGATTTGACTCACACTAAGCAAATTGTATCTCAATTGCTCAACATAATAAACATCATTGAAAGTGAGCTTACTGCTTTTTACCTTACCTTTACCTGTGATTTTACCTCCTTTAGGATTGCTTCCAAATGCTACATCTCCTCCATCAAACGCTTTAAAGTCCTGTAGCTTTTTCCTGTCTCCAGTCATGTGTCTTGAACAGCCAGAATCAATATGCCATAAGCTTGGTGGCTTGCCCTGCACATATATGAGAAAAACAATTAGTTTTTCTTGGGAACCCAAACCAATTTGGCTTTGGGTTTCCCATGAGCACCTTTGACATCAACCCTTTTGACAGTGATTGATCTCAGTGCTGCATTGGTTTTGGACACTTCAGATTTACACTCATTTTTATGTCTCCAAAAACAATCAATTTTTGACCTAACAGGGGCAATAAGCTTAACAGTGGTCACTTTCAAATTGGTATTGATAAGCCTGGCAGTGGTAGCTCTACTTGGTGTAAACATTCTTTTGGAATGCTTAACACTAGCAGAGGTAGCATGCCTAGCAGTGGCCAAGCCTTCCCCTGTTCTGTTCATGCCTCTGTTAGCCTTATACAGTGGCACTGCTGCATCATTAACAGTGGTTGCAGCCTTGCCTCTGTTTGGCTTGTTTTTCAACAATGGACTTGTACCTCTGTTCCTATTATTATTAGGATTGAAGTAACAGTCCTGTTGAGTATGGTTGTACCTGCCACATATATAACATGCCTTTCTTTTCATACATTCAAACCCATTACCCAACCTTTGTGAAACCAATTGGTTCCAATTTCTCTGATTACCCCTGGAAATGGATCTATTTGCATTATTTGCAGAAATTAAATCAGACCTGTTTGATTTACATGCACACTTTTCACATTCAGATTTATCTTTTGACTTATCTTTTGATTCAGGATTAACTCTTTTGTGCACATAACCTAAACCAGATCTAGATTTATTGGATTTTCTAACTTGATCTAACTGAGCCTTTGCCTTCTCAACAAACATCTTTTTACCCTCTTCTAGTTTAGTACTATTTAGTTCAGAAACTAGACCAGTAATAGGCTTAACACAATCATCCACAGAATTACCACTAGATGAGCTATCACTATCACTCTCATCTTCCTCAGTCCAATCAGATACCTCAACTTTATCAAAATTCACATTATCAGCACAATTAACAACTGGATCTACCTTTTTAACCTCCTCAGACACACCTACCTTAAGTTTTTCTAAGTCAAACTCAAGCTTAGATGGGAAGTAAGTATGATTATAAGGTGGGGGTACAGCATTAAGGTTGTAACCTAATCCAAGTTTTAATTTATCATGAATTTGAGACTTGATTAAGTTTTGAACACCTTTTGAAGCATTTTCCAATTCATCAACTTTCAATTTTATTGACTCTTTATCAGAAATTGCCTCAGCCAACTTTGCACTTAGCATATCAACTTTTGTTTGTAAAGCTTTCTTTTCCCAATTCAGATATTTAATATCTAAGTGAAATTGTGATTCATTCTTTTCAAAAGCTTTTATCTGTCTTTCTAAGTTTTCAATGGCTAAAGTTGAATGTTGACTCTTTTCCACACAAGCTTTTAATTCATTACACACAACCAGATTATGATCCCTATAAAATTTAACCATTTTCTTACATGCAGGAGAACATAATTTAGATTGTACCTCATATGGAATGTCTGAAGGCTCTGGTTCTTCTGTGACAGCCATCAAAGCTTGATTCTGAACTACAAGCTCTTCTTGGTCACTCCAGTCAAATCCTCCCATCCCATCTTGTGCAACCAATGAATCAGAAGTGGTGTTCTGAACAGGTACCAATCTTCTTTGTGGAGCAGAACTATTTCTCATAATACCATTCTGAGATCCTCCAGCCTGTGTGCTCTTGCATTCTCTAGCAAAGTGTCCCATCTTGTGACAGTTGAAGCACTCCACCTTGCTCTTGTCAAATCCAGCTACACCATCTCTCTTGTAAGTGAAGTTTCTGTTCCCAGACCTCTGCATAAACCTTTTTGCCCGGATAGTAATCATAGCCATCTGCCATCTCAAATCCATCTCTTCAAGATCTTCTTCATTAACCTGTTCCAAATCCTCTGTTGTTAATGATGAATTAACATGACTCGCAAAGAAGGCTTCCAAGATATTATCATTAGCACCAGATGTGCTACAGCTACCAGATTCACCAACAGACACAAAAGCAGCATTGTTAGAGCTACTATTGGACTGTTTCAGAGCCATCACCTCAGGCTCAAAGTTCCTCAGATCATTGTATAGATCTTCAATCTCCTTTTCTTCAAGATCTGCACTTTGTCTAAGTCCCACAGTATACATATTCCAATCTGTGCCTAATGATCTTAGAAACTTCCTATTCAAATCATCTTTATCAACCTTAACATTGTGATTCTCAAGATCACCCACAAGCTTTTGAAATCTATCAAAAGTCTGAGTCAGAGTTTCAGACTTTACACCTGCAAAGTTTTCAAACTGTTGTTTGAGAAGAGATCTCTTATTCTTCTTGGTGTTATCATTACCACCAAATCTCTTAACAATTGCTTGCATAAGAACCTGAGCATCTTCACAGTTTTCAAACTTCCTTTGATACTCATTAGGAATAGACAAAAGTAGAGTACTTAATGCCTTCCACTCTGTTGCTCTTTCTTTTCTCTCTGCATCAGTCTTTGGTGGTGGTCTTTCTTCCTTTTTACCATCTGCATCCTTAGTATAAACTGGTCCATTAGTAACCACCTCCCACATCATATAATCAGTCAGCAACATGTATTGTCTAATCCTAGTCTGCCATAGCTCAAACTCATCGGGTTTGAGCATGGGGATTTTTGTAGCTTGAATACCTTCCATTGTTTCAGTAGACATGTTGTTGTTTGTTGAAAAAGCTGCAAAATTTAATTACCTTCTTCAAGATCAAAGTAATACCAAGCTCTGATACCACTTGATGATCCCAGCTAGAGATCTTAGTATGTATTACTTTGATTGATTATTAATAAGCTTGCGGAATAGTTTATTAATAACTTGAAGAACAAACTTGTATATAACAGAATATCTAACCAAAAGCTTCAATATTATTAACAATAATACGAACACACAATTTGTGTTAGGGTTTACAACCTTGAAGCTAATAACTAGAATGAATTCGTCACCCTCTAGGGTTTTACAGGATCTCTATTTATAACATATAGAGTCCTTTACAGAATCAAACTATTATGGAATCATATCTATTCCATAATTCTCTCTATTCAACTATATCTAACCAACAGTGGTTATCTATATCACTAACAGGGGTAGTACTCGTATATTATCAACAGTGGTTGAGTACTTAATACAAAATACAAACTACACACTAACAGTGGCACTGTTAGACAAACTACTTGACAGCGGCAGCTACTAACTAGCAGTGGCAACTACTAACAGTGGTAGTACTTCTAACAGCGGCACAATACTTGTATTCTGAGCAAATCTAGCAGTGTCTCAGTTCTCAACAATTTGGATTGCCATTTTGAAATGTAAATATGCAATCCAATGTTTTGTATCTAAACTTGCGCTTCCTTTATAAAAAAAAAAAAAATCCTTGTATTTTCGGGTCGGGTGTTATAAATTGGTATCAGAGCAAAGGTTTGGGTGAATTGAACATGGGTTAATTGTTCAATCCCAAATCTATTTGTGTTAGTCAAACATTCCAAGGAAGGGGATTGAGCTAGTGAATATGATTTGGTTAGTATTGCTAGGTACTAACGATTAACGGGTTATGAGATGTGTTGTGATACAGGATATGGCAGAAAATAACGCTCCAACCAGTACCCCGATCAATGCTTCTGGAGCGAGAGACTCTCCTCCAGAAATTCAGTCTCAAAGCCAAGGTCAGACTAATACTACACTCCCTGCAAGTGAATTGAGCCGTGATGAGTACACTTTGTATTTAGAGGATGAGTTAAACAAATATAAGGAGTTATATGAGCAACAAGCTAGAACATCCCGGCAGATTCCGGCTGTTAGCACGATTACACCTCCGTTGGTGACATCACAGTTTTCTATGCCACCGCCTACTTCCTATCAGATATCAGCTCCTTTTTCTTCTCCAGGACCCTCGGGATTTCAGTTTCCGGTATTTCCTCCTCCATCTCAGCAAAAATTATGTTCATTTAAGACTTTTAAGTCTAGTGGACCTTCAGATTTCTTTGGGAGTACAAATCCTTCTGTGACCATGGATTGGTTAAGGGATGTCGAGAGAAAATTTGAGGTTTGCCGATGTGAGGATGAGATCAAGGTAACTTATGCAGTGCAACTGTTAAAGGGTCCGGCAATGGGATGGTGGGATTCTATCACATCTCATTTAACACCTCAGCAAAAAGCTTCCATTACATGGTCTGATTTTCATAACGCGGTTTGTAAGAAGTATTGTTCCGGATACGATATGACTCGCATTAGGCGTGAATTCTTGGATATGCAATTGACTGATAGTATGACTATGGAGGACCTTATCTCCCAGTTTAGCGATAAGTTGAGATTTGTACATCAATGGGTACCGGATGAAAGGACAAAGATTGACCATTTTGTTGGAATGTTACCCCATACTTATCGGACTACTGTGAGACTTGCATGCGATCTTAACCAATGTGAAAAGCTAATAACGATCTAGCTCTAGATTGTTTAGATCTAATCTAGGATCAATGATAACAAAGATAATAATATGCAGCGGAATAGAACAATAACATCAAAGTTATCATAACAAAAAGCCTCAATTCTATTTGATCATGATAGAACGATTATACAAATATAACAGGATCAAGAAACCTTGATCTTGAGGCTAAACAAACCCTTAGACGTCTACATTATGTGTGCACACCAAAACCTACGTCCCTATGTCTCTTTATATAATAGAGATCTTTAAGGTTACAAGAAATCATAATTATACTAGAAGACTAATTAAAATAAAACAATTCATCTTTAGTCCCTCAACTTGCATCTTTTATTTTGTCTCATCAAATTAATAAATCCTAACAATCTTCCCCTATTTGATGATGACAAAATATCGATCTTCTTGCAAAACTTCCCCTTAACTCTTGATTTCTTGTAATCATATCATGCCTTGCGATAAGTTGCAAATCTGAATCTTCAAATTCTTCTTCCCCTTTTTGTCATAATCCAATAGGGGTCTTTTGCAACTTGTAAACACTTCCCCTCAAGTGTTACATGTAGATGATGAAACATTAAACAGTAAGCTTCCCCTTAAAATATGTTCACCATCTCTTGAATCTCGAAATCCGATTGGCTCTATGTAATGATTACTGGTCGGTGAAGAAAATAGAGTATAACAAACTTAATAAAGAAGTTAAATCTTCCAAACTTGTACCTTATATCTTGTACTATCCACGACGTCGAACTTATAATCCAATGTATAAGTAGACCGCAATCTCTTTGACAAAAATCCTTATTTTTCCAACATAAGTCACTGAGCATACCAAAACTCTTTCAAGTGATAGCAAATGTGAGCATTGAGCATCATAAGTTTAATCTCACACGTTTGCTAGATTTGTCAAGTCTTCGTCGTCCCATACAAACCAAACAAGTTATCTTCGAAGCTCTTCATCCACCGCTTTGAGATATGATAAGATACATAGCTGTCAAACTCAACTACAATATCAAATAAGCTATAATCAATCTTCTTCGTAATCAAATCTTCAAATCATCTTAAAAACAAGCCATTAAATCAATCAGAATAGATTGTTATGAAAAACAATCCCATTCGAGATCCAAAGTAACCATAAGAACTATACGGATAACCATCCAATAATAGCAACGAAAACCATGTAGTACCATCCATGACGAGTATCACTAATTCCGCATTAGTGTTTGAAAAATGACTAACAGTGGTAATCGATACCCCAACAGTGGCAAAATTATATTAACAGTGGCAACTACTAACTAGCAGTGGCAACTACTAACAGTGGCTATACCGAACAGTGGTTACTATGTATTAGCAGCGGTAGGATTTTGTGATAGCAGTGGCAAGCTTGTACTAACAGTGGCAAGCTTATACTAACAGGGGTAAGCCTGTACTGACAGAGGCAATGTTGTACTAGCAGAGGCAAGCTTGTACTAGCAGCGGGACACTTTGTGCTAACAGTGGCTGAGCAGTGGCTAGCACATGTAACTAACAGTGGCAGCAACTTCAGAATTATATATCTCTCTGATGACGTATCTGATCATGCTCAAATTTTTACACGAAGTCGATCATTGTTTCATTAACCACATATCCAAAAATCAAGTCGATCCAATGGTTAACGAATCTACAGTAATTTTCTGACTTCAGTTGCACGAAAGAAACCATAAACCTACTGCAGCAAATTCGAATTTGAATATCTCTAAGTAGAAACATCCAATCACAACGAAAATTTTACACAATGTAGAAACATATGTCTTCTATAACATATCCAAAAATCATAAACTTTCATTGGATAACGAAGACACAGTGATCGTTTTACTTCTGCCGTTTTGAAAAACCCTAAACTTTCAGCAACCAATTTCGACAATGAATATCTCTTTATTAAAAGCTCAGATCAAAAATTCCTTTGGTAGGAATGTGCGCCTATATGTTAAGAACCTACAGTTCAAATTTCACGACAATCTAACGGTTAACGAAGGAGATCCGAATTTTTTTACCATGGCTGTGCAGAAAGTGACGAATTACGAATTTTTCTTGCAATCTTCTAGGGTTTCTTCGATACGGCTTCTCTTGCTTGTAAAACTTGTAGATCCTAGATCACGAGCCACCTTGCTCTGATACCAATTGTGAAAAGCTAATAACGATCTAGCTCTAGATTGTTTAGATCTAATCTAGGATCAATGATAACAAAGATAATAATATGCAGCGGAATAGAACAATAACATCAAAGTTATCATAACAAAAAGCCTCAATTCTATTTGATCATGATAGAACGATTATACAAATATAACAGGATCAAGAAACCTTGATCTTGAGGCTAAACAAACCCTTAGACGTCTACATTATGTGTGCACACCAAAACCTACGTCCCTATGTCTCTTTATATAATAGAGATCTTTAGGGTTACAAGAAATCATAATTATACTAGAAGACTAATTAAAATAAAACAATTCATCTTTAGTCCCTCAACTTGCATCTTTTATTTTGTCTCATCAAATTAATAAATCCTAACAACCAAGCTTTTGATTTGGCTCGTTCTGTGGACGGCGATATTAGAGCTCATGATTTAGAAATTAAAGACAAGTCCCCAATGAAACCCAAAGGTGAATCTACGTCAGGTCAGGGGAAGAAGAAATGGCAAGGTAATAATAATAACCGTAAACCGAATGTTGTTGGTGGTTCAGTGGATAGATCAAATTGGTGCCAGAATTGCAAGTCTAGGCACACGGGACATTGTACACCTCAGACTGCTAGGTGTATTAAGTGTGGTCAGTTCGGTCATGACATCAAGGATTGCCCTTTTCCTAAGCCAGTGTGTTGGAATTGTCGCAAGGAAGGACATCGTTCGAGTGCGTGTCCTGAGGCTGGAAAGCAAAAATCGGGAACGGTCGGAGGGTCAGCATCATCTTCTGGCCAGAAAAGAAAGAATCCTCCAGCTCCAACTGGTCTGGCTTTTCGAATGACCGTGGATGAAGCTGTGGTAGCTGAGGACGTCATAACTGGTACTTTTCTTATTAATTCAGTACCGGCACGCGCCTTATTTGATTCGGGGGCAAATTGTTCCTTTATGTCCTTGCTGTTCTGTGATAGACTTAAATTGACACCTACATGTATTCCAAAACCTATTGAGGTCGAGGTAGCGGATGGAAAGTTAGTTTCGGTTACCACATCGGTGACAGGAGCTAGTATTTTGATTGAGGGTCATAGTTTTCCTACTTATTTTCTACTGATGCCTATTCATGGGTTTGATGTTGTGTTAGGCATGGATTGGTTGAGTCGTAATAAAGCCCATATAGATTGTCATAAGAAGCTGATAAAAAATCCCAATCTCAGACGAGTCATATGTCGTGGCTCGAGGGGAAAGGGAGAGGGGTAGTATACCTTTGATCTCTATGATGAAAGCTAGAAAATCTCTAGCTAAAGGGTGTGATTCTTATTTAGCCTATGTTGTCGATGCTAAGCTAGAAAAGAAAGCCATTAGTAATGTCCGAGTTGTTTCTGAGTATTCGGATGTTTTCCCTGATGAATTGCCTGGTTTACCTCCGGTTAGAGAAGTAGAATATAAAATTGAGTTAATTCCTGGTTCTACTCCGGTAGCTAAGGCACCTTATAGATTAGCTCCCTCCGAAATCCGTGAAATGATGAATCAAATTCAGGAATTATTAGATAAGGGTTTTGTTAGACCCAGTTCTTCTCCTTGGGGTGCTCCTGTGTTATTTGTTAAAAAGAAAGATGACACTTTTCGTATGTGTATTGATTATAGAGAATTGAATAAGAGGACCGTAAAGAATAAGTATCCTTTGCCCCGAATAGATGAATTGTTTGATCAATTGCAAGGGTCTTCGTTTTTCTCTAAGATAGACTTGAGATCGGGTTATCACCAAGTCCGGGTTTGTGGGGAGGATATCCCTAAGACAGCTTTTCGCACTCGCTATGGTCATTATGAATTTCTTGTTATGCCTTTTGGGTTGACTAATGCTCCAGCAATTTTCATGGATTTGATGAACAGGGTTTGTAGGCCTTTTCTCGATAAATTTGTCATTGTATTCATTGATGATATTTTAGTTTATTCTAAATCTGAATCCGATCATGAAATACATTTGCGTTTAGTTCTTGATACCTTGAGAAAGGAGAAATTGTATGCTAAGTTTTCGAAATGTGAATTTTGGCTTCGTGAAGTTCAGTTTTTGGGGCACATCATTTGTAAGGATGGGGTTAAAGTGGATCCATCTAAAATTGAGGCTGTCATGAATTGGCAATCACCTAAATCTCCGTCAGAGATCAAGAGTTTTCTGGGTTTGGCAGGCTATTACAGAAAATTTATTAAAGATTTCTCCAAGATTGCAGGTTCTTTGACTAAATTAACTCGTAAGGATGTGAAATTTCTGTGGGGTGATCAACAGGAATCGGCTTTTCAGACCTTGAAACAGTTGTTGTGTCAGGCTCCGGTTTTAGCTTTACCTGACGGATCCGAGGATTTTATTGTATATTGTGATGCTTCACATGCGGGTTTAGGTTGTGTTTTGATGCAACGAGACCGTGTTATTGCCTATGCTTCACGTCAGTTGAAACCTCATGAGATTAACTATCCTACCCATGACTTGGAACTTGCAGCTGTGGTTTTTGCCTTAAAGATTTGGAGACATTACCTGTATGGAACCAAATGCGTTATTTGTACGGACCACAAGAGCCTTCAATATATGTTTACTCAAAAAGAACTTAACATGAGGCAAAGACGATGGTTAGAGTTGATTAAGGATTATGATTGCGAGATTCGATACCATCCGGGTAAGGCAAATGTGGTGGCGGATGCGCTTAGCCGAAAGGGTAAATCTGAAAGGGTTTGTTTAATGCGTTTGGAAATCTCTTCAGACTTGATGGATAAATTGAAATTGGCTCAGATGGAGGCCCTATTGGATCATCACTTGAAATCAGAAATCATGCTTAAAAGGAAGGATTATTTGGTAGAAGATTCTCGTGGATTAAAAACATTTCAGTCTCGTGTTTGGGTCCCATTGTTTGGTGGACTTCGGGATGTGATATTAATAGAGGCTCATAAATCCAGATTGTCGATTCATCCCGGAAGCACCAAAATGTATCAAGATTTAAAACCATTGTATTGGTGGCCTACTTTGAAGTTGGATGTCGCTCGAATTGTTGAATCTTGCCATATTTGCTCTCAAGTAAAGACCGAGCATCAGAAACCGTATGGAGCTTTGAAGCAACTCGAGATTCCCGAGTGGAAATGGGAACATATTACCATGGATTTTGTGACCAAATTACCCCGAACTGTTAAGGGTAATGATATGATTTGGGTAATTGTCGATAGATTGACCAAGAGTGCTCACTTTCTTGCTACTTGTGAGACGGCATCATTAAGTAAATTGGCGCAATTGTACATTAATGAAGTGGTTATTAGGCATGGGATTCCGTTGTCGATTTTTTCAGACAGAGATTCTTGATTTGTGTCGGGTTTTTGGCAGAATTTACAGCGTGAATTGGGTTCTAGGGTCAACTTGAGTACAGCTTATCATCCTCAGACGGATGGTCAGTCGGAGCGCACCATTCAAACCTTGGAAGACATGTTGCGGGCATGTGTATTAGAATTTGGTGGGTCGTGGGATTCTCATTTACCATTAGTTGAGTTTGCCTATAATAATTCTTTCTATTCTAGTATAGGCATGCCACCCTATGAAATGTTGTATGGTCGTAGGTGTGGGACACCCACTTGTTGGTTAGAGGCGGGTGAAAAGCAGTTTGCGGGTCCTGACATAGTTCAAATTACAGCCGATAAGGTAGCTATTGCCCGAGATAGATTGAAAGCTGCCCGTGATAGACAGAAACAGTATGCTGACCCACGTCATCGACCAGTTTCGTTTGTGGAAGGTGAGTTGGTTTATTTGAAAGTTTCACCTTGGAAGGGTGTTATCAGGTTTGGTAAACGTGGTAAACTAGCTCCTAGATACATCGGACCGTTTAAAATTCGACATGTCGTCAATGATCAAACGGTGTCATTAGATCTTCCTCCTGAATTGTCGGGTATTCATGATACTTTTAATGTGTGTTATCTAAGAAAATGCAATGTGGAGGACCAATCACAAGTTCTTCCATTGCAAGACTTGAGTGTGGACTTAAACCAAAGACTTGTAGAAGAGCCCGTAGAACTTGTTGACCGTAAGGTGACTAAACTTCGAAAGAAGGAGATCCCTATGGTATTGGTTAAGTGGAATCATAGTTTGGGTCCAAACTTATCTTGGGAGACCGAGTCTAGCATGAGGGCGCGTTATCCGATTCTTTTTGAGCGTGGTGAGATTTCGGGGACGAAATCTTCTTAAGGAGGGAAGATTTGTAACATCCTCAAAATTGGCCTAGTTGAAATACGGTATTTTCCTTAATTTAATTGTTATTTAAATTGTATTTTAAATACTTAGTGTATTTTGATAGCTAAATTAATAGGTCAATTGGTCAATTGGCTTATTGTGATAAATGAATTATTACATGTTTTAAATTTATTTAGTTGACGGTATAATAAAAACTTATTTCTCGTAAATGGTTTTTAGGTTCCAGACAATAGATTTAGGACGGGTATAATTTACATTGTGTTGGCTTGAGTTAAATGAGTTAACTAGACTCATTTCTTTCATTTACTGATTTTTTGCTATACCTCAAAAAACACACACATGCTCTCAAAGAAAAAGAAACTTATAATCTGATTCTAGCACATTGAAGCTGTGATTTTGATTGCAACTTATTCTTCACTCTCATTATAGCCTCCTCACCTAAATTGTAAGTGAAATACCCATTCTTTCATGTAAATACTTGAAATGTTGAGTTTGGTAAATTGATGATAGAATGGAGTTAAATTCGTGCTTGAAAGGTGTGATATGAACATAGTGAACTGATTATATGCTTGCATTACAGATTGTTGCAATTACTTGGTTGAAATATGAATTTGAGTTAAGTTTTGAATATCTTAAAAGTCGATGCATGTGTGGATTTAAGGGTGTGATGACTTTTGTTTGTTGTTATTACATGTTCATAAATGTCAATTGTGGTTGTTGTATGGTTAAAAATGTGTTTCTTAGCTGAAAATGTCGAAATTATGATTTGATGTTCGAGCAGGTTATGAACTGCACCTGCAGGTGCTGGAAACTAAGAACAAACCGGCGGGTAATGTACCCCAACCGGCGGTTTGTTCATCCCTTAAGGGAACCGGCGGGCGATAAGCTCTAGCCGGCGGCTCGTGTCATACAACCGGCGGCTTTGAACCATAACCGGCGGCCTCTAGAACCTTTAAAACACAAAATAGTTCTGTTTGTGAAAAATTAAATTTGCCCGGCGGGTTGTGTTAGAAGCCGGCGGCTATGGGTGGGTAGCCGGCGGGTCATGTGACCCAGCCGGCGGCTATGATCTCGAATTCAGCAAACAAAACTTTGATTTAAAAACCCTTCTAATTAACATGTGATATGGTTAAAGGATCTAGTAACCTGCAATATAGTATCATAACGGGTTAATATATGGAATTATATACATATTGATGTAATGTGAACTTAATTAACAAGTTTGATGCCAACAGTACATTTATTTCAAGTTATGAACATTTGAAATGAGTTATTGACTTGTAACCTTTGTTGTGATTTCAGATACGACGAAGACTCAATAAAATTAGAACTTTGAGTGGTGATCATCTTCGTCAAGGGTGAGTGGATCTTAGACTTTCAGTCTAATTTAGTTGTAACAATATGGTTACAAAGGGTAAATGTGAATTTACTGTTTTCATTGTTAAGTTAATATTTTGCCATGATGGTTATATTTAGCTTAATTACTGGTGTCCTTGATTGCCTTGATGGTTGTGGACTATATGAATGTCGGGGGTCAACGTGTGTTGGGTTTGTGTACTATTACTTTGGACATCATAAGTGCTTTGTACATGTGTTGTTCACTGAAATTATGTTGTAAGTAGTAATAGTACCAAGCTATCGGTTTAGCCACTGATTTGGCCTTCAGTTGGTTTTAAGTGTTACTTGGGGAACCACCGCGGCATGAGGGTACTCCAAGGACCACCGATCCTTCATGATTAACTGTTGCAATGCTTTGCTGTATTCATTTGTTAAGCTAAGTTAGTTGATAGTTTGAGATTTATTCACTTAGCTTCGTGCTAACCCCTCATTACTTCTTGCAGGTTTACTTTGGTATGTGGGTGGGTAAGAAGTACCATAGGAATGGAATGTTTGACAGGCTCACTCTGTTTTGTTAACTATGTTAATGTTATGACATATGTTTTGGATTTCTATAACACTAAACTTATCGTGTGTAATGTCTAGGATAATCTAGTTTAAAGACTGTATGTATTTGGATTGCCATTTTGAAATGTAAATATGCAATCCAATGTTTTGTATCTAAACTTGCGCTTCCTTTATAAAAAAAAAAATATATATATCCTTGTATTTTCGGGTCGGGTGTTATAATGATTACCACCACAATTACCACAACCCTCACGAAGCTCTTTAATCTCTCCCTTGAGAGTTTTGAATTGGTCATCAAACTTTGTGGACATAGATTTTAACTCTTTCATCATCTCAGAATTATCATAACCACTAGTAGAAGCTGAAGCAACAGTTTTCTGAGTAGTCTTGGTTTTCTGATCATTAGCCCAATTAATATTCTGTAAGACCTTATCTTCCATCATCTTCCATGCTTCATTTGGAGTTTTGTACATAAACACACCCCCTCCTGCAGCATCTAAAACCGAAGCCGATTGTGTATTGAGCCCGTTATAGAAAAGCTCAATAATCTCCCGTTTAGATAACCCATGACCATGGCAGTTCCTCGGCATCTCTTTCATCCTTAACCAGGCTTCCACTACTGTTTCTCCATCATTCTGTTTAAATCCTCGAATCTCATTCGGTAACCTTTCTGCTAAAGCCGGAGGAAAGATTCGGCTAACAAACGCCTCCCTCATTTGATTCCAAGTGGTGATAGTGTTCGGTTCAAGTTCTTGGTACCAAATTTTTGCTTCCCCACACAAAGACATGGGAAAAGTCCTCAATCGAATGACTTCATCAGTATTCGGTCCATATTTAAACATATCCCCGATTTCCAAAAAGCTAGCAATATGCTTGTGCGGATCGGCCCGCACTCTTCCATCAAACTGGCTATCTCTGATCAAACTCATATGATTTCCCTTTAGTGAAAAGTTGTTATCAATAGCCGGCCTTCGAATGGCAGATTCTGGTGTAGGGGCAACATACCTAGCCCTTGACAACATTGGGGTATCATTCTCGTCAGCCATTTGATACTCCTCTTCTTCTTCTGATTTGATCTCCTCTTCAAACTTAGATTCAAGCTCTTCTTCGTAAACCTCTTCAATGATTACGTTTGCTGAAGTTGATCCACTTTCCGTTTGGCTTTCAGTAGATTCCGTCGGTGTATTCTTTGATTTCTTCTTTCGTTTCTTCTTTGTGGTTTTCTCCGGATTGGACAATGGACTAACAAGTTCGTTACCTGAAGTCCTCGTGCTCATCCACTACCTGATTAAACCTGCAAAAGCACAAAAGATAAAACCGTCAAATGTACCGGCACAAAACAAGTTAAAAAGTAACTTTCTAAGAATAAAATTCAAAGAAAGGATCAATTAACTACACTTAATTAAATTCTTAAATTAAACACAGATCCCCAGCAGCGGCGCCAAAAACTTGATGTGTAAAATCTAGTTATAAAATTAAACAAAGAAATACTGATCGTTTACTATTACACAACTGAGGTAAGTATACCCTATCGTGTATAATATAGCTACAGTAAGTCCAAGTTCGTTCTACAGGGATTGTGAATTTAAGAATTATAAGTAAGAATGTAATTAACTTAGTACAGAAAAGACTTGGGTTTGTTGTGACCGAATTGTCACGTTGCTTAACAACTAAATTTAATAAACAAAAGAAAGTGGACTCAGAAAGAGTCAGATTGATTAATTAAACTTTATCAGATATTAAAAACGACACTTACTTGAACTAGCTCACTAATGATTTCGGGTTGTATAATAAAAACCAGGTTATCTAGCAATCAATGCTCATCTTAATTTAGATCAGGTTTAACGTTCGCCATGACCTTCACATAAATCTTAATTAACTAATTAATAATTTAATTTAATGAAAGACGCTCGCCAATATCATCACTTTATACATTTAAGTTTAATTATTTAACTTGTACCAAATCTGCGTCCGCTATCATTGGATTAATCATACATAGACATATAATTAAATAATGAAATAACTTTGTGACAAACGTTCGCTATAGCCACTAATTAAATCATTAACAAGCTTCAATAATATATAAAACTTAAACACATAATAGTTTCAATTAAACATTAATTAAATTGCAATAGATAGTTTATTTATGTTGAATATATATATCTTAATTAAAATAAGATTAGTGCGTCCACTTAACCTACACCTTAATTTCGATTCAATAATTTAAGATTTAATCTAGTGAATAACTTCTGTCAACTTCACCTACTTACACATTCATGTTTAAACGATTATCTTGTATAATATTGCTTCCGCAATCAATTAACAATTATTCATAGACAAATAATTATAATAAACTATTATATGAAAAAGCTCCTGCTAAATTGATCATATAATAATTTACCAACAAGATAAATCAATTAATATAAACTCGAATACATAAGGTTCACGATTAAACAAAAATAATTCAACATAAATATTAAAAGATAACAACCCTAATCATTAGATCACTTCATTCAAGTAAGTGTTAAAGGATTTAGCTACTCATATTCAAGCAATAAACACATAAAATAATTGAAATCATCGCAAACATAATTGTATTGAAATAAAAGAGTAAACGAATGATTACAACGATTAAATGATGATCCGTAGTAGCCGAATGATTAAGATGAATGAAAGATCTTCAAAAGTATGAAAAACCCTCAAAAATGCAAAGAAAATTCGTAACCCCTAATTCTAATATTTTAAAAAAATATCTGTCGTCTCGAACCACCCCACTAGCCGAAATATTGATCTTATATATATATGAGGTTTCGTACTGTACAAGAATTGAAGTTGGCGCACACCCTACAAAATTATCTCCACCGCCTCTTTGCTTTGGCTGATATCCATTTTGGGCCCAACCTTCTTATATGTGCACTTGGCCCATTTTTTTCTTTTTGACTTCCACCGACTCACATATGCAATTCTTTCGCTTGGCTGCTGGTTCTCTTTTTTTTTTTAACTTGGGTCCACGGCCCAATTTAATTTCCATTTCCTGATCTTCTTGATTAGCCCAATTCCACGTGGATACCATCGTCTGATCCATTTGCCTTGTTCTTGGGTCTTCACGTGAACTTGCAACAAAAGTTCACATCAAATATCATCATCATTAATTTAATATTATTTATTATAATAACTAACCTTATTACTAACGTAAATACTAACTAGCATTAGTTAATATTATAATTATATTATTATTTATTATTTATTAGTTTAATAATTACTATGTTAGTATTAACGTTTCCTAGCTAGTATTATTTTTATATTATTTATTATTTAGCCCAATTAATTATTTAGTCCAACTCGTAAACTCTAATAAATATTCAATCTAATTATTTTCGCTTAATCCATTTAACTTTTCGAACTCAAATATTTACAAACTTAATTTATTTTCTCTACTCTTTTAACCACTTTCTACCAACTAAATTTTGGTCAAACTAACTTTTATACAAAAACTACTTTATTTGACATGTTTTTCATTCATTTCTAATTCAAACTCCATTTCTACCTATTTTAGAAATATGAACAAAATAATTAACTTTTATCAAATAATTGTAATTAAAAGTATATAAAAACTATGAAATATTACTATACAAATATAACATTATTCAATGTTATCAGAAGCTTACATACTTTGCTGAAATGTTTTGGATCAATAAAACCTTCAGGTTGATCCATATAGACCTCTTCGTCTATATAACCATTTAAGAAGGCAGTCTTGACATCCATTTGCCAAATCTCATAGTCATAATACGCTACTATAACTAAGAAAATCCTAATAGCTCTAATGTCTGCTTCAGGAGAGAAGGTTTCATCATAGTCAACTCCGTAGATTTGAGTATAACCCTTCGCTACGAGACGAGCTTTATAGGTGTGTACATCCCCATCCACATTCGTAGCTTCAAGCCATTTTTCAGATTCTGGATCTGATAATGCAGCTTTGAAATTAGGAGGTTCATTAAGATCCCCTAACATGTGCTCCTCAGTTTCTACATTTAGACACAACTTTTCGGAAACACGTATTGTCATGCGGACCTACGAATTGGAACAACATCGACTTGAGGTTCAACACTTTGAATAATTCCCCCCCAAGTTGATGTTTGCTAGTGTTTGTAGAAGGTGATGCATCTTCCTCTTGATTCTTATCAAGTTCTACGACCCTCCCACTGTTTTCTTGAGCTATGAGATTCTTTTCAAAGAACTCAGCATATCTAGCAACTTTAACAGTATTTTCAGAAGGATTGTAGAAGTAGTAACCCATTGTTTCATTTGGGTATCCTACAAAGATGCACTTAATAGATCTTTGCTCGAGTTTGTCAGGCGTATCCCGCTTCACAAGCGCCTCACATCCCCAGACCTTTAAATAAGATAAATTAGGGACTTTCCCATGCCACAATTCATGTGGTGTCTTATCCACCTTCTTGGTTGGAACCATATTCAAAATACGTACATCAGTTTTAAGAGCATAATCCCAAAATGATAATGGGAGAGTTGTAAGGTTCATCATTGATCTTACCATGTCTAGCAAGGTTCGATTCATCCTCTCTGACACCCCATGATGTTGTGGTGTGTATGGAGGAGTAAGCTGTTGGACAATTCCACATGCTTTCAGATAATCCTTAAACTATTGGCTTAAGTATTCACCACCTTGATCCGAACGAAGGATCTTGATGGTCTTACCGAGTTGATTTTCTACTTCACTCTTAAATACTTTAAATGTTTCAAAGACTTTATGTTTATGTTTAAGCAAGTAAACATAACCATAACGACTGAAATTATTAGTAAAAGTGATGAAGTAGTTAGCACCTTGTCTTGACACATGTCTAAATGGATCACAAATACCCGTATGTATTATTCCAAGTAGATCTTTAGCCCTTTGCGTTTGATGCGAAAAGGGTTTTCTTGTCATCTTGCCAGAAACACAAGATACGTATTTATCAAAGGATCCATCATCATTTGATTTTAAGAGCCTTTCAATGCGTTTCTTGCCAATGTTTGCAAGACGACTATGCCAAAGTTAGGTAGAGTCCAAATTATGTTTGGTTCTTTAATTGCTAACAGAATACATAGAATTAACTTTTGAAACATGATCATGCATATCAATTTCAAAAATACCATCACAAGTAATAGTATTAAGATAATGAACATTATCCTTAGAAACTGAAATGCTATAATCATTAAAATCACGGATAAAATCATTATCTTTCAAAAGTGAAACTGAAACAACACTACTAATAATAGTAGGTGCATAGTGACAATTGTCTAATACAATTATTAAGCCCGAAGGTAAAATTAAGTCAAAACTTTCAATGGCTTCTACAGCTTCACGTACACCATTGTACAAGTAGAGTGCCCCATGTTTCAGTTTCTTCTTTCCTCTAATTCATTATAGGGTATTACAGATGTGAGTACCACAACAATTGTCATATACCTAGGAATTTGATTTAGAGAAAGAATATAATTCTATCGTGAAGATACTTGAAGGTCCGGTCGAGCCGGCTAGCTTCTTCTTCTTATTCATCTACTCAGAAAGATAGGCAGGACAATTCATCTTCCAGTGTCCCACAGTGGTAACACGCCTCATCCTTAGCCAGATGCTCTTTCTTTGCTGAAGGGGTTTTCTTAGGTTTAGGAACATAAGCACCTTGCTTTCCATTAGCCTTTCCCCTAGTTTGCGGTTTCTTATCTTTCTGGATCTTTCTACTTCTAATCGCAAGGATTTGTGGAGTAGCCGATTTCAGCTCTGTAATCATATCAAGTGGAATATGATTTTCAAATTGGTTTTGAAGTTCAGGAGTCATGTTGCCGAGCATCAAACAAGCAACTTCATTATGACGATCATAAAGAGCATTCCATGCTGCTAATTCCTTAACAGGACCAGTAGCAGCATCAGGAGCAAGTCCCATCGACTATTCAATGACTTCTATTTTCCTTTCAACACGAAGGACAATCCTTAGTTGACGAAACCAATCATTGAAATTACCTCCAGAAAGTTTTTCTCTTTCTAGCATTTGCCTGAAAGCCGAATAATTCAAGTTCGGTGCAGGATTTGCCATCTACAACTAGATAAAAGTTCAAATTTAGTATTTTCGATAATACATCCTTAAAGAAAATCAAATACCCTAATGTTTATATATACATATAAACAATTAATTTTCTTAAGGCTATGATCCTACTTGACATACCACTATCACATCAGTTGATCGGCTAGTAATGATGGTACTCAAAAGGTAAGTGACGATCAATAATTGCATTACAAGTGCAATTCCTAGAATTATGGGACTTACAAATAATACTTATGAAGCAAGCATAAGTGAATTTGTAAACATGTTTTGTCCCATCTTTTGCCACGGGCTTAAGGATCTCACCGCTTAACTCGTTTTAAGTCGTCCAATTAAGAACTGTAAATAGTCCACCACCGTCTCACGATGAGTGGTAATTTACCTTGGGATTGCAATGTACCTACGTCTCACGCAGAGTAAAAAGCAACTGCAAGTGTTCTTACGATTGGATGGCAATGACTTAAGTTTTAGGGTAACGCAATTTGACATATCATAGGTTTTAATAAAAAAATATTTTATCTTACATCAACATAAAGAGCTCGGTAGCTCCATTTGAACGCACAAAGAACCGCAGAAGTAAGGCTAGCACAAGGCTGATAACCCACTTTCTTTAAGGAGACAGGGTCTCCCGGCTTATAGCTCTCTTATAGTTTGTTCAAATGGGTGAGCCGGTGTTTCTTTAGCGATGAAAGATACCAATTTTATTAAATGAATTTGTAATCAATTAGATATTTTATGACATGGGAACAAATTATGGTATATGAGCCCAACCCATATGTGTCATAAATATGCAATATTACAAACCCTAAATCATATTTCATAGTCATTTAGTCAAGTTTAATTTTATTTTCTAAAAACAATTTTTTTTTGCGTCACAAGTCAACAATTGACAAATAATTAAACTAAACCAATCGACTAGCTTAAGGGGCATTGATCCTATGGCCACTATGTTTTAGTATGTGTAATTTAAACCACTAAAACTATTAAACAATTAACAATTAATGTTCATGCAACATTTGGTGGGTGAAACCCTAAAGCATGGCAAACTAGGGACAACTTGTCAATTAAACAATTTAAACAAGTAGCACATAATTATATTAATCAATTTTAATGCATGCCATCTCAAGTAACAATTAATTCTAACTAGCAATTTAATATATATCAAAGTGATATCCATGACAAATTATGCATAAATTTCATGGATACCCTTTATTTTAAGGAATTAAAAGTACACAAATAATAATAAACAATTTACATTAAACATATTATTATTCTTGTTAAACATCAAATTTTTAATGGGATTTTAAAAGTTTAACAATTTAAGTAAAAGGATTCATTAAAAAAAAAACACTTGTTTGTCTCTTCTATTCGTCCATTTGATCCCACAAAAACAAAAAAAAACAACCAAATTTTTTTTTTTTTAATTCTCGTTGACTGAGAGACCATAAAACTAAAAAACATTTTTTTTTCTACTTTCAGTCAACTTTGGTCCCAATCCTCATCAAAAAGCAATTTTTTTTTCTAACTTTTCCGTCGACTTAGATATCACAAAACCAAAAACCTTTTTTTTCTCTTATCCTGTTCGACGCATGGTCACAATTACCAAAAACTATTTTTTTTTCTTTGCAACCTGTTTGTTCATCAACTATTAACCCCACAACCAAAACTATTTTTTTTTCATTGTGCTAGTCAAACAAACAAACATTCTTCCCATATATTTAATGTTTAATAAATCTAACTAATCACAACATACGTATGGCTCTGATACCACTGTTAGAATATAGCAAATAACTATAACAAATTCTCATACAATTGCTGAAGCATATAGCACGTATTTATAATTAGTTAAGATAGAAAACGTGTACCTTTTAGCTAGCTTCAAATAATCGTTTAGTAAAACGAATAGGTTTCACAAATGGTAAAACCCTCTAGGGTTGCACGCACACCACCTTCACAACACGATAACGATGCTAGTCGAACTACACAAGTTATAATAAACTTAAAACTCTCTCTCTTGCTTTCTTTGTTAATCGAAAAGTCAAACAAATAAAACAACACCCTTGGTTGTTTATCTACGGCTCACCAAAGGGAGAGTAAAAGAGAGGGATTTTATTATTAGGGTATTGTGTGTGTATTAGGATACCGATAACCCTAACTTAGGCTTTGTATTTATAGGTTTTAATTAGGTTATTGAGTTGTATATGGATACCTAAAAATCGGTCCATATAAAACGCAACCCAATTCAAAACCTAATACAAGTTTCACTCACTTAACATTTAAGTCCCTCAAATTTAGTTTATATTAAATGTGCATAATAATTAATACATTATTAATTAATTAATCGTGTCTAAATGATTAAGTGCGCGCCCCCATAGGCTCATTAATTTCCGGACATGCTTAAGTCGTGTACATATATACCAACACTATCATCAATCCGTACACACACTTAATTCAACCATCAGAAGACTGGATTTCAGCATTCCACTCTTCTCTCACATTTAAGAGATGTGTGAATCGTAACCCGTTCATCATCTATCCATATACGTGTCAAAAACATATATACTCTCCCAAAGAAGTACGTAATTGTCTGATTATTAACAATCCCCTACAGAGAAAAAATGAGTGTTCAATAGCTACGCCATATGAAATACACTTACACATGGAAATTTTGAAGTGGATTTAATACCTAAGCTTAGTAAATGACTGCCAAGTCTACCTTTCAGTTTCCTCCCTTTTTCCCTTTGATGTGATACTAATTCAAACATCCACGGCCATAAAAAATAATGGAAAACAGTAATAGAAAACACTTATGTTACTTATGCATGAACAGACTTATTTAGTATAGCACTAAAGTTAGAAATCAATATTATAATTATGAATGATAAAACAGATGCAGAAAACAAAGTGACAAACAATTGACACCAAAATCAAATGAGAATCTTCGATTTGATGTTTATTTCACCTTTAAGAGGATGGAATCGACTAAAGTAGGATTAGAACACACAACAATTCACTGATTCCATTCAACTCTATACCTATTACAAGAACAAATAAGGATAAAATCATTACCTTTTTCTTTACTAGTAATTCAACTCTTCAATTCATCATATTCATTCATCTTTTTGTGTTCAACACCTGTTGATAGTTGCAACATACTTCTATTTAACTCTTCAATTCATCATGTAATAAAAAAAACCCGCCTCGGTAGTTGCACTTGTCGGCAGCCATATATTTTACAATTTCACCTGATGATTAAAGCTAAAAGATATAAACTAATCGGATTAGTAATCTTTTTGACTTAAAAGAAAATGGTTGACCAGAAATGAAAGTCAGTTTGTAACAATCTCCTTTGTAATAGCAAAAGTTATTCAAGGACACAATAATGGCCTATGTTCGTTATAACGATTCTATAACAAATACAGTACTAATTTCATGTTAGACTCAAAGTTTATGCTTGTAATATGAAAAATGCAAGTCCAAGGAATTTACGAACTGTGTCATATCAACGAAATTTAGCTTATTGGTCACCTGAATCTTTTAATCATCTGCTCAATCCTTTCTATTTTATAGTGAGTAAATTGGTACAAAGCCAAATGTGCAAAACAGACTTATAAAATTCACAATCAACTTTACTCACCGAAGTTTTTATACAAAAATGTATTCTAATAAACTTACATGAGAAGGGAAGACCAAAATCACTGTAAAACAATCAATTTTAATAAGTGATCATGTATAGATATGACTAAAAGTTAAACATAAGGAACCATGTCATTAAATATTTGACTAAAAAATGACCAAAGTAATCAAAAGTAACTCACCCGCATATATCACTACAAGAAAAATAGGCTATAGTGACGAAAAATTAGTGACGTCAAATATTTTCATCACTAATTTGACTACTTAGTGACGAGAAAAAAAATATTGTCATTAATATTACGTCACCTTTTAAAAATAGTGACAATCTAATCCTTGGTCATTAAGCCGTCACTATGTATGCCATGTTCAGTTTGATTTAGTCACGTAGTTAGTGATGACCATGCCTTCCCTCACTAATTATGAATGTGATGACCGGATATGTTTATCTCAGAGTTTATAAACATTAATTAATGACAAATGTCACTCAGTGAGGTGAACATAATGAATTACGGAGTATAATTAATAACAAAAAAAATAAAATTAATACCTAAGCTTACACATGGAAATTTTGAAGTGGAATTAATACCTAAGCTTAGTAAATGACTGCCAAGTCTACCTTTCAGTTTCCTCCCTTTTTCCCTTTGATGTGATACTAATTCAAACATCCACGGCCATAAAAAATAATGGAAAACAGTAGTAGAAAACACTTATGTTACTTATGCATGAACAGACTTATTTAGTATAGCACTAAAGTTAGAAATCAATATTATAATTATGAATGATAAAACAGATGCAGACAACGAAGTGACAAACAATTGACATCAAAATCAAATGAGAATCTTCGATTTGATGTTTATTTCGCCTTTGAGAGGATGGAATCGACTAAAGTAGGATTAGAACACACAACAATTCACCGATTCCATTCAACTCTATACCTATTACAAGAACAAATAAGGATAAAATCATTACCTTTTTCTTTACTAGTAATTCAACTCTTCAATTCATCATATTCATTCATCTTTTTGTGTTCAACACCTGTCGATAGTTGCAACATACTTATATTTAACTCTTCAATTCATCATGTAATAAAAAAAAAACCCGCCTCGGTAGTTGCACTTGTCGGCAGCCATATATTTTACAATTTCACCTGATGATTAAAGCTAAAAGATATAAACTAATCGGATTAGTAATCTTTTTTACTTAACAGAAAATGGTTGACCAGAACTGAAAGTCAGTTTGTAACAATCTCCTTTGTAATAGCAAAAGTTATTCAAGGACACAATAATGGCCTATGTTCGTTATAACGATTCTATAACAAATACAGTACTAATTTCATGTTAGACTCAAAGTTTATGCTTGTAATATGAAAAATGCAAGTCCAAGGAATTTACGAACTGTGTCATATCAACGAAATTTAGCTTATTGGTCACCTGAATCTTTTAATCATCTGCTCAATCCTTTCTATTTTATAGTGAGTAAATTGGTACAAAGCCAAATGTGCAAAACAGACTTATAAAATTCACAATCAACTTTACTCACCGAAGTTTTTATACAAAAATGTATTCTAATAAACTTACATGAGAAGGGAAGACCAAAATCACTATAAAACAATCAATTTTAATAAGTGATCATGTATAGATATGACTAAAAGTTAAACATAAGGAACCATGTCATTAAATATTTGACTAAAAAATGACCAAAGTAATCAAAAGTAACTCACCCGCAGATATCACTACAAGAAAAATAGGCTATAGTGACGAAAAATTAGTGATGTCAAATATTTTCATCACTGATTTGACTACTTAGTGACGAGAAAAAAAATATTGTCATTAATATTACGTCACCTTTTAAAAATAGTGACAATCTAATCCTTGGTCATTAAGCCGTCACTATGTATGCCATGTTCAGTTTGATTTAGTCACGTAGTTAGTGATGACCATGCCTTCCCTCACTAATTATGAATGTGATGACCGGATATGTTTATCTCAGAGTTTATAAACATTAATTAATGACAAATGTCACTCAGTGAGGTGAACATAATGAATTACGGAGTATAATTAATAACAAAAAAATAAAATTAATACCTAAGCTTACACATGGAAATTTTGAAGTGGAATTAATACCTAAGTTTAGTAAATGACTGCCAAGTCTACCTTTCAGTTTCCTCCCTTTTTCCCTTTGATGTGATACTAATTCAAACATTCACGGCCATAAAAAATAATGGAAAACAGTAGTAGAAAACACTTATGTTACTTATGCATGAATAGACTTATTTAGTATAGCACTAAAGTTAGAAATCAATATTATAATTATGAATGATAAAACAGATGCAGACAACGAAGTGACAAACAATTGACACCAAAATCAAATGAGAATCTTCGATTTGATGTTTATTTCACCTTTGAGAGGATGGAATCGACTAAAGTAGGATTAGAACACACAACAATTCACCGATTCCATTCAACTCTATACCTATTACAAGAACAAATAAGGATAAAATCATTACCTTTTTCTTTACTAGTAATTCAACTCTTCCATTCATCATATTCATTCATCTTTTTGTGTTCAACACCTGTCGATAGTTGCAACATACTTATATTTAACTCTTCAATTCATCATGTAATAAAAAAAACCCGCCTCGGTAGTTGCACTTGTCGGCAGCCATATATTTTACAATTTCACCTGATGATTAAAGCTAAAAGATATAAACTAATCGGATTAGTAATCTTTTTGATTTAAAAGAAAATGGTTGACCAGAAATGAAAGTCAGTTTGTAACAATCTCCTTTGTAATAGCAAAAGTTATTCAAGGACACAATAATGGCCTATGTTCGTTATAACGATTCTATAACAAATACAGTACTAATTTCATGTTAGACTCAAAGTTTATGCTTGTAATATGAAAAATGCAAGTCCAAGGAATTTACGAACTGTGTCATATCAACGAAATTTAGCTTATTGGTCACCTGAATCTTTTAATCATCTGCTCAATCCTTTCTATTTTATAGTGAGTAAATTGGTACAAAGCCAAATGTTCAAAACAGACTTATAAAATCCACAATCAACTTTACTCACCAAAGTTTTTAAACAAAAATGTATTCTAATAAACTTACATGAGAAGGGAAGACCAAAATTACTGTAAAACAATCAATTTTAATAAGTGATCATGTATAGATATGACTAAAAGTTAAACATAAGGAACCATGTCATTAAATATTTGACTAAAAAATGACCAAAGTAATCAAAAGTAACTCACCCGCAGATATCACTACAAGAAAAATAGGCTATAGTGACGAAAAATTAGTGACGTCAAATATTTTCATCACTAATTTGACTACTTAGTGATGAGAAAAAAAATATTGTCATTAATATTACGTCACCTTTTAAAAATAGTGACAATCTAATCCTTGGTCATTAAGCCGTCACTATGTATGCCATGTTCAGTTTGATTTAGTCACGTAGTTAGTGATGACCATGCCTTCCCTCACTAGTTATGAATGTGATGACCGGATATGTTTATCTCAGAGTTTATAAACATTAATTAATGACAAATGTCACTCAGTGAGGTGAACATAATGAATTACGGAGTATAATTAATAACAAAAAAAATAAAATTAATTTTTCTCTTCTAGTTTGCCACAATTACTTGATTACTTACTTAATCATATATATATATAATAACTAGCTTATAAACCCGTGTATACACACGAGCCGTTAGAATTTTAATTTAATTTCCATAAGTATAAAAAAATGCATGTAAATAAATTATAACATTTTATCTTAGTTTTAATTTTTACAATGAAGCTTGAAACTAAATTATTTATAGTTGTATTTATAGTTGGCATTTGTGATTTTATAACTAAGCCCAACTTCATGTAGATCTATTTATTCGTATTTTATTAAATTAATAAAATAATAGCTATTATTCATGTATTCGAATTGTATTAATTAATAATAATTAATTATTATTGATAATGTCATTAAATCCTTATTTTTAGCCAATTTGAAAAAATCAAACAATCCTATTGGCTGATTTTAATTTTGATGACATCATCATGTTATTCTTATATTATATTTAAGATTATTAATTTATTATTATACTAGGAGAAAACCCATGCGATGCACGGTAATTTAAATGTACAATCTTGAATCAAGAAATCTAATCTAAGAAAAAGATGTTAAATCGTATTTGAGCATCAAATTAAAAAAATAGTAATAATAATAGTAAAATCTTATGCTACTAATTCACTTTAGTTGTATCTTAACATTATAATTATTCCTTTAAATCATGAACATCAGCCTATGAAATTCAACTAAAAAAATCATTAAAAACACCTTAATCCAAACTCATGAGTAATTCTCCATATATTATTGTGATGTAACCAATCTTTTACACTCTCAACTTGATTGAGACAATTAAAGAGCGATCCAAAGCTATTATGTATAGACTTGAAATCAAAATATATAGGATAGAATATCTGTTTAAAAAAGTGTACCACACATTTAAGCTTTTTTTTTCAGTTTTTATGACAACCTCCGGTAATAATTCTTTCAACTTAGAAAGAAACAAAGATAAATTTGAACACTTAAACAATTTATAGATTTAAGTATACTAATAATTATACAACTTCAAAAAAGATATATATAAAAGGGTTTAAGTCAACGATCGCCAACGTACTCTCCTTTTTGTTTCGAGATCACCAATCAACCGGTTTTATTACCATGATCACCAACGAACTTTCAAATTTCGTGTCGAAGTCACCAATCTACTTTTACCTACGGGTTGGAGATCGCCAACATACTTTTAATACGGAGTTAAGATCGCCAATAAAAATTACAAAGAAATTCATTTTTTGAAAGTTCGTTGGTGATCATGGTAATAAAACCGATTGATTGGTGATCTCATAACAAAAAGGAAAGTACGTTGGCGATCGTTGACTTAAACCCTATATAAAAAAGGAGGGAAAAAGAAAAAGGTACCATCTATGAAGTTCGGTTGTTCTCTCTTACCTTTGTTCCAACGACTTCCAACGTATTACATTGATCAAATATGTTTTGTTCTAATTTGACGTTTAACGGGTAATTAATTTATATACTCCCTCCGTCCCAAATTAAGTGTCCTGTATCAGATTTGGAAGTCTTTCTTTTTCAACTTTGACCTTAAATATTTTTGTTTGTGTTATATATTACTTTATGAAAATTATACCAATGAAAATATATTTAAAATCCAATTCATACATATATTTTGCATCAAGTATTATATAACACAAACAAAAATATTGAAGGTCAAAGTTAAAAAAGGAAGACTCAAAAAGTCAAACCAGGACACTTAATTTGGGACGGAGGGAGTATATAATATTAATTTTCTTCCGTTATTATCTTAATCTTAAAAGAAAATATAATACAAATATAATTACCATATGAAATTCATCCTATCTGCATTCAAATCATTAATTAACGCATGCGCTCATGGATTAATTTGGTAAAAATTAATCACACTAAAAGAGATATAAAATAATTAAAGATGTCTCCTATTGCAATTCTAATCCGGATTCTACGTTAATTATATGATTATTTTAATAATTTAATTCTAATTAGTTTCTTACGTGGCGAATTCTGAGACATTGACACTTGTCATGATTGCCTACGTAGCAAATCCTAAAGCCATATTTACTACTCGCTTAGTATATAGATAGATACTTACTAGGTAAAAGACTCGTGACAACACGGGCTTTGATATTTCTTTTTGTAAAGATTTCTTTAGCTATAAAAGAGTCCAAGGCTCCAAGGACTCGCACTAATAAATACATGTCAATATAACGAAGTATAAATAATAAACTATTACATAGAGATGCGAATAAATGAAATGACAGAAGGTAGAGTTACCCTTCATTTGATAACTTGACAGTTAACAAAATTTATTTGTATGACTTCAGTAAGTTAAGATAATCACAATTGATGGCAACCCAAACAAACAACTATACAAATGAAAATATTTTTGACAAAACTAAAACAAAAATGCTAAAGACTTTACTAAAAAACACATAACATAATCAAGCATACTGTGACACCCGTCAAATTAGGACTATTAATTAGGGCCTTATCAATTGTAAATACATGTAATTAGTTCTGTGTTAGGCTAATTAATGTATCAAAATATATATTGATGAATATATACGATTATGCGATTTGATTTAAATCGTACGCATCTCAAATCGAATGTAATTCGGTTCAAATAAATACGGACGTTGGTGAACAATTTTATTAAATAATAAAACATTATTTAATAACACTATTATATTCCAAAAATATTATTGTTATAATATTTCCATTCAAACTCGTATCGTACAAGTGACATTTTACGCGATTAAAATGTAAACGCGCAAACAAAACAAAATAAATTAAATTTCTATTTTGTAACTCCAATATTAAGTATTTTGGGTAAAATACTTCAACCAAATATCGAGTAATTATTTGCAATTTAAAACGTATATTTAAAAGTATAAAATAATTATTTAACGTTCAAACGATCGGGAAAACGAACACCGCGCGGAGTACGAATGCAGGGAACGAAAAATGGGTGAAGCCCACACCCGTGGGCCCCACCCAACCGGTCAACAAAAGGGTGAGGGGATCAAATCCCCACCCCACTTTCTCATTACTCTCTCTCTCTATCTTTTCTCCTCTCTTTTTCTCTCAAACCACCACATCAAACCACCACCTTAAATCCTTAAATTACACCACCATACGACCTCCAATCGTCAAGCTCTTTTAGGAAAAAGAATCACCGCGCAACGATCTACAACTCTATCTTTTCGGAATTTCATTTCGACACTTTGTAAGTTTCCGACAAAATCCTGAAACCTCTCGATTCTTAGTGTTTTTACTTGTTTGTTGTTTATAATAACTTATAATGTCCATATAAGGGTTGGGTAAAAGAATCGGACCAAGTGGTCGCCGGAAAACTCGCTTTTGGCTCAAAATCCGTCAAACAGTCAGAAGTGTCGCAAAGACGACCAGTATAGCGTCACTTCGTGCGTCACTTAAGTGACGCATCGAGTGTCGCTAAAAACCCTAATTTTGACAAAGTGCCGCAAAAAGCTCTCTTTATCCGTCACTACCTAAGTGACGCATTCTCAATATCCGTCACTAATAGCGTCACTCACCTGAGTGACACCTATGATTGAAATCGAATTTTATACGACACTACTGCCCGACACTACCCTAGTGACGCCTAGAACCTTAAACCGACACTTGTCACCGTCACTGCCTAAGTGTCGCCATCACATGCGTCACTTCCCTAAGTGACGCCCTAAACTCATATTTCGCAATTTTATGCGACACTTCCTAAGTGTCGCCTATACCTTAAGTGCCGCATCAAGTGACGCATAAAACAGAAGGTTTCAAACCAATTTTTACTAAGTGTTGAGACCAAAAAATTATCACTTGATTTCACCTAAATTAAATTCTAGATGCGTTTTTCACCAAAGCAATTTAGTAGAAATAAAATTTTTTCGAGCTGACTTGGCATCTCGACCCCAACCAGGGGCCAGCCCCTTGGACCCCGCCAGGGGTTGCCACCCCTGGAACCCCGCTTACCAGGGGCCCCGTCACCTAAAACTTATAAATACTTTTAAGTATAACTATTTGAAATCAAAATAATAATGTTAAGATTATTATTACAAACAATCACCAACGGGTCGTACACGTTTTCAAAACTTAAACCAAACAACCAAATTGTAGTCATTTGGACATTATAGTTGAACGAACAACTACAAAGGTAGTCTTTGTAACTACCTACCCATATTAATAACCATCGCGTGTCGTGGACACCCTCAGGTTATCAGTCTGCGGACATCTCATTGCTTGATTAAGCACCATACGTTTATTGATTATACGCTTCCAGACTCAGGTGAGTCTCATAGCCCCTCTTTTTACCGCTTTTCACTCAGGGGTGTGATTCAATGCTTATTTTAACATGTGAACGCAAGTACAAACTTTTCAATATACTACATGAGTTGTTTTCCACTAATCATTTCAAAGTCCTCCGTCAGCATAGTTTTGTAATACCTTGTAGCGTGATTATTAGTATATGGTACCATATAGGATTGACCCTCCTCGTCCGGGTTAGCATGCACTAACTGGGTAAACGGACGTACTAATAATTGTTCAGACGAGTATGGATTAGGCACTCGTGGAGGCACCTCGCTCGGAATTCTCTTTATGGGACCCGACCCTCGAGTTAAGCTCAGACTATGTGCTCATGGCTGTATACACTATTATTTATTTGCTGGTTGCAAATCATTACTTAAATCTTGTGGTTCATACGATATTATCTGATTTCAAACCTGTGAGCTCACCAGCTTTAGCTGACCCATTTTAGCATGTTTCACAGGTACCCAGCAGTAGGTTGGACTGCCATCAGGGATACTATAGCTCGAGTCAGCATGCAAATATTAGAGATTTTCTTGCATTAGTATATTTTGTACAAGTACTCATGTACTGAAATCTCTCATTTAAATCGAACACGAGCTATGTACAGCTTTAAATGTTGTAAACATTTCTTATATTAAATCTGTTTTGTTAAAACGACGCATATAGAGTCGTTTGCTATATATCTATGTGCTTTGATTATTGATTAGTAACACCCAAAGTAGGCTTCCGCCAAACACTAAATTTGGGGGTGTTACACATACCGATCATAAATATCATTGTAAGTGTTACATTGTTCAGTTAACTATTAATATAATAATCTGTAACTGATGTGATACTCTCTCAAATGCACCCAATGGACCCTGGTTGTGAAGTGTTGTTCTCATGCTTCATAGAGCAAAATAGTACATGTGCAAAAGTTTGTTGTAAATATATTAATTACCTAAAAAACTTGTGAATGCCAAACAACAAAGCTTATGCACTTGGTGCACATTGCCATCATCTTCTCACCCGCCAATATCTCAAATGTCGATGTTCATGTAATCATACACACATGCATGACTTCGGAGAAATGCACATCTCTTACAGAAGCAGAAATAGTTAAATATCACATTGCAAAGTAGGAAACGTGAAATATCACATAACTGACAAATAACACCATTCCATGTTCAGATTGACTTTCTCCCATCTAGGTTAACTACATTTGGTAGATCATCTATGGCTAGGCCTGTCAATGGATTGAATTCGATCCAGATCCCATCCGATCCAAATCCAATTATATGATTTATTGGATCAAAATATTGATCCACCAATCCAATTAGTGATCCACTAAATATATCCAAATATCCAATTATACCTTTGGATCGATCCATGATCCATCCGGATCGATCCATTAATAAAAAACAAAAAAAAGTTAATTAATAAAATACGTGACAATTTATTTCCATCTGCGATCTGAGCCTTCCAAAGTGATGAACACCACACAATCTCTCACAGCTCTGGTGCAACTCCGGCGCAACTCCATCTCACAACTCCGGCACGCAACTCCGGCTAATTAAAAAGCAGTTTACACCGTTTTTCGCAGCTTGATTCTTATTGTGTTTTGATATCAAGATCATTTTTCTTCAAAATTGTCAAAATGTGCATATATTTTTTCTGTAAGAAACGTAAATTGAATAAACAAAACGATTTGAATTAAACGATGACGACGTAATTAATGAACTATGAAGTTCATGGATTGAGGCCGACGCATTATTTGATGAGCTGTGGCTCCACGTGGCTAAAGTTATTGCTCCAGTGCTCCTTATTTGTTTATTACTAGGTACTCTTTAGTGTCGTGCTACGCACGGCCCTGTCAACTTATCTTTAGGTTAAAGGATAGACGTGTTGTTTTGGGAGTAAAATGTGAAAATACAGTGCACGTATAAACCTCAACAATAAGTAATTGATAGCATTCCAATTACAATGGTAATAGATAAAACATGGTGACAATAAACTGGAGAATATTCCAAAATATACAAGCTTATCTTCTAAATAACTACTGTTTAAGACATCAAAAATATGTATCACATAGGGTTCGATTAATGATTTAGCCAACATCTGAAGAATAAAGTTTACGGGTAAGTTGCCACTTCTCTAGTGTTGGTTTTAGGATTGACGTAAATCGGCCTGATTGAATAGAAAAGTGGTATTTAGATAGGCTATAAATAAGTCCACCTCAACGTAATCTTCGCAGCAGAACCGCCAACTAATGCATTATTATAATCAATAAAGGATTCAAGCACATATATCATGCATGTGTTGTTGGGTCTAACCTTGCCATATAGATCAGCTCATAGGTTCAAGCACACAAAACTGATCTTATAGGACGCCTAATAGTGTCCTAAAAGGGTACTTTATAGGACTTTTTATCTAATGGGACCAAAAGTTTAAGTGTCTCATATAAAGGCGTTGTAATAAATAATAGGCGTCCTAATATACATAATGCAACACTTTCCTATCGGTCCCATCACACGTTTAATACAACACCAACAGCGTCCTAATAACCGACATGATAGGACACTTTTTGATGCTTTAAATACTAACATAAGCATACATGCTATTAACTCATGAGACACATACAAACGTCCTAAAAAATGTTTAATAGGATGAAATCATGTGTTGCATTAACATCCTTATAAGGACCAAGAAAAGGGTCCTAATACAAAGGTTTTTATTAGGACCAATTTTGGTGTACTAACCAAAATTCTCATATCTACTAAAACGGCATATTTCCTATAGCAATAGCGTCCCGATAAATCACATTACAAGCCTTTTTTTTTTGCCACATTTTCTCATCAGTACTTTTGGAGCCATTGTGAACATCCAAAGAATTACTTTATTGAATACGATTTAAAATTACTAATATAAAACACTGATTTACATAAAAAGTACAACAGTTAATATGGCAACTCAAACAACTCAATAAATGCAAGTAAAAAAATTCAACTCTTAATCAAACAACTCACTCCATAACAAAAGTGTTTAATCTAATAACGTATGATTACAACGCAACTCAAAAGTACCAAGAAGCGACAAAACTAGAAGTATAGTCCTAAGCCATCATGCATTATCCTCGAACACCACCTACAATCAAATAACGTGTAATTAGCGCTTGGATTTTGTATCAATTTGAAACAATTAATTACAGTTGATATAAAGGTCAAAGTGCTACCCTAATATTTAAACATAGATGATGATATATAATATAATCAACAACTTACATCAATGATGAATAGCTTCCTGCAAATCACCTAGAGTTATCTTAACATAGCTCGTAGTCGCTATGGTGCATTCTATATAACCAAATTTCTGCATCAGCAAGTTAATGGCTTCTATCTGGTAATGGGTCAGTTGGATACACTCCCAATGATTCTGTTATGATGCCATTATAACCAACTTTCTGCATCAGCGAGTTAATGGCCTCTATCTTTGTACAACCTGAAAGCCCATATTACAAGAATCACATAGCATGAAATGTCAGTTCTATAAATTGAATCAGGCTGCAAACTGCAAAAGATTGATTTAGAAGTGGCAAAGTTGTGAGTCATTTTTAGTGCAGGTAACTAGTCAAATTGAGTTTGGGTCAAAACAATTCAATTTTCATGCATGGTCAAAATGGGTTGGTTCAAGTAGACCAGGAAAGTAAGATGGATACAAAAAAAGGTTAAGAAAACTAAGTTAAAATATGAAAGTAAGGAACAAAAGTCTTTACTGTGCAAAGAAGCTCAAGACTTGTACTACAGCTCAAAAAGTCTTAGTCTTTACTGTAAAACAAACAACAACCCAGTCAATATAATTAGCAGTTGTTAGTAAGGAAAACTGTAGATTGAAAGAATGGCAATTATAGTCACAATTGGTGGGAATTGCCAATCCCTTATAGAACTGTAAGGAAAAACATGCATCATGTAATCCATATACTCCTTCCAGTGGATATGCATACATCAACTGATCAAGTTTTCTAAAAACATGCTACTTTTCATGATGCATAATTTAGGAAATATGTAGCTCAAAAAGTTACTTATAAGCCTAATAAGTGTCATAATGGTTTTATCATGACCAAGAGGTTATTGATTATTGAGTGACTTTATAAATGGGGTAATTGTAATAAGCACAAGTTTTTGGAGCTAATATAGATTAGTACAAATCCTACCTGGTCAACTCATAATCCTTGAAGCCGCTTGTAATGTAGCAAGCTTCCAAAGTCCCTATGCATCCAGGCAAACGAGGTTCTCCACTATTCACAACTTTCTTCCAAGTCCCAAAAATCGAGCTGAATCACAAAATTTTGTGCTTGGTAGTAAAATTCATAATAAAATGCATGACAATATTAGAAGCATCTTCTAGTTTAGAAAAAAATAATATAATCAATAGCTAGTGATCATACCATAATCGCTAAAGTGGTCTTGTTACCTTCAAACTTTCTTATTATCAAAAAAAGCAGCACCATCTTTCATCGCATCCTGAAGCAATAATCAATTATTTAATAGCACCATTTTATTATACACATGTTCATTCAAACATGAACGCCAATCAACATATTTTAACATTTACTTGATGACTCTCATTAGGCATCTATCAACTAGAGCATCAAGATTTAAAATAATAATAATTATTATAATAATCAACTCTGTTAAACTCATTGGCTAAAATATGTATATGACTATACGTGAACATCATTTGCCGATTATAAGATCCAAGAAAAGATCCCAAAAAAAATCAACACATAAACATAGAAACGCCTAAACACATCAAATAGAAACCATATTATGCACAAACCAGGGGGACTCAATTAATTCCAAAAACCATAACTCAGACAGATCTCTTTCTTTGAGCAGAAGACATATCTCTTTCTAATATGTGCGATTTAAAGATGTTAAACACGTAATAATACCTCAACAAATGCTTCATTTTACCCCCAATTTCCGTTTAAGCTTGTATATATGTTGGTTCTTGGTAGTGGAGGGGGAATTATTTGAGATCACCTTCAACTTGCTTTACCAGTACACGAAGTAATAATCACCTTCATTTTACTGGGTATTTTGACGATTGATTTGAAGAGAGCAAATGGAGGTTGAATAGTTTTGATTTGAGCCCTAATTTGATTTGAAAGTGAACGAAAGTTAAAAGGCTGCGGGAATCACAGGAAAATGATAGAGGGAATTGAAAATTTTAAAATATTTAAAGTTTTTGACAAACAAATTACGGAGTAGTAACTAACTACGCCAACAATGACGTTTCTAAATATTAAAGATATGGTAATTATGGTTACATTATTTTTTTTACTATATAAAAGGATTTTAGATGATAATCTTAGAATTAAGATTAACAATCTTTTAATATAAAAATACGATTAAAAGTGTACGACTATTTAACTATTTATATAAACATCAAAACTTTTTACTCTACTTCACCTAAAAACCATAAACGAATATGAGTATACATTTTGTAAATAGAAACAATTTTTTGAAAGAGATTGAGATCTTTGTAGATTCATTGATATCAATACGAGGGAAAACGTGGAGAATGATGGATCGTATATATATGGTTAGAAACACATATTTATGATTAAAAAAAGGATTTGAATGCAATACATTTTTATTTTGGATAGTATTGATTTTGCTTACAGTTACGAAAAAATTCGTGAATATTGAGAATATGTCATGGGGTTTTGGTTTAATTATTTATAAGATATTTCAAAATAATATGCGTCCAAAATAAGTGTCGCATTTCTATTTACGTTTGTTTCAACATAAGAGCACGGTGTCACATTTCTATTTACGTTTATTCAACACGATGGTCCATTTTTAAGGGAGTGGTTCGATGTTGAATTAAGTGTAATAATGTAAACATAAAATATTTTTGGTCCAATGAGATTGCGATGAAAGAAAATACAAATAATTTATAAAAATATGAGACCTACTTGCACCCTTTTATGTAACGTTGGGCGTTTAACACCGCTCATTAACACCGGCTGGTAGTGGCAAAATCGCCAAAGTATTTAATGAACGTCATTTCTCCTCTAATCCTAGCAGTTTAAGGGTATATTTGGCAAAACTAACTTGTAATTGAAGTATATCTATCTATAATCTATAACTACTTATAAATCATCTTGCTAATTTATATTAAGAAACTTTTAAGATTTAAGACTCAACATTGCCATACATAAACCTATAAAAATGTTATCATATGTCATATATTTCCCACTCTTTCACTATATAGTATCCTGAATACGAGAAAACTATCGTTGTATTGAGTCAACATTATAGATAATCTATTGGTGAATAACAATCGATGTATACATCCCGTCGATGTTTATATATATATAGGATTAGGATCTATGGAGAAAGTTTTTTAGGGGAGAAATGGGAGAAGACTTTGTGATCGTTGGATTCAATAATCAATGGTCCAAAATATTTGGGGCAGTTTTTTATTCCTTTAAAATGAAAATCACATTTATTAATTTAATCAGGGGCAAAAAGGAGATTTCACTATAAAGCAATTAAAGAAAGTCACCGTCCATTTTAATTTATACCGGTAGCAAATTGGTAGTTTAGCCTAAAAAAGGGGATTTCCCCATAAATGCGTTGACTGATCCAATTTTATTTGTTATAATAATAATAATTTTGTATTAATATTTATTTAATCTCACAAAATAAAGAATCTATATGTCATTGGTGCTTAAAACAAAAAATAGTCATCTTAACATGCTATATTGAAGCATCCTAACATTCTATATTGAAGCTTCTGCTAACTTTTTTTACGTGAATCAAATATTAACCATCTAACTCTATATTATTTTAGTGTATATTAAATGAATCATTGTAGAGATGTATTGAATCATACTGAAAAGTAGTTGAATCATAGTAAAAATATATCGAATCATACTTATAACTCGGTGAATCATAAACTTAAATTTGATGCACAATACAAATATATTGAATCATGGTAAGAGAACCATTGAATCATACACTTAATGACGATATCTTGTAGTTGAATCATAGTATAAACTTGATATAATTGTTTTAATTGCATATTGTTATATTATTGAATGACGATAACAAAATATATGAATCGTAGTATGAGAACCATCGAATCATATTATCAATACATTTAATCACGGTATGATGCAGTTAAATCATAGTATAAATTTGATATCATTGTTTAATTGCATATTATATTATTGAATCACTGTAACAAAGTATATGATTAATATATTTTTATTATTCTTATGTCTAATTAAAAGTAATAAAAAAAAAACTCTGAATATGATGTTAAGTCTTGCGATCCAATTACTCGAATGAAAATACATAACAAATGAGATGAATCATGAAGAATAAGACGGAATAATAAATGAAGGAAATATTGCAAGAAAATTGATGATCAATGGAATGGAAAGCCAGGAAGTCTCGCAAGGAGATACAAAGGAGAATCAAAATTGATTAATGAAAATCAAAAGAAAAGCGTCAAAAAAATGGAGATTTTATAATTTATTAGTTTGTGAATACATATTTTAATGGGATTGGATTACATCGACATTTTTGTGACTGTGTTTAGAGTTGGTGCTCTACAAATTTGGAGAAACATAACTGCCATCTATAATTAAATTTAGAATAACGATTTAATTAATATATTAAAAGGTAATTACCTATAATACCCTTCCACAATATATTAAATTGATTGGCCCATATTATTTCTCCCTTTTCTCTCCCTAAAAATCCTTCTTTTTTGATCCCCTTACTATATATATATATATATATATACACGTTTACACGTTAAACCTTAACCTTAATGAGAACTTAGAAATTACCAAGTTACCTTTTTGTTCGATTTAATTATATGAGAATCCATTAATTGAATATATAATTAGGAAATAAACTATTTAAATTATCATGTGAACATTATGGTATATTAAATATTAATACTCCGTAATTACTACTACTTTCAATACAAATTATTTATTCATTACAAATGTGCATACAACTTTTTTAAAGCGGTTATTCACTCCTTATTTTTACTGATTTCAATTACATTCCCGGCGCATTGCGGGGTTAAACATAATTAATTTACCTATATGGGACTATGAGAAGAAATTAATATAGATAATATTATGATTTTATTCTAACCTTATTCATAACTGAATCATTAATTTGATAATTTTATCAATGAAACTTACGCTCTATGTTTTTTGTTTATGCATCTTAAAAAGAAAACTCCGTAATTTTCTTTTTCTTTATTTTTTGGTTTGTTTGTTTTTAACTCAAATTTTAATTCCTCCAAAATGTGATCCATTTATATACAGGGGAAAAAAAACAATTGGTCTCCCTCTCTATTCTTTCAGTCTTCCCGCCCGTAGGTTTTCCCCAAAGAAGCTTCCCGCATGTGGATTTTCCCCAAATCAAAAGTTGTACAACTTCCTCCATGGCTCCATAACTTCTCCCTCCTCCATCGTTCGTCGCTACTAGGCACCACGGTAAACCCTTGGTTCTGTTGTAGATTAGGGTTTTATAGAAGAATTGTTTGTTTGTTTTATAATTTATATACACATTTTCGGCGCAATACTTAGAAATAAGTTAATCCGGTCTGTTTGTAGATAATTATTGACCATATTTCTCTTCATATGGTGAGTATTCTCACTATAAAGCAAAACAGTTTATGCAAATAACTGATTGTCCAAGCACGTACTTCCTTACTATTCTATGTAAAAAACCATTGTATTTGTACAAGTACGTGCTATCTTACGTATCAAATGAGGTGTTTAATCATTAATTAGTCCATCATGTAAGACTTGGAAAGTTTGTTCTGCTTTCAATGATGGGTGAGGGGTTTGCATTAGAATTACAATAAGACCACTCATATCGGTAAACGTCGGTTTTCGTCGGTTTGAAGTGAAGGAGCCGACGCCGATGGCACGACTCCATCGGTTCGGCTCGTCGCTTTTCTTAGTCGGAAATCCGATGCGTATTATTTTTTTTTTTGTTTTTTTTTGTGTGTGTATAATGTTAGAGGTAAATTGGTAAATGTGGGACCCAAAAATAGAAGTGACTGGTCACTTATGGCATGGGTTTGTCAGTTTCAGTCAGTTTTTGAAAAAACAAAAACTGACGTGGCGTTGATGTGGTTCAATCGGTTTCAGTCAGTTTTAGTCACCATTGGGAGTAGTGTTAGAACAAAACCTACATTTGTTGTACTACACGAATTTTACAATTTTTGCAATAAGATATGAATAAATTAGTTTATTTTTCATGATTATAGTTGAATTTGTTGTAACCATGATATATATAGTGCTCTCTAACTTTTTGTAGCATACTCACTCACACAATTGTTATTCCTACAGGAAAAAAAATAGAGTAAGTTACTCACATTCATAGGGGATTTTAAGATGCATAGTCAATGTGGTTGAAGAAGTTTTCTGATTTTTGGAATCTGAATGATACAAGTTTTTACCTTTCATGTAGCAAATTAAGAGAAGGTATCACTTTCAACACTTTAAACCATGAATTGGTTTAGTTGACGTGTCCCATTTGGCCATGAAAAATCTCATAAACAATTTATTTTGGCACTTCTATAATCATATTGGTCATAAGTCAATCAGACTCATGGCCAAAACTAAACACATATGCTCCAAGTAAATATATTTTCAATGGTCCCAATGGGTTAGCCAACCTAAGACAGTTGGTGATAAAAGAAATGGGGCGAATGTTTAATTATCAACTGAGGTGCAGTTATCTCGTTTGGGGTCAAGATGGGTATTTACGGGTCAAGTGGGTTCGACCCATGGGTGTATGATGATGTAATTTCAAGAAGGCAGCAGGGTAGTCACAAATATTGGCTATGAAGAGATGTCATTTTTGTATTGTTCGTACAGTTTAGTTTAATAAATAGAGTCACTAGAAATTTTGTAATAGTGTTTGGTAAGTAGAGTCACTAGAATTTTTGTAATAGTGCAGTAGTGCGGCAGGGGTGATTTCAGTGGCATGTAAAGTGTTTGATGTAAATACTTGGGGTTTGATTAATAAAATCTATTGTTTTTTTTATCATAAATATAGTAGTTATTTTGATATAGCAAAAAATTGTGAGAATATAAGCTATGATGTATAATGTATTGTTGTTATTATTATCATTATGGTGGAAATGATATAGTACTCTTTTACATTTTAATGAAAATAGCATTGATGCGTATTATACAAACAATATAACTTGCAAATTGCAAAATAAAATCAAAAATATTAAAAGTTAAAATAATGTTGCCTTTAATTAGAAAATAATACGTACGGAGAAGTATTTAAAAATGAAATCTTCTATTAGACTCTACATACTAAGAACCCATCCACTAACCGTTCTTTATATCTTAATGTAATAAGACTCACATGTCACGTGCCGTATTAGCCTTGACTATATTACGACATGAACAAATAAGTTTCCTTTAATACTTACTAATCAGATCAATGCACATATAACGTATCTTACTAGCCTCTACTACGATGAGACAAAACGAATAAGCCTCCTATAAAACTTAATGTAATAAGACTCATCGTATCAAGTGTCCTATCAGCCTATGATATAATAGGACCCTCAACGAATACGTGTCCTTTAATACTTACTAATAAGACTCACATACAACGTGTCCTATTAGCATCTACAATAATAAGACCAAACACATAAGCGTCCTTAAAAACATAATGTAATAAGACTCAACATATCAAGTGTCTTATTAGCCTTTGATATAATAGGACTCCAAAGAATAAAGTGTCATTTAAACTCAATATAATAAGACTCACTTATCAAGTGTCCTATTAGTTGCTACTATAATACGACATTAACGAATAAGTGTCCTAGAAACTTAATGTAATAGGACTTAAATATAAGGTGTCCAATAAGGTAATACAATAACTGGAATAAAAAATCTAAAGTGTCCTATTATATGTTTTTAAGGATGCCTTTTTATAAATGTCTCATGAAAAAGGTCCTAATAGCCCATTTTTGTTGTAGTGACAATAAAACCAAATAGACATCACTATGAATGTTAGAATTATTGATTTCTTGGTGTCAAACTTAATAAACCTGCATTCTATTGATTCAAGCACATATATCATGCATGTATTGTTGGGTCTAACCTTGCCATATAGATCAGCTCATAGGTTCAAGCCCTATAAAACCAAATAGACATCATTATGGATGTTAGAATTATTGATTTCTTGGTGTCAAACTTAATAAACCTGCATTCTATAGAAAATGGATGGAAATTTTAAACTAAATTTTGAAGCTACAAGAAGCCTTCAAGGAGCTAACAACGTAGCAGAACTACACCGTGTGCTCCGAATACAATTCTTTATATAATGCAACACTTATAAACTATAATATTTGAATAAAATAAGATTGGTACTACTGGTGACATCTTGAAATCAAGGACAATGCATCAACAATGAACTATTATACACATAAAGGATGGATGATGGGGTCTTCACAAAATTTTGATGTATAAATCAACTTATGAGATAGAAATCATACATTTGGAAAAGAAAAAAAAAAAAAAGCCATTACAACTACTTACAATATGAACATTCAAAACTGATAATTAACTTTGAAATAGGGTCATGGATAGTGGTAGAGTAGAAGGGTAAAAATAGTTGAGAAGGTATATGCAAAAACATCAAAATTATATCTACAGATAGAAAGAGATATCAAACATACACCCATGGTTATCATTTTAAGGTTTCTTGGGCACACATGCTATAAAAACTCAGTGAACCATACATGAGTGGTTTAATTCAAAACACATTTATTAAACAATCTGAGGCAATACCAAGCAAAAACTGCCCAAAAAAATAAACACAATCCATAGCAAAAATAGTTTGAATAAGGAAGACAATCATGCACAATGTTTAAGCATATGAAACTGAAACCATAGTTGTCTACAAAATGAAAGCATAAACAATGTTTTTTCGAGCTATTGCATAAACTGTTATGGGGGGTAAAGAATGTAAAGATTACCTCTAGGTAACATGTTATCAGTCTCTCTTTGCCTAATCAAATATATATCTACAATAACCACAAAAAAAAATGAAAAAAGTCAATACATGATATTTAATAGTTTTGGTATAAACATGGTTGGAAATTGCTTAATAATCTTGAATAACATCCATAAACATCTCTAATAATTAGGTACCGTTCAATTTTGTTTTCCGGGACATATCCGTAATCCTCTATACTTACTACCTCAAATTCCCCCGACACCATAATTACATCAGACCAAATTTAAAATTCTAATACTATATGAAAGTAAAAATTATTATTATATTCATATATGGAACCACTTCATCTTACCTGTCTATGGATGAATTACATGAGTGTGTATAATAATTTTATTGACATATTAAGTATAACATATACAGATAGAAAATATATAAAAGTTACGTTCTTATGTTCTTTTATTTATATATAAGAGTTATATTTAACATATATTTATTAATAAATATACACACATGTGTATAAAATCATCTCTATATATAATTAAATATATATATATATATATATATATATATATATATATATATATATATATATATATATATATATATTATGACTCTTACGAGTCGAGTCACGATACGAGTCACGGGTCAAAAAATGAGAAAACGAGTCACGTTACGAGTCACGAGTCGACAACTATGCTAATAAGAACATAATACAGTCTTAAAAATTCATTAAATGCCTTACCTCTCTTTAGAACTGCTAACGCCTCTTGTAAGAAGCAGATAGTTAGCTGTAACCAAATATATTGTGAACATAATATATGTGATTGTACATAATATGTAGGATAGTTTGTTGCTTTGCCATTAGTAAAAATGGTTACGATCACCAATGACCAATGGTAATATGAAGCGAGTTTCGTATCTGCAACAATTGAAGAAAGAGGATAAGTCAACCATGGCTGCAAACTTGCATGTTGCAATATGAAAGAACATATTTCTCTCACGTAACCATGCACGTTGCCCCACCAATATGCATCATCTTGATTTTGCTGAAATCCTATAAGACATTCAAGAAAAGAACTCAAATTCAAATTCATTAACAATTACATGAAAAGTTTGGCAGAGTAGTCTAAGCGCGCCAGGTTTCGGCTCTGATCTGAAAGGGTCTGTGTTCAAATACCATACACCTCAAATTTATCAATCTCTAGCATTCATGTTAGAAAGAATTGATAACTGAAATTTAAATGCTTCGTGTACACGCTTTAATAATTTGTTGATTTCTAAAAAGACAGGGCTCAAAGAACGTCTAACCAAGTTAAGTACTGTAAAAATCAGGCTTCAATTTAAGAGCATATATTCATAAAAAGAGATTGTGGAGGCTCAAATATTTTACTTTTCGATCGTGGTTAAGAATTACTCCATCAATAAGAGGTTCAAATTTATAAATAACCAAACAAGGATAACACCACCATGGCTGCAATTTTACTGGCTGCAATGCAAAAGAGCAAATATTCATATCTTCTTTCTTTTACATAACCATTCAAGTTTCCCCGCCAAAATGCATATAATCCCAAAATTTGCTCGAATCCATTGGGACAAACTAAATTCATCGTCATAGCCTCTTCTTACATTCACCAAATATAAACTAATAGGGAACTCGGCCTAACAGTAACCAAACTGTATAAAAGGTGCCTCATAATCACTTGATTGTGGGATCAAATCCCATTTACAAACCAAATGCCAATTTAGCGTCTTGTCGCGGCTCCTATCGGTCGGTCGGATTTGACTTCGGTCGTTGTTCCAACAGCAACAGAAGCGGCGGACAATGAGTTTTAAATTTATAAGAGCTGGGGCTCAAACTATAAGTACTACCTACCTTGGGAGCAAGCAGTAAGTATAACTCGAGGTCGTTCTTAAATCGGAGCGAATTGAAATGAAGCGGGACACCGAAGATTATGGTCGCAATTAGGATGGGGGTAGGTAGATATATTTTTGTTTGGAAGGTTTTGTTTTATAATTTTCCTAAATGCAGAAAAGTAAATAACAGGAAATGAAATTAGGGTTTAAGCAGACAGGTAGAGATGTGATTGCTGAAACTTGGATAATTAGGGTTTCGGGATGATGTTCATTATAAAGTTGATTGGAGATTTACCGGATAAAGAGTAGACATACTTTCGGTGTAAACACTAGGACCCTACGTTCAGATGTAACCCTAGAAACATATGTCACTGGAATCCTAGGTTATCATGATTCTGATCAGATCAGACTGTTTTCAAACCCTCCTGAGCCTTTGCTTAACTAAGACAAAGTCACCCTAAATGTTCTAGGGATCAGGCATAAGGCAACAGACCGCAATTGTATTTACTGACCTTTCTTAACACCTAATCGTCTATTTACTTTTATTATAGCAAATACTAATTGTATCATGTGTATGTTAAACTATTGGTGTGATTAGGGTTTTGCATGTCTAGGTATATGATTGACACTACCCTGTATTGTTTCTATTGAAGCACCTACTTAACCATCATAAATATAGACCCTTCTTTACAGTCAGGCGTTCATCCCTAGGAATAATCATGGTGTACAGGGCAATGGCATTTCCACAGTGTTCTAAACCCTAGATGTACTGACGGTGTACTGGGCATTTAAGCATTTCCACAGTGTTCCAGATCTTAGGTGTACTAACGGTGTACAGTGCAACAAGCATTTCCACAGCTTTGATTCCTAGACCACAGTTCTAGAAGGATCACTTCTAGGTAATTCACGATGAAACAATCCATGGCATTTCCTTAGCTTCCACGTATTTGTACTCCACACGAGGTGTTTCCAACGCTATACGAAGTACCGTGCCTTTTAAAGGAAAGTTCATAGTTTCATACTGTAACTGGAGATAACTGTATATTCATAGTATTAGGGTTGATCAGATCCTATCCTAAGGCAACAGTCACGTGAAAGTCTGGAAAGGGTGATGAGAGACTAGATCTATATTCAGGATAAGCTTAACCAGATACACAGCATAACAATTTCCAATCGTATAAATGAAACATTAATTTAACATCATCCCTACTCCTAATATCTACATTTCAACAATCACAATATTAAACAGCTCTATAAACATGGCAATATGCAGAATACAAACTGAAATAACATAAAGCACAAGCATTATAACAGTAAGTAAAGTTTAGATATCACCGGGAATACAGCAGCGTAATACTGAGGATTACAAATAGTCTGAACTTGAAAAACTCGTTACAACAAGATTACCAAGCTAAACCTTCCTCTAGACTCGAACCGTAAGTTCAACCCTAACCTTTCTCCTCTAACTCCTAAGAGTAGTTCTTGAGAGAGAAAGTTAGAGAGAGAAAGTGAAAGAAAAAGAGAGAAATGAAAGTGAGAGAAATGAAAGTGAGAGAAATGTGAGAATGTGTGAATGTGTTAAGGTGTGTAGAATGAGGAGGGGTGACCCCCTATTTATAGGCAAAGCTCAAAAATCAGCCGTACAACTCGCGAAACAGCACGTACAAGCAAACGAAGCACGATACAGGGCAGCAGGGGCCGTATACGGCCTTAGAGGGGCCGTATACGGTGTGTGTAAGGCCGTATACGGTCTCTGTGGGGCCGTATACGGTTCCCAGGGCCGTATACGGTGTCCGTCTGATTTCATTCGTTGCTTAAAACGCGCGTATCTCCTTCGTTATGCGTCCGTTTGACCTGATTCTTTCGCCTGTGTCTTCGTAATTCTGTTACGCTTCTAATGATGCCAACTTTACTGAAATTGGATGTGTATAGCTCAAGCATAGCCAAAATGACTTTATAGGGTCTGATACTGCTCAGTCTTCTCCGTTCTTTATCCGATTTGCATGATTCTTGATTTTCCCGTCTCGATTTTACCTGTTTTATCATATGATGAAGTTAGAATGTGATCTATATAAGGAAAATGAGGCTGGAGGATTTTGTGCACGTTTATTCACCCTGATTTGCTTGTTATTTGGACGTTTTAGGTGATTTTTGCAGCAACGCCTATATTTAGACCATTTTAGTGAATTTTAGTAAATAATGATCATTTTGGAATGTTTTCACTAAAGTTACATCCAAAAAGTGCGGAATATTGCCCTTAAAAACATGACTATTTGAGTCACATCAAGTTATCCCACACTTAGGCGTTGCTTGTCCTCAAGCAACACTCAGTTAGAAAAAACATTTATTTTTGGTTTTTAAGGGTGAGTCAAAATAATTTCAAAATGATACCACTTCTAATATGACTAAGACGGTTTAAGAATAAGGGAAGGGATAAGATGATCCTTTCGAAAGCAAGAAGCAATTGTCATCAAGCATACTACCAATTCTCGTGATCTTGGAGTACACATGACTAGGCGATCTCACTAAAGGTGGTCACTTAATTCACTCAAAGTGTATCGGGTTCCCTAACAATCTAGAACAAATGAAATCGCTCAAATAAGCCAGTCATGCAGCACTCATCGTCATAAGCTTGGTCGAGAATCGGATCTCCACCACTTAGGTGAGGACGGTGCTAACTGTCCCAAGACATTCAACGGGTGGTAGTGTTTGGTGAGGTTTAAGGGTATGGATAGTGGTATATGTTTGGTTGTAAGGGTTTGACTTATCTTAAAACTCAAAGATAGTGAAAAACTTTATTTCAGAACGGAACGGAGGATCTTGTAGCTGCTCGTCTTCTATCGAATTTTCCTTGAGAAGGTGATACTTGAAGCACTCAGCTTTATTTGATGGAACTACTTCTTTTTCTTTTCTTGATTTTTCTACTTTTTATTTTTCTTTTCTTCTTCAGAACTTCTTTGCCAGAGAATTTCTAAGGATATTCTATGTTGATTCTTTCAGAAATCCTTTTCCAAACTATGATCTTTGATATTGAACTTCAATTTCTTTTATCGTGCCAATTTTTCGCACTTTTGACTTTTTAGAGTACACAGAAGAGGAAGACTTTAGAGCATAATTGAAGAGGATGTTCCAAAAGATGTTTTTCACGACCTTAGAAATTCCAAGATAAGGTTCCGGGAAATTTTGGGTGAGTAGGGGTTTAGTACGAGGGTTTTTATGAAATGAAAGGTTTAGGCTCAACAGGGTTTACTAGGTGGATCATCGATACTGAAAATAAGTATCGGAAGGGTTTTGGGCTTGAAGAGATATGTAAGAATTGGGTTTAAATCCTAAGAAATGTCAAGGTCATCTAGCTGCACCTATACCGCGTACGGTACACACCAATGTGGTCTTGAAACGTATGTCTGGAGCAAGTTCTAATTCTGAGATGCAAGCATCGGCACACACAAGAAATGAAAGTGAAGCATTAAGGATGAATGCTTTTAGGCTCAAGATACCTCACTACAAAATAGGGTTGTATGTGCCTAGCCATGCTACTTTCGGATTATTGTTTCTTGCTCGAGAAATTTCTACCTTATTTTCCCTATATTCCAAAATACCTTACTCATATTTCGAGAATGATTCTTTTCGAAAGTATTTAACTCAAAAACTTAGAGTTTAGTTTCATAATTTAACTCATAATTTTAAATTTTTGAAAAAATTTTTGAAAAATTTTATTTGAAAAAGTTCGTTTTTGGGGAAACATATTCTGAGTAATGCTATTTTGGACATAAAAATCGCCTAAAATTATCCAAGGTATTCTATACCTTGCTATCCCACACTTGGAGGAACATTGTCCATAATGTTCTCTTGAGTTGTGTTTTTACTGGAGGTAAAATCCCACACTTAGAGTTTGAACATATAAGAAAATGTTTCTTAAGTGTTAAATTTGGGTTTGAATCCCACACTTTAGTGATAAGCTCAGGATAGGGTATAGATTATAACAAGCTAATAAGACAGAATATATGTGATCATGAAATGGATAGAAGGTTAAGAAACTCCCCAGATAACGTTTTGACGTTTTGAAGCTTATGAAATTTTGCAGGAAAGAGAGAATCGAAGCGAGCTTTCTTCTGCATTCTTCTTGAAGGACAGCAAGCTTCATACGGGGTTATCCGGTGTCATGTATCCAACGTTATCAGAAATCCAATCCAACTCTTTAAGTAGGGATTCTTATGGTGTAACATCCTCTCTTCTGGTCTGGTAATTTCTAATTTTAAATTGATATATTTAATTGTATTATAAATTATTTGATAAAATATGTTTAATTGTGAAACTTAGTTAAATAAGTCTTAGGACTTATTGTGCTTAGTAAATTATTGATTGTTTTAATTCACTATAGTTGACGGTGCAATAAAATAAGTTTCTCGCGAATGTTTTTAGGTTCCAGGCTATAGATTGAAAGGGGATTAGTTTTAAGTGGATGCGGGTCGGTGTAAAAACTTAACCGACTTAAATACTTTCCCTTTTAGGAAAGTTCTTCACTTTCCTTATTTAGTAAAACCTCTAAAACCCTTGAAACCCTAAGATTTAAACAAGTGATCTTTGAACTGTGATTGTGAATTCTGAGCTTTGTAACATCATCATCATCACTAGTAAGTTTCTATTTTAAGTTCTTGAATCTTGCTTAAATCTTGATATTCATATGCAAATTATTAGTTCACAAACTTGAATTTATAGTGAAATGATGTTTTAAACATGTTATGGTATGTTATATGATGATATATAGGCTGAAACATGTTGCTGTAATCGAAATTGTGATTGTTTGATATATAAATTGAGTTTGCTGAAATCTGCCATGGATGGCCTGAGCTGCCCCTGTTCGTCGCCTGAAGCCGGCGGCTTCCTTTAGAAGCCGGCGGCTTGCCATTTAAGCCGGCGGCTTATGTCAAACTGATTCAAATTCTGACCTCGGGTACAAGATTGAGTTTGTGGAAATAGGCTGGAAGCCGGCGGCTTCCTTTGAAGCCGGCGGCTTGGGATGTTTTCCAGCATGTTTTGTTTTAAGCTTTTCAAGCATGGTTTCATTGTTAGTATAAGTAGTAAATTAGTTGATTTAAGTCATGTATTACCTGTAACTTGTAAGTTGCAATGTGATGTGCACTTATGATATGTTAGTACATGATGATTGTTAATTAGGGACTTATAATTGTAACGCTAATTGTGCTAAGTTCCTAATGATCTAAATTGATGTAATTCAAGTGTTATGATACATATAATTAGTTCTGTGTTAGGCTAATTTATGTATCGGATTATATATTGGTGAATATATACAACTTTGCGATTTGACTTAAATCGTACGCAACTTAAATAGAATGAAATTCTATTTGATTAATACGGACGTTGGTGAACAAATGTTTACAAACTAAAATAACGCAATTATGACCGAAATGCTATTTTATAATAGTTAGTAACTGCCTTATACTACCCGATTTAAAACTTACGCGATTTAAAGACGAAAGTAATTAAATGAAATTTAAACTGTTAAAGATTTAAGGAAATAATTTAAATAAATTATTTAACAAGATTTGTAATTTTATAAAAATAATTAAACGCGTAAAATGGATATTTAACGTTTAAACGACGGAGAAAACGAACACCGCACGGAGAACGGGGACCGAAAAGTGAAGGTAAAACCCCCACCTCTCTTCTCCTCCTCTCATTCTCACCTCACTCTCTATTCTCTTTCCTCTCTCTTTCTTTTCTTTCTAATCACCACCACCACCCCAAAATACCCACTAAATCAACAAATAACACCATCAAACCTCGCCGAAACATAACACTCGTTTGGAGAAAAGTGACCACGACAACACGATCTACATTCCTATCTTTTCGGATTTTCAATCCGACACTTTGTAAGTTTTCGACAAATCCCGACATCTCTCGTTTTTGATCATTTTTACTAGTTTATGGTTTAAATAGGCTTAATATGTTCATATGAGGGTTGGGTAAAAGAATCGGATCAAACGGAAACCGGGAAACTCGTTTTCGACTAAATTTCCGGCCATCAGACCGCTACGTCGCACCTGGCCAGGGGCCTCTGCGACGTCGCGACCTACGTCGCACAAAAACCTCAACGTCGCACTAGCGACGCAGCCTATTACGTCGCATTAACTTGCGGACGTCGCAAGTAGCGACGTAGACTTTAACAACCGAACCAACGTCGCGTTAGCGACGTCGCCCCCTACGTCGCATTGATTTGCGAAGGTCGCATCATGCGACGTACCTGCCTACGTCGCGCCTTACGTCGCTTGCAACGTCGCATGCGACGTCGCACAAACCAGAACCTTGAAAACTCACATTTTCACTAAGTGTCGAACTTTTACAACCTCAAATCCTTATACGATACGACCTAACAATCATAATAAAACATACTTTCCTATTACAATTACTTTAATTTGCGTATTAAATGATAAACTTTAATTATAACAAATCACCAACGGGCCGTATACTTTGATACGAACGCGAACAAACCAACATTTAAACACAACGGGTTGTATGAACAACTAGCCTAGATGGTCTTGCGAGACATCTACTTACTTAACCTTACGTGTTTAGGCACTAGAAGGTTACGGGTTCGGAGAACCTACTTGCTTTACTACTACTTGCTATTTACCACTGCTTGACTCAGGTGAGTCTTACAGCCCCACTTTTACTGTTTTATACTTTGGGGTGAGATACTTAGCAACTGTTTTACGGATGAACACAATGTACTGAACTGAAAACATTACTGATTACAAACAAACGCATGAGTTACTTTTATCCACTGAAAGCCTCCTAATCGTAAGTTGTTAGTTATGGACTTAAGCGCGATTACTAATAGATGGATCCATTTGGGACTGACAATCCCTGTCTGGGGTGGTAGCGCCACCACGTACTGATTTACACGTAGAAACAGACATATTAGTATTTGTTACATATGAGTGTGCGGATAGCACTCACGGGGGTACGTGATATATTCACACTACACGGTTAAGCTTCAACTTATGAGCTCATGGCACTGTACTGATTTACTGAATTACTTACTTTGCTTGATAGCAATACGGGTACATACTTGTGGTTCATAACACCTACTTATTACTAAACCTGTAAGATTCACCAACCTTTTTGGTTGACACTTTTTAGCTTTGTATCTCAGGTACACTTACGGAGTAGGATCACTCCAGGATTACTAGCTAGAGTCGCATGATTTACAAACTGCATTTAACGGAGATTCTTTGGCATTATCTTTTGTAACTATGGTTATGTAATAGAATCTCCCGCTATACGCGTGAGCTCTAGGGAATTACATTTTGTATACGAAAACCTACGGTTTTCAAACGATTATTATTTATGAAACCTTTTCTAAACGTCTCATTTAGAGGTCGTTTACTATTAATCTTGCGCTTTGTATATTGATTAGTAACACCCAATGTATGCTTCCGCAACTCGGTAAATTTGAGGGTGTTACAGATTGGTATCAGAGCCTAAGGTTATAGTGAACTAGGTTGCATTTAGTGGGCCTAGACTATGACCATTAGGCAGTATCCCTTATTAGGTATAACCGGTTCAGTGATTACATCATACGAGTTTAATTTAACATAGCCTGATCAACTATGTACAATTAAGCAAAGACGATGTAAGATCTGAAAGGGGTTATGGCTGAACAGGGTACAATAGAAGACTCTGACTTCGAGAGAACCGAGACTTACACATGTTTATGCTAGACACTCTATAGGCTATATTATATAGGGACTATATGAATATAGGCCTCAATCTTACTAACGCTTTGTCTCAGAAATGGCAAACATCCCATCCGATTCATCTCGTTCTCAATCCGGGTCGCAGAACCCAAGGGTAGCAAGGAGGAACAACAGGTTGCCTCGAGCTGGCCCGTACTCCACTCACTTCACCTTGCCGGCCTTAGCTGCTAGGGTGAACCAACACGAGCAACGATTTCGCACCATGGATGTCGTGTTGCAGGAAACAAACGAAAACTGGAGACTTACATCACTTGAGCGCATCGAACAAATCTCTGAGGATCACGAGACCACCGTTAATAATGTGGACGTTCTTTTCAACAAAGTGGTGGAGATAAGCGTGGAAACCGCTCTTTTGAAACACAGACTTGATGAGTGTGAACAACGCTCACGGGAAACGGAAGAATCTAACCGCGGATTGGTACAGCGACTAGCATTAGCTGAAGACAATGCTCGACAAGCCAGCAGACTTGCAAATACTGTGGATCGTCTCATCGAAATGATGGAGCAGATTAACCTACGTTAAGACTAGCGTAGTCTTTGTTTTGTAAACTATCCTGTAATCTAGTAACTATCTAAGCGCTACTCTATGTTTCAGTCGGATGTAACAATTCCCGACACCTTTTGTAATACATCCGCATGAATGTAACCTTTGAACTCGTATCATCTATCAAATATTCCTTGCTGTTTCGACTCATATTAATTGCCATAATCCTTATTCATATTGATGTTATGTATTACCAACTTTATACGTGTACATCTGAAATAAATGCAATTCTCTTACAAAATCTCATGTATCTTCATTTCTTTTATTGAAGAATCATGCCGCCAAAGTCAAGACCTTACACTGATGCTCAGATCACGTCACTCATAACCCAGGCTGTTACTGAAGCCTTGGCTCGGAATACTCCACCTAACTCCACAAGAAACAGCGATGCCGCTGAAACCTCTGCTGCTAAACCTTGTTCATACAAGGATTTTCAAAACTGGAAACCCTTGAGCTTCAAGGGAACCGAAGGAGCCATCGGACTTATCAGATGGTTCGAAAAGATGGAATCCGTTTTCCGCATCAGCAAATGTGCGGAGGACGACAAGGTCAAATTCTCCACCTGCACCCTCGAAGATGGTGCCCTCTCGTGGTGGAATTCCTATACCCAGTCCGTGGGGATTGACACCGCTTATCTACTTCCTTGGGAGGATCTAAAGAAAATGCTCACGGATGAGTATTGCCCGTCCGAACAACTTCACAAGCTGGACGAAGAGTTCTGAAACTTAAAAGTTCAAGGAACTGATATCGTTGGATACACCACCAGATTCCAACAACTCACCGTCCTTCGCCCAGCTATGGCAGGTACTGGGCCCGACAAGATTAAGAAATACATCCGCGGCCTCCCGGAACCCGTCCGGGGAAATGTCGCCTCATCAAACCAAACCACCCTTCATGGTGCCATCTGGTTGGCCCATGAACTTCTAGCTATGAACGAGGACCCAGAACCACCCACTCCGTCCTCCAACAGCAATAAACGAAAATGGTCCGACAACCACAACAACCACCAAAACAAGAAACCTGAAACCATTAAAGCCTACACCTCCAGTTTTGATGACAAGGGAGCGTACAAGGGAACCAAGCCCTACTGCTCCAAGTGCCAACGACACCACCATGGTTCGTGTCCCTGTAGCAAGTGTAAGAGATTTGGACACTTGGCTAAGGATTGTAGATCAAACACCACTGACACCAACACCTCTGCACCAAAGACCTGTTATGGGTGCAACGGTACGGGGCATTTCAAGAAAGACTGCCCGAAACTGAACAACAGCAACAACAGGAATAACAACAATGCTCGAGGAAGAGCTTTTGTGCTGAAATCTGGGGAAGCCCGTCAAGACCCGAATGTGGTCACGGGTACGTTTCTTCTCAACAACTTGACTGCCTCTGTATTATTTGATACTGGTGCTGATAAGAGCTTTATTTCCGATGAGTTTTATCCATTTCTTGACACTGCACCTATTGCCTTAGATTCTAAGTACACAATAGAATTGGCAAACGGAAAACTTATTGAGGCCGACAGTGTGATACCTAATTGCACTTTGAACTTAGCTAACGAGCTCTTTTCCATTGACTTGATACCTGTCGAAATCGGCAGCTTTGACATCATCGTCGGTATGGATTGGTTGTCCAAGTATCGAGCCGAAATCATTTGTTTTGAGAAAATTGTACGCATTCCTCTCGTCACCGGTGGAACTTTGAGCATACAAGGGGAGACCGGTGGGACGAGAATAAATATCATTTCTTGCATGAAAACCCGAAAATACTTGAGAAAAGGGTACCAGGCAATCCTCGCACACGTTTTGGAGAAAAAGTCGGTGGAGAAGCGACTCGAGGATGTGCCTATTGTTCGAGACTTCCCAGAAGTCTTTCCTGAAGACTTGCCTGGCCTACCGCCAACTAGACAAGTCGAATTCTCTATTGATCTTGTGCCCGGCGCAGCACCCGTGGCACGAGCCCCTTACCGACTAGCCCCATCCGAACTTCAGGAGTTGTCTACTCAGTTACAGGAACTCCTGGACAAGGGATTTATTCGACCAAGTTCCTCACCTTGGGGAGCTCCGGTCCTGTTTGTGAAAAAGAAAGACGGTTCTTTCCGCATGTGCATCGACTACCGTGAACTCAACAAATTAACTGTCAAGAACCGTTACCCACTTCCTCGCATCGATGACTTGTTCGACCAACTTCAGGGGTTGAGTTTCTACTCAAAGATCGATCTACGGTCAGGTTATCACCAACACCGAGTTCGTGATGAAGATATTCCAAAAACAGCTTTCCGAACTCGCTACGGGCATTATGAATTCCAAGTGATGCCATTCAGCTTAACCAACGCACCGGCTGTATTCATGGACCTTATGAATCGGGTGTGCAAACCTTACCTTGACAAGTTTGTTATCGTCTTTATCGATGACATCTTGATTTACTCGCGCACTGAACAAGAGCACGCGCAACACCTGAAAACCATCCTAGAGCTGCTCAAACACGAAGAGTTATACGCCAAATTCTCTAAGTGTGAGTTCTGGATGCAAACCGTTCAATTCCTTGGACACGTCATTGACAATCAAGGGATTCATGTCGATCCTTCAAAAATCGAGGCTATCAAGTGTTGGCAAGCACCTTCTACACCGACCGAGGTACGCCAATTCTTAGGACCCGCCGAATACTACAGACGATTCATTGAGAACTTTTCGAAAATAGCCCTACCTCTCACTGCACTGACTCAAAAAGAAAAGAAGTTCGATTGGACTGACAAACAGGAGTCAGCTTTTCAACTACTAAAACAGAAACTCTGCAGTGCACCTATCTTATCTTTACCCGAAGGCAACGATGACTTCGTGGTATACTGTGATGCTTCACACCAAGGTCTTGGTTGCGTGCTGATGCAACGAGACAAGGTTATCGCTTACGCCTCTCGACAACTCAAGGTCCACGAAAAGAATTACACAACTCATGACCTAGAGTTGGGGGCTGTTGTATTCGCTCTGAAAATCTGGAGACACTACTTATACGGTACCAAGTGTACAATCTTTACTGACCATAAAAGTCTCCAACATATATTCGATCAAAAGGATCTCAACATGAGGCAACGTCGATGGGTCGAGTTGCTCACTGATTACGATTGCGAAATTCGCTATCATCCAGGCAAGGTGAATGTTGTCGCCGATGCCTTGAGCAGAAAAGAACGAGTGAAACCACTTCGAGTTCGAGCTCTCGGTATGACCATTCACAACGACCTCATCAATCAAACTCGCACAGCTCAACTCGAAGCACTCAAACCGGAAAACTTGATAAACGAGGCCTTGCGGGGCATAGACAAACAATTTGAAACCAAAACTAACGGGGCCAAATACTTCTCGAATCGAATCTGGTTACCAAGTTTTGGGAACCTGCGAGACTTGGTGATGGATGAAGCTCACAAGTCTAAATACTCTATACACCCCGGTGCCGACAAAATGTATCACGGCATCAAGGGAATGTACTGGTGGCCCAACATGAAATCTGACATTGCAACCTATGTTAGCAAGTGTCTTACTTGTTCTAAAGTTAAAGCTGAACACCAGAAACCTTCCGGTTTGCTACAACAACCTGAAATACCACAATGGAAATGGGAGCAGATCACCATGGATTTCATTACTAAGCTCCCGAAAACTTCTAACGGTTGCGATACCATTTGGGTGATCGTTGACCGACTCACTAAATCTGCTCATTTCCTAGCCATCAAGGAAACTGATAAGATGGAACGTTTGACACGGATCTACCTGAAAGAGATCGTGTCAAGACACGGCGTGCCCATCTCAATCATCTCCGACCGAGATGCTCGATTTACTTCTCGCTTCTGGCAATCACTGCAAAAATCTCTTGGTACTCGTCTGGATATGAGTACGGCTTACCATCCTCAAACCGATGGCCAGATTGAACGAACCATACAAACACTGGAAGACATGCTACGAGCCTGCGTAGTTGACTTCGGTAAAAACTGGGAAAATCACTTACCGTTGTGCGAGTTCTCGTACAACAACAGTTATCACACCAGCATAAAGGCTGCACCCTTCGAGGCACTGTACGGTCGTAAGTGCCGGTCACCTATCTGTTGGACTGAGGTGGGGGATACACAACTCACCGGTCCATAAATCATACATGAAACAACTGAAAAGATCGTCGGCATACAAAACCGAATAAAAGCCGTGCGTGATCGTCAGAAAAGCTATGCTGACGTGAGACGCAAACACCTTGGGTTCCAAGTAGGGGACAAGGTACTTCTCAAAGTGGCACCGTGGAAAGGTGTCATTCGATTCGGAAAGCGAGGCAAACTAAATCCTAGATACATCGGACCATTCGAAATCCTTGAAAAGATTGGTCCAGTGGCATACCACCTGCAACTTCCTGCTGAGCTTAGCAGCGTTCACAACACATTCCACATTTCTAATCTGAAGAAATGTCTGTCTGACGAGACACTGATTATACCGCTCGACGAAATTCAAATCGATGATAAACTTCATTTTGTCGAGGAACCTATGGAAATCATGGACCGCGAGGTCAAACAACTAAAACAGAGTCGTATTCCCATCGTAAAAGTCAGGTGGAATTCTAGACGTGGTCCTGAATTCACCTGGGAACGGGAAGACCAAATGCGACAGAAATACCCACATCTCTTCCCAGACAACGCACCGACCGTGCAATCGAACTAATTTCGGGACGAAATTCTTTTAACAAGGGGAGAATGTAACAACCGGCAAATTAGGACTAGAATTAGTGCCTAATTCTTTATAAATACATATAATTAGTTCTGTGTTAGGCTAATTTATGTATCGGATTATATATTGGTGAATATATACAACTTTGCGATTTGACTTAAATCGTACGCAACTTAAATAGAATGAAATTCTATTTGATTAATACGGACGTTGGTGAACAAATGTTTACAAACTAAAATAACGCAATTATGACCGAAATGCTATTTTATAATAGTTAGTAACTGCCTTGTACTACCCGATTTAAAACTTACGCGATTTAAAGACGAAAGTAATTAAATGAAATTTAAACTGTTAAAGATTTAAGGAAATAATTTAAATAAATTATTTAACAAGATTTGTAATTTTATAAAAATAATTAAACGCGTAAAATGGATATTTAACGTTTAAACGACGGAGAAAACGAACACCGCACGGAGAACGGGGATCGAAAAGTGAAGGTAAAACCCCCACCTCTCTTCTCCTCCTCTCATTCTCACCTCACTCTCTATTCTCTTTCCTCTCTCTTTCTTTTCTTTCTAATCACCACCACCACCCCAAAATACCCACTAAATCAACAAATAACACCATCAAACCTCGCCGAAACATAACACTCGTTTGGAGAAAAGTGACCACGACAACACGATCTACATTCCTATCTTTTCGGATTTTCAATCCGACACTTTGTAAGTTTTCGACAAATCCCGACATCTCTCGTTTTTGATCATTTTTACTAGTTTATGGTTTAAATAGGCTTAATATGTTCATATGAGGGTTGGGTAAAAGAATCGGATCAAACGGAAACCGGGAAACTCGTTTTCGACTAAATTTCCGGCCATCAGACCGCTACGTCGCACCTGGCCAGGGGCCTCTGCGACGTCGCGACCTACGTCGCACAAAAACCTCAACGTCGCACTAGCGACGCAGCCTATTACGTCGCATTAACTTGCGGACGTCGCAAGTAGCGACGTAGACTTTAACGTCGCAAACCGAACCAACGTCGCGTTAGCGACGTCGCCCCCTACGTCGCATTGATTTGCGAAGGTCGCATCATGCGACGTACCTGCCTACGTCGCGCCTTACGTCGCTTGCAACGTCGCATGCGACGTCGCACAAACCAGAACCTTGAAAACTCACATTTTCACTAAGTGTCGAACTTTTACAACCTCAAATCCTTATACGATACGACCTAACAATCATAATAAAACATACTTTCCTATTACAATTACTTTAATTTGCGTATTAAATGATAAACTTTAATTATAACAAATCACCAACGGGCCGTATACTTTGATACGAACGCGAACAAACCAACATTTAAACACAACGGGTTGTATGAACAACTAGCCTAGATGGTCTTGCGAGACATCTACTTACTTAACCTTACGTGTTTAGGCACTAGAAGGTTACGGGTTCGGAGAACCTACTTGCTTTACTACTACTTGCTATTTACCACTGCTTGACTCAGGTGAGTCTTACAGCCCCACTTTTACTGTTTTATACTTTGGGGTGAGATACTTAGCAACTGTTTTACGGATGAACACAATGTACTGAACTGAAAACATTACTGATTACAAACAAACGCATGAGTTACTTTTATCCACTGAAAGCCTCCTAATCGTAAGTTGTTAGTTATGGACTTAAGCGCGATTACTAATAGATGGATCCATTTGGGACTGACAATCCCTGTCTGGGGTGGTAGCGCCACCACGTACTGATTTACACGTAGAAACAGACATATTAGTATTTGTTACATATGAGTGTGCGGATAGCACTCACGGGGGTACGTGATATATTCACACTACACGGTTAAGCTTCAACTTATGAGCTCATGGCACTGTACTGATTTACTGAATTACTTACTTTGCTTGATAGCAATACGGGTACATACTTGTGGTTCATAACACCTACTTATTACTAAACCTGTAAGATTCACCAACCTTTTTGGTTGACACTTTTTAGCTTTGTATCTCAGGTACACTTACGGAGTAGGATCACTCCAGGATTACTAGCTAGAGTCGCATGATTTACAAACTGCATTTAACGGAGATTCTTTGGCATTATCTTTTGTAACTATGGTTATGTAATAGAATCTCCCGCTATACGCGTGGGCTCTAGGGAATTACATTTTGTATACGAAAACCTACGGTTTTCAAACGATTATTATTTATGAAACCTTTTCTAAACGTCTCATTTAGAGGTCGTTTACTATTAATCTTGCGCTTTGTATATTGATTAGTAACACCCAATGTATGCTTCCGCAACTCGGTAAATTTGAGGGTGTTACAAATTCATTCACTTAGCTTCGTGCTAATCCCTCAATTTACTTCCTGCAGGTGATGTATATTATGTGGGTAGTCAGGAAGGATGTTTTGATGCTGGGAATGTTTGAAACTTGCAACTCTGATCCAGTTTGTAATAAATAATGTTTTATAGTATATAATGCCCCGGGTTTGTAAACAAGTTAACTATGTTTGTTTAGTAGTTAAACATGTTGTGTAAAGGTTTGCGAAAATTTCTTGCAGAATTCTAGTAGAACATGTATTTCAAGTATTCGCTTCCGCCAAACTTAATATTATATTGTGGTATTAAATGAGGGGCGTTATATATGGTGTAGAATCCCATACTTTAGGTTTTGAAGAAACTGGAGTGATTTCGATAAGTGTTTGTGGTGTGGGGAGTGATCCCACACTTAGTTCTTTGAAGTGCTTAGATACAAGGAAGTTTTTGAGAAGAACGAGGCCCCTCCATGAGATGTTGAATGTTCCGCAGTCTGCAAATATTGAAAGCTGGTTCGGGTTGCCTTTTGACTTCACGGATATTCTTCTTGAAAGTGCGTCATCTCGCCTTTTTCCACGTTCATACATCACAACATTTCTACTTATTTAACAGAAAGAAAATAAAACATGATAAGTAATAGCATAATGTAAATACGGATAGAGTGATCAACCAACTAGTGGCTGATATAAATAAGTTCCAAAAGTAAGGTTCAACAGTAGCCAAACAAACACAAGATAATAATAGTAATAATGTCTGAAACCAAAGTCAAATGATGTAAATGGGGTAGAACTATGAGGCTGGGGATCCCTGGTCAGGTGCATCAGTATGCTGAGTAGGAGCTGGTGTTGTAGATGGTCCTACGACTAACTGCTGGCCACTAGATACTCTATGTCCCTGTTCTTCAGCATTGATCAGTTTGAGCTGAATCAATATGTCTCTGAGGGTAGCTGCTGGCAGTCTCATCGGATCAGTGTAGCCCCACTCTAGCAAAATAGCCGAAGTAACCCCTGCTTGCTCTAGTAAGGTCATGTAAGCCTGACGTAGCATGCTCTCTGTCGGTACAGCTGAGGAAGATATCGGTCCCAAGTTTAATAGCATCCCAGAAGTGTCAAAAGATACAGCATCCGTGCCCAAGTAGACTGTGTCAGCACGGTAAGATCCACTGGCAACTGGCTGGGCAGGATGAGAAATCAAAGGCGCAGAAATCACTGGCTGAACTACCGGTATCTTTGTCTCAACTGACTGGACCTGCTCTGGTACTGGTGTGGTCCGGATAGCGGGTGATGGTGTATGGGTGGTATGTGGTGGGATGGATGTATGTGGTGGTGCTATGGCTGGTGGTGGTGGACCGCATCAGTACATGTGAGGCTCTGGGTCAGGAATACCAAGTTTCCTGGAAATCAACAGCTGATGGGAACGGCTAACCTGAAGAGCATGCAAAAGATAATACTGTGTCAGCGAGGTCACTGGATCTGTGTAGTGAATAGTAGCCTGAGCTGGTGGCTCGGCTGTCTCAGCTCCTCTATGCGGGACACTAACATGAGTAGTAGGTGCTCGGGCTCTATCAGATGGGCCATCCTCAGTATCTGCAACAGGTGAGGATCCTCTAACACGCTTCCCAGGGAGACGACATCCTGGAATGATTTGTTTGGTGTTCTTCCATAGGCACTGTCTCTGCTCATCTACCTCAACAAGATGGATCAACTTGCAGTATTCCAAGTTGAATGGCAAAGAACGAGAACAAACAGTAAACTCCTCAGTGTGGGCCTCAGTCAACAATCCCATACTATACAGCAATCTAGTAATAATCGACCCCATGAACATGTGCCTATCCAAGTCTGTCTCATCCCCAAGTCTCTCAGCGATCAAGAAAGCAAAATTCAGATTCTTTCCTCCTATGATTGCTTCCATGAACTTCAACTCTTCGGCACTCACAGCTCCACCTTCCTTCTTTCCAAATATAGAACATGCTAGCAACTTGTGAAGGATGTGATGAACCGGCTTGATGAAAGTGGATGACTTAACACAGCTCCTAAAGTTTGATCCTGCTAAATCCATCCAAATATCCTTATGGTTCCTGTTTGGTAGGCTGGAGATGTCTTGAACACTGTTTCTGAACCATGCAGAGTTGACCTGAGACTCTGTATATAAACCAAGATACACTCCCAAGTCGGCAACTGAGATATGATGAATCTGTTCCTGAAACCTGAATGAAATCTTTCTTTTGTCGGATACGCTCATTTTTGGATTCAGCTGGTAAGTCATCATGAACTCTGTCACTACTTCTCGGTATGCATACTCATCTATATCGAATAGACGGAGAAGGGCATTGTTCACTTGACCATCGGTCTCATATATCAACAAACTCTTCAACTCATCCCTGATCCCTAGCTTAATCATGTCTTTCCATACCACATATCGATTACTGCTGATCGGTCGCTGCAACCACTGGCGAATGAGTGACCTATTCTTTGAAGATTTGGCCAAGTAGCTGAGTGAAGGTGGTAAATTATCCATCTGTGACAAAAGACAAGAAAAGATTAGACCATAATAGTGATATATTAATGGATATGCTAAAGTACTTCCAAATTTTCAGAAAAAATTGGAAATGTAGGCTTTAGAAATGGGCATATCCAGAAATTTAAAATTGCTAAACCTAACCGCAACCAATCACAAATCCAAAATCTTTTCTCAACTTATGTCTAACTAAGGGGAAGTGGCACAAAGCTTCAAGTTCCTAGCATAATCAAAACAAGTCAACAAGGTACCTAACTTAATTATCCCAAGCACTAAAAACTTAAATACTTCATGTTTATGGTTAATCAATCTAAATGAGATTAAATCCAAGGTCATATAATTACCTCAAGTAAATCAATTAATCATAAAAGGGCATATTACCAATTAAATATGCAATCCAATATTCCGCAATTTCCAAAAGACATAAAGCTTTATTCACATGATTTCAAGCAAAGAACGGAAGTAAACTTATTTGACAAAATGGTAGTTTTAGAAAATGGAGCTTTTGTTGGTTTCATTTCAAAGTTATACACTTTATTAATTAAAGTGATAAACTTAAAAAATGATTAATTGAACCGAAGCTTGTTTTGACAATTTTTGTAAGCTTTTAAGTTTAGAAAAGTCATAAACATGGTTTAAAAATAAAAGTTTTAAGTAAAAATGATGTTTATGATGATTTTATCAAAAAGGAGCTTACTTTAATTACCAAAAACTAGCTTAATCATTTTCTAATTGCAAATGATCAATCAAAACATGTTAACCTATCATATTTAAGCATAACTCAATCAACATAAGCAATTAATCAACCAAAAAGTCAAACTTTCATCCAAAAAGTCAACACTTTAATCTCCAATCTTGCAATTAAGCCAACAAATCACTAGATTAAGCTTGTAATCATGTTAAGCATCAAGATAAGCATGAAATAACACTAAAGATTGCAACTTTCAACCATGAAATCTATGAAAATGAGTTACAAGCCCTAATTTTTAAAGTTTCATGAAAATCACAAAATTAGGTCAAGAATTACCTTAAACTTGATGTAGTGATGTTGTGGATGCAAGAAAGATCATAAAATGATGAATTTTGAGCTTGGAATCATGCAAAATGGTTGAGTAATGGAGATTTGGTGGTGATGGGGGTTAGGCCGACGGTTTTGGAGGGGAGAGGAGGAAGAAGATGAAGTTTTTTATGTTTTTGTCTTATGTGATGGCTAAAAATCCCATTTATACCCTTTCAAACGTAAGCGATTTAAAATTCGCGAAAGATACGAAACATACAAGTAAAATTTCAAAGTTTAAAAATTTTTAATAAAACAACTTTAAAAAGTATGTTCGTAATTTTCTGAATGTTTACGCGCAGTCTGAAAAGATATTGCGAATCGTACGCAAAATCGTATACGTTTTTATTTAAAACAAGACAAATTCAAAATTAATTTTTTAAAATTTAAAAATAAACTTTTTCGAACTTTCTGAAAATGTCTGAAATTCGTTTCGGTGTTGCACGAATTTGAATTTTAAAAGAACGTTTTCTTATGTTTTTAAATGCAAGCTTTTAAATTTAAAAATAAACTACTAATATTACTTAGCCTAAATACTTAAAATAAAACTAAATTAACTAAAGTTTGGGTTGCCTCCCAAAAAGCGCTTGGTTAAAGTTGGTAGCTCGACTTTTGGACAAATTTATTGAGTATTGCCCAAGAGCAATTGTTTAAGTGAATTTGGTGCTCTTGGTTGAGGGAAAGTGTAGCGAGGAATAAAGTCACAAGTGAGAATCTTAATGACAGAATCAACTAGGTCTGCGGGATGTAATGAGAATCGTTCGTGCTCAGTGAGAAACATACGTTCCTTTTTGCCTAAATCTAGAAGATTGTCAATAAACTTGTTAAATTCCTTTCTAACTTTCTTAGGGTTTGAAATTCCGTTTCGTGATCCATCATCTATATTGTTCAAGTCATGAAGAAGCATTCCTAGGGTTTGTTGAAATTTCCATTCTTCTCTTAAATCGGGATCTCCGGTGGTAGTGTGAACTGACTCCGTGATTTCTTCGATTAAAGATGTTTGTGAAACAGTGAAAGGAAATTTTGACTGAGCAAATAACAAAGTGAGTGAGACGTTAATATCCTTCCTTCCAGCAAAGAAAGCAGCTTCCATGTTATCGTCAGTGGCTCCAGGGAATATTTCTAACAACTTGTCGATCATGTAAGTAGCGGGGTCAACGAAAAATGGAATTTTATCAGAAATGACGAGAGATATAGCGGGATCTTTGCTGATCCAAAACTCAAGCTCATAAATCATAGCCGCAACATAACGATTAATTAGGGTTTGGGAAACCGGTTGATAATCGGTGCAGGCGAATAGGTCCATTAGTAGGTCTATTTCTGATTTAAGCTTTAGTTCTTGCTCTCGATAATGTGTGAAGATACCTTCCTCCTTTTGATTTGGAAGATGGTGGAGAATACCAACCTGTTTCTTTATCCTACGAGAGACTTCTCTTTGTTCAACTGAAAAAGGAAGGTCAGACGTTTTGAGTTGTCTAGCAAATGCCCGACAAACATCCAATCTCCTATCAGGATCAAAAGAGTTACCTACGTAGCGGATATTTTCTTCAGGTTTGATTGGTAAAGTCCTATCAACAACACGATAGATGGTGTACTATGGTTCGGGTACAAGGTTCAAAAAGATAGGTGATTTTGGAGGGTATTCGTAAACTTCTTCATCCCAGGGTGGAAGACGTTCTTCAATGGGTGGAAAACGAAAGGGTTGAAGGTGTTCAGAGTTACTCTCGACAAAACCAGATGAAGTAGGGAATTGAAAGAAGTTTTCTAAGGAATATGAAATCTCAGGAGCAGGTATAACCTGATAGCTTAGAATGCTAGACGCAGAAGTTGAGATCTTCTGATGAGAATCATGGGTTCCTAAGTTAAGATCTAAGAATTGCCCTATGGTTCTAGATTCATCGTCTGAATTAGCGGAGATAACTTCGGAAGAGGATAAAGATGAAGAGTAGACATCAGATTCCAACTCTTGCTCTAAGCAGGCGAAGAACTCAGCGTCATCCATGGCCATCATTTCTTCGGACGTCTTGAGGGCGAGTGGAGAAATGGGGCTAGACGGAAATGAATCATAGAAAGATGTTTTTGTATTTTTCATTTTTTATTAAACTATCTAAATTATTCTAAAGAAAGCAAATAACTACCAACTAAGTTTGAGAAAACCTAATTGGAAAGGATCTCCTAAAAGCTAGAATATCTAAGGCGGCTTCAAATCGTAACGCTCTACGATCCCCGGCAGCGGCACCAAAAACTTGTCGCGGCTCCTATCGGTCGGTCGGATTTGACTCCGGTCGTTGTTCCAACAGCAACAGAAGCGGCGGACAGTGAGTTTTAAATTTATAAGAGCTGGGGCTCAAACTATAAGTACTACCTACCTTGGGAGCAAGCAGTAAGTATAACTCGAGGTCGTTCTTAAATCGGAGCGAATTGAAATGAAGCGGGTCACTGAAGATTATGGTCGCAATTAGGATGGGGGTAGGTAGATAGATTTTTGTTTGGAAGGTTTTTTTTTATAATTTTCCTAAATGCAGAAAAGTAAATAACAGGAAATGAAATTAGGGTTTAAGCAGACAGGTAGAGATGTGATTGCTGAAACTTGGATAATTAGGGTTTCGGGATGATGTTCATTATAAAGTTGATTGGAGATTTACCAGATAAAGAGTAGACATACTTTCGGTGTAAACACTAGGACCCTACGTTCAGGTGTAACCCTAGAAACATATGTCACTGGAATCCTAGGTTATCATGATTTTGATCAGATCAGGCTGTTTTCAAACCCTCCTGAGCCTTTGCTTAACTAAGACAAAGTCACCCTAAATGTTCTAGGGATCAGGCATAAGGCAACAGACCGCAATTGTATTTACTGACCTTTCTTAACACCTAATCGTCTATTTACTTTTATTATAGCAAATACTAATTGTATCCTGTGTATGTTAAACTATTGGTGTGATTAGGGTTTTGCATGTCTAGGTATATGATTGACACTACCCTGTATTGTTTCTATTGAAGCACCTACTTAACCATCATAAATATAGACCCTTCTTTACAGTCAGGCGTTCATCCCTAGGAATAATCACGGTGTACAGGGCAATGGCATTTCCACAGTGTTCTAAACCCTAGATGTACTGACGGTGTACTGGGCATTTAAGCATTTCCACAGTGTTCCAGATCTTAGGTGTACTAACGGTGTACAGTGCAACAAGCATTTCCACAGCTTTGATTCCTAGACCACAGTTCTAGAAGGATCACTTCTAGGTAATTCAATTGATGAAATAATCCATGGCATTTCCTTAGCTTCCACGTATTTGTACTCCACACGAGGTGTTTCCAACGCAATACGAAGTACCGTGCCTTTTAAATGAAAGTTCATAGTTTCATACTGTAACTGCAGATAACTGTATATTCATAGTATTAGGGTTGATCAGATCCTATCCTAGGGCAATAGTCACGTGAAAGTCTGGAAAGGGTGATAAGAGACTAGATCTATATTCAGGATAAGCTTAACCAGATACACAGCATAACAATTTCCAATCGTATAAATGAAACATTAATTTAACATCATCCCTACTCCTAATATCTACATTTCAACAATCACAATATTAAACTACTCTATAAACATGGCAATATGCAGAATACAAACTGAAATAACATAAAGCACAAGCATTATAACAGTAAGTAAAGTTTAGATATCACCGGGAATACAGCAGCGTAATACTGAGGATTACAAATAGTCTGAACTTGAAAAACTCATTACAACAAGATTACCAAGCTAAACCTTCCTCTAGACTCGAACCGTAAGTTCAACCCTAACATTTCTCCTCTAACTCCTAAGAGTAGTGCTAGAGAGAGAAAGTTAGACAGAGAAAGTGAAAGAAAAAGAGAGAAATGAAAGTGAGAGAAATGTGAGAATGTGTGAATGTGTTAAGGTGTGTAGAATGAGGAGGGGTGACCCCCTATTTATAGGCAAAGCTCAAAAATCAGCCGTACAACTCGCGAAACAGCACGTACAAGCAAACGAAGCACGATACAGGGCAGCAGGGGCCGTATACGGCCTTAGAGGGGCCGTATACGGTGTGTGTAAGGCCGTATACGGTCTCTGTGGGGCCTTATACGGTTCCCAGGGCCGTATACGGTGTCCGTCTGATTTCGTTCGTTGCTTAAAACGCGCGTATCTCCTTCGTTATGCGTCCGTTTGACCTGATTCTTTCGCCTGTGTCTTCGTAATTCTGTTACGCTTCTAATGATGCCAACTTTACTGAAATTGGATGTGTATAGCTCAAGCATAGCCAAAATGACTTTATAGGGTCTGATACTGCTCAGTCTTCTCCGTTCTTTATCCGATTTGCATGATTCTTGATTTTCCCGTCTCGATTTTACCTGTTTTATCATATGATGAAGTTAGAATGTGATCTATATAAGGTAAATGAGGCCGGAGGATTTTGTGCACGTTTATTCACCCTGATTTGCTTGTTATTTGGACGTTTTAGGTGATTTTTGCAGCAACGCCTATATTTAGACCACTTTAGTGAATTTTAGTAAATAATGATCATTTTGGAATGTTTTCACTAAAGTTACATCCAAAAAGTGCAGAATATTGCCCTTAAAAACATGACTATTTGAGTCACATCACGTCTCAAACATGCAACCGAATAGGGACCTTTTAAAATTGTATTTAGTAGCCTTTTTTTAGCTACACATTTTAAGCCATGAGTAGTTACAAATGTGAAAATCGCAACCACCCCCTCGATTTGTGTTCGTATAAATCAGCTCCTGCGTTTGGGTTTGTTTGTATGTCATATGAAATTTATCCATAGTTATTGTAATGTAACTTTAACAAAAGCACCAACAGTTAGCAAGTATAACTGTTAATCTGTTTCATCTTTGAAAATGTTAGGCCTAGGAGAGTGATGCCTCACAAATAAAAAAAGAAGTCAAAATCGGACTCAATTTGTTAACACAATGTGTCTCAGATCCGCATACAAATGAAAACCGAAAAAGGGGGATTAGACACCGCCATGGCTGCAAACACAACAAATAACTATTTTGGGTTGCCACGCCAAGACACGGTTTGAACTTCCCCATGATTCGGTAATCTATATTATGGTATTGGAAAATTATTTGGCAGAAAAACATCTTAATAGCTTTTCTATTTCATCCTGAAATATATATTATATATATTCATTGATAAAATGTATGAAGAAATAATGAAACCCTAGGATGAAGAAATTAGGGATTTACCTTGTAGGAAGCCTCAATCGAAAGAAAGAATTCAACATATTAGTCCTCATTGTTCAGAGATAGAGAAATTGAATTGTAATGGTGGAGAATAATGATGAAGAAGACACTCCAATTGAGAGCTGGGATGAAGAAGGGACTGAAAGAAGTATAAGGGGTAACGTGTCAAATTTTTAGATGGTAACATGTCTTCTTCTCACACGTACCCTTACCACGTGGTATAAAATTAAATATACAGGTGTCAAAGAGACATGAAAGGGGAAGTTAGACTCCTCCCAATGGTGACGCAAACTGACGCATCAGTTGCCTGCCAGCTCAGCGCCACGTCAGCTTTCCCCCAACTGACACAAACTGACACACCCCTTCCAACAGCAACATCACTTCCCTTATTTTCAGGGTCCCACAAACTATTTTCTTTATTTATTTAATACACAAACTTAAATAAACCAATATTTTTTAAAAGTAAAAATATTACATTAATATAAAATTAAAACCATTAAATTAGTTTAAAAAAAACCTTTAAAATAATTATGGATTACAAAATAAAAAGATTTATTTATAACTTTAAAAGCCCATTTGCCTCATTTAAAAGCCCAAGCCCAAAACCATTTTATCAAACCTAGACTCATCTTCCTTCCTCATCATCATCTTCCTAGTCCCTGAAAAAAAAAAAACCATCTGCAACAATTTCAAAACAAAAAAAAAAAGAAAAGAAAAGGAAGGTAAACGACATGACCCCACCAAAGCTCACTGATGTTTCTCTCTCCTCCGTCGGGAAACATAAGTCCCCAACCGACGCGGAGCCACCGACGGTCTGTGCCTATGGCGTCGGTCCCGTCGGTGGTAACCGATGCCCCCATACCGACGCCATTGGGAGAAGTCTTACTGATCCTTTTATTTAAAAGTTAATGGATAACATGTCTTCTTCTCACACGTACCCTTACCACGTGGTATAAAATTAAATATATAGGTGTCAAAGAGACATGAAAGGGGAAGTTACTGATCCTTTTTATTTAAAAGTTAATGGATAATGGATATGCTGCGTGTTTTGTATTAGAAGTTTTTTTAGATTTTTATATTTGTTTATCAGATTGATGAGGTAATTAAGCTCTATTAGTAACTATCTGATATAGCATGTAATTAAAACTGATGTATTGGTGATGATGAATTCAATATAAAGTTGTGAAAAGTATTTTTTGCTAATTAATTTGGAAATAAAAAAAAAGTTAAATGGATCGATCCGGATCATGATCCGATCCACTTAAATTAATTGGATACGGATTGGATCACGATCCATTGTAATGGATCTTGGATCGGATCATGATCCATTTGAGTTGGATCACTAATGGAGCGGATCAAAATCTATCCATATCCATCCATTGCCAAGCCTATCTATGGCAGTGACTTGAATTGATGACCTGAAAGTTCAACCCGAGTTACACTAATGAACAATAGAACTTCAAGACGTACCTATACTTTAAGCCATTTCTTCTTTATTAATTAAACGGTTAGGTCCATATCAATGTTTTTGGCGAGATGGTGATCATCTGATCTCCTCCTTAGAGTTAACACCAAAAGGTGTGACTCTTTTTCCAACTGATCCCTACACAAAGGTTTGACATATATAAGAAATTCTAAGTCAAAGGGTGAGTGCAACACCTGTTCCCATAATCAGTATAAAAATTCAAAATATACAAATGATATCCAAACCAAATTAAATGATTAAATCAAAATTATTTCATATGATAGTTCCTTGTCACCATCTCCTTTTGAGTTCTCTATCATGCACACATGGAAACCACTTTGATTATCAAAAAAACTTACAGACACTTAACATATAACTCTATTTATATCGGGCATATCATTGAACACATTTTATGCCTTAAATAACTACAATCTAATTGCAACTTGCCAACCCTGCATATGATCGAAAAATAAAAATTGATCATGAAATTCGATATGTGAAACATGCAAGCAACAAAGAAAATTAAATGCCAAACACAATGTTATTAAGCACATTCAAATAAGTCAATTCATTCATACATGAGGGTGAGATGTGGTTATACAATTTAGAGAAATAGACAACAATTACTGATCAAAATAATACCTATTGTTAGAAGAAAAAGAAACAACATATAGAAATAAAAAAATGAAATTGAATAAATTACCCTATTGGAAATTTTGAAGACACATATCAAACTAACTTGCACGTATCTTTGTTCACTTTAGGCACTCCATCACTACCACCGAGAGTACTGTAACCCAATTGGACTACTAACCCCCAACTGTAAAACCCAAAATTTCCCAAATCAAGAAAAACCGTTTGTTTGTCACAAAATAATAATACTTAAATTTTAAATTTAAAAACAAAAACATGTGAGCATGCTTGTAAACTTACCACTCATATGAGGACCATAACTACAACCCTTGCTGTTTCAATGCTCAAACTCAAGAGCTACCTACCAAGTCCAGAATCAAAGAAAATGGATTGCAAAAATCAGAAGAACCTTAAATCATTGTTTAAGAAGAAGAAAAAGACAGAGAAAAGAACATTAAGAAATTGTATTTAATTCAAAATCAGAACATAAACCTTTATTTAAATTCTTTGGCGTAATACAAGATTTATTACCTCAATATTCGTGAAATTGATATTATTCATGTACCTGCATGATAGATATAAGACCATCCACAATGGGGTGATGTGGATGGTCCAATAGAAGAGAATCCAACTCTATCCAACCCATATTGCATTGTGAAATTGACATGTGGATAGTTGGACCAAACAAAGACCCTCTCTGCTCCAACCTCCTTTGGTTGCAAAAGTGGACCTCATTTACATCTTACATACATACTAAATATAAAAGATTAAAAATTAAAGGAATAAAATATAATATGATGTGGCAACCAATCCAACCTTGAAAGGTTTAATGGGTTGTGAATAATAATATGAAAAATGAGGGATGTTGATGTGGAGGTGTATTGGACCCTAAATGATTGAATACATTGTGGATGGTCTAAGAAGATTAACATATAAAGAGAATTTCAAAGTCCACATTGACAGAGTGTTTTTCAGCATTTCCAGCTCGATAACATGTTCCTCATATGTCTATTCATGAATAAAAACACTTTTGAGATTAGTAGGGCATAAGTTAACTTCAGAATTTCACAAATCATTGCATACTCTTATGTATTTATGTAACACCCCGCAAAAGTAATCGCGATTATTAACGTTAATCACTTGCATTATTAGGCTAATTCCCTACTTGAGTGAATTCACAACACATTTTAGAGGTAAGTCTAGCAAAGCCCAACTAGTTAATACGCGTAGTATTACTTATTCGTAATTAGATGTAATTACATACGAAACGATTGGAACAAACACGACAAAAATATACGACTGTTGGTAAACAAAATTATTTAATAAAACGGAATTATTAAATAACGTTATTGACTATTAAATATTATGTCAATAATATTTACAAAGTATTTCGCAAACTAAAACAACTCAGAACGTATCCGTAAAATTTAATAAAACAAAGTTGTAAATTTTTTAAACTTAACTAAATTATTTCTATAAAATATCTCAATTAAAAATATATTCTAATACATATTTAAAAAGTTACCAAATTAAAATATTTAAACAATTAACGATTGGATAAACGAACACGGATAAAATACCACAAATTGGGAACAATTCCCACTCATTTTTGGGCACCAAAAATCTGCCCAAACCCCCATTCCCACCCATTTTCATCATCATTTCAACACCATCTCATCTTTCTTCTCTCCCTCTCTAAACCACCAACCAAAACCACCACCACAAAAATCATCGAATACTACATCAAAAACGCATCAAATCATCATTCTCCTTTGGAATAAAACAATCACGGAGTCGAGCTCTACCTTCCTATCTTCTCGGATTTTCACGGCGTTAATTTTGTAAGAAACCGACATTCTCGTAAATTCTTAGATTTTGAATTTTTCTTTGATATTTCATGCATAGTATACTTAGATCATCATGTTTTAGTGTTTTATACAACTGAAAATGTCCAAAATCGAACCGAAAATCCGTTTTTGTGAGCTGCTTGTCGAACAGTTGTAAGTGACGCATAGATGCCAAAAACAGTGTAGGACACTTAAGTGACGCACTAAGTGTCGCATAAAACCCTACTCTTGCGTCACTTCCCTAAGTGACGCCTAAATTCGATTTTTACTTTGTCCGACACTCACACCGACACTTGCCTAAGTGTCGCCCCGTATGCGTCACTTCCTCAAGTGACGCTACTAAATCAGAATTTACCATTTAATGCGACACTTCCTAAGTGTCACTATAAACTATTAAGTGACGCCTCAAGTGACGCTAAAAACCAAAAGTTTACAACTTTTCACTAAGTATTGAGACTGAGATTTTACCACCTGATTTTACTCCGAAATGAAGTTTCGAATGCGTTTTTACTACAGCAACATAGTAGAAATAAAATTTTTCCAAGCTGACTTGGCAGCTCGACCCCAACCAGGGGCTCTGCCCCTTGGACCCCGCTACCAGGGGCGCTGCCCCCGGACCACCGTATTCAATTTCGTAATTTATAGAAATGCAACGAAACAAAACATAATTATACTTTTGGAAACTATGATTTCAAACTATCACCAACGAGTCGTATACCTTTTCACAAATACAAAATACAAACGTAAACAATTAAACGAACGATTTGGACATAACTTGGTTGTACGCACACTAGCATGGATGATTAGCTTAGACATCCACATACTTATTAAATCTCATACGTTTAGGACGTTAGGAGATTTCGGACTGTACTTGGGATTAGGTTTGCTAGCACTCGCACGCAACTTAACTCGACAGGTGAGTTCACAGCCCCTACTTTCACTGTTTTAACTGCTTTTGAACAGGGGTGGAAAACATAGTCAAACGCTTTTACATACATGATTGTATACACGTTTTACTCGAACGATTAGAGTACACTGAACTGTTAAACTGTTACCCAAACCAAATGTTTACGAAACAACGTTTTCACACTACAAAACTGTAAACGTACTAAACTTGTTTTGGAAATGCTGGAGAACGACCAGCAACGCTTTACCAAACTGATTGGGTAACTGATGGGTCCTTCTGACATGGACCGGATCCTACTGACATGGATCCACTATACTTGTTGAACAAAAGTCCCTACTGACATGGGCACAAGATCCTACTGACATGGATCAAGGGACACTGACATTCCCTACTGTTGAAAAGTCCCTACTGACATGGGCACTGGATCCTACTAACATGGATCCACTATTGTTATTAAACTGTTGAAAAGTCCCTACTGACATGGGCACTGGAATCCTACTGACATGGATCCACCGAGTAACTTATTGGATACTGACATTCCTACGAACAACTATTAGGACATTGTTATGCCTACGAACAACTATTAGGATACCTACATTCCTACGAATACTAATAGGATACCGTTTTCCTACGAATCATAAACTGTGTTTTGGGTAACATCCCACGTAACTACATCTTTGGGCAACATCCCACCAAACGAACACTTTGGATAACATTCCACGAAACTTTGTTTGATTGTGATGACGATAACTATTTTGGACACTTTGAAACAACCAACCATTATTGTGAACATAAAACCTGTGAATTCACTCAACCTCGTTGTTGACTTTTACTATGTTTTTCAGGGAATTAGCTGCACACATAAGGACCGCCTACACAACTGGAAATCTAGGCGACCCTTGAAGATTTAGGATGCCAACTTTTTGAAACACATGGATTTCTTTTGTATAACTAATCTGTTGTTAGTCATATTTACGAAATCCACTTTTGTACAATTTAACTACTTATATGATTCGATGAATCGTAAACTTTGTAACTATTACTCTTGGCATCTTAATATATATGTTCTGTTGTAATCATATGCTCTGATACGTATGCATGTACAATGTAATTGTGGCATCCCCAGCTTATACCAATGCTTCCGCTAAACGAATTTGGGGGTGCTACAATTTAGCCTCAAGAAACCTTAATATTGTTCATTTGGTCATTAAGCCGAGACATAAAAAAATCTGCATCAAAATATGAAAACTCTTGATTTAGAATTAATAGCTATGCCAAAGGGCTTTTGGCCAAACATTAAGGATAACCCATCAATCAAAAGGTTGTGGGTTCAAGTCTTACTCCATACAAAGGGGTTGATACTGTGTATGGTTATATATAATAGGTGGGCAAAAGAGTCATGATTAACACAAAGCTAAATCGCTAAAAACAAAACATTATAGCCATTATTTAACATAGTAATATATTAATGCACAACATAAGACAAAAACATACATTTGTTTTCGATGACTTTTTCAGGAGCAATTTTTGGTAACAGTGGCAATTTCTGTGTAAGCATTCAAAATTCAAAATACAAAAAGAAAATCAAGCAACAATAAACATTTAAATTTAACAAAAGAAAATTAAATAAAAAAGAAAACAAACCAGATCTTGTTGGTTATTTTTTCTCAATGCAGTGGCTGAGACGCGTTTCCAGTAATGATTTAAACTACTAAAAAAAAAAAAAAAAAAAGTTAGACCATAATCGGATTTTAAGCCAAGACGTTCGTATTCAACCGTCACTGTCGGATTTTATGCCACCATCAACAGGTTTCACCACCACCATCGAATTTGACCACGTCGAATTTTTAACAAACACCATCAACACCAAGCAAATACAACTGAATCTCGACGATACACCAACATGAATTCAATGGAATTCACCGGATCCTTTCGGATCTAACGGGTCAAAACCGGATTTCACGGTGGTCACCGGGATATGATGGATTAAACCGGATATCGACGACGGAGTACAAACCAACAGATCCAGATTTTGATGATGGGGTTTTCGATGATGATGACATACGATGTGGTGGTGATGGTTATGAAACGAATGTGACGATTTTTGAAGCAAATGGGTGAGAGTGGTGGGTGGATTATGTGGTACCGGTAACTGTCGTGTTGGGGGTGGAGGTGTATTGGAAAATTGAAGACACGGGTTTAGAGCATCTACAATGCAAATGGGTTTAATACTCGCCACCTAAGCGTATGTTATAAAAATTTCTACAATGCATAAGAGCATCTCCAATGCAATGACATGGAGAGTTCAAAGTTTACCTAGTCATGGTTCAAAGTTAAAAAATTGCATTGTGAAAATGCCACATGTGCTAGTGTATAAAGTGGGATTCAAAGAACTTTGAACTTTACTTTGGACTCAAATTGTGGGTCCAATCTTTGATTTATTTCTTGTAAAGTATTGTTTGTTCAATTTCATGAAGCATGATCAGACTACATAACGTACATATATATTTTTAGTACGTTGAATTTAATGGTATTCATGCATTCAAACAAATAATATTGCATTCTAACTTTTACTAAAAATTACATTAACAAGTACATGAAAGTTCATAACATAAACATTAGCTAATCTCATAACTTTTTTTGGTGCGACGGAAGGGTAAAACCACAAAACAAATTTCATATTATAACTAGACATTACAATCTAATAAACTCATACACTTATATTATATTTATTTTGATTGCCTTAGTGTCTAAATATATAGAAATAAATATGAAAGAAAAATTAAATAGGTTAATGATGTGGCATAGCTTTAAACTGTGTAGAGTTTAATGAATTATAGATGTTTTGTGTAAAAAGATTAAAGTTGATGTGGCACTTATGTGGCATTACTTTAAACTCTGGAAGGTATAATGCACTGGAGGTGCTCTAAGTTCAATACACTGTCAAGTCAGTGTGTTATATCATATTAAAATATTTTAAATGTGGTAATATAGTCAAAATTTGGTAGTTTTTTTTGTTTTTTTTTTTGGTGAAAAACACGAAATATATAAATAAGAAGTCTTTTCATCAAAATGTTGAAAAGACTCGTGAGAAAGATACATACGAACCAAAATGAGAGCATGCCAAATGCCTAATAAACTACATGTATCTCAATGCTAAATGGCATTAGGCTTGCACTCTTGAACAAAATACAAACAACCCACTCAAGCTAAGAGAGAGATCAAACTAAGCATCACCAATTAACATCCATGGTTGTGTCGACCAAATATGATATTGATGGCTGTAGCATAACCGTGAAGTAGTAGCCCATAAAAACACTTTTAGTTTGATAGTACGCACCAATGCCGACCAACATGAGAACTCTCCTCTAAAAATAGCTTTGTTCCTTGAATTCCATATTGCCCATATTGTACATGGACCTAGAAGACGCCAAAATTTATTGTCTTTGATGCCCATGCCTATATTCCATTCAACTGAAAACTGTGACAATGAAGAAGGAATGATCCAAAGTAAGTTCCACCATCTAAATAATGCCGCCCATATTTTAAAAGACCGAGAACAATGTAGGAGAAGATGCTCAACCGATTCTTCAGCTTCCAAGCACCATACACAATTTGTATCTTGACCAAGAGGAATAACTCGTCTTTGGGAGAGTACATGCTTCACTGGTATGCATCCTTTAATAGCTAACCAATGAAAAATCAAAATCTTTGAAGGGATGATGTTATTCCATAAAAAATTGGCCCACACCGGAACATAGGAAGAATTTGAAAACAACAGAATGCGTACTCCTTCAGAAACTGAATATCCACCATCTTGAGATGGGATCCAAACAATCGAGTCTTCTCGAGTCACTTCTATTTTGCAATTCCTTAGTACATTCAGCAGAGAATAAGCTTCACGTGTTTCATACGCATTCAAGGGTGATAGAAGATTTAAGTTCCATGTTATTTGAGAGTCCTCACGTAAAAGATAAAACTGATTGATCTTGCCTTCTCGATTTCTAGACAAACGAAACAATTCTGGAAATCTGCTTCTTAATGTAGAGTGATCAATCCAAATGTCATTCCAAAATGAAATGAGTTTACCATCTCCACACTTCCATCTCCAATTTTGAGGCCCCACCACTTCATACATGGGTTCTGTACGCTGCAAATTGATCAAATCTTTCCATATTGGAGACAACCTAGTGGTATTCAAACTTGATACATTAGTTATCAGTCTTTCAGGAAACGAAGACCCATATGAATTAAGCAATATCATCTTCCATAATGCTTCCTTGTTTGAGTTCATTTTAGACCACCACCGTGCAAGCAAAGCAAGATTTTTTATTCTGAGCGGAACAACACCTAGACCTCCAAGCTCCTTTGGTTTGCAAACCAACTCCCATCTGATCAAATTCAACTCCCATCTGATCAAAATTTGGTAGCTGGTAGTGTATGGCTGTATGCACATTTAATGGTGATGGCTTTTATTATTCTAATTGGTAATAATAGTCTAGTGGCCCACACCCATAGTATAATAGTACGTGAGTACAGAGAGGAACGATAAATTAGACGGATTAATATGTGGAGCTTTATAGTGCATTCAACTAGTGCCACATAGACTTTTACATTTCTATTAAACTTTGCATTGTAGATGCTCTTAGGGTTTTGGGAGGGGATATTTATTTTTACATATTAAATCAATAAATTAATTGTCAATATCTATAACAAATATCTTTATCCGATTTTACGTATGTTTATTTTTTAATGATTTAAATATTATTATTATTATTAATATTAATTATTATAAATATACATATTTAGAGGTTTGGGGCTAAGTGTAACAATCATGAAATTAATCTTAATCGTCGGATCAAGATGAGAAAAAAAAATTAAGGGTTGGGATTGCTCAAGCTATTTTGCTTTAAGTATATTTTATTTTATTTATTTATTTTATATTTTATTATTTTATATAGAAAATTTATAGATTTTATATTCTTGGAATTGGATGGATAAAAATAAAAATCTTAAAAAGACTCGGTTGAAATCACGATTTATGTATACGGTTTTTGGAGCAGAAAAAAGGTGCGGGTCCACAGATCCGACCCGACATATGTAGTTATGTACTGCTAAGTGCTAAGCTTAATCGTCTCCACTTGTTCGTTCCTTGCTCATATTTAGCCCTAATTTGAGATTTTGTTCACAAATACAAGATCACCATTAGACTTAACATCAATTGAATTCATAGATTTAAGAATAAAATCGTGTTAATGGTAGTCAACACGAGTACGCAATATGAATTCGGAATCTCATTGTGATAATCTACCGTTGTTCTTCGCAGATGAAAACGAAGATTGGAATCTGACTTAGATGAAGGTGATATTCTTTTAACCTATTCATTGATCTAGTTTTTGCGGAATTGAATTCTCGATGCTTGATATGTGTATATGCTCGATCTCTAACTAAAGGTTCGATCACCTCCGATTTTCTATTTTTTTCGTGACTATTATATCGTCATAACTTCCTAATTTACGAATCTGTATTGGAATTGCTGTTTAATTAGTATGAGAATGAATCAATTTTGATTTATGATTACTCAGTTATCTATTCAGTTAGTTGTTTTGAGCGTATAATTCGATTCTGGCATTGTAGCTTTTGATTTATGAAGGTTATGTGATGGACTTAGATATGTTAATTCTTGATTTATTGTTCGATAGGATCAATCCACAGTAAGTAGTGTAGTTTTAGTTCTAAGAGATCTATTATGTGTTCCATTTTAATGTATTTGTTGGAAACTAAATATGTTGTAGATACTACCTCTTAACCTCTTTTCTTTAAGTATTCTTATTCTTATATTATACTTGTTTATAATCGCTAACTTTGCTAATTAAGGTTATGTTGTTTCATAGATATGGAATGGAGTGCTTTTAGTGGTCGACGATAATAAACTATTGAAGGTATAAGTTTTAACACAATGTTGTACTACAAAGTGCTACTTTTAATCTTCTCAAACTCTAACATTTCATGACTTTATGCCATGAATAAAACTACTAGCAATTGAAGTTACCCTTTTCTGTTAATATTATTTTGTCCTAATGTGTTTGTATTGATTGTTTTGCAGTCTTATGAAACTACATGTTTTAATACATGTTTGTATATATGTAAGTATCCATATGTTGTGAATACGTGGAAATTTCTTAGTAGCCGAATATTGAAGCTGATGATGGCATTTACTCCACACTGTCAGTTGGAGCTGCAGGGTAACTCTCATGTTTAGAGCACTTGATTCAGGTACATTAAATTCTCTATAATTTAAATTTGTTATCGTGTCATGTGTGTATCACTTGTTCTAGTTCTAGTTATATATCTTAAAAGTGAATGCCACTCCTATCGAGACTATAATGTTTAAATATTAGAATGTTTTAGTGTTGAAGAGTAAATATATTACTTTTATGTTTTTTTTAATGCTTATAATCCTCAAGATTTCTTAAAAATAAAAAAGACTTTCTTTCTAAAGGGGATCTACTATTCATACAATTTATCTATTTTTAAATTAACTCATCTGTATTTTTTCTGTACTTTTTTAATTTGCTTTTTCTTACATTCTGTACTTTTCTGTACCTTTTCTTTTGTTTTTAAATCAAAAATGGTATAATGAGTAATAAAAATTGGTATGGAGAGACTCTCCCTTATAAAGTCATGTAAAATGAAAGTAGATATTATATAATTATATAAGTAAATAAAAAAAAAAAATAGATAAGTTAACTGAAATGAGTGCCTAATCTAGGACAAGAGGACTAATTGCCATTATGTACAATATATGTTAAGAAACCAAGGGAAGGACATATAAGTATGAGTTTAAGTATATATTTATAAATTTTACTTCTTTTTTTATTTTTTTTATTATATGTAGTGTATATTAGTGATTCAGAAGTTAATGATAACAATCGCCAAATGATCAACGAATGTGTATGAATTAATCAGTAATTTTGTAACTGCCATCGCATGGAATGGGCAAATTATAAATGGTTAATCTAAATTTACATTACTATTCTTGTCCCAGAAATCATTGATGCCAACCCGTAATCAAGAATCGCAATAACAATACGAACAAGAAACGAAGGGATGAACCCAAACAAATATACTTTATTCAATGAATCTGGGTTACATTCAAACAGATACAAATACATGTATACATACTACATCAAACGATGCCATGAACTATTGCATCGCTTCAACACAAACCGCTTCTAATATTATAACTGCTAATATGTTTCCTGCGTATGTGTTTTTGTTGGCCCATGGCCCAAAACGTAAAACATAACGGCCCTTTATTTAATATTACTAACTTGACCCATTCCTAATTACTTTGGCCCATTAACTATCAAACTTGGGTTGAACAATTAAGTCTAACAATCACCCCCTAATTGTTAACCTATGTTTGTGATGAGTTTTCTATTCCCTAATACCCTAACTTGATTAACATACGTAGCGGAAATAAATAACTTAATTTAGGGCAAATGAAACTAAAACCCTAAAGGATCTTGACTTAATAAATAAAGCAATAACAAATCAGATAAATAAGAAAAACACTAACCTTAGAGAAAATCGAATTTCTCTCACGCAGACCACCTAGCAGAACTTCTTTAGTTGGAGGCGAGTACCCAAACCAGAATACCTCTAATGCTTCACACCCAAGAACTCCAGAGAAAGAAGAATTTTCGACTTCCCAGTGAAAATTCGTACAAATTCGTATATCATTAGGTATAGGCTAGACCCCTATTTATATAGGGAGGAAAATCCCATGGTTTTGGTAGATTTAACATTCAGCCGCCGGCTAAACCCTTCAGCCGGCGGTCGGACTAACTTTCTGCCCAAGAATTCGAGATCTGATCCGCGTTTTCACCGACTTCAAAATTTAGCCACAGGCTAAAAATCGGCTTCCAGATTCTTCCACATTTTTGATCACTTTTGATTTCTAATTAATTAAATTACTAAACCAATTAATTAAATATAATATTAATACTAATTAATATTATTCCTTATTCATTTCTTTTGACTGTTCATTGAGGGCAACCCAAAAAGAACTTTTCTTTTAATGATAGTCTTACCAATTAGTTATGATATTAGACAATATCCCAACAGTCTCCCACTTGGACAAATCATCAACTATTATTGGTCTAAGTCTCTATCCTATTAACTAAGTAAAGAGTGTCTATCCTATTAACTAAGTAAAGAGTGTCATCCAACGCAACTGCCGAACTCTGAATCATATCTTAGAGTCAGCCCTTTAGATAAGTGATCAACTATCCCTTTGTTCTACTGATATCGTATGAATCGAGACATGGATTTTAATCAATCTCAAGATTCATATTTATGCTTTCTAATCTCCGATTATATTGACTTTATTAGACTATTGATTTTGCACATATCAACTTAGTCCCGGCTAGGTCTAGCACTTTAAAGTCAACCTTTAATTATTAGAGGGTCCATGATATCGCTTTTCCATTTAGGCAAAAGGAACAAATAAATTTTGCATAGATAGTAACAGTCAACTTATCATGTCATACCTAGCGTATCCTTTATGACTGCATATACGCACAGCGTTTGAATGAACTAAAGTATAACATATTTGAAAAACTAGAAACTCAATGTATCTCCATTTTAAGAATAGACGATATTATTATCTTAAAATCGCTCATGATTTAATCCATGAAGTGATCTCTTTAACTTTTTAAGTACGGCTTTCTCCAATACTTAAATCCATATCAAGTACCAATGAGTGTTACAACATTCTCCATGCTATGTCTAATCTCCATAGGCAATCTACTAACACTCCATGACAGTCTTAAATCATTACTTACTTCCAGGAGTATGAACGACTGAGGAGGTTTGAGTAAAATCAATTACTCGAGAAGTGATTTCTAAACATGCAAAATGTGAAACACAACGACATACAATAGTAAATGGTAGAAATCCTTCCAATAAATAAATCTCCATTATTTAATCACCAAGTCTATAACAGTTTCTATCATTGTTTATAACGTTTCAAATTCAAATTAACAACTAATACTTTACATTATCACTTAAACCTATGCTCCTAGCATGTTCATTGTGCTTGGACTTTTCCAGTAGCTTTGTGAACGGATCGGCTGGATTTTCCTTTGATCTTATGCTCTTCACAATCACGTGTCCTTCTTCTATTTTCTTTCGAACGAAATGGTATTTTCTTTCAGTGTGCTTTGACTTTCCGTGATCATTGGGTTCCTACTCAAGGCAACTGCACTTTTATTATCACAGAATATAGCAATAGGATCTTGTACAGTTGGAACAACTTCAAGATCTCCAATGAAATTCGTCATCTATATAGCTTCCTTTACAGCTTCACTAGCTGCAATATACTCAGACTCGCATGTGGAGTCTGCCACTGTATCTTGCTTGGAATTTTTTCATGTAACTGCTCCCCCATTTAGTAGGAATACCCGACCAGACTGTGAACGACAATCATCTCTGTCTGTTTGGAAACTAGCATCACTATAACCCTTTAATCTAAGTTCTTCTTCTCCACCATAAACTGAGAACCTGTCTTTAGTATCTCTCAAATACTTGAGAATGTTCTTTACAGCTGTCCAATGACCTTCATCAGGATTTTGCTGATGTCGACTCACTAAGCTCAAAGCAAATGAGACATCAGGTCTTGTACATATCATGGCATACATGATCGATCTCATTGCCGAAGCAAATGGGATTCGACTCATCTTTTCCAATTCTTGCTCAGACTTTGGACAAAGATCCTTACTGATCTTTATGCCATGATGTAAGGGTAGATTCCCTTTCTTAGAATTATCCATATTGAATCTTTTCAAAATTTTATCTAAGTATGTATCGTGGCTGAGTCCTATGAGACGTTTTGACCTATCTTGATAAATCTTTATACCATGGATATATGCTGCATCTCCAAGATCTTTCTTAGCGAAACACTTTCCCAATCAGTCTTTTACACCTTGTAAATTTGGGATATCATTTCCTATGAGCAGTATATCATCCACATATAACACTAAGAATACTACAATGCTCCTACTGAACTTGACAAATATACAGGGACTCATTTTCACTTCTAGAAAATTCAAACTCTTTGACTTTCTCATAGAAGCAGAGATTCCAGCTACGAGATGCTTGTTTAAGTCCATAAATGACCTTTTCAAGCTTACACACTCTATTAGGATACTTTACACTTTCAAAACCTTCCGGTTGTGCCATGAACATATCCTTTGTCAGTTTTCCGTTAAAGAAAGCGGTTTTGACATCCATCTGTCAAATTTCATAATCATGAAATGCAACTATGGCTAGCATTATCCTAATTGACTTAATTTTAGCTACTGGTATCAATTACATGGGTTTGAGTATAGCCCTTTGCTACTAACATAGCTTTATAAGTGTGTACTTTCCCATCCATGTCTGTTTTTTTCTTGAAGATCCACTTACAACCCACCGTCTTAAGACCGGGTATAGTGTCAACCAAATTCTAAACTTGGTTGTCATAAATAGACTGAATTTCGCATTTTATAGTTTCCTTCCACTTAGCAGCCTCAGGGCATGCCATCGCTTCTTTGTAGTTAGTAGGCTCATCTAATTCACACAGTGTACTATTACTTATCTTATCCTCTTCCTCTATTTGGAAACCATAATAGAACTCGGAAGGATTGATAACTATACTAGATCTGCGAACGGGTAAGGATATGTCTTCAGATTTAACAGGCGTCTCCGCCTCTCGTTGAACTTCAGTGTTTATTATAGGTTCTTCATCGGTATATTCTTGAATTTCTTTAAGATCAATCTTACTCTCACTGTCATCTTTAGATATCATTTTTCTCTCAAAGAACAGTCCTCTTCGAGCTACAAAGATCACATTATCCTTGGGTCTGTAGAATAAATATTCAAATGACTCTTGTGGATAACCGATGAAAAGACACTTTTCAGATCTGGAGTCTAGTTTGTCCTGAGTTTCTCGTCTAACGAAAACTTCACAACCTCAGATTTTGATGTGACCAAGAGAAGGACATTTTTCCTTCCACATTTCATACGGGGTCTTTGAAACTTTCTTAGTGGGTATCTGATTTAAGATATGAGCGGCTGTTTCTAATGCGTAACCCCAGAAGCTTGTCGGAAGTGTTGCTCGACTCATCATAGACTAAACCATATCTAACAAGGTTCTATATGTCCTCTCAGCAACACCATTAAGTTGTGGTGTTCTAGGTGGAATCAATTGTGAAACTATTCCACATTCTCTAAGATGATCGAGAAACTCGATACTAAGGTATTCTCCTCCCCTATCGGATTGGAGTATCTTTATATTTCTGCCAAGTTGGTTCTCTACTTCATGTTGATACCTTTTGAAAATTTCAAATGTATCCGAATTATGTTTAATCAAATAAACATATACATATCCACTGAAGTCATCAGTAAATGTAACGTAGTTGAGAAATCCTTTTTTCTCCTTCATATTGAATGTAGTCTATCACTTTGAGATCATGAGAACCTTGATTTCCATCTTTTGTAGCGCATTGGAATGGTTCACATACATCTGTATGTAACAAGTCCAATAGTCATTCACCTCTTTCACACGATCCCGTAAATGGTGATTTAGTCATCTTGCCCAGTAAACAAGATTCGCATATATCATTCGATTTGAGGTCGAATGACTCCAACACTTCATCCTTTTGGAGTTGGGCGATGCGTTTCTTGTTTATGTGCCCAAGACGACAATGCCACAATTTGGATTTATCAAGCTCATTAGACGAACCAACATTTAAAATAACATTGCTAACACATTCAAGATTTTCATATATGCCATTGTAAGGAGAAGCTTTAAAAATAAAACTATCATTTAAATAAACCAAAATATCACAATTCTCATTGTCAAATGAAAACCGATAACCATCCTTAAACAAAGCATGAATTGAAATAATGTTTATAGTCATTTCTGACGAATAATAGCAATTATTTAAATCTATCCTAACTCCATTGTTTAGCATGAGCTCAAATCTTTCAATCTTCGTCACATGTACAATTCTTTTGTTTCCCATAACTAGGTTGAGCTCTCCATGCTTCACACTTCTACTTTCCTTTAGCCCCTGCAATATAGTGCAAATGTGATTACCACATCCTGTATCCAGATTTCACGAATTAGAAGTTGTATTATGGAGTTCGATCATAAACGTACCCGAGTGAATACTCTTTTCGACCTTTTCGTCTTTAAGGTCCTTCAGGTACTGTGGGCAGCTACGCTTCCAATGCTCATTTGTGTTGCAGTAGAAGCACACTGCTTCCTTTGGGTCATTAACAAGCGCAATCGCAGAATCATTCATTTTCTTAGACCCACGAATGGACTTTTCATTAGCAGTCTTCCTTTTCCAATTTGAATTTGACCTCTTTCTTTTCTTTGCACTTTAACCAACAGTTAACACAGGAGCTACATGATACATCATCTTTCTTGATTCCTTGCTCAGCAATTTGTAGCAAGTTGTGGAGTTCCATTATTGAGCCTTCTTTCTCATTCATATTCATCTGATATGACATTACAAACTGATTGTAGACAGCTGGTAGACTGGATAGAATTATGGCAATGGAAAACTTTGTATCAAACATCATATTTAATGATTCCAACCTATTAAAGTACCATTTCATCTCACAGAAAAAGCACATATAAAAGCTCCAGGTTTGGGTTTGCAAGCCATGAGGGATTTGATTGTTGTTGGTTAATGATTATGTGTAAAAATTCAGTGGTGATCAAAGAGTTAACTGCGGTTAACACAGTGTTCAGTGTTCAGAGCCAGTGATTTTGTGTTTATGTAATTATATTGATATGTGTTAAGTGTTATGTGTGTTGCTTGTTTGATTGCCTGTGTATTCACTAAGCAGTTGTGCTTACCCGTTTCAGTGTTTATGTTGTAAGTAGATGAGTTAGTAGAGACACGTGGATAAAGAATGTGTTCATGGTAGTGATATGGATATGGAGCATGCTTCTGGTTAGAATGTGCTTCTTTCTTTTAAATTGTTGTTTTGATAATCAATTGTGTAAATCGCCCAAACAAAGTTTTCGAAGTAAATATGTTGGTCAATGTATAGTAGTTGACTTTGAAAGTCAAACTGAGTTATGGTGTCTAGTGTATGTGGTTGTCAAGTGTATGAAGTTATATGATTTGTTTGATTTGGGTCAAAGTGTTGAATTGTAGAAATAGATCAAAAGTGATTGGTTGGTCAAATGTGAAGTTGACATATAGTCAACAGAGTTATAATGGTCAAACATATGTGGTATTGGGTAGAGTTGTAGTTGTACATGGTTGTTTGGTTAAATGGGTTGAAAGTGTCAAAACGGGTCAAAAGAGTTAAATCATGTTAGAATGTACTTATGTGGGTTTGGTCAATGGTGTTAGACTTGTTTTGGTATGTTGAAAATGTGTGCAAAAAGTTAGAGTCAAAATGTTTATGATTTGTGAATTGGGTTGTAGTCAAAAAGTGGTTAAAATGGTCGAAAAGAGGTTATACGTCCGTTTTCTCGTAAAACGTGTATTTTGGATAATTTTAAAAAGGGAAAGTTTCGTATTGGCATTATGGAGGTGCCTGCAAATTTTCAAGGTCTAACTCAAAACGGTTCAAAAGTTATGTGGGTTTGAATTTGGTCAAAAATTTGAGTCTGTTACCACTAGAACAGGCTTGTTCTAGTATAAAACAAGCTTGTTCTAGCTAAAACAAGGTTGTTTTACCTACCTGTACTACATGGTTGGTAATTTGCATACCCCGTTGTCTTGTTTTGGGTCAAAATGTAAAGATGATAATACGGTATCAAATATACGAGATGTGGGACCGAGCTGTGGGAACCGGAAAATTTTTTTTTCGAGTTTTGGGGCGTTTCAAGTTAGTATCAGAGCAATGGTTTAAGAGAGTTAGGTGATCCATGATATGATTGCTTAAACTTAAACTATTGTATGTTGTTTGAATTGCTATGATTATGATTATGCTAAATAGCTAAACGTTGTAGTTTGTATGTGCAAATAAGGTAGATAAGTAGTGAAGTAGTTTTTGATTATGTGTTTAATTGATAAATTGTTATTATTGCGTGTTAACTGTTAAATGAGTTGTGTGTTATGTGTTTGTGTGGGAATCATATTAGAAATCGATGATATAAGATAACTTGAGAAGGAAGTGTGTATAACATAATATGTCTACGCCTGATCACCGTAGTTATATTATGCTATTTCACATGGAATTGTTGGAGTTATCAAATATCAAAGTGATTTAGTTTGATTATTAGGATAGAGTGTAAGCGAAGAGGTGTTTAAGCTATGTGAACTATATGTTAGATATCATGATTAGAAGAGATAATAGAGGGAGTAGGAGTAATAGATTTGTATATAGTGATATGTATTTCACTCATTATGTGAAACCAATATGTAAGGGGCATATGATTAAGAGTTTGTAGAGTTAGTGTTGATAATGTGCTTGAGTAGAATTAAGTGATGTATGCGTTTATGTATTACCAGTGAATTAAGTGAAGTGTTCTAAAGATGATTAGGTGTTTGTACAAGAGCAGAGATAGTATTAAGACTGAGTAGTACGAGTGCCATTCGTGAGGACACGAATGAAATAAGTGGGGAAGAGTTGTAACACCTCGAATTTTAGGAAATTAATATCGTACACGGATATATTTTTATTATGAAATATTATTATGTAAATAACGAGATATAGTGAAAAACGTAAACGGTTTTATCAGTTCCAGACTGTAGGGTTTAAAAGGAGAATAAAATTAAATTACTTATATCTAATATTACACACACATACGTACATAATTCTAGAGAGATTTAGAGAGCGGGAGAAAAAGAGAGGAAAACCTCAGGGACGATTCCTAGCTTTAATTCTTCAATCCAATTTATGATTCAAGCTTTAGGGATTCGAATTAATCCTCCTTTCATCATCTATCTTATCTTATGTAAGTTGAATTTTTATGTTCTTAATCTAGGGTTTATGGGTTTTATGGGGTTTTGATGGGTTTTGATAAATTGAGGGTTTTAAACCGAAATTGAAGTTAGAAATTGATTGAATTAGTGCTAGTAAGTGTTTTTATGATTGTTGGTAATCATTTAACCTAGTGAGAGTGATGAAATTATGATTAGTGTTCTTGAGCAAATTTAGGGTTTATGTCAAAGTGTTATAAAATGATGATATAAGCTTAAAGAGGTGATTTATGAGGTTAATAGAGTATGATTATAAAAATAAAGTATGAATTAAAGTAGTGAAATATGATAAGTGAAAAAATTATGAGTGATGATTATGATGATTCATATGAATTCATTAAGTGAGTTTAAAAGTGATTAGTGAGGTGGTTTGGTGTAATTGATTTAAAGAATTAAAACAAGTGAAATCAAAGTGGGGGAGGGAGTTAATATGATTAATAGTTAAGTTAAAGATGATTAAGTGTATATGTTATCATGTATGATGATGTAGGTGTTGAAGACGTGGAGTGCTTTCATTGGTGAAATCGTTGTCTAAGAGACTGTGGTGAGTGATACGGGGGTTAAACAGGTGATGTGATTGTGTAGGACCGAATAGCTTGCGGGCTAGAGGTTTACACTATCAAAGAATAAGTTATTTGTTATGTTTTTTTAAATATGTTTATTGCTTAAATTAGTTGTTGTGTTAAATTATTTGTTTATGCTTAATTTTTATGTGATTAAGTGTTATTTGGAAAGAAAAGTAGTGATTTTCTCATTAGCTTGATGTTAGCCAAGTAATGAGTAATTCACTAGCTTAAAGGTAAAGGAAAAGAATTGGGCGTGAAAGGTGATGAATAGTATATGATTCGATTGTGTTGGATTCCGGATTGCTTCCGAGCAAGCGGCTACACAATCGGGTGGAAGATGACTTGTTGATATATGTGGATTAAATAGTGATTATGTGGTGAACCGTGTATGAATTGATTGTATGTGTTTCTGGATAGCTTCCGAGCTAGTCATACAATCAAGTGGAAGTTGCTTGTTATATGTTTTGTTTATTATATGTGTTTAAGATTATGTTAAAAGGTGTTGTTGATTAGTGATTTGATTGTTGTTGGTTAATGATCATGTGTAAAGATTCAGTGGGTTAACACAGTGTTCAGTGTACATAGCCAGTGATTTTATGTTTATGTAATTGTATTGATATGTGTTAAGTGTTATGTGTGTTGCTTGTTTGATTGCCTGTGTACTCACTAAGCAGTTGTGCTTACCCGTTTCAGTGTTTATGTTGTAAGTTGATGAGTTGGTAGAGACACGTGGATAAAGAATGTGTTCATGGTAGTGATATGGATATGGGGCATGCTTCTGGTTAGAATGTGCTTCTTTCTTTTAAATTGTTGTTTTGATAATCAATTATGTAAATCGCCCAAACAAAGAGTTTTCGAAGTAAATATGTTGGTCAATGTATAGTAGTTGACTTTGAAAGTCAAACTGAGTTATGGTGTCTAGTGTATGTGGTTGTCAAGTGTATGAAGTTATATGATTTGTTTGATTTGGGTCAAAGTGTTGAATTGTAGAAATAGATCAAAAGTGATTGGTTGGTCAAATGTGAAGTTGACATATGGTCAACAGAGTTATAATGGTCAAACATATGTGGTATCGGGTAGAGTTGTGGTTGTACATGGTTGTTTGGTTAAACGGGTTGAAAGTGTCAAAACGGGTCAAAAGAGTTAAATCAGGTTAGAATGTACTTATGTGGGTTTGGTCAATGGGTTTAGACTTGTTTTGGTATGTTGAAAATGTGTGCAAAAAGTTAGAGTCAAAATGTTTATGGTTTGTGAATTGGGTTGTAGTCAAAAAGTGGTTAAAATGGTCGAAAAGAGGTTATACGTCCGTTTTCTCGTAAAACGTGTATTTTGGATAATTTTAAAAAGGGAAAGTTTCGTATTGGCATTATGGAGGTGCCTGCAAATTTTCAAGGTCTAACTCAAAACGGTTCAAAAGTTATGCGGGTTTGAATTTGGTCAAAAATTTGAGTCTGTTACCACTAGAACAGGCTTGTTCTAGTATAAAACAAGCTTGTTCTAGCTAAAACAAGGTTGTTTTACCTACCTGTACTACATGGTTGGTAATTTGCATACCCCGTTGTCTTGTTTTGGGTCAAAATGTAAAGATGAGAATACGATATCAAATATACGAGATGTGGGACCGAGCTGTGGGAACCGGAAAAAAAAAAAATTCCCAAGTTTTGGGGCGTTTCAATATAACTAAAATACTTTTGTCTATTTCATATTCTATGAAACTCCTAGATCTTTGAGATTCATTGATTCCTATCAATGGCGTGTTAATCTCGGTTATGCTCATCTACTATTCATGATTGGGATGCCGAGGATCATGAACAAGATGGTGAATCAACCATGCAAACCCCGCGTGATCCCCGGCTCGAGTACGTTCGAGAATCGCGAGTCTCACATCACCTCTCGCTTATGTCCTCATATTAATGTGCCGGTAAACCACACACGCTCCATTAACAGTTCATACCGGAGATGTGCGAATTTCATGGGTTAGCATACTATTCATTATTTCCTATAGCTAAAACGGGATTTTGTTTTAGTATTTTAGGTCTACTTTTAATCTTGACGTCATCCTATCAAAAGTCCTCGGTAGCTCCATCGAACGCACAAAGAAGCGGAGAAGCAGGTCAGCTCGAAGCATATTAAAAACATGTTCTTTAGGGAAGCAAAGCGACCCGCCTTATACCTCTCTTATAGTTTGTTCACCATGGGTGAGCCGATTTATCAATTGACTGACGATGTATTTAGACTTTAATTATACATACATATATATACATATATACATATATATATACATATATACATATATATATATACGTATATACATATACGTATATATATATGTGTATATGTATATATATACATATATGTATATATATATATATATATACACATATATATATACGTATATGTATATATGTATATATATATATGTATATGTAATGAGAGGATCCAGGGGGAAGTGAGTTTTGCACCATCAGATCTACTTAATATGCATTGTGATGAATATTAACAATAAATATTTTTCTAATGATGTGAAGTTTTAATATGCATCGTAATGCATATTAGTTAATATTCATCATAGTGAATATTAACAATTTTTTAAATAAATATTTATCAACTAATGTTATGATTTAAAAGTGATATTCATTCGTTAAAATATTCTTTGCAGCATCAATTTTGATTACTATTTACAAGTAAAAATAATTTTTTGTTGACGTTTTGATTGATAATTGTAATATGCTTCTTGATGAATGCTAAACGCTTCCCCCTTCCCTCAAAAAATTGCTTCCCTCTTGATCCCTCCCCTGATATATATATATATATATATATATATATATATATATATATATATATATATATATCCTATTATACATATAATATCACTTAAAGTTTAGGGTTCTATTTTAAACCTTTTAAAATTGAGTGGTCTATTAAAATATTAGTATCTAAATTGTAAAATTACATTACCTATTTAGATAATTCCTTTTGCTAATTTATCTTTACCTACATACTATTACATATAATTGTATGCTACTATTTATTAAGCTATGACTCTGATACCACTGATGTGTTTTCTATTCCCTAATACCTTAACTTGATTAACATACGCAACAGAAATAAATAACTTAATCTAGGGCAAATGAAACTAAAACCCTAAAGGATCTTGACTTAATAAATAAAGCAATAACAAATCAGATAAATAAGAAAAACACTAACCTTAGAGAAAATTTCATTTCTTTCACGCAGACCACCTAGCAGAACTTAGTTGGAGGCGAGTACCCAAACCAGAATACCTCTAATGCTTTATACCCAAGAACTCCAGAGAAAGAAGAATTTTTGACTTCCCAGTGAAAATTCGTACAAATTCGTATATCATAAGGTATAGGCTAGACCCCTATTTATATAGGGAGGAAAACCCCACGGTTTTGGCAGATTCGACATTCAGCCGCCGGCTAAACCATTCAACTTCTGCCCAAGAATCCGAGATCTGATCCGCGTTTTCAACGACTTCAAAATTTAGCCGCAGGCTAAACCATTTAGCCGCAGGATAAACCATTTAGCCGCAGGCTAAAATCCGGCTTCCAGATTCTTCCACCTTTTTAATCACTTTTGATTTCTAATTAATTAAATTAATAAACCAATTAATTAAATATAATATTAATACTAATTAATATTATTCCTTATTTATTTCTCTTGACTGTTCATTGAGGGCAACCCAAAAAGGACTTTACTTTTAATGATAGTCTTACCAATTAGTTATGATATTGGACACTATTCCAACAGTTTGTTCTTCATATCTGCAGGTTTCTTCCTTCACGTGATGATGACAAACTCATCATCCCTTGACATGCTTTCTTCACTTTCACTATATCCTTGGTGAGTCTCTTGTTCACCTTTGTTCTTCATTAGAAAAACACTTTTGTCCATCAAATTTCAACCTTCACGTTTGTCTTCTTCAAACAAACCAACACCTATTTGTTGGTCTTTATCTTTGGCATCACACCCATCCACTTCAACTTGATCATATCACATGACCTTTCTTCTTTCTTGTTTCCATTCAATCTATCAAAGATTTTTTTTGTTTGCCTCACATAACTTCTTTGCGGTTGCCTCACACAACTTCTTTGTCGGTTTCCTCACACAACAACTTCTCGCGGTTGCCTCACACAACAACTTCTCGCGTAATGAATCTTGTCTCTCTCTCTTCGATTTTTCTGAATCGAATTTGGGTTTCTCTAACCCGTTCTGAATCGATCTAATCCCGATCGGTTCTTTTCTTTCTCTTGAAAACGATCTACTCCCGATCAATTTTCTTCTTTCTCTTTACTTTCTCTGATTCGATCTTCACGCAATCGTGTCTCTCTTCTTTTTCCCTTCCTTCTTTCTCGTAATCGAATCACTCGATTTATTGATCAACTCACTCGATCTTTGTAACTGTTTTCTGATTGTTGTTTATTACAAACAAACAATCCTCTCGCCTTTGTCTTCCTTGGATTGCAACAATGATTCTCAATCTTCTTTGAACCCTCGGCTCTGATACCAATTCTTGTCCCAGAAATCATTGATGCCAACCTATAATCAAGAATCACAATAACAATATGAACAAGAAACAAAGGGATGAACCCAAACAAATATACTTTATTCAAAGAATCTGGGTTACATTCAAAACGATACAAATACATGTATATATACTAAATCAAACGATGCCATGAACTGTTGCATCGCTTCAACACAAACCGCTTCTAATATTATAACTGCTAATCTGTTTCCTGCGTATGTGTTTTTGTTGGCCCATGGCCCAAAACATAAAACATAACAGCCCTTTATCTAATATTACTAACTTGACCCATTCCTAATTACTTTGGCCCGTTAACTATCAAACTTGGGTTGAACAATTAAGTCCAACAACTATCATGTCCTGAAAGACTGAAACCCTAATCAAGTTTGATTTTTTATAACAAATCCAGGTTTTTTCTTATGATGATTCTTAATTAGTGCACGTGGAAGTTAAGAGGGGATGTTTGATATGTCTTGTAATCAGATTTTGATTAAAGTTAGGGATAATTATATAATATTACACTTAGGCTAAAATAAATAGAATATAAGTTTTATAATTTATGAAAAGATAGCATCTTGGTCTTGCAAAGTTATGAATAACAAGGAATTGTGAGTTGTATCCAGTATTGTGGGTTGATGTAGCACTAGATTAAAGTTCAAAATGGGGGCTAAGAATATTTGGCCTAGTGGAAATTGAGCGTATATTGATTTTCTCTCAAGGAAATCAAGTATGCCATTTGAGTTTAAACTGTTGGATTTGAAGTTGGAGTACTTATTGTTATTTTTCATTGCTGCTTTTGTAGGAGAAAGAGGTTAGCAGAGATGAAGCAAGTTGCAAAAATTGCAAAGTTTGGGTCAGTGATGCTCATTTCTGGATCAGATTTTGTGCGTGAGGTATCACATGCTCCATCCGATGTGTGGATTCTTGTTATCTTGTACAAAGATGGGTAATTACTACTACAACCTTACTCTATCTGTTGTTTATTTTGTTCGTTATTAGCAATTGGGTTCTTTAGTAGTATATAGCGTTCTATGTGTATACGTGTGGTAATAATAATAGGCAGTGATTTATGAATAGGTACCCTGCATATTTCTTTTAGTAGTTTTAATTTCTGATTTAGATTACCTTTTAGTAGTTTTAAGTTTTATACATGATTTGTATTTACATTATGAAATGGATCAACTTAAGCCATTGTCAGCCTATTCCACCATATCGTGGTGGTCCTCTACCTTACACTATACCAACTTGTGGAGTACACGATCCCATTGGTGGTATGCCTAATGTTCCTCAGGTTATATCATTTAATAATCTATTTTTACAATTAAAAGGATATTTATGTATTAAAAATACACTATGGGAAACTTTTGACATGTTTGACACATTTCACCTCTATCTGACTTTTTTGATTTACCCGTGTAACCCATTAGACATATGATATATCCTGAACCGACCTATTTTCAAGTAAATGGGTTGAAATTGCCACTTCTTAAGGAATAGGCCTGGAAATGTGTGTATTATACTTGTTATTTATGTTGTGACAGGTTCTAGAAGAAGACCTATATGGTACCCATTCATTTGTGAGATCTCACAGGTTCTCCATTCATTTGTTTCTAGAAAAAGACCTATATGGTACCCATCATTTTAGTTCCAATTATGATATACTTGTTCTGATTTGTTATTAATTGTGGTTAATTATCATTTTCATATGTCATTATTATTTGCAGATACTTGGACTATTTTGTTAAAAGCTTAAAATCATAAGAGGATCAGAAACATTGGAAGCAGATTTACATCCAATTTTCACGTGTACATCATGATGGTTCATCTTGCTTATTATTTCAATGCGACCATATTTTCAATTAATAACTAATGTTTTAAATGTAACTATGAAACACTATCATGATCTATTGATTTTTTAAATCTGTTTTGCAGTGATCATTTGAGGGGACATATGATTCGAAGACTTGAATGTTTATTGCTTTTGGTTGTTCCAGACTATAATTTCAAACACTAGTTGATGTTTTGTTTTATTGTTTGTGTTGAATTATATAGTTTGGATCAAATGAATTGTATGTTATGTGAATGGAAATGGAATTTTGGATTATTGTTATTATTATCATTTTGCAATTTATTAGTTTTTAATACTTTTTATGATAGGTGTTGCAGGTATCAAGCTTGTGGTTTTATATTCTTACCTAGTGATGGAAAGCCATTTTGTCACAGGTGTTAGTGATGACCCTTTTATGTCACTTCCTTGCAATTACCTGAACCTAATAGTGACGACTTTCATTGGTTAGTGACAAACTTCAGTGATGATATCAGTTGTCACAAATTAAGTGACGACTTTATTTTCCTCACTTGTCAGTGACAATTTAGCATTTTGTCACTATTTTAGATTTGTGACGGACCTATAGTGACAAAAAATGACGACTTGATATTTGTCACTAATGTATGTTTGTGACGCATTTTCAGCCTTTAGTGACGAAATTTGACATGTCACTAAAGCCATTTTTCTTGTAGTGATATATAGATATGTGCTTATATCCCACACTCGATGCCATAGAGTTCGAGGCTGCTAAAAAATTGGAGTCGAAGTAGGAGCAGACTGGGTTACACTCTACCCTTTCATACAAATTCCAGTATGATATTTTACCTTCTACCTGCATCAAAACTTTGTTAGTGTCTAAGGAAAAACACTCAAAAAAATGAATTAGTATAACATCAAGATAAGGAATTTTAAACATTGTAATAATTTGATCAAACACCTTTCAAGCACAAAATCACAAAGCTTAATGTTCATAATAACAAAGTTCTTGAATTATAGTTTATATTAGATATGAATATTGACATGAAAAATCATATACTTTCATAATCAGTTTAAAAAGATGGTAATTACATCAACCTTGATCTGCACACAAAAATTGCTAAAATGTCTATTCAATTTCTCAATGATCAACGGTAAACAACATCACATCACACAAAAACATAAAAATCCTTACCAAATTCGAATATAACCAGCATCACCGCCATAACATCTTTTCCAATCCTTCTAAACTTGTGTGGTCCCGTTTAAGCACCAAGCAAAAGAAGTGAAACAATCTTGTAAGAACATGAAAAATACAAAGAAGATTTTGATACCAAATCCCTAATCTTATTAATATAGTTTATATTAGATATGAATATTGACATGAAAAATCATATACTTTCATAATCAATTAACAAAGATGGTAATTACATCAACCTTGATCTGCACACAAAAATTGCTAAAATGTCTATTCAATTTCTCAATGATCAACGGTAAACAACATCACATCACACAAAAACATAAAAATCCTTACCAAATTCGAATATAACCAGCATCACCGCCATAACATCTTTTCCAATCCTTCTAAACTTGTGTGGTCCCGTTTAAGCACCAAGCAAAAGAAGTGAAACAATCTTGTAAGAACATGAAAAATACAAAGAAGATTTTGATACCAAATCCCTAATCTTATTAATATAGTTTATATTAGATATGAATATTGACATGAAAAATCATATACTTTCATAATCAATTAACAAAGATGGTAATTACATCAACCTTGATCTGCACACAAAAATTGCTAAAATGTCTATTCAATTTCTCAATGATCAACGGTAAACAACATCACATCACACAAAAACATAAAAATCCTTACCAAATTCGAATATAACCAGCATCACCGCCATAACATCTTTTCCAATCCTTATAAACTTGTGTGGTCCCGTTTAAGCACCAAGCAAAAGAAGTGAAACAATCTTGTAAGAACATGAAAAATACAAAGAAGATTTTGATACCAAATCTCTAATCTTATTAATAAAATTAACAAGACGGATACAGCTATTTTTGTATCAGGGTTACAACCTTAGGGATAACCTCCATTCTTATTAATCGAGAAGATTGATAAGACGGATACATCTACTATGTATCAGGGTTTACAAAACCTTGGAGGTAACAATCTCAAGTTATGAGATCGGGTTTACCTAAAGATAACACTTAGGTAACACTGTGGTTTACCTTGGATAGGTAACACCCTTCTAATGTCTATGGGTCTCTTTATTTATAGAGACCCACAAGACTTACATTGGAAACACAAATACTTTAAAAGTCAAGACCTAGTACATAGTTTCCATACTTCTAAGGACAAGGGTATCTATTTATAAATTATAGAGTTGTCCTTTACAAGTTTTCCTAATAAATGTATAGAAACAAATCTATCCAAGCATGGTCTGCAACTTTAAAGCATGTTCTGCAGTTACTGTACATGTACTTCTGCTTTTAGAAGTTGACTAAGTACATATTAGGTAACTGACTGACCCATTAAGCAGTACTAACACTTGTAAATTATACTAGCAGTATTAACCATGTAATTTACAACAAGCAGTAGTCTGCTAGAATACTACTAACATTATTAACAATGGCGAGCAGTAGTAACCCTTCTAGCAGTATTAATATTGAAGCTTGGCTTGACAGTACTAACTTTGATACTCTAGCAATACTAACTCTGAAGTTCTTCTAGCAGTAGAAACATTGAAAGCAGTAGAAACTCCACGAGCAGTATTAATTTTTGTGCTAGTGGTACTAACTAAGGAATACTTACAAGCAATAGAAACACAGGTACTCAGGATGTCCATCCTCCCATTATTTATGTGCTAGCAGTACTAAATTGTGTGCCAGCATTACTAATTTTCCCATCCTCCCATTTACCTTGCAAATATTCCAACCTGTGTTTTCTAATTAGTTTACACTTTGTCTCATCAAATCTATAGTGTGACAAAAAAAATTTTATGTCACTTAATTTTCCCAACAATCTCCCCTTATTTGATGAAGACAAAACACTTTTTGTAAAATGATTACAGTCTTCCCATTTCACAAGTTTCTTTATAAACTTCAGAACTTGTCTCTATAAAGTTAACTTGAACAGTTTGATCTTTGAGTTGTATCTTTATGATACTTGTACCTGTTTGATATCTAATCTTTGAAGCTTTAATCTCCCCCTTAATATCAGCTACCCACTGTTGAATAGTTCTCCCCCTATTTTGCATCACCCTTCTTTAACAAGACGAATACAACTTCTATTGTATCGGGGTTAGATAACCTTAGGGAAATCTCTTAAATCCCTAATCTTGTTAAAGAAGGTTTGTATGATTTGGTTTAAACAGATTTCAAGCTCTTACCCTCAACAACACTTACAATGCTAAAAAAGAAAATTTTCAACTGATTTGAACATAAGAATGTTAACCCGTCACAGAATATCAACCCACCACTCTGAACATATAAATGTTAAACATCTCAGTTGAACACTTTATCATCAGTTTCATAACTATTGATTAGGCTTGAGCTAACCTTTGGGTCTGATTAGGAAGAGATTTGACGCGCTCTGAGAAACTTGTTTTCTTCAATCTTCTTTTGATTTCTTCGATACGAATTCTCTTGCTTGGAGTGGATCTTTGCAAATCTTGAATAGATTCGACGCGCTCTGATACCAATTGTGTGGTCCCGTTTAAGCACCAAGTAAAAGAAGTGAAACAATTTTATAAGAACATGAAGAATAGAAAGAAGATTTTGATACCAAATCCCTAATCTTATTTATAAAATTAACAAGACGGATACAACTAATTTTGTATCAGGGTTACAACCTTAGGGATAACCTTCAATCGTATTAATCGAGAAGATTAATAAGACGGATACATCTACTATGTATCAGGGTTTACATAACCTTGGAGGTAACAATCTCAAGTTATGAGATCGGGTTTACCTAAAGATAACACTTAGGTAACACTGTGGTTTACCTTAGATAGGTAACACCCTTCTAATGTCTATGGGTCTCTTTATTTATAAAGACCCACAAGACTTACATTGGAAACACAAATACTTTAAAAGTCAAGACCTAGTACATAGCTTCCATACTTCTAAGGACAAGGAACTAATGTATGGAAACTAATCTATCCAAGCATGGTCTGCAGTTACTATACATGTACTTTTGCAGTATTAACCATGTAATTTACAACAAGCAGTAGTCTGCTAGAATACTACTAACATTATTAACAATGGCGAGCAGTAGTAATCCTTCTAGCAGTATTAATCTTGAAGCTTGGCTTGGCAGTACTAACTTTGATACTCTAGCAGTACTAACTCTGAAGTTCTTCTAGTAGTAGAAACATTGAAAGCAGTAGAAACTCCACGAGCAGTATTAAGTTTTGTACTAGTAGTACTAACTAAGGAATACTTAAAAGCAGTAGAAACAATTACTCGAGCAGTAGAAACTATAACCAGCAGTAGTAATTGTTGTAGCAGTAGTAATGACTTGCAAGAATTCCAACTTGTGTTTCTTAATCAGTTTACACTTTGTCTCATCAAATCTATAGTGTGACATAAAAATTTATGTCATTTAATTTTCCCAACAAAACTCTCACTTGAGTTGGATTACCGTCCAATTTACTTGACTCGCATAAACTTCTGCCATGACATATATAATCAAAATAACAGAGAGAGTAGATGATGATGACGATGAAAGGCCAAATAAAAAAAAAAACATGTAGAAGACTTCAAGACCCCGGGTGGAATTGATTATCCAAATTACTTCCTTGTGATGACCATTAAATGCGAAGAACTGGAAGAAAAAAGAGTCGCATAGTTTCACGTTTCCCAATTTGGGCCCATTTAATTTTTAGCGCATGAAATCAAAATAATTGCTGCTGGAGGGAAGATCGTGGGGAACTGTTAACCTTTGGCGAAAAGAAAACCGTTTGCAAAAAAGAAAACCGCTTGAGAAATAACTGAAACCCCCTTTATTAGAGGGTTAGGATTCAAAGTCAACTTGATCCAATGGATAATATTCAAATTCAATGCCAAAAACAAATGTTTGAGGAAGTTAGACTCCTTGGCAACCATAGATAAGGGAAATTACAATATTCTCCGTAAATAATATATATAATCTCGTGTCTAATTCTTTCCTAGCAATCAATTTTTCTCCTTCCAAATCAACCAACGAATCGACATCGACTTTTTTGGTATATTAGTGACCATTTTCAGTTAACGAGATCAAATTAGTGACTATCCTTTTAGTCACAGACTATGTAAGAAAAGTGACCAAATTTGGTGAATGTGATGCATATCAAATTTGTCAATAGTTCTGTACTTATAAGCATATAGTACATATTACATTCTCTTAATAATTTTTTTTAGAATAGCAAGTATGACAATTTCACCGAGAAAAGTTCAATAAAATACAAGAATTTTAGAAAGAATGAAATTGTGCCATTGGTACAAAAATCGATTTACCCCCAATATCTTAAAAACTAATTATCTCACAAATAACAAATCGAAAAATCATAAAAATTACACTTTAAAATTCAGTGTTTTATCCTCGTCGATTTACCATCCCTCAAGGCATACTTTCGACGAATTTTTTTTCTTCATTTTTTGGTGGGTTTCACAAATTACTAACATATTTGTTAATGCTTGGTTGTACATTTAATTTAGGTTGAGGGTTTAGGGTTTAGAGTTTAGGGTTTAATGTTTAGGGTTTAGTAGGATTTAGGGTTTAGAGTTTTGTAAAGCGTTTAGGGTTTGGGGTTTGGGGTTTGGGGTTTGGGGTTTGGGGTTTAGGGTTTGGGGTTTATGGTTTTGCAAAAACCCTAACCCCAAAGCCTAAACCCTGAACGCAACAGTTTAACAGATATGTTAGTAATTTGTGAAACCCACCTAAAAACGAAGAAAAAAAACTCGTCAAAAGTATGACTTGAGAGATGGCAAATAAAGAGGATAAAACGCTGAATTTTATGGTGCAATTTTCATAATTTTTCGATTCTGCGTTTGTGAGATATTTAAGATTCAAAAAGATTGGGGTAAATGGATTTTTGTATAAATGGCATAATCTCATTGGTTAGGTATTTTTCTCGATTCCTGATAAAATCGTGAAACGTTACAAATAGGAAAAGTTTGTCAATATGCTTATTTAACGACCAACAAATATGGATTGGTTTGAAGAGTCTCTGTTGGAGATGAGATTAAATGATTGGTTTGGGACGGTAGAAGGTATCCAGTAAGATGAAACCGGAATCTTTGAGGGGAGTATAGGCATGAAAGTTTCATGTTTCAGTACTTGAATCACTTGTCTCATCGATGGCCGAACATCAGAATCAGGGTGTACACACCATAATCCAACGATCATCAGATGCTCGACTTTGTCTTACTTAAACTCTGACCCTAGACGAGGATCAACGGCTTGTAAAAGAGTCCCTGCCCCATAGAGCTCCCAAACCCATTCTAGCAGCCATATTTGATTTTCTGGAGCCTTGTACTGGATGGGTTTTCTCCCACAAGCTATTTTGAATGCAACAACTCCAAAACTAAAAACATCTGATTCTTTGGTTGATTTGCCAGTCAGTACACATTCAGGAGCCATGTAACCCATTGTTCCAGCCATCTTCGTTGTTTCTGAACCTTTCTCATGGTCTACCAACTTAGCTAACCCAAAATCACCTAGCTTTGCGTTGAAATTTGAATCCAACATCACATTACTTGATTTGATATCTCTATGCAAAACACATTGCTCCCATTCTTCATGTAGGTACAACAAAGCAGAAGCCAGACCATGAGCAATTTTGTACCTTGTGTTCCTGTTAACAAGCTTTTTTCCTTGAAGAGATGTGAATCTAAGCTTCCGTTTTCCATATATTCATAAACAAGCAGGAGCTTTCCTTTCTCATGACACCAACCGGTGAGCTGCACCAGGTTTCTGTGCCTCAATCGGCTAATGATACGTACTTCTGACGCATATTCATTGATCCCTTGTTTAGAACTCTTTGATACCCTCTTGACTGCAACATATGTATTTAGATCTTTCAAAAAACCTCGATAAACCCCACCAAAACCTCCCTCACCAAGCTTCTCAACCTCTGCAAAATTGTGGGTTGATTTAGCTAGTTCACGGTAAGAAAATTGTTTAGGCCCGGTGCCCATTTGAAATTCATTGTTCATCTCAACATCGACTCCACCTTTTTCTGCTTCTACGCTCCTGTTCTGTCTCAACAAAACACACACAATAACACCCAGAAAAGTAATAGTAACAAGTACTAATCCAACTATTAAACCCACCATTAAAACCACCTTGCTGTTTTTCCCATTAACTGGACCAGGACTCGGTATTGGTGGCAGCTCACTGGTTTCATCACCTGGTAAGTTCGAACTATCGAAAGTCCAAGATCTCACACTATTTTTCTGGAATAAAGCTCCAGTTGCTGCTGAAAAGCCAAAAATAACCCATTCGGGTAACAATTGCCTAAGATCAATAGTGTAGAAAAGACCATCTTTACGAAGAGCTTTATCATTTTGAAAACCAGTGAAAGAAACACTAAGATTTTTCAAATTCGAATCATACGTAATCCAAGCTTGACACACTCCCCCACCAGGTACATTACTTAACCATTTTTGAGACTTAGCAGAAGTAAGAGAGTTAATGCAGATACCCATATGATCACCAATTGAAGTATTTGTAGCATCTAATGGATCCCAATTACGGTTTCAAAAAGTATCAAACTCAACTGCAACAAATGGTATCAAACTAATATATGTGCCAATGACTGGAAGCCCCATGGATCCCCCAGTATATATCTCAGAATCATTCTGAGCTAGAAAGAAAGTGAGGCCATCACCGTAGTATGTAGTCGTATTTGAATCAATTACAAAAGTGAAATTTGTAGTGAAGCTTGCAAGCTCACCAGATCTACTGTCCCAAAGATGAAGTGGTCTGATGTACGTCGCTCGTCCTGCTTTCTGGCTGTTATCGGAACTTATCCAATCTGGGGTCAACTGGATACCACCATCAGTGATATTAGCTCCCTTGCCATCCATTACTATGTCGCGATTCAGATTTTGTGGACCAATATCTGTCAAATCGAATGTAATTGAGGCTGCATAAGGGATTGAAACAAAAAGGAAGTATGTGATCAGATGGGCCATGTAAAACTCCATGCTTGTGGATATTTACTACGGAGTATAAATTTGAAGGTTTGTTGTCAGACACTTTGCTCAACTTAACTATATCTATAACAGAAAGGCCATTGAATTGGTCTTGAGTTCGGTTTATGAGATTGTTTTATAAAATTGACAGAAAATATCAAAAATATTAAACCAGACATCCATGATTCTTTCTCGGAGCATACTGAAAAGTCAAACTGTCTGCATTTTATATGCAAATGAAACCAGGTCAAATACTGTGCATGTTTATTTTACTTTAGAAATATATATTATATATGTTGATTTACACCTTTAGACCACTGCATATGTGGACTTGTGGTCATACTATTACAAATGAATGTTGTCGGGAAAGGGGTCCGATTTACATATTTTAAGCGGGCCTGATCGTATTTAGGTTTGTGGGTTTTACCATAAAATTTGAAGGTTTGTTACCTCTATGTAAAACTAAATATGTTAATGACTCCATTCCAATCTTAGTTAAAGTATTACTTATGCGATGCTTAATACTTAATACCAATTGTCAACAGATACATATGAACAAACAATAATATATTACATGTCATGACATTGAATGCAATAGTGATGCAGATGAAGAATTTGTTGACGATGTTGTTTGCTTTGAGGAAATGGTACTCGATGATTGATTTTCAAGGATGGAAGTAACACCAAATAATGATGACATGGGAGGTGTTAAATAAGATGCTACTGGCATCTTTGAGGGGAGTATAGGCGGGGAAGCTTCAAACTTTAGTACTTGAATCACTTGTCTCATCGAAGGTCGAAATTCTGAGTCAGGGTGCACACACCATAACCCAACGGTCATCAAACGATTGATTTCTTCTTCTGCAAAATCAGTTCCCAGAAGTGGATCGACGGCTTCTAAAAGACCCCCAGTCCCATAGAGATCCCAAACCCATTCTAGTAACCGTATTTGCTTTTCTGGTGCCTTGTACTCAATGGGCTTTCGCCCACAAGCTATTTCTAATGCAACAACTCCAAAACTATAAACGTCCGATTCTTTGCTTGCCTTACCGGTCACTACACATTCAGGAGCCATGTAGCCTAAGGTTCCAGCTAACATAGTTGTTTGCGAGCCTTTCTCGTGGTCAACCATCTTAGCCAACCCAAAATCACCAAGCTTCGCATTGAAATTCGAATCCAACATCACATTACTCGATTTAATATCTCTATGCAAAACACACTGCTCCCATTCTTCATGTAGATATAACAAAGCAGAAGCTACACCATGAGCAATTTTGTACCTTGTGCCCCATGTCAACAAGCTTTTTTCCTTGAAAAGATGTGAGTCTAAGCTTCCATTTTCCATATATTCGTATACAAGCAGTAGTTCGCCTTTCTGATGACACCAGCCTGTTAGTTGGACAAGATTTCTATGCCTCAATCGGCTAATGATCTTGACTTCTGATGCATACTCCTTAATCCCTTGTTTGGAACTCTTTGACACCCTTTTCACTGCAACATACATGCTCGAATCTTTTAAGAACCCTCTGTACACCCCACCAAAACCTCCCTCTCCAAGCTTCTCATTCTCCGCAAAGTCACTAGTCGAACGTGCCAATTCCTTATATGAGAATCGTTTAGGCCCTGTGCCCATCTCGAATTCATTGTTCATCTCAACATCAAATGAAATTTCATCTGCTTCATCTTCTATATTTTTCTTCTTCTTTATCCTCCAAAAAACAAATGCAAGAACAAAAATTACAATAATCGTAACCGATATTCCAATCATTAATCCCATCTTGTTGCTGTTTTTCCCACTGACTAGATCTGGGCCTGGGTTCTGTCCTGGACTCGGCGGCATTCCTGGCTTTTCATCAACCTGCAAATCCGAACTATCAAAAGTCCAAGATTTCACGTTATTTCTCTCAAATACTCCTCCAGTTGCTGCTGTAAACCCAAAAATAACCCTTTCTGGCAACTCTTTCCTTAGATCAACTGTGTAAAAAAGTCCATCTTGACGTACAACCGTATTATTTTGATAACCAGTGAAGGAAACACTAAGATTTTTCGAAACGGAATCATAATTAATCCAAGCTTGACATTCTCCCCCACCAGTTACATTACTTAACCATTTTTGAGATCTAATAGAAGTAAGAGAGCTAATGCTAATACCCACATGATCACCCATTGAAATATTGCTAGACACATTTGGATCCCAACCATTCCAAAAAGTATCGAACTCAACCGCCACAAATCTCTTCACCTCCTGAAGGGTTGTGCCGTTGACCGGAAGCCCCATGGCCCCACCAGCAGTCATCACAGAATTATTCTCAGCAAGAAAGAACGTGAGGCCATCACCATATACGGTAGCCCCTCTTGAATCAATCACAAAGGTGAAATTGGTAGAAAAACTTGCTAGCTCACCCGAAGTGTTGTCCCAAAGATGTAGTGGGCTCGTGTAAATCGCTCGTCCTGCTTTCTGGTTTCGTTCAGCGCTTATTCCATCCGGGGTCACTTGGATGCCCCCATCTGAGATATAAGCACCATCACCTTGTGTAAGTATCTCTCGATTCAGATTCTGCGTACCGATATTTGGTAAATTGAACGAGATGGAAGTTGCAAAAGGGATTGAAACAAGAAGAAGGTAAGTGATGAGATGGATCATTGAGAATGCCATGATTATTGGAAAATTGCTACAAAAGTAGCAGGTTATGTTCTTTTTTTTTTAACAATGAATATTACTCAAAAGTCAAAAGTAGTATGTTTTGTAAGTATGCTGAATTTTAATTTAAATGGAATTGTGTAAACTTATTGCTGAGTTGAATAAGTCATTAATCTTCTTAGCGGATATAAATATAGCTTTTATGATGATGTTGAAATATTGCCTAAAAAAGAAATGAAAATAAGCCGTCTCTGATTCTTTATCTGAACTTTAATAGTCATATAAGATTCAATCGAGACCGAGTTGTCTTCATTTCTTCAATGGAGCGATGCTCTGTTCCCATTCTTGACCAGTTCATCAAGTCAACCACGACCTAACTAACATTTTGCAACTCTATAGCTGTAATTAATATTTTTATAATGATTTTTTTTTTGGAAATTGCTCACGAAGAGCCCTAAGGGTTTGGTTAAAACGTTAGGACATGCATAAAAGTTTGTACTTTGGAAAAGAAAAAATATCCGTCCCCTGAATTTTAGTTTGTCCCCCTGAATTTTAGTTAATGTACAGCTGTTTTATGCATGTTCAAACATCTTAATGAAAGCCCTTAAGCTTCCGTTAACAAAACCATTTTTTTCAATTTAATTTAGTAACGATCCATGATATCACAAAAACTAACAATGGGGAAATATTACTTGGAGCAAAACTAAACGGATTAAAAGGTGTAGTTAGTTATTATAACACAAAGAGTAAATGTGTATATTTATTGTATTATACTCCCTCCGTCCCATTTCTATTGTCCATTATTTCCATTTTGGAGTGTACCAAATTAATTGTCCACTTCCATAAATAGAAAATTTAAGGAAATAAAGTTCTTTTTTACCCCTAGTGTATATATATAAGACAAAAAAATAGGTAAAAAGTAGAGGGTAAAACTGTCATTTTATCAAAAAGTAAGAGAGAGATAGTTATATTTTCTTAAACTGCGTGTCTTTTTGTCTGGTGACAATAAAATTGGGACGGAGGGAGTATATGTTATTGTGTTGTTGACAACACCAACATTTTCCGGTTTTCCCCCAACTAACATATTAATTATATAAACCGCAATCAAAAGTTTTTATATACAATATAGGAAAACAACTAAATAGTTTCCACTGTCTCTTAAATTTTGGTTGACCTCTAAATATGACATACAGGGTATGTTTGGTAAACTAGATGTAGGCTGTAGCTGTAGGATGTAAGCTGCAGCTGTAGGTTGTAGCTGTAAGCTGTAATTTTATTTGTTTATAACGGTTTGGTAAACTAGCTGTATCTATAATTTTAAAGTGTAAAATGACATATAAGGACATCAATATAATATAAATCAAAAGCATACCTAAACAATAAATCTAACAAATAATATTCATTATATAAAAACAAGATACATATTTTTGACTAATGTGTATACACGTATAAAGTTGATATAAGAAAATTTCGACAAACCTATAAATATATGTTTTCAAATGTGACTATGCAGGTAGAATGAGAGTTTATCAACTTCCTATATACTTCGTTAACAAAATATGGGTAATTATTATTATTATTATTATTATTATTGTTATTATTATTATATTAGTATTACTATTATTATTATTATTGTTAATTGTTATGTTATTGTTATTAATTATTACTAGATACAAAACCCGCGGCAGCGCGGGCGACTCTAAATTATTTTATATATATATATATATATATATATATATATATATATATATATATATATATATATAGTTTTGAATATATATATATATTCTTGAATAGTTTGTTTTTGTACAGTTGTTTGCTTTATGTTATTTTAATTTCTATATATTTTTGTAAGATAAGATGTTAGTTTTGTAGTGTCATTATTATAGTTTATAATTTTACATTTTATTCACTGAACTATATTTAGATTAATAACTGTTTCGTGATTTTTTTAATGTTGTAGGTTTAAATTTTTTATTAAATATTTTTATATTTTGTGTTAATTTTTAACGGTATATATTTAAAAAAAATGTAATCTCATACCACCTCAAACTATATGAATTTTACATAGGAATAAACTAAAAACTCTTTTTATCTATAAGATATTACATCATTTTTATCACTCATCTAAATGTACTTAAAAAGTATTCTTAAATTATAAATACATAAATATTTAATACACAATTATCTTATAATTAAAACAAAAGTTTACAAAATCAAATGTTAAAGCCCGCGTTGTCGCTGATCCAGTGGTCCTCAATTATAAATCTCATTAACATCAAATTACAAAATATATAATCACTAAAAAAAATTGAAAGAAGGAAAAGATTTTATATAACTCACAATGTACAATTACAATTGATATACATTGATTCACAATCACATATAAACAATCGATATGGCTATGTAAACTTTTTTGTCAATTCACATTAAACCCCACCCACCCAATTATATGTCATTTACAGTTTTACACCTCAATGTCTTGCCTCCAAATACCTCAGCATTTCAATTTTTCCATATATGATAGGCTTTTATTTACACCACAGCGTCCCAAGCTTGTTTTACTACATTTCTATTGTTTCCGACTCCCACTAATTCAATTAGCTCCAGTATACCCAACCTAATAACCACTCCTTTGTTCCACCAGTTACCCATGTCGACATTACTTCGTTGCAAAGCATCATACAACGATCAATGGTTTCAATACTATCCTCACCACAAACACAACAATAAGTGAAGATCGATACCTCATCTCCACACGAACACATTGACTTTACTTGGCACCAAATTGTTGCGCTTCGTTTGTTAATTAGTCGACCCATTTGCAAGTAAAATGTTGTCGATCCTATTAGCTATTGTTTTAACCACAAATCCTTGCTCTCCATATGAATTTCGGCACCACTTGTCCCTGCTTTCCAATAGTGGTACAAACATCGAAATCAAATTGTTTAGTTCATTCAACTCCCCCCAGCCCTTCCACGTGGTTCTCTTACCCAACCCCATTCCCATACCCACACAATATCAACCCATCTACCATTATCCTTCACCATTAAACATTTATTTTCTTCTGGATTATATAACATGTTCAACTTTTCATTTAGAGTGAAATCACTCGTCCACTTTTCAGCCAAGAAAGTTGTCAAACCTCATCACCAATCTGTTTTGTGAAGCATGAAATAAAATCCTCTCCCTTGTTTTCAATATACGTCCCAATCTGTATAATGCCACCCCAAGTATCTCCCTTCCTCCCCGTTATGTTTCTGTCATCATGATAATTACACTTTCTCACTAAGATATGAAACAATAAAATAATTTAATGGCATGAGAATGATTAGTAGAAACCTCTTGTGCTCATGGAGTCTCGACCGAATCATCTTAAGCGCTTACATGTCCACCTATTCTTTGGTTACAAAGTGAAGGTCAGACAACAATTTTCCAATTGTATACATGGTAAGTTGGTAACAGGCTCTCGATCCATTTGCTACAATATCAACACATTTCGTTGTAGTAAACAATATAATATACATAAAAATGTTATTACAATTTTCAACATTGTATACACCAACTCAAAGATTACCACTATCAGTATATTGTAGATAAGGTAACCAACATTAACCTGTCAATCATACCTGTAAGGTATCATTCAATTCAACATTATATATCCTCGTAGACTGGTCTGTCAGTAACTCATATTACTTTTCAATATTTACTCTGTTCTTGTAAATAAGGACCAAGATACCAATCATCTAGTCATCTACAGTATTATGTTGTCTTTTCAACTAATATATGTGATATGTGATTTTCTTAATATGAATGTGATCATTACCTTGAGCGTTTAGGTATTCATAGTGTCAACACCAATACACCATGGCAAACCATCTCATGTCCATCCTGCAAGTCGACCTGTATGTATTCATAACAGCTTTTTGAATTTTATATATCTAGAAAATGTAATATTTATGATAATACACTTACTTGATCAGTCTCCTCATCACATAAAGAAGCCCATGCTACAATTGTATCTTGCATGCGACTCTCCACTGAATAAAAAGCATACTAAATACAATTATGAATCCAAGCTTTCAACGGAAAGTTCATAATAAAACTTTGAACCCATGAAACTTACTTTATGCAATTGAGCTTTAGGTTCAAGAACCAATATACATAAGCTTCAGCTATTAGCCTATTACCAAAGGCCACTACATGTGTCAAAACTTTGAATTAATATAACACTTTGCTTTTCAAAGAACTTTGACTGTTTTTCAAGTACATAAACAATCAATCAACAAAGCAAACATGAAACTATGATTTTAAGCAACTTACAAACTGTGTCATGTCGATAGTGTTTTTTTACCATCTCCTAAATCATAGTAGACTATTATATCCATGTAAGATTGTAGTTTCCCGTATATGAATAAACTCTTTTGAAAATCAAATTAATTTTAGCTTGGGGTCTCTGGAACGAAGCAGCTACTTGGTCTCTGTGCATCTATACACATACCTAATAGATGATATGGAGCCAACGATTATGGACTTTTGGTCCCTGATCACCTGATCCATGTATCTGCACAATCATAACGAAAAAGTGAATCCATTTAAAACAATTAAACCTTTCAAATGACCAGAATAATTGGTTCAAATTCTAAAATTAGTTTGACAGCTCCACTCGATCGGACAAAAAAACACCACATAAGGAAACAACTTTAGATATCAAAAACTATATGTACTTACAGAGGCATCAGTTATAAGGTTTTATGAAGCTAAAATTTATTCGTGCATCTGGCTTTTGAATCCAATTATGAACACATATAATTACAGGAAAGAAAATGGTTCAATAAACCAAATTATCGCATTTCAGAAATCAAAAAACAACCATTAATGAGATGGCCGGCCTGATTATACACTCCCACAAGTTCCCCCATCGAATAGGCAGATACGGTAAAAAAAAAAAAAAAAAAAAATTCAGGTTGCATTCAGAAAACAATTTTTTTAACAGAAAAGGGTAATAAAATTACTTAAGACTGATAAACAACATAAGAATTTATAATCACCACCATACCATCATAGCTGGTCACTACATATGAATCTAAACTTGATGCGTTTCCTCTTCCGTCAACATCACCATCACCAACGTATGGTTCTACCATATATATATATATATATATGGTAGAATTCCAATGAGAACACTTTAAAAATAAGAACGGCTAAGAACATCTCATAAATGCTCAACTAGCAAACAAATTCATTATATTCACACTTAGACATCTCAAATATGTGTAGTAAAATAGATGCGACCTTTCATATATGCAAAAAAAACGAAAAAACGATTGATGCACGATTATCTCAGAACACCTGATCATAAATGCTCAACTAGCAAACAAATTCATTATATTCACACTCAGACATCTCAAATATGTGTAGTAAAATAGATGCGACCTTTCATAAATGCACAAAAATCGAAAAAATGATTGATGCACAATTATAGAGATAATCATGCATCAATCATTTTTTGATTTTTGTGCATTTTTATAAGTCTACATTTAATTTTCTTTGCATATTTGAGATTTACAAATGTTAATCTAACTATTTTATCAAGAGTAATTGTGCATTTGAAGCGTTTTTTAGCTGTTCTTATCTTTAAGGTGTTCTCATTTAATCCAAACTTACTCTCTCTCTCTCTCTCTCTATATATATATATATATATGTATATATATATATATATGGACAAAGTGACTATTTATGAAGAGTCACAACTCTTTGTAAATGATTATAACCCTTGTGAATAGTCACAATACCCTTTCAAACTCAGTGACAAATTTAATGACAATTTTCTGTGACTATCGTTGATTGCACCCTTTGAAGAGAGGTATCTATTCATTAGCGACACTCCAACAACAAAAATTATTTCTGTCACTAAAGCCAACAGTCACACTTTTTGTGACCTCATAATTTTGTCACTTTATAACAACAATCAAGAATCACACCCTTGATTTACATTCACAATCTCTCCCATTCATCATGTTCAGGCCATAATTTCTTCTAATGGCTATAAAGTCTATAATTATAAAAGCTAGCCATCTAGTTGACAATTTCTATAAGAAACCTAGTCGATCTATACATGACTGGAACAAGCTGTCAATATAATAATGGTATTCAACAACCAACTATACGATGTGTTTTATGCTCTAATGATTAGTCAGTGTGCGATTTGACGATTAGTTCTGGATAACCGAAGCGACACCGAATTGCGACAAAATGCGAGGCACTAAATAAGAGTCTATCGGCATTGTTTTGGGGAGTATAGGTAGGGAAGCTTCAAAGTTGAGAACTTGAATCGCTTGTCTCATCGTTGGGCGAAGTTCTGAGTCAGAGTGTACGCACCATAATCCAACGATCATCAACAGTTTAATTTCTTCTTCCACAAAATCCGACCTCAAATGTGGATCAACTGCTTCTAAAAGAGTCCCGGTCCCGTAAAGCTCCCAAACCCATTGTAGTACCTGTCTTTGATTTTCTTGAGCCTTGTACTCGATGGGTTTTGGCCCACATGCTATTTCCAATGCAACAACTCCAAAGCTAAAGACGTCCAATTCTTTGCTTGCTTTGCCGGTTACTAAATATTCAGGAGCCATGTAACCTAAGGTTCCAGCAAATGTGGATGTATGCGAGCCTTTCGCGTGGCTAACCAATTTGGCTAACCCGAAATCACCAAGCTTTGCATTGAAATTTGAATCCAACATCACATTACTTGATTTAGTATATATCTCTATGTAAAACACATTGCTCCCATTCTTCATGTAGATACAACAAAGCAGAAGCCAAACCACTTGCAATTTTGTACCTTGTGCCCCAACTCAACAAACTCTTCCCCTTGAAAAGATGTGAATCTAAATTTCCGTTTTCCATATACTCGTAAACAAGCAATAGTTCACCTTTCTCGTGACACCAACCTGTGAGTTGCACTAAGTTTCTATGTCTTAACTGGCTAATGATCCTAACTTTGGATGCGTACTCCTCAATCCCCTGTTTTGAACTCTTTGACACCCTTTTAACCGCAATATATGTGTTTGAATCTTTCAAATAACCTCTGTAGACCCCACCAAAACCTCCCTCCCCAAGCTTCTTGTTCGCAGCAAAGTTACTAGTTGATTGAGCTAATTCATCGTAAGAGAATTGTTTTGGCCCGATGCCCATTTTGAATTCGTCGTTCATCTCAACATCGAATTCAATTTCTTCTGCTTCATCTTCCTTTCTTTTCTTCTTCCTCGTCCAGAAAACAACTACAAGCACAACAACAAAAATGATCGAAACCGGTAATCCAACTATTAATCCCAACTTGCTCTTTTTCCCATGCTTCAAATCAGGAATCGGGAGAATAATATCAGGGGTCGGGATTGGTGGAACCACGCAATTTTTTTATCATCGAGTAAATCAGGACTATCGAATGTCCAAGATCTAACGGTAATCCTCTGAAATGCTGCACCAGTCGTGGCTGAAAACCCGAAAATAACCCATTCCGGCAAGTGATTCCGTAGATCAACTGTAAAATAGAGTCCATCTTGACGTACGACTGTATTGTTTTGAAAACCAGTAAAGGAAACACTAAGATTTTTGGAAACCGAATCGTATGTAATCCAAGCTTGACATTTACGCCCACCGGTTACATTGCTTAACCATTTTTTAGCTGCAGCAGAAGAAACAGAGCTAATATCGATACCCACATGATCGCTGATCAAGCATATTTCTACACTTGAGTGCGGGTTGGTTTGGTTCGATTCGTTACACTCCGTGAATTACGTGGATAACCCGTGAGCTTGTATTGAACAAAGCAAAGGGTGGTGTGAATCGGCTTGAAGAAGATAAGTTTGTTATCTTCCTTTGATTAGGGTCTTTAGGGTTTGTGAATTGAGAGGCAATTTGGAGGTGCCTCTTGCTTGTAGGTGTATTGGATTGCTTATGTGATGTTGCTTGTTCCTTGTTAGCTAGGGTTTCTCCTCCTTATAAAGGGGGAGGGGCAGGCCCAATAAGGAAGCCCATGGGCTGATGAGCCCAAGTATATGGTACACGATCAAGTCTCCCTAGTTCGGTACGACAAGTTTATAATTGTCGTATCGAACTATAAATATGTTGTTTCCAAAAACTTGACATCGAGGTTTGCCCAGAGGGACAATGAACCTGCGAGCATAATAGTATGCTCTGGCTCTGGCATGGAGGCCTGCCAAAAGACCTGCAAAATAAGATAATCTGGCCAAAACACCTTCGATGATGAGTGTGCTAGCGGTATGTAAGTATGACCATAGCATGGATGTCTGTCAAGTCATGCACTGTAAAATAAAGTAGTCTGGTCAGAATCCTGGCAATAAACCTGCGACCATGAACCTGGTAGCAAAATAAGCGTGCCATTGTATGGGCGGTGAGAAATGCAATGCATTTAACACCATTACTGCAATGTGCCCAACCAATAGAACTGACATGGTATACTATTTGGGGTGACATATAGTATATCATCACTCCCCCAGTTCAATATGGTAATTTTATCAAGAACCATGTTGAACTAATTCTTGTGCTGCTGCATATGATTGACTTGAGTAATTGATTTTAAACCGGTATAATTTTGTTTGTTTGTTTGTTTGTTTTTTTTCATCTTGTCAGGTTAGTCATGACTTGGCAAATTCTAGATTGCCGTCAGTACAGGCGAATGAGCAGCTAGCAAGCCTATTGGCAGATGCTTGTGTCATTGCTGTCGGTTTCTGATTCATCACTAGGCAACCTATTGGTTGAGGTGAATCTCTACCAGTGATAAGGCTAGAATACACCTTCCATTGTGGCAGAACCGCCACTCCAGTCTGCCATTTTCGGGTGATTCTGTCAGCCAAGTGCATGAAGTGGGGCTACTTGGGGTTATATAGGATAACCCCGGCTAGCGGTGTGGCCATGAGTGTCTGTTTGCACCTTGCATGCTTTGACTTGCATAAACATGGGAAATATGACAAGTCCTCTGGAGTGAACAACTTTTTAAATTGAACTTATAAAAAAGCGATTAACATAGAATGGCAGAGGGGTTGATTATTCCCCTCCAAGCTTGTATCGGTTGTTCACAAGTCACAGTTTTTATGTTGGTACCATATATAGGCATGAATGACCTTATTGAAGGTTTATGGTAGCTCAATCTGAAGGCAGAGCTCATCCTGAAAATTAGAGCTTACTAGCTCATCCCTGTCTGAAAAGCAAAGCTTAAAAGCTTGTGTTGAAAGCAAAGCTTAAGAGCTCAATCTCAAAGCACATCTTAACAAATCATCATTTTTTAATAAGTAGAGCTTAATACCTCAATTTGAAAAGTAGAGCTTAAAAGCTCAGTCCCTTTTGATAAGTGAAGCTAAATAGCTTAATCTGAAAAGCAGATCTTAAAAGCTAAATCATGTTTGATAAGTGAAGCTAAATAGCTTAATCTGAAAAGCAGATCTTAAAAGCTAAATCATGTTTGATAAGTAGAGCTTAATAGCTCAATATAAAAAGTAGAGCTTAAAAGCTCAATCCTGTTTGATAAGTAGAGCTCAAAAGCTCAATCTGAAAAGTAAAGTTTAAAAGCTCAATTCTGTTTGATTAATAGAGCTTAATAGCTCAATCTGATAAGTAGAGCTCAAAAGCTCAATCTTGTTTGATAAGTATAGCTTAATAGCTCAATCTGAAGAGTAGATCTTAAAAGCTCAATCATGTTTGATAAATAGAGCTTAATAGCTCAATCTGAAAAGTAGAGCTTAAAAGCTCAATCCTGTTTGATAAGTAGTGCTCAAAAGCTCAATCACGTGTGATAAGTAGAGCTTAATAACTCAATCCTGTTTGAAAAGTAGAGCTTAAAAGCTCAATCATGTTTGATAAGTAGTGCTCAAAAACTCAATCACGTTTGATTAGTAGAGCTTAATAGCTCAATCTAAAAAGTAAAGCTTAAAATTTGGGTTCCAAAATGTATCGAACTCCGCTGCAATAAATCGGGAAGCTGCAAAATTGGGCGTGACATTGAACGGAAGCCCCATGGCTCCACCATCTGTCATGACAGAGTTATTTTCTGAGCAAGAAAGAATGTGAGACCATCACCATAAGAAGTACTCCGATTTGAATCAATCACAAAAGTGAAATTTGTAGAGAAGTTTGCTAGTTCACCGGATCAACTGTCCCAAAGATGAAGTGGTGTGATGTATGTCACCCGTCCGGAGCTCCACCCACTCAGATTGGAATCAATCATATATGGAGTCAACTGAATTCCTCCATCGTAGATATTAGTGTTGAGGATAGTGAAGATTAAATAAATGGGTTGATATGGCTAGATCTTGTGTCACGTGAGTGCAAATTATATTGGGTAAGAAAATCGTGACACAATATTGTTATTGAAAAGTAGTCAGCCATATTTATTTTTTCTTGTTCTACAAGTTCGCTTTTCCCTATATAATTAAACCCTATGTAATTGTAATCCTTGAGCCGTACAAATAATAAAGAAAAAACTCTCTGGTTTGGCCTTTGGACTAAACCAATCTCCAAGTTGGAGATTGGACATAACCACGTTAAATCCTTGTGTATACTTTATCTTGTTTGCTTGTTTTGATTGCTAGGTTTGTAATCATCTATTCGTTTATTGTTAGTGGGTGTAACGCGATTATACGAACGTTGTTATGGGTTTGATTTTTTTTTTTTGCTAGCAACTAGTTGTTGTTAGTTGGATATTTCCGCTGCAATTCCTAACAAATGGTATCAGAGCTCTAAGTTGAGCGATTGGGAACAATGGCGGATGAAAGCATGATCAAGATGGTTTATTGATGGTTAGGGTTTTATTGGAAGATAGAGAGCTGGGGTTATTGTGGCCAAATAATCATGGTGGATCTAGATTCGGTTGAAGATAATCATTGGGGAACTGATGGAAACGACACGGTTTAGGATTTGATTGCAACATGTTATCGAGATTAACTGAATCGTTTTTTTTTATCGCGGAGAACTCGGAGAGCAAAGTTTATGTGCTCGGTGAGTTGGATTCTTGATTAAAGTCTTGTAATTTAGACACACAAACTAACACTAAATGTGACTAATATCAAATTTAATGATAATCGTTTTTGCCCATTTTTGCTCTAAATAATAGCCACATGAATATTTCACAACGTGACTGTTGTGAATATATTGGTCATATATAATCATCTAAAATGTGGCCATAAACATCATTTAGATACACATTTGTGATATAGTGTGGCTATTATAAAGCCATATAGTCACATGATCGTGCTAGAAATTAATGTGACTATACACATTAGCTTTTGGCATTCTAACACACACTAAACTTTAGACACACATATTAAGTTATGTGACCATATGTACCGGATTTTGGCTACACTGAAATCATGTGTGACAAACTCGAATATATGATTTAGTCACATAAACAATTACTTCATCTGACATATAAAGTCTCATGATTTAGACACACAAACTAACACTCAATGTGACTAATATCAAATTTAATGATAATCATTTTTTTTTCCCATTTTTGCTCTATATAATAGCCACATGAATATTTCACAACATGACTGTTGTGAATATATTGGTCACATATAATCACCTAAAATGTGGCCACAAACATCATTTAGATACACATTTGTGATATGGTGTGGCTATTATAAAGCCATATAAATGTGACTATACATATTAGCTTTTGGCATTCTAACACACACTAAACTTTAGACACATATATTAAGTTATGTGACCATATGTACCGGATTTTGGCTACACTGAAATCATGTGTGACAAACTCGACTATATGATTTAGTCACATAAACAATTACTTCATCTGACATATAAAGTCTCATGATTTAGACACACAAACTAACACTCAATGTGACTAATATCAAATATAATGATAATCGTTTTTGCTCATTTTTGCTCTAAATAATAGCCACATGAATATTTCACAATGTGACTGTTGTGAATATATTGGTCACATATAATCACCTAAAATGTGGCCATAAACATCATTTAGATACACATTTATGATATGGTGTGGCTATTATAAAACCATATAGTCACATGATCGTGCTTGAAATTAATGTGACTATACACATTAGCTTTTGACATTCTAACACACACTAAACTTTAGACACGCATAATAAGTTATATGACCATATGTACCGGATTTTGGCTACACTGAAATCATGTGTGACAAACTCGACTATATGATTTAGTCACATAAACAATTACTTCATGTGACCATATAGTGGCATTTGGTTATGGTGTTCAAGTGCGTGACATAGATTTGTCACGTTTTATGTGTGTAACGTGACTAATGCTTCGAACTTACTCTTCATTTGTCACGCATTTCAAATTCATATGTAACTAATTAATCAGCCGAAAAATAGCAGTGCCCTTTAGCCACATAAATGTTTGAAGGTGTGGCAATACATTTCAGATTTTCAGAATGGTCACACGATTGGAATTCAGATGTGGCTAACTATTAACGTCAATTTTATTTTTGTACCTTTAGTCACATAACTATTCGAATGTGTGACGATTTGATTTCGACTATGTGTGATCAAATCGAAAATTTGTACTAGTGTTTTTTCTGGTGGGTTGTGATGTGACGACACGGTGGAAGGCCGATCGCGTTGTGACGATGATTATCCGCGACGGTGGTAATTGAGTCGATGATCGGGTTCGATTGTTGGTTTGTTGCGAAGAGAGTTTTGGGATCCGGGTTATGGATTCGTGTTCATTATTCTTTGCGATCCCGTGCAAAAGAATAAGTGAACGATATCAGACAAGGAGTTTGATGTTGCGAGTGTGGAATGTGATTCTTGATACTTACTCGATACGGCTGGATTCTCAAAGATGTGAGGTTTGTTACGGAGCTCAAGAGGATAGTTTTCTCGGTTGGGTATTTAGGTAATAAACGGCACCACATCCGTTTGGTAATCGACAGTGGGAGTTATCGAGAGAGTTTGGTTATCGCTCGCAGGGTTTGAAACGGAAGACCATGTAATTGGTCGGGTATTCCGTAGGTTTGGGATGTTTAGGTAGGTTAGAGCTCCTACACTTGTAAATATTGGTTGTAGAAGATGTCGGATAGAATGTGTTCGAATGGGCTCGGATATTGATTGACGTTTGGTTCAACGGTTGAGCGGATCTTCTGGAAGAACCGATTGGGAATTTTTCAAGTGAGTTAGAGGAGGATAATCTTGTAAGTCCGGATGAGCTTTCGAATATTGTTGAGAGTGTCGGGAACTAAAGGGAGTTTGGAACCGAGAGGAAGTGTCGAATCTAGTGGGAGTTTGGCAACTAGTGGAAGTCTTGAGACGGTTGTGCGATTGCTGGATCTCGAGTTTCTACGGGTTTAGTATGCGGATTCTGGCAACACTAGAGCATTCGGACCTTCGTTGTTACTCTCCAATGGCAAAGTAATATACGACTGACCAGGTGTTATGAACCAGAGTCTTCTCAGAGAGCCGCGGTTGTTATTTTAATTCGTACAGTGTGAGCGGTCTGAGTTGGAGAAGATGCGTTCATAGAAATCATAGCTATGTTTTAGTTCAGTGTACCAGCGGGAAAGCGAATGGTGAAGAAGTAGATTTCAAGGTTGTGATTGCGTTCTCACAGGTAAACCTTGATGATAATCTACGTGTTAGTTCTATCGGCGATTTTTTGATTGCTGGGAAGGAAAATCGGATGGACCAAATTCTGTACGGGTTGGTCGTTGACATGTCAGTGGCAGGATCAGACGTGGCTGTAATCGACGAGTTGAAGAGATGTGTGTCTCTTGAAAGAATCATGTGGTTGAAGTTTCGCACGCTTCAACGAATCTTCTTGGGCCTAGAAGATGATGATGGTGTTTAGAGAGTGGTCTCAGTTTCATGATGTGAGTGTTCTGGTAGCTTTATGTTGAAAGTCTTCCGACTCTGTGTGGTCGAGCGGCGTGTCCCGAATGGTATTTCGGCGGTATGAAGATTGAACATGTAACATTGGTGAAGGGACGGGATTTATGAAGGAATACTGGTTTTAGAGTTTGTTTAATCTTCAAGTGGGAGATTGTTAAGGATAATGAAGATTAAATAAATGGGTTGATATGGCTAGATCTTGTGTCACGTGAGTGCAAATTATATTGGGTAAGAAAATCGTGACACAATATTGTTATTGCAAAGTAGTCGGCCATATTTATTTTTTCTTGTTCTACAAGTTGGCTTTTCCCTATATAATTAAACCCTATGTAATTGTAATCCTTGAGCCGTACAAATAATAAAGAAAAAACTCTCTAGTTTGGCCCCGTGGACTAAACCAATCTCCAAGTTGGAGATTGGACATAACCACGTTAAATCCTTGTGTCGTATCGTTCATATTATTCATTCTTTATCTTGTTTGCTTGTTTTGATTGCTAGGTTTGCAATCGTCTATTCGTTTATTGTTAGTGGGTGTAACGCGATTATACGAGCATTATTATGGGTTTGACTTTTTTTGCTAGCAACTAGTTGTTGTTAGTTGATGTTTCCGCTGCAATTCCTAACAATTAGCTCCTCCATCAGAGATATTTGCTCCGTTTCCCTGGATTACTATGTCTCGATCCTGATTATGTGGGCCGATATTTGTCAAGTTGAAGGTAACTGAAGCTGCATAAGGTATGAAACTCAAAGCAAGAAGGAATAAATTGATCAGATGAGGTATTGTGAAGTACCCCATGATCACATGACATATATGTGTCAAACACCCTGCAGCTATAATTAGTTTAAGAATACCGCTGAGCTTTTTTGATTTGTTTGTGTAATGTTACATCATTCTAAACATAATCCTATAGATCGATCTCTTCAAGCTATACTTAATATCATAAATCCATGCATTTGAAAAAGTCAAAATCACATTATATAATGACAAGCATCTATTAATAAGATATTAATTAGGTGCATTGTAGCTGGTTTGATTATCAGATTACAATAGAGTTTATCATATTGACATCATAAAGTGACATTGATTTTTCTCGGAACATTCATAAAAGTCAAGTAAGGACCTTGCTAACACTTTATACAGGGTGATCGATAATTCCACCAAATATATTGATAAATCTATCATAAATGTGCATTCTTTGTTTGTACAATACAACCTGTGAATGGAGAAATGTGGTGGATTTATCAAAATAGTTGGTAGAAATATCACCCCCCCTTATATATATACTCAAACCAAACTTAGATGTATCTAATATAGTGGCTGATTTATAATTTGGGATGACCCGTAGCAGTTGTATTCAATTTTTGTAAACCCGTAGCACAAACAGAGAATACAACAAAGAACACACTTTTCCATAGGAAATTTACACTTTGTATAGCAAATTGACCCGTAACTAGTTAGCCACGGCTATCGATACCTTCAACGTGGCTCCGCCATGAATTTTAAATACATATTAATATAAAGAATATTGTATTAGGTTGGGTAAATTGTGTGTAATTAAGATAGTAGAAAGTGATGGAGATGACAAAAATCTTTATATGTTTGAAGTGGTCGTGCTACTTAATTTAGATAACAGCGTCAATCTGGATTGAATAAATAAAATCATTAGGTATCTTAATTTGACTTAACAGCCGGCCTTAGAGCATCTGTAGTGCTCCCTGTTGGCATCGTCGAATAGAAAAGAAAAAGTGAGGTGGTATGGTTTATTTCCACTGTGAAACTGTCAGGTATTAATGCGTGCAATATATGGCGTAGACATGTACACATGAGTGTTAAAATCACAAGAGTGGGCCATGCATGTACTATCCTTTGTTTTTATGCCATTATTTTACTGATGTTCCTTACTTTTATAATAAAAAATTATAAGATGTGAAAGTTAAATCAAATATTAAAAGCTCAATGGATTGTGAAGTAAAACAAAATTATCTTATGTGTCACTGCAATGAAATATAGCCAAACAACTTATAAGGTGTATAGATTACATTCTCTTAAGAATTTTTTTAGGATAACAAGTATGATAGTTTCACTTGTTTAAGACTATATATATATATGTCCAACAATTTCTTTATTACAGACGTGTTATGTCTAAGCAGAGTAAAGTATAGCTCTGCTCCAAATAAAACAAGGAAGGTTTCTTGACTCCAAATAGAAATCGTGAAACGTTACAAATAGGAAAAGTTTTTCAATATTCTTATTTAATGACCAACAAATATGGATTGGTTTGAGGAATCTCTGTTAGAGATGAGATTACATGATTGGTTTGGGAAGGTAGAAGGTATCCAGTAAGATGAAACCGGAATCTTTGAGGGGAGTATAGGCATGGAAGTTTCATGTTTCAGTACTTGAATCACTTGTCTCATCCAGTGGCGGATCCAGAAACTTTTGTCATGGGGGGCAAAAAAATTAACACAAAAAAATTTCAGTAGAAAATTTACTGAACATGGTGTTTGTAAATTTTTTCTTGGGAAAAAATTCAAAATGTACTAATAGAAGGGGCCATTTTAATGTTTTTTATTCATAATGAGCTATTTCTAGGGGGGCCTAATCACATTTAATGTTGGATTTTGTAAAAAATATACATATAATTACACTATAAGCCCACTTTGATGGGGGGCCATGGACCCCCATGCTATAACTCTAAATCCGCCCCTGGTCTCATCGATGGGCGAACATCAAAATCAGGGTGTACACACCATAATCCAACGATCATCAGATGCTCGACTTCGTCTTCCTCAAACTTTGACCCTAGACGAGGATCAACTGCTTGTAAAAGAGTCCATGCCCCATAGAGCTCCCAAACCCATTCTAGCAGCCATATTTGATTTTCTGGAGCCTTGTACTCGATGGGTTTTCTCCCACAAGCTATTTCTAACGCAACAACTCCAAAACTAAAAACATCTGATTCTTTGGTTGCTTTGCTAGTCACTACACATTCAGGAGCCATGTAACCCATCGTTCCAGCCATCTTCGTTGTTTCTGAGCCTTTCTCGTGGTCTACCAACTTAGCTAACCCAAAATCACCAAGTTTTGCGTTGAAATTTTAATCCAACATCACATTACTTGATTTGATATCTCTATGCAAAACACATTGCTCCCATTCTTCATGTAGGTACAACAAAGCAGAAGCCAGACCATGAGCAATTTTGTACCTTGTGTTCCATGTTAACAAGCTTTTTTCCTTGAAGAGATGTGAATCTAAGCTTCCGTTTTCCATATATTCGTAAACAAGCAGGAGTTTTCCTTTCTCATGACACCAACCGGTGAGCTGCACCAGGTTTCTGTGCCTCAATCGGCGCCTAATGATACGTACTTCTGACGTATATTCATTGATCCCTTGTTTAGAACTCTTTGATACCCTCTTGACTGCAACATATGTATTTAGATCTTTCAAAAAACCTCGATAAACCCCACCAAAACCTCCCTCACCAAGCTTCTCAACCTCTGCAAAATTGTGGGTTGATTTAGCTAGTTCACGGTAAGAGAATTGTTTAGGCCCGGTGCCCATTTGAAATTCATTGTTCATCTCAACATCGACTCTACCTTTTTCCGCTTCTACGCTCCTGTTCTTTTTTCTCAACAAAACACACACAATAACACCCAGAAAAATAATAGTAACAAGTACTAATCCAACTATTTGTCAAATCGAATGTAATTGAGGCTGCATAAGGGATTGAAACAAAAAGGAAGTATGTGATCAAATGGGCCAATTAAAACTCCATGCTTGTGGATATTTACTATAAAATTTGAAGGTTTGTTGTCAGACACTTTGCTCAACTTAACTATATCTATAACAGAAAGGCCATTGAATTGGTCTTGAGTTGGGTTAATGAGATTGTTCTATAAAATCGACAGAAAATATTAAAAATATTAAACAAGACATCCATGATTCTTTCTCAGAGCGTACTGAAAACTCAAACTGTCTGCATTTTATATGCAAATGAAATCAGGTCAAATACTTTGCATGTTTATTTTACTTTAGAAATATATATGTTGATTTACACCTTTAGACCACTGCATATGTGGACTTGTGGTCATACTACAAATTCATATAGTCTGAAAAGGGGCTCAATATACATTTTTTAGCGGGACTGATCGTATTTAGGTTTGTGGGCTTTACCATAAAATTTGAAGGTTTGTTACCCTGTGTAAAACTAAACTAGATTATAACCCGCGAATTCGCGGAGGCTATCACAAGATTTTAATACAAAGTTATATTCTTAATATACTTTCATATATACAGTAAAATTGGAAATGATAAAAGTGGTGGTGATAGATGGGGTAAAAGTGATGAGAATATATAAACATTCGTATGTAACCCTTTAAGATGCTAATATAAAGGCCCGTGCCAGATACATAATCTTAGTATTGAGATTTGATGACATGGTGATCGCTAGTAATTTAGACCCATGTTCTTACGCACGAATCGACGTGGGTTATATTTTATCTTTACCGGGAGATTAAATGGTTAAAATAAAAATATTAGCTTAAAAGGAACACCCAAATAATAGCTTAAAGGAAATAGTCAACAAAATTCCAAGAAGCCTCGCACCAACAAAGAAATTAATACAAAGAAACATTAATGTTAACCGGTATTTCTAAAAGCGTAAATGGAAGATGTTTTCCCAGTTCAAGTTACCTGTGGAAGGCGGGGGATTTTTACTAAGATGTGTATAACCTAACCGGGGTATTCTCGTGACCGTTAACCGGTGTAACTACTATCTCACATAACCCAATCCAAGCCCACAAAGTATAAGTTATGGCCCAAAATCATTTACCTGACCCACCCATCTTGCCACATTGGTCAATGACATTACACCTTACCATGTCATCAGACAGAGCATCCAGACTACAATTATGATATGCGGATTGAGGACTTGATAAAGGCAATGTGTTCAAAAACACAAGGTAAATAAAGGCAATGTGTTCAAAAACACAAGGTGGCTACCTTGTTGTAGTGAGACCATGTAATTTCAATGGTTGTGATAGCTACAATTGAATGACAAATAGTCAAACACATTGCAGTAACATGATTCTCCAGCAGACCATAATAAATCTAGTCGTGTTTAAGAAAAAGGTAACCAACTTCACACTTCATATCTTAATGATGGAAGGGCAAATTATATAAAATGGAAACGAACTATTCGCTGATTTCAGATTTTAGAAACGAACTATTAAAAGTTTTAATAATAAAAATCAATTTTCAATTTCAATCATAATTCTAGCAATATAGTACATCGAAATTCGTGAAACGTATGACGTGTCATGTACAATATTGCTAGAATAATAACTAAAATGAAAGTTGCTTTCTATTATTGATAATATAAATAGTTGGTTTCTAGAATTTAAAATTCGTTGATACTTCATTTCTATTTTAGATAATTTGCCCTGATGGAATTTAGCCTTATATGAACAATTAAGTGTATCGTCTCTTAAAAACCTACTCATTCATGGTCCTACTAAGTAATTGCTTCAATCGACACTTTCAGTCCTCGACTCCTACCCATTAAATGGTTACAACTTGATACAAATCTTATAAAATGATTATTAAACGCATTTAGTTGTATAAATGATAATCGGTTGTCATTTCAAATATCGTTCCCTATATGACCTACAAACTCAAATAAAATGCTAGACTACTCGTTGTCGAAGACTTTAATACACCTATATAGAAATTCAAAAGAGAAAATTACCCGTTTCGTCCCTGTATTTGTCCAAAAAATCATTGACAGTCCCTGAATTCAATAAATGTCACTAGCAGTCCCTATATTTGTCATTTTTGCTCACTAGTCATCCCTCCTAACGAACTTCGTTAGTTTTCTCCATTAAATCATGCGAAATGACTAAAATACCCTTCATCTTCTTCTTCTTCCTCAAACTTTTAACCATACCCTCATTCTCTCTTTCTCAAAAACTAACACAGCTACCTTGAGCAAACCCAGGTAGTCACAGACACCTAATTATGACAAAATACTGTGAAATTGAATTAAATCACCAAATAAAACAAAAAACAACAACCCCAATTCCACCTAAATTAAGTGAAACCCAGTTAAATATTTCAAAACGCTACATTCATAACACCAACGATACATATATATGACCAAATCAAATAAGGAAACAAATCAGTACAAACTCACTACCATTATTTTTTCGACCAAACACCCGATCCGTACGGCCAATTAGTTTTCCCGATTCGTGAATCGAATAACGATTTCCAGTAATTTCCATCAAACTCTTTCAACGCTTCCATATCGTGTTGAACATCGAGTAATCCACCGGATCGTGATCAGTACACGATTTCGTCTAACGAGTACGATTCCGTACAGGATGGATCGGCGTTGAAAGGGACGATTCCGATTATAGTCCGGCCGGATTCCATCAAATATATAATCGTTGGATCCTGATAGCCACTTATGTCCAAGCCGACGCACCGCATCTTCACCCTACAATATTCATTTTGCGAACTCGCCGGAGTTTCTGTAACAGCGTCACCGGAAGTGAAACGAACCACCGCGTGCACCGTCATCGTCCGTGGCACGTGTTTTAAACAGAGACACAATCGCCGATACACACGTGACACGTATCTTCGTAATTTTCCGGCGAGATCCTTGGTGGTGAGCGACAAAGTCAAAATAATACTCCGTAATAGAAAGACAATGATATATTGTGGACTTCCATATCAATTTTTTTTGTAAGAGTTGCCTAAATTTCAATATACAGAGTCGTTGGTGTGTGTTGATTGGTTAATGTGTGTTATTATATTAAAGTTTGTTGCTGACCCATGACTTTATTTTTGTACGGAAATGATATCACGTGATGTTGTCCCACTTGGTATTGGAGATCGTGTTGGTGGTGTTGAAATTGGATGATTCACTGGTTCATCATGTATATTTTTATTGTTGATGATTTAGATTTAAGTTTATAGGAAATTTTTTTAGGGTGGAAGATGAGGGTATTTTAGTCATTTTACTATGACTTAACTGAAAAAGTTAACAAATTTAACGAAATGGACTATTTGTGAGTGAAAATGACAAATATAGGGACTGCCAGTGACATTTATTGAATTCAGGGACTGCCAGTGATTTTTTGGACAAACATAGGGACGAAACGGACAATTTTCTCAATTCAAAAATTACTATATTGTAACTACAGAATTATAATACCATATTAAAATATAGTATATGGTAACAACCTATTAACAGTAAAGATATAACACAATACACAATCCAATTTGACTCATTCATATGTAATTGGGTTATAATTGCCACTTCTAAGTTCAAATATTATCCAAGCTATATAATATGTACTCCCTCCGTCCCAATTTTATTGTCACCAGACAAAAAGACAGGCAGTTTAAGAAAATATAACTATCTCTCTCTTACTTTTTGATAAAATGACAGTTTTACCCTCTACTTTTTACCTATTTTTTTGTCTTATATATATACACTAGGGGTAAAAAAGAACTTTATTTCCTTAAACTTTCTATTTATGAAAGTGGACAATTAATTTGGTACACCCCAAAATGAAAATAATGGACAATAGAAATGGGACGGAGGGAGTACTTTTTAAGTTGTCCTTTAAGCTGAATATCAACTAAGGAGAGTTCATAAAAATATTTACTATAATCATTTACTTGACTTGATAGGTCCATCGAACCTGACCTCTTTTTAGTGGCTGTAAGACTTGCACAATATTGACTAAAACTTAGTGTGACCTGTTAAAGAAAAATAATTTTTTAAGGGCTGAAGAAAGTCAAGCATCTACATAAAACATACGTATTCTATTATTAAATATAATTTACTTCATTAACCTCCGTCTTCCTTTATTTTGATTGCACGTTCAGAGCATTAATTGTCTCACGTATCAAAGCACATGATGAAATGTAAATGGGAGATTGTAAGATGTAAAGAGTTGTATGTAATCGGCACGAAGAATATTTCGAGAATTTTCACTTAATACCTCGTATGAGTCGAATGTGTATGTTATGGGAGTCAAATGTGGTAATATGTCAAAAATGGTCTTCTTATGGCCACATAAACTATTATCAAAACACTGATGCAAGTCTTTTACATAAAGCAATGTAGTAGATTGTAAAAATATCATCTGACCCGTTTCCTTAACATAAACTATTTTCTTTTTTAAAAGACATCACCGTAATGATGTTTCTCATGCTGAACAACATCAAAAACCACAAGTGCGTACATCAGGTGCAAATAACATATTGGTTACCCGTCTTAAGGTCCAGTTACTTGAGCTGAGATTGATAACACACCTCACGGACCATTAACCTTATACTTTCGGTTCTTGTGAATTTCTTTGCTTATTGTCTGGATAAGTTGGCCCTATGGAATCAACAACCTCTGCCTTCGAATTTAATTGCCAGGGTCCTTAAAGCTCCTAATTTCATAAAATATACACCAAAATAACAAAAGTGAGGTTACTAAAACAGTAGGTTCAGCAGTTTCAACCCATTTACTGACGAATGGGTCGATTTGGATTACGTGTTCAACGTTTTGGCACCAACCCATTTACTCGTTACATAACCTATACAACACAATTTATCAGCTCTAGTCAACAGGGTAAGTGACATTTGACCGGCTAAGCCAGATTAAGCAAACCTGAACAATGTGATGAACAATCTTTATAGGGAACGTCTTTTGTTTTAAAAGCTCACCAATCAAACGCACGTTTCCCACTATACGAAATTTAAGAGCCTTTCCTTATCACTACGTTCGGACTCTTGCTCAATAGCCGTTATCTTACCTATATCTTCCCTCATTCTATATGCGCCTTCAAAAGCCTCATAGTAAATATTCAACAATAATCGTTTGAACTTGATCTCTTTTCCACCAGGTTCGTCAGATGGAAATAGGGGCAGTTTCACATTAATGCTTGAACACAATTGAGCTTACATGGGGCGAAACGTAGGCTTGAGAACAACTTTGTCAAGTATCTAGGACATCCTGTAACATGACATCAGCAAGATTATTGCTAATCTCCAAAGGGACCAAAATAAAATATATAATTGTGATTATAAATCAGACATGACAACTTCGACCCATATATATTAATAATTGATACAAAAGTTAAGAAAATTCGACAAAAAGAGAATTTGGGTCAAAATAACCCATTCAAAATGTTACCGGTTTTTACCAACAATTTAATTAGCCAATCTTGCACTTCTAATTTGAGCGAAGGATAATATGTACCAGAAACAAAACTTTAGAATATCAGCTATAAGATGGCCTTTGAGGATGTCAAATTTCTTCTGCATCAGTTTGTTCAAGACACTGAAAGTCAAGCAAAGTCATATACATTGTTAGTACAAGAATGAAACAAAATCTTATAAGAAAACAGTTAGTAACATGAAGCTACATTAAGAGTTTTACCTTTCATTGTCTTCAAGACACAGTCCTTATTAGTCCCCCTCCGAGCTGACAAGGTACCCCGGCTTTGATAAGTGCATGAGTATGGCCACCATGTTGCAAAAAGATAAAACCAACTATTGTTAAACGACTAACACTATGAACAACAGCAGTTAATTTAAAATGACAACAAATTCATTATTAATGAACAAAACAGAAAACTAGTCGGTGTTAGTCGTGTATAAGATGGTGTATTTGTATTCCTGACTATGAATTATAGTTGCAACGATCATGTACCAGGATGATCTTGCCGCAACCTCTTAAAATCACTAATTAAATATTTTTTGTGCAGGTGTATACATTTTTTTTCAGCTGTATTCCTCAGTTCAACAAAAATTAGAAATCATTTTGGCTCACAAACCTAAGATGTATTAGTCATGTAATGCTTACATTTAATTATCAAAGTTGATTTAACACATGACACTATGCTCCAATAATGAGTCCATTTGTAAGTAAAGGAGTCGATATAATAAGAAAGTTAGCTACAAAGTCTTAGGGTCAAATGGTTTGAAAAGATCGAAAATTGCCCAAAGTTTGTTTTTAAAGCATAAAACCACCTAAATCTGGATGATCATGTCGAAGCCCGATAACCTGCACAAGCAAAAGAGATCAATGAAATTAGATATTTGAAAAGGCTTATAAAAGATTCACCATTTTCTAACAAACTATAATTACATGAATAAACACACACTACACAACAATCACTGATTAAAACACTTAAATGCATAGTTAATTTCTTACGGTATGCCACAATCTAAGGATTAAGAGGCAGCATAAATCCTCGATCTTTTCTTCACTAAACACACACTACGTTTCTGCATTTGCTCTTTCAATCGTGAAGAAAGAAGTTCCAGGTACATTGCATGAGCGCCCTCATATTTGACATGGCATTTTTCCTCTTTTTGTCTGCAATCCTAGCTCTTTTTAAATGCCAAGTCACTAATACTTCAAGTTGGATAACCCATGCACTATAAACACCATTACACATAATGTCCTTCAAGGCTTCAAGAATAGAAGATACATAGTCGTAGGTTAACTTGTGCTACAGAAAGGATTTATAGTCCCTAAAACAAACACTTAAATTCCAATTGTTAGCCACAATTAACTTGTAATATATATTTACACAAGGAATCCCCTCTACTTGTACTTTAAAGGGGTTTTGATATTTGTAACCAGAAGTTTTGATCAGTCATATTGCAATACTTAGAAAAGCAAACTCAAAAACTTTGATGTGCCCTGAAAGATCAGCAGTAGCGAAAAGCTCATCATGTCCGTCAAACTCTATACTGCAAGTGCAAAAAGGAACCGGTCTGGTTATTTTTTTAAATATTCATAAGCAATAATCAAGCGGTTGCTCAAATATAATTACTGACCTTATAAGATCAGCTGCAGGAAAAAGTTTGCATGCCTAAATTCAGAAAATGACTCGCAATCGACTATATATAACAAACAAAATGGGAACAAAGTACGGAGCGATACGTTAAACCTTCATGAATGTCTTCCCTTGTTATCTACATGTATTGAAATATAATACAAAGAGTAAATGGTCAAATGTATCGTATAAAGTATATAATACATGCAATTACAAGCTTCATGCAAATTACACACTTTAGGATGGAGCTCATCTGGTTAGTAATTCTTTTAAGTGTATGTTTGTAACACCCTCAAATTTCGGTTTGCGGAAGCTGTCGGGTCGGGTGTCACTAAATCAAATATCACAGCATAAGATACATAATGAACGACTCTAAATGAGACGTTTGAAAATAATTATACATTTCCAAAATAGAACGTTTACAACGTTATAAGTTTAACAGTGATTTCCAAGTACAAAAGTTGAAAATGCTAAAGTAGATGCAGAGCAGTCCCAATGGTTTGAAAATATGCGACTCGGGCTAATTAAGCCTTGAAGCAATCCTAATCCTGCTGGGCAACCTGAGAACACATGCTAAAACAGGTCAGCTATAAAGCTGGTGAGTTCATAGGAAGGTTAGTTGAAAACATAAAGTAATAAAACAATTTATGTTTTGTAAAGTTGTTTCCAAAATCAGTGATTTTTGATATGTAATACGTTGAAGTTTATAACACCAATGTGTAAAAGTCTAACTTAATGTCCAAAATACCCCGATTTTGGTTGATTGCACTGTTACAAGTTACTTAGACTTGTTTGTCTTAAATTGATACAAGTTACAACGACTTGTTTGATTGAATTTATACAAGTTACAACGACTTGTTTGATTGAAGTTATACAAGTTACAACGACTTGTTTGATTGAAGTTATACAAGTTACAACGACTTGTTTGATTGAATACTGATACAAGTTACAACGACTTGTTTGATTGAAGTTGTGCCCACTGCAATACCGTGACATCGTTTTGTACCCACTTTACCGTGGCATCGTTTATGAAGTGCTCGAGAGCATAGTTGAAATGTAGAGCCAGCAGTACAACGACATACTAGCTATTGCAAATAAGAGCCGACCGTACAACGACGCGTCAGGCTTGAATGTGTGTATGATTGTATGTATACTAATATACATAAATACTATTGAAGTTAGCACCAAGTGCTAATGATAATATCTAAACATGTAGATATATATATATATATATATATATATATATATATATATATATATATATATATATATGTTTGTCGAATGAGCAAACGTAAGTAACAATCATGACACGCATGAAAATAATTGATTTTATCTAAATACGTATAAGCAAATATTTAGATATTAAGTAGTACGTTGGTCCTAGGTATGAATGCTCATTACCTAGTTGAATTGTATTAGTATGAAGAATCTATACTAACATATTATGTTATCGTATACTTCTAGCCTAAAGCCTAGCAAGTATATTGAGGTTCCTGAATTGTATTGAAAATATTAGTTCCTAAAAGAGCAACTAATCTTGTAATTGTATCTATATCATCTAGTGTAGGTAGAACTAACTAGTTCTAATGTATTGGATAATATTGTCCCGCGACAATATGGCCAATGAATAGTACTAACTATATCAAGTTATGTCTAGGTAATTGTTTTCCAACAATCTGATAGTGTACGATTGTGACCTATCTAGATTAGGTCTTGATATTGTTCCAAAACGACGTGTTGGGTGTAATTCCTAAGTATTACACATTTGTATTACATACAGTAATATAATTGATTGTGAATTATAAAAGATTATTAATATAATTCGAAAACAGTTGTTGTGCATGTGTTTCACCCCAAAAACAGTAAAACAGTTGAAAGAGTGGGGCTATGAAACTCACCTGAGGAGCTAGCGTCCTAATGTAACGAGTCGTGTCCAAATATGATCTCCTAGTGTCCTAAACACGAGAGATTTCATATGTTTGTAAGTGTGGTTCTTGATTGGGGAAATCGTAATAATAATTCATATTATTATTGGGTTCGAGTTTTCGTATTTAAATTGTCACTTGGAAACGTCTTCCGATACTTAGAAAAATTTGGCTATTTTCTGTTTTCTGCGACATAACATGCGACACAAAAATGTGTCATGCGACACAAAGGTTGTGTCGCATAGTGCGACACAGAAGCTCTGCGACACAGTGGTTGTGTCGCATAATGCGTGTGATGCTAAATCAATAGCGACATAAGGGTTGTGTCGCATGGAGTCTGCGACACAAGGTACGACACAAGAATACGACATAAGGGTTGTGTCGCATGAGTAATCCATGCGACACAGTATGCGACACAAGGCTTGTGTCGCACTCAAGAACAGCAGCCCAGAAACTTTCGGGTTTCGCGTTTTTCCGGCCAAAATCGCAAATCAAACTCATTTTCAAGCTGTAAAATCGTGGTTTCTTGGTTGTTTAGGTTATAAGCAACTTATGTAAACATTTTTACACTAAAACATTACTCCAAAATGATTAAATCTAAGAATTTGAGAATTTCTTACAATTGCGAATCGAGGCCAAACGAGGAAGAAAATGAAGGTGTGGCCTTTGTTAATGTTGCTCCTCTCTTGTTGGTGATTCCGAAAATGTAAATTTCGTGTGTCGATTTGTAGTTCCGAAAATTTGTGGTAATTGGATGGAGAGTGTTTGTGTGTGAAAAGAAAATGAGATAGAAAGAAATGAAATGAAATGGGAGGGGTTTGGGGTTTGGGTGGCTGATCCAAAGGGGTGGGGAGGAGTTTCCCCCACTTCGTTCCTCTTTTGCAGTGTAAAATACCCGTATTCTGTACCCGAATTATATATATAAATTTAATATTTTTAGATTTATATTTCCGTTCTTTCGTTTAATAATTAATTAAATCAAAATTTGGTTTACTCGATTTAAAATATAACGTGACTTCAATTGGATTTATTTGTGATTATTAAATAATCATTATTCATTATATAAAAATGTAAAGTTTTCGCTCGCTGAGTTATAATTGTATATAATAATACGATTATAAAAAGTTTAAATTAGACGCGCAAGTTGACTTTTTGACCAGGTGTTACATTCTCCCCCTGTTAAGAAAATTTCGTCCCGAAATTTAAAGTGAGGTCGGGGTCGCGCGTGGTCTGGGGAGCAATGCACGTACGAGGTATTTGTCGAAAAGATTGCAGACATATCATGCCTTATAATGGAGTTGAATGGCAGTCAATCCCTGACTGAGTCGCAGTTTATCGTTGTAGTTATATTCTGACCGTGTTGTTTGTTTGGAGTATGATTATTTTGTGATTGCTAGATAATTGTTTACGTCGTAGTCCATTCGGGACTGGATAGTTGTCACATAGTGACAGTTTTTGTAAGTCGTTATATCAGGGCTGGGAGCTTTATCGTTTGGTCGATTAGTCTACTAAAAGTAAACATTGAGTTTGGTTGATGAGAGCTCTATCGATTGGTCTGCTGAAAGCAAACTTTGGGTTTTATGTGGGCCTAGGTCAACTAGCCCTATGATGAAATCAACATTTGGTTGATAAAATGATATCGGAGATAATAATTACGCGTTTAACGAATCTATAATTGGAGGGTTATGTTTTCGAGGAAAGATGTGCTTACGTTATTGTTGGAAGGTTGCATGGTTCACTCGGAACCGATTTGTTGAAGCTTACGTTTCCGTTTTGGGCAATCCTGCTTATAGTGTCCGGGTTCCTTACATTTAAAGCAAACCCTTTGTGAGTCCGGATTAGAGGGGACTCTGCAATCCCAGATTTTGTGTCCAAACCGTTGGCATCGTTCACAGGGCAAACCGCATGAACCAACATGATGACGGTTGCAACCGTGGCAAAATGGTTTATTTCCTGCATAGCCTCGTGTTTCGTTGTGTTCGGGGGCGTAGGTCCTTAAAGATTCGGGTTGATTTGTTGGGTTATGACTGGTACTGGAATCTCCGTTCCATTTTCCTTGGTTGTTTTCAGCTGCACGTGCTTCGCGTCGAACCACCTGTGCCATGAGTCTGTGGGCCATAAGTTCGGCCTCTTGTATAGTAGTGGGTTTAGAGGCGGTGACCATTCCCTCGATTGGTGACGGAAGTCCACCGATGTACTTTTCTATTCGTCGGTTCTCTGGGTTTACTATATTTGGGCAAAGGTGTGCTAGTTGATGGAAACGGTTGGTGTATGTTTCGATGTCGTTGTCTTTTACGGTGAGGTACCAAAGTTCGTTCTCGAGTTTGTAAAGTTCCTGAATGGGGCAATACTTGTCCCTCATGATTCGTTTCAGTTCCTCCCACGGGAGTGCATGTGCGGTGTCAATCCCCCACAGCTCGGGTATAGAAATTCCACCAGGTAGAAGCATCATCCTGGAGGGTGTATGTGGCATACATGACTTTACAGTCATTGGGACAGTCGCTAACGCGGAATATAGATTCCATACTCTCGAACCATTAGATTAATCCAACAGCTCCTTCAGTTCCGACGAAGTTTGGTGGTGCGCACTTCAGAAAATCCCTAAAGGTGCAAGGCCTTGTTTGGTTCCGAGTAGCCAGAGCCTCAGCCACTGCTTGATTAATGATTTGGTCACGCTCAGCTTGAGTGAAAGTTTGTTGTCTAGGAGGCATGATTCTTAAACAAGAAGAAAACGACAAAGCGTGAGATCTTTATTCAAAGATGCTGATTATTACAACGACATAAGAAGTTAACTTGAGTTGGAATTCATGATACACGGGATCCTACGATCCTTGACGTTGAAGTTTTTGATATTGTAGGTGGCAGGTGTATCACTGCCCTTTTGGTATTGTTAGTACAACAGTTCAAGTAACCGTTGTCTAGTTCTCTTTAGTTAAGTTATCATGCATCTCATGTTTTTCGAGTGTTGTGACCAATGGAGTTGTAGTTTCTAGTTGCGGTCGTACCATGACCGAATTGTGTTTTCTATGTAGTCAATCAAAGACTATGTTGTTGTGAGTAGTCCAATGGACTATATCGTAGTACTAAAATATCTTACGACCATTCATGCCTGTGTATGTGACAACTACAGTGTCCTCGGTGGTGTTGAAGCAGAGTCCACCAACACAACCCATGTGTGTGGTGACATCATTGTGTATTGATTGGTTAAAGCATTACATGCTTAATTGGTCGTATATACATATATGGTGTACACGTAACTATACAAGTATACGTACATAATAAGAGTAAAGTGTGGCACCTCGTGCCCAGTTAAGAAATTGTATATGTATATATGTAAGTCGTACATGCAACTATAACAAGTCTACATGTATAATTGAAGTAGCACCTAGTGCTATAACGCAGTGCTATCAGCACAGAAATTGAAATACTAATATTTTGTAATTGTAGTACCAAGTACCATGAAACGCAGCAACACGTGCTGTAATGAAGCGCCCGCGGCATTACAATTGTAGTACCCATGTACTATGAGTGTGGCATCAACATGCCATGATTTGTAGTATCGACATAATACGAGGTTTGCACTAACGTGCCCATATTACGGTATCAACGTACCGTGTGATTGCAGCACCACGTGCCGTGTGTGGTTTGATTGTAGCCCTAAGGCCAAATATGTGTTGAAGTTATGTGTTTTCCCAAATGTAGCACAAAGGCTAGAATGTGAGTGCCCAAAGCACTGAGGTGTTGAATCAATTGATCTAAATGATCAAGTAATGATTGAAATAATTAATTTATCGTGGACTTAGTCAACGCTAATCCAGTTGTGACCAGTACGGTCAAAGGTGAAAGATTCGTTTGCTTGTTTTAAATTTCGTGGACGTTTAGCATGTGTGGGTTTCCATTCCCATTGAATACGGTTGTACCTCCTTCCCGAGGTTCAGTGATATATGTGATATCCTCCTATGCGTACATAAGGAGAAAAGTGCCGAGTCGTGATAGTTAGGAAGACGGCGATATGCCTCTTCACGAGTAAATGATAATACAGCGGAATTTAGTTGTATATACCCAGTATATATTTGATACGTAAAAGTAGTATACATGTAAGGCCTATTAGTATATACCTACCGTACATATAATAGCCTAGAAGGTCTAGCACAAAACAATCAGAGTCAACTACGCATTCCCGTTTCAGTATAACCCCTTTCAGATCTTACATCATCTTTATTTAATTGTACATAGTTAGCTACGCTATGTTAAATTAAACTCGTATGATGTAATTCCTGAACCAGTCATACCTAATGAGGAATGCTGCCTAACGGTCATAGTCTAGGCCCACTAAATGCAACCTAGTTCACTATAACCTTAGTCTCTGATACCAATCTGTAACACCCTCAAATTTCGGTTTGCGGAAGCTGTCGGGTCGGGTGTCACTAAATCAAATATCACAGCATAAGATACATAATGAACGACTCTAAATGAGACGTTTGAAAATAATTATACATTTCCAAAATAGAACGTTTACAACGTTATAAGTTTAACAGTGATTTCCAAGTACAAAAGTTGAAAATGCTAAAGTAGATGCAGAGCAGTCCCAATGGTTTGAAAATATGCGACTCGGGCTAATTAAGCCTTGAAGCAATCCTAATCCTGCTGGGCAACCTGAGAACACATGCTAAAACAGGTCAGCTATAAAGCTGGTGAGTTCATAGGAAGGTTAGTTGAAAACATAAAGTAATAAAACAATTTATGTTTTGTAAAGTTGTTTCCAAAATCAGTGATTTTTGATATGTAATACGTTGAAGTTTATAACACCAATGTGTAAAAGTCTAACTTAATGTCCAAAATACCCCGATTTTGGTTGATTGCACTGTTACAAGTTACTTAGACTTGTTTGTCTTAAATTGATACAAGTTACAACGACTTGTTTGATTGAATTTATACAAGTTACAACGACTTGTTTGATTGAAGTTATACAAGTTACAACGACTTGTTTGATTGAAGTTATACAAGTTACAACGACTTGTTTGATTGAATACTGATACAAGTTACGACGACTTGTTTGATTGAAGTTGTGCCCACTGCAATACCGTGGCATCGTTTTGTACCCACTTTACCGTGGCATCGTTTATGAAGTGCTCGAGAGCATAGTTGAAATGTAGAGCCAGCAGTACAACGACATACTAGCTATTGCAAATAAGAGCCGACCGTACAACGACGCGTCAGGCTTGAATGTGTGTATGATTGTATGTATACTAATATACATAAATACTATTGAAGTTAGCACCAAGTGCTAATGATAATATCTAAACATGTAGATACATATATATATATATATATATATATATATATATATATATATATATATATATATATATATATATATATATATATATATATATATATATATAATATATATATATGTTTGTCGAATGAGCAAACGTAAGTAACAATCATGACACGCATGAAAATAATTGATTTTATCTAAATACGTATAAGCAAATATTTAGATATTAAGTAGTACGTTGGTCCTAGGTATGAATGCTCATTACCTAGTTGAATTGTATTAGTATGAAGAATCTATACTAACATATTATGTTATCGTATACTTCTAGCCTAAAGCCTAGCAAGTATATTGAGGTTCCTGAATTGTATTGAAAATATTAGTTCCTAAAAGAGCAACTAATCCTGTAATTGTATCTATATCATCTAGTGTAGGTAGAACTAACTAGTTCTAATGTATTGGATAATATTGTCCCGCGACAATATGGCCAATGAATAGTACTAACTATATCAAGTTATGTCTAGGTAATTGTTTTCCAACAATCTGATAGTGTACGATTGTGACCTATCTAGATTAGGTCTTGATATTGTTCCAAAACGACGTGTTGGGTGTAATTCCTAAGTATTACACATTTGTATTACATACAGTAATATAATTGATTGTGAATTATAAAAGATTATTAATATAATTCGAAAACAGTTGTTGTGCATGTGTTTCACCCCAAAAACAGTAAAACAGTTGAAAGAGTGGGGCTATGAAACTCACCTGAGGAGCTAGCGTCCTAATGTAACGAGTCGTGTCCAAATATGATCTCTTAGTGTCCTAAACACGAGAGATTTCGTATGTTTGTAAGTGTGGTTCTTGATTGGGGAAATCGTAATAATAATTCATATTATTATTGGGTTCGAGTTTTCGTATTTAAATTGTCACTTGGAAACGTCTTCCGATACTTAGAAAAATTTGGCTATTTTCTGTTTTCTGCGACATAACATGCGACACAAAAATGTGTCATGCGACACAAGGGTTGTGTCGCATAGTGCGACACAGAAGCTCTGCGACACAGTGGTTGTGTCGCATAATGCGTGTGATGCTAAATCAATAGCGACATAAGGGTTGTGTCGCATGGAGTCTGCGACACAAGGTACGACACAAGAATACGACATAAGGGTTGTGTCGCATGAGTAATCCATGCGACACAGTATGCGACACAAGGCTTGTGTCGCACTCAAGAACAGCAGCCCAGAAACTTTCGGGTTTCGCGTTTTTTCCGGCCAAAATCGCAAATCAAACTCATTTTCAAGCTGTAAAATCGTGGTTTCTTGGTTGTTTAGGTTATAAGCAACTTATGTAAACATTTTTACACTAAAACATTACTCCAAAATGATTAAATCTAAGAATTTGAGAATTTCTTACAATTGCGAATCGAGGCCAAACGAGGAAGAAAATGAAGGTGTGGCCTTTGTTAATGTTGCTCCTCTCTTGTTGGTGATTCCGAAAATGTAAATTTCGTGTGTCAATTTGTAGTTCCGAAAATTTGTGGTAATTGGATGGAGAGTGTTTGTGTGTGAAAAGAAAATGAGATAGAAAGAAATGAAATGAAATGGGAGGGGTTTGGGGTTTGGGTGGCTGATCCAAAGGGGTGGGGAGGAGTTTCCCCCACTTCGTTCCTCTTTTGCAGTGTAAAATACCCGTATTCTGTACCCGAATTATATATATAAATTTAATATTTTTAGATTTATATTTCCGTTCTTTCGTTTAATAATTAATTAAATCAAAATTTGGTTTACTCGATTTAAAATATAACGTGACTTCAATTGGATTTATTTGTGATTATTAAATAATCATTATTCATTATATAAAAATGTAAAGTTTTCGCTCGCTGAGTTATAATTGTATATAATAATACGATTATAAAAAGTTTAAATTAGACGCGCAAGTTGACTTTTTGACCAGGTGTTACAATGTTAGATTTTTCTAACAAGCCTATTACTTCCGTTGATTTATAGCCTAAACTTTGAAACAACTAAAACGCATCCAACAACACACTTTACATCAAAATCACATATTACTTACACCCAAACGTCATTAAAAGGATTTACTGAAAGAACATTCAATTAAACGCAACCAAATAAACATATATTAGTATATAACTGTTGTTCAAGCGTAAAAACACTTAAGTACAATGATGATGATGATGTATGAGGAATTAGGCTCGTCACACTCCGATTAACGTGCAAACCCAGAGTCGAGACTAAGTCAATCGAGGGTGGTGAAAGCCTAATTCTTGAAGAGTAATTCGTGAGGAATAACTCTGTGGATTTATGAGGTGTTGTCTTGAAATGAAAGCATAACACTAGTATTTATACCCAAACCCTAAGCTGACGTACGTGGAAGCTCGGTCGTGGGCGAAGATGACATTTACAGTGTGCCAGCTGACGTGGACCAATCGAATACGCCGACCAGGTTAGTGGCCAGGCCATGTTAGTCGTACCTGAATATAACGGTCGCAGATTATACTTTTGTCAGAGGATGTCGGGCATGCCTTGTCATCTTGCGGCCGTACCGTTGTTATGCAGTTACAACGGCGGGTGTTGTGGTCCGACACGGGACGTACCCGGGCCCATGTTTGACCTGGGCACTGGTGCCTATGCCGAGAGCTAAAAGAGCTGGGCTCAGACGTTACCCGGACCCAGGCTCGGCACGGATCCGGAGCCATAATACTTAGTGCCACCTATCGTCTGCACCAAGGGCTGCTAGAGCTGACCACGGATGTTATCCGAGTACAGGCTCGGTGCGGAACCGAGGCCACATTATGTGGTGTAGGCTGAGGTCAGATGACGAGGTCAGGTGGCGTACATTATTAAGTCCCTCCAGTCCGTTATTATATTCCGGACCGGGGATATGATGGCGGACATAGAATAAATGACGTGGCACAGCAATGATGGCTTTTCAGTCTTGGCGGCGTGCAATAACTACATGTATTTTCGGCTATCGCAGCTGGCATGCGATGGGATGGCTTACAGACGTTGCGTCATCATACAGCTGGATACACGACGGTTCGTTCGCCAGATTGTGAGATCTGACGACACGTGTCGGTGTTAGACGGGGCAACCAAACTGTAATTTATCGGTTGTGAGATCTGCTGACACGTGTAGGGTTGAGATTGAAGCCCACAAGGCCCGGCCCATGAAAAGTTGCCTATAAATAGGAATGCCTTGTTTTTACTTCATTTTTTACGCGAGTTAAAAATTTCGAGAGCATTCCGGCAAATTCAAACGTTCCGTCAACTGTTCAGGCTTGTCAACCCAGATTCCGATCACTCTCAAACAAACCCGGGTCCGTCACTTATATCTTCAAAAATTTTTTTCCTTCACATATATACATATCATGGCTGCCCCTGAGAACGTAGCAGAGGTCCGTGTCGCCGTGGCTGGGTCCAGCAAAGGCCCGAACGTGGCGAATGAGGCCAGCTCGGTGAAGCCGGAGGACATTCTGGATATTCTGAGGTGCTTCAGGTGCCTAGAGAGGTTTAACCCCATAGCTCCTACCTCCAAGCAACGTGCCGACGCGCCACCGAAGGGGAAGGTGGCCGTCTATTGGAAAACCATGGAGAAAGGCAATCTCCGTATGCCGCCGACCCCGTTCTTCTTGGACGTGTGCAAACATTACAAGGTGGGGTTTTGTCAGCTGCACCCCTTCGGCGCGCAGAAGGTAACCATTTTTGAGATGTGGTTCAGATCACTGAACCTGAAGCCGCTGGTGAGGGTTTTCCAGGCCTGTTTTAAGCTGACTCCGAGTGCCGGCACGGGGTGGTATACCTTTGCGAAGAAGAACAACTTCGTAGGTTCTGCAGAGTCGTCTTTGCACGACTGCGTGATACTTTTTTCTACATTGACCAGACCGTTATCCCTGATAATTCTGTGGAGACGTTGGTGTGGCAGTACGAACGTCCGAGGAATGTCAGCCACACGCCGAAACTAACAGGGGCGGAGGAGGAGTTACTGGCGGCGTGCCGAGATGCGAACCTAGAGATGCGCGAGTATCACACGTTCGTGCTCGTCATGGGTTGTATCAGCTCTTTTTGGCCGCATGACGGTCAGATACCCGTTGTCAAGCAGGGTGGCCATGGTATGGGCTGGGGTTTGTTTTCTTGCCTGAATATTTTTATACATATACCCTGTTTACTAATTACCTGTGTTCCGTTGGTGCAGATATGGATTTGAACTCCATCTTGAAGGCGCCCAGCTTGTCAAGCCTCAAATACATCTGGAGGTCGGTGAAGGATGTCCCTGACGGTGGCAAAGCGACCGGGGCGACGGTTACCGTGGCCGAGCCCGTGATCACGACCGCCGTTCCTCTGTCGGCCTACTCTGAAGTGGAGACGTCCGGTGCCCAGCCGCTTGCCAAGCGTAAGGGTCCGGAGGCGGGTAAGGAGGCATCCAGGCCACCGTTGAAGAAGAAAAAGAAGACGCCGCGAGAGGTTGCTGAGTCCAACCTGGCGAACTTTCAGTCTGCGCCGAGCACAGACGGGCGCTACATTATACCTGAGGACGGTCCGTAATGTTGCCCTATTCTATGCTGGCAAGTGGTGTTTTTGTGCTAACTGTTTGTTGTTTGTACAGCGGAGACGGACCCACTTGTTGTTACCGCGCAGCAGGTCAGCAGTGTACTTGTTCTCCGGGACGAGGAAGAGGAGGACGACGACGATGGGCAGGTTCGCCGCAGCCGGTTCTTAGGGCATGCTGCCACCGCTTCCGGTGCGGTGCCCTCGGGTGATGGGGATGGCTCGCGTCTTGAAGAGCCGATGACGGTGCTGGACAGCCCACCGCAGCAGTCGCCCGTCGAGCCCCGACCACTGAGTCCTCCAAAGGCGGCTACGCCTCCGCGCCCAGATAGCATGAGGTATTCATTGGACCTCACTCTGCGTATACATTGGTGTGCATAGCTTTTTAACTTGGTGTTTTAATCAGGTCTAATAGAATAGCTATTCTCAGGTCTATGCTTCCGGAGCACTTCGTTCCGGAGCGCTTCTTGAAGGTGCCCACCTTTGGCCCTGCAGACTCCGAAGCTGATGCCTTCATCCTGGCCTGGGATCTAAAGGTTGATAATCTGGCCGTGGATGCGCATTCACTGCGAGAGTTTGCTCGCCACGCCATTCCGCCGGCAGTCTCGGACAAACTTGCCCGGTTGCCTCCTGCAGATGCTAAGAAGGCGCGTCTGCTCATGTCCTTCTGGGACTACGCGCTGCAATGTGACGAGGAGGCACGCTCCGAAAAGATGGCGGAGCAGTGGAAGATGAACGTTGTTGTGCTCCAGCGCCAAGAGGAGGAGATTGCCATGCTGAAGGCTCGAGTGCAGGAGCTGGAAGGGGTGGTGGGACCGGCCAATAAAGCAAGAATGAAAGCTGAGGCCGAGCTCTAGAGGGAAAGAGCTCTGCGGGCGGAGGCGGAGTCAGCGCTCGCACCGCTGCAGGATCAGGTGCGAGAGGCAGAGACGGAGAGCGCTGCGCTTGTGGAGAAAGACAAGCAGCTCCAGGGCAGGTAAAATAACAACTCATTTATACTTGAGATATATTCTATGCTTATTGGTTAAGCTTGTGTGCAGGTTTGAGGACCTGGTCGCGGACCTGGCCGCCACCAAGAAGGATGTGTCGGAGCTGGAGACCGCCTGCAGCCTCCATATCAAAGATTATAATGATTTGGAGATCAAGAATGCAGAGCTGGCAGGTGACTTGGAGCGGCTCTAGAAAGGCATCCCTGGCTTGGTTAAGCTGGCCCTGGCGTCGGACAGCATGACGGCTCCGTTCAAGGAGTTCTTAGCTGCTGTCCAGGAAGTGGAGGTGTTGCAAACGATCAACCTTATTGTGGAGCACGTTCCTGAACTCCCAGCCCCACTTCCAGATGCCATTGCGTCTAAAGTAAACCCGGACTGCTTTGAGCGCGCGCAGCGGGCGAGCGAGGCACTGAAGACAGTCTCCATCCCATTCATAGAAAGAATAGGTAGTGAGATGGAGTTGTCTGTGGATGATATTTTGGGGATGCGGCCATAGATTGATAGGTTTACTTGTAAGGCCGGCATCTCCGTTTGTGTAGATATACTTATGATTTTAATGCAACGTTATTTTTGCAATTGCACGTATTTGAACTAGTTCTGAGTGCGTTTAATATTTGTTGTCATGACTTAGTAGATTTCTAGACTACTTTATGAGTTGGTGTGTGGCGGAGGCGTACCTCGGCTCGACCAATGTGTTCCGGTCGCACCCCGACGATGAGTACGAGCTCGGGGGGACCTCTGCCTTCGGGAAGCTAGAAGGCATTCCCTTATGGGGATAGGCTCGCGACGCCTCCAGGCTTAACTGACTGCAGCAGTCATAGGCCGGAGCCGTGGCGACGACGCCTGAGGGCGGCATTTTTTTTTTATTTTTTATTTTGCAATGTTATGTACAACGTAATGTGCAAAAGCAATGAACTTGTAAAACAGAAGAATAATATGCAATCGATAACAATTTATTGATAAGGATAGATGCTACGAATGCGGGGGATCAGTCCGGCCTGAGCTTTTACAAAGTTTGATTACATATAACATTTCTTTAAATTTGTCGCATGCCATGTGCGCGGCACGGACTTGCCATCCAGAGTGGCCAAAACTTAACAGCCGTTTGCATTTGCTTCCATGACCTGGTATGGGCCTTCCCAACGCTGCCCAAGTTTTCCTGTGTTCTCAGATTTGCTGGCCTCATTGTTGCGCCAGACTAGGTCTCCGACCTGAAAGAACAATGGGCGAACGCACTTGTTATAGTAGCGGGCCATTTTCTGCTTGTTCACGGCTTGGCGAATAGCTGCCATTTCCCGGCGCTCTTGTAGCATGTGGACGTTCTGTTGCTGGGCTTTCAGGCTCCCATCCTCGGTGAAGTTAATGATTCTTTCACTGGGATGACCGCCTCGCAGCCGTAGACAAGGCTAAAGGGGGTCTCGCCAGTGCTTTCTTTGGGAGTAGTGCGGTTCCCCCATAGCACGTTGGGAAGCTCATCCACCCAACCGGTACGACTCTCACCGAGCCTAGCTTTGATACCGGCTACCAGATCTCTATTTGTGACTTCAACCTGGCCGTTGGCCTGAGGGTGGTATACCGAGGTCAGTGTTTGTTTCACATTGAGTCCCTTGCACCAGGCCTTGAACGGGTTCTGCGCAAACTGCTTTCCGTTGTCGGTGATGACCTCGTGTGGTATGCCGAATTGACACACGATATTGTCCCATACAAAGTTACGAACCTGCTTACCACTGATTTGGCGCAACGGCTTGTCAATACCCCACTTGAAGAAAGGCCATGCCGATGAGATGGGGATTAGATCATGCCTTGGCGCCCTAGCGATAGGCGCGTGAATTTGACAAGAAGTGCAGTGCTTGGTTACTTCAGCGGTGTCCCTGTACATGGACCGCCAGAAATAGCCCATGCGTATGATCTTTGCCACAACAGTATTGTGGCCGGAGTGCAGGGCACATGACCCTTCATGCACTTCACGAATGACATTCTCAGATTGTTTCGGGCCCAGACACCTTAAGTTCGGCCCCAGGTATGATTTCTTCATGAGTTCGCCTTTTTCAATAAAAAACATTGGTGCCTTCATTCGAATTTTCCTTGCCTCGATCGGGTCCTGTGGAAGGACGCCGAACCGGATATAAGACATGATCGGGGTCATCCAGTTGTCCCCCACTTCTTCAACCTGGGCCACTGAGCTGGTTGGGTCAATTGATTTCTGCTCCAGGACCTCCACCAGAACTTTCTTGGTGAGGTGGGCAAAGGTAAGCGATGCCAGCTTGCTCAAAGCATCGGCTTTCTTGTTCTTGTTTCTTGGGACCTGCTCAACTTCAAACGTTCTGAATTTCTTCACCGCTTCCTGTGCAAGTGCAACGTACTGCTTCATCGTCGAGTCTTTTGCCTCGAAGGTACCGTTGAACTGGTTGGCCACCAGTTGAGAATCAACGTATGCCCTGAGGTCCTTAATGTCTAGTTCAACTGCAACCCAGATACCGGACAACAGCGCTTCATACTCGGCCTCATTGTTGGAGGCAGGGAAGCCAAAACGGAGAGCGTAAGTGTGCTCTTCCCCATCAGGGCTGATGAGTATGAGTCCGGCACCTTCTAAGCTTGAGGCCCCATCAGTAAACAATTCCCACGTGGCTGGTTTTTCGTGGGCAGGGGGAGCCGAGGTGCACCTAGCCTCTACCCCCCCCCCCCCCGGAAGCTCGGCAAGGAAATCAGCCATTACTTGACCCTTGACCGCGCTTCGGGGGCAAAACATGATTTCGTGTTCGCCCAATTCAATTGCCCATTTGGCCAGCCGCCCCGAGATTTTCGGCTTCGAGAGTACTTGCTTAATTGGCTGGTCTGTGAGGACCGTGACCGGATGACCCTGAAAATACCGGCGCAGGCGCCGTGCTGAGTGTACCAATGCAAGTACAAGTTTCTCAATTGGTGAGTAGTTCAGTTCCCCCGGCTGCAAGGCGAGGCTAACAAAGTACACCGGCATCTGGGTTTTGTCACGCATAGCTATGAGAACGGAACTAACAGCGCACTGAGATGCTGCCAAGTACAGCGTAAGTGTTTCGCCAGGGATAAGGGCTGTAAGAGTTGGCAATTCTGTCAAGAACGTCTTCATGTCTTGTAACGCTTGCTCAGCCTCCGGCGTCCAGGAGAAATCTTTTTTATTTATGCAACCTTTGAGCGTGTCAAAGAACGGCAATGATCGTTCAGCATCCTTGGAGAGGAAACGAGCCAAGGATGCTAACTTTCCGTTGAGGCTTTGCACGTCTTTTTTGTTTTGTGGGGACACCATGTCGGCAATTGCTTGAATTTTCTTTGGATTTGCCTTAATGCCTCTCGGGGTCACCATGTGCCCAAGGAATTTACCTTCTTCCAAGCCAAATGAACACTTGGCCGGGTTAAGCTTCATATTGATTTTCCGCAGTGAGGTGAATGTTTCTAGAATATCCGTGAGTAACTGGGACTCGACGTTGCTTTTGATGACAATGTCGTCAACGTATGCTTCTAAGTTACGCCCAATTTGTGTTTTGAAAGCGCCATCGATGACAAGCTGGTACGTGGCCCCTGAATTCTTGAGACCGAATGGCATTTTAGTGTAGCAGAAAATGCCTTGGTCCGTGTTACAGCTAAAATGGTCGTTACGTAATAGCTGCAACGGTGGTTGTTTTATATTTATAAAAGCTGGGGACCTAAATTCTACTTACAGAGGTAACTATAACTCAGGGTAGTTCTTAAGATCAATCGTATTGTGAAGCGGAGTTGTCCAGACAAACTTATTCAAATTAGTGATGGGTTTTTGAAAAGAGTTTTGATTTGGTTTTAGGTCCGTTTAAACTAAACTAATAAAAAGCAGGAAATAAACAAAACGGTAAATAAAAGCTAGATAGGGAATCAGTAATGGAGAATAGTGCTTGTTATGACTTCGTTAGCTTGTGTTATGGGGTGATGTCTGGGGTTATTTATGAAAACGTCTTTTAAAGATTTGTGTCTTGCTTTTGCCTGAGTATTCGTAGTGTAAACACTAACACCCTACTGCCTGATTTCTCAGACAGTATGTCACTGGAATGTTAGGCTATGGTGATTCTGATCAGAGGAGGCTGCTCAACTCTTCAACACTTTCCATCTAGTGGAAAAGTGACCCTTTTTGGAATGGTATTCCTGGGCGCATGAGATAGAGTAACAGACCCACTAAAAGTTCTGACCGTTCTTAACACCACGGGGGTACTAAGGCTAGGCAAGGCATTTAAGATTAAGACTTGGTTTGATGACTGCTAACTTTGTATTAATGGTCTTTGTTTAGTCCAGAGCTGTGTGGTTCAACCAGGATGTGACACAGTCTTCAACCGGCGGCAGTTCCTTAGCTTTTCCCACGTATTTAAACGTTATACGAAGTACTGTGCCGACTTCTGGTCTTTCCGGTGTCACATACTTTATGGTCACTCTGGACTAGTTTACTCAGTTTGTATTAAAGTTTGACCATCTATGACATAAACCCAACCCTCACTTATTTAAACATATCCCAATAAATCCCTGATTGATTCACGGTGTACTATACGATAGGGTTGACAGTATTTCCACAGCTACACAGTTCAGACCATGTTTGTATTTTAAAACATAGATAGGTAGTTACCGGTTGATCAAGGTTCGCGACTCCTTGTCATACAGGTTCTAACCACGTTTATTGGAGGAAAGGCGATTTTGGTTTAGAAATTCATAAATACAAAGTTATCAGTACACCGGTTTTCATTTTGTAACATTTGGGAACATTATTCCACAACGGATTGTGCCCACGACTTTCATAGCTTCCACGTTCCGTACTACACACATTCGTGATGACTCCGGCGCTATACAAATGAAAGCCGTATAACGTTACTTCCGTTGTTTCATAACGATATTATCCCAATTGCGTATTTAAAATAACATCACCCCAAATATTAACAAGCTAACTACATCACAACAAGCACATAAGAGAACTACTCACTATGCATGGCAAACAATCATAAATCTATCATAATAATAATATCAATCATCATAATAGAAAAGGAAAGAAATAACCGTAGATTATGCGTAGACAGAATAATGTTAGAAGAATACACGAACGGAACCTCCGCAATATCTTCGACAATATTACAAATAAGCCCCTCAGAATATTCCCTACACTATTACAAAAGTAGCCCCTCCGTTAGTCTAGGTTAAATATTAACCAAGAACTAACGAACTAAAACCCTAATCTATTTCTCATCTAACTCCTAAGAGTAGTGCTAGAGAGAGAAAGCTAAACTAGAAAGAGAAAGAGTGTGTGAGAGAGAAAGTGAGAATTCTTGTTGAAGAATGGTGTGTGGAATGAGGATGGAGAGCTCTCTATTTATAGGCAAGCCATGGATCCAAGAATACAAGCCCACAAGCATACATACAAGCAAACAAAGCAAGGAAGAGGGGGTGTGAGACCAAAACAGGCCATGTACGGCCTTGTTCTGGCCGTGTACGGCTTCAAAGTGGCCATGTACGGCCTCCTCTAGGCTGTGTACGGCTAGGGGGTGGCCGTGTGGTAGGCCGTGTGATTTTTCTGACTTTTCTCGCAACTTCGGAAGGCCGTATCTTCTTCGTTTCTCGTCCGTTTGACTTGATTCTTTCGCCTGCGGTCTCGTAATTCTGTTACGCTTCTAATGATGCCAAAAGTGCCAAATTTGGATATCTATAGAGTTGGCGTGTGCGGAATGCCCTCGGTTTGCGCTCAGAAAGCTCCATCTTCCTCGTTCTTTACCCGATCTGCACGATTCTTGATTCTACAGTCTTGGAATAACCTGATACATCATATGAGACTATTTAAGGACTTGTATCATCATATGGTTAAAAGTCTGTAAGAATCAGTGTTTAGAATAATCTGCCTCGATTTGCGTGCCTTTTGGACGTTTTTAGCACTTTTTACAGTAATGCCTATAATTTGACCAACTTTGTGAAATTAAGTAAATAAACGTTTAATTCAAGTGTTTTCACCAAGAATTAGGCCAAATGTGCGGGAAATATGTGCCTGAAAACATGACTTTTTAGCACATATCAAATATCCCACACTTAGACATTGCTTGTCCTCAAGCAAAACTCAGTTTTTATGAAAACGGTTTTAAGCAGATTTGGCGAATTCTAAAAATTCTTAAAAGCAATCACCCCGCATATCAGTAAACCATAATAGAAAATAAGGAGAAATAAGATAATCGTCCCAGAAACAAGGAATGACTTTCTTAGGCATACTTCCAACTCTCGCGATCTTGGAGTATACATGACCGGGCGATTCCTCACAAGGTGGTCACTCAATTCACTCAAAGTGTATCGGGTTTTCTAACATTCTAGAACAAATGAAATCGCTCAAAAGCCAGTCATGTAGCACTCATCGTCATAGGCTTGATCGAGAATCGGATCTCCACCACTTAAGTGAGGACGGTGCTAATTATCCCAAGACATTCATGAGGGTTGTAATGTTTGGTGGGGGTGAAAGGGTATGGATATTGGTTTGTTTTGGGTGTAAGGGTTTAGCTGTACCTTAGAATTCTAAAGATCATGAAAAACTTTATTTAGAATAGCGAAAATACGGAAACGGAACTAGATAGCTATGTTGCTTCTATCAGATTTTTCTGAAGATTGATACTACTGAAAGCACTTAGCTTTATTTTTAGACTAACTATTTTTCTTCTTTTTCTTCTTGAGAATTTCTCTGCCACAGAATTTCCAAGGGATTATTCTTTTATTTTTTTCTTTTTCTTTACTTTTTCTTTTTTTTTTGGCTCCCTTAGAAATCCTTTCTAACTTAACTTCTTCATTCGTGACAGTCTTCTGGTGTCAATTTTTCACACCATGTTTCTCTCTCCTTCATATATAACTTTGATGACTTTTGTGAGAGAAGTGATTTGAGAAAGTAGAATGTTGAATCAAGCGAAAAGGATATTCTAAAAGGCGTTTTCCATAACCTTAGAAATTCTGCGGTAAGCTTTTGGGAATTTTGGGAAAGTGGGTTTAAAATTAAGGTTTTATAAAACGAAAAGGTTTAGGCTCAACAGGGTTTACTAAGCGGATCATCGATGCTAAAAATGAGCATCGGAAGGGTTTTGGGCTTTGAAAAGATATGAGAAAAGGGGGTTAAATCCTAGGGAATGTCAAGATCATTTAATTGCACCTATACCGCGTACGGTACTTACTAATATGGTCTCGAAACGTATGTCAGGAGCAAGTTCTAATTCAGAGATGCATACATCGGCACACACAACAAACGAAAAGTGAAGCATTAAAAATGAATGCTATAGGGCTCAAGATACCTCACCGCAAGTTTTTGGGTTATATGTGCCTAGTCATGCGATGCCCCTCTTAGATTATCATTTTTGTTTGAGAGATTCCTACCTTATTTTCCTTAATTTCCAAAATAGCGTACTCATATACGGGAATGATTCCTCTTTAGAACGTTTAGAATTCAAAATAGCAGAGTTAAAAACTCATACTTTTTATTATTTTTGAAAAATTTTGAAATTTGAGGAACATTTTCTGAGTTTACTATTTGGACAAAAAGGCGTAAAATCAATCCAAGGTATCTATACCTGCTATCCCACACTTAGAGGAACATTGTCCCTAATGTTCTCTTGAGTAGGGATTTTACAAGTAAAATCCCACACTTAGAGTTTGAACATATAGAAAATGTTTCTCAAGTGTTGTTTTTGGGCTGGAATCCCACACTTAGTGATAAGTTTAGGATATGGCATAGATAACATACTAAACAAAACAGATTATTTATTTATTGAAAAGTGAAGAAAGGATAAGGAAACTCCCCAAATAGCGAGATGCTCGGATGCGTATGATAAGAAAATAGCTGAAATAAGATGCTGCCAGGATCCATTTCTGCATTTTCTTCTGGTTTTATCCTCGAGACTCTTGCTAGGGTTTTCTTGCACACTTCAAATCTTCAATTATTCATACTCTACTCTCGTGAAATGATCTCGTAAGTGTGAACACGTTGGATATGCCTTTTAACAAACTCATATATTTTTGCAAATAAAAGTGAAATCACCGTCTCAGATTTTGAAGAAATGTTTTCTATGACCAATCAGTTATAAAACATTGTTTTTAAACGAGTTCGAGCATAATGCATAGAAGTAGTATGCAAGTACCTCAAATGCTCGAAACAGTGAATTATTTACTTTTTTACTTCCTGCTGAGACGAGTGTTTTGCAAAATGAGTTGTTTTGAGAAATGATTTTGAAAATATTTTTAGGCATAACCAAGTGTGAAGGATAGTCGGAGATTCTGCTTCACTTATTGACACTCAATCTTTTCTTTTTATTGCACGGGTTGCCTCCCGAGAAGCGCTGTGACACCCCCAAATTTAATGATTTGCGGAAGCTCGATTTGGGTGTCACTAATCAATATACAAAGCACATAAGATATAATGAACGACCACTATATGCGTCATTTTGAAACTTGCATTAATAAGGTAAACGTTTACATCAAAATGTTGTTACATTAGCTCGGTTCCTGAAATTGAGAGATTACATAGCATAATTACTTTTACAAAATATAATAATGCAATCAAATCTCTAGTTGTATGTATACTGACTCGAGCTAATAGTCCCTGCTTGTGCAGCCAACCTACTGCGGGGTACCTGTGATACATACTAAAATGGGTCAGCGAAAACGCTGGTGAGCTCACAGGTTTGTATGTAAATGTATAGTTGTAAGAACCGCAAGATTTATATTGAATTTATAATGCAATTAAGCAAAATAAAAGTTATACAATCCATGAGCACATAGTCTGAGCTTAACTTGATTTGTCAGACCCAATTAAGGAAACCTAACTTGAAGTGCCTCCTACGAGTGTCTAATCCACACTCGTCTTCCCAAATGCTAATACATCCGTTTGACTGGTTAGTGCGTGCTAACCTGGATGAGGATTTTCAATCCCATATGATATCATATACTAACATTCACGCTAAAATATTAGAGACTATGCTATAGAGGACTTTAAATTGATTAGTTTGAAACTCATGTAGTATTTGAAAGTTGGCACTTGCGTTCTACTTGTAAAACAAAACATAGCAGTAATATCACACCCCTAGTTGTAAAATAGTGAAAATGGGGCCATGAAACTCACCTGAGTCTTGAAGTGTTTAATTTAATAAACTTGAAGTAATTAGCGGTGAATTGATGTCCAAGGACTTGAAACCTGAATGTGTTCACGACACTTGATTGTTATTAATTGTACCGGTATCTCGAAAGACTACCCTTGTAGTTGTTATACAACTATATATGTCCAAATTACTACGATCTTTTTGATTGTATTGTTACAAGTTACTACGACTTGTTTGATTGAATTGATACAAATTACAACGACTTGTTTGGTTTTGAAGTATGTTTTGAAAACACGTATGGCCCGTTGGTGATTGTTTGTAATAATAATCTCATCATTAAATTTTTGGTCTCGAAACATTATCCTTGAATAGTATGTTTCAATGTGTTTTAGAAGTCTTATCGCACGAGTATTTGAAATTGTGCAAGTTCAACACTTGGTGAGAAATGTGCTTACGGAATCTAAGTACGGGGGTCCGGGGGCAGCGCCCCTGGTAGCGGGGTCCAAGGGGCGGCAGCCCCTGGCTGGGGTCGAGCTGCCAGGTCAGCTTGGAAAAATTTTATTTCTACTATATTGCTTTAAGGAAAAATGCATCTGGACTTGAATTTGGGTGAAATCAAGTGATAAAATTTTGGTCTCGACACTTAGTAAAAAGTTGTAAATATTCTGTTTTATGCGACACAATATGCGACATAATAATTTGTTATGCGACACAAGGGTTGTGTCGCATAGAAGTGCGACACAAGAGCTTTGCGACACAAGGGTTGTGTCGCATAAGCGTACAATGCTGATTCAACAGCGACATAGCGATTGTGTCGCATGGTTTTTGCGACATAAGGTACGACATAAAATACGACACAATATTGTGTCGCATAAGGTACGACACAAAGGGTTTCATACGACACAAAATACGACACAAGGGATTTATACGACACAACATGCGACACAAGGCTTGTGTCGCAAAGATGAACACCCAGACAGTGAACAGCGACTGTAGCGATTTTTCCGGCCAAAACCCAAATCAAACTCATTTTTAGGTTATAAAACCTTGTTATCTTCCTAATAGTGGACATATATAAGTTATATAAACTATCATAACACAAAAACAAGTAGTAATTTGATAGATCTAGGAGTTTTTATAAAAATTCTTACAATCGCGAATCGAAGAAGATGGAGTCCAAAAATGATGTTGATGCTTTTGTTAATCTTGTTCCCCTTGTAGTGGTGATTCCGAAAATATGATTTTTGCTGTCGGTTTTGCAAGATTCGAAATTTTGGTGATTTTTGGTTGAGAGGTTTTGGTGTAAGTGTGTGTTTTGTTGAAATGGAAATGAAAGAAAGAGGAAAGGAGAGGTGGGGTGTAGGTGAAAGCCTCACCTCGCAGTCTCCGTCCCGTGCTCCGCGTGGTGTTCGTTTTCTCCGTCATTTAATGTTAAATATTTATTTTATTCATTTAATTGTCCGTTTTAAATTACAAATCATTATAAAGTGTTTTATTGTAATATTTTACCAATTATCTATTTATGGTGTTTAAAATGAAATTCGTTTTATTTGTTTGCGCATTTGTATTTTTAATCGCTTATACATTAATTGTGTAATAAAATATGAATACGAAATATCACAATAAATAATATTCTAAATAAAATTGAGTTATTAAATAATATTTGTATTACTTAATAAAATTGTTCACCAACGTCCGTATTTATTGTATCGAAATTCATTCGATTTGAAACTCGTACGATTTAAACAAACCGCATAATTGTGTAGATATATATTCAACAATATATATAATAATTGATACATTAATTAGCCTAACACAGAACTAATTACATGTATTAAAACTTGATTAGGCACTAAATTCTAGTCCTAATTTGACGGGTGTCACATTCTCCCCCTGTTAGAAGAATTTCGTCCCGAAATTTATGTTGAAGTCGTGTTTGATGTTGAGTCAGTGAAGAGTTGAGGATACTTGAGTCGCATTTGGTCTTCCCGTTCCCAGGTGAATTCCGGACCGCGCCGCGAATTCCACCTAACTTTGACGATGGGAATACGATTTTGTTTAAGTTGTTTGACCTCACGGTCCATGATTTCGGCGAGTTCCTCAACAAAGTGAAGTTTCTCGTCAACTCGAATTTCATCGAGTGGAATGATAAGTGTCTCATCAGACAGACACTTCTTCAGGTTTGAAACATGAAAAGTGGGATGTACGCTGCTGAGTTCGGATGGCAGCTGTAATCGATATGCCACTGGACCAATCCTCTCGAGGATCTCGAATGGTCCAATGTATCTGGGATTTAACTTCCCTCGTTTGCCAAATCGGATTACGCCTTTCCAAGGCGATACTTTGAGTAGTACTCGATCCCCAACTTGGAACTCGAGTGGTTTGCGTCTCACGTCAGCATAACTTTTCTGACGATCACGTGCGGCCTTGAGCTTGTTTTAAATTTTGACGATTCTCTCGGTCGTCTCGTGAATGATTTCTGGACCTGTGAGTTGGTTATCCCCAACTTTGGTCCAACAGATAGGTGACCGGCACTTACGACCGTACAGTGCCTCGAAAGGTGCAGCCTTAATGCTGGTATGATAACTGTTGTTGTACGAGAACTCGCACAATGGTAGGTGTTTTTCCCAGTTTACACCGAAGTCTACTACGCAGGCCCGTAGCATGTCTTCTAGTGTTTGAATTGTTCGTTCACTTTGGCCGTCGGTTTGAGGATGATATGCGGTACTCATATCAAGTCGAGTACCCAGGGATTTTTGAAGTGATTGCCAAAATTGTGAAGTGAAACGACTATCTCTATCAGAGATAATTGAGATTGGAACACCGTGTTTGGTCACGATTTCCTTCAGATAAATACAAGTGATGCGTTCCATTTTGTCGGATTCTTTAATTGCCAGGAAGTGAGCAGACTTTGTGAGACGATCCACGATCACCCAAATGGAATCACAACCGCTCGAGGATTTGGGTAGTTTGGTTATGAAGTCCATGGCAATTTGTTCTCATTTCCATTCAGGAAGACTGGGTTGTTGAAGTAAACCAGAGGGTTTTTGATATTCGATTTTGACCTTGGAGCAAGTAAGGCACTTGCTGACGTAGGTGGCGATTTCAGCTTTCATGTTCGGCCACCAATAGAAGTCCTTGATACCGTGGTACATTTTATCGGATCCCGGATGAATAGAATATTTGGACTTGTGAGCTTCATCCATCACCAAGTCTCGTAGGTTCCCAAATTTAGGCAACCAGATTCGGTTTGAGAAATACCTAATCCCGTTAGGTTTGATTTCGAATTGTTTATCCATTCCCCGCAAGGCTTCATCTTTGACATTTTCGGGTTTCAAGGCTTCGAGTTGAGCAGTGAGAATTTGAATGTTTAAATTGTTGTAAATGGTCATACTGAGGGCTCGGACTCGAAGTGGTTTCACTCGCTCTTTTCGACTGAGGGCATCAGCAACAACATTTGCTTTGCCTAGATGATATTTGAGTTCGCAGTCGTAATCGTTAAGCAACTCGACCCATCGACGTTGCCTCATGTTGAGATCTTTCTGATCGAATATGTGTTGGAGACTTTTGTGGTCTGTAAAGATTGTGCACCTAGTGCCGTAGAGGTAATGTCTCCAAATTTTGAGGGCGAAAACGACGGCTCCTAACTCGAGGTCGTGGGTGGTGTAATTCTTTTCATGAATCTTGAGCTGTCGAGAAGCATAAGCTATGACTTTGTCTCGTTGCATAAGCACGCAACCGAGACCCTGATGAGAAGCATCGCAGTATACCACGAAGTCATCGGTGCCCTCGGGTAATGATAGAATAGGAGCACTGCAAAGCTTTTGTTTTAAGAGTTGGAATGCCGACTCTTGTTTATCAGTCCAGTCAAACTTTTTGTCTTTCTGGGTCAGTATCGTGAGTGGTAAGGCTATCTTGGAGAAATTTTCAATGAATCGCCGGTAATACCCGGCCAGTCCCAAAAACTGCCGTACTTCGGTTGGAGTGGTTGGCGATTGCCAGTCTTTGATAGCCTCGATTTTTGACGGATCAACGTGAATTCCCTGACTGTCGATCATGTGACCAAGGAATTGAATGGTTTGAATCCAGAACTCACACTTAGAGAATTTGGTGTAAAGCTCCTCGTGTCTAAGTAGTTCAAGGATGGTTTTGAGGTGTTGCGCATGTTCTTGCTCGTTGTGCGAGTAAATGAGTATGTCATCGATAAAGACAATGACAAACTTGTCGAGGTAAGGTTTACACACCCGGTTCATGAGGTCCATGAATACAGCCGGTGCGTTGGTTAGACCAAAGGGCATCACTTGGAATTCATAGTGCCCGTATCGAGTTCTGAAAGCAGTCTTTGGAATATCGATGTCGCGAACTCGTAACTGATGATATCCTGATCGCAGATCGATTTTTGAGTAGACACTTGAACCTTGAAGTTGGTCGAACAGGTCATCGATTCGAGGGAGTGGATACCGATTCTTGACAGTTAACTTGTTCAACTCTCGGTAGTCGATACACATTCGAAAAGAACCGTCTTTCTTCTTGACAAATAGGACCGGAGCTCCCCAAGGTGAAGAACTCGGCCTGATAAATCCTCGTTCCAGGAGTTTCTGTAATTGGGTGGACAACTCCTGAAGTTCGGATGGAGCTAAGTGGTATGGTGCTCGGGCCACAGGCGCAGCACCTGGTACTAGATCGATTGAGAACTCAACCTGTCTTTGCGGTGGTTGACCAGGTTGTTCTTCGGGAAAGACTTCTAGAAAGTCTCGAACAATTGGAACATCCTCAAGTCGCTTCTCCTCCGACTTTTTCTCCATGATGTGCGCGAGGATTGCTGGGTAACCCTTTCGCAGAAATTTCCGGGTTTTTAGACAAGATATGATGTTAAGCCTCGTCCCACCGGTCTCCCCCTGTATGACCAAGGTTCTACCGACGGCGAGAGGTATGCGACCAATTTTGTCATGGCAAATGATTTCGGCGCCATGTTTGGATAACCAGTCCATGACCACGATGACATCGAAACTTCCTATCTCAACAGGCATAAGATCTATGGAGAAGATTTCGTCGGCTAGATTTAAAGTGCAATTAGGTATCACACTATCGGTTTCTATCAATTTGCCATTTGCTAGTTCTACGGTGTACTTAACGTCTAAAGCAACAGGTGTGATATCAAGTAGAGGGCAAAATTCATCGAAAATAAAACTTCTATCGGCACCAGTATCAAACATAATAGAAGCAGTTAAATTGTTGAGGAGGAACATACCCGTGACCACATTCGGGTCCTGACGGGCGTCCCCTGAGTTGATCACGAAGGCCCTACTTTTGGCGTTGTTGTTGTTGTTGTTGCGGTTGTTGTTGTTGTTGTTGTTGCCCTTATTCTTCAAATTTGGGCACGTATCCCTAAAGTGTCCTGGGTTCCCACATTCAAAGCAGGACTTAGGTTGTTGGGCATTTTTGTCAGAGGGTTTGTTGTTGTTGGATCTAGGGGCTCGGCAATCCTTAGTCGAATGCCCGTACCTCCTGCAGTTGTTGCAAGGGGTCCTGCACTGACCAAAGTGGTGATAGTTACACTTGGGACAATAAGGCCTGTCCCCGGTGTAGCTGCGGTTGGATTCAGAGTTGGTGGTGTAAACTTGAATGGCGTTGTTTTTCTTGTTTGAGTTGTGGTGGTGTTCAGTGGATTTGCGTTTGTTGTTGTTGGAGGATGAGGTGTTGGAGGTCTCACGGCTGACAACTAGGGCCATGAGTTCGTGGGCTAATCGAATGGCACTCTCAGTGGTGGTTGGTTTGGATGAGGCGACATTTTCCTGGATGCTCTCAGGGAGGCCACGGATGTATCTCTTGATGCCCTTACTTTCCGGTTCAACCAAACTCGGGCATAGTAAAGCAAACTGCTAGAATTTGGTGGTATATTCAGCCACATCATTTTCCTGCACCGCCAGGTGCCAAAATTCTTCCTCCAGTCTGTGCAGCTCTTCTTCAGGACAGTATTTTTCTGTCAGTTTCTTCTTCAGTTCGGCCCAAGGGAGCCGGTTTACAACCTCAAGGCCTACAGAGTTTGCGTGGTTTTATACCACGTGAGTGCACTTTCCTGAAAGGTGTAAGCAGTGAATTTGACCTTGTTGTTCTCAGTGCAATCGCAGAGACTGAAAACAGATTCCATACGCTCAATCCAACGGATCAAGCCAATGACACCTTCCGTGCCCTTGAAATATAGAGGTTTACAGATGAGAAAGTCCTTTTAGGAACAAGGCTTGACAGCAGGAGTGGTGGTGGTGGTATCGGCTGTTTCCTCAGTCGTTCGGGTTGAATCCCGAGCGGCCAAGGCGTCGGCTACGGTCCGAGTAACGGCAGCAGCGAGTTCAGCTTCACTGTAACTCTTTTTCTTTGGCGGCATGATTCTTCAAGAAAAGAAACAATAGGTACGTAAGAAATTGTACCAGGATGATAATTGTGGTGGATGTATGTATTAAAGCGATAATATACACATCACAAGCGTAAGAGTTCTATAATATAGGTTTAAATCGAACGAAATTATCAATTGATATTACGTTGTTAAATGATTACAGACAATTTCGAGTTTGTTGAATTCAAAAGTTACAGACTTAGATATTGTGCCAAAAGTGCCGAGAATTGTTTCATCCGGTCAATTTACATTAGTCCTACGAAAGCGTTATGGAGTGCAGATTCAACCTAAGCTAATTCTGACGAAGATTGAGTTGTGGCATTAAGGTAGTGAGACGGTCAACGGACTCTGCAAGTCGGCTAACCATTCTGAGTGCCTCCTCGGTTTCCCTCAGGCGTGTCTCACACTGAGTCAACCTTGATCGCAGGACAGTGATTTAGTTTTGATTGTCAGTCACTTGATTGTGGACGATCCCCATGGTCTCGATGGTTTCACCCACTCGATTTTCGAGAACGTCCATATTGTTGATAGCGTTTACATGGTCCTCAGAGACCTGAGCAACTTGCCCCATTAGGGTGAGTGTCCAGTTTTCACGGGTCTCTTGCAACTCGATGTCCATGTCACGCAGTTGTTGCTCGTGATGGTGTAGCCTAGCGGCCAAATCCGTTAGTGTGAATGGATTGAGGTATGGGCCCGCTCGAGGCAACCTGGGGTTCCTCCTAGCTACCCTTGAACTTTGTGATTCGTACGGATGGGAACGGGATGAGTTGGATGGTGTGTTTGCCATTTTGAGACAGAACGTTAGCAAATGTGAGGCCTATATTCATATAATACGTATATAATATAGCCTAAGCTTGAATTGAGACTTACTTATGTATATAGATATATCACATAACTGCCTATTGAGTGTCTAACACAGACAAGTTTTAAGTCCCGTTTCTCTCGAGGTCAGAGTCAACTAGTGTATCCTGTTCAGTCATAACTTCCTTCAGATCTTACATCATCTTTATTTAATTGTACATAGTTGATCAAGCTATGTTAAATTAAATTCGTATGCTGAAATCCCTGAACTGGTTATACCTAATAGGGAATACTGCCTAAACGGTCATAGTCTAGGTCCACTAAATGCAACCTAGTTCACTATAACCTTAGGCTTTGATACCAATCTGTGACACCCCAAAATTTAATGATTTGCGGAAGCTCGATTTGGGTGTCACTAATCAATATACAAAGCACATAAGATATAATGAACGACCACTATATGCATCGTTTTGAAACTTGCATTAATAAGGTAAACGTTTACATCAAAATGTTGTTACATTAGCTCGGTTCCTGAAATTGAGAGATTACATAGCATAATTACTTGATGATCCCAGCTAGAGATCTTAGTATGTATTACTTTGATTGATTATTAATAAGCTTGCGGAATAGTTTATTAATAACTTGAAGAACAAACTTGTATATAACAGAATATCTAACCAAAAGCTTCAATATTATTAACAATAATACGAACACACAACTTGTGTTAGGGTTTACAACCTTGAAGCTAATAACTAGAATGAATTCGTATATCACTACCTCTAGGGTTTTACAGAATCTCTATTTATAACACATAGAGTCCTTTACAAAATCAAACTATTATGGAAATCCTATCTATTCCATAATTATCTCTAACCGACTAACCAACAGTGGTTGAGTATATAACTAACAGGGGTAGTACTCGTATATTATCAACAGTGGTTGAGTACTTACAAAATACAAACTATACACTAACAGTGGCCCTGTTAGACAAATGTACTAACAGCGGTTGTCTTCTTCTAACAGTGGTTGACTTCTAACAGTGGTTGAAGTCTTATACCAACAGCGGCATGATACTTGTATTCTGAGCAAATCTAACAGTGTCTCAGGTCTCAACAATCTCCCCCTAAACTTGATCATTCAGAGTAATGATTCAAGTTTCAATCATTCTTTTCTTCTTCTTTCTCCTTCATTGTTTGCCGCTTATGCAGTTGATTAAACACCATGTATAAAGCTCTGTAAACTCCTTCAGTAATGATGGTTGTAGATAACTTCAAATCAATCAATCTATTCAGCAACCCTGTTCCCAGCACATAATGTCGATCATCAAACATGTAGATCACCTGCCCATTGTTGAATACTACCATGTGTACTCCAGCTCTGGCAAAATATCTCCAGGTTATAACCCTTTGATAACAATGAAAGAATAAGTGATACAAGCTGGCTGGTTCAAACAGGCTCTGCAATAACTCCATCATTTGTCTTTCAATCACTGCTTCAGAGTTCTTTCTATTCCTGATTCTGCTCACTTGATACAATTCCAAAAGATCATCTCTTGTACAAATTCTGAGCAAATCAACCATACTCCCAACATGATCATCAAATCCTCTTTCCCTTTCAATCTTGATCTCAAGGATCATTTTTCTGAAACCATAATCAATTGCTACTCCTTCCCAATTTATAATTCTAGCCTTTCTTGGTCCTTCAGAAATCTCCTTGCTATCAGTCAGAATCTTGATTCTCTTTTTCAGCTCTGGATCAAATCTTGGAATATCAGGAATAACATTATCTTTAGAAATCTGATTTTTCCATGAATTTCTTCTAACTTCATTCTGCTTTTCCTCTAAGGCTTTCTCTGCTGCCTCAGTAGCTGCCTTTTCTCTTCTTTCTTCTTCTTCTTTCAAAAACTTTTTCATTTCCCTATCTGCCTTTTCCTTCTTCTCCTTCATCAATGCATTCAAATTCCTATTCTCTTCCATTTTCTTTGTCCACTCTTCATCTTTTCCCATATACCTATCATATGCCTGTTGCAGCTTCTGCATATTCCATCCTCTAACAATTTTAGCTGGAGCATAATTTTCAGACAATGCATTGATCATTTGTCTTCTCCTTTCAGCATATGGTAAAGGTTTACTCCTTTTCTTGGCTAATTCCTCTTGCTTTTTCTTTCTAGCCCTTTCCTCATTTGCCCTTTTCATCAACAAAAATCCAGAAGATAACTCTTCCTCTTCATTACCTTTCTTCTTCTTTAAATAATCATGAACTCTCTGAGCAGGAAGCTTTAATCCTTGTGCAGTCTTTTCTTTAACAATCTCTGCAGCTTTCTGTGTAATAGTCACTACACTCAGATCATCCAAAATCATTTTCACATCATCACCCTCTCCTTCAGCTTTAGCTTCTGCAGCTCTCCTTATCAACCTTTCTCTTTCTTCTACTTGCATCCTCAGCATATCATGAGACTCAATATGAGGCTCTTTAATTTCTTTCACCTTTGATTTTTCTTTTAACTTTCCTTTACCTTTGTCTTTTGGATCAATCACAGGCAATTTAGACTTAGGTTTGAGTGGTGAAGTTGGTTCTCTTATTGTAACAGGTACCTCTCTTGGTCTTGTTGTTGTTGTAGTTGTGGCAGGAGTTGGTATGATAGCAGTGGTGATTGGTGTATCAACAGTGGTAGGAGTTAGTGTACTAACAGGGGTAGACATAACAGTGGTTGTGTTAGTGTTGACAGGGGTTGAAATTGTGACAACAGAGGTAGAACTTTTGACAGGGGATAAAGTTTTAGTTGACTTTCTTCTGGGAATAGATTTCTTTCTTGTAAAGGTCTGCAACTTCTTCTCTTCAGCAATTGATTGCTCCCCCTTAACCTCAACTTCTCCTTCTTTTTCAACATCATCAACCACCTCATACACTGACCTATCACTGAAACTCACTCTTTTCTTATCATCCAGATTAGCACCCATCACATCCCAAACATATAATCTAAGTGCAGCTTTCTCAGGCAACCCTTTATTCAATGGAAATACCTGATAAACTGTTTCATCAGTCTGCTCTGCTCCTGCACCATCAACCACCTCATCATCTAAATTTTCATGTATCACATAATCAGATACATTTAGCTCCTCCTCAGCCTTATCCCTGCTCTGCACATAATCATCATCTTTATCATCAAACACTAACTCCACAGTGTCTTCTGATTGTGCCTCAATATTCATCTCAACTGTATTATCATCAAACTCAAGCACCTCTGTAGCTGTATTATCATCAAACACCTCTGTAGCTGCAGAATCATCATTCATCTCATCAATATTGATCATTTCTCCATCCATATCATCATGAGGTCCATATGAATCATCATCATCATCATCACCTGCTCTTGAACCATCATCTTCAGGCATAATATCATCATCTGCTTTCTTCTCCCCCTTGCCTGAAGATTCTTTTAACCTATTTGCAGGTAGAAGAATATTATTGACAGCCTCCTCAAGCACTAACAACCTATTCTTCATATCAAGCAACTCTTCCTTCTGATGATCAATGAGCTCCTTCTGTTTAGCAATGAACTCATCCTGAGCTTGAATTTTCTGTTGAGCCTCTTTTCTGTAAGCCCTTTCCCTCTCATATTTGCTCCATAGTTTATTGACATCATGTACAAGATAAGAAATCGTCAATTCATCAGTATCACTAGGCTCATCAACATTAGAGTGTGACCTCTTAGTTGAATCCTTGCCCACATCTGCCACTGCAGATGTCCCTTGGTTATTGGTACTGGGACCTACATTTGAATCATCACCCATAGGTTCATCAAACATAGTTGCCTCTGGTTGGGTCTGATTAATGTTACCACTATCCTGCCCTGCCAGTGGGCTAGAAACAGTAGTGGCAGCCCTTCCAGAATGAACATTTTCATCAAGTATGTTCACCTGTTGTGTTGGAACAGTTGACTGAGACTGTGGAGAAACAGGAATCTCCATAGCCTGTGTAGCCTTCTTGGATTTCTTGGCTTTAGATTGGGTAGGCTGTTTGTTCCCTTGTTTTCTTTTGATGCCACCTCTTGATGTGTGTTCAGAACCAACTTGTGTTGTTGGTCTGTCATCATTTGGTCCAGATGGTGTTGGTAATACACCACCAGTGGCAGAAGGAGTAACTAGCATTGTAGAAAATAATGCAGTTTCCTTCTTAGAAAAAGCATTCTGATACTTATTCATAGCCTGAATAGTCCTCAAAGATAGAGTAGAACTAACAATTACACTATCCTCTGCTGGCAGATTTGACAATTGATTATTCAACAAAAGCTGAACAAATCTAGGATACATAACGAATGTATCACCCTTTACATTCCTAATCATATTATCTAAGATAAATCTAGACATATTAAATTTAATACCCTGTGCCAAGCAGATAATAGGATATGCAATCGTAGAACTAAATTCATTAAAACTAGTTCTCTTTTGAGACAAACATACCAGAAAAGTATGAATGTAGAACTTCCATTGAGGACAAAACCATGACTTCAAGAAAGTATAGTCTGATCTTGTCTTTCCTGAACCTTCATACCCCATATCCATAATGCCTTTAAACAAATCTTCTCTCGATAACTCCAGAATTCCACCTTCATCATCAAACTGTAAAAGTTCTCTTAGAACAATCTCAGTAACCATTACCTTCTGACCCTTGACAGTGGAATGAATGTGAGTAATGCCATTAACATTCCCTTCCTTTGCATTCTGCCAGAACTCCTGAATATGTGATCGAATCAATCGTGGAGCGACAGTAAGGGCATAAGTAACTGGACAATTACTCAAGAAATCGATGATAGGGTGAAAATACTCATCGGCAAGGTCTTTATTCAAGAAAGCCCTCATGTTGTGTTCAGAATGAACACTTAGCATAGAAGTACCAGAATCAGACGATGATGAAGATGCCATTGATGTAATCGATGAACGAACGAAGAGTGAATTACAATAAACAACTTAAAGCGAGAGCGATTATTGAAGGGTTTTGAAAATTTTGAAAGCGTAATTGAAAAAAAATGAAGTATTTGAGTATTTATTTGATGATAGTGCCAAGCCCTAAAAATAGAACTAGCAGTGGCACTTCTGGTTATACCCAACAGGGGTACAATTTACAAACAAACCCAACAGGGGTACCTCACTTGTCAATTTATAGTCAACCCTTTCTAACCATCTAACAAAGCTAGCAGCGGCTGATAGTCTAGCAGGGGCATCCGACCAAGGAAACGCCAACTTAGAACTAACAGGGGCATAAACTTAGCTTAGTTAGACAACGAAATTTTTTTTTTTTTTTTTTTTTTTTTTTTTTTTTAACCAAAACAAATAAGAAGAAACAAATAAAACATTAAATTCCAGCTCAAGTGATGTCTCTTGACAGTGGCTGAAACCTGCAATATTAAACTAAGAAAAACAACTAGCAGGGGTTAAATTACACACATATACAGCAGGGGTTTAAACTACATTGACAGTGGCACAGGTAAACTAACAGTGGCACCATCTGTTATCATAATGAAGCTAACAGTGGCAACACCTGACCCTGTCACATACAATATATTTTACCCCTGTTAGTATCAAATTCAGACCAAAACACTACGTGAGATTGATCATACCAATATTAGTTATCAAAAATGTAAATCTTCCTACATCAAATGCTTTTGTAAAAAGATCTGCAAGTTGATTATCAGTATGAATTTTAAAAATATGAATCAATCTTTTATCATAACAATCTCTTATAAAATGATATCTGATTTCAATGTGTTTGGTTTTTGAATGCTTAACTGGATTCTGAATGATACTAATAGCAGAAGTATTATCAATATAAATAGGAGTGTTCATGAAAGTCAAACCATAATCCAGCATTTGATTCTGAATCCAAAGAACCTGTGCACAGCAACTTGATGCTGCAACATATTCTGCTTCTGCTGTAGAAGTGGAAACTGTGGTTTGCTTCTTGCATTGCCATGACACTAACCTATTTCCAAGAAATTGACATCCTCCACTAGTCGATTTCCTATCCATATTCTCACCACCATAGTCACTATCTGTGAATGCCTTTAGCTCAAAATCTGATCCTTTAGCATACCAAAGGCCCAAGTCTGGTTGACCTTTCAAGTATCTAAAGATCCTCTTCACAGCATACATGTGTGACTGCTTTGGATTGGTCTGATATCTAGCACAAAGACACACTGCAAACATTATATCAGGTCTGGATGAAGTTAAATACATCAATGAACCAATCATTGACCTGTATAAGTGCACATCTACTTCCTCCCCCTCAGGATCAGAATTAAGATGTTTATGTGCCTCCATAGGAGTGCTAGCTACCTTCACGTCTTTATAACCAAATTTATTCAAAATATCTTTCACATACTTCCCTTGGTTAATAAAGATTCCATCTAACTTTTGCTTGACCTGCAATCCTAAAAAGAATGTGAGTTCACCCATTGAACTCATCTTGAACTTCTTATGCATTAAATCTTCAAACTCTTTGCACAATGAATCCCTTGTAGACCCGAAAATAATATCATCAACATACACCTGTACCAGCAATATATCTCTTTGAACCCTCTTGGTAAACAATGTCTTGTCAATAGTACCTCTCTTGAATCCATTCTTGAGCAAGTACTCAGATAGAGTATCATACCAAGCTCTTGGAGCTTGATGTAATCCATACAATGCTTTCTTCAATCTGCACACTCTATCTGGATATGTTGGATCTTCAAATCCTGGTGGTTGGCAAACATACACCTCATCATCAATTAGACCATGAAGAAAAGCACTCTTCACATCCATTTGATAGACTTTAAAATCCTGATAAGATGCATAAGCTAAAAATAATCTAATAGCTTCTATTCTAGCAACAGGGGCAAAAACATCATCATAATCTATGCCTTCTTCCTGTGTGTACCCCTGTGCTACCAACCGAGCCTTATTCTTGATCACTATTCCTCTTTCATCTCTCTTGTTCTTAAAGATCCATCTTGTGCCTATAGCTTTCTTTCCTTTTGGAAGATCAACCAAATCCCACACATCTTGCAGTTTGAATTGCAACAATTCTTCCTGCATAGATTCAATCCAGCTTGGATCTTTGAGAGCCTCCACTGCCTTCTTTGGTTCCATCTGTGAAAGAAAACATACATATAATGAAGTATGTACATCTTCTTCTCTTACCTTGGTTTGATGTCTTGTCTGAACAGGAGTCATAATATCACCAATAATCAAATCCAAGGAATGATCTTTATGAACCACATATTTAGATGTAGAAGTATCCAGTAGTTCTCTTTCCAAATTAGAACCCAAAAGATTATCTATCTCAGAGTCTGAAAAAGACTCTCTTTCCTCTCTTTCCTTTGATGGCTTTGGAGTTGCTTCAGAATCTGACAAAGAAGTCCTTTCCAAAACTTGAAATGGAGGACTTTGTTCAACAAATTTTGGAGAATCGTGCTCTCCTTCTGAATCATGCTCTGAAACTATATGAGAACTCTTTGAACCATTTTCTGTTGGAATTGAACCATCTTCATCCTTTGAACCATTTTTGCTACTTGACCCACTTGAATCATCTGAAGGTTCATCTTGCTCTAACTGGAATACTTCTGGAGGATCTGGAGACCAAATAGGAAACAAGACATACTTCAAGTCATCCTTTTTAGTTTGACTTGAGGTTGATTTCCCATCTTTACCTGCATCATTACCTGCATCTGTACCTGCATCTGTACCTGCACTAATAGACAAATCTGGATATCTAAAAGCATGGGTTAGTGCATCAATATCAAACAAAACTTCTGGACCTTTTCCTTCTACATTTGATGTATGTTCATTAAAGGTCACATCCATGGTCTCTTCTATGATCCTAGTCCTTTTGTTAAATACTCTATAAGCCTTGCTTTGAATAGAGTATCCAACAAATACACCCTCATCTACCTTACTCTGAAACTTACCAAGATGATCTCTGGTATTTAAGACAGTACAAGGACATCCAAATGGTTTTAAAAAGCTAACCAAAGGTTTTCTTTTAAAGAATAACTCATAGGGTGTCTTGTTATGAGGTTTAATAATCAAAATCCTATTCAAAACATAACAAGCAGTGCTAACAGCCTCTGCCCAAAAGGACATTGGTAGTTTAGCATCTGCTAGCATGCTTCTAGCAGCCTCAATTAGTGTCCTATTCCTCCTCTCAGCTACTCCATTTTGTTGTGGAGTCCTAGGTGCACTATACTGTCTTTCTATACCTTTATCCTCACAGAACTTATTCATCTCATGATTCTTAAATTCTGTCCCATTATCACACCTGATGATCTTAACCTTTTGATTAGTTGAATTCTCAATCCTAGTTATGAATGATCTAAGTATTTCACCTGTCTCATCCTTAGTCCTAAGAAAGAACACCCAACTCATTCTAGAGTAATCATCAGTTATTACCAAACAGTAAGATTTCTTCCCTTGACTAGCTACATTGGTAGGGCCAAACAAATCCATATGTAACAGGTGTAAGGGAGTGGTATTGGTATTCACAAGCTTGGTCTTATAAGAGGTCTTGTGTTGCTTACCTTTGAGACATGCTACACAGTGGTCACTACATTCAAATAACTTTTCAGGTAAGCCTCTCACTAGCTTATTCCTAACAAGTTTATTCATGGTCTTGAAATTCAAGTGACACATCCTCCTATGCCATAGTTCAGATTCAGATACAGTAGCTTTAGAAATGAGACAGTTAACATTTTGAGATTCCATCTTGTTTAAATCACTACAGTATACATTATCCTTTCTTGGAACTCTCATTAAAATCTTATCTTCAGGTATTTTGAGTTTTTCAGAAAGTATAAGGCATTCTGTGTCAGTGAAATATACAGGATTTTGCTTATCTGTGATTTGACTCACACTAAGCAAATTGTATCTCAATTGCTCAACATAATAAACATCATTGAAAGTGAGCTTACTGCTTTTTACCTTACCTTTACCTGTGATTTTACCTCCTTTAGGATTGCTTCCAAATGCTACATCTCCTCCAGAAAACGCTTTAAAGTCCTGTAGCTTTTTCCTGTCTCCAGTCATGTGTCTTGAACAGCCAGAATCAATATGCCATAAGCTTGGTGGCTTGCCCTGCACATATATGAGAAAAACAGTTAGTTTTTCTTGGGAACCCAAACCAATTTGGCTTTGGGTTTCCCTTGAGCACCATTGACATAAACCCTTTTGACAGTGATTGATCTCAGTGCTGCATTGGTTTTGGACACTTCAGATTTACACTCATTTTTATGTCTCCAAAAACAATCAATTTTAGACCTGACAGGGGTTAATGGTTTGACAGTGGTCACCTTTAAGTTTGTATTGATTACCCTGGCAGTGGTAGCTTTACTTGGTATAAACATTCTTTTGAAATGTTTAATACCAGCAGAGGTACCATGCCTGACAGTGGTCAAACCCTCCCCTGTTCGTGTCTTGCCTCTGTTAGCCGTTGACAGGGGCACTGCTGTAGCATTAACAGGGGCTGCAGCCTTGCCTCTGTTAGGCTTATTTATCAACACATGACCTGTACCACTGTTCCTATTATTTTTAGGATTGTAGTAACAGTCCTGTTGAAGATGATTATATCTACCACAAATAAAACATGACTTTCTTTTCACACATTCAAACCCATTACCCAACCTTTGTGAAACCAATTGGTTCCAATTTCTTTGATTACCCCTGGGAATGGATTTATTCACATTACTTGCAGTATGTAACTCAGACTTCTTTGATTTACATGTACACTTATCACACTCAGATTTCAACTTGTCTTTTGATTCAGTATTGACCTTTTTGTGTACATACCCTAAACCTGAACTAGCCTTGTTGGTTTTCCTGACTTGATCTAACTGAGCCTTTGCTTTCTCAACAAACATCTTTTTACCCTCTTCTAGTTTAGTACTATTAAGTTCAGAAACTAGACCAGTAATAGACTTAACACTACCATCCACAGAATTACCACTAGATGAGCTATCACTATCACACTCATCTTCCTCAGTCCAATCAGATACCTCAACTTTATCAAAATTCACATTATCATCACAATTAACAACTGGATCTACCTTTTTAACCTCCTCAGACACACCTACCTTAAGTGTTTCTAAAACAAAATCACTTTTAGGTGGGAAATAAGTATGATTATAAGGTGGAGGAACAGCATTAAGGTTGTAACCTAATCCAAGTTTTAATTTATCATGAATTTGAGACTTGATTAAGTTTTGAACACCTTTTGAAACATTTTCCAACTCATCAACTTTCAATTTTATTGACTCCTTATCAGAAATTGCCTCAGCCAACTTAGCACTTAGCATATCAACTTTTGTTTGTAAAGCTTTCTTTTCCCAATTTAGATACTTAACATCTAAGTGAAATTGAGATTCATTCTTTTCATAAGCTTTTATCTGATTTTCTAAGTTTTCAATAGCTAAAGTGGCATGTTGACTCTTTTCCTTACAAGCTTTTAATTCATTACACACAACCATATTATGATCCCTATAAAATTTAACCATTTTCTTACATGCAGGAGAACATAATTTAGATTGTACCTCATATGGAATGTCTGAAGACTCTGGTTCTTCTGTGACAGCCATCAAAGCTTGATTCTGAACTACAAGCTCTTCTTGGTCACTCCAGTCAAATCCTCCCATTCCATCTTGAGCAACCAATGAATCTGAAGTGGTGTTCTGAACAGGTACCAATCTTCTTTGTGGAGCAGTATTATTTCTCATAATACCATTCTGAGATTCTCCAGCCTGTGTGCTCTTGCATTCTCTAGCAAAGTGTCCCTTCTTGTGACAATTGAAACACTCCACCTTGCTCTTGTCAAAACCAGCTACACCATCTCTCTTGTAAGAAAAGTTTCTGTTCCCAGACCTCTGCATAAACCTCTTTGCCCTGATTGTAATCATGGCCATTTGCCATCTTAAATCCATCTCTTCCAGGTCCTCTTCACTAACCTGCTCCAAATCTTCTGTAGTTAATGAAGAATTCACATGGCTTGCAAAGAATGCTTCCAATACATTATCATTAGCACCAGATGTGTTACAACTACCAGATTCACCAACAGAAACAAAAGCAGCATTGTTAGAGCTACCATTGGACTGTTTCAATGCTAGAACTTCAGGCTCAAAATTCCTCAGATCATTATACAGGTCTTCAATCTCTTTCTCTTCAAGATCTGGACTTTGTCTAAGTCCCACAGTGTACATATTCCAATCTGTACCAAGTGATCTTAGAAACTTCCTGTTCAAGTCATCTTTATCAATCTTGACATTGTGATTTTCTAAATCACCCACAAGTTTTTGAAACCTATCAAAAGTCTGAGTCAGAGTTTCAGACTTTACACCTGCAAAGTTTTCAAACTGTTGTTTGAGAAGAGATCTCTTATTCTTCTTGGTGTTATCATTACCACCAAATCTCTTAACAATTGCTTGCATAAGAACCTGAGCATCTTCACAGTTTTCAAACTTCCTTTGATACTCATTAGGAATAGACAAAAGTAGAGTACTTAATGCCTTCCACTCTGTTGCTCTTTCTTTTCTCTCTGCATCAGACTTTGGTGGTGGTCTTTCTTCCTTTTTACCATCTGCATCCTTAGTATAGTTTGGTCCATTAGTAACCACCTCCCACATCATATAATCCGTAAGCAACATGTATTGCCTAATCCTAGTCTGCCATAACTCAAACTCATCAGGTTTGAGCATGGGAATCTTTATAGCTTGTATTCCTTCCATTGATTCAGTAGACATCTTGTTATTTGTTGAAAAAGCTGCGAAATTCAATTACCTTCTTCAAGATCAAAGTAATATCAAGCTCTGATACCACTTGATGATCCCAGCTAGAGATCTTAGTATGTATTACTTTGATTGATTATTAATAAGCTTGCGGAATAGTTTATTAATAACTTGAAGAACAAACTTGTATATAACAGAATATCTAACCAAAAGCTTCAATATTATTAACAATAATACGAACACACAACTTGTGTTAGGGTTTACAACCTTGAAGCTAATAACTAGAATGAATTCGTATATCACTACCTCTAGGGTTTTACAGAATCTCTATTTATAACACATAGAGTCCTTTACAAAATCAAACTATTATGGAAATCCTATCTATTCCATAATTATCTCTAACCGACTAACCAACAGTGGTTGAGTATATAACTAACAGGGGTAGTACTCGTATATTATCAACAGTGGTTGAGTACTTACAAAATACAAACTATACACTAACAGTGGCCCTGTTAGACAAATGTACTAACAGCGGTTGTCTTCTTCTAACAGTGGTTGACTTCTAACAGTGGTTGAAGTCTTATACCAACAGCGGCATGATACTTGTATTCTGAGCAAATCTAACAGTGTCTCAGGTCTCAACATTACTTTTACAAAATATAATAATGCAATCAAATCTCTAGTTGTATGTATGCTGACTCGAGCTAATAGTCCCTGCTTGTGCAGCCAACCTACTGCGGGGTACCTGTGATACATACTAAAATGGGTCAGCGAAAACGCTGGTGAGCTCACAGGTTTGTATGTCAATGTATAGTTGTAAGAACCGCAAGATTTATATTGAATTTATAATGCAATTAAGCAAAATAAAAGTTATACAATCCATGAGCACATAGTCTGAGCTTAACTTGATTTGTCAGGCCCAATTAAGGAAACCTAACTTGAAGTGCCTCCTACGAGTGTCTAATCCACACTCGTCTTCCCAAATGCTAATACATCCGTTTGACTGGTTAGTGCGTGCTAACCTGGATGAGGATTTTCAATCCCATATGATATCATATACTAACATTCACGCTAAAATATTAGAGACTATGCTATAGAGGACTTTAAATTGATTAGTTTGAAACTCATGTAGTATTTGAAAGTTGGCACTTGCGTTCTACTTGTAAAACAAAACATAGCAGTAATATCACACCCCTAGTTGTAAAATAGTGAAAATGGGGCCATGAAACTCACCTGAGTCTTGAAGTGTTTAATTTAATAAACTTGAAGTAATTAGCGGTGAATTGATGTCCAAGGACTTGAAACCTGAATGTGTTCACGACACTTGATTGTTATTAATTGTACCGGTATCTCGAAAGACTACCCTTGTAGTTGTTATACAACTATATATGTCCAAATTACTACGATCTTTTTGATTGTATTGTTACAAGTTACTACGACTTGTTTGATTGAATTGATACAAATTACAACGACTTGTTTGGTTTTGAAGTATGTTTTGAAAACACGTACGGCCCGTTGGTGATTGTTTGTAATAATAATCTCATCATTAAATTTTTGGTCTCGAAACATTATCCTTGAATAGTATGTTTCAATGTGTTTTAGAAGTCGTATCGCACGAGTATTTGAAATTGTGCAAGTTCAACACTTGGTGAGAAATGTGCTTACGGAATCTAAGTACGGGGGTCCGGGGGCAGCGCCCCTGGTAGCGGGGTCCAAGGGGCGGCAGCCCCTGGCTGGGGTCGAGCTGCCAGGTCAGCTTGGAAAAATTTTATTTCTACTATATTGCTTTAAGGAAAAATGCATCTGGACTTGAATTTGGGTGAAATCAAGTGATAAAATTTTGGTCTCGACACTTAGTAAAAAGTTGTAAATATTCTGTTTTATGCGACACAATATGCGACATAATAATTTGTTATGCGACACAAGGGTTGTGTCGCATAGAAGTGCGACACAAGAGCTTAGCGACACAAGGGTTGTGTCGCATAAGCGTACAATGCTGATTCAACAGCGACATAGCGATTGTGTCGCATGGTTTTTGCGACATAAGGTACGACATAAAATACGACACAATATTGTGTCGCATAAGGTACGACACAAAGGGTTTCATACGACACAAAATACGACACAAGGGATTTATACGACACAACATGCGACACAAGGCTTGTGTCGCAAAGATGAACACCCAGACAGTGAACAGCGACTGTAGCGATTTTTCCGGCCAAAACCCAAATCAAACTCATTTTTAGGTTATAAAACCTTGTTATCTTCCTAATATTGGACATATATAAGTTATTTAAACTATCATAACACAAAAACAAGTAGTAATTTGATAGATCTAGGAGTTTTTATAAAAATTCTTACAATCGCGAATCGAAGAAGATGGAGTCCGAAAATGATGTTGATGCTTTTGTTAATCTTGTTCCCTTTGTAGTGGTGATTCCGAAAATATGATTTTTGCTGTCGGTTTTGCAAGATTCGAAATTTTGGTGATTTTTGGTTGAGAGGTTTTGGTGTAAGTGTGTGTTTTGTTGAAATGGAAATGAAAGAAAGAGGAAAGGAGAGGTGGGGTGTAGGTGAAAGCCTCACCTCGCAGTCTCCGTCCCGTGCTCCGCGTGGTGTTCGTTTTCTCCGTCATTTAATGTTAAATATTTATTTTATTCATTTAATTGTCCGTTTTAAATTACAAATCATTATAAAGTGTTTTATTGTAATATTTTACCAATTATCTATTTATGGTGTTTAAAATGAAATTCGTTTTATTTGTTTGCGCATTTGTATTTTTAATCGCTTATACATTAATTGTGTAATAACATATGAATACGTAATATCACAATAAATAATATTCTAAATAAAATTGAGTTATTAAATAATATTTGTATTACTTAATAAAATTGTTCACCAACGTCTGTATTTATTGTATCGAAATTCATTCGATTTGAAACTCGTACGATTTAAACAAACCGCATAATTGTGTAGATATATATTCAACAATATATATAATAATTGATACATTAATTAGCCTAACACAGAACTAATTACATGTATTAAAACTTGATTAGGCACTAAATTCTATTCCTAATTTGACGGGTGTCACAAGCGCTGCTGTTAAAGTCGAGAGCTCGACTTTGCCTTCCTTCAGATTAATGAGAACTGGAACCACTTGGGCCGGAAGTGCGTGGCGTCCAAGTGTTGCGAGGGTAGATCCGTAGAAACTGGTGAGCGATGACCCTGATGATGTTCGGGGTGTTTGATGCAAAGTCAGGGAAGCTGTCAAGGTGGTCTTCAGTGACTTTCTGCATATGCAGAAGATCCAAAGTGATGTCTTTTATGGTTTTGGAGATAACTCCATTGGGATCAATCACAAAGAATCCTGCTTCACTGGCTTCCATCAGCTCACGTTCTGGATGGTCTTGCTTCAACGAGTTCATGAATCTGAGGAACATCTGATGGATGTTTTCGTGATCAGCTCGGCTGGAGTTTCCTCTGATTTCCCTGATAGACTCGTGAATGCTCTGGATGAGATTGACTTGATGAGCGGAGAATGAGAGGGTAGAGTCACGAAAGATGTTGTTGACAATATCGTACACCTCTCGCAATCCGTAGTGAAAGATCTGGCGATACTCATCCGGATGGACTTCACAGAAGATCTCCTTGATTCGGTCTGAGAGGAAGGTCGCGATGTTAACCATCGAGCCTTCGGGTATGGAAGAAGGGATGGTACGCGTTCTTTTGTCAAAAATCTCAAACTCGAGATCATGGATGATCTTGTAAGCATGGTACTCAATGGTACAATCAATATAGAACCTGTTGGAAGAAGTGTTGTCTATATGATCGTTCTCAGCCATTAGATTTATCAATCTTCGAAGGTCATTCATTAGCCGGACATCAGCATCTGCATCAGGGTTCCTAGTAGCGTGGTACATATTCCTGCGGTATGAGTTTAAGTATTCATGTTGTTGTGCAGAATATGGGAACGCAGATCTGATCAGCACATTATGTATCTTTCGATACATGGCCCTCTGGTCCTCGAAGAACTCTAACTCCTCAAATGTAGGTTCGGCAGTTTGGTGTAGGAGTTGAGTGGTGAGATCTTCGGTGAAGGCATGCAGGCGGTTTTGAAATAACAGTGGGTCTCGGCTGCTGGCTTGATAAACGTCATATTTGGCCTTGATTTCTTCTATCAGGTCCCTTTGGCGTGGTGTGTACTCATTGGTAGAACTAATGATGATGCTCATCATTGAGGGGAGGTCATCTTTGAATGCCTCGATAGCACTAATCATTTCTTCGTGATTAGAAACCATGGGGATAGCTGGAGGCTTCGGAAGTCGGATAGAGCGGATATCGATCGGTATATCGATGTATACAGTGTTATCCTGATCATCCTCTGCTGATGGAGTATCCATATCTTGAGAGTCTGGGAACTCAACAACATCAGAAGGTAACTGGATATCACTGGTGATCTGAGATATCGGCTGAGAAGAATCCACCTCTATGTCTCTTTCCTCAGAATCATGGCTAGATTCAGAAGTATCTCCCCATTCGAACAGAGTTCGAGGTGCAGAAGCATCGAAGGCTTGAATCCTTCGGGAAGGTAAGTCTGAATAAAGATCCGGTAGCATGGATTCTTTGTATGCCAGTATTTTCTTCAGGAGTTTGTCTCTAAGCTCTGGGTGTTGCTTCGAAAAAGTAATAGTCTTCTCAATGTTCAGCAGAGCGTTGAGTCGTGGTGAGACAAGAGGCTGGGAAGGATCCATGATAGATGCCATGAGTTTCTCCATAGTAATACCAAATCCTGCATCATAATCAACATCTGATAGAGAGATAGAATCTTCAATCTTCATAATCTCAGCTGTCGGAAAGTGTGATTCTGGTAAGTGCTGATGCGGTGGTGTAGACTGGTATACATCCTCCTCTTCTTCTTCGGGCTCTGAATCTTCTTCCTGTTCTTCCTCTGATTCTTCCATTTCCTCTGGTTCAGATTCTGGTGCTGTTTCTTCCTCTGATTCATCCATTTCCTTCTCTTCTACCTCTTCCTGCTCGGGTTCTGATTCCTCCATCTCTTCTTCTTCTGATTCTGACTCCTCTGTTGCCGAGATAAGACAGGTGTGATCATCTGGTCTGTATGGTTCTGGATCCGAGTCAGAAGTGTCATCATCTGAAGTAACTTTGCCCATTGATATTGCGTAAATCTCTGCCTGTTCTGCTAGTGAGCACTCATCTTGATCAATCTTGAAAGATACAGTTTGTCCATGTGCTCGCAGACTTATGACCTGAGAATAAACATCAATAACAGCACGTGCAGTATTCATGAATGGCCTACCTAGGATAATAGGGATATTGATGTCTTCCTGAATATCCATCACTACGAAGTCGGTGGGAAACCAAAACTTATCAACTTTAACCATGACGTTTTCAGCTATGCCCTTTGGATATCGAATGGATTGGTCGGCAAGCTGGACACTCATCTTAGTGGGCTGGAGAGGTCCTATTTCTAGTCTGGTGTAAAGTGAATAGGGCATGAGATTGATGCTAGCTCCAAGATCGGCCAAGGAACGTATCATGCCTGAGTGATAGATAGAGCAGGGCAAGGTGAATCGACCTGTGTCTCCTAGTTTTTCCGGTAGGGTATTCTGGATAACGGCTGAGCATTCAGCATTTAGAGAGATTTTGGGGGTTTCAGGAACCTTGTCTTTAGTAGCCAGTATTCGTCGGATATACTTAGTGCCGGAAGGGATTCTAGACACGGTGTCCATGAATTTTCCGTCAAGTTTGAATGACTTGGCATTGTACTTTTTGCATAGACGGTTCGGGAAAGGAACTCGCACCTCTCTAGTCGGAGTGGGTACGGATCTGGTCTCAACTGTCGGCGGGACAGGAGTATGTTCCTTTACTGGAGTGGAATTAGTAGGAGGTGAGCTCAGGGTTTTTGCTTCTTCGACGTGAGGATTCTGAACGGTGTTACTGGGTAGAGATCCTTGCGGTCGGGTATCGAGACGTTGGGCTAACTGACCAATCTGATTCTCAAGGCTTTTTAGGACCGAGAGTTGATTTCTGAGGAATAGGTCTGTCTGGTCTTGTCTGGCCGTAGTCTTCTGGTTGAAAGCAGTCTGTCCCTGGATGAACTTGTTAAGATTGTCGTCAGCACTGGTGATTGGTACGGTAGTCTTTGCAGGCTCAGTAGGCTGGACATCTTCGGGTGCAGTCAACGACAGAGGTTGGTTGTAAGGAAGTTGTGGTTGTTGTGGATATGTCGGATAGCGTGGCTGAAATCTTTGTGGATACGGTGGTTGGTTATTCCGTGGAGGATACTGGGTTCCTCGGTTTCTGGGTGGAGATGTTCTAGCGAAGCCAAGTGGATTTGGAGGTCTAGATGGAAACTGAGCATAATAGACAGATCCGTCAGTCGGGTCTTCATACTCAACCTCATATTCTTCAGTGGGATGGTTGGTACAGTTCTGGCAAGCCTGCACTTGATGAACTCGCTGCGGCTGCTTCTTTAGCTCTCCAATCTGCTTCGTTAGAGTTTCGATCTGTTCCGTCAGAGATTTGAAAGCTTCAGCTTGGATGGAGTTATGAGCGGAGAGAGGTGTTGATGAGGATTGCCCATCAGCTTTCCAATCGTGGTGATGCATCGTCATGTCTTCGATCAAGCTCCATGCTTCATCATCAGTCATCTTCATAAAGTTACCTTGAGCAGCTGCGTCAAGAGTAATGCGGTGATTTGGATCGAGACCGTTGTAGAAGGTGCATAACTTGTCGGTTTTCGTCATCTGGTGATTTGGACATTTCCTTATCAAACTTTTGAATCGCTCCCATGCCGAGTAGATTGATTCATCGTGAGCTTGTTGAAAGTGTGCGATATCATTCTTGAGTTTGGTTTGTTTGGACGGAGGAAAGTATCTGGCAAGGAATTTGTTACCCATATCCGTCCATGAGGTGATTGAGCCGGTCTCAAGTCCCTCAAACCAAGAAAGTGCATGTAAAGCGAGAGAATAGGGGAACAAGTATAGGCGAACTATGTTCTGCTCGACCCCATTCTGCTTGTAGGAGTTTGATATGTGGATGAACTTGTCAATGTGAGCATTAGGATCTTCACGTGGTAGTCCGTGGAATTGACAGTTGTCCTTGATGAGTTGTACGATGTGATGCTTCAGCTCGAAGGATGCTCCCTCTATCTCCGGATAGGTGATTGGTCCTCCTCGTCCTTCAATGGATGGCTTGGTGTTGTCAGCAAGAGTGACACGAGCGGCCATTTCGGGAAGATGGAAGTGCTTTTGTTTTCGGATAGTACGGATAATAGACTCAGGATCAGGTACGAAAATGAGCGGTTCAGATTCGGACGATCTGGTCTGATATCGTTGTGTGTTGTGGGAAGTTATTTTTGGCTGGAACAAAGAAAGTAAAAAGTAAAGTACGAAAAATAAAGGTATCACTAAAAAGAAAGGGTTCGTCAGGACACCTCTGGGTCTTACGATTGATTCCCCGGCAGCGACGCCAAAAACTTGTTACAGCTAAAACGGTCGTTACGTAATAGCTGCAACGGTGGTTGTTTTATATTTATAAAAGATGGGGACCTAAATTCTACTTACAGAGGTAAGTATAACTCAGGGTCGTTCTTAAGATCAATCGTATTGTGAAGCGGAGTTGTCCAGACAAACTTATTCAAATTAGTGATGGGTTTTTGAAAAGAGTTTTGATTTGGTTTTAGGTCCGTTTAAACTAAACTAATAAAAAGCAGGAAATAAACAAAACAGTAAATAAAAGCTAGATAGGGAATCAGTAATGGAGAATAGTGCTTGTTATGATTTCGTTAGCTTGTGTTATGGGGTGATGTCTGGGGTTATTTATGAAAACGTCTTTTAAAGATTTGTGTCTTGCTTTTGCCTGAGTATTCGTAGTGTAAACACTAACACCCTATTGCCTGATTTCTCAGACAGTATGTCACTGGAATGTTAGGCTATGGTGATTCTGATCAGAGGAGGCTGCTCAACTCTTTAACACTTTCCATCTAGTGGAAAAGTGACCCTTTTTGGAATGGTATTCCTGGGCGCATGAGATAGAGTAACAGACCCACTAAAAGTTCTGACCGTTCTTAACACCACGGGGGTACTAAGGCTAGGCACGGCATTTAAGATTAAGACTTGGTTTGATGACTACTAACTTTGTATTAATGGTCTTTGTTTAGTCCAGAGCTGTGTGGTTCAACCAGGATGTGACACAGTCTTCAACCTGCGGCAGTTCCTTAGCTTTTCCCACGTATTTAAATGTTATACGAAGTATTGTGCCGACTTCTGATCTTTCCGGTGTCACATACTTTATGGTCACTCTGGACTAGTTTACTCAGTTTGTATTAAAGTTTGACCATCTATGACATAAACCCAACCCTCACTTATTTAAACATATCCCAATAAATCCCTGATTGATTCACGGTGTACTATACGATAGGGTTGACAGTATTTCCACAGCTACACAGTTCAGACCATGTTTGTATTTTAAAACATAGATAGGTAGTTACCGGTTGATCAAGGTTCGCGACTCCTTGTAATACAGGTTCTAACCACGTTTATTGGAGGAAAGGCGATTTTGGTTTAGAAATTCATAAATACAAAGTTATCAGTACACCGGTTTTCATTTTGTAACATTTGGGAACATTATTCCACAACGGATTGTGCCCACGACTTTCATAGCTTCCACGTTCCGTACTACACACATTCGTGATGACTCCGGCGCTATACAAATGAAAGCCGTATAACGTTACTTCCGTTGTTTCATAACGATATTATCCCAATTGCGTATTTAAAATAACATCACCCCAAATATTAACAAGCTAACTACATCACAACAAACACATAAGAGAACTACTCACTACGCATGGCAAACAATCCTAAATCTATCATAATAATAATATCAATCATCATAATAGAAAAGGAAAGAAATAACCGTAGATTATGCGTAGACAGAATAATGTTAGAAGAATACACGAACTGAACCTCCGCAATATCTTTGAAAATATTACAAATAAGCCCCTCAGAATATTCCCTACACTATTACAAAAGTAGCCCCTCCGTTAGTCTAGGTTAAATATTAACCAAGAACTAACGAACTAAAACCCTAATCTATTTCTCCTCTAACTCCTAAGAGTAGTGCTAGAGAGAGAAAGCTAAACTAGAAAGAGAAAGAGTGTGTGAGAGAGAAAGTGAGAATTCTAGTTGAAGAATGGTGTGTGGAATGAGGATGGAGAGCTCTCTATTTATAGGCAAGCCATGGATCCAAGAGTACAAGCCCACAAGCATACGTACAAGCAAACGAAGCAAGGAAGAGGGGGTGTGAGACCAAAACAGGCCGTGTACGGCCTTGTTCTGGCTGTGTACGGCTTCAAAGTGGCCATGTACGGCCTCCTATAGGCCGTGTACGGCTAGGGGGTGGCCGTGTGGTAGGCCGTGTGGTAGGCCATGTGATTTTTCTGACTTTTCTCGCAACTTCGGAAGGCCGTATCTTCTTCGTTTCTCGTCCGTTTGACTTGATTCTTTCGCCTGCGGTCTCGTAATTCCGTTACGCTTCTAATGATGCCAAATTTGGATATCTCTAGAGTTGGCATGTGCGGAATGCCCTCGGTTTGCGCTCAAAAAGCTCCATCTTCCTCGTTCTTTACCCGATCTGCACGATTCTTGATTCTACAGTCTTGGAATAACCTGATACATCATATGAGACTATTTAAGGACTGTATCATAATATGGTTAAAAGTCTGTAAGAATCAGTGTTTAGAATAATCTGCCTCGATTTGCGTGCCTTTTGGACGTTTTTAGCACTTTTTACAGTAATGCCTATAATTTGACCAATTTTGTGAAATTAAGTAAATAAACATTTAATTCAAGTGTTTTCACCAAGAATTAGGCCAAATGTGCGGGAAATATGTGCCTGAAAACATGACTTTTTAGCACATATCAGTCCGTATGAAATGCTATTTTTCTTCGTCGTCCTAAGCCATCAATATCTGGTGGTACCCCTTGTAGGCATCCAAGAAACACTTGAACCTGAACCCGGACAAGGACTCACCTTCCAGTCAATCTCAGGGAGTGGGTAGTTGTCCTTCGGGCATGCCTTGTTGATATCCTTAAAGTCAACGCACATCCGCCACGAGCCGTCAGATTTTTTGACAAGGACAGGGTTGGCAACCCATGTCTGATACTGGACCTCACGCATGATGCCGGCGTGAACCAACTTGTTAACCTCTTCACAAATAAAACGACTCCGGTCAGGGGCCATGCCCCTCTTCTTCTGCCTGACCGGAGTGATGTTCGTATTGACGTTTAGCCTGTGCTCAGCAATTGACCGCGGCACGCCGATCATTTCGGAGTCTTGCCAAGCAAAGACATCCGTGTTACTTGCCAGAATTTCACAAAGTCTGAGCCGTGTCGGCGGGCTCAAGGCAAGGCCGACCCGGACCTTCTGTTCTGGGAACCTGGGGTTGACAGCCACTAACTCATCGCTAGTCATGGTGAACGGGCCCGGGGCCGCCTTTGATACCTGAGCACATACGGGTATAGCGGTGCCTGCTGTTTGCAAAGTGGCAATGCCTGCCGGAGTTGGGAATTTCATTAACTCATGGACGGTTGAGGTGATGGCTCCAAATTTATGTAGAGCGGTGCGGCCTAGGAGCACGTTAAATCTGGACGGGGCACGCACAATGAAAAATTCCAGTTCAGTGGTCCGACAGTACGGGTATTCGCCCAACGTGACATCCAAGACAAGCCTGCCGATTGGCCACTTAGTGTCTTTGGCATAGCTAGACAGCGGGGACAGGGGTTCCTGCAACCTTCCCTGTACGTGTTATGGCAATCGCAGGAAGCAGTGTTCATACATTACCTCGACGGCGCTGCCTGTATCAGTGTACACCCTGGAAACCTGGCAGTTTCCGATACGCGCCGAGATAACGACAGGCTCTGGGAGGACGGAGCTCCGCAGAGGTGGGAATGATATGGGTGCCAGCTGCCAATCTTGTAATGTTTCTGCTTTCGGTTTCAAGCTTGTCCGCGCAGCCTGAATCATGTGGATGACGACATCTGGAGGATCACGAGGATCGTCCTTCCGCTGCCAACCGTAAGTTTTGGTGCCGTCTGCTTTCTTGAACTTCTTTCCAGGTAGCAAATGGTTGAGCTTGCCGGCCTGGATGGCTGCCTTGATCTCCTTTTTCAATTGTCTACAATCATCGGTATCGTGCCCGTATTCCTCATGAAAATCACAATACTTCCCGTTTTTAGGAAAGTCACAATGTTCCATTGGAGGCGGAGGGTTAAACGCACTCCGTGCCGCCGTCTCGGTGAGTAGTATTTCCTTTGGTGACTTGGTGAGCGAAGTCAGCAGAGAATTCTTGTCATATGGCTGACGACGGGTCGCCTCGCGATGGTCACCACGGCGGTTATCGTGCCGTGTGTAACGACGGAAGTCCCTTCTCAGGTTGTCGCGCCGGCCGGATCCGGACCCGTCCCCATGATGGCGGGCCTGGGGACGGTCATGCTCGATTCGGTGCGAGTCCCGGCCCGGCGTGGTGTGCAGATCTTTGTCTTCTCCCGAACGTATGTAGTCCCGAGCCATGACGACGGCCTCGGAGTACACTGTTGGTAGCTTCCTCTTCAACCGATAGTACAGTGTGGGATACCTTTCCTTGATGATGCCGTAGATGAAACCGGCAATTTGTTGACTTGGGGGCAGCTCGTTGATCTTCTGACACTCCGTTGTGAAACGAGTGATGAAATCACTAAGTGTCTCACGGCTCCCCTGCTTGATCTCGAAGACGTTGAGATGGGTGAGCGTGTGCTGCTTCAGATTGTGGTATTGTTGTAAGCATTTGAACCTGAGATCGGCATAGCTAGCGACGCTACCCACAATCAGTTTCTCGAACCAACCGCGGGCGTTGCCCTGCAGCACCTAAGGGAACATGTGGCAAGCCACAGCGTCCTCCCAATGTTCTGTTTTTATGGCACCCTCAAACCGTTGTAAGAAGTATTCGGGGTCTGAGTCGCCAGAGTAGGTACCGATTGTCAACGGAATAGTGAGCTTGGCGGGCAACGGATGGTTCGCGATCTTCGCATTGAACCAGGCCGTGGTGGTGGAGACGGGCACCGGTTTCTTCACCTTCTCGCCCTGTATGGTGGAATAAAATTTGCTATTAAGCTATCTGTTGCCGACTCATCAGAGTATGCCGGCATAGCGCCCGGTGGAGTGGCGCTAAGGATCAAATCAGCCAGCATTTTGCGGCTTGCAGCCCTGTCCATCCCACCTTGGTGCACCGGTGGCGGGGGCACATTCCGACGCGGCGGAGACAGCGGTGGAGGCTGTCGCTCAGGCGTTACTACGAAACCCATTTCTGCCGTGGATCAATCATGTTGCCCCCCGTCGTGCGAACGACGGTGGTCGGGGGGGGGGGGGGGGGGGGGGGGGGGATTGATCGGAGAAAGGTGGTGGTGATGGTTGGTCCGTATTAGCACCGTCGCCACCATCAGTAGGCTTAGTATTAACCATTGTGTCGGAAAGTTTTCCGGCGTACGGATGGCTAAAAAGTGGTCGTTTTCTGGTAAATCAACCGTGGATGGCGCCAATTGTACAAGCGTAAAAACACTTAAGTACAATGATGATGATGATGTATGAGAAATTAGGCTCTTCACACTCCGATTAACGTGCAAACCCAGAGTCGAGACTAAGTCAATCGAGGGTGGTGAAAGCTTAATTCTTGAAGAGTAATTCGTGAGGAATAACTTTGTGGATTTATGAGGTGTTGTCTTGAAATGAAAGCATAACACTAGTATTTATACCCAAACCCTAAGCTGACGTGGAGGGTTTGGTCGTGGGGGAGCACGACACTTCCTGCGTGGATCGCTGACGTGGAAGCTCGGTCGTGGGCGAAGATGACATTTACTGTGTGCCGGCTGACGTGGACCAATCGAATGCGCCAACCAGGTTGGTGGCCAGGCCATGTTAGTCGTACCTGAATATAACGGTCGCATATTATACTTTTGTCAGAGGATGTCGGGCATGCCTTGTCATCTTGTGGCCGTACCGTTGTTATGCAGTTACAACGGCGGGTGTTGTGGTCCGACACGGGACGTACCCGGGCCCATGTTTGACCTGGGCACTGGTGCCTATGCCGAGAGCTAAAAGAGCTGGGCTCAGACGTTACCCGGACCCAGGCTCGGCAAGGATCCGGAGCCATAATACTTAGTGCCACCTATCGTCTGCGCCAAGGGCTGCTAGAGCTGACCACGGATGTTATCCGAGTACAGGCTCGGTGCGGAACCGAGGCTACATTATGTGGTGTAGGCTGAGGTCAGATGACGAGGTCAGGTGGCGTACATCATTAACTGTTATGTCACTTTCGAATGGAAAACATTTTGATTCAATTGCTTTGATCATTTCATCGAATATTTGGTAGGCACACAAACTTCTTCTTCAATTGCAAACTTTATTATTAGATGGGGCATAAATCAAAGCTGAAAATGGTGACAAAAACACTAATTCATGTTAAGGCAATACCATAACTAAATCCAACCTAAAACTTGAGAATTGAACAATAAAAACTCCAAATATAGGTTTAAACACCTACAAAAATAAAAAAACACATATAACAACTTAGATTTACATTAGAAAATTGAAAGAAGATAATGGTGATATTGATTCTTTGTTTAGAAGCAACAATGAAGCTGGGCGAATTCATGATTGCATAATTTTGAATATAATTTATGCATAATGAAATCGATTGTTCGTATGGGGTCGAGGTCGCCCGATTTTGTTTCCTAAAATGAGGGCTCAAAATCAGTTTTAATTGCAAATTATACGGAGTAGTAATTAACATTTTTTTTTTGAATCCATGGTCAGAAGCTATTAGTTTTTTTAATTGTTAAATAAGGTTCTAAATTAAAGGTTCTTTTTTGTTGAAATGTTAATGAATCTTTAATTTTAATCATTAATGATTTGATCATTCTATTTGGGAGTTGATAAATGCAATTAAAAAATTGTTGCATACAACAAACTGTACAATATTTGAAGCTCACTGTACAAGTATATAATAATAAAATGTTGGTGTATGAATCAATTTATGTGTTGTATCTATCAGCAGCTCCCTTTCTGTTTATAATTAAGGAGTTTTTAGTAATTAACTAATGGCTAGTCTTAATTATTGACAAATCAATCCATGAAAAATTGATCAATGGTCATAATTTTTTTGGGTATCAAATTTAAGGGCCGAGGTTAGCCCATTTTAATCTACTACTCCCTCCATCCCAAAATAATTATCCACCGACAAAAAATACGCAGTTTAATAAAAACATAATCATTACTACTTTCACTTTCTTACTTTTTGCAGTAAGACAGTTTTACCATTAAACAATTAATCACTGCTTTCTTTAAAGTTTGTAATAATAACTAGGGATGGCAAAAACATCCGAATCCGATGGGGATCCCCGAACCCCGCAAGTTTTGGATCGGATTGGGGATGACCAATCGGGAATGGGGTGGGGTATGGGGCGATAAATGGGGATTTCTATCGGATTGGGGTTGGGGTTGGGTAGTATCATCCCCGCCCCGCTCCGCCCCGATCGATATATATATATATATATATATATATATATATATATATGTGTGTGTGTGTGTGTGTGTGTGTGTGTGTGTGAGATTACAATATATGTATATATAATTATTAATTTTATATCTATAAATAACTAATATCATCAATAAATATATTTTATTTATAACTTTTTGAATTACAATAATATTTAATACATTATTTATCTATAAGACTATGGTGTGTTGAAATTTATAATTTTGACTCGTTCACAGCAAATGCTTAGTTATTATTTATTTGTAATGTACATGTTTAATCCTTCTATTTTCTTATTATACCCGTGTCATCAACGAGGTCAATTACTATATGTTGTCTTGATCATGTTACTATTTGTTTTTGAAATGAGGATGCCAATTAGTGGATGTTTAGGTAATACTTTAAGAAAAATCAACAAGTCATCAAAATTTTGGGTATTATTAATAGAGAACAAGTACTGGGTTTCGATTTGAAGAGCCCACATTCTCAACAAGTTACCCCGATAAGACCCCGTTGGGTATTGCGGTAAGCCATTCCCAGATGGACCGTCCCGATAATACCCCGCTGGGGTTGGGGTTGGGGATTGCTTAGAATAATGGGGTTGGGGTTGGGGTTGGGGCTGACATCCCCGCACCGAACCCGCCCCATTGCCATTCCTAATAATAACTTAAAGTAAGGGTAATATGGTAATAATTATCAAAACTTCCTTTCTATCTTTGGAATTGAACAATTAATTTAGGACGTCCAAAAAAGGAAACGTGGACTATATTTTTGGGACGCTGGTAGTAATATTTTGATTAGGCTAATCAGTGCCTACTTTAATATAAAAGAGTAGGGGTGATATTCGGACGGATTATTCGGATTTCGGATTATTCAGTTCGGATTAATCGAATTTTGAACAATCTCAAGTTAATCCATAATTCAATCCAAATAAGAAGCAGATTGATCGGATATAGGTTAAACGGTTTCGGATTGGTGTTCGGATTAAACGGTTTCAACTGAATAAGCTCAATTTGGGCGTGTGATATCGAGTAAGACTAAATATCTGTTTAAAACAATTATATAAACAAATATAAGGTGTAACGATAGATCATATTATAAGATTCAAATTCCAATTTCAACTTCTAAAATACAATTTTATTTGTACTTTTAATTTTGGTTGCAGGGCTAATGTTAAGAGTTCTAGATGGTTCTAAATTACGGATTTGATAAACAATGCCCTTAGGGCATTGGATAAGAATGCTATAAATAAAATTAAATGTTTATGTTTCCATGTTTAAAGTACATCATAATCATTACTTTCCATATATAATTCATCAAATGATTATTTTTATAGAAACTTTGATGTTTAATTAATGTAATTTGTTATATATGGAATGCTAAACAATTGCCCTTAGGGCATTGTTTATCAAATTCCTCTAAGTTATTAGTATACAATATAATTAAAGATTTTATTTGTGATTAATTCTTAATTTCTTATAACGTAAACATTAATATTTAATATATGGGTTTGGCTAACTAGTACCCTAAGGGTACAAGATAAGCTTAATTAAATGCACTACAACTTTCTATATATATCACAAAATTCATTGATTAAACTCACTTGTTTACAATTATACATCATCATTAATTACATTTTATATTATTTATAGAAAATTAAACATCATTAAATGTCACTAACTTGTGCCCTTAGGACACTCATTAGAGTTTCCCTTAATATATTATTAAAAGTATATTTTTTAATTACTTAATCCTTGTTCGGATTATTTGGATATATCCAAACATTTTAATTTTGATCATTTATCCTATCCGTGTAATCCATTTAAGTAATCCGTAATCCGTTTTAGCAATCCGTAATCCGAATAACCTCGTCCATTTAACCTAAATAGGATTTGGATCGGATGGATTATTCGGATTCGGATAAAAATGACACCCCTATATAAGAGGGAAGATGGAAGAGGGATATGTTAATGACTCCAAAAATAAATCCTTAATGGGTTAGAATGGTAAGTCTACAAATTGATGAGGGGTCTAACAGGTCATTTAGAAATTAGCGGGTCCAACGGTCCTGATTGTTTCGGTTGATTGTTACGTCTTCCGGTTTAACTAGCGTTTTTGACCCGCTATGCTGGGTTCACGTATGTTAATCACATGTAGTGCCAATTCAATAAGATACTTTCTATAAAATGTTAACACAAATGTTTAAAGGAATAATTGAAATAACAATTTTAATCAAAAGCATAAAACAAAAAGGTGGTGTAAAATTAGATGTGTACTTATTAATATAAAAAGCAAAAAAGTTGTAAATTGTGGTTCACCAAACACAAATTATTATGAAATACTGAATCACAAAAGTAATAATAAATGAAAGAAATAACTTTGTGAAAATGCGTTTTTTGAATTTATTTAGCTTAGTAAGTTCCTTTTTTTCAATCACGTACGGTTAAATATAAAGAATTACGGAGTACTTTACAAAACTACATGATTACTTTATAAATTATAGTATAATAAAATATATGAATATGCTCCTGATTTTCAGAATATTAATACGTGCAATAATACTACTGATATTAGTATTTTATTTCATTTTTACTTTATTTTAAGATGGTATAACCAAAAGCCAACAATCCACATGTCCCAACGGCCACAGCCACAGCCACTAACACTTGTCAAAAGTAAATAAGACACGTATCTTATAATCATAAAACACGTATCCCAAACTACCGAGTGGTTTATAGTTGATGGTATGAGTTTTATTCAAGGATCATAGGAGAAGGGGGTATTTGAGAAGAAGGAGGAAAAGATTTAATGGTGGCCATTGGATGAGCTTATGTGTTTAATCAATGGTTATAAGGGATGGCAATCTTGTAATTAGTTTAAAAAATAGGGGTAATAGTTAACAAAAAAAAAAACATAACAAAAATTTTTACCTTACACCCCCTTCCACTTATCTAAATTTTACATTTTAACCCTCCCACTTTCTTTTCTTCCTCCCTCACCTTCTATTTCCCCTCCCACCTTCTTCTTCCCCCAACCCCACCCACCACCACCACCCACCTGCTGCCGCCACCAGCCGTCGCCGGAAATTTTATTTTATTTTATTTTTTTTTAATTTCAATTTTTTTTTTTCAATTTTTTTTTCTAAATCTTTTTCCAATTTCTTCTTATTAAATATTCTACTGAATTATGTATTGCATTTTTAATAAAACTATAAACTTTTAATGCATTTTCTTATAAATTTATCTTATGCATGTTTTTGTTTAAAATAAATAAAAATAAGTTCACAAACAAAATGCATTAAAAAGCGAAACAATTTGTTAGATGAAATATATGCAAAATGCAACACTTTTATAAAATGCAGTAAAATGGATAATATGTATAATATAAAATGTAGTAAAAAATACGTAAAATGCAGTAATTATAACAAAATGCAGTGTACTTTTAACAAAATGCAGTAAAAATAGATGATATATATAAGATAAAATGCAGTGAATAACAAACAATAAATGAAAAATATGTAAAATACAATAAAAATAACAAAATGCAGTAAAAAGCGAAACAATTTGTTAAATGAAATGTATGCAAAATGCGACACTTTTATATAAAATGCAGTAAAATGAATAATATGTATAATATAAAATGCAGTAAAAAATACTTAAAATGCAGTAATTATAACAAAATGCAGTGTACTTTTAACAAAATGCAGTAAAAATAGATGATATGTATAAGATAAAATGCAGTGAATAACAAACAATAAATGAAAAATATGTAAAATGCAATAAAAATAACAAAATGCAGTAAAAAGGGAAACAATTTGTTAAATGAAATGTATGCAAAATGCAACACTTTTATATAAAATGCAGTAAAATGGATAATATGTATAATATAAAATGCAGTAAAAAATACGTAAAATGCAGTAATTATAACAAAATGCAGTGTACTTTTAACAAAATGCTGTAAAAAATAGATCATGTATAAGTTAAAATGACGTAGAAAATAACAATGTATATTAGATCAATGTGTATAAATAAAATGCAGTAAAACATCAAAAGAATAATGTGTATAATACAAAAAATGCAGTAAAAAATGAACAATATGTAAACATATATATAGACAACATTCAATGAAAATAAAAAAAATGCCACATAATTATAACAAAATGTAGTAGAAGTGATAATATGTAAAAAAAAAATTGAAAAAAAATTTTGTAAAAAAAAAAAATAAAAAAAAAATGTTTTTAAAAAAAAAAAATTTTAAAATTTCGGCGGCGGCGGAGGGCGGTGGGTGACGGGTGGTGGTAGGTGGTGGATGGGAGGAGGTGGGGAGGAAGAAAGTAAAAGGGAGTAGTATATAATTTTAAAAAGGTGGAGGGGGTAGAAGTGAAAATTAAAGAGGTAACATGTGGCATTTTTTGAGGTGACATGTGGCATTTTCTCCTCCTTCTCCTCAAATCATCCCTTCTCCTCTGAATCTTACCCTTATTTTACATTATCTAATTTCACCTTCTTTCTTTCAAGTTAGGCACTTGCATCAAATTGCTATTGAATGAACACAATCCTAACATACCAAGAATTTAGAGTCCACCTACTATCTTATATCTCTACTATTTATCGTTGGTTATCACCGCAGCCCCTGAGCGATTACATTGTTTCTGGCTCTCATAATTCTCCTACTCGGTCGATCATCTCCTCTTCACCACCAAGAATCTATGATTACATTGTTTCTGGCTCTCATAATCCTAACATACCAAGAATAGTGTAACAATTATTGGTTTGAATTTCTATTTAGAATCTATGATTTTGATATATATATATATATATATATATATATATATATATATATATATATATATATATATTTTCAAAAATAGTAATAAATTAGAGTTATTAGATTCTGGTCAAAAATGTATAAAAGCATGTACTTGAGGTTTTATATTTTTGTAACAATGTATCAATATTTTCTTCTTGAATAAGCCTAAATTTTGTTATCCGATAAAAAGAGTAATTTTTTATTATATTTTTTTTCTTAATTCCAACTTCATATTCGTACTTAAATTAAAACATTAACATAAAATTCAAACAAAAATTTGGTATTTGGGGTCAGTTTGTTATTTCCTAAAATATCAGGGGTTAAGCTGTGGTTCACTGGTTTGTGAAACTTACAAATTTTAAAAAGTTAAAAGTCAAAAAGCTTTATTCGTTGGGATCGAGCATGTGCTCCGTTAAACAAATATATTAATAAAAAACTTATTTAATGTAGAATTACAATATTAGCCTTAATGAATAGTTCCAAACGACAATATCTTGTTTAAAACGACAATCGGTCCACCGTCAATGTTCCGTTGAACAAATATATTAATAAAAAAATTATTTAATGTAGAATTACAATATTAGCCTTAATGAATAGTTCCAAACGACAATATCTTGTTTAAAACGACAATCGGTCCACCGTCAAATGTATATAAGGTAAATTTGTTTTGACTTTTGCTATTTGGGAGCAAACCGTAAAAATATTATATTATATTATATTCCCTATATTTTGATATTTTCTTATTCCTTTTACTTTCTTTTAGTTTTTGAGAAAATTATGCCGTTCGTCCTTGTGGTTGTATTCAAAAAAACCTGTTTCGTCCTTTATAATTTTTAATTATGTTGTTCGTCCTTTGTTTTAAGAGTTGTTGTGTAGTTAGTCCTTTACATGGACAGCCGTTTAATTGTTCTGTTACCCCAAAAAGCATGCTACTCACGTGAGGGTATCGTGGTCATTTCCATATCCTTGTTCTTTCACTAGTTAATAAATATGTCTGCTTTTATCAACTTTAGTCCCCGATTCTCTTCTTCTTCCTCCTGTTTGCTTCAGACCACTAAAAAATCAATAACAAAAATAAAATAAAATAAAATGGCAATTTATTAAATGGTATTAGTTGACCTTTGAAAAAGATTGAGTTAGTATCATGTGTTGTTTCCAGTTTACACACACCTAAATGGAGTAGCAAAAATGCAATGAAACTTGGTACCACAATGTTCCTGTATGTTGTAGTCAAAGCAAAAAACAAACAGAGACATACAAGTGGTTAACCAAAATAAACCCATTTGCATTGCAAACACAACCAAAATAGCAAGTACATGTTTATCCATTTTCATGGTATTGGATTACTAAAACAGAGACATTCAAAATAAGTGTTTGCAAGCACAACCAACATAACTAATTAACAAGTTTTCCAAGTCATTCATTCAGCAAAACCAAACTAAAAAACTATCCCGACCCTCCGTGAGCTTTCTTCTTTAAACCACTTCCACAGGCATCATTTTTCCTCTTCTTTGTACCACCTGCTTTCACCTGATTTTGAGTTCCACCTTTACCATTGCAGCCTGCTTTGTTATGACCCTGATTGCCACATTTACTACACTTTACCGTTTTGCATATTCTTGTCAACTTACCTCCTTTAGACATGCTTGGAAGCTCATCTTCAGATTTCTTTCTTTGCTTCTTTGGCCTTCCAACTTGCTTGTGATAGTTTGGTGTTGGCACAGTAGACTTAGGCCACATGATCCTTCCTTTAATAGGATTTATCGTGTAACTGTACACCTTCTTCCAAGTATTCTTCCAAGTATCCAGCCAGTACACTGGATCAACATAGGTCTCTGGCAATCCAACTTGAACTTCATTGAGTGCCATGTTCCACATTGCTGCTATAACATGTTTACATGGCATGCCTGTCACATAAAAGAGTACATCATCAACTTAAAATTCATTTATATAAGTTACAATTAAAGTTCATGCTAGTGTACCTGTCAACTCCCATCTCCTACAACTGCATTCCCTAACACTCATATCCACGACACATTGTTTAGATACTTTATCATTGACTTGGTACTTCCGCCCTCCATTCCATGTAGCCACACATTTGCTTGCTTCAGTTTTTATCTTTTCAAAGATCTTAGTTGCCGTTGGTGTAAGTGGTCTGATGTGACCTAAAAAGTCATGTTTTTAAAGTACATATTTCTGCACTTTTTGGACTATTCTTTGGTGAAAACATTTCTAAACCATCATTATTTGCTAAAAATCACCAAGGTAGTCTAAATATAGACGTTGCTGTAAAAATCGGTTAAAACGTCCAAATAACACGCAAACCGAGGCAAAACTATCACCTTAAATATTCCCTTCTTGATTTTCTTATGTAATTAGATCTTAATTCATATTTTATGATTCCATAGGAAAATGCAAGACCGGAGGTGAAAGAATCAGAAGAAACGGATGAAGAACGAGGAAGATATGAAGCTCGGAAGCTCGCCGATCGTCAACCGGAACGCGTAAAAGTCAACCACTTCCAAATTTGGAAAACTTGGTGTCATTAGAAGCGTAACGGAAAAATGAATCCAACGGCGCAAGAATCAAGCAAAACGGAGCTCGAACGAAGAAGATACGGACGAACCAAGCAACCGAAGAATCAGCGGAGGGCAAACGGGACACCACCCCCCGTATACGGCCCCTAGGTGCCGTATACCCCCTGCTAAGGGCCGTATACCCCCTGCCAAGGGCCGTATACCCCCTCCAGGGTGCCGTATACGGGACCTTATGCCTTGGAAAGTGCCGTTTGACCCCCCCATTGGTCCGATACCCCCCGTATGCGCTTTGATGCTTGTTCTTCATGCTTTGTGACTTGTACCAAGCTTCATACTCTTTCCCTATAAATAGAGGGCATCCTCATTCATTTTCAACACACCTCACACACAAACACACCTTACATTTCACACTTTCTCTTTCTAAACTTTCTCTCTCTAGATTTAGGTTAGCATTCTCTCTCTAGCACTACTCTTAGGAGTTAGAGGAGAATTAGTAAGTAATTAGTTCTTCTCTCTAGTTTCTCTCTCTAGCACTACTCTTAGGAGTTAGAGAAGATTAGGAGTAGATTAATTATGTAGTTAATTAGTAGAGGCTAGCTTATGTAATGCTTGGATATTAATGAAGAAATACAAGTGTTATTCTGCTCGCAATTCTTATCGGTATTTTCTATCCTTTCTATTATTAATTTATCATATTGTTCTTGTTTGATGTATGTGATTTATTAATATTAGAAATGTTTATTGTTATGCATTGTGAGTAGTGTGCTTGTATGTTTACCATGATTAGTGAGTAGTTTGTTGTGATATATCTAATTGGGATAACACCATTATGAAACAACGGAGGTAACGTTATACGGCTTTCATTTGTATAGCGTCGGAATCATCACGAATGTGTGTAGTACGGAACGTGGAAGCTATGAAAGTCGTGGGCACAATCCGTTGTGGAATAATGTTCCTAATTATTATATATTACAATTGTTTGTGAACTTATAAGCTAAACCTCTACCCGTTTATCTGTCCAACTTATGCTGTGGTTTGTATCCTCCTCCCTAGAACCTAACCAATTGCTAGAAGTAGGATTGCAACCTATTCTGTGTATGATGATCAATGAACTCAACATGGTCGTTGTTCCCTTGATTGAAACATATCTGTGAGGGACACGAAGCATAGGATTAGAGATAGATTAGGTTCATGCTTATCTGTTGTGTATCTTTGGGACAACTTCCGGGGTACCCATGATGTAATCCTTAGGTCAGTACTGTGATGCTAGTATTCCGTCCTATTGCATGTTCTTGTTTGATTGTTACTTAGGTACTGCATACTAAACATACAATAACACTGTTGCTGCCTTAATGATTATGTTTTCATAAACATGATAAATGTAATGCAGATAGGTTTGAAAACTTGTGGTGCTGTTTAACTATACATTTATGATTTTAAACTAAACTATCGTCTTTCCTCCAATAAACGTGGTTAGAACCTTTATGACAAGGAGTAGCTAACCATTGATCAAACGGTCACTACCTATCTATGTTTTCCGAAATAAACATGGTCTGATTCTGAAGCTGTGGAAATACTACCTAACTTATCGTATAGTACACCGTGAATTAATCGGGGATTTATTGGGCTGGGATTTATAAAGTGAACGGGTTGTTTAGCTATCATAGATGGTTTTAATGTAATACAAGCTTAGATATATTGAGTTCAGATGGCTGTAAAGTATGTAATCCAGGATAAAGCCCTAAAACGTCCGAGTATCCGGTAAGCCGTGGAAAGGCCGTAGGCTGAACACTGTATTACATCCTGGCTGAGTCTGTGATCCAGGAAAGACTGTAAAACGGGTTAATACACAATGTAACCGTGGAAAACCTGTAAGTTGAAGACTGCATCACAGTCGAATAACGCTGAACTCAATCACAACCATTAATGTATTAGTAATCAGTCACCACCTGTCTTAAATCTTAAATGCCTTGCCTAGCTTAGATATCTTTGTCTGTGTTAAGAAAGATCAGTGGATAAATTGCGGACTGTCGCCTTATTCCTGCACCCCATCTGGAGGGTCACTTGGTCTCATCATAAGAGACGGTGAGGGGGGTTTCAAGACAGTCCGATCTGATCAGAATCTTGACAGCCTAGTACTCAGTGACATACTGATCGGTTTATCTGATCAGTAGGGTACTAGTGTTTACACCACAGGGTATCTACGTGAACGCAAGACACAAATCTTTAAAAGACGTTTTCAAACTAAAATATCACAACAACTATTCTAAGTCATGGTGAACCACGTCTTCGTTATCCTTAAGTGTTATATATGCTAGTCTCCCTTTAGTTTTATGTTTTATTAGTTTCAGTAATTTAGTTTAATTAAAAACCAAAACAAAACCCCTCCAACTTATCAAAACCCTAGCTTAAATACCGACTTATCAGAACTAGCTCTGTTTCAATTCTACCGTTGTGAGGAACGACCCTGGATCATTCTTACCGCCTACTCGTATCAGGTATTCGTACCAGTCCCAGTAGGTAGTACGGAGGATTAGGCTCCCCCCGACTATTATAAATATTAAAACTACCCTGCCGTGTGTCTCGGTGGCCGGACCAACGACCGGAGTAAAATCCGACCGACCGCTGGGGGCACGACAAGTTTTTGGCGCCGCTGCCGGGGATGGTAGTACGATTCGGAGCCTGTTTAGATAAATTAGTTTTTAAGCGATCCTTTTTGACTTGGATTCACCTTCCTTGTCAGAAGTTACTTTCTGCCCGTAGATTAGCGTAGTTAGCTTAGATTAGCTTAGAATAACTTCCCTCCATACTACTACTTTAATTCTTAAACCTTCTTCGTGTGCTGTCTTTTTCTGAAAACTTGGGCAAATGGCAACTCAACAACAACTAAAAGATCAAATTGAAAGTCTTGCTAAATCAATCGAGTATAGATGCAGGAGTAATGCCTACGTAGATAATGAATGTCAAGGGAATAGTATGAATTATTCGGATAACATAGGGTACTTAGATCCTCAATCTCAACATCATTATGACCCTTATGCTGTCCAAACACATCAATACCAGCCTTACTATCCTGGACCATTCAATGTCTACCAACAATCATCTTACCCTGTATTTGAACCACAACCATGTGAGAGTTCTAACTTGAGAGATATGTTTTCATCTTTTTGCAACCGACTTGAACAATCATTTAAAGACCAAGAGGACATTCTTAGAAGATGTACTGATAAGATGTCTAAAATAGAAACACTAGTCGAAGCGAGAAGTAATGAAACTAGGGATCAAGCTACAACTGATTATTGGCTACAGGAAGATGATAGGCACTCACACACCACATCTACTACAACACTTGATTTAGACCTTCATTCTCATGAGTCCGGTTACAAACTTCCTTCAAACCCTTCACCTACCCAATCTTCTAAATCCCCACTTCCACCCATTCTCAACCTATCTACGTCCGAGACCGATGAGGAGTTCATTCTAGAGGAACTTTCCGAGTCATGGCAACTTGAAACTTCCAACCGGAGTAACGAGGATGACGAGGTAGACGAAGAGATAGAAGTAGAGAGCCCGGAGATGGAGATTTACACAGAAGACCCAGCTTCAAAAGGACCGGGGGAATGCGCACCGACTCTGAGAAGTGATCTCATTCCAATTCAAACCGACGTGGTTGACAACATTCCGCAACAAGTTGTGGTTGACACTGTCCCACTTATCTTTCCGAATGAATCACCCAATGATCTAGTTGAACCCTCAATTGCCTTAGACCAAGTAGTTGATGATAATGTTGCTACAAGATTGGAGACAAAAACGGATACTGTCCCACCTCCATGCCCAGAGTACAACACTATCATTGACCAAAAGACCATAAGAAGCAAGGTGGGTTCTGCGTCATGGTTTCCCTTCAAACCCTCTCTCAACCATATAATGTCCTATACATCATTTAGAGGTGAGGATTCCTTTGACCAACCCATTCTGACCAAGGAGGAAGTAGAAGTTGAGAGATTTGTGGTACCTCCGGTAGAACAATTCCCTCACTTCGAACCATCTCCTTATATTGGACATACCCTGGCCTTAATTTGCTTTAAACTTTTAGGTATGTTCCAATACTTCCCCTTGTGTCTACTGATGGATGCTAGGGAGCCTCTAGGATTACCCGATATGTAGTGCTAGAGTCAAGCTAGAGACTCGAACAAAAACAAGCGCTTCTCGGGAGGCAACCCGTGTTTAACTTAGTTTTGGTAATATTAGCTAATCCAATAAGTAGAAGTTGAAACCCTAAAATGAATGTTCCAAATTTTCTATTTTATGAACAAATAGGATTGTTTGCAAAATTGCCCCATTAAAAGTCCAATTTTTGTCAAACTTTAAAACTTCCTACTCCCGCTTGTTTGAACTCTATTGCAATATCCAATTTTTACCATTATCTAAAATCTCAAGTTCTTAATATCCCCTTCACTCACAAACTTTGGAAACCTACTAGAATGAGGATTAGGAACCTTAGTCACCTTAAACACCACTCACATATTTCGAGCATTGGAGGTACTTACATATGTTTATGTGAACATACATACAAGATCCTTAAATGATTCATCTGAAAACCTGATTTGTATGTTAACATGTGTATTATGCTCGAACTCGTTTAAAAATATGTGCTTTGGAAATCTTTATACTTGGTTGCCTGATTTAAATGCTCATGCTAGTGCTTCCATACCTGCTATTTGTGCTGCAGTGAAACTATAGGCAACTAACACTTTTTTGTGTGGGATTAGACTCCAAGTCATACACTAGTTTGTTTCATCTACAAAGCACTTACTTTGATAGGTTCTTCGCAAACCAGTGAATCTATGATTTGGAGAATAATCACTTGTTTGTTAGACCACATTTGTTTGTTCTACTTGTACAAATGCCTAACAGACAGGGACTGATGCCTATGGATAAAGAATCTTCGAGAATAATGGAAAGAAGACACGGGGAGCTTATAGTTCATTAAATTTGGGAATTTCTGGAGCATTGCTTTGTAGGGAACAAGAGATGACACTTCTGGATACGAAGATGATTTCTAGTTGTGTATGACTAGTTCATCAAGTTGATTAGCTCAATTCTCACCACTTGTGCCCACAAATTCCAAATCATACAGCTAAACCTTGCCATATAATGGAACCCAAAAACCAACACTACCATCCACCATCACCATATCCACCCACATTCACCCATCCATCCACCCCTTCACACATACAACCATCACCATCAGGGACCATTCATATGAAGGAATAAATATAGGATTAAATTGGAAACTGGAGATCTCTCCCGATAAAGAACAAACATAAGATGCATTACATCAGTTTGTCAGTGAAAATCTTGGGTTATCAAACAGTTGGTGTTTCTTGGCTGATTCTGCTTGTGTCCGGAGGGCGACATCACTTCGCTTCATTTTCTACAATCTATCCTTTTAGTCTTAGTTATTTTCAAGAGAAGTTGGTGATTTGAGTGAATGTTGGATGACTGGAGGATCCAAGAGATGACGAGCTTTCAAGAAAGAAACCGTGGAATCAAAGGCAGATAAACAAGCTCACACACCTGCGGACCACAGATCTTACATACATCTCTAAGGGAAGGAGCGTGGTCTATCTTCTCTCAAAGCTCGCGCGTGCCAATGATCTTCAAAGACTTAAGTGTGGGATTCCATCCCACATTACACACACTTAGCAAGAATCGTTTCCACATCTTAAACACTAAAGTGTGGGATTCACTAATAAGAATCTCCACTTACATTATGGGATGATTCATTGCTGAGTTTGGACTCTTGGTACCGACTTCCAGATCGACACGTCTGAAGCTAAGCGATTTTTCATGCAAGTAGTGGAGCAAGAATCACTTCGACTCTTCTCTTCTCAATTACCGATCTCAGCTTCATAACGTTAATCGTTATCTGGGGAGTTTCCTAAACCTTCACTCCGTCTCTTGATTTAAATTTTGCTTGGTTAGCATGTTAATCTAAGAAGTAATCTATACTCTATCCTAAAGCTTATTACTAAGTGTGGGATTCCAGCCCATTACATACACTTGAGTAACATTTTCTATATGTTCAAACTCTAAGTGTGGGATTACACTTTACTGTACAATCTCAACTCAAGAGAACATTAGGGACAATGTTCCTCTAAGTGTGGGATAGCAGGTATAGAATACCTTGGATTGGATGTTTACAGATTTTTATGTCCGAATAGCTCAACTTAGAAAATGTTCCTCAAAATTTTCAAAATTTTTAAACAAAACTAATAAAGTATGGGTCAAATCATTCGATTAGCTCTACTATTTTTGAGTTATAACACCTTTCAAGAGGATCCATTTCTAATATGAGTTAGTTATTCAGGAACATTTGGGAAATTAAGGTAGAAATTTCTTAAATAAGTAGTGATAATCTAAAGGAGCATGGCTAGGTACATACAACCCTATTTGCAGTGAGGTTTTGAGCCTTAAAAGCATTCATTTTAAATGCTACATTGTTCATTTCTTGTGTGTGCCGATGCTAGTATCTCTAAGTTAGAACTTGTTCCTGACATACATTTCGAGACCACATTGGTGAGTACCGTACGCGGTATAGGTGCAATTAAATGATCTCGACATTCCTTAGGATTTAACCCATTTTCACATATCTTTTCAAGTCTAAAACCCTTCCGATACTCATTTTTAGTATCGATGATCCGCTTAGAAAACCCTGTTGAGCCTAAACCTTTCAATTCTTCAAAACCCTACATCTTTAACCCACTTATCCAAAATTTCCAACAACTTATCTTGGAATTTCTGAGGATTATGAAAAACATCTTGAAGAATCTTCTTCTGAATTGATCTACTCCTTCGTGTTCACCAAAATTGAAGAAAGTCAAAGGTGCGAAAAATTGGCACCAGAAGAAAAGACTCGAAGAAGTCCGTGATAAGAAAGAAAAGATTTCCGAAAGAAAAGCAAAAGAAAAATATCCTCGGAAATTCTCTGGCAAAGAAGTTCTGAAGAAAGAAAAAGAAAATAAAAAGCAGAAAAATAGAGAAAAGAAAAAGAAAAGAAAATAAAGCTAAGTGCTTCAAAGTATCAATCATTCAAAGAAAGATCCGATGAAATACGAGTAGCTATCTCCTCAATTAAACAATAAGTTTTTCATGATTCTTAGGATGCCTAAGATAAGCAACCCTTTTCAACCAAAAATCACCACTATCCATACCCCTTAACCCTCACAAACATTACAACCCACTTGAATGTCTTGGGATAATTAGCGCCATCCTCTTCCTAAGTGGTGGAGATCCGATTCTCGACCAAGCCTATGATGATGAGTGCTGCATGACTGGCTATTTGAGCGATTTCAATTGTGCTAGAATGATAGAAAACCCGATACACTATGAGTGAATTGAGTGACCACCTTTAGTGAGATCGCCTAGTCATGTATACTCCAAGATCACGAGATTTGGAAAGTATGCCTGGGAAAGTCAGTACTTATTTCTGGAAGGATCATCTTAACTTTCCCTGTGTTCTCTAAATAATTTTCCCATACGACAAAGTGTTGACTTCTTGGAAATGTTTTAACTCACCCAAACTATTATAAAAATGTTTTCATCGGACATAACTGAGTTGTTGCTTGAGGACAAGCAACTTCTAAGTGTGGGATACTTGATGTGACCTAAAAAGTAATGTTTTTAAAGTACATATTTCCGCACTTTTTGGACTATTCTTTGGTGAAAACATTTCTAAACCATCATTATTTTCTAAAAATCACCAAGGTAGTCTAAATATAGACGTTGCTGCAAAAATCGGTTAAAACGTCCAAATAACACGCAAACCGAGGCAAAACTATCACCTTAAATATTCCCTTCTTGATTTTCTTATGTAATTAGATCTTAATTCATATTTTATGATTCCATAGGAAAATGCAAGACCGGAGGTGAAAGAATCAGAAGAAACGGATGAAGAACGAGGAAGATATGAAGCTCGGAAGCTCGCCGATCGTAAACCGGAACGCGTAAAAGTCAACCACTTCCAAATTTGGCAAACATAGTGTCATTAGAAGCGAAACGGAAAAACGAATCCAACGGCGCAAGAATCAAGCAAAACGGAGCTCGAACGAAGAAGATACGGACGAACCAAGCAACCGAAGAATCAGCGGAGGGCAAACGGGACACCACCCCCCCGTATACGGCCCCTAGGTGCCGTATACCCCCTGCTAAGGGCCGTATACCCCCTGCCAAGGGCCGTATACCCCCTCCAGGGTGCCGTATACGGGACCTTATGCCTTGGAAAGTGCCATTTGAACCCCCCCCCCCATTGGTCCGATACCCCCCGTATGCGCTTTGATGCTTGTTCTTCATGCTTTGTGACTTTTACCAAGCTTCCTACTCTTTCCCTATAAATAGAGGGCATCCTCATTCATTTTCAACACACCTCACACACAAACACACCTTACATTTCACACTTTCTCTCTCTAAACTTTCTCTCTCTAGATTTAGGTTAGCATTCTCTCTCTAGCACTGCTCTTAGGAGTTAGAGGAGAATTAGTAGGTAATTAGTTCTTCTCTCTAGTTTCTCTCTCTAGCACTACTCTTAGGAGTTAGAGGAGAACTAGAGAGAAGATTAGGAGTAGATTAATTATGTAGTTAATTAGTAGAGGCTAGCTTATGTAATGCTTGGATATTAATGAAGAAATACAAGTGTTATTCTGCTCGCAATTCTTATCGGTATTTTCTATCCTTTCTATTATTAATTTGTCATATTGTTCTTGTTTGATGTATGTGATTTATTAATATTAGAAATGTTTATTGTTATGCATTGTGAGTAGTGTGCTTGTATGTTTGCAATGATTAGTGAGTAGTTTGTTGTGATATATCTAATTGGGATAACACCATTATGAAACAACGGATGTAACGTTATACGGCTTTCATTTGTATAGCGTCGGAATCATCACGAATGTGTGTAGTACGGAACGTGGAAGCTATGAAAGTCGTGGGCACAATCCGTTGTGGAATAATGTTCCTAATTATTATATATTACAATTGTTTGTGAACTTATAAGCTAAACCTCTACCCGTTTATCTGTCCAACTTATGCTGTGGTTTGTATCCTCCTCCCTAGAACCTAACCAATTGCTAGAAGTAGGATTGCAACCTATTCTGTGTATGATGATCAATGAACTCAACATGGTCGTTGTTCCTTTGATTGAAACATATCTGTGAGGGACACGAAGCATAGGATTAGAGATAGATTAGGTTCATGCTTATCTGTTGTGTATCTTTGGGACAACTTCCGGGGTACCCATGATGTAATCCTTAGGTCAGTACTGTGATGCTAGTATTTCGTCCTATTGCATGTTCTTGTTTGATTGTTACTTAGGTACTGCATACTAAACATACAATAACACTGTTGCTGCCTTAATGATTATGTTTTCATAAACATGATAAATGTAATACAGATAGGTTTGAAAACTTGTGGTGCTGTTTAACTATACATTTATGATTTTAAACTAAACTATCGCCTTTCCTCCAATAAACGTGGTTAGAACCTTTATGACAAGGAGTAGCTAACCATTGATCAAACGGTCACTACCTATATATGTTTTCCGAAATAAACATGGTCTGATTCTGAAGCTGTGGAAATACTGCCCAACTTATCGTATAGTACACCGTGAATTAATCAGGGATTTATTGGGCTGGGATTTATAAAGTGAACGGGTTGTTTAGCTATCATAGATGGTTTTAATGTAATACAAGCTTAGATATATTGAGTTCAGATGGCTGTAAAGTATGTAATCCAGGATAAAGCCCTAAAACGTCCGAGTATCCGGTAAGCCGTGGAAAGGCCGTAGGCTGAACACTGTATTACATCCTGGCTGAGTCTGTGATCCAGGAAAGACTGTAAAACGGGTTAATACACAATGTAACTGTGGAAAACCTGTAAGTTGAAGACTGCATCACAGCCGAATAACGCTGAACTCAATCACAACCATTAATGTATTAGTAATCAGTCACCACCTGTCTTAAATCTTAAATGTCTTGCCTAGCTTAGATATCTTTGTCTGTGTTTAGAAAGATCAGTGGATAAATTGCGGACTGTCGCCTTATTCCTGCACCCCATCTGGAGGGTCACTTGGTCTCATCATAAGAGACGGTGAGGGGGGTTTCAAGACAGTCCGATCTGATCAGAATCTTGACAGCCTAGTACTCAGTGACATACTGATCGGTTTATCTGATCAGTAGGGTACTAGTGTTTACACCACAGGGTATCTACGTGAACGCAAGACACAAATCTTTAAAAGATGTTTTCAAACTAAAATATCACAACAACTATTCTAAGTCATGGTGAACCACGTCTTCGTTATCCTTAAGTGTTATATATGCTAGTCTCCCTTTAGTTTTATGTTTTATTAGTTTCAGTAATTTAGTTTAATTAAAAACCAAAACAAAACCCCTCCAACTTATCAAAACCCTAGCTTAAATACCGACTTATCAGAACTAGCTCTGTTTCAATTCTACCGTTGTGAGGAACGACCCTGGATCATTCTTACCGCTTACTCGTATCAGGTATTCGTACCAGTCCCAGTAGGTAGTACGGAGGATTAGGCTCCCCCCGACTATTATAAATATTAAAACTACCCTGCCGTGTGTCTCGGTGGCCGGACCAACGATCGGAGTAAAATCCGACCGACCGCTGGGGGCACGACATGGTCCATCACACTTGTCAATGACTTTCAAAACATTCACATTTCTCTTCATGAGATACTCTCGACAAAACTCTAAGGCTGTTATAAAGGGGTCAAAGTCATCGTCAAATGCATGAGCGTATAAAAGAGGGTCAAATTTTATAAAGTCCACTACTTTGAACCTGCTCAACACCACTACTTTGACCTTGCTCAATTACAATAGCTTGTGTTTGATAAATTTCATCACCTTTATTATGTACACAAGTCTGACTCTGCTTAATTAGATCACCTTCACAAGTATCTAGATTAGTCTTCTCATGTTCAGTATACATGGCAATTAGCTTAGTCCTATTCACATAACTACTCAACTTACAAAGATTTGTATCAGTCCTTAATGCGCATAGTCCGTAATCTAAATCCATGTTTGGCCTCAGAAAATGGTAGTATATCACCTTATGTCCATCATACCCTAAATCCTCCATAATATCATGTAACTCGAGAACTGAGAATTTATCAATATCAATCGTATCAACGTAATTGATTTTACCGTTTACATACCTCCTTTTAGGGTGTTTGGTAAAGTAATCACCATGGTGTAGCTCAATGGAGAAATGGCCTGGCTTGTGCTCTGTAAATGACCAAGTTAAAAAAAATCATAAAAAAACCAACTTTACTAATATTTCTTCATGAATGTGTTCCAATGATAAACATAAAGTAAAGAGATCATATAACTAACCATAAATTAAGTTTACATCAACGTAATGATCTGATTTTCGTATCATGTACAGTGGAATCACCATACTTTTATGCTCTAATTGCCTTTGTCTCTGTGCAGTTAGGGTTTTGATTCGATAATTTTTGATCGAATGCAGTGGATTTCAAAGTTAGGGTTTTTGGTATGGTGGAAGAATTTGACGATTGAGTTTCAATTTTTATGAAATGATCTTTATGAATTATTAAGCGGCAATAGAAAAGAGATAAAAGGGATAAATGGAAAAGACCAACATACCCTCACGTGAGATGCACGTTTTTTGGGTTAACAGAGGACTTAGACGTCCGTGCATGTAAAGGACTAACCCCGAAACTACTTTCAAAACTAAAGGATGATCCACGTAATTAAAAAATGTAAAGGACGAAACAGGTTTTTTGAATACAACCATAGGGACGAACGGTATAATTTTCTCTTAGTTTTTTCTTATAACAAAAACATATTTATATTTAAGGGTAGGGTTCAAATGAGAATATGAATTTGTGTGAAAATGAGGGAACCAATGATATCAAGCCATGTGTACAAAAAGAATGTTCCATATGTACAAAACCCATTTACCCCCAACATCAATTATCTCACAAACGACAAATCGAAAAATTATGAAAATTGCACCATTAAATTCAACGTTTTCTCCTCTTCGATTTTCCATCCTTCAAGGCATACTTTCGACGAGTTTTTTTTTTTTTCATTTTTTTGGTGGGTTTCACATTTACTAACACGTGTTAAAGTAGTGCGTTTAGGGTTTGGGGTTTAGGGATTAAGGTTTAGGGATTAAGGTTTAGGGTTTGGGGTTTAGGGGTTAGGGTTTGAACCTTACTCTTATATTTAATACTTTTCGTTCTATTCATAAAAATACTTGTAATTATCAGTTATCAATTTGCTTTTGGTTTAAAATGAAAAATGAATAAATTTTAGTACGTAATAATTTAGTGATATTATTATCAAGAATTGTATTAATAAATAATTAGCATAAGGTTCAAATGAGTACAACAATTTTAAGTGAGAATAAGGAATTAATCTCAACCACTCATTTTCATCAAATACCCCATTCCCCCATATTTTTGAAACTTAAATATCTCACAAACGGCAAGTCGAAAAATCATGAAAATTGCACCATAACATTCAGCGTTTTCTCCTCTTCGATTTGCCGTCCCTCAAGGCATACTTTTGACAACTTTTTTTTTTCGTTTTTTGGTAGGTTTTATAAACTAGTAACACATGTGTTAGTAATTTATTGTACATTTGATTTGCGGTTAGGGTTAGGGTTAGGGTTTAGGGTTTAATAGGGTTTAGAAGGTTAGGGTTTAGTATGATTTAGGGTTTAGAGTTTCGTAAAGTGTTTAGGGTTTCGGGACCGTAATCCCTAAACGCAACACTAACATATGTGGTAGTAATTTGTAAACCTACAAAGGATGAAAAAAAAAGTTGTCAAAATTATAATTTGTTGGATCTTAAATCGAAGAGGAGAAAACGCTTAATTTTATGGTGCAATTTTTATAATTTCTGACTTACCGTTTGTGAGGTATTTAAGTTTCAAAAATGTGAGGGATATGAGTATTTGATGAAAATGATTGGTTGAGATTGATTCCCCTATTCTCACACAAATTCTCATTCCCATTTGAACCTCACTCTAAATAATTAATAGAAAACAACAATAAAAAGCTACCCTAATGTTAATGGCTTAATGCTCTATCATTTAAAAGAAAATAAAGATTCTGTTGTGATATATAATATGACTATTTATATTTTCGTATTACTTTTTAATTAATATTTACATATTTTGACTTTTTACAGGTAATTTATTTTATGAATATGATTAATAATGTATCATTCAAGTTTCATCTTTTTGACATTTACTTTATCCATGTTGTTTTTTTATCATTTAATCTTTCATATTTGCTTTGACTTATTCGTCATTAAACTTATGAGAATTAGACTATTAAACTATTAAACTTTTGAAGTATAAACAGTAGATATCCCACTAAAAGTTAAACTATTATAATTTTGAAATTTGAAGTATTAAAAAATCATGAGTAAAAAGACTTAGAGTGTTAAAACGAAAAAAAAAGTGAAACTATATATGAGAATTCAATCATTATAAACAACACATATAATTATTCATAACTTTATACAAAGAAGACCCGACCCGACCCGGTTTTGACCCAACCCATTCGACCTGATTCAAAACATGACCCGTTTGACCCGTGACCCATTTCGACCCAAACCCAATTTGACCCATGACCCAACCCGACCCGACCTAACCCGTTTGCCAGGTATACTCCATTCCAATCTTAGTTGAAGTATTACTTATGTGATGCTTAATACAATAATATATGATACCAATTGTCAAAAGATACATATGAACAAACAATAATAGAATACATGTCATGACATTGAATGCAATAGTGATGTAGATGAAGAATTTGTTGACGATGTTGTTTGCTTTGAGGAAACGGTACTCGATGATTGATTTTCAAGGATGGAAGTAGCACCAAATAATGATGACATGGGAGGTGTTAAATAAGATGCTACTGGCATCTTTGAGGGGAGTATAGGCGGGGAAGCTTCAAACTTTAGTACTTGAATCGCCTGTCTCATCGAAGGTCGAAGTTCTGAGTCAGGGTAAACACACCATAACCCAACGGTCATCAAACGTTTGATTTCTTCTTCTGCAAAATCCGTTCCCAGACGTGGATCGACGGCTTCTAAAAGACCCCCAGTCCCATAGAGATCCCAAACCCATTCTAGTAACCGTATTTGCTTTTCTGGTGCCTTGTACTCGATGGGCTTTCGCCCACAAGCTATTTCTAATGCAACAACTCCAAAGCTATAAACGTCCGATTCTTTGCTTGCCTTACCGGTCACTACACATTCAGGAGCCAGGTAGCCTAAGGTTCCAGCTAACATAGTTGTCTGCGAGCCTTTCTCGTGGTCAACCATCTTAGCCAACCCAAAATCACCAAGCTTCGCATTGAAATTCGAATCCAACATCACATTACTCGATTTAATATCTCTATGCAAAACACACTGCTCCCATTCTTCATGTAGATATAACAAAGCAGAAGCTACACCATGAGCAATTTTGTACCTTGTGCCCCATGTCAACAAGCTTTTTTCCTTGAAAAGATGCGAGTCTAAGCTTCCATTTTCCATATATTCGTATACAAGCAGTAGTTCGCCTTTCTGATGACACCAGCCTGTTAGTTGGACAAGATTTCTATGCCTCAATCGGCTAATGATCTTGACTTCTGATGCATACTCTTTAATGCCTTGTTTGGAACTCTTTGACACCCTTTTCACTGCAACATATATGCTCGAATCTTTTAAGAACCCTCTGTACACCCCACCAAAACCCCCCTCTCCAAGCTTCTCATTTTCCGCAAAGTCACTAGTCGAACGGGCCAATTCCTTATATGAGAATCGTTTAGGCCCTGTGCCCATCTCGAATTCATTGTTCATCTCAACATCAAATGAAATTTCATCTGCTTCATCTTCTATATTTTTCTTCTTCTTTATCCTCCAAACAACAAATGCAAGAACAAAAATTACAATAATCGTAACCGATATTCCAATCATTAATCCCATCTTGTTGCTGCTTTTCCCACTGACAAGATCTGGGCCTGGGTTCTGTCCTGGACTCGGCGGCGTACCTGGCTTTTCATCAACCTGCAAATCCGAACTATCAAAAGTCCAAGATTTCACGTTATTTCTCTCAAATAATGCTCCAGTTGCTGCTGCAAACCCAAAAATAACCCTTTCTGGCAACTCTTTCCTTAGATCAACTGTGTAAAAAAGTCCATCTTGACGTACAACCGTATTATTTTGATAACCAGTGAAGGAAACACTAAGATTTTTCGCAACGGAATCATAATTAATCCAAGCTTGACATTCTCCCCCACCAGTTACATTACTTAACCATTTTTGAGATCTAATAGAAGTAAGAGAGCTAATGCTAATACCCACATGATCACCCATTGAAATATTGCTAGACACAAATGGGTCCCAAACATTCCAAAAAGTATCGAACTCAACCGCCACAAATCTCTTCACCCACTCAATGGTTGTGGCGTTGACCGGAAGCCCCATGGCCCCACCAGCAGTCATCACAGAATTATTCTCAGCAAGAAAGAATGTGAGGCCATCACCATATGATGTAGCCCCATTTGAATCAATGACAATAGTGAAATTGGTAGAAAAACTTGCTAGCTCACCCGAAGTGTTGTCCCAAAGATGTAGTGGGATCGAGTAAATCGCTCGTCCTGCTTTCTGGGTTCGATCAGCGCTTATTTCATCCGGGGTCACTTGGATGCCCCCATCTGAGATATAAGCACCATCACCTTGTGTAAGTATCTCTCGATTCAGATTCTGCGTACCGATATTTGGTAAATTGAACGAGATGGAAGTTGCAAAAGGGATTGAAACAAGAAGAAGGTAAGTGATGAGATGGATCATTGAGAATGCCATGATTATTGGAAAATTGCTACAGAAGTAGCAGGTTATGCTCTCTTTTTTTTAACAATGAACAAGACTCAAAAGTCAATAGTAGTATGTTTTGTAAGTATGCTGAATTTTAATTTAATGGAATTGTGTAAACTTATTGCAGAGTTGAATAAGTCATTAATCTTCTTAGCGGATATAAATGTAGCTTTTATGATGATGTTGAAATATTACCTGAAAAAGAAATGAAAATAAGCCGTCTCTGATACTTTCTATTAGAATTAGAACGTTCTGATCTGAACTTTAATAGTCTTATACTCGCCTTTATAAGATTCAATCGAGACAGAGTTGTCTTCATTTCTTCAATGGACCGATGCTCTGTTCCCATTCTTGACCAGGTCATCAAGTCAACCACGACCTAACTAACATTTAGCAACTCTATAGATGTAATTAATATTTTTATAATGATTTTTTTTTTTTTTTGAAATTGCTAACGAGAGCCCTAAGGGCTTCGTTAAGACGTTAAGACATGCATAAAAATTTGTACTTCGAATAAAATTTTTTTTATGTCCCCTGAATTTTAGTTATAGCACAATTGTTTTATGCATGTTCAAACATCTTAATGAAATCCTTTAGACCTTCCGTTAACAAAACCGTTTTTTTTATCAATCCAATTTAGTAACGATCCATGATATCACAAAAACTAACAATGGAGAAATATTACTTGTAGCAAAACTAAACGGATTAAAAGGTGTAGTTAGTAATTATAACACAAAGAGTAAATGTGTATATTCATTGTATTGTATTATATATGTTACTCCGTATTGTGTTATTGACAACACCAACATTTTCCGGTTTTCCCCCAACTAACATATTAATTATATAAACTGCAATCTAAAGTTTTTATATATTATATAGGAAAACTACTAAATAGTTTCCACTTTCTCTTAAATTTTGGTTGACCACTAAATATGAAATATAGCTAAAATACACTTAATTTGTGGATGTCAAAAATATTAGTGTAATAAGGAATGAACTATACTCTAGCGATATGTGAAGAGCTCATCGATCAAGAAGTTGTGGGTTCAAGCCTTGCGAAGTCATGCGTATATATACAGTGGCGGATCCAGAATAATAGGTCGTGGGGGCCTAGCATTATTTACACCAAAATTTGGGATTTATAGTTAAAAATGTATCCCAATCATCTTAGAATCATAGTTGAAAAGATAAATATAAACATGGGCCAATCTACTAAAAAGGAGCTTTTAACTTTCCTTAGATTAATTGTAATGGGGTCTAGCATTATTTATACTAAAATTTGGGCTTTAACTTCCATAATGTTCTATTACTGGACTGAAATTGATGGGGGCCGGGGAACCCCCACTTAATGGGCTGGATCTGCCCCTTTGTATATATGAGCGTTATACATGTTATGTGGGCTATGATAGTTGTAGGATTGCCTATTTAAAAATAAAAAATATATAAATAAAATAAGAAATGAACGTATAAATTTTTAATATATACCTTAATCTATTCAACTATATCCAGGTTTATAAAGTAGTACCGAATACTTTTTTTTTTTTTTTCAAAATATTATCACTTATTAGTGTCGATTCATAAACCGAATTTAGATGCCTCTCTCCAAGGGATGGGCTGGGCCATGACCGATCTTACCTATCTTCTAATTTTAATGGCCCAGCCCAGCTATTTACATGTGGCCCAAGCCCCAAGGTAGTGAAACTAATTAGGCCTGAGGCTTTTCTGAGTTTCAAATTTGCTTTTGTGTGGTCATTTTGGTTTGAATGTTTGATATTTATTTATTACGGAGTATTTGAGAGCGTTCCATTATAAATTTTGCAAGCATGATAATATACATACATATATATATATATAGTGGAATGATCCAGAGGGAAGTGCATTTTTTGGGGGAATGGGGGAAGCGTTAGTATGCATCAGGAAGCATATTACCTTCACCCACACAAATCTCGAAAAAAGCGAACTGAAATTTAGTAAATGTTAATTAGAATCGATGCTATGAATGTTAAGCTTCCTTGATAAATTCTTTCTTCAAGTTATAACATCGATTTATGAATATTAGATCTAAATCCGTTAATATGCATCGCGGTGCATATTAGTTAATATGCATTGTGATGCATATTAACAATAAAAATATCTTTCAAATAATGTGAAGTTTTAATATGCATCGCGATGCATATTAGTTAATATGCATCACACTGCATATTAACAATTTATTAAATAAATATTCATCAATTAATGTTATGACTTAAAAATGAAATTCATTCGTTAAAATATTCCTTATAGCATCGATTTTGATTACTATTTACCAATAAAAATAATTTTTTGTTGACGTTTTGATTGATAATTGTAATATGCTTCTTGATGCATACTAACGCTTCCCCCCAAAAAGGCACTTCCCTCTTGATCACTACCATATATATATATACCCAAAAAGGCACTTCCCTCTTGATCACTACCATATATATATATATATATATATATATATATATATATATATATATATTTTCTGATAATTTATTTGGCCCACCTGAATGATAAACTACAGTGAAACCCAGTTCTTTACGTATTTGCATGTAAAGTAAGTTAGGCTATCTTGTTTGAGGATAACGAATAAGTTATATGTTTCATCAAAAGCAATATACGAGTACATTTTACTAGGGGAAAAAGTTAAACGACTAATACATGTCATTGCATTGAGCAGTGCAGTGGTAATAGAGACGGAGACAAAGAAGACTTAATTTCTAAATAATGTTGTTTGCTTCGTCGAATCTGTAGTGTTAGATTCACTACTTAATGATTGGATATGGGCAATAGAAGTGAAACGATGTAACGAAGACATGTTAGGCGTTAAGTAAGAAGCAACTGGCATCTTTGAGGGGAGTAGTGGTAGGGAAGCTTCAAAGTTAAGTACTTGAATTGCTTGTCTCATCGATGGGCGAAGTTTTGAGTCTGGGTGCATGCACCATAACCCAATGACTATCAAACACTCAATCTCTTCTTCCACAAATTCCGAGCCCAGTCGTGGATCTACTGCTTCTAAATGTCTCCCGGTCCCGTAGAGCTCCCAAACCAATTCTAGTAAACGTATTTGTTTTTCTTGTGAGTTGTACATGATGGGCTTTCTCCCACAAGCTATTTCCAATGCAACAACTCCAAAGCTATAAACGTCTGATTCTTTACTTGCTTTTCCGGTCACTATACATTCAGGAGCCATGTAACCCAAAGTTCCAGCCAACATTGTTGTTTGCGAGCCTTTCTCATGGTCAACCAACTTAGCTAACCCGAAATCACCAAGCTTCGCGTTGAAATTTGAATCCAACATCACATTACTTGGTTTAATATCTCTGTGTAAAACACATTGCTCCCATTCTTCATGTAGGTATAACAAGGCAGAAGCCAAACCTTGGGCAATTTTGTACCTTGTGCCCCACGTTAACAAGCTTTTAGCCTTGAAAATATGTGAATCTAAGCTTCCGTTTTCCATATATTCGTAGACAAGTATGAGTTCGCCTTTTTCGTGGCACCAACCCTTGAGTTCCACCATATTTTTGTGCCTCAACCGGCTGATGATCTTGACTTCAGATGCATACTCTTTGATCCCTTGTTCGGAACTCTTGGACACCCTTTTGACTGCAATGTACATGTTTGAATTTTTCAAAAAACCTTTGTAAACACCACCAAACCCTCCCTCCCCAAGCTTCTCGTTCTCAGCAAAGTCACTTGTTGCTTGAGCTAATTCGAAGTAGGAGAATCTTTTAGGCCCGGTGCCCATTTCGAATTCATTGTTCATCTCAACCTCAAGTGCAATTTCTTCTGCTTCAACTTCCCTGCTTTTCTTTTTCATCTTGTACCTCCACAAAACAGATGCTAGCACCACCAAAAAAGTAAATGTGACCAATATTCCAACTATTAATCCAACCTTGCTACTTTTCGCGTGGGGTGTCATCCCAATGTTTTCATCAATCTTTAAATCAGAACTATCAAAAGTCCAAGATCTGACCGTATTTTTCTGAAACTGATCTCCAGTCTCGGCGGAAAACCCGAATATAACCCATTCGGGCAACTCATTTCTGAGATCAACAGTGTAAACAAGCCCATCTTGACGTACGACAGTATTGTTTTGAAAACCAGTGAAGGAAACACCTAGATTTTTCAAAACCGAATCATACGTAATCCAAGCTTGACACACTCCTCCACCAGTTACATTACTTAACCATTTCTGTGACCTAACAGATTCTAGAGAGTTAATGCTGATACCCACATGATCACCCATGGAAGTGTTGCTAGACTCATTTGAATCCCAACTGTTCCAAGAAGTATCAAACTCAACCGCAACAAATCGTATCCTCGTAGCAGTTGTTGATGCAGTGATCGGAAGCCCCATAGCTCCACCTGCTGTTAACACAGAGTTATTCTGAGCAAGGAAGAACGTGAGGCCACCACCATAGGAAGTACTTCTGTTTGAATCAATCACAAAGGTAAAATTGGTAGAAAAGCTTGCTAGTTCATCAGATCTGTTGTCCCAAAGATGAAGACGTTTGAAGTATGTCGCACGTCCCACTTTGTCGCTCTGATTGGCTACAATCCCATCTGGGGTCACCTGGATTCCATCATCGGAGATGTATGCTCCGTCACCTTCGATATCTATCTCTCCATTCTGATTAAGTGGACCGATATTTGTCAAATTGAAGGTTAATGAGGTTACGTAAGTTATCAAAAGAAAATGGAAGCAAGTGATCAATTGGGTCCTGAAGGAAGTCATGAAACATTTAACTAAAGAAACATTGTTAGATATGGTTACAGATTACAGATTGAAATAGAGCTTTCTGATATTCACAAATGACATGGAAACTTCAAAGTAGCCGTTTCTGATTTTTCATAGAATGTTCTACAAATTAAGTCATCCCAATACTTGGCTAATAACTCATATGTATGCGGTCAATATTGACCTATATTATTTGAACATGGAAATTAGCTGACTCGATCCTGCATATAACTAACGTTGACTAATCTTAGATTTTATTCAATATTCAAATTATTCGTACGGAGTTTAGTCACTATGATTTTGTCCAAGTTATTATTATTATATTATAGGTGGAATGGCCTTTTTCTAGCTTGAAAAAAAAAAAAAAAAAAAAAAAAAAAAAAAAAAACCCTTGGAGGTGTGTGATTTGATCTACATTGTACTTGATTTGGAGCTTTAGAGATAATAGGGTTTTTAAGTCGTAGCCAGAAATGGTTCCAGATTTGTTTATGGAAGTTAAAGTAAGGTCTTTTGGTTGGTTCTCCGCTAGAGTCAAGACTATAAAAATCACGCGGGTTCAATATATAATGGAAATCTAGTTCGGGAGGTCTCAGCTATACTGTTTCGTTTCTTTTGGGTGTGATCTTGAGCTGTCTTATGTTAGGCTTTGTGGTTCCGGTTTGCAGCTTCTACGGTTGCTCGGTTTATTGGCATTTGGGCTTTGCTTTTTGTTTCTGCTTTCTAGTTTTGGTTGTTCTAGCTTTGTTGTTCCTGTGATGTATAGTACTCTTTGGTTTTCACCTCTCGGAAAAAAAATCGAAAAAAAAATTGCAACTGAAATTCCAGTTAATCAACATATATAAATGCGTGTAGTACACAAATGTATTAAACTATAGTCAGACTCTCATTATGTAGCGAATTACTCCGATTAACTTTGTATATAATGAACTTAATATTTCTTTACATTGTATGTAATTTATGGTACTTATATAAGCTGACAAGTGGCGTCACTTACAACCGTTAATTTGACCAAAATACATATAATGTAAAAAAATATTTTGACGAAATAATAAACCCCTTTTTGAAGGATAATTTTTTATTTTTTGGTAGTTATTGTAATTGAAGCCGTATCGTACTGCCATCAAAGAAAAATGTAAATTTGCTTATTTATAAGTGAACAGTTTGGCTTAATGATCATGGAAAGATTGTTAATAAACATATTTAACGACCATCTAAGTAAGAAGCTATTGACGATATAGTTTGCATTGAAGTACTTGATGATTGGATTTCGACAATAGAAGAGATGGGAGTCGTCGAGTAAGATGCCACCGGCATGTTCGAGGGGAGTGCAGGCAAGAAAGCTTGAGAATTTAATACTTGAATTACTTGTCTCATAGATGGGCGAAATTCTGAATCAGGGTGCACGCACCATAACCCAACGATCATCAAACGAGTGACTTCTTCTTCCTCAAAATCTAACCCTAGTTGTGGATCAACAGCTTCTAATAGAGTCCCATTCCCGTAGTGCTCCCAAACCCATTCTGGTAACCGAATTTGCCCTTCTTGAGTGTTATATTCGATTGATTTTCTCCCACATACTATTTCTAATGCAACAATTCCGAAACTAAACACATCTGATTCTTTGCTTGCCTTGCCTGTGACTGCACATTCAGGAGCCATGTAACCCAAGGTTCCAGCAAGTATCGTCGTTGGAGAGCTTTTCTCGTGGTCAACCAATTTAGCTAACCCAAAATCACCAAGCTTCGCATTGAAATTTGAGTCCAACATCACATTACTCGACTTGATATCTCTATGCAAAATGCATTGCTTCCATTCTTCATGTAGATATAGCAAAGCAGAAGCCAGGCCACGTGCAATTTTGTACCGTGTGACCCATGTCAGCAAGCTCTTCCCCATAAATAGATGTAAATCTAAGCTCCCGTTTTTCATAAACTCATAAACAAGCAGAAGTTCTCCTTGCTCGTGGCACCAACCAGTGAGTTGCACTAGATTTTTGTGCCTCAATTGGCTAATGATCCTTACTTCCGAAGCATACTGCCTGATCCCCTGTTTCGAAGTCTTTGAGAACCTTTTGACTGCCACATATTTCCTCAAATCTTTCAAATAACCTTTATAAACACCTCCAAAACCTCCTTCTCCAAGTTTATGTTTCTCTGCAAACCCCGTAGTTGACCGAGCTATTTCAAGGTAAGAAAACCTCCTAGGCCAAGTAGCCCCCATTTCAATTACATTATTCAATTCACCAAAGGATCCAACTTCCTCCACCTTTTTTCCAATATTTTCTTTCTTCCTCCATAAAATCCAAGCAACTATAGCCAAAACAGTTAATAAGACCAATGGTCCAACTATTACTCCCACCACAAGCCTAGTCTTGTTTGAGTGTAACCTTCTACTTTCATCAATTTGTAAATTAGAACTACTAAACACCCAAGATTTTACATTGTTTTTCTCTTCTGACACACTAGCTGCAGCTGAAAACCCGAAAATAACCCATTCAGGCAACTCATTCCTAAGATCGACCATGTAAACAAGTCCATCTTGATGTACGACCGCATTGTTTTGAAAACCAGTAAAGGAAACACTTAAATTTCTGGAAGCCGAATCATACTCTATCCAAGCTTGGCACTCTCTTCCATACGATACGTCATTAAACCATTCCTGATGCATAACAGAAGCAATCGAGTTTATACTTATACCAACATGATCACATCTTGAAGCATTTTCCCAATCGCTGCAGTAAGTATCAAACTCCACCGCAACAAATGGAATCGTACTATTATTGGACGTGGTATTAAACGGAAGACCCATAGGTCCCAAGCCATGTATCAGAGAATTATTCTCCGCAAGGAAGAATGTGAAGCCATCATCTTGATGGTAGCGGTTATTCGTGTCAGCTTCAATCACAAATGAGAAACTGGTAGAAAAGCTAGCTAACTCACTAGACTTGTTGTCCCAAAGATGAAGCGGTTTGATGTATGTCGCCCTGCCTGCAGTGAACCTGTTTGAAGCTGGAAGTTGGTTATCTGGAGTCACCTGGATTCCATCATCAGAGATATACGCTTCACCCTCTAATGAGAACATATCCCGGGAATTCAGACTAATATTTGTAATATTGAATGCAATTGAATTAGCATATGGGATTAGGAAATAAAGAAGGTAGAGTGTCAAAATGGCCATGATTCAGGAAAGTTGCTAAAGAATGATCGCAAAGTTAGATATTGTGATTGGTGGTTGATTACTGTAGCTTGAATATAATCCAGGGACTATATCTCCCCTAACTCTGCATCTACCAAGCATATCAAAAAGTCTTGTTTAGGTTATTAAGTTATAGTCAGTCAACTTTGTGTTGCTCATTCAAGACATAAAAATCAATCCTAATTTTTTTTTTTTTTTGGAAAAGTCAACGTACTTCGTAATTTTCTGTAGCCAGTAATTTAATTTATACAGTCTTTCTTCATTTTTATTAAATCGGATTTATTGACAAATTTTAGCTCACCCAAAATTTGCAGAAATATATATATATATATATACTAGGCTTTGAGCTCGTGTGATGCACGGTCGTTAAAAAAACACAATTATATGGTTATTTGTAAATATTCCAGTGAATTAGAGACTTTGAACACGTGCAATACACGGTCGTTTAAAAAGTACAATTATATGTTAATTTGTAAATAATCCAATGAATTAATAGTTAATTATTACTTAAATAGTATAAGTCAAATTATGAAAAGTTGAAAACTATAAATAAAGAAAAAGAATTGAATTAGGACTCCTCATAAAATGGAAGGAAGTAGTTTGTTAAGATTTTAAAAACTTAAAATTTTTAAAAGAGTCTTAGTAATTATTTAGGCTTTTAATAAACACTAATGCGGTAATGTGGCATATCTGTAGAGATTTTTAAAAAAGTAATATGATGATGTGACACAGTTAAAAATGAAGAGAAAAACTCTTTTTTATATCGATGTAAGATTACAACGATTTAAAACTATAGTTATATTGTTAATTTGTAAGTAGCTTAATTAATTGATTTTGTTAGCTTAGATGTGTAATTATCATATATTGAAAATGAAAATAGTTAGTAACATAAACGAAACTATTGGAACTGAAAAGTTATTAATGAGAAAAATAGTACTTCTGAAATAAATTTTGAATGTTTTATCAATTCTTTATAAATGATATTCAAGGTGGTGTTCTTGATTTTCTTGTATCTGTAACAAATTATCTTTTGATCAACTTTTACTTTTGACTCTTTACATGCATGCATTATATAATTTGACATGAGTAAAAATTGGATGTTGAAGAAACAACATAAGATAATGATTGTCATTGGCTCGAGTTAATGTTCACTGCAAAATATACTACGAATGGATAACCTAAACGGTATTTGTTAACAAATTTTGAATGTTGTATCAATTTGTAAATGATATTCAAGGTGGTGCTGATGATTTTCTTGTATCTGTTAAAAACTATCTTTTAATCTACTTTTACTTTTAACTCTTTAGATGCATCATATAATTTGACATCAGTAAAAATTGAATCTTAAAGAAATAAAATGACATGAGAGAATGATTGTCATTGGGTTGAGCTAATGGTCATTGTAAAATATACTACGAACGGATAACTTAAATGATATTTGTTTGTCGGAAGGACATATTAGCATTCGTGGGATCAAAGTTGTTCTAACAGTGTTGTTAATTCATATTTGTATTAAAACGCTTAATTATAAAACACTTATATTTAAAAAATTATAACAGTTAAATAATATTGAATTTATTTTATCCTTTTGACCCATGTATCTGGATTATTTATTATAATAAATTTATTTTATGATGTTATTTAAGGTAACATTTGATGTGGCATGTGTAATTAAATTTAGAAAATTGTTAGCATGTAGGTATATAAGGCAACAATTTGAGGTGGCATGTCTAAAATTTGTAAAAAAAATATTTTTTTTATACACATGAATGTATATATATATATATATATATATATATATATATATATATATATATTCCGTGCGATGCACGACCGTTTATAAAAATTGAATTATATTTAAATTGTAGGTATCCCAATGAATTAATGTTGTTAATTAAAAGATGCAATTACCATCGAAAATAAAAATGAAAATGAATCGTAACATAAGTCAAACTATAACTGATGAACTTGATTTATTTTTAGCAATTGATACATGATGTATGATTAGTTTCCTTCTTACTCCAAGAGCGGTTGAAATTTGGATCTATGCTTATTTCTCATGATGGTACCGATCCTTATTACTATGTGAATAACAAAAGTAACAACCTTTAGTTGCAAAATTATGTTAAGTTTTAATACAATTGTTGAGTCAATGCATTTGAAAAATAAACATACCATTAATAGAAATGTTGCAAAAAATTTAAAGTTTTGCAACCTATCAAATTTAATATTTGCGTAAAACATATCCAAACGTTTCGATTAATTTTAACACTTAAGATCTAATGTTGCTTTTAACTCGTAATGTAAATGGAACCGACAAGTAACATATATTAGTTGGCAATCTAATAACTGTCATAATGAGGTGTGTCTAATTTACTAATCATCATAATTAAATAAAGTGGTCTATGATATTCAAATAAAAAAAATAGAAATTTACGTGACATCTCTAGAATTTGATAAAAATATATTAAAATAATTATACTAAAGACATGTCATATTTAATGAGAATTTAGATTGACACATATGCAACTAAATGATAACATGCTAAATTATTAGATTAAATTATGTATTAAAAAATTGAACTACGACTTAAGTAATAAAATAATTTTTTCAAGCTAACATGCCATTATTACCTTACGAATTGTAAAGATAACAATAAAAAATAAAATATAAATAATGCTATATATCAATTATTATTTATATCAATACATTACTAATAATAGTTTTCTTTTAGATTGTGTTTAATAAGGAAAGTTTGTATCTGGCATAGGTCAAAATTGGTTAACTAATTTTAGTTTTCTAATTTGATGACACATCATACTAATTGTTTCTAAACATGCCACATAAGCAATTTAAATCTTTGTTTTATATATATGAATATATATATATATATATATATATATATATATATATATATAGTGGAATGATCCAGAGGAAAGTGCATTTTTTGGGGGGAGGGGGAAGTGTTAGTGTAACACCCCGCAAAATTTATCGCGATTATTAACGTTAATCACTTGCATTATTAGGCTAATTCCATCACTTGCATTATTAGGCTAATTCCCTACTTTGAGTGAATTCACAACACATTTTAGAGGTAAGTCTAGCAAAGCCCAACTAGTTAATACGCGTAGTATTACTTATTTGTAATTAGATGTAATTACATACGAAACGATTTGGAACAAACGCGACAAAAATATACGACTGTTGGTGAACAATTTTATTTAATAAAACGAAAGTTATTAAATAACATTAACGTATAATAAATATTATGTCGATAATATTTACAATTATTTCGTAATGAAAAACGTTTATTTTGTACATTTAAAATAAAACAAAGTTAAAATTTTATAAACTCAACTAAAGATATTTTATAAATATCTTCAATTAAAAATATAAAAGAATATGTATTTAAAAACTTATTATTTAAAATATTATAATATTTAACGATCGGGTAAACAAACAAAATACCACAAAAATGGGGAACAAGTCACCACATATACTCCACCACCTCCCCTTTCTCTCTTTCACTTCCATTTCATCTTTCTCTCTCTACCCCTCACTTTTCTCTCATCTCTCTCACTAAAAACCCACCACCACCACCTAAAAACACTAAAAACTACCACAAAACGACCTCCAATCGCTTAGACCATTTAGAGAAAAACGATCACGGAGTCACGATCTATACATCCATCTTTTCGGATTTCCTTCGCGTTAACTTTGTAAGATCGCGACATTTCGTAAACTCTTAGATTTCGAAGTTTCATTTGATATTTCATGTTTAATATACTTAGTATACCATGTTTTAGTGTTTTATACAACTGAAAATGTCCAAAATCGAACCGAAAACCCGTTTTTGTGAGCTGTTCGTCGAACAGTGGTAAGTGACGCATTGGTGCCAAAAACAGTGTAGCAACACTTAAGTGACGCACTAAGTGTCGCATAAAACCCTAATCTTGCGTCACTTCCCTAAGTGACGCCTAAATCCGATTTTTCATCTTGTCCGACACTTACACCGACACTCATACCCGACACTTGCCTAAGTGTCGCCCCTTATGCGTCACTTCCTCAAGTGACGCTAATAAATCAGAATTTATCATTTCATGCGACATTTTCCAAGTGTCGCTATAAACTATTAAGTGACGCCTCAAGTGACGCTAAAAACAAGAAGTTTACAACTTTTTCATTAAGTGTTGAGACTGAGATTTTACCACCTGATTTTACTCTGAAATGAAATTTTGAATACGTTTTTACTACAGCAACATAACAGAAATAAAAATTTTCCAAGCTGACTTGGCAGCTCGACCCCAACCAGGGGCTCTGCCCCTTGGACCCCGCCAGGGGTTGCCACCCCCTTGGACCCCGCTACCAGGGGCGCTGCCCCCGGACCCCCATACACAATTTCATACTTTATAAAAATACAACGAAACAAACATAATCATGCTTCTGAAGTTATGATTTTCAAACTATCACCAACGAGTCGTATACCTCTTCACAACAACGAGATACAAATTTAGCGTTTAACAAACACTTCTGGGTTGTAAGAACACTAGCATGGATGAGTAGCTTAGACATCCACATACTTATTAAATCTCATACGTTTAGGACGTTAGGAGATTTCGGACTGTACTTGGGCTTAGGTTTGCTAGCGCTCACACACAACTTAACTCGACAGCTGAGTTCACAGCCCCTACTTTTACTGTTTTAACTGCTTTAAACAGGGGTGGAAAACATAGTCAAACGCTTTTATATATACATGATTGTATACTATTTTACTCGAACGAATGGAGTACATTGAACTGGTAAACCGATACACAAACTGATGATTATGAAATAACGCTTTCATACTATAAATACTGTAAACGCATAAACATGTTTTGAAAATGCTGGAGAACGATCAGCAACACTTTTTGCTTAACTGATTGAGCAATTGAAAAGTCCCTACTGACATGGGCACAGACCGTTGAAAAGTCCCTTCTGACATGGGCACTAGATCCTGCGAACATGGGTCTACTATTGTTATTAAACTGATGAAAAGTCCCTACTGACATGGGCACTGGGTTCCTACTAACATGGAGCCACCAAACGATTAGGATACTGACATTTCTACGAGACACAACTATTAGGATACTGACATTCCTACGATCATCTAATAGGATACCTACATTCCTACTATAACTTGAAATATATACTTTTGGGCAACATCCCAACGAAACATACCTACTACTAGGATACGTAAATTCCTACAGAACATACTTGGAAATAGTATACTGCTTTCCTACAACTACTTGGATACGAACTTTCCTACAAACAACTATTTGGAAACGTGTTTGGTTTTACGAATTAAACTTTTGGGTGACATCCCAACGAATACTGTATAAACAACAAGCGGGTTACCAACGGTGCTTACAAACTCGAAACAATAAATTGCAAACATAAAACTTGTGAATTCACTCAACCTCGTTGTTGACTTTTACTATGTTTTTCAGGGAATTAGCTGCGTATGTAAGAATCGCCAACACACATGGAGAATTAGGCGACCCGTGAAGTTTAAGGATGCCAACTTTTTGGAAACATATGGATTTCTCTAGTATAACTGAAACTGTTTTAGTCATATTTCAGAATTCTACTTTTGTAAACTTATTACTTTTAACTTGTACGATTCGATGAATCGTAAACTTTGTAATTAATACTTTTGGCATCTTAATATATTATGTTCTGTTGTAATCATATGATCTGATATGTATGCATGTACAGTGTATTGTGGCACTCCCCATACTTAAACAAATGCTTCCGCTAAACGAATTTGGGGGTGTGACAGATTGGTATCAGAGCCATTGGTTATAGCGAACTAGGAAAGTTTAGGTGACTTAGAGACCTAGAGACCTAGACTATAGCCTTGGCTAGAACGCACATGCATACACACATTTGCATACGATAAAACCATTGTCACGACATCTCGACACGCGTAAAACTATCTATCGAATCTTATCACATCCGATTTGCCCATCCTCATTTGACCTCATATGAACCTGATCGTGTTAAACGATTGATGAAAAGAAGTATGTATTTAGCATCATATAATGACGCCTGGCCAATGTGATTATATTATACTAGGTACATATGGGTGTTTCATAGTCGTAAGGTACGTAAGGGGAAAACTTGTCAATTTTTCCAAACGCTTGATAACTAGAACTTTGTTCTTCGCATTCTCCTTCTTTGGCATTGACTTCTGCAACTTCTTTCCTCGTAGAACGTCATCATGCCGCCTAAAAGAAATACTCAAAACATTCAATGAAATGTTCCTCCTCCACCTCCGCCTCCGGAAACAACCGAACAAATAATTGAACGCCGCGTGGCTGAAGCTATTGCTCAGTACGAGGCAAGTCGAAACCGAGACCATGTGGCAAACAATAGTGGAGCCACCCCAGTTTACAGCGAAACACCAACGAATACCCAGCAGGGGTGTTCCTACAAAACCTTCCAAGCCTGTAAACCGAGCACTTATACTGGGACCGAAGGGGCAATCGGCCTGGTCCACTGGATAGAAAAGATGGAATCGGTCCTCGATATCAGCAACTGCGCAACTGAAAACGTGGTGAAATTCGCCACGTGCACTCTAGCCGACGAAGCATTAACCTGGTGGAACGCTCAGGTCCAGATCATTGGACGCCCAGCTGCCTACTCCATGAGCTGGGAAGCTCTGAAACAGATGATGATGGAGGAATTTTGCTCTCCCAACGAGATCCAGAAACTCGAGACTGAACTCTGGAATATTCAGATGACCGGCGCTGACATCACCGGTTACACGACAAGGTTTCAGGAACTTGCACGCCTGGTACCCCACATGGTAACTCCCGAGAAGGAGCGCATCAAGAAACACCTTAAGGGCTTGGCCCCACAAATCAGAGGCATGGTGATGTCCTCCAAACCGACTACTTTCAGGAGCGCAGTGGATCTGGCTCAAAGCTTAACTGACGACGCGGTCCTTATTGGAACTCTGAAAGCTGCGTCAGGGAAAAACGAACCCCACCGTACCGACACTGGTGACTCTAGTCACAACAAACGAAAGTGGAACAACGATGGTAACGACTGTCAGGGTCAACAAAACAGAAACTCGGGAAACGCCCGAGCTTACGCCGCAATCATCAACCCCGAACCAAAAACATATCAAGGCAAGAGGCCTAAATGTGGAAAGTGTGGAAAACACCACGAAGGGGATTGTTTCTTCTGTGATAACTGCAACCGATTTGGACACAGAACCGAAGCTTGTAGAACTCACCCCATGAACAACGAACAACGAAACACTGGCTGTTTCCGATGTGGCGACCCGGGACACTACCGAAATCAGTGCCCCCAACTCAACAACGCCAACAACAATCAGAATAACAACAACCGCATTGCTAACGTCCCACCAGCTCGTGGACGTGCATACATTTTCCGTGCACCGGAAACGGTTACGGACCTCGGCTAGCACGGTATGTCTTAACAGCTGTTGCTACGATTTAACATTTCTTTTACTCGGATGCCGATTCGAGCATAACGCTTGGTAAACTTTGACCACGAAACGAAACACACAACTTATTGAACTATGCCGCGAGCATACTTAAACTGATTGAACTTCTATGGCAACAATTGAGCGCCACGCAAACTATTATTATTATTATTGTTAACAACATGACTTATCGGAGAACATACGCCGAGGGCGATCCGACTTGAATTTAAGTCTCGGGACGAAATTTCTCTAACAGGGGGAGAATGTAACACCCCGCAAAATTTATCGCGATTATTAACGTTAATCACTTGCATTATTAGGCTAATTCCCTACTTTGAGTGAATTTACAACACATTTTAGAGGTAAGTCTAGCAAAGCCCAACTAGTTAATACGCGTAGTATTACTTATTTGTAATTAGATGTAATTACATACGAAACGATTTGGAACAAACGCGACAAAAATATACGACTGTTGGTGAACAATTTTATTTAATAAAACGAAAGTTATTAAATAACATTAACGTATAATAAATATTATGTCGATAATATTTACAATTATTTCGTAACGAAAAACGTTTATTTTGTACATTTAAAATAAAACAAAGTTAAAATTTTATAAACTCAACTAAATATATTTTATAAATATCTCAATTAAAAATATAAAAGAATATGTATTTAAAAACTTATAAATTGCAAACATAAAACTTGTGAATTCAAGGCGGGTTACCAACGGTGCCTACAAACTCGAAACAATAAATTGCAAACATAAAACTTGTGAATTCACTCAACCTCGTTGTTGACTTTTACTATGTTTTTCAGGGAATTAGCTGCGCATGTAAGAATCGCCAACACACATGGAGAATTAGGCGACCCGTGAAGTTTTAGGATGCCAACTTTTTGGAAACATATGGATTTCTCTAGTATAACTGAAACTGTTTTAGTCATATTCCAGAAATCTACTTTTGTAAACTTATTACTTTTAACTTGTACGATTCGATGAATCGTAAACTTTGTAATTAATACTTTTGGCATCTTAATATATTATGTTCTGTTGTAATTATATGCTCTGATACGTATGCATGTACAGTGTATTGTGGCACTCCCCATACTTAAACAAATGCTTCCGCTAAACGAATTTGGGGGTGTGACAGTTAGTATGCATCAGGAAGCATATTACCTTCACCCATACAAATCTCAAAAAAAGCAAACTGAAATTTAGTAAATGTTAATTAGAATCGATGCTATGAATGTTAAGCTTCTTTGATAAATTCTTTCTTCAAGTTATAACATCGATTTATGAATATTAGATCTAAATCCGTTAATATGCATCGCGGTGCATATTAGTTAATATGCATTGTGATGCATATTAACAATAAAAATATCTTTCAAATAATGTGAAGTTTTAATATGCATCGCGATGCATATTAGTTAATATGCATCACACTGCATATTAACAATTTATTGATATAAATATTCATCAATTAATGTTATGACTTAAAAATGAAATTCATTCGTTAAAATTTTCTTTATATCATCGATTTTGATTACTATTTACCAATAAAAATAATTTTTTGTTGACGTTCTGATTGATAATTGTAATATGCTTCTTAATGCATACTAACGCTTCCCCCATTCCCCCCAAAAAGGCACTTCCCTCTTGATCACTACCATATATATATATATATATATATATATATATATATATATATATATATATATATATATATATATATATATATATATATATATATATATTGGAATGATTTAGAGGGAAGTGCATTTTTTGTGGGAAGGGGAAAAGTGTTGATCCAACCAATCATCTCATCTAAGCAAATTAAGGTGCACCATATTATTGTAGTATGTACCTCATGGGAATTTAATGCAAGCATGTATGTCACGTCTACAATGAAAACCCATTTACCCCTTAAACAAATTATCTTACAAACGACAAGTCGAAAAATTATGATAATTGCACCATAAAATTCAGCGTTTTCTCCTCTTCGATTTAAGATCACTCAAGACATATTTTCGACGAGTTTATTTTTTTTCCATTTTTTGGTGGGTTTTACAAATTATAAACACATATGTTACTTTTTTGTTATAAATTAGATTTAGGGTTAGGGTTTAGTGTTTATTAGGGTTTAGCAGGGTATAGTATGGTTTAGGGTTTATTAGGGTTTAGGGTTTAGTATGCTTTAGGTTTTAGGGTTTAGTAAAGCGTTTAGGGTTTAAGGTTTGAGGGTTAGGATTTAGGATTTGGGTTTAAGGTTTAGGGCTGTTGCTAAACCCCAAACCCTAAACCTCAAACCCTAAACCTTAAATGCAACACTAAGTCACTAACATATGCGTTAGTACACGTAAAACCCACCAAAAAAGGGGGAAAAAAGAACCCGTCTAAAATATGTCATCAAGTATCTTAAATCGAAGAGGAGAAAACGTTGAATTTTATGGTGCAATTTTCATAATTTTTCGATTCGTCGTTTGTGAGATAAATTGTTTTAGGGGTTTATGGGTAAATGGGTTTTTATAATTATAGAGGTGATCACATTGGTGCACCTCCACACCAATTGTTTTAGACATCATGAGATTAATGGTGGTGATTTATTTCCCCCTTCCGCCTATTTTTTGCACTTCCCCTTTGATCACTACCCTCTCTCTCTATATATATATATATATATATATATATATATATATATATATATATATATAGGGGAATGATCAAGAGGGAATCTGTTAAATTGGGGGAAGGTGGGAAGTAAACCACAACCACTTATTTTCTCACATCTTCTATAATACCCATTTTCTCAATTTTTGTCTAAAATCCAAAATTAAAGCATGTAGTTTAATGATTCTTCAATCAAAAACATTGTAAATCTTCATATCCATCAAACACATTCATACACATCTTCAATTCGTTATAATTCGGATTTATCCAAAAATTATGAATTTAGTGTAACTTTTGGGTTTTTTGAGAAAATTTTGATTTGGTGATGAAAACAACATAATTAAACGGATTTCTTTGCAAAAAAACATATAAATGAGTGATTAATCGAATTATGGTCGTCATTTTGATCGAATTTTACAAACTCAAAAAATTCTGAGAACGTTAACATTCATCTGAAAAGCATGTTATCAAAATTACAACTTCATAGTTCTAAACATTCATTTATGATGAATATTAACGTATATAAGCTATTACACACTATTGAGTGTGATAACATAACATTCATTAGTGTATAATAATGTATATGAGTTACATTAATCGTAAATGAATGTTATAATTTTCATGGTGTATAATACCATGTATTATTTAATATGCATTGTAAATGAATGTTAAATGGTTCATCATTGTGAATAACACATATAAGCTAACATTCATCACCAGTGAATCTTAAAAACCATAAAAAAAGAGTAAGATATTAACATTTTTTAAGATGAATCTTAACTAATATATACTCCCTCCGTCCCGGTTTAATAGTCCATTATTTTCATTTTGGGATGTCTCAAATTAATTGTCCATTACCAAATATAGAAAAGTAACATGATTCTTTTTACTATATTGTCCCTACTTTAAAAATTAAATTACAAAAGTGAAAGGAAGTTCAAATTAATTGGTTAGGGGTAAGAATGTCATTGCGCAAAAAGTAAGTAATAATTATTGTGTTTATCTTAAACTACGTGTAGTTCTGTCTGGGGATAATTAAATTGGGACGGAGGGAGTATTATTACACAGTAATGAATGTTAAGTTATGATATTCATTAATATGAATAACATATATATAAGTTAATATTCGTGATAAATGAATGTTTATGCGTATTTAATTGTAATTTGATTAACATGCTTTTGAAATGCATGTTAACGTGCTAGGAGGTGATTTCAAGTTATTTGCAAAAATGCCACCGCGTTGACTTTTGAGTTGACCAGAATGTGTGGCTGAAAATAGCTTCCTCCTTCCCCCATTTTTTTACTTCCCTCTTGATCTCCCCCTGTAGGAAAAATTATGTGACATGAATTTTTATGTCACATAATAATAGATTTGATGAGACAAAATGTAATTGATTAAGGAAACACAAGTTGAAATTCTTGCATCCTAAAAGTAGTAGAAATGGAAGGATTGAACTAAATTGGGAGGATGGAGCTTTTTCATAGTTTCCACTGCTAGCACAAATAATGGAAGGATGGAACTATAAATTGGGAGGATGGAGCTCTTTCATTTCCACTCTTAGTTCAAGATTTCAACTGCTCGCCCATTTACAAAGTCTCCACTGCTGGTAATCGTTTCTAGTGATGGTATCAATTCCTTCATTTCCACTGCTGGTGTTAAATACAAGATGAGAGTCCCGTGATCACTATTGATTAGTGATTTGGAATCGCAAAGTGTAAAGTTTAATTGTAGAAGGGGGGTTGAATACAATTAAACACTTTTTCTGATTTTAACTAAGTTAATTGAAAGTTCCTAATCGTTATAACAGAAACAGAGTATATCAGATAACATATATGACAATATCAAAGAACAATGTAATAGTAGCTGAAATGGTGAATTGTATTGATCATAAAATTCACAAGTGTTGAATGCGGAATGGATTAACCAAAGTTAATCCAATTCAAACACTTAGCTAAACTATTACAATCGAGATGAACAGCAGTGGACAAACACGCTGACTGTTCACTCTATGAATCGCTAAATCGTGCTTAGACAAACTACTCACTGACACACAAGTGATTAACACGAATTGAACGACTAGCCTCAACAGTACAAAACACTGAACTATTTATACTACAAGAGTTTCTAAAATATCGCCTACAAAATAGGATCTTGGAAGGACACGTGTCGCTGCTTGATTGGTTTGAACTCTGATGAACCGACATTCTGCGGGTCCCAATTCTGTTACCGCAAATATCTCGTTACCTTAAAACCAATCACTTGCTGCCACGTAATCTTTCGGACATACTTCGAACTGGAACACTCTTGCTGATGTATAGATAAGTACAGTACTTTTTAGTACTTGATGATTGAGAGGCTTTATTGAATAGTCCCTGAAGATGCAGCAATCCTCCTCACTCACTGCGAGCTAACATGCTCTTGTAGAATGAATTGAACTAAAGATCTTCAGTGACTAGCTGTTATTCTGGCAGTGACTATTGCCTTTATTGATTTGAAGAAGTAAGGCTCTCGCTGACGTTGATCACCGACACACCAAGTTGAGCCTTAAATCTTCCTCAGCATATCGAACAGAATGAATGACGATCAGCAAAACCTATCTTTAGCAACAGCAGCTTCGATACAATCCATTTCTTCATCGAGTAGTGAACAGTTGAGTTAGTCAGCGACCAGTGACTTCATCTTGGTCAGCGACCAGTGACTCAACAATCTCCCCCTAAATGATTGTGATTGAAGCTCCCTAGACAAACTTGTTGCTGTGAAAGTTTATAGTCAGTGTTTATGATTTTAAACATTCAGTGACTTTATACTTGTGATCCATTCATTTTTCTTTTTGGATTCTTTTTGATATGATCTGAGTTTTGCACTTTGGTTTTCTTAAAAAATCATATATTATTGAACTGCAAAATATAAAGTACAGATAGGTTTTCAGTTACAATATATTTAATCTATCTCAAACTCTAAATCTACTATCTTCAGCGATTAGATAAATAGCAGAGATTCCTACTATCTTCAGCGATCAGATGAGATAGTGACTTAAGACTTTCAACCCAACAATCTTCAGCATGACGTCTTCTCACGAAGCTTTAACCGACTGAAAATCAATGAACCTTCATCTTCAGATACTTAGATTTGAGAAGGATTCATTGCTAAGCTGAAGTGGCACAAATATTGAATAAAATCACCAAGGAAAGAAAATTGTAACTCAAATACAGGAAATACATGTGATATGATTTCCAAGTATCAGCTACTTTGATAGCATCAGTGATTTCAACAATGATATGATTTCCAAGTATCAGCGATTTGTTGCATGAGAAACATTGGTTTTTGCATTCATTTGCACGTTTTCTCCCCGTTGACAATATCACCAAGTAGATCAGTGTTTCTTTGGTATCATCAGTAGCACTTGAATATTTCTCCCCCTTGATGATAGCATGAAATACTTTGTGTAATAGGTGATTGGTTTTCTCATCATCATCAGCTTGTGTTTTAGCTAATGGATCATTGAAAACAGAGAGATCAACTTGTATCTCTCTCTGTGACTGGAGAGAGACATTGACAGCTGGTGCAGTGAGAGATGAGAGATAGCTCGGGTCTGTAGCCAGTGATGTGACACCAGCGAAGAGTGTGTTAACACCCACTGATGTCACTTGCCCTTTGTTTAAAACATCATTCTTTTGTGAGAATAATGAGTGGCTCATGGGTTGACTTGATAAAAGTTTGAGATTTGAAAACATGATTTTATCAAGAATGCCCACAGTGACTGAACGTTCAGACCCTGTTTCATCCTTGGCGTCCGAAGACGTCTTCTTTTTGAGATTTCTTACAGAGGTTGGTAAAGTATTCTGGGATGGTGGTTGACCAGTTTTGATCACTGTAGGTTTTGACAGTGATATGGTCGATTGGGGGGCAGAATCAGACATATGTACAAAAGTTACATGCTGGGACACAGAGATTCCCCAAAAAAAATGAGAGCAAATGATATAAACTGTGTAGTGCTCTGTTTTTCGTCAAGAAGTTTTATTCAAAGAAGTTGTTTTTGAAAATTGTTGTAGCAAGATCTATGTTTCTACGCAGGCTTGAAAAGCTTTAAATTTGTAGAAATGATTTGAGTAAAACTTGATTTTGATCTTGCTAATACTCCTTCTCTTTTCTTTTTTTTAAAAAGAAATTATAACAGAGTGATAAAGAAATGATCAGAAAGTGGGTGATTTGTGAAATGAGGTGAAGGGTTGGTTTTATAATGAAGTTATGTGAGAAGTATGTGGTGAAAAATGAAACGTCGTGGTTGATGATGGTGGTAAGTAGGGGTGGCATAGGGGTGATTATTTATGATGTTAAATGGGATAGGGGTGATGATTGTGGAGCTTGGTGGTATTAATGGTGATTTGAAAGGTGCACCGGAAAAGTATATGTGACGTAAGGAAGAAATAGTGTCAGAGGTGCAATTTTGTGACACATCCCTTCAAATAATGATGAAAGAATCAGGGAGTCCCTGCAAAAAAAAATTAACACTTATATTCAAAAAATACTAATCATAATTTTCAATTTGCCTGAGATGTTATCTCACTGATTCAGTCACAACTTAGAATACTAACTAAGTCAGAGAGATTTGATCACTGGTAAATATGAATCATAATTTTTATTCATTGAGTATGAGTATTGTTTTAAAATAAAATTTATAGAGACTTATTTTTCGCTGAAAGAGTTACAGCTTAGAATACTAACAAGATCAGCTAAGGAATAGGTCTTTAAAAAAAATTTATTATTATATATATATATATATATATATATATATATATATATATATATATATATATATATATGTATATATATTTTAAATGAGTATAGATTATGTCTTATATGAACTATGTAATATTTTACTATATTATCTTTCACTGATCTAGTTACAACTTAGAATACTAACTAAATCAGCAAAAAAAATATAGGACAATAACAATATAGGTCATATAGAGACATAACTGATACTCAAATTTAAAAATTGAAGACTTTAAACAAAAAATAACTAACTGAGCTTGATAGCTGGGCTGGTCATTTAAGTTTAACATGCCAAGCTCGCTGATAAGAAAATTAAATCTTTTCTCATCTAAAGGTTTTGTAAATAAATCAGCGAGTTGGTAATCAGTTGGGAATAAATGCAATTCAATATCACCTTTCATCACATGGTCCCTGATGAAATGATATCGGACATCAATGTGCTTTGTCCTTGAGTGCATTACTGGATTGTTGGCAATGGCTATAGCACTTTGACTATCACAGTAGATTGGTATTTCATTGAAGTCAAAGCCATAGTCAGCAAGCTGATTTCTCATCCAGAGATTTTGAGCAGTACAGGCACTGGCAGCAACATATTCAGCTTCAGCAGTTGAAGTTGAGACTGAGTTTTGTTTCTTGCTGGACCAGCTTACTAGCTTTTCTCCAAGAAATTGACAGCTTCCAGATGTACTTTTTCTATCCAGTTTGCATCCAGCATGATCAGAATCAGAGTATCCTTTCAGGGAGAAGTCTGAACCAGATGGGTACCAGAGACCAAGATTAGGAGTACCCTTCAGATATCTAAATATCCTTTTGACAGCGAGTAAATGTGATTCCTTTGGATCAGCTTGATACCTAGCACAAAGACATGTAGCAAACATAATGTCTGGTCTACTAGCAGTTAGATACAGCAGTGACCCGATCATTCCTCTGTAAGCAGTAATGTTTACAGATTTACCATCAGAATCAGCATGTAGCTTTACTGCAGGTGACATGGGTGTAGCAAGGGTTGAGCAATTAGCAAGTTCAAATTTCTTTAACAGATCTTTAACATATTTTCCTTGACTTATAAAAATTCCAGTTTTGGTTTGTTTTATTTGCAAACCAAGGAAAAATGTTAATTCACCCATCATGCTCATCTCATAACTTTTGGTCATGAGATCAGAAAATTCCTTGCAAATGTCACTGTTAGTAGACCCGAAATTGATATCATCAACATAGATCTGGACAAATATGACATCTCTCTTATCTCTTTTGATAAATAATGTGCTGTCAATTTTGCCTCTGACGTAGCCACATTTTATCAAATAGACAGAGAGAGTATCATACCACGCTCTAGGAGCTTGTTTTAGTCCATACAGGGCTTTATCAAGTTTGTACACATAACCCGGATGTTTTGGATCAATGAATCCAGGTGGTTGCTTGACATACACTTCTTCCTGCAGCTTGCCATTCAGAAAGGCACTTTTCACATCCATTTGATATACTTTAAACTTCTTGTGAGCTGCATAAGCAAGAAATAGCCTGATTGCTTCAAGCCTAGCTACTGGTGCAAAGGTTTCGTCATAATCGATGCCTTCTTGCTGACAGTAACCTTGTGCAACTAGTCTAGCTTTGTTTCTTGTAACCACGCCATCAGCATCCATTTTATTTCTGAACACCCATCGTGTTCCAATCACTGATTTACCAGCGGGTTGTGGTACAAGCTTCCAAACTTTATTTCTTTCAAACTGAGATAGCTCTTCTTGCATGGCAGCTATCCAGTGATGATCAGTAAGTGCTTCATCAACCTTCTTTGGTTCCATTAGAGACACAAAACTTACAAACAAACAAAAGTTAGCAGTTGCTGATCTTGTCTGAACCCTGGATTGTGGATTACCAATAATCAATTGATTATCAATATGTTTTGTCCACTTAGTCATTCGCTGAGGTTCAGCAGTGACTTGATTACTTTGTGAGGGTTCAGAGGGCAAATCAACATTTGTAGCATGAGTATTGTTATTATGTGAGTTTTGGTTTGGACATTGAGTTGATGATGATGGGACATCTGTAGGTAAAGATGATGTTCCTGAATTATTCACAGCTAAAGTAGAACTGGAATTGATTTCAGGAATATTATCTTCACCTTCAGAGTCAGATGAGAAATTTTTATATTTCTTATCATTTGATTTGATTTCATTTGATAAGTCACCATCCATTTTGTTAAAAACAAGATTTTCATATTCTTTTGGATCAGTGAGTGACTCATCATATGATTCATCAAAAGTAACATCCATTGATTCCTCAATACATTCTCTTCGTTTATTATAAATTCTGAAAGCTTTAGAGATTATTGAGTAACCAACAAATATTCCTTCATCAGCTTTGGGATCAAACTTTCCTAAGTGATCTCTTTTGTTTAGAATGTAGCAGGTACTACCAAAAACATGAAGAAAACTTATATCAGGTTTTCTCCCCCTTAATAGTTCATATGCTGTCTTAATGTGCCTTCTGACAATCAGTAACCTATTTTGAGTGTAGCAGGCGGTACTCACTGCTTCAGCCCAGAAATAGGTCTTAAGACCAACATCAATGAGCATTGACCTTGCAGATTCAATCAAGGTTCTATTTCTCCTTTCTGCCACCCCATTTTGTTGGGGAGTTCTTGGTGCTGAAAAGTTTTGAGAAATACATTTTGAATCACAAAAATTTTCAAGGTCAAAATTTCGAAATTCAGTACCATTATCACTTCTCAGATGTTTTACCGTGACATCATTTAGATTTTTCATTTTCCTGACAAAGGATATGATCTCACTGGCAGCTTCACTTTTGGCTTTGAGAAAAAATACCCAAGTGTATCTGGAGTATTCATCTACTATCACCAAACAGTACCTTTTTCCTCCAAGACTTGGCGTACTCACTGGTCCAAACAGATCAATATGAAGCAAGTAAAAACATTCTGTTACTGATGAAGTCTGCTTACTTTTGAAGGACGAGCTGTGATGCTTTCCCTTTTCACATGCTGAACAAAGCTTGTCTTTGTCATAAGACATTTTCGGTAGTCCAATGACTAAACCATTCTTGCTCAGTTTGTTAATTGCTTTGAAGTTCAGATGAGAAAGTCGCTTATGCCATAACCATTTTTCTTCTGAAACGGTTCTGGAGTAAAAACATGTTCCTGACTGTGCTGAATCCATATTGACCACATAAGTATTTCCTTTCCTGTTTGCAGCAAGAACAGCACTTCCCTTTTTGTTATAAACAACACCAGCTTCATGATCAAAAAGTACCTTGTTCTTGGAATCACAAAATTGATTGATGCTTAATAAATTGTGCTTCAAACCTTCTACATATGCTACTCGCTTGAACATTACATTACCATTGGTTAAGACACCATACCCTTTGGTTTTCCCAACTTTGTTATCACCAAAAACTACATCAGGACCTTTTTCATCTTGATAATCACTGAGCAGCGACTTACATCCTGTCATATGTCTGGAACATCCGCTGTCCAAATACCAGATGGTTTCTCTAAGAATACTTTTGTAGATACTGTCAGAGTCCCATCCTGATGCTGAACATTTTTGAGCTACTTCCTTGATGTTTTCATGGATTTCAGCATCATTAGCCATTAAACAATAATCTTTGTCTAGGCAAAGCATTGCTTCTTCATCATCAGATGAGGAAGATGAATCAGAGTCGCTGAGTGAACTTTCTTCAGCAACAAATCATTTTCTCTTCTTCTTTCCAGATTTTTACAATTCTTTCAGCTTCTTATATTTTGCATTGTACTTGTTGTACTTGTCATTTCTGACATTTGGCACGGGTTCAGGGACTTGATTTAATTACTTTGATCGATTTCATCAAGCTCTGCTACAAGGGCATTGGATATCTTCTGACTTCCAAGAGTAGCACGAATATGCTCACTCTGATCAGCTTGCTTTTCAGACTGCTCCCAATTGAGCAAAATACCATAGACCTGAGTTAAATTCAGAATTGAATAATCATTTCTCTGTCTGGTACACGTTGTAATGGTTCCCCAGATTTTCCTTGGCAGCAACTCAAGAAACTTTTCAACAACAAATCTCTGTTCCTTGCCTATACCAGCCTTCTCCATTTTGTTCATCAGTGACTGGTATCTGGTGTAAGTGGAAGACAGAGATTCATTTGGTTCCATTGCGAACATCTCATACTGGCGAGTGAGATTGACTTCCCTGCAGCGAATAATATCAGGAGTTCCAATATATATATTCCTAAGGGTATCCCACATATCTTTAGCAGTTCTACAAAGCCTGATTGATTCGAACACTTCATCAGGAAGTGCCATGCCTATATAGATTTTAGCTTGTTTATCAAGTCTAACCAATCGCCTATCCTCATCAGTCCATTGTTCCTCTCTTTTAGGTAAAACCATTTCTGGTATAGCTGGAGTAGTAGCTGTTGCAATTACAGCAGGAACAATAGTAGTTGGGATATGTGGACCATTGGTTATGATATAACAGAGACGGTCATCAACTAAGTCCAAAAACATCATCATTCGGGACATCCAAGTTTCAATCCTTGAAGGATCAAAAGCTGGAGGTTTGGTTGTAGAACCATTACCCTTTTGATAGTCAGAGTCAACACATCTGTACTTTACAGATTCCATTGCAGACCTGGTTAATTGAAGTTAAACCAACTCTGCTCTGATACCAATTGAGAGTCCCGTGATCACTATTGATTAGTGATTTGGAATCGCAAAGTGTAAAGTTTAATTGTAGAAGGGGGGGTTGAATACAATTAAACACTTTTTCTGATTTTAACTAAGTTAATTGAAAGTTCCTAATCGTTATAACAGAAACAGAGTATATCAGATAACATATATGACAATATCAAAGAACAATGTAATAGTAGCTGAAATGGTGAATTGTATTGATCATAAAATTCACAAGTGTTGAATGCGGAATGGATTAACCAAAGTTAATCCAATTCAAACACTTAGCTAAACTATTACAATCGAGATGAACAGCAGTGGACAAACACGCTGACTGTTCACTCTATGAATCGCTAAATCGTGCTTAGACAAACTACTCACTGACACACAAGTGATTAACACGAATTGAACGACTAGCCTCAACAGTACAAAACACGGAACTATTTATACTACAAGAGTTCCTAAAATATCGCCTACAAAATAGGATCTTGGAAGGACACGTGTCGCTGCTTGATTGGTTTGAACTCTGATGAACCGACATTCTGCGGGTCCCAATTCTGTTACCGCAAATATCTCGTTACCTTAAAACCAATCACTTGCTGCCACGTAATCTTTCGGACATACTTCGAACTGGAACACTCTTGCTGATGTATAGATAAGTACAGTACTTTTTAGTACTTGATGATTGAGAGGCTTTATTGAATAGTCCCTGAAGATGCAGCAATCCTCCTCACTCACTACGAGCTAACATGCTCTTGTAGAATGAATTGAACTAAAGATCTTCAGTGACTAGCTGTTATTCTGGCAGTGACTATTGCCTTTATTGATTTGAAGAAGTAAGGCTCTCGCTGACGTTGATCAGCGACACACCAAGTTGAGCCTTAAATCTTCCTCAGCATATCGAACAGAATGAATGACGATCAGCGAAACCTATCTTTAGCAACAGCAGCTTCAATACAATCCATTTCTTCATCGAGTAGTGAACAGTTGAGTTAGTCAGCGACCAGTGACTTCATCATGGTCAGCGACCAGTGACTCAACACAAGATAATGATGTCAAGTGGGTCTGTCAGTTACCTAATCTGTAATAGTGTATACATACAGTAACTGCACACCATGCTTTAAACCATGCTTTAAAGTCTCAGACCACTTGGATAGATTTGTTTCCATATATTTATTAGAAAATCTTGTAAAGGACAAATCTATATTTATAAATAGATTTCCTTGTCCTTAAAAGTATGGAGACATGTGCTAGGTTTGACTTTAAAGAAATTGTGTTTCCAATGTAAGTCTAGTGGGGCTCTATAAATAAAAAGACCCATAGACATTTAGAAAGTGTGTGTTTTGCTTACTGTATTTTCAGGCACACCACGATCTCATAATTTGAGATCGTTCCCCATGTATACGCGTAAAATAGTTTTGTTAGCTCTCTAAGGTTGTGCACAACCCCGATACAAATTAAGTGTATCCGTCTTTTTAATTCCTTAACAAGATTAGAGAGTTATTATTTTAGCTCCAAGGTTGTTTACAACCCCGATACAAATTTAGTGTATCCGTCTTTTAATATTTTTATTAATAAGATTGGAGCTTTGGTATTTAAAATCTTCTTTGTTCTTATTTTGTTCTAATTCTTTTGCTTGGAGCTTAAACATATATCAATGTTCACATGTGAATCAAGTTAATTACATGTGAACAAACATGTAATCTAGTGGTTCTCACGGTTCTCGCAATTTTTTTGGTTCTCAATTGAACCGGATCATATATATATATATATATATATATATATATATATATATATATATATATATATATATATATATATATATCATGGTTAGTCAAATCTTTTTTTTTTGTTTATATACAAAACTGAAAATCATATCATATCATATCATATCGATCGATCTGTACATTGATTTTGTAATAATATTATAATTATATTAATAATAATAATTAATATAGTTCAAACACTCTAATCTCCAAACTCCAATATACACGTTAAATAAGTGGTCCCCGTGGCAGTGGCCTCAAAGTCCTCATATGTCGACGTATATCAATATTGGAATTCGTTCCAAACTTACTGAAATTATTCTTTGAACGAAATATAAAGTCAGAATAATATATGGCAAGATGAATAATAAGTTATGAATTAATTTTTATTATTTGGACTTTATCATAGTCTCTTCTTTAGATATTTCTACGTCAGTTTCGAGACTACCTAGTCATATTTTTCTACATCTAGTATACCTTGGTTTCCATCCCATTTGAATACATACGTACACGTTATTGAAACTTAAATACACAAAATATATCAAAATAAAGTTAGATACACACAATAAATATCGTGCTATAATTCTAGACAGAGGATCCGAGGGGAAGACCTCATTTGAGGAGAAGGAGGAGAAGACCTATTTTTACTGCATTTTAAGGCTAAAATATTGTAATTTACGAAAGTTACTGCATTTTAACATCACTCCACTGCATTTTATACATATCAAAAATCACTGCATTTAACATCACTGCATTTTAACTCTTACATTTTTGTTCTAAAATGCAGTCTAATAAGCCTTCTCCTCCTTTTCCTCATATAAGGTCTTCTCCTCTGAACCTTACCCATAATTTTATACATTCTGATGCACTAATATTTTATTGTTATTGTAACTTTTCTTAAGTAGATATGTCGAGATTTTTTACTTCGAGAAATAAAGGTTCGATTTGAACATGTACTCGATCAGTAGCTTCATTTGGAGAGGGAAATAATAATTATAATATTAGAGTAAGGTTCAAATGAGTACACCAATTTTGAGTGAAAATGAGGGAACCAACAGATTTCTGCCATGTGTCACTTTATTCTCTCTCCTCCACATTTTTAAAAATTAAATATCTCACAAACGGTAAGTCGAAAAATCATGAAAATTGCACCATAAAATTCAGCGTTTTCTCCTCTTCGATTTGCCGTCCCTCAAGGCATACTTTTGACAGCTTTTTTTTTTCTCATTTTTTGGTGGGTTTCACAAATTAGTAACACATGTGTTAGTGATTAGTTGTACATTTATTTTGTGGTTAAGGTTATGGTTTAGGGTTAGGTTTAGGGTTTAGTAGGGTTTATGGTTTAGGGTTTATAAGGGTTTAGGGTTTAGAAGGGGTTCAAGGTTTAGGGTTTAGAAAGATTTAGGGTTTAGCGTTTTGTAAAGCGTTTAGGGTTTAGGGTTTGGGGTTTAGGGGTTAGGGTTTAGGGTTTGAGGTTTGGGGTTTCGGGGAGACACTGCGGATCTACGGATCCGGGATCCAGAGGGTATCCTCCACCTACCCTTTTTTTAAAACCCCAAACCCTAAACGCAACACTTTAACACATGTGTTAGTAAATGTGAAACCCACCAAAAAAATGAAAAATAAAAAAAACTTTTCAAAAGTATGTCTTGAGGGACGGCAAATCGAAGAGGAGAAAACGACGAATTTAATGGTGCAATTTTCATAATTTTTCGATTTGTCGTTTGTGAGATAATTGATGTTGGGGGTAAATGGGTTTTGTACATGTGGAACATTCTCTTTGTACACATGGCTTGATATCATTGGTTCCCTCATTCTCATATAAATTCCTATTCTCATTTGAACCCTACCCTATAATATTATTGTAATTATTATTATGGGAAATTAACAAAAATGCCATTTTTTCCGTCCGTATTTTTCGTTTTGCCTCTTCCAGAAAAAACTTGCCGATTTGCCCTACCCGTCCGCAGGTCGCATTATGCGACTTGCGACCCGTGCTGTGCGACCATGCGACCAGAAAAATGTCCGAGTAAAAGACACTCTTAACCAACCCGTAGCCGATCAAAAAGTCCGGACGCAAGTCTTATGCTGCGACCTGCGACCGAGTCCTGCGACCTGCGCCCGGCTCAACCCTCGCTCTCATTCGTTTGCGGCTAAAACCCCTAGCTCTTATGTCTTTTAGTCGTTCATTTTCTGGTCGCATGGTCGCACAGCACGGGTCGCAGGTCGCATGATGCGACCTGCGGACGGGTAGGGCAAATCGGCAAGTTTTTTTTGGAAGTGGCAAAACGAAAAATACGGACGGAAAAAATTGCATTTTTGTTAATTTCCCTATTATTATTCTTATTTGGAGATTGGAGATGGATTTATTTAAATAGGACATATATCTATTAAGTACGGTTTCGTAAAAGATGTATATGTAAACATGTAGAGTAAGATACTACCGTGCATCTTTTCAGAATACATATGTGATGAAAACTACTATTGCACTAGTGTAACATCGGATGTGGCTGATAATGGTATTTAATTAACGACCATATAAAGAAGATGAAGTTGTCGATGTTGCCTTTTTCTCCGACAAATTCACATTAGAGAAGCCCGATAATGATATGGGAGGTGTCAGCTAATGTTTCGTTTCTTTTGGGGTGTGATCCAGAGCTGTCTTATTGGCATTTGGGCTTAGCTTTTTGTTTCTGCTTTCTAGTTTTGTTGCTTTGTGTTGTTAGCTATTAGCCTATTACTGCTTGTGATAGTTTTGGTTGTTCTCGTTTTGTTGTTCCTGTGAGGTACTCTTTTGTTATATAACAGTAAGTCTGCCTTTTTCAAATGGGATTAGTACATGGAAATGCAATTAACTTGTACTCGATATTTATTGTGTGTATCAAACTTATGTATGCTATTTTTAATGCATCAAACTTTTAAAATATGATGTTTTAATGTAACTTGCTGATGTGTCGCTCGTTTATGGTGACACGTGGCATCCGGAGAGTTTGACACGTTAGCAAATTACATTAAAACACCCTTTTTTGAAAGTTTGATACATTAAAAATAGCATACGTAAGTTGTGTACACACAATAGATATCGGACACAAGTTTGTTGCATTTCCAGGTACTTACCCCTTTTCAAATATATAAATAAGTTAGTTTCCAACCGAAAATCCAATTAATATGCATATTTAAATAATATGCATATTTAAATCTATGTTTGATTTATATATCTAGTTAACTGATGACTGATCCATAGGTATGTAACGATATGATATATTTATAAGATCAGAATACAGGGGTAGGAACAAATTAATTAAATTACATTGAAAAGTTGGGTTGAACTTGTATCTATTGTTTACTCGCATTGCAGCAGTTTTTATCTTGGTTATATTCCATAATGATTAAGCCATCTGTTCACTTATAAATAAGCAATTTTACATATTATTTTTTTTATGGCAGTTCGATGCGCCATCAATTACAAAATTTAAGAGGTAAGTAACAAAAAAATAAAAAAATATCCTTCAAAAAGTTGCAGCAACTTTTGAGAATTAGGAAAGGTTGTCAACAAAGATATTTAAAGACCATGTAAGCAAGAAGCTATTGATGATATGATATGGTTTGCGTTGAAGTACTTGATGATTGGATCTCGACAATAGAAGAGATGGGAGGCGTCAAGTAAGATGCCACCGGCATCTGCGAGGGGAGTGTAGGCAAGGAAGCTTGAGAATTTAATACTTGAATGACTTGTCTCATCGATGGGCGAAAATTTTGACAGCCACATATTTGCTCAAATCTTTCAAGTAACCTTTATAAACACCTCCAAAACCTCCCTCTCCAAGCTTCTGGCTTCTCAAAATCAATGTAAAAAGTTAAGTCGGGTTTGGCAAACCCTTCTTCTCTTTCTTGAAAAGTGAAGTCGGGTTTGACAAACTCTTCTTCTCTCTCTTGAAAAGTGAAGTCGGGTTTGGCAAACCCGCTTCCACTTTTCTCTCTCCAGCAAAAAAGTACACAGATCGCTGTCACATGTCGGATGGAAGTCAAAGTAGGGTTTGCCAAACCCGACTCTTAAATAATTCGAAATGTGAAACCGGGTTTAGCAAACACGTTTCTACTATTTTTTAAAATGTTTTCGAAAACCAACTAGAAACGATAAACTGTTACGAATATATACTACTTCGGTAAAAAAATTCGTGGTTGTTTTGACAATCTGCATGAATTTTAAACTAGGGAGTCGGGGACCATAGCATATCAAAAAGTCTTCTTTGAGTTATAATCAGTCAACTTTGTGTTGCTCAAAAATTAGAATAAAGAAAAAAAATCAACCTCTAAATTTTCAGTAGTCAGTGTTTTATACTCCGTATTGTCTTCTCTAATTGTGTGGAAGAAAAATTTTTTACCAAACAGTGTAGTCAGTCAAATGTTATTTTTTTCCTAAGAGACCACCCGCAACGCATACATTTTTGGGCGTTTTAGACATGCACAACGCCCAGAACGCCGGTAGTGGGGCGTTCTGCCAAGGCGTTCTGGCGGCGTTCGTTAAGCGAGAACAGGACGAGAACGATGAAAAATATGGGGCCCACTTCCTTTTTCATTTCTTTTTCCTTTTTCCCGTTCGGTTTAAATTCAAAAAATTAACTTTTTTTTTATATATAAACCAACGGTAACATCACAAAAAAAAAAAAAAAAAAAAAAAAAATTAAAAATGTTTAATAGCCGTTGGATGGCAACGGTTGGCAAAAAAAAAACTTTTTTTTTATTTTTTTTTCCAACTTCTAACTAACTCTATATATACGCACATATACTAACCATATTTTCTCAAATCAAAACCCAAAAACTCTTTCACATAAACTCAAAAAAATCACCAACCCAAATAAATCATCTCCATTTTTTACCATGGATAATCCAAATTCAAACCTTAATCCTGTAACACCCCGAAATTTAATGATTTGCGGAAGCATACTTGGGTGTTACTAATCAATATACAAAGCACAAGATGTACAGCAAACGACCTCTAAATGAGACGTTGTAAAACGATTTCATATGAAATAAATGTTTGAAAACTCAATGTTTTCGTATACAAAATGTAGTTCCCTAGAGTCCACACGTGTAGCGGGAGATTCTATTACATAATCAAGATGTACAAAAGATAATGCTGAGAATCTCCGTTAATGCAATTTAGTTGAAATCATGCGACTCTAGCTATATCCTGGAGTAATCCTACTCCGTCTGGGTACCTGAGAATACATGCTAAAAGGTCAACACGAATGTTGGTGAATCTCACAGGTTTGTAAGTAATAACAGTTTTGAACACAAGATTTCATCAGTAGTGCCCGCAGGCGTAAATCAAGGATTTGCAAATCCAGCAAATGTAAAGTAAGTAAGTTATACCGTTGCCATGAGGCTCATAATCGAAGCTTAACCCGTAAGTAATAATTTGCTCCCGTGACATGCTCGTAACTGAGCAAGCATAAGTAACGAATAATAGTCGCCCGTTTATACAGTACGGTTCGTGGTAGCGCTACTACCCCGGGCGGGGAGGGTCATTTCCCTAATGGATCCATTAACTAGTGTTCGCGCTTAAGTCCATAACTAACGATATATGATGGAGAGACTTCTGTAAAAGTAAGTACTCATGCAATCCCGTATAGTAAAATGAGTAGTTTCGTACTTGTGTTCAAGAAAAGTAAGCAATGTATCTCACCCCGTATGTAAAACAGTAAAAGTGGGGCTGTAAGACTCACCTGAGTCGAGTAGTAAGCAGTAGCAAACAGTGGGTAGTGTGTAGGTTCTCCGAACACGTAACCTTTAAATGCCTAAACATATAAAGTTAAGTAAGTAGATGTCCCGCAAGACCATCTAGGCTAGTTGTCTACACAACTCGTTATGTCCAATGTTGGTTCGTTATCGTTTGTTCTTAGGAAAACATGGTTGGCCCGTTGGTGACGGTTTGTATTAGTGATTCCAAAGTGTTACTCTTGAAAAATATGTCTCAATTTGTTTATAATGTCGTATCGTAATAAGGTTTGAAGTTGTTCAAGTTCGACACTTGGTGTGAAATGTATTTACAAACTCTAAGTGACGGGGGTCCGGGGGTATCGCCCCTGGTAGCGGGGTCCAAGGGGCAGAGCCCCTGGTTGGGGTCGAGTTGCCAAGTCAGCTTGAAAATTTTTTATTCCTACTACTTTCCTTTAGTGAAAACGTATCCGAAATTTGAATTTGGAGTAAAATCAAGTGATAAATTTCTGGTTCCGACACTTAGTAAAAATCTGGGCTTTCGGGGTTCTGTTTTATGCGACGTTGGGTGTGATGTCGCAGGTCCTAACTGCGACGTTGATCGTGGCGTCGCTATGTGCGACATTCGCAATTCAGTGCGACGTTGTGAGTGGCGTCGCTATATGCGACATTGTGGTTCTTGCGACGTAAGGGTCGATGTCGCTATGTGCGACGTCGGCCAATTAAGGCGACGTTAGGGATGACGTCGCTATATGTGACGTTGTGAGGGGTATTGCGACGTAGTGGTCTACGTCGCAGGTAGCCCAGCGTCTCTGCGACGTTGCGATCTGATGGGAAATTGGCGGCCGGAAAATCGGTCGAAAAGCTTCCGTTTGGTCCAAATCTTTTACCCAACCCATTTTTGGACATTTTAAGCATATATAAACCATAAAAACGTAAAAATGAGTAAAAACAGAGAGTTTCGGGTTTTGTCGGAAACTTACAAAATGCCAAAATGAAATTTCGGAAAGATGGAAATGTAGATCGTGTCGAGGTGGTTCTTTTTCTCCAAATGAGCTTGGTGATTTGATGGCGTTTGGGGTGCGTTTTTGTGATTTAATGGTGATGGTGGTGGTTTGTGTTTAGAGAGAAAGAAGAGAGGAAGAAAGAGAAAGAAATAGGGAAATGAGAAAAAGGGAAGGGAGGTGGAGGTTTATGCCTCCCTTTTCAGCCTCCGTGTCCGCGCTCCGTGCGGTGTTCGTTTTCTCCGTCATTTAAGCGTTAAATATTTATTTCATGCGTTAATTATTCATATTAATTTACGAATCTTTGTTTAATAATTTAGTTAAATTATTTTGTCAAATCTTTATATAAATTTGTTTATTTTTGTTTTTAATTCGCGCGTTAACTATTTTAATCGTGTAGACGTTTATTTGTACGATGTAATACACACTTGAGATATTGTCAAAATAATACTTGGAAAATGATCGCGTTATTGAACAAAATGTTTCACTAACGTCCGTATTTATTGAACCGAATTACATTCGATTTATATTGTGTACGATTTAATCCAATCGCGTATTCGTATATATTCAACAATATATATTTCGATACACATATTAGCCTAACACAGAACTAAATACATGTATTAACAGAAGATTAGGCACTAATCACTAGTCCTAATTTGGCGGGTGTTACATTCTCCCCCTGTTAAAAGAATTTCGTCCCGAAATTTAAGTCGAAGTCGCGTTCGACGTAGAATCAGTGAATAAGTGAGGGTACTTGAGTCACATTTGGTCTTCCCGTTCCCAAGTGAATTCCGGACCACGCCGCGAATTCCACCTAACTTTGACATTGGGAATACGACTTTGTTTTAGTTGTTTGACCTCACGGTCCATAATTTCAACGGGTTCCTCAACGAAGTGAAGTTTGTTATCGATACGATTTTCGTCAAGTGGTATGATAAGTGTCTCGTCAGACAGACATTTCTTTAAGTTAGAAATGTGAAATGTATGGTGCACGCTGCTGAGTTCGGATGGCAGCTGCAATCGATATGCCACGGGGCCGATCCGTTCGAGGATCTCAAAAGGCCCAATGTACCTGGGATTTAATTTCCCGCGTTTACCGAACCGGATTACGCCTTTCCAAGGCGATACTTTCAAGAGTACTCGATCCCCAACTTGGAACTCGAGTGGTTTACGTCTCACGTCAGCATAACTTTTCTGACGATCACGCGCGGCTTTGAGTCGGTTTTGGATTTCAACAATTTTCTCGGTGGTTTCGTGTATGAGTTCAGGACCAGTGAGCTGACTAACTCCCACTTCGGTCCAACAAATCGGTGATCGGCACTTTCGACCGTACAGTGCCTCAAAAGGTGCAGCCTTAATGCTGGCGTGATAACTGTTATTGTAGGAAAACTCACACAATGGTAGGTGTCTTTCCCAGTTTGTACCAAAATCAACTACGCAGGCTCGTAGCATGTCTTACAGTGTCTGAATAGTTCGTTCACTTTGGACATCGGTTTGAGGGTGGTACGCGGTACTCATATCGAGACGGGTACCCAATGATTTCTGAAGTGATTGCCAAAAGTTAGAGGTGAAACGGGCATCTCTATCGGAGATAATCGAGATAGGAACACCGTGTCGAGAAACAATTTCTTTGATGTAGATTTGTGCGAGGCGTTCCATTTTATCGGTTTCCTTGATTGCTAGGAAGTGAGCAGATTTTGTGAGACGATCGACAATCACCCAAATGGTATCGCAACCGCTCGACGACTTGGGTAGTTTGGTTATGAAATCCATGGCAATTTGTTCCCATTTCCATTCAGGGATGTCGGGCTGTTGAAGTAAACCAGAAGGTTTTTGATGTTCGGTTTTGACTTTCGATCAAGTAAGACACTTACTGACGTAAGTGGCGATTTCAGCTTTCATGTTCGGCCACCAATAAAACTCTTTGATGCCGTGATACATTTTATCGGACCCTGGGTGGATTGAGTATTTGGACTTGTGAGCCTCATCCATCACCAAGTCTCGTAGGTTCCCAAAACTAGGCAACCAGATTCGGTTTGAGAGATACCTAATTCCGTTAGGTTTGGTTTCGAATTGCTTATTCATGCCCCGCAAGGCTTCACTTTTGATGTTATCAGGTTTCAAGGCTTCGAGTTGAGTGGCGAGGATCTGAATGTTTAGATCGTTATGAATAGTCATACTGAGGGCTCGGACTCGAAGTGGTTTCGACCTTTCTTTTCGACTGAGGGCATCGGCAACAACATTTGCCTTACCCGGATGGTATTTGATCTCACAATCGTAATCGGTAAGCAACTCGACCCATCGACGTTGCCTCATGTTGAGATCCTTTTGATCGAATATGTGTTGGAGACTCTTGTGGTCGGTAAAGATTGTGCACCTAGTGCCATAGAGACAGTGTCTCCAGATTTTGAGAGCGAACACGACAGCTCCAAGTTCGAGGTCGTGAGTAGTGTAGTTCTTTTCGTGAACCTTGAGTTGTCGCGAGGCATAAGCAATGACCTTGTCTCGTTGCATCAATACGCAACCGAGACCTTGATGTGAAGCATCGCAGTATACCACGAAGTCATCGGTGCCTTCGGGTAAGGATAGAATGGGAGCACTGCAAAGCTTTTGTTTCAAATGTTGAAATGCTGACTCTTGTTTATCAGTCCAGTCGAACTTCTTTTCCTTCTGAGTTAGTACCGTGAGTGGTTGTGCTATTTTTGAGAAGTTTTCAATGAACCGGCGATAGTATCCCGCCAATTTCAAGAATTGGCGTACCTCGGTGGGAGTGGTTGGCGCTTGCCAGTTCTTGATTGCCTCGATTTTTGATGGGTATACATGAATTCCCTGGCTGTCAATCACGTGTCCAAGGAATTGAACGGTTTTTATCCAGAACTCACACTTAGAGAATTAGGCGTAAAGCTCCTCGTGTCTAAGTAATTCTAGGATGGTTCTGAGGTGTTGTGCGTGTTCTTGTTTGTTTCGTGAGTATATGAGGATGTCATCGATGAATACAATGACAAACTTGTCGAGATAAGGTTTGCACACCCGATTCATAAGGTCCATGAATACAGCCGGTGCGTTGGTTAGACCGAATGGCATCACTTGAAATTCGTAATGCCCGTAACGGGTTCTGAATGCGGTTTTTAGGATGTCGGCATCGCGAACAAGCAATTGATGATAACCTGATCGAAGATCAATCTTTGAATAACAGCTTGATCCTTGAAGTTGATCGAACAGATAATCGATTCGGGGAAGTGGGTATCGGTTCTTGACGGTTAGTTTGTTCAACTCTCGGTAGTCAATACACATTCGAAATGAACCGTCTTTCTTTTTGACAAACAAGATCGGAGCTCCCCAAGGTGAAGAACTCGGTCTGATGAATCCTCTATCCAGGAGTTCCTGTAACTGAGTGGACAGCTCCTGAAGTTCGGATGGGGCTAGGCGGTACGGTGCTTGGGCCACCGGTGCGGCACCCGGCACGAGATCAATCGAGAACTCAACCTGTCTAGGTGGTGGTAGACCAGGTAGTTCTTCTGGGAAGACCTCGGGAAAGTCTCTAACGATTGGCACATCTTCAAGTCGCTTCTCCTCCGACTTTTTCTTCGTGATATGCGCAAGAATTGTTGGGTTACCCTTTCTCAGAAATTTCCGGGTTTTCAGACAGGAGATTATATTTAGTCTCGACCCACCAGTCTCCCCCTGTATGATCAAGGTTCTACCGACGGCGAGAGGGATGCGGACGATCTTATCATGACAAACAATTTCGGCCCGATGTTTGGACAACCAGTCCATATTGATAATGACATCGAAGCTGCCGATCTCGATAGGTATAAGGTCAATGGAGAATAGTTCATCGGCTAGTTTTAGCGTACAATTGGGTACTATGCTATCAGTCTCAATAAGTTTACCGTTTGCCAGTTCCACTGTATACTTAGACTCTAAGGCAATAGGTGTAATATCAAGTAGCGGGCTAAACTCATCAGATATGAAACTTCTATCAGCACCGGTATCAAATAATATGGAAGCAGTAAAATTGTTGAGAAGGAACGTACCCGTTACAACATTCGGGTCTTGTCTGGCTTCCCCAGCTTTGATGATAAATGCTCTGCCGCGAGCAGGGTTGTTGTTCCGGTTGTTGTTGTTGTTGTTCTGCTTAGGACAATCATTCTTGAAATGCCCAGGATTTCCGCACCCAAAGCAGGTCTTTGGTGCATTGGTGTTGGGGGTAGGAATGATGGCTCGGCAATCCTTGGCTAGGTGCCCGAACCGTTTGCAGTTGGTGCAAGGGCAGGAACCGTCATGATGGCAGTTGCATTTGGGACAGTAGGGCTTGTTCCCGCTGTACCCTTTCTTTTCAGTAGTCCCTGATGAATAAGCCTTAACAGACTCAGGCTTTTTGTTAGGTGTTTGGTTGGATGAGTTGGGGTTTCCTTCCCACTTTCGTTTGTTATTTGCAGATGGGGTAGAAGTTGTGCCACGGCGGACAGAGTTTGCCGTCAGTTCATGGGCCATACGGATGGAGCTCTGAATAGTACCCGGTTTGGATGATGTCACCAGATCTTGGAGTCTGTCAGGAAGTCCATCGACATACTTCTCGATCCTCTTATACTCAGGATCGACCATGGTTGGGCACAGAAGTGCCAGTTGGTGAAAGCGGTTGGTGTAACCAGTGATGTCATCACCCTGCATTTTGTGATTCCAGAATTCCACTTCCAGTAGTTTCAATTCATCCCTGGGACAATACTCGTCCCTCAACATCTTCTTCAACTCCTCCCACGGAAGTTTGTAAGCATTCGCTATATCCATGGTCTGGGCATAGGTGTTCCACCAGGTGAGAGCGGTGTCAGAGAAAGTACTGGCGGAGAACTTAACCTTGTCTCCCTCCGCACAGTTGCAGATAAGAAATACAGATTTGATTTTCTCGATCCAGCGTACCAGACCGATCGCTCCTTCAGTACCATAGAAGCTCAAAGGTTTGCAGTTTTGGAAGTCCTTATATGAGCAGGGTTTGGGTTGTGGCGCATTGTTAGCTGTATCTTCGCTACTAGGAGTTGATGTTCGAGTGGCTAAGGCTTAGGCCACACTACGGCAATCAGACCCGCAATTTCGGCTTCACTGAGGGTGACTTGTCTGCAAGGTGGCATGATGCTGAACAAGAAAAGAACAAGTAAAAGAAATAAGATAATTGCATGAAATTTCTGATATATCACAAGTGTATATGATGAGATACACGATAACCAGTACGAGGTGAAAATCACTTTTCATTTAGATAATCGAATTGGATACACGGTACAAGTTTTTCCATAAGGTTATAGAACAGTAGTGGTACAAAAGTGTCGGGAATTGTTACCTCCTGTTGAATTACATAGGTCCTAATTAAGTAGTTTACTGGTTACAAGTTACAGACTAATATAATCTTGATGCAGATTAATCCGCTCCATCAGCGTGACAAGGCGGTCCACGGTTTCTGCAAGTCTGTTGGCTTGCCTGGCGTTGTCTTCAACCAAGGCCAGTCGTTGTACCAATGCTCGAGAGTACTCCTCTGCCTCCTGTGAACGCTGTTTACATTCCTCTAGTCGGTTTCTTATGAGTTCATCCGCACCTAATTCAGCGGTCATTGAATCCTGAATTATGCTTACAGAGAGGTTGTTATCTTCTTGTTCTCGCCGGAGTTGTGATATTTGATCAAGAGCTTGGCGGAGCAGGTAGGTCATTCGGTGTTGTTCCCGTTCGAGATTCTCGATCCTTTGCTCCTGATGATTGAGTTGAGTAGCCAACACTAGCACCGTGGGGTGTGCCGAGTTCCGAGAGTTATGAACAGGGTAGGGGCTGCTTCGAGGTGGCCCAGTGTTTCTCCTGGCTACTCGTGGGTTTCGTGATCCATGTGAATGAGAGTGTGATGGATTGGGTGGTGTGTTTGTCATTCCTGTGGCAGAGTGTAAGTAAGACGAGGCTAATATATGTATAAGTATATAATATCCAGCCTAGTATCTAGCACGTATCAAGTAATGGTTCAGTTCTCTCGTGGTCAGAGTTAACTAACGTATTCTTGTTCAACATAACCATTTCAGACCTCACATCATCTTTCCTTAATTGTACATAGTTGATCAGGCTATGTTAAATTAAAGTCGTATGCTGTAATTCCTGAACCAATCATGCCTAGTAAGGAAATACTGCCTAATGGTCATAGTCTAGGCCCACTAAATGCAACCTAGTTCACTATAACCTTAGGCTCTGATACCAATCTGTAACACCTCGAAATTTAATGATTTGCGGAAGCATACTTGGGTGTTACTAATCAATATACAAAGCACAAGATGTACAGCAAACGACCTCTAAATGAGACGTTGTAAAACGATTTCATATGAAATAAATGTTTGAAAACTCAATGTTTTCGTATACAAAATGTAGTTCCCTAGAGTCCACACGTGTAGCGGGAGATTCTATTACATAATCAAGATGTACAAAAGATAATGCTGAGAATCTCCGTTAATGCAATTTAGTTGAAATCATGCGACTCTAGCTATATCCTGGAGTAATCCTACTCCGTCTGGGTACCTGAGAATACATGCTAAAAGGTCAACACGAATGTTGGTGAATCTCACAGGTTTGTAAGTAATAACAGTTTTGAACACAAGATTTCATCAGTAGTGCCCGCAGGCGTAAATCAAGGATTTGCAAATCCAGCAAATGTAAAGTAAGTAAGTTATACCGTTGCCATGAGGCTCATAATCGAAGCTTAACCCGTAAGTAATAATTTGCTCCCGTGACATGCTCGTAACTGAGCAAGCATAAGTAACGAATAATAGTCGCCCGTTTATATAGTACGGTTCGTGTTAGCGCTACTACCCCGGGCGGGGAGGGTCATTTCCCTAATGGATCCATTAACTAGTGTTCGCGCTTAAGTCCATAACTAACGATATATGATGGAGAGACTTCTGTAAAAGTAAGTACTCATGCAATCCCGTATAGTAAAATGAGTAGTTTCGTACTTGTGTTCAAGAAAAGTAAGCAATGTATCTCACCCCGTATGTAAAACAGTAAAAGTGGTGCTGTGAGACTCACCTGAGTTGAGTAGTAAGCAGTAGCAAACAGTGGGTAGTGTGTAGGTTCTCCGAACACGTAACCTTTAAATGCCTAAACATATAAAGTTAAGTAGGTAGATGTCCCGCAAGACCATCTAGGCTAGTTGTCTACACAACTCGTTATGTCCAATGTTGGTTCGTTATCGTTTGTTCTTAGGAAAACATGGTTGGCCCGTTGGTGACGGTTTGTATTAGTGATTCCAAAGTGTTACTCTTGAAAAATATGTCTCATTTGTTTATAATGTCTTATCGTAATAAGGTTTGAAGTTGTTTAAGTTCGACACTTGGTGTGAAATGTATTTACAAACTCTAAGTGACGGGGGTCCAGGGGCAGCGCCCCTGGTAGCGGGGTCCAAGGGGCAGAGCCCCTGGTAGGGGTCGAGCTGCCAAGTCAGCTTGGAAAATTTTTATTCCTACTACTTTCCTTTAGTGAAAACGTATCCGAAATTTGAATTTGGAGTAAAATCAAGTGATAAATTTCTGGTTCCGACACTTAGTAAAAATCTGGGCTTTCGGGGTTTTGTTTTATGCGACGTTGGGTGTGACGTCGCAGATCCTAACTGCGACGTTGATCGTGGCGTCGCTATGTGCGACATTCGCAATTCAGTGCGACGTTGTGAGTGGCGTCGCTATATGCGACGTTGTGGTTCTTGCGACGTAAGGGTCGATGTCGCTATGTGCGACGTCGGCCAATTAAGGCTTTGTTAGGGATGACGTCGCTATATGCGACGTTGTGAGGGGTATTGCGACGTAGTGGTCTACGTCGCAGGTAGCCCAGCGTCTCTGCGACGTTGCGATCTGATCGGAAAATGGTGGCCGGAAAATCGATCGAAAAGCTTCCGTTTGGTCCAAATCTTTTACCCAACCCATTTTTGGACATTTTAAGCATATATAAACCATAAAAACGTAAAAATGAGTAAAAACGGAGAGTTTCGGGTTTTGTCGGAAACTTATAAAATGCCGAAATGAAATTTCGGAAAGATGGAAATGTAGATCGTGTCGAGGTGGTTCTTTTTCTCCAAATGAGCTTGGTGATTTGATGGCGTTTGGGGTGCGTTTTTGTGATTTAATGGTGATGGTGGTGGTTTGTGTTTAGAGAGAAAGAAGAGAGGAAGAAAGAGAAAGAAATAGGGAAATGAGAAAAAGGGAAGGGAGGTGGAGGTTTATGCCTCCCTTTTCAGCCCCCGTGTCCGCGCTCCGTGCGGTGTTCGTTTTCTCCGTCATTTAAGCGTTAAATATTTATTTCATGCGTTAATTATTCATATTAATTTACGAATCTTTGTTTAATAATTTAGTTAAATTATTTTGTCAAATCTTTATATAAATTTGTTTATTTTTGTTTTTAATTCGCGCGTTAACTATTTTAATCGTGTAGACGTTTATTTGTACGATGTAATACACACTTGAGATATTGTCAAAATAATACTTGGAAAATGATCGCGTTATTGAACAAAATGTTTCACTAACGTCCGTATTTATTGAACCAAATTACATTCGATTTATATTGTGTACGATTTAATCCAATCGCGTATTCGTATATATTCAACAATATATATTTCGATACACATATTAGCCTAACACAGAACTAAATACATGTATTAACAGAAGATTAGGCACTAATCACTAGTCCTAATCTGACGGGTATTACAAATCCCAACCCAAATCAAAACCCAAATTCGGATAACCTATCATACACGAACCTAATGTTATTCGGAACACCAAACGCACCCGGTCCGAATAACCCTCCATCGATCCGCCATCCACCACAAATGCCACCATTTGGAATGTATCCAGACCCGTACTTCTAACAACAACCATTCGATTATCCAAACCCGTACTTCCAACAACAACCTTTTTTTCAACCTCCTCAACAACACCTACCCCAACCCGAAATAGTCGAACAAGCAAACTCCCACCGTTCCGGAAAACAAGTTTGTCAATCTCCAAATAAAAGATCCCACAAGAAGAAAAATGACGGTGAAAAGAAAACTTGCAACAAAAAACAATGGTCTAATCGGGAAGAAACGTGGTTAGCGACATGTTGGTGCGAAACGTCGGAAGACTCGGAAAAGGCAACTCACAAAAAAGAGGTACTTTGTGGGGTACGGTGCAAGAGAAGTTTAATAGCAACAATCATGGTTGGGTACGCGGCGGCGACCAACTTTCCTCCAGGTGGCGTACAATTCATAATTGTTGCAAAAACTTCAACGGAATTTACGAGTCGCAATACAAGGCTTGGGGAAGCGGTCGAGACGACAAGATTATTTACGACATGTCCATTGCCGAATACTACGACACGTACACAAAAAATTTCACCATGAGGGAGGCTTGGGAGGTGGTGAAAGATTACCCAAAATGGAAAGCAATACCGTCGATTGGTGGAACCGGATTACGCGACGAAGAAGAAGATGATTTTTTTAGTCAGTCCGTTGATCTCTCTGCCGACCAAAATGAGCTATTTGAGCCCGACCCGCTTACAAGGCCCATGGGCCGAAACAAAGCCCGAAAAGCGGCTAGAAGTTTTGGTTCATCCGACGCGGCGACATCATCCCGTTCATCAAACGCGAACGACAAGGTGGAGGAGGCGATAGAGCATATGGCCAAATACAAGGCCGACCTCTTAGCCGCAAGAAAAGTATCCATTGAGGCGATCACCAAGCAAGAAAGACTTCGAACTGCTTTGCAAGGTGTTCAATTTCTCACAATCAACCCCGACGACATCAGGGATCCAACTGACCGCGCAACAGTTCAGAGAATGAAAATATCATTTCGGCAGGAGTTTCGGGAGTTCTACGAGGCCGAAGATGAGGGCGAGGATGACGACGAGTAGACTCCGTATTTGTTGCTTGTATTTTTCTATTTTTAGGACTTAATCGTGTACTTTAATTTATTGTATTTCTATTTCTAGGATTGTAATGTTTTATATTTTTAGGATTGTAACGTTTTTATTTTTAGGACGTAATCGCAAATTTTAAATTTTCGTCGTCGTTATTTTTACTATCGTATTGTATTTTAATTATTGAAATGTATTGTGTTTTAATTGTTGAAATGTATTGTATTTAATTAAATTGTATTTGTTTTGTTAAATAAGTGAAAATTATGTGGAAAATAGTGGGGTCCAGGGGGAAAAAGGGGCGTTCTGGTGTTATGATTGTGTGTGATGAAATGGTGTTTTGGTGTTATGCTGATGTGGAGACTGAATAATGGGCGTTCTGGTGGTACGACTGCGGATGGTCTTAGACCACATGCAACACAAATGGGCGGATTTTGGCCACCACGACGCCACCACTAAGGGTTGTGGTGGCGGGGCGTTGTGGTAGTCAGCAAGGAGAAGAGGATGCCATTTTGTGGGGCTCACAAGATTGTTTAATTTTTTTTTTATTTTTTTTTCTTCACAAATTTATTGGGAAAATGTTTTAATTTAGAGAGTTCTACCTGCACTACCTTTTTTATCGTTGCAAGAGTGATGGGGATAAAACAAGATTGTGGTGATCCGACACCTACAAACCTTATTACCATTGCAAATGGTCTTATGTCAAGAAAGTTGAAACTTCCAGAAAAAACTTCAAAACATTTGGATTTGTCCTATTATTATTTGTGCCTAAAAGTTTCTATAGAGTATAGAGTGATAGTGGCAAAACGGGCGGGTGGGGCGGGTATGGGCTACGGGTCAAAACGGGCGTGGGTATAAACGGGTGCGGGTCTAAACGGACTCGGGTCATAACGGGCTATATAAAAATTTCATAATTTTTTTTTTCTAATTCATTAGAATATATATATCTTCCAAAACAAATTATACATTTTTAACCATATGATAAGAAATATATAACATTGGATATAATAATAATATATAATGCTATACAGTCATGATTAAAATAATGATTTCTACTTTATTCTATTGAAGATATATTTTGAAGTATATATATATCGTTAATAAATACTCCCTCCATCCCGGTTTAATAGTCCATTATTTTCATTTTGGGATGTCCCAAATTAATTGTCCATTACCAAATATAGAAAGGTAAAATGATTTTTTTTACTATATTGTCTCTACTTTAAAAATTAAATTACAAAAGTGAAAGGAAGTTCAAATTAATTGGTTAGGGGTAAGAATGTCATTGTGCAAAAAGTAAGTAATAATTATTGTGTTTATCTTAAACTGCGTGTAGTTCTGTCTGGGGACAATTAAATTGGGACGGAGAGAGTACTACGTAATGATAATTCCTTGCACATCGCCTTGACAATTAACATTATTATTTTATTATTTATCAACATTACAATAAGAGATAATTTGAGAATCAATCAAAATCTACATCATCGAAGATCACTCCGTACGAATGAAGTAAATAAAATATAATAATATTTAAATCTGGATTTAGTAAAAAATGTTAGATTGAAAATAGCAAATAATATATTTTACTATTTGGTTTGGAAATAGCAAAGTTACAAGCCTGGACATAGCAAAGTTAACTCATGTTCAGTGATTTTTTTTTCTATTGATTAATTTAATCATGTAATAGGTGGATGACCATTTAGACCTATTCATGATTTGAATTTTGTCCAATTAAGCTCATTCCTATGATTTCTGCTGTCCATAGGAGCCCAAACTTTATATTATAATACCCAAAATTGCCCAGATGTGGAGCAAATGGGTAGAATCGGCCGGTACTAGTATAGAGTATTATTATAGAGTGTTCGTTTAATCAAGATTTTCATAAGACTCCTCCCAATGGTGACGCAAACTGACGCATCAGTTGCCTGCCAGCTCAGCGTCACGTCAGCTTTTCCCCAAACTGACACAAACTGACACTCCACTGCCAACAGCAACATCACTTCCTTTATTTTCAGGGCCCCACACACTATTTTAACTATTTATTTAATGCAAAAACTTAAATAACACATTTTAATTAAAACTAAAAACATTACATTAATTAAAAATTAAACATTACAATTTCTAAAAAAATAAAATATTACAATTCCTAAAAAAAGAAAAAAATTACAATTCCTAAAAAAAATAAAATGTTACAAATCCTAAAAAAGAAAAATGTTACAAATCCTAAAAAAGAAAAAAAAAATACATTTATTGAAATTTAAAAATACAACTAGTAGTCTACTCGGATTCGTTGTCGTCTTCATTGTCGTCCTCGTCTTCATCCGAATCTAGCACTTGGGTTGAACCCGAACCCGCGTCGTGACCAAAGAACGTTTTGTAGTCCGACTCATAGTTGTTAACCAAGGTTTTTCTTACTTCTTTGATCATTTTTTTCTCCTTGCCTTTGAGAAACAACGGGATCGGTTGAAGAAGCATTTTCCACGATTTAATGATCGTTTATTTGGCCGCGGCTTTTCCGATTTGCGCCATTGTACGTTCTGACATTTTCGTGGCTCGTATGTTGACCAAACGTTCTTGTTCTTTCAAAGAACGTGAAGAAGTAGCGGCATCACTTGAACCCGAGCTTTTTTGACTTTTCCTAGAAGATGTACGACCGGGCGGGCGACGAATGGGGTCGTCGGTGAACAAGTGTTGCATGTTAGCCGTAATAGGATCGGAATAAGGCATGTCGTCACTAAGATTGATGGATTCGAGCTCGGGTTGGGATGGCATTTCTCGGTTGCTCATAACACCAAACGATGCCAGAAACTTTGGATGATCCTTGACTACGTACCAACAACTTTCATATATGAAATCTCTTGTTAGTCGGTCCTTGAACCTCTTATGACATGCTTTCACAATGTCATCTTCTTTGGCACCGCTCGGACGAGGATTTGTAACCTCTTTGTAAATTCCAATGAAGATCTTGCAATCCGAACGAATCTTGTTCCATTTACCTTGAAGTTGGCTCACGGAACGGGATTGGGGAGCCACCTTGTTGTAGTCCTCATGAACTTTTCTCCAAAAAACTTCTCCAGCTTGGGAAGCGCCTTTTTTGTCTTTTTCAGACCGGTGGATCCATCGTTAGGCCAACAAAACCGCCTCCTCGTCGGACCATCTTACTTGCACCCGGGTTGGGGCAGTGGCCACGGCTTTTCCTCTAGATCTTCCTCTCTTTGGAGCCGGCTCGGGTTCGGTTTGGGGTTCGGATTCGGGTTCGGGTTGGATTTCGGGTTCGGGTCGGGGCGGAGTGTTGATGTTTTCGAATTGTGGGTGGCTAATTGGTGTTGGTGGATATTTGTAGAAAGCCGAAGGATGAGGTTGGTGCATGTAGTGTGGGTTTCCGAACGCCGCAGGAGATTGGTGATATGGGATTGTTGGTGAAAAATGATGATACGTTGGGTAGGTTTGATAAGTTTGGTATGGTGCGGATGGACTTTGGTATGGTGTGGTTGGGCTTGCGTATCTTGCAAAACCGGGGGGTTGGCTAGGTGATGAGTTGCTCGATTGAACCGAAAAAGTGGATGTTGGTGAAGTTAGATTCGGAGGCGGGTTGTTGATAAAGTTGTTCCACATATTGTCGGCGGTAGATTGTTGGGTTGGACGACTCATTTTTTGGTATATAAAAGTGGTAGAAGTTGAAAGTGGTGAATTGAAGAAGTTGAAAGTTGTGAAATATTTAAGAAGTTGAAGAGTGAATGTTGTGAAAAATTGGTTGGATTTGGTTTGAATTTATAGTGTGTAAAAAAGTAAAAAATATATAAAAATTAAATTTTTTTTTTACCGTTCCCCACACCCTTTTTTTTATTTTTTTTATTTTTTATGTTAAACCGCTCAAAATCAGATATGGGTCCCACCCCACACCCTCTCTCTTCCGTCGGGAAACCGAAGTCCCCAACCGACGCGGAGCCACCGACGGTCCGTGCCTATGGCGTCGGTCCCGTCGGTGGTAACCGATGCCCACAAACTGACGCCATTGGGAGCCGTCTAAATACGTATCCATGCTTTGCAGTTTGCACACACAAACAAATCATAACCTGATTATTAATTTTGATTCGATTACGTGTTTTACTATATTTGGAAAGTTTACTTTTTTTTCTTTTTTTTATTTTATTTATGAAAAGCTCGACATTAACAGTGAGTATAACAAAGAAATTCTTACCAACGCTCATAAAAAAAAACTCAATCTAATCTTCGAAGCAAAGCGATTCTTGGTTGTGCTCTGTCTTGGAGTCTTCGTTTTAGTTTCTTAATAAAATTCGATTTTCAGAAAATTAAGAAATCTTCAAATCCAAGCGGCCCAGGTGGCAAGCGACCCCCAAAGTCCTAAAATGTCAATACAAATACCGGAATCAATACTTCGAAACTTGTTGAAAACTTTCTTTGAACAAAAGATAATATCAGAAATATCAACGACAAGATCAATACATGATTAATTACGAATTAAAATATATGATTTTTAATCTTGACCTTTTCTAATGTCTTCTCTAGTTATTTCTACATCATGTTCGACTTATTCCTCATGCATTCCATATCTACCTTGGTCTCCATATATCCCATATGAATTTCCACGAAGTTTTTTCAATATTGTCTTACATCATTCATGTAGACTATTATTTAGATGTGCAACTATAAAAACATATATGATTGATGTACTACTAATACGATGGTGCACCGATCACATTAGCACACAAAAAAAGTACTCGTAGTAACATATTACAAACAACGGTTTGGATATAATATATATAGGTAAATAAATACAGACAAGTACAATAATCTGCATCTTTTCAGAATACATGTTGAAATTGGTGGATTTTGGAGAATGGGAACAAATAAAAAGGTGGTTAAGTTGTTGTTGGTAGTTAGAAATGAGCATAGACCGGTTTAAACCAGTTTTCAGTCTAATTTTCTTTTTTAAAAATCTAGTTCTGACTGAAAATTAAAAATCAGTTTTTTTAGGACTAGACCGGTTTCAGCTCTATTTTTTGGCAGTTTTTCAGTTTTCACAGAATTTTAATCCAGTCCCATACCAGTTTCTGTTCTTTCTAGTCTTTTTTTTTCACAGTCGATATCTTTTTTCAATACTTACAATTTGAAAGTTCATTTATATTTAATCGAGATTTTATTGATAGTTAGTAACAACAAACTTCTAACGAAAAACATAACTTCATATTTCTTGGTGAGAATTTTTTGATATTAATAGAAAAATACAATAAATGTGAAGTACGAGTGAAAATAAAATGTATACACTTAAAATTGTTGATCAATTGATAAAATTAAAGAGATAAAAGTGTATAAATAAAGAGATAAAAATGTATCATATAGGAAATTTCTTGAATACTTAAATTATAAAAGAGAAAAAAAAGTTAAACATCAATAAATATACATAAGTAGCTTATGATATATTTTAGTTTTTTTCCAGTTTTGAACCAATTTTAGTCTTTTCTTAGTTTAAACTTATTTCAGTCCAGTTTTTAACCAGTCTTCTTACTGAAAGGAGAATTTTATTAGGATTGTCATGCAATTCTAGAACCAATCCAGAACCAGTTTCAATTTTAACTGGTCCTTTCCGGTCTAAGTTTTTCTAGATACGGTCTCAGTCCAATTCAGAACCAATTCCATTTTTAGATTGTTTCGCTCATCCCGATCGGTAGTTATAATGAAAGAACCTAGCTAGCTTCTAAATTAAGCCATCGATCAAGCAAATCATATAAATGTGGTAAAGTTTGTTTGAATTGCTGAGCTTATGATCATCAAAAGTCAACTGCCGGACATATCAAGTCGTTAGTCAATGTGCTCATTTTATTATATATATGCTATGACATGGATAGATTAATTTCATTAAAGCTACAAGAATATTAACATCATCATCATTATTATTATTATTATTATTATTATTATTATTATTATTATTATTAGCTTTAATTTTCAATTATTATGTTTAAAATAAGGGATAAGTATTTGTAAGTGTACTCAACTTTAGTAAAAAATCTATAGTACGTATCGAACGTATAACACTTCTATTGTATGTATCTATCTTTCAAAAATCTATATTGTATGTATTGAACGATATTTTTGATGATATGATGTGTCCTTCCTAAAATGTGTCACGTGACATCCATATAACTTAACACATCATCGAAAATACCGTCCAGTACATATAATAAAGATTTTTGATAGTCCGGTACATATTGTAACACCCCAAAATTTAAAGTATTATTTTGGTAAGAGTAAAACTAATTGTTTTAAGTTATTATTATTATAAGTGGTATAAAATAATAAGAACTGTGAATGATTTTTAAGTTCCAAACAACAACAATTACGGGAAGTAAAATTTATTACTACATACATATCTATTTATCTAATGTACGTACATATCCATACAAAGTTATAACCCACAAGGTTTGGGAAGGAAAAGAGAAAACGTAGGGGATCAAGGGGGCAATCAAAATCAGTTTCAAATACTTGAATTAAACTTAAGAACATTCAATTCCTAGCTTGTTGATAATTCCTAACAAAGGTATGATCTTGTTCTTCATGAATTTAACCTAGAAATGAGTTTTTAAGGGGTTTGAGTAATTGATGATTTCTAAAACGAAATTGAGCTTGGAATATGTTTAATTGATGTTAGTAAAGCTTAATAGTGATTGTTGTTAACACTAATACAAGCTAAAGGTTATGAATTTGAATTGTATTCATGGGGGTTTTGATGAACTAGCTTAAACTCTTGTAAATTAGTGATGATCCATTTTAATTACTAACTAATGGAGTTTATATGATGTTTTTGATGATGTTGTTGGGTTTATATCATAATAGAAGTTCAAATGATTAAAATGGATCATGATCATGAATGATGAGTTATGTTAGATTATCGTAATTACATGATAACTCACTTTAATTAAATATATAGAAGTTATTGTGATGATGTTTTTTTTTAGAACAGCAATAACTCACACACACCAACCAACCACGAATATTTACATTTTTCCACAAATATATACAATTGTCCACCCCTGGACTTGAACCTTCAACCTCTTGGTTGGAAACCTTCAACCTCGTGATGATGTTGATGGTAATTAAAGTAGTGATTCAAGTAATTAAACACTTGAATTTATTATGATTATGAAAAGTGAGGTTGTTGATGTAAGCAAAGTGGTGAGTTAAGTAATGAAATATTAGAAGTTAATATGATCATAAAAAGGGGATAAAGGGTTGTGGATGATGATCAGTGGATTATGATGATTATGGGTTGCTAAATGTATTGTTACATTGATGTGTTATATGATAGGTGATCAAAAGATATGGCATCCATAATCAAGTGTTAAATCGCGTATTTGCCTAAAAAGTAAAGGTGAGTGATACGGGGGTAAAATGGGTAATGGTTGTGTATTCCGGATTGCTTCCGAGCAAGAGGTGCATACAATCAAGTGAAGTATTGTGTGTATTTATATTATGGTTTATTGTTGAATCCCATATATTGTTGATTATTTATGTTGTTGCTATGGCACGTGATGTGAATACGTTTTAAGTGATTTGTGTTGAAAGAACTTGTTGATATGTGGAATAATGTGTAATGAGTAAAGTAATTAGATGGACGATTGTTGATTCAAGTAATGACATTAGCTTGATGATTAGTCAAGTAATGATTATTGGCATTAGCTTGATATTTAGCTAAGTAATGATTATTTGCATTAGCTTGATATTTAGCTAAGTAATGATTATTGACATTAGCTTGATGATTAGCCAAGTAATGATTAATGACATTAACTTGATGAATGATGTTGATTCTTATGAATTAACATGGTTATGTTGTTAAGGATCCTTGATATGTTGATGATGTAAGGTGAATAGTCAAGTAGTGCCATTGAAACAATGTGCACTAGCTTGATGAAATGAAATTAACGAAAAGAGAATAGCCAAGTAGTGCCATTGAGATAATGTGCACTAGCTTGATGAAATAATGAGGTTGATAAAATGAGTTTAGCCAAGTGGTGCCATTGAGATAATGTGCACTAGCTTGATGAATAAAAAAATTGATATATTAATTATTGTTAATAAAGGTTATGGTTGTTGGATTATTGTTAATGGATTATTCATTTAATTGGTCGTATGCTCACTAAGCGTTTTGCTTACCCTTTCAGTTGTTTTATGTTGTAGGTGCTTGGTTGGGTTGAACCAAATGGTTTAAACGAGTAGATCGTGGTTGCAAGAAAGTAGCGTGGAATGGAGCTTGCTTTTATGGTTAGATAAGCTCCTCCTTCTCTTGAATTATCGTTGTGAATTACCATTTGTGTAAATCGCCCAAAACACGATTTGTTGACATGAGTTGGTTAATGTGTCAAGTCCATAATGAATTTATGATTTACACATTTGACTTGGTAAAGTCAAGGTGGATGGTATAAGTCAATTGTTAGTAGAAAGGTTATATGTCATGAATTGTTAAGTGATGAAATATGGTCAAGTGTTGAAATTAAGTTTTTGGTTAAGATTGGTAGCAAGGTTGTCAAGATCGGGATCCTACATAGGATCGTTTTTGCCTTTGCAAGATCGGGATCGTAAGATCGAGATCGGGATCGTAGATCCTACCAAAATATGATTTTTTATACAAACATATTTAAATTCTTGTAGAAAACTACTGTTAGAGAAATTAATCTAACATTCAAACTTTTATATTCCTGAAGGGATGCAATTTGTCAACATATATTTCTCGAACGATAAACGTACTAAAACAAAAGATAGCGGCAAAGTACAATTGCACCAAAGTTTGAGAGCATATTACAAATGAAAATTCCTAATCGTTGTTTTTGAGGTTCTATACTTTTTCTTATGTTAATTTGATAATAAATGGGGAAACTGAACTTGAAACCAAATGTATGGTAAGTTTTGAGATAGGATTTTGAATACTTGTGGGCCATACAAGTCCAATTGTAAAAAAAAGGATAAAAAAATTAGCCCATTTGTAGGATCGGATCGTACAACGATCCTACGATCGATCCTACGATCCTACTCCGATCCTACCTCCTGACTGATCCTACTCCGGTCCTGCATGTTTTCCCTTGGTAGGATCGTAAGATCGTATGATCCTATGATCAGGATCGGGATCTTAACAACCTTGATTGGTAGTGACATATAGTTGACTACCTTGAATTTGAAATTTGGAGTTACAGTGATGACTGATGTTAAATTGTTGTTTGTTTTGCTAATGGGTTAAAATAGTGCCCAAACGGGTCGTCAAAGTGTGTTTATGTCAAAACGAGTCAAGACGGAAGTATGTTACTTTTTGTTATTGCCGTTGGAGTCAAAACGGTATTTGAAATGGGTTGGTAAAAAGTCCAGATTTGAAAACGTGTGGTTTGTAATATGACTTGTCCTAAAAAAGTGTTCGAAATGACCATAAATTGGTGACACGTCCGAAGTCTTCGTTATTGCAAATTTTGAAAAAGTGTAAAAAGGGAAACCTTCATTTTGGTATAGTGGAGGTGTATGCAAAATTTTAAGCCGTAACTCTAAACGAGTGAAAATTTATGTGCGTCCGAATTTGGGTCTAAAACCTGAGTTTTATGAGTTTTCAGCACTTCAGGATCAGTACGCGATCGCGTAGGGGGTACGCAATCGCGTACCAACCAAAGAAATGGTCACAGTGCGTTTTTAGGCTTAGTTACGCGATCGCGTAAGAGTTAGAAGTTCGCGTAAAAGTAGAAGTTCGCGTAAGGGTTAGAAGTTAGCGTAAGGGTTAGAAGTTAGCGTACCTAAAAAAAATAAAAAATTGGGGCGTTTCACATACAATATATAGATATATTATAAGTTGGATACATACTATAGACTTTTTACTAAAGTCGAACACATTTAAAAATACTTATCCCTTAAAATAATTATTGTTATTTTACTTCAAAGTTGTAAGGAAAATACATGCTTCATTTTTCTTTAGACTAGCCTTTTACCCGCGCAATACAGAGGCGACAAAAGATTTTGCTCATAATAGGTTTATTTAACGACATGTCGTACTTTAGTAAAGGGTAAAACGATAATACTATTCCAATTTGACCATTATTTTATATGCATTATATTTCAAATGATTCTACATGACAGTGATAATTCTCGACACCACTTGAAATTTTGTACAAAAATGAATGAGGAAGAGTTGTATTCTCAAGTCTTAACCCGCCGACTCGTTTAATTTATCTTATTGGGTTTGGGTTAAAATCCAGGTCAACGGGCTGGCACATCAACCAAAACAATGTAGGTCGTATTCGAGTTGGTTACTTTTGACTCGTTCACCCGTTTATCAAATTATTTTCAGGTTTAGATTGTGAACTTTAGACCCGCAAACCTAACTCGGCCCACATTGCAATCCCTAATTATAATAATTAAAAGTTAAAAGAAAATTAAGATACAAATATCTAATATAGTTATAAAATGCTTTCAGTTATGCATTTAACGTTGTATAACTAATATAGTAATTTCTACTTTTTTCAAAATCATAATGGTCAAATCCGTTATATAGCAGCGGTATATTAACTTTTATATATACTTGAATTCACTTTAAATGCTTAAGTATTGAATAAAATATTTAAATGTGAATTTAATAAATTTTAAGAATTTCTTTTTTATACTTTAAAACTTGTGACGGATTCTTAATATATTAGTATAAAAGATATAAAAAATAAAGGTGAAGTATAATTCGTAGATAATATATGATTTTTCATTGATACTTATATTAAAACAATCTTAATATACATTTAAATATTCATTAATTTTTATATAAGTTATGAAAAAGATAAATATTTATGGGGTTACATTTGTAACCGATAAATAATTATGAGATATTAATTTGTATAAATAAATTGCATTAAATATAAGTGTTCAAAAGTTGAGAATGATAGTTAAAATGGTATAATAGTAATTTATTATTACTCCTTTTAAGACAATGTCTCAAACATTTTATAATATAGTATATATATATATATATTAAAACACTAGCGTTACGTTATTTCATTAGCATTATGTAAAACAGAAGAATTTATTACCTTATCTGAACATGCATGTGTAATCGAGCATATATATTACGCTTACAAAGTACTGTTTCGTTAAAGATAATTATAAGAAAAAGTGGCCAGTAAAGGTATTTAATTACCGACCATACAGAGAAGATAAAGTTGCTGATGGCGTCTTTTGCTTTGACAAATTCACATCAGATAACCCCAATAGCAACACCGGCGGCGCTGAGTACGATGCCACAGGCATTTTTGAGGGAAGTATAGGCAAAGAAGCTTCAGAGTTTAGTATTTGAATCACTTGTCTTATCGATGGTCGATGTTCAGGGTTTGGGTGCACACACCATAACCCAACCGTCATCACACACTTGATTTCTTCTTCCACAAAATCTGACCCTAGACGCGGATCAACTGCTTTTAAAAGAGTCCCCATGCCGTAGAGTTCCCAAACCCATTCAACTAACCTTATTCTATCTTCTTGAGCCACGTTGTCTATAGGTTTTCGTCCGCACGCTATTTCCATTGCAACAACTCCAAAGCTAAACACATCCGATTCTTTACTTGCTTTGCCCGTCACAAAACATTCAGGAGCCATGTAACCCCTAGTTCCAGCCAACGTTGTTGTCTTATAGCCTTTCTCATGATCAACCAACTTAGCTAACCCAAAATCACCTAGCTTCACGTTGAAATTTGTGTCCAACATCACATTACTCGATTTGATATCTCTATGCAAAACACATTGCTCCCATTCTTCATGTAGGTACAACAAAGCAGAAGCCAGACCATGAGCAATTTTATACCGTGTGTCCCATGTCAACAAGCTTTTTCCTTTGAAGAGATGTAAATCTAAACTTCCATTTTCCATATATTCGTATACAAGCAGGAGTTCTCCTTTCTGGTGGCACCAACCGGTGAGTTGCACCAAATTTTTGTGCCTTAACCGGCTAATGATCCTTACTTCCGATGCAGACTCCTTAATCCCTTGTTTGGAAGTCTTTGACACCCTTTTGACTGCAACGTATGTGCTTGAATCTGTCAGTAAACCTTTGTAAACCTCACCGAAACCTCCTTCTCCAAGCTTCTCCTTCTCTGCAAAGCCAGCAGTTGATCGAGCTAATTCAAGGTAAGAGAATCTTCTAGGCCCAGTTGCCTGCATTTCAAATTCATTGTTCATCTCCACAGAAAATTTAAGTTCCTCAACTTCATCTTCATATTTTTTGTTTTTCCGCCAGAAAACAAATGCAAGTATAGCTAAAAAGGCAACTAGAACAGATAGTCCAGTTATTAACCCCAATACTATATGTCGCATGCTCTTCTTTTTCTGGGTTGGTGGTACCCTCTTCTTTCGATCTATATCTTCTGAGCTATTGGGTGGTGTTAACCCTATCTTGTTATCAACTTGTAAATTAGAACTAGTAAAATACCAATCTTTTACGGTATTTTTCTGATACGAATCTGCGCCAGTGGAAGCTGAAAACCCGAAATAAACCCATTCAGGCAACACGTCCCTAAGATCAATATTGTAATAAAGACCATCTTGCCTTTCAACTCTATTGTTTCTAAAATTAGTGAAGGAGACACTAAGATTTTTTGAATTAGAATCGTACTCTATCCAAGCTTGACATCGTCTTCCATTAGGTATTATAACAGAAGAAAGATTGTTAATATCGATACCTACATGCTCATTTACTGAATGGTTATCCCAAGTATTTAAACCAAAAGTATCAAACTCCACTGCAACAAATCGATACATATTGACCATTAGTGTTGAATCATATGGAAGACCCATTCTGCCTGCTAAGCCATATACCTTATTATCCTCAGCAAGGAAGAATGTGAGGCCATCAGCATGACGAGGTTGGGGATATGAATCAATCACAAATGAGAAACTGGTAGAAAAGCTTGTTAGATCACCAGAGGCCTCGTCCCAAAGATGAAGCCTTTCTATGTATGTCGCACCGCCACTATACCACGTCTTATTTGGACTCTTTCTTTCAGGGGTCATTTGGATTCCGCCATCGGAGATGTCAGCTTGACCCCCTAATGTGAAATTGTCCCGAAATTTTGGACTAATATTTGTTAAATTGAAAGTAAGTGAAGCTGCGTACGGAATTAACAATAGAGAAAAGCATATTAAGATGGCCATGATTCTGGAGTATGGAAACAAAATTAGCTTTAATCTAACACAATTTGTTTACTGAGCTTATGATCATTATAAGGACAACAATTGAAGTGGAGTACGTTTTCTGTTATTCTGTAAGTCTTAGTCCACTGCAGGCCGGCCTTATCAAGTCTTTAATTAGTCGGTCAATATGTTTTTTTTTATGATGCTCTGACATGGTTAAATTAATTTCTTTAAAGTTATAATGTCGTCAATCAAGTTTGACTCATTCGTTGCAGTGGTAGAACCCTAGCGGTCTTACTGTCTTAAAGAATAAAGATGGAGAGGTAAATGTGTAGGGTTGCTTTGTTCGCGGCGAAAATGGTATAACTCGTTTTCACGTTGCTGATATAGATACAAAATATTTTAGATTAATTATACTTGGTCAATAAAATTGAATAGGTCACATACTCAATTTTAAATGGTACGTAGTTGATTCTATCATTTACCCATTTAAAATGTTAAATCTTTTAACTTTATTAAAAAATTGTGTGTATTAGTACTTATTAGGGTTGACAATGGTCACTCGATCCAGTGAATATCCATTTGGTCCACCTCATGATGGATATGGATGATTTAAATGTATAAATAGTGGATATGGATGTGGATGATTAGTGGATTGGATTTGGATGATAATTTATTATCCATAGATTTATCAATTTTCACCCTAAATACATTATACATATATTAATATATACAAATACACATATACGCATATACATTTACATATCCTCACGTACACACATATACCATAAACCATTAAAATGTTATCAAAGAGTAGGGTCGTAAAAGATATAATTATGTGTATATTTATAAATTCAAATATTAAAGTACCTAATATATATTTGAGAGTTTAATGCATTATTAATAGCAAATCGAAATGTATATATCAATTGCGCCGATTCCAAATTTTGCTTCCAACCTATAGTGAAATCACAATCGACGATAGATTACAATCAAAACATGCATGAGTAACCAATAAACATGGATATTACACATTTACATTTGTCAAAACTCATGTTTAATTGTAACCGTGACAATTATGCTCTATTGAGATAATTGTTATACGTTTATTAACTGTAATCTCTAATGTTGCGTAGTATTACTAACATTTATTTTAGTATCATTTCATATTTGTAAATATTTAAATATTTTTTTATAATATTCATTTGATATCCATTAACCCGCTTATGGATATGGATGAGTATACTGAAATTTAATGGACATGGATATGGATGAAAAAATTTAAATAGATATAGATCTGGGTATGGCATCACCTGTCCTGTATCCGATCCATTCCTAGTAGTTACCGGTTACATATTTTGAGCAAGAGAAGTAGTTCTCTAGAAAAACAGGGGCGATCCAACTCATTAACTTAAGTTAATCGAATGGGCTCAGTCCATCCAGCCCAACAATGTCAATGTGTTTGTTTATCGTACTAGGCCACCTAGCCCTGATTATATTTGGCCCCCTATCTGGACGTACATTCCCGTATCGATTCCGATCCGACGGCCACCGGATTCATGCTGACTGGTGACGCCGACTGCTAAGTTCGTAAGGCGATGACGGCTGTGCTCCTAAATCGTTAATTATGACGGGTAATCTTAATTCCAAAATCCCTTAATTTTGTTGTGGAATCTTAATTCTGTTTTTACCCACTTTATATTGTATTTTTTTAATTTAAATTCCAAATTCCAATTCCATGTCTCTGTTCACGTGACGTCATTTTAAAAATTGCCCTTATTTCTCCAGCTCACTAATCGAATCACCTTTAATGTGTTGTCAAATATTTGCACCCAAACACAAATTATAATCTGAGTGTTAAATTTTAATTCGATTATGTTTTACTATGTTCCGAGGGCTTAATAATGTACCTCAATTGAAAATGCATCATTAAAGATGATATGAAGAAGAAAACGTACATGTTGAAGTTACTCGTACATTAGAGACACCCAGCAAAGGTATTTAACGACCATATAAATAAGATAAAGTTGCTGATGGTGTTTTTTGGTTTGACAAGTTCACATTAGAGACGCCCAATAAGGCCACCGGCATTTTTGAGGGGAGTGTTGGCACGGAAGCTTCAGAGTTTAGTATTTGAATCACTTGTTTTATCCATGGACGATGTATTGGGTGTAGACTGTAGACCCAAGCACCATAATATCCCACCGTCATTAGACATTTGATTTTCTTCTTCCTCAAAACTTGACCCTAGACGTGGGTCGGTCAACCGCTTCTAAAAGAGTCCCCATCCCGTAGAGTTCCCAAACCCATTTGAGTAATACTCGTAATATTTTATTTTCTTGAGCCGTGTTGTCAATAGGTTTTCGCCCACATGCTATTTCCAGTGCAACAACTCCAAAGCTAAAAGCTAAAAACATCTGATTCTTTACTTGCTTTGCCGTCACAAAACATTCAGGAGCCATGTAACCCCTAGTTCCAGCCAGCGCCGTTGTCTTATAGCCTTTCTCGTGGTCAACCAACTTAGCAGACCCAAAATCACCAAGCTTCACATTCAAATTTGAATCCAGCATGACATTACTCAATTTGATATCTCTATGCAAAACACATTGCTCCCATTCTTCATGCAGATACAGCTGAAGCTAGACCATGGGCAATTTTGCACTTTGTGCCCCATTAGCCTTGAAAATATGTGAATTAAATGGAAGACCCATGGCGCCACCTAAGCCATATACCCCGTCATCCTCAGCAAGCATGGAAGAATGTGAGGCCATCAACATAACGAGTTTCCAGGTAGGAGAAACCGGTAGAAAAGCTTGCTAGCTCACCAGAGGTCTTGTCTAGGGATGGCAATCGTTACCTGATCCAACGGACATCCACCCGATCAGATCCACTAATTAATGAAGGATATGGACGATGTCATTGGATGTATAGTAGATATGGATCGGATGTGGATGATTAGTGGATCGGATGTGGATGATACATTGTCATCTACGGATTAATCCATTATCACCCGAAATTCACATACATGATTTGATGAATATAAATATACAATTATATGACCATATATATAAATAAATATACATACATCTACATATATATACACTAAATTAAATGTCAATAAATCATTATTTAAATAAATTATATGGTTCTTATATCTTAAATCTCCAATATATTTTATATTTTCTCTCATTATTTTTCGCTATGATATTTTAAGCAAAATCAAAAGGCCTACATCTCTACAAATAATAAATACTGGCAAGTTAAATTTTAATAATTTCCACTATACAACGAAAGTCACTAACAAGTGATAAAGAACGATGAAACCATTTTCTAGATAAAAAGAGTAATCAATGATAAAGGTTTAAGTTATAATCAAGAACTACATTTTGTTTATATTTATAATGAGTTATGTTAAATTATGATACGAACATATTACATACTAAGCCCATATCAAGCGTGTAGAACTCACTCCCAAAAGCTAGCCTGTAGGAGGAGGAGACACTACACTCATAAGCCAACAATCAATCCTATAATTGGCCGATGTGGGATCGTAACAATACCCCACGCTTCGAAGACCCAACGTCCACGTTGGTCATGACAATGTTGGTCATAGTTGGCACCCTCTTTTTGGGTCCAAGCCACCACTCCATAGGCCACCACTCTGAGGTGTTGGAACCTCGAAAGATGGGGATGGCTCTGATACCAATTGGTACGAACATATCCCATACTAAGCTCATATCAAACCATAAGTGTAAGTGTGGAACTCACTCCCAAAAGCTAGCTTGTAGAAGGCGGGGACACCTACAATCAATTTCATACTTGGCTGATGTGGGATCGTAACAAATTACCACAACGTTTACAGATTCTTATGATAAAGTTATACAATACTTTTATTTGCTGCTAATATATTGATTTCATTCTAAATTAAGAAGTATATTTACTAAATTTTGAAATATCCAATCGATATCCATTAACCCGTTTAATCCATTGCATATGGATGGATGATTTGAAAATAAATGGATATGAATATGAATATGGACAAAGAAAAATAAATGGATATGGATGTAGACTCTTGTCCCAAAGATGAAAAGATGAAGCTGTTTGATGTATGTCGCTCTGCCACTATACCATGTCTTATATGTACCTTTGTTTTCAGGGGTCACCTGGATTCCATCAACACAGATTTAAGTGTCGCCATATAATGTAAACATGTTCCCAGAATCTGGACTAATATTTGTCAAATTGAAAGTAATTGAAGCTGCGTACAAGATCATGAACAACATAAAATGGCCATGATTCTAGAAAAATGGGAACGACATAAGGTGAACTTAGAATGAAGGAGGGTGCTATTTGTTTAATGAGTTATTTACAGTATTCACACGTATGCATGCATGGCTAGAGTTTGAAGTTAATAAGTCTCTATGTTTTAAATATTATGTTTTATTTAGTAGATAGAATTGGGAGTTTTGTTTGACGGGATATCATGCACATATTACGTGAAAAGAGTATGATGGGTCAACTATTTTACCAATTGTTTAGGAGTAGTTTGATGCTTTTCTGTTTTTTGCTACGTATGTGTAAGGCTATATATTAGCGTTTCCTTTGCAAAAATAGGTTAGTTTTAAAAGAGTTTGTAAAAATAGGTTATTTACATATGAGGGACCCATGAACATTCTTTCTTCTGTACTTTTTAATTCATAAATTTACATAAACACCCTTATAATTGTATGTAATAGATTTTACGTATTTCATTCTAATAGAAAAACTATTTTTAAGAAAGAGTCAGTTTACTTTTTTAAGAATTTATACATCTATGTACTATAATTTACAGTTTATATCCAAATTAATAATCATATCTCAACTACCCAACTACATGTCTCTAATATACATACCAACCACACTTGTTTTGTATTCATTAACTTATCTTCAATGCATCTGATTCTTTTATAACATTAAAATCAATGATAGCTATTGTACAATCACATATACTCAATACATCTATGAACTACATTAAAATCACTAGACATTCTAATATCCACTGCCAATTTGCATCTTTCGATTTTATTGTATTCCAACTACACTCAACATTCATTCATGTCTCTTACCAACCACACTTTCAAGACCAAAAAATATCCCCTCATTTCTACTTAGAATTTCCAAATACTCACTGTTAAGTTTTTTCTTTCAATCAACGAAACAATTTCATATTTTCTTCTATGAACTAATTAATAATGTCACCAACAAATAAAAGTTTTGTTGATCTCCTTCGTAGTTTTACACCCGGTCATTCAAATGTACCATGTGATGTTGAGCAAGTTAATGAATATGGATTTGACGAACGCATATCACACAGTGAAGATAATAGTGAACCGTGTGATGTTGAAGATGATTCGGATGATGATAATGAAGTTACGAACCAGCCATACTCTCAAGGTGTAACGGATTTTATGAATAATGTTGGCAATGCAGGGGATGATAATGTAAGAGATTTTGAAGACAACATGCATATTGATTTATGGAGTGAGTTAGAAAAGAATATTCGGTTAGGGATGCAATTTGAAAGTAAAAAACAAGTGAAAAAGGCAGTGACACTTTGGTCGATCGCCCGAAATAGAGAATTCAAAGTTCTTGAAAGTAAAAGTAGTCTATGGGTAGCCCAATGCAAGAGTGTCAAACGAGATAACGCAGAAAGTTCCAGTAGCTTTCAATATACACCAAACTGTGAATGGTATGTTCGTGCGATAAAAAAGAAGAATCATCATACATGGCAGATTACACGTTGGGTTGACACACACAATTGTTTTGGAGCATGCATTGGTAATAATAATAGAAATCTGAATTCTGCTACGATTGCATCTTACATCTTACACTCAATTGAAAAAGATGTTGCATATCCGGTGAAAAATATTCAAGCAGATATCAAAAACACTTTAAATGTTGATGTATCTTATTGGAAGGCATGGATACCATCGTTTCTGTCTCCGACATATAAGAAGTAATTTCATGAATAAGTTCAAGAACTCGAGCCTCAAAAGGTTGTGTTGGGCTATTGGGAGCACCACACAGGAAAGGAAATTTGTTCGATACAAAGGAGCAATAAAAGCAATAAATGCACTACGCGGAGCTAGACAACTACCAATCAAGGCTTGTATCGATCTTACCTTTAATAGGACTGTGCAACTTTTTCGAAAGCATAGTGACATTGCAATGAACTGCAATACACCTTTACCATCTCGTATGTGGCGCATGTTCAATAACCGTGATGCCCATGCACAAAGTCATACAATATCCGAGTTTAACTACAATGAAGGTGTTTACAGAATCATCACGAAGTTACGTATAAATGATACGGGTGGAAATACACACACTATATATTATTATCAGCAAATGTGCACGTGTGGTAAGTGGCAAATGGAAAGATTTCCATGTTCTCACGCTCTTACTGTTTGTCGTCATAGAGGGGATAACCCTCTAACAATCATTAACACGGTGTATACTACTGTAACGTACAGACAACAATATCAATCAGATTTTGCACCAATTGCTCACGTTGATTATTGGTTAGATGCGGGATGGAAGATTCAAGCCGATAACTCAAAGATTTCTGTTCGTCCAGGAAGGAAGCGTGCAAGTAGAATTCGTAATGAGATGGACATTCGAGACTCCGACGAACCCCGTAGATGCAGACTATGTCACGAACCCGGTCATAATAGGAGCACTTGTTCAAATTCTCAACCAAGATTTAACACGACGTAAGATGCACTTTTTATTGACTATGTTGTACTAGATAAATCATCTGTTTGTGGTTGTAAAATTCTATCGTGTTAAATTAGTTTTGTTTAAAAGAATTCATATTGTAATTTTTCTATTATGTTGCTAGTTTTAAGCTAAAACGCTACTGCATGAACTTCAAAAAGTACTGCATGAGATGTTGAATTACATATTCAAGTTATACTATGTGTTAAAATTAAAAAATTTAACCATATAGTAATAGAATAATAGTCTACGAAGAAAGATAAGGTAAAAAAAGTGAAATAGTGAAATATTAGATAAGTGTAGGGGTTGTATATAAAATTTTAAAATTAAAAGGTGACTTGCCAGGAATCTTTTGTGGGACCCTTGGTCCAACTTCATCTACGGAAACCTATTTTTGCAAACCCATTTGAAACTAACCTATTTTTACAAAGTATATTGAAAAGTACCCTATTTCTACAAAAAAACTCTATATTAGCCCCTTTCCCATCAAGTAATTAGATCATCTCTATCTTTATTCTATTCACATACAAGATTATTATTATCTCTCTCCATCGTTTTTAATAAATCCATAACCCAATTCATAGTTACTGTTTCTAAGTTTCGTATTTATCTTACAGGTGCGTTTAGTTATGGAAAACTCCTATACTTTTCTAAATAATTTATTTAAAAAATATAAAAAAATAGAAAATGTGTTCAAATCTGAGTTTTTCAAAAAAACTTTTATAAGAAAAGGAAAATCCTTATTTTCCTTTTTACAACTAAAAATTTGAAATCTTTTTTTATTAGTTTTCTAAGTTTCCATTTCTACTATTTTTTGAAAAAAGGAAACTACATCTCTCGCATTTGAATGCATTTAGGGTGCGTTTAGTTGTGGAAACTTTTCCACAATTTTCCATCTCCAATTTTCTAAAATATGACAAGAGTTTTTGTTTTCTAGAAAAGTGTTGAAAATTTAGAAAATATGTTCAAAAGTTGATGTTTTTCCATTTTGGAAAAATGTTGTTAAAGAGAAGGTTTTTGAAAAATTTTAGAAAAATGGAGAAGTGGGTACAAAGGAAAAAAAATGGAAAACTTGAAATCATGGTTTTCCAACTTCAAGTTATGGGATGGAAAAATAAGTTTTCCATTTTCTTGAAAAACTTTTCCGGAAAATATCCATCTTGAACACGTTTGATAATTTTCCACTTTTCTAAGAAAAATTTTCTGGAAAAGTGGTATATTTTTCTTCAACTAAGCGCACCCTTAAGTTTTCAACGCTTTTATAGAGAAATAAAAGACTCTCAATTTCCTACAAAAACAAAAAAGGAAAAATAAGGAAATTTTTTCATAACTAAACGCGCCGACTTTTCTGTTTAGCCATCTATCAAGGCATCAAGCAGATAATATTTATGGTGAAGTTTGTATTTATCTGGTAAAGTTTGTTTGATGAGCATTGATTGTCAAAAGGACAATATTTTGAAGACTTAATTAGTCAACTGCTGGCCTTATCAAGTTTTTATAGTCAATCTGCAATCTACTCCGTTAATTATGGAGTATAAAATTAATATTATCGTATCGTGTTTTAAGCCAATAATCTTCAGTTCGAAGTTTCTAGGTAAATGCTTAGCGTTGACAAGTATGTTATCTGAACGTATGTGACTACAGTCTAACAAAATGTAGTACGCGTCATTAGATAAATATTGTATGCAAGTAACTTAACATATCAAAGTTATATATATGCATACATTTGTATGAAATAAGTTTTATAGTTATCTATGAGATGTATTTAAAAAGCCAATGTTAAAAGTGCAATAGATTATAAGGGTATATACTAATAATATAGATAAAAAAAAAACAAAAAAAAAAAATTTTAAAAAGAAAGAAAAAAAACAACAACGATGGGGTCATGGGGGATATGAACTGTTAGACTTGAGAACTGTTTTAGTGTTTTACATTTTTAAATGCAAGTACAGTAAGCCAGCTAGCATTACCAAAGAGGTACGTACTAAAAAAATCAGCTGTGATTAAATCACCCTCATTTCCAACACTGACCATGTGAGTATGAACTATGCCGTAGATTGCTTTAATATATCCACATTAGAGACGCTAATTGAAGATTGATTTTGGACGATGGTAGTGACACCAAATAACTACACAGAAAGAGCCAAGTATGATGCCACTGGCATAGTTGATGGTAGTGTAGGCCAGGAAGCTTCAGAGTTCAATACTTGAATCACTTGTCTCATTGATGGACGAAGTTCTGAGTCAGGGTGGACACACCATAATCCAACCGTCATCAGACACTTAATTTCTTGCTCGTCAAAATCTAACCCAAGACGTGGATCGACCGCTTCTAACAGAGTCCCAGTTCCATAAAGCTTCCAAACCCATTCTTTTAACCATATTTGACCCTCTGGTGCCGTATACTCAAAAGGCATTCTCCCACATGCAATTTCCAATGCAACAGCCCCGAAGCTATAAACATCTGATTCTTTGCTAGCCTTGCCCGTCATTGCACATTCAGGAGCCATGTAGCCCAAGGTTCCAGCCAACTTAGTTGTATGAGAGCCTTTCTCATGGTCAACCAACTTAGCTAACCCGAAATCACCAAGCTTTGCATTAAAATTTGAGTCCAACATCAAGTTACTTGACTTGATATCTCTATGCAAAACACATTTCTCCCATTCATGATGTAGATAAACTAGAGCAGAAGCTAAGCCACGGGCAATTTTGTACCGTGTGCTCCAAGTCAACAAACTCTTTCCCTTAAAAAGATGTAAATCTAAACTACCATTTTCCATAAACTCGTAAACAAGCATAAGTTCGCCTTTCTCGTGGCACCAACCCTTGAGTTCCACCAGATTTTTATGCCTCAGTCGGCTAATGATCTTGACTTCTGATGCATACTCCTTATTCCCTTGTACAGACGTCTTCGACAGCCGTTTAACTGCCATATGCTTGTCTTGATCTTTAAAGACACCTTTATAAACCCCTCCAAAGCCTCCTTCCCCAAGCTTGTTTGTCTCTACAAAGCAAGAAGTTGCCTGAACTAATTCACGGTAAGAGAATCTTTTAGGCCCGATGTCCATTTCGAAATCTTTGTTCATCTCTATAAGAAATGCATCTTCTTCCACTTCTTCTCCTCTGTTTTTCTTCCTCCACAAGAAAAAGGCAAAGATGGCCAAAATAAGTACAAGAAATAACCCACCAGCTAACAATCCCACTACTAATCCTGTACTGTGGCTCGTGGTTGGTGGTTGACTCGTGGTTGTCGGTAGGCTCGTGGATGGTGTTACGGCCTTTACTTCATCAACCTGTAGTTTCGAACTGCTGAAATTCCAAGATTTTACAGTGTTTTTCTCAAACTGATCGCCAGTTGCAGCAGAAAAGCCAAAAATTACCCGTTCCGGCAACACTTTCCTTAGATCAATGATGTGATCAAGTTCAATTACACCATACACAGCATTGGAGACTAAAACATTAAGACTTTTCGAAAAAGAATCATACTTTATGGACGCTTTATTCTCTGCTCCCCCTTGTACAGAACAGTCCCATTGCTGAGATGGTATAGAAGTAAGAGAGTTAACATCGATGCCTACATGCTTCTTATACATGGTAATATTGGTAGGGTTGTCCCACTTATTGTTCCCAAAAGTATCAAATTCCACCGCCACAAAAGGATATGTCATGTTATAAGTAGCGTCATCAACCGGAAGCCCCAAAGCTCCACCGCTCGTTATCTGCGTATTATTTTCAGCTAGAAAGAATGTTAGGCCATCAGCAAAATTGATAGACCCTTTTGAATCAATAACGAATATGAATTCAGTATCAAAGCTGGCTAACTCCCTAGAGGTTTTGTCCCAAAGATGAAGCGGTTTGAAGTATGTTGCCCGGCCAGCGAACGTGCTCGAATCGTTACGTCTGTTTTCTGGGGTCACCTGGAGTCCTTCGTCAGATGCATAAGCTCCTTTGTCAAAATGGAACACGTCATTAAATTTTGGACTAATATTTGTAAGATTGAAAGAAATTGAAGCTTCATAAGGAGGGATTAAGACGAGAAGAAAGCATGCCATTAATAAGGCCATGATAAGATTATGAAAACTTAATTGCTGCTAATTAAACAAGTTGCCAACTAATTAAAATGAAGTAATTCAATTGGGCATCATCTACCAAGCAAATTAAATTTGTTGGATCGAGACAGATGATGAGAATTTTCTTTGTTGAGTCAACCGGAGGCATATGAGAAGTCTTTAGTCTGTCAACATGACATGTGCAATATGGTCCCTCTTCTCAGGCTTTTAACTGTTAAATCTTTGGTTTGATTGGAACTATATCTTTAGTCAAAAAAATTATATATTCTTTTCTATTTTTGTTTATACTTTATTATACCTCATTTCATCAACTTTTTTTTTGATGGGAGCTGATTTTGGCAGGTAAGTTTTTACTTGTCACAAGGAAACAGTACAATTGTTTATGTCTATAGTACAACTGGTTAATGTTTCCTTGTGACAAGTAAAAGTTTACTTGCCAAAATCAGCTCCTTTTTTATAGATTGAAAAAGTTACGAATTTCCATGGAAAAATGTTTTTCAAGACTTTTTTTCGATGAAAACACTAATATATTAATATTAATTAATCAATATGAGATGAGAGTACATGTTTGGTTAATCATATGGACGCACGACTTGGAGCTATACCTTTTCGGATTTTCTCATTCATGTGTGCAAGACCTTTAATTTAGAAGATGCACGCATTAAAAAAAAAAGAAAAGAAAAGAAAAAGAATAAGAACGATAGTCTTACTACATTGATTAAACATTATATCCAAGAATTTGACGCGATTTGTGTTGTTTTATGATTTTGAAAAGGAAAAAATTAGATTAAAAACAGTTTTCAAACATCTTAAAGTTGGTAGTTTGCTTAAGATAAAATAACTAATAATAATGATAATAAATTTAAAGTCTGGCTAATAGTTTTTATTCGATTATGTTTTACTAACTTTATAAGTTTAATCGATTTTTTTTTTGTTTAAAACAACTGAATCTAAACAACTAGTTCTATGACCCGTGACTACACGGGCTTTAATATAGTCATGGAACAAAGATATAACTTTATTTTAGAATGAAAAAAATGTAATGAAAAATAAAATTATAAGATTATAAGTTCTGTAAGTATAAAATAAATATATAGATAAGTTATCATAATGATATTTTCTTTCTTGAGTCAATCGGAGGCATATGAGAAGGGTGATTATCCCTATACCACTCATTTTTCTTCATACACCATCAACTGTGCTTTACAAATTTGTACGGTACAACTTTGTAAAGCACAATTGGTGGTGTATGGAGAAAGATGAGTGGTGTAAGGATCAATCCCCATATGAAAAGTCTTTAGTCTGTCAACATGACGTGCAATATGGTCCCTCTTCTCAGGCTTTTAACTGTTAAATCTTTGGTTTGATTGGAACTATTAGCGCATCTTTTGTCAAAAAAATTATATTCTTTTCCTTTTTATTTTATTATACCTCATTTCATCAACTTTTTTTTATATATTGAAAAAGTTACTAATTTCAATGGAAAAATGTTTTTCAAAACTTTTTTTCGATGAAAACACTAAGGGTGTGTTTAGTTGTGAAAAATTTTCCACAATTTTCCATTTCCAATTTTCTAAAGAAAATAGTTTTCTAGAAAAGTGTTGAAAATTTAAAAAACGCGTTCAAAATGTTGGAAAAGTGGATTTTGGAAAACTAGTAATATCTTGGAAAATTTGAAAAAGAGGGGGGAAGTTTATAAAGGAAAATTTGGAAAAGTGGGAGGGAGTTGTTTTCCACCTCCAAGTTATATTTTGGAAAAGTAGATTTTCCATTTTCTTGGAAAATTTTCTCAAAAAACTTCATTTTGAACGCGTTTTCCACTTTTCAACTTTTCTTGAAAATTTTTTCTGAAAAACTCTCATTTTTTCTACAACTAAACGCACCCTAATATATTAATATTAATTTTTTTGTTTTTGTTGACCCTATTTTAGTGTCTATTGCGATGTTTCTACATCATTTCCAACTACCTTCGTCTACATCCCAGCTGATTTTCTACGAAGTTTTATCAATATTACTTTACATGTAAATTATTATCATATGTACAGAGACAAAAATATCAACTAACATTCTTATTTAATTACAAACCACTTTACTAAATAATTTTTATTATAGTAACTTTTTTTGTCTAGATCAATAACGTAGCCAGGAATTTAGTCTCCGGGACCGAATATTAACTTCAAATGAAAAGAAAAAGTTTATGACGCTTTGTACTTGTAAAAACAAAAAATATTCTAAACATGTTCTTAGCTTACATATGTTCCCTATCGTGTCTACATGTTGATGCATGCATGCTACTCCATTTGAAGTAAAAAATGTTGATTAGAGAACTTGAAACTGTAGCCTCCTGATCGCCATTTAACTCGAATCAACCTTGATATAAGAGGACATGCCATTCACTCTCTTCTCTGCCCTCTTCGCGTGACATATTAGATTGAATTAATAGCACATATTTCCAAAGTACGGTCTAATCGATAAAAGATTAATACATGTAGTAATAAACAACTACAATTTTATTACCGTATCTTTTCAGAATGGGAGGTGATAAATCCATGCTACTACAAAAAAAAAAAAGGCTTTTAGTGACGGCACATGTCGTCGCTATAAACCCACATGTCGTCGCTATATCTCATTTAGCGACGAAAAAATCGTCACGGTGCGCTGTCGCTATATCTTTGTCTCTAAAAGGTTATAGCGACGTTTTTAGCGACGACAATAAAGAGGGTCTTACTTACGCCAAAAAAAATAAAAAACTTGTTGCGACAATAATGTCATCGCTATGTCGTCGCAAAAAAAATTTATTTATCATTTTATTTATTATTTATTTTCTTAATAAAATCAAAATAAAAAGAAAGTGAAAACCAATTTGCGACGATATCACGACGACAAAATCGTTGCTACAAATGAAAATTGACCAAATAATGTTCCACTTATAGTGACTACATAGCGACGACAATGTCGTCGCTATAAGTGAACCAGCTTACAGAACTGCTGTATATTCTGCTTTCCACCCGGATTTTTTCGGGCACCATTACGGAACCTGCACCTGTTTTTCCACCGCATCAACAACAACAATAACAATAACAAAAACATCAACAACAACAATCCTAATTTGAAACGATTACCAAATCCTAATAGTTCAACACGATTACCAAATTATCTCTACCATAGTTCAACACAATTATCAAACGATTACCAAATCCTAACGCTAGTTCAACACAAGTTCAAGGTAGCTAGCAATCCGAATAGTTTAAAAGTTATCTAAGTTATAGTAGGAAATAGTTAATGTTTTGCAACGACACATAATCAATCAACCCGAACTCTCACCACTTTCATAGTCACCTTCCCCGTCACCTTCTTCCTTGCTTTCTTCTTCCTCGTCATCTTCTTCCTCAACATCAATAATAGGCGGTTGTATTTTCAACGCCTTGAAAAGAGGGGCAGTGTGGGCCGTCATTCTAGACTCCATCTGTGACATCATCTGCTCAACCTCGGACTGCGTATACGTACAACGCTGGCTATTGTGGGAGCCCGAACTCGAAGAATGAAATGACTAGGGCAACTTTTGTCCTATTCCACGCTGCCAGCCACGGCAGGGACCTAGGACAGACTCCATGATTGCTTCGGGCATCTCTCTTTTGCTTCATTAATTTCTGTGTGGTTACAAAACAATAATAATCAATGTTATATAATGAGGATGTTATATATTATTTGATACGTTAAGTAAAAATAATTACTTACATATTTATCATCCGCCTCCGTGCAAAGTTTACCCTTATGCATTCGAAGACGAGCATATTCTTCAATGAGACTCGGTGGCTCATTTGTATCCTTGTTACGCTGTAAACACATGAAATAATTAAATAAAGTGCTATATAGAAGTATATGTAAAGACTAGAATTTATAGATAAAACAACTTACATTCTCATATCGAGCCTGAGCCAGTGACTTACTCCCGGTGTGAACCACTATCGTCTGTTTCGCCTTAACAGCCTTGTTTGCAACTGACCTTCTAACATACGTCGGGTCATTGATGTGCTCCACAAATTTCTCCCAATTTTTGGCAGGCATATTTTCTGGCGGTGCCTCCGGAAGCTCATTTCCATCACCAATGCAACTCTTTTTGAACTTATGTTTTTTATCACGATAAAGCTTTGCACAGTTTTGTAATATCCCTCTTTTGATTTAATCGCTATTCAGCCAATTCAAGTGGGACCGAAGGTCGAAGAATTCCTGCAAATTATAAGAAACAGTTAGCTTAGTGCCTATTTTTACAATTTTACAACATTGAACTAAAAACAGCTTAGTTAACCTCTAGTTCATCGATAACAGTGGACCTCTCTTCCTCTGGTATACTTTTCCAGGATTTGTAGTGGCATGGGATCTTGCTAACTATAGTCCCAAGGAACGAAGAAAAAGATTTTTGGTTATCACCAACAACTATGAATGTGGCCTTGGAATTCTGCTCAAAATCAATTGGCAACCTCTTGCTTGTAGACTTTGTCAAATCCGCCTTCAGTCGCTTGTTACGGGATTTCCCGCGTCCTTTCTTCTGACCTACAAATTTAATTAAACAAATCAAAAATATAAGTAATCAAATTCAATTAAATAAAATATTTTAAAATTTTGTCATACCGTCGCTACCGCTGGTTTGGCAACCGGAAAGGTGGCTCCCAACCACCACCAGGAGGACTGCTACCACCAGGATCGCCACGACAATCCCCGGTATGGCTCTGAGCCACATCTGCCATCTGTAAAAATAAGCATTTATGTTTGTTTACAAATAACAATTTATAATAAAAAAACAACTCAATGAACATATTATTAACATAATTGAAAAATCAACTAAACAAATTTACATTATCAGATGTGATTTTATGATGTGCTAAATCTAGTTATAAAAATTTATCGTTGTTTAGTAAACCAAAAAGTACCTAGCTAGACCAATACACAACCGGGCAGTGGACCCTGTCGAGTGGTAGTATAGTTTGGTAAGTTCGGGTTCGAACACAGGGAACTAGATTGGATGATCAATATAAGTGTGAGCAATTTTAAAAAAAAAAGATAAAATGTGGTTGGTTGTGTGACCGAATTGTCACGATGCTTAAAACTACAATCTTTAATTAATCTAGGCAGGTGGACTCTGAAAAGTCGGTTTAATTGTTTGGTCTTTTCAAATATTAAAAACAATGCTTGCTTGGATTATTTCACTAGTGATTTCGGGGTGTAGAATTATAACCGGTTAAGACATATGCTAAATGGTAACATTCATCAAACCTAAGCTCAAAGTTCTCTGAGACCTAAGGTTCAACTTCAATTAACAAACCTATGATCTAATCTAGTAACGGACGTTCGCCGTGGTTACTATCTTACACAATTTAGCTAAATCATTTGACACATTCCAAAATTACACTCGCAATTTTATTCAATCATTCATAGACAAATAATTAATAGCAATTTACTTGGTTGAAAACATTCGCTATATCAATTAGTAAATTACCAAATGGTTAAATTCTAGTGATTAAGCTCAATTACATAAGGTTCTCCGATTAAACATAAATTAAGATTTGTGAGTTTGCAAATCATCCACACAACAAACATTCGCTACAATTGCTAACTTGTATGTATTTGACTAATTGTTGTTAAAATCACCAAAAGCTTTGTTCCACAAATGATAAACAACTTATATAGGTATTTTTTGTAAGCAACAAACGTTCGCTATAATCGCTTAGTTAAAATACCAAAAGTTTACTAACAACAACAACCTAAACACATACAAATTCATGGATGATTCACAAACTCAAACATAAATTAACACCTAAAGATTACACCCCTAATCAACTAGTTATTTCATCCAAACAAACATATAAGGAACTAGCCACTCATAATCACAATTATCAAACAAAAATCATAAACACAAGACAAATTCATAAATAACTTCAAATTAGATTAAATAGGAATTATACCAAATTTGTTACACAAATGTTCCAAGTGATGTTTGATCGATGTTCCACTCACAAATTCCTAGCCACAAATATACGAAAATAGGGAGTAAATGATGATGATTTTTGTTGGTGAAGTAGAGTAAATGGGATGGTGGTGATGGGAGTAAATGAAGAGAGTGAAGTGGTGTGTGTAGTGAATGAGAAGTGTTTTGAATGTTGGTGATGATATGGATTATGAAGCTACAGCCGGACCAAACACATCCTCCATTCTCTTTTTATTTTTATTTTTTTTCTTTTCTTTTTAATGAAAAAATTGGGGAGAAACAGACACAAAAACGGTTGGCAATAAATGCCAACCAATGAGAAGCGAACAACACACCCAACCACCTTAACCCTCGCTCAGATCCAAAGCCAGCCGATCGGCTTAAATGGGTTAGCCGATCTGCTTAAGTAGTCTAGCCGAACGACTTTGAGTGCTAAGCCGATCGGCTTTACCAGTTCAATTCCTCAAGCTTCAATACTGGCCCAGTTCTGTAATGATTTAACACAGGACAAACCGATCTTTTAAGCATAGCCGATCGGCTAGTGAGTTAAAGCAGTTCGGCTATGGTTGATCAGCCGATCGGCTAATGTACAATTCCAGCCCAACCAGCATTGATCCAAACTTCACCAATTCAACACCAAATCGCATGCGTTTCCAACTTTTTAACCTGAAATGGATTTCCAAACAAAATAAGTATCAAAAGTTCTCAAAATCTACTCAAATATATATGCAAAACAATGATATCGCGACAGATTTATATAACCAAAATGAGCGATATCAAATATCCCCACACTTGAACTTTGCTTGTCCTCAAGCAAACCATCATTTTACCATTTCATAACCCACTCTTGCAACATTATAAGTGAAGATTAAGTTTACCAAAACGATACTGACACTAACTACCAAGGCAATTAGGCTAGCAACATATGTATAAGCATTAGAAACTCGAGATGTTTTATTTTGTCAAGCCCGAATGCACGACCTAGCACCTCACATAAGGATAAGTGTTTAGTCACTCACTCTCAACCTATAAGACTACAGGGTAAGGAAGTAAGTAATGTAACACTCAATCAAGCCAAGTCGTGATGCATTGTTACCATAGGCTTGCAAAAGGATCAAATCTCCACCTACTTGGCGTGAGCACCAAGTGAGATCTCAAAGGAGGTATTCTAGCATGTGTTGTAACAAATGTAGGCTAAATATGGAATGGGGTATGATAGACACAATAATTGGTGAAAAATGATAGTCAAGACCCGTGAAAAACGTGGAAATGTTACCTATTGGTTTAAACACGTGACAGTAATGAAACTTAGGATTCTCGTGCTAAGTCAATTCAAATTATTATTTGTTCTCATTTATAACTCATACTTCAACAATTTCGCACAAATAACTCAAATTGATTTTTCACATTTGATTGGAATAATTGCATTCTATGACTTTCTATGAACCCTGTGTAACGAACTTTCGGACCAACCATCCTAGACCGGATAAAGGCCTTTGGTGGCTAGGTGTAGAACACCCCTCGGGAACTACTTATTCAGGAATCCAAAGGCCATTTAGTTGACCACAATCACCCAACCATAAACCTTAAGCTCAATAGTTAACTTCTATTCATTTAATTGTTTCCAATCTCAATCATAGAATTTAACACTAGAATCTCAATTCAAAACGATTTAAGTCACATTTTGGTAAAATTCATCATAGGTTCCAACTAGACAACATCTTAGAAAAGTGATGGTTCGGGAATTGACTACACAAAAACAAGGCTAAATTATTAGTGTATTGAATGTGGAAGTTTTCTAGGGGTTTCTTAGCATTAAAAATGAGTGCTAACGACCTGTGTAAACTGGATATAAATTGTTTTAAAGCAAAATAAAATCAAAAATTCCTAAGAATACCTCCTCGTCTTTGACCTATATCACATTTCTGTGATCCCACAGCGGTCTCAAAATGCATCACTAAGGCAAGTTCTAGAACAAACTACAATCACCGGCACACTCATAGCAATCAAACAATATAAACACTAAAGGTAAGTGTTTTTCTCAATAAGGCTCAAATTTCTCACAATTTTTCATAGTGGAGGCTACAAGTGTGCTAGTCATGCAATTCACCCTATTAGGTTGCTTTTTATGACACATCTCAAAAGGTTTAGTTGCAAGAGGGAAGATTTAATCACTTTTAATTAATTTTCAAAGTTTCAGATTTTCAAAGCAATCAATCTTTTAAGGACAAGCACACCCCTAGCAAATTATCATTTCCCGGACTTTCATTGGAATTTGCAAAAATCTATCGGACCCAAGATCAATAACAGACCCAATAAGTGACCAATAGCCCGTTAATGGGATTCGTAAAGTTCGATTGGAGAGCCAATAGACTTCACAAACCCAACGAAAGGTAAGAAACAACAATTCACTAGAAATGAAATTCAAGTGAAAACCTCCCCACACTTGAAGTTTGCATTGCCCCCAATGCAAATATATGCAATAAATTAGCACAAGTGCGGAGGTAAAAAGAAACGAGAACTTCCCCGGGGGTTTTTCATGAAGGTGAGAAAGGAGGAGCTGGCTCATGATAGACTTGTAGATATCCACTCCAGCTCCGCATGCTACAAATGGGCAACAAACAAACAAACACCAAACACAAGCCCATATGATAATAAAATAATCACAATAAAAATGCTTCAATGAATGCTAGTCATCCAAAGAACCAAAAAGAAAAATAACGCAGAATAAAAATATTGTTTAGAGTTTTACAATCTCAGAAAAAATAATAACAATGCCCAACTACCAACCCCCATCATGGGGCGGGTCCTGGGTGGGATCATCCTGCTGATGCTGCTGCTGATAAGGTGATGGCGATCCAAAAAGCCAATGGTGATGAGCCTCTTGTTGCTAGTTGGAGGGCTCAGGAGCAGTCCAGGTGTTAGGCTGGGATGGAGCTGAGGACCACGGAGTGCCCCAATCCTGCTGCTGCTGGTGGTAATCAGATGTGTGCATATGCTCCTGATGTCGCTGGAGCTCCACTAAAGCAGCATCCCGATCATAAATAGGAGCAGGGAGGACACCCCCCGGCTCGCCCCAACGAGGTGGGTGATGATACGGGATAGGCACATGGTCGGGCACATGGCGGCCCATCCGCTCATGGTCGTGAATTAGCCAATCGTTTTGGTATTGATTAGCTCCCCACTCATACCTAGACTCATCCCTGAAAGCCACATTCTCCCGTTGCCAGTCTTCTTGTTCTCCCCATCTTCGATCTTGCTCAAGTTGCATATTGTTGAATCTGGACATAAAACTCTGCCAGTACGCGGGCTCTCCAGAATGAGATGAATGACCATGACCCGGATGTACATTAGTTGCAGCTTCTTCTTCTTCTTCTTGCCCCGCCTCTTCTTCCTCATCAGAATCTTCAACGTTAACGGGCCTTTTTCCCCGAGCCCCGGTCCGAGACACAGTGGTCGCCTCTTGAGGAGTGGGATTATAAGCAACATAAGATCCACCTTTCTTTCTCAAGATGTGGGCCGTGGCATAGGATTCGGCCCCAATTGGAAGGATATTGTTTTCCACTAAGTTATAGGCGGGAACTCCTCGGGGCTTCAAACTGACCTTTAAGCCCTTGGCGATCCGGGTGATTAGATGACCACCGCAAAGCTTAGAATTGGGCTTATGCCCACTAGCATAGGCGTGAAGGTACTTGCCCACTGCATATGGGACATTGATCCTGTCCCTACTTTTCAACTTATCCAAAAACCACAAGTCGATCAAGGTCACCTTCTTCCTATTGCTTCCCCTAAGAGTCAGTATGTTTGCTAACATCTTGTGTATCACCCTATACTTGGGGGATGTAAGATGTTTGTTCAAATTCTTCCCCCCAAGATATCGTGACGTACTGAGTGTTGCCCAAACTTCAGCATCACACTGCCCCTCATCAAACCTTGCCCCAGTCATGATATACCGATCAATCCAATAGGAAGAATATTCCTCGTCCGTATAAATCTGCAAACAACCCGCAAGCTCTTTCAAGGATAGTTTTCTAGGAGCCCCACCAAGTCTGAAACTCAAAAATTTATCGTCGACATTGTTGATAATGAACATTTCCAAAGTTGCCAAGAATTCCATTACCAACTCTTCGTAGATATTTTCTTGAATCCCGAGAAGCTTTTCAAAGTCATTCACACCAAAAGCCTCGTCATCAAATTTCACAGTTTGAGTAAAAGTCTTGCGAATATCATGGGCAACCCCAACAACCTCCAACGGGTTCCAGTTGATTTCCCGAGGGTATTCACATTCCTTTTTATGAATTTTATACAAGGCTTCGGTGTATTCCAGGTAGTTATACGTATGGCGCCCAAAAATCAAATGAGGGTGGCGGTCTCCAGGCAGTAAACCCTCATAAATACTTTCAGGAAACTGAGGCTCATAGGTGTCAGGTTGGGTATTCCTGCCTCTCTGCACAACACAACACAACAAGATACAAAATTTCCAAATTTGTGTTAGAGTTAGCAAAAATATGACAAAATGAGCGATCAATGTCAAACACAACCACACCCCCTGATAGCCAAGCACACAAGCCCATAACCGCATCACAAAGCAAACAATCAACAAATGCAAGCATAGCTCAAACCGACAATTACCGATCAATCACATAGCCAAAACTTAAACTCAATAAGGATAAACATGCAACCTAATATTAAACCATGCTTGAATCATGCCAATGACATACAATGTGACTCAAGCAAGCCTTACAATCAAAGTTACATACCAAACCTATTGACTACCTCGTAAATACATAACTTCAATATCAAACATGAACTTGAATTGAGCAAAAAGGATCACTCAAATGGATTCTAGACATGCATTACAATCACAAGTTACACCAAAGACAGTCAAAGCAAAAGTCAAAGTTTGACCAGAAAAGTCAACTCCTTCTTCCCCAATTTTCACATAAACCCTAATTTTCTAAATCATCCCACAAATGGAAATCAACCAACCAATTAACTACATTATACTAGCAAACACGAATTACACTACAATTAACACCAACTATCAAGCATAAATTACTAAATTCGGATTTCCTCCAAATTAGCATATGAACCCTAATTTGCAAATCATCTAATTCGAGCAATTTAAACAAGGAATCATGGTATAAACTAAGTAACATGTATGAATCAAGCATAATACACAACAAAATCACAAAGGAATTCATCTCCACACTTGAATCAAACCAAACCCGGATTCAAGATGTTCATCCAAAAATCACTAGTAGGAAGATTAAATGGAGACATGAAATACCTTAGGTTGTCTACACATGATTAGTGGTTGTTTTCTTGAAAGATTTGAAGAATTAGATGGTGATTTAGTGAAGATTATGGGGGGTTTTCGTTTTTATTTGAGAGAGAAAAAGGAGCAGAACGGCTGTGATGTAATTGTTTTTGTGGTGTGAAAAAGATAAGGTTTTGCTCTTTCAATAATTCGCCAGATCCTACCCGAAGCCGATCGGCTTATACACCTTAGCCGAATGGCTTATCAATGCTTAGAAATCGATCTGCTTTAAACCCACAGCCGAACGACTTAGTCAATCAAGCGCCCAAGATGTAAGGGGTCAAGTTCTGTAACGGTTTTTAACTGGAAAAGCCGAACGGCTAAATCTAGCCGAACGGTTCAAACAAATTAGCCGAACGGCTACCTAAAGCCGATCTGCTTAATCTAAACAAAATTAGCTTCAGCAAAAGGGGGCAAGTTCTGTGATGGTTTTTCAAAGAGATAGCCGATCTGCTTAGCATAACCGATCTGTTTATAGGACATAGCCGAACGGCTATTCATAGCCGAACGGCTTTCACAAGACAGAAACAGCAGCAACAAAACTTAAACACTTAATAATTCACACAAACGCAGCAACAGCAAACAGATCAAAATCATCAAAAATGCAGGCCAAAAATTCTAAGTTTATCAAAAAGGATATAAACACGAGTTTCCTCGTGTATGGGCTTCATTTATTAACGAGTCCAAGCTAGACTCGACCCCGAATTCATTTGTCCTTGGGATAAGTTGCGAGTTCCTCCCACTCGCTCTCTTGTTCTTCCTCATGGTATAGTTTCAAACGGTGCCCATTCACAATAAAAGTTCCACCATCCTTTTGAAAAAGCTCCAAATATCCAGATGGGTATTGATGCTTGACCACGTATGGGCCGGTCCATCCTGGTTTGAACTTCGGTTGTTTCAACTTGAATCTTGATTGGAACAAGAGCACTTTATCACCGGATTTAAATTCTTTTCTAACTTTCAACTTCCGGTCATGCAACACCTTTGTCCGTTCCTTGTAGAGACGAGAATTTTCATAAGCTTGAAACCGAAGCTCATCTAACTCGTGAAGTTACAACATTCTCTTCTCACCCGCTTCAATCAAATCCAAATTGCAATTCTTGAGCGCCCAATAAGCTTTATGCTCAATTTCAAGGGGTAAATGGCAAGTTTTGCCATAAAGTAACCGATACGGTGTCGTTCCAATAGGTGTCTTGTAGGTGGTCCGAAATGCCCACAATGCATCTTCAAGCTTTTTGGACCATATGGCCCGGTTGTCTTTCATCGTCTTCTCCAAAATTCTTTTCAATGCACGGTTAGTGTTCTCGACTTGACCACTTGTTTGTGGGTGATAGGAAGTCGAGAACCGGTGATTTACCCCATACTTCTTGAGAACTTTTTCTAATTGAGCATTCGCAAAGTGAGTCCCCTGGTCACTAATCAACGCTTTAGGCATCCCAAATCGGCAAAATAGGCTTTTCAAGAAATCAATGACCACACGAGCGTCATTCTTTGGTAAAGCCTTAGCTTCCGCCCACTTGGACACGTAATCAACCGCCACAAGAATGTATTCATTTTTGAATGAAGGTGGGAACGGTCCCATGAAGTCTATGCCCCAAATATCGAAAACTTCACAAACTTGGATGCTTGTTTGTGGCATTTCATCCCTTTTGGAGATGTTTACTGTTCTTTGACAAGCATCGCAAGTTTGACATAAAGTATTAGCCTCTTTGAAGATCGTCGGCCAATAAAAACCCGCATCAAACACTTTCTTGGGGGTGACCGAGGGACCATAATGTCCACCGGTGGGCCCATAGTGACATTCATCCAAAATCTTCCTTGTTTCACCACCCGAAACACACCTCCTCACCATGCCATCCGCACAAACCCGGAACAAATAAGGTTCTTCCCAAAAATAGTATTTGAGGTTGGAGAAGAATTTGTTCTTTTCTTGATGGTTCATCCCTTTCCTCAACACACCACCAACCAAATAATTTGCCAAGTCGGCATACCAAGGTGCTTCGTCCATGTTCTCCTCGCTTGTACCTACATGACACAAAAATTCCTTCGGGAAAGAGTCATCAATGTTAATATCGCCTTGCTTGTCAAGATTTGGATTCTCCAATCTCGACAAGTGATCGGCGGCAAGATTTTCGGCACCCCTCTTATCTTTAATTTCAATGTCGAATTCTTGCAAGAGAAGAATCAAACGAATAAGACGCGGTTTTGCATCTTGTTTGGCAAAAAGATATTTGAGGGCCGAATGATCGGTAAATACAACGGTTTTAGAAAGCACAAGATATTGCCTAAACTTGTCAAAGGCAAACACAACCGCAAGCAACTCTTTTTCGGTCGTGGTGTAGTTTTATTGGGCCCCATTTAATGTTTTGCTAGCAAAGTAGATAGGCTTGAAATGCTTGTCCTCTCTTTGTCCTAGGACGGCTCCTAAGGCAAAGTCGCTAGCGTCACACATCAACTCAAAGGGCTTGGACCAATTGGGTGAGACAATTATGGGTGCATTGGTCAAATGGTCTTTAAGGGTCGAAAATGCACTCAAACATGGTCCATCAAATACAAAAGGGGTATCCTTTTCAAGTAGCTTAGTCATTGGACGGGTGATCTTCGAAAAATCCTTAATGAATCTACGGTAAAAACCGGCATGACCAAGAAAACTTCTAATGCCCTTAACATTGGTCGGTGGAGGTAATTTGACAATAACATCAATCTTAGCCCTATCAACTTCAATTCCAAACCCCGACACCTTGTGTCCCAATACAATACCCTCTTTCACCATAAAATGGCATTTCTCCCAATTCAAGACCAAGTGGGCTCTCTCACACCTCTCAAGCATCTTATCCAAGTTTTTTAAACATGACTCGAATGAATCGCCAAATACCGAAAAATCATCCATGAAGACTTCCATGGAAGTTTCAACCATATCGTGAAAAATGGCAATCATACAACGTTGGAATGTGGCGGGAGCATTGCAAAGACCAAAAGGCATCCTCCTATAGGCATAAGTACCAAAGGGGCAAGTGAATGTGGTCTTTTCTTGGTCTTCGGGGTCTATGGGGATTTGAAAGTATCCCGAGAACCCATCTAAAAAGCAATAGAATTCATTTCCCGCGAGCCTTTCAAGCATTTGGTCAATGAAGGGCAAAGGGAAATGATCTTTCCTAGTGGCGTCATTTAGCTTTCTATAGTCAATGCACACACGCCACCCGGTCACGGTCCTTGTGGGAATAATTTCATTTTTATCATTGGCCACAACCGTCATACCCCCCTTTTTCGGCACACAATGTACCGGGCTCACCCAAGAACTATCCGCAATAGGGTAAATGATACCCGCATCAAGAATCTTAATTACTTCTTTCTTGACCACATCCACCATATTGGGATTAAGCCTCCGTTGTCTTTGGACAACGGGTTTAAAATCATCAAAAAAATTGATTTTGTGTTTACAAAAGGATGGGCTTATTCCCGGTATGTCGGATGTCCGCTAAGCGAAAGCTCTTTTGTGAGCGTTGAGTACCTTCAACAATTTAATTTTTTCATCATTCACAAGGGAGGAGGAAATGATTACGGGTAGGAGATTTTCCTCATGGAGGTAAGCATACTCCAAATGGCTTGGAAGTTCTTTCAACTCCAAATCACGTGGTGGATCCTCCAATGATGTCTTGATCCTCATATTGTCATCCTTTATGAGCTCCTCAAAAGCGTCCTCACCATCGAGCTCTTCTTCATCATTTGTCTCTTCCATGCTCATGACTAACTCCTCCTCGGTCATTCCTTCAACATTTGACTCTAGCAAGTCAACAAGCTCCGATTCCAATTCAAGCAAACTTTCCAATTCTTCCTCCACCGCATCATCTATCACATTAATTCTAAAACACGAATCATCATTAGAGTAAGGATGCTTCATGGCCTTATCGACCGTGAACGCAATCCTTTCATCTCCCACCCCCAAGGTCAATTTCTTATCTTTAACCCCAATTATGGCATCCGCGGTATGTAGGAAGGGTCGTCCTAAAATCAAGGGCACTTTACTATCCTCCTCCATTTCGAGGATAACAAAGTCAACCGGGAAGGTAAATTGCCCTACCTCTATTAGCATGTTCTCCGCAATCCCAATGGGATATTGGAAAGATCTATCGGCAAGACGGATGCTCATGCGAGTGGGGGTTAGGGATCCTAGGGCCAATTTAGCATAAAGTGAATATGGCATTAAGTTTATACTAGCACCTAGGTCCGCAAGTGCATCACAAGTAATGATTTTACCCAATGTACAAGAAATGATGAAACTCCCGGGATCTCCAAGCTTGGGTGGAATTTGGTTTTGGACAAGTGCCGAGCATTCCTCATTCAAAAACATTGCCGAAGCCTCCGACAACTTTTCTTTATTGCTCACCAAATCCTTGATGAATTTGGCATAATTCGGCATCCCGGCTAATACATCAACCAAAGGCACATTGATTCGAATGCCCTTGATCATGTCCACAAACTTCCCATATTGAGCCGCAATCTTTTCTTTCATTAGCCTTTGTGGATAAGGAATCTTCGGCTTGTAAGCTTTCACAACCGGAGTAGGTGACACCGGTGTGACCGTTGGTGTAGGAGCATCAACATTCTCTTCATTGTCTTCCTCCTCAATTTCCTGCACAAAAGAGTTAGAAACATTTTTGTCTTTGGCTTCAGGTGGTGGAAGCTCCTTTCCGCTTCTTGTGGTTATAGCATTCACATGCTCATTTCTCGCGGGTGGTGGTTGGTAAGGTTTGGAACCGCTAGAGGGTGAAGGTTGTTGTCTTGGGTTTTATTGTGTATTACTTGGTAAGCCACCGGTTGGCCTACTACTTTGCCCCTCGGACAACATCTCCATTTTTCGCTCCAAATCTTGAATTGAAGCTTGTTGATTCTTTTGCCCTTGTTCCATGCTCAACCGAATATTTGTCATTTGAGTTTTCATCCTCTCGGTGGCGGTTTCTTGCTTTGCCATAAACTCCTTCATCATTTGTTCCATTGGAGTCAAGGTTGGTTCTTGTTTTTGAACCGGTGGTGGTTGTTGTTCTCTAGATGGGCTTTGGTGTCGATTTTGGTTGTAATTTTTTTTTTGGGATTGGTTTTGATTGTATGATTGGTTTTGAGATTGATTGGAGTTTTGGTTGTAAGGTTGGTTAGGTCTAGAAAATCGGATTTGGTTTTGGTTTTGGTTATAGCCTCCTCCTTGGTAACCTCCCGAATTTCGGTTTTGATAACCCCCTCGTTGGTAGTTTCCGCTTTGATAATTACCTTGTTGAAGAAAGTTGACACCTTCCTCATCTCCTACCATTGGCAAATTGTCTTGTGCACAATTTACCGTGGCATGATTACCGCCACAATTACCACAATCATCTCGAAGCTCTTTGATCTCTCCTTTGATTGTCTTGAATTGAGCATCGAACTTGGAAGACAAAGCCTTGATTTCTTTCATCATTTCCGACTCATTGGAGCTTCCGCCTCCACTACTAGTACCCTCGGCAAATGCAACATGATTTCTCACCGGCTTTCCTCCCTTTGTCTTTCGCCCAATTCAAACTTTGTGTGACTTTATCTTCCAACACCTTCCAAGCTTCATTAGGTGTCTTGTAAAGAAATAGACCTCCTCCGGAGGCATCAAGAACATTAGCCAATTTAATGCCAAGTCCATTGTAAAACAATGTAATTATCTCCGCCTTCGATAGCCCATGTCCGTGACAATTTCTCAACATTTCCTTTAATCGACACCAAGCTTCTACTAAAGTTTCGCCTTCTTGTTGTTTGAAGGCTCTAATCTCATTCAACAAACGCTCGGCCAATGCCGGAGGATAAAACCGTCTCACAAAAGCTTCTCTCATCTCGTTCCATGATCTAATGGTATTTGGCTCCAATTCTTGGTACCAAATCTTAGCTTCACCACATAAGGATATCGGAAAAGTCCTTAGTCTAATAGCCTCATCCATGTTTTGACCATACTTGAAATAACTCCATATCTCAAGAAAACTAGCAATATGTTTGTGCGGATCGGCCCGCACCCTTCCATCAAATTGGGTATCTCGGATGAGTTGCATGTGATGACCCTTCAAGGAAAAATTATCATTTTCATTATCTTGAACCCGTATGGCCGACCCCGGTGTAGGCGCCACGGTTCTTTCCCGTGAGAAAATAGGAGTATCATCCTCATCCGCCATCTCTTCTTCACCTTCGGAGGGTGTTGAAGGATCTTCTTCGGGTGATGGAATTTCCTCCACAAAAGTTTCTTCCACCGCGACGGTGTTTCCCGAAGATGTATCGGTATCCGTTTGACTACTAGATGATTTCGATGATCTTTGCTTTGGCTTCCTCCTTCGTTTACTCTTTTTGGTCTTCTCCGGATTGGACAAAGGACTTAGAAGCTCTTTACCGGAGCTCCTTGTGTTCATCCACTACCAAATCACACCTGAAAGTATACAAACGATAAAACCATAAACGCACCGGCGCAATACAAACAAAGGTAACTTCCAAGAATAAATTCTAGAAATGATCAATTAATCACACTTAAATCAATTTCAGAAATCAAGATTCCCCGGCAGCAGCGCCAAAAACTTGATGTGCTAAATCTAGTTATAAAAATTTATCGTTGTTTAGTAAACCAAAAAGTACCTAGCTAGACCAATACACAACCGAGCAGTGGACCCTGTCGAGTGGTAGTATAGTTTGGTAAGTTTGGGTTCGAACACAGGGAACTAGATTGGATGATCAATATAAGTGTGAGCAATTTTAAAAAAAAAAAGATAAAATGTGGTTGGTTGTGTGACCGAATTGTCACGATGCTTAAAACTACAATCTTTAATTAATCTAGGCAGGTGGACTCTGAAGAGTCGGTTTAATTGTTTGGTCTTTTCAAATATTAAAAACAATGCTTGCTTGGATTATTTCACTAGTGATTTCGGGGTGTAGAATTATAACCGGTTAAGACATATGCTAAATGGTAACATTCATCAAACCTAAGCTCAAAGTTCTCTGAGACCTAAGGTTCAACTTCAATTAACAAACCTATGATCTAATCTAGTAACGGACGTTCGCCGTGGTTACTATCTTACACAATTTAGCTAAATCATTTGACACATTCCAAAATTACACTCGCAATTTTGTTCAATCATTCATAGACAAATAATTAATAGCAATTTACTTGGTTGAAAACATTCGCTATATCAATTAGTAAATTACCAAATGGTTAAATTCTAGTGATTAAGCTCAATTACATAAGGTTCTCCGATTAAACATAAATTAAGATTTGTGAGTTTGCAAATCATCCACACAACAAACATTCGCTACAATTGCTAACTTGTATGTATTTGACTAATTGTTGTTAAAATCACCAAAAGCTTTGTTCCACAAATGATAAACAACTTATATAGGTATTTTTTGTAAGCAACAAACGTTCGCTATAATCGCTTAGTTAAAATACCAAAAGTTTACTAACAACAACAACCTAAACACATACAAATTCATGGATGATTCACAAACTCAAACATAAATTAACACCTAAAGATTACACCCCTAATCAACTAGTTATTTCATCCAAACAAACATATAAGGAACTAGCCACTCATAATCACAATTATCAAACAAAAATCATAAACACAAGACAAATTCATAAATAACTTCAAATTAGATTAAATAGGAATTATACCAAATTTGTTACACAAATGTTCCAAGTGATGTTTGATCGATGTTCCACTCACAAATTCCTAGCCACAAATATACGAAAATAGGGAGTAAATGATGATGATTTTTGTTGGTGAAGTAGAGTAAATGGGATGGTGGTGATGGGAGTAAATGAAGAGAGTGAAGTGGTGTGTGTAGTGAATGAGAAGTGTTTTGAATGTTGGTGATGATATGGATTATGAAGCTACAGCCGGACCAAACACATCCTCCATTCTCTTTTTATTTTTATTTTTTTTTTCTTTTCTTTTTAATGAAAAAATTGGGGAGAAACAGACACAAAAACGGTTGGCAATAAATACCAACCAATGAGAAGCGAACAACACACCCAACCACCTTAACCCTCGCTCAGATCCAAAGCCAGCCGATCGGCTTAAATGGGTTAGCCGATCTGCTTAAGTAGTCTAGCTGAACGGCTTTGAGTGCTAAGCCGATCGGCTTTACCAGTTCAATTCCTCAAGCTTCAATACTGGCCCAGTTCTGTAATGATTTAACACAGGACAAACCGATCTTTTAAGCATAGCCGATCGGTTAGTGAGTTAAAGCAGTTCGGCTATGGTTGATCAGCCGATCGGCTAATGTACAATTCCAGCCCAACCAGCATTGATCCAAACTTCACCAATTCAACACCAAATCGCATGCGTTTCCAACTTTTTAACCTGAAATGGATTTCCAAACAAAATAAGTATCAAAAGTTCTCAAAATCTACTCAAATATATATGCAAAACAATGATATCGCGACAGATTTATATAACCAAAATGAGCGATATCATTTTACAAATTACAATTTAAGATCAATCAGATTCATCACTAATATAAGTGTGTGGTTCACATCCATCATCATCTTCGTCTGAATCGTCATCGGTGTCATCGGTAAAATCATCATCTCCGAGGGCAGGAGTATGTTCATGTATACGTTCCACTTCGTTATCTTTATCAATGATATCCCGGTCCCAGATCTTACGATGGTGTACTTCTTGAACAACCTTCCAATATTTGCCTGATTCACTTCTTCTTTTAAGAGGGTCTATGAGGTAAAATACTTGAATTTCCTGTGTTGCAAGAAGGTATTGGTCTTCTTCAAACCATTCAAATCGAGTAGAAATACTGGTTATGTTATCCTTAGTGACAAGACCTTGTGAATCTGTATTGAACCATTTATAAAACACCCCTCGTTTAAATATAAACAATAATATAATATTTGCGACTCGGAAGCGTATATTTCAAAACATACTATCAATGTTTTACATTACTTAAAATGTCACTAAACTTTTTCAAATCCAAACACATGACATTTCAACCAACTCGGTGTTATATAATTTAAAACATATATTTAGTTATCAAAATAACATCAGAGTAACAGTCTGTCAAACATTCCATCCAGTCCAACAACCTCCTGCCCAATATGTCCCATCTATTTAACCTGCAGGAAGAACTGTGGTGGGGTTAGCATAAAGCTAAGTGAATGAAACTATAAACAACAGCTCAACCTAGCATAACAATCTGTTTACATCAAATAACAATAAACAGAAAATCAATCATTCACTCGACATCCAATCAATGTCAAGCTACACCTATCAATCATTATCAATCGTCATGAGGATCGGTGGCTCCTGAGATACCCTAATACCGGTTTGGTACTCAAGGAACACTTATCAATCATCTGTATTGGCTTATACAGAACTACCGATAACCAGTTGTTAATCACACACGACCTAGATCTCCAAACCAACATTTCAAGTTTCAAGATCTCCTGTCGTCTACAATAACAACCAAGTCCAACTGTCAAGTCAAGTTGACCTCAGAATCTTACATACTAGCACAATCAGCCAAGTAAGCAACTAGTTAATCTATCATGGCAAGATATCTCCACAGATGCATCATATCAAAGTAATACTATAAATTACTCGTTGTAAATCAAATCATTACAACTAAATCACACTGAGGTTACAGATCCACTCACCGACTACCTCAGGCCTCCACTCAGTTGTCTAATATCACTGAGCCTTCTCCACATCTGAGAATTAATCAATCAAATATAAGTTAGTAATCAAGATCATTAATACTAAACTTATATCAATCTTTAACATTAAGAACTTAACATAATCTACATCAAGATTACTAGTTCCTAATTATACACTAATGATTACAACATAACCATTACCATATATTAACTTGCAACAGATACATATCACATTACATTTAACAAGTTAAAAGAAAAGTTATGACAGCCCTTCAAGCCGCCGGCTTCCTCCTAGAAGCCGCCGGCTTCCTATCCTCACCCGCCGGCTTTACTTCCACAACCGCCGGGTAATTTACCAATTGTGTTAACAGAACAACACTACGTTTTAAAGCATATACCAACCGCCGGGTCGGGTTTAGACCCGTCGGGTCCCTGCCAGACCACTCAAGCCGCCGGCTTGCCCCACGAAGCCGCCGGCTTCAACCAACATCGCACAAGCCGCCGGCTTCCTCCTTCGTCCCAGCCTGTGCGAATCTGCTCGAAACCCTAACCCGCAAATCTTAACCAAATCATCAAAACTCGGTTTTTAAACGGTTATAAACCTTAAATATCATCACATAATCAATATGTAATACTTATAACCTGTTTCTAACATCCAAATCTCTCAAATCATCAATTTACCCAAATTCAATCAAAATCAAATTCTTAAATACATCAAGAACACTTACTATTTGAAGAATCTGATTATGATAATCTGATGATTATGAAGTTTCACGAGGATCACAACTTCCTGATTTGATTTCTGGATTGATTTGGAGGTTTTCAGATAGTTTCTGTGAGTTTTTGGAATGAAAATGAATAACTTCCTAAAAAGAAAGTTATATAAATAGAAACTTAAGTCGGTTCCTCAACCGACCTTCTATTATACGGGTATAATTTAATACCCCATCTCAATCTATTGCCTGGAACCCGAAAACCATTTACGAGTCCAAACATTTTATTGCACCGTCAACTATATTAATTTACAACAATTAATAATTTACTTATCACATTGGAATATTCGACTCCTATTCCAATTATTTCAACTATTTCAAACAATATTATTTCCAAACACATTTAAATACTTATTTAATGAAACGCCCATATTTCAATAGATATTTTTTTTATAAAAAAAACTTGTATATTTCAAATTTGTAAATTCATAATGCTTAGGAATATCATTCCATCACATTTGGTCCCATTTTATATTCTATAATCTATTCCATTGAAATCCACATTTGATTTTACATATTCAAATAAATACAACCATGACACATTATATCAAATCATAATCTTTTGGGCGATTTATACAATGGTATTACAAAACGACAATTCAATAGAATATGAAACTTGTATAATGACACAACAAGTTTCAATCCACACTTACTTCTTGTAATCACCTTTCATCCAATTGGTTCAACCGAACCAACACCTACAACATAAAACCACTGATACGAGTAAGCATATAGCTTAGTGAGTATACAAGCAACTAATTAAATAATTCACAAACAAGATACAATTTATCAATAACTACTTATTTCTTTTAAATAGAAACTATTGCACAACAATAAAGATTCGACAATATTTCGTATGGATCCATGATCCAATAGATACAAGTAAGCATGGCACTAATCCCATATGAGTACCAAGCTTAATAGATACCAAGTAGTGCCAAGCACTTATTTCGTGATATTCAATTTCTATAATACTAAATCCATATATTCCAATTAATTCACATAGTCCTATCAATTCACATAATCCTCCTAATTCACATAATTCTCCTAATTCACATTATCTTACGAGTTCACATAATCCACATAATTCAATCATCCACATAATACTATACTATTTCCAATTAACTCAACTATTAACAACAATCCACAATTATAGTCAACAACCATTATTTCTCAAGATACGAAGCATGATACAATATAGAAGCACACATGAGATACAATTATAAGAAACAAACAATAAGAACAACTAGAAGAGACAAATAATATTCCAAACGATTGTATGAACCTCTTGCTCGTAAGCAATCCGGAACATACAATCATTATTCAAGTAGTCCTCGTATCACTCACCTTTGCCTTTTTAAGCAAACACATGATTTCTCTCTAAAATAGCAAATCCATCATTCTTGATCACATAGCATATAATACATAGATACAATAACACATTTAATAACTAGAATTCATCATAATCAATACATCAACTATATAAATCCCTTACTCTTATTAAATTAATCATATTACTTCTACTTCTTTATTTCATTATTTCCTTATTTGGATAACCACCTTAGATGATCATTTTATATTATAATTCAAGATTCATCCTTAATTCATTGAATTCATTATTTCATTTTAATCATCACTAAAGATCATCATAGTTATAATAAATTTAATTACTTAATCCTTTGTGTCAATATTTCAATTCTTACAATCATATTTCAAAAACCTTTAATCATATTTCAACAACATTTATAATCACCAATTAAGGTGTATTAACACTAATTCATATTCATATGATCAAAACCCACTTTGATCATATATCCCAAATTCAATTAATCCATTTTTAGATCAAATTCATGTTACTCCTCATCATTTAAACACTTATACATTACTAATTCATCATAATATAGCTTAAATTCAACCTAGAAATCATTAGTCATTCAAACCCATCAAAACCCTCAAGAACACAATTCAAGATTCTTGATCTTTAATTCATTCTAGTGTTAATTCAATCACTAATAAGCTTATCTATCATCAATTCAATGTATTTCATACTTTATTTCATATTAAATTCGTTAATTTCATAAACTCCCATGAAAATTCAAAGAAACTAAGATTCTAGGTTAAACTAAATCAAGAACAAGGATTACCTTAGGTTGTAGATGATTAATCCTTGTTGAATTCAAGTTCCTAGCTTCGATTTCAGGTTTAAAATTCGATTTCTTTGTTTAGGGTTAGGGTTTCACGAATTTACTCTCTTTGGGAAGTTCCTGGAATATTTTTGTATCATCTATCATACGTGCATATGTGTGTAATAACAGATAAATATGTAGAAATTTTATTCCCGTGATTATCATTGTCTGGAACTTTAAAACCGACTCACAGTTATTACTATTTTATTTCACCTAGAGTAAGAATAACTTAAAACATTTACTATTACGTTATTCACAATATTACTTTTGGATTTTGGGATGTTACAAGTCTCCCCCACTTATTTCATTCGTGTCCTCACGAATGTCACTCGTATAGAATCGCAGTGATACTTTCTCTACAGGTGCGGAAGCGTTTATTTCATATATGATACTTTAAACAATTAATGAATTCATAACATGAATGTACACCACTCACTTACCCACAAGATATCTTTGATTCATATTTCATCTTAGTTCCAGACAACTTAATACGTACATTACATAAATAATCTTTCATCATATACAGATAAATTATGCATATTTCTTAGATAGGTAAACATATATTTCTATCCAAATAGACACAAGATATGTATGCTTAATAATTCTCTTATATATATACGTTTTATTTCATTAATTTGCACATATCCAGGGTATATTTCAATTAAATCCATAAATCCTAAACACCTATCTGCGCTTTTAATTCTATTTCTCTTACTAGCACAAAGTACAATATGTAATAATATCAATTATTTCATCATAACTAATACATATAGCCTACGTCACCCCTTTGAGTAACTTATAATATAGATACATGTTTTGAATTCTTTCCACATTCACATTTCAATGAATGACCATACTTCTATTCTTACCCACGCACATGTACTGTGCATATATCCTATTTCATACTGACCACTTTTCTGGGTCATTTGTTATTATTAGTTCTATAGATACTTTGAAACACGTAATCACTTGATATAAGGGAAACACATACTATTTATTTCTTTATAATGATTACATTAGTGGTTATAAAAACCACAATACATATTTCAACAATGAAAATTTTAATTCAATCATAACCAGCCAATAAGCTAGTACTCACACATTACCTTAATTATTATAAGTATTATCAATAATATATTTCGTAGTATCATATTAGCTATGTCAGCAAAGTACGAATACCAAGATTATCATATTTCGTAAACAATTCTGATACAGGATCAGTGCTAACCGCAGTTAACAATGATCAATCATAATTCCTTAACTATATTTCTATATTATGTTATTTCATAATTAAATTCTATTTCTGTTAATCTATTACATGTTACTTAATAAGATTCTCCCCCACTTAAGATTCATCATATTACTTTTAATAACAGAATTCATAATAAGATACTATTATAGGGCAAACACATATTTTATTTCGACTAACATCTATTTCTTCTATAATAGGTACCACATCATGACTATCGTCTAGTGGTTTATTATTTCTATATTTCATACCAAATTCACATCATATCAATACTGAACTTATTTATAAGGCATGGGCTTACATGCTTCTGCCTTTACTCGAAACCAATTAATACTACTCTTACACTTATTCTCTACAATTTATATCAAGCCTATTTGATATTTGGCAGCCTCAACAATTCCATGTGAATAGCATAATATAACTACGTTGGCCAGACGTCTTTAGATTATGTTATACACACTTCCTTCTTAGGCTACTTTATATCATCCAGCCTTAATATAATTTCCACAAAACACATAATTCAATGATTCAATACAAGCAAGATACTTGATAACATTTTGATCACATATATCCAACTTATTTTGATTAATAGATTTCACATAAGCAAGAAATTTCACATATTCCAGTTAATATCATTTATTTCACCTTCCAACTTGTCTCTGATGAATTCATCTTCTGATTCATTCATCAGTCAATTAAACACATATATTTCTAATCACATAGCAACTAATCACATAATGATGTCATATATTAATCATGTCATTATTTCACATTATTTATTTCACATTTACACCTATAATCAAAATTATACAACAATTGAGTTTAAGTAGAGATTAAACTACCAAATAGACTCACAATCCATAAGATACCATTGTGCTTAGCACATATTTCGTGTAATTAATATTTCGTAACAAAGATTCTCTACACAAAAACTCAAATTCACAATTCATAATAAAAGCATATCATGATACAAAATTCAGAATATACAATGATACTAACAAATACATATTTATCAATTCACATATTCCATATTCTTCCTAAGGAAGCAATCCATATTTCCTAATCATTGATTAAAGTTTTCAACTATTCCTTAAATAATTATACAATTATTTTCGTATTTCGTTTAATTCAATCAATACTCAAAATTCGCATAACATCGTAAAAACAGGCTCTAATGATACATTTATTCAACAGAATGATCCCTGAGACTTAAAGAAACAAAAGGCTAATTCGAAACATAAGTCAAAAATTCAAAATAAGGTCCGAAAAACAATAAAATGTCATTTTCGGCCCTAAATGACTCCGAAGTGCCAAAAACTGACAGGGCTCATGACAAAGCTATGAGCTTTGATCGTTGGGCCGTTTCCGAGTGACCTTGTAAATTTCGTCTTAATCGGACACCGAAATTTTATTACGGAAATTTCTACGTCAAATATTACGTCGAACATCGAAAAAACTTTTTCTACTTACTAACGCGATCCAAGAACGTGTTCAGGATCGCGTTCCATAGTTCTGTAACCAAATTAAGCATTCAAACGCGATCCGGAGAACAAAGCGGGATCGCGTTTCCAAGAACAAAAATTCTGATAACGAAATACACATGAAAACGCGATCCGGAAAAATTTACTGGGATCGCGTTCCATAGACCAAAAATATTCTGTAACCAAATTCAACATACTAACGCGATCCGGATCCCACACCTGGATCGCGTTCCTATGTATTTTCAGACCTGCAACTTTATTACAATTTTCTGAAATTCAAACGCACATATCTCCCAAACCGTAAAGAGTTAGAATCTGAAATTTCGCAGGCACCTTCATATAATCAAAATGCAACTTTCCATTTTTACACTTTTTCAAAATTCACATTTTACGAGAAAACGGACGTCTCACCAAATTATGGTCATTTTGGACCAATTTAGTGGACAACTCATATTCCAAACCACTTGGTTTTAGATTCTGGTCTTTTGCCAACATATTCCTATATCCATTTGTGACTTGTGGGCATAATCATCCCTCTCATACACCCATTCTATCATGTTTTGACTCCTTGACCCATTTGGGGGTCCATTTGGACACTTTCACGAAATCTAACCCAATTCAACTAATTGCCTCTTGAATTTAATTCATTTCAACAATATATTACAATTCTTAATTCATGATCACTTATTTAGACCAAAATACAATATTTGACACATTGATCAAAATCCTCACTATAATTATGATCAATACTCACTTATTTCCACATCTAATACATTTATCACTATATAATATTTCTAATAACCAACTTGAAACTCTCATATTCCAGATTGACTTTTTTTTTTTTTTTTTTCAAGTCAAAGATACATTTTTTTTTTTTTAACAACTAGGCTAATTACTATTTTAACCAATCATAAAATTCCAAATCCTATTACATAAGGTTCTAGACCTCATTAAACCTTATATTATTAATTCTACACTTATTAACCATCAAATATTTCGTTACAAGGAATCATATCAATTCAATAAATTCTATTACTACTCATAGTTAGGATAACAATTCAAGTAATTCATATAGGTTTAAGCTTAGGCAATCCTATTGTGGATTACTTAACTCTCTTAAACCATCGCTCTGATACCAACTTGAAACGCCCATATTTCAATAGATATTTTTTTTATAAAAAAACTTGTATATTTCAAATTTGTAAATTCATAATGCTTAGGAATATCATTCCATCACATTTGGTCCCATTTTATATTCTACAATCTATTCCATTGAAATCCACATTTGATTTTACATATTCAAATAAATACAACCATGACACATTATATCAAATCATAATCTTTTGGGCGATTTATACAATGGTATTACAAAACGACAATTCAATAGAATATGAAACTTGTATAATGACACAACAAGTTTCAATCCACACTTACTTCTTGTAATCACCTTTCATCCAATTGGTTCAACCGAACCAACACCTACAACATAAAACCACTGATACGAGTAAGCATATAGCTTAGTGAGTATACATATTACTCTTATTAAATCCCTTACTCTTATTAAATTAATCATATTACTTCTACTTCTTTATTTCATTATTTCCTTATTTGGATAACCACCTTAGATGATCATTTTATATTATAATTCAAGATTCATCCTTAATTCATTGAATTCATTATTTCATTTTAATCATCACTAAAGATCATCATAGTTATAATAAATTTAATTACTTAATCCTTTGTGTCAATATTTCAATTCTTACAATCATATTTCAAAAACCTTTAATCATATTTCAACAACATTTATAATCACCAATTAAGGTGTATTAACACTAATTCATATTCATATGATCAAAACCCACTTTGATCATATATCCCAAATTCAATTAATCCATTTTTAGATCAAATTCATGTTACTCCTCATCATTTAAACACTTATACATTACTAATTCATCATAATATAGCTTAAATTCAACCTAGAAATCATTAGTCATTCAAACCCATCAAAACCCTCAAGAACACAATTCAAGATTCTTGATCTTTAATTCATTCTAGTGTTAATTCAATCACTAATAAGCTTATCTATCATCAATTCAATGTATTTCATACTTTATTTCATATTAAATTCGTTAATTTCATAAACTCCCATGAAAATTCAAAGAAACTAAGATTCTAGGTTAAACTAAATCAAGAACAAGGATTACCTTAGGTTGTAGATGATTAATCCTTGTTGAATTCAAGTTCCTAGCTTCGATTTCAGGTTTAAAATTCGATTTCTTTGTTTAGGGTTAGGGTTTCACGAATTTACTCTCTTTGGGAAGTTCCTGGAATATTTTTGTATCATCTATCATACGTGCATATGTGTGTAATAACAGATAAATATGTAGAAATTTTATTCCCGTGATTATCATTGTCTGGAACTTTAAAACCGACTCACAGTTATTACTATTTTATTTCACCTAGAGTAAGAATAACTTAAAACATTTACTATTACGTTATTCACAATATTACTTTTGGATTTTGGGATGTTACATTTAAATCAAGAAATAATATAAAACAACTAGGTCCAATTCGAGGATGTTACAATTTACATCTAAACAACACAATCTTGCAATCCCTTAGATAACATAGCTCAAAATTTTCTTCCAACACACCATAATATGGATACCGTTAGGATCGGTTGTTGAAACTCCATTGTTCTGAGTTGTACGAAGTAAATCTCGACTATGAACCACAAACCTTACACCATTAACTATGCAAGCGGTGTAAGAGTTTATATATAATGGTCCATTTTCCAGAGCAAGTAACTCATCACTACAACGGGATCCATTAGCAACTCGCAAACGATTGATCAATGAAAAATACAAAATTAGAAAATAGTATGGTAGTAATATTTATTTAGACAAGGTGATGCATACAATTAGTTTACCTTGTTCTTAAACCAACCAGGAATGCGTTAAGACCGGACCAAAACTCAGGAGACCTATGATCTGTTAAAGTAGTCTAACTCTTATCGATCGTCATAACTACGTTCGTAACAATTAATTAACAAAACTAGGGATTGTAAACACGTATTAAGGTTTATAATAGGAATTGTAACACACAAATCATTACCTAATTAACTAAACAAATCATATATACTAAGGAATTACGAGTGGTTTATAGCGATCAGTTTATAGCAGGGTAGCCGTCCTAACCCACTTTTTGAATGTTTTATCTCATACATGAATGTGTATAACTGATTTACTATTTAAGAAAAATTCAGCAGCATTTCCCCTTAGCTCCCCAAATATGTGTATGAAACACATATTCGTAGGAGCAAAGGGAAAATGTTAACCAAATTTTTCTTAAATAGTAAATCAGTTATACGCATTCATGTCCTAAATGAGACAAAACATTCAAAAAGCAGTCCCAAATTGGGGACTATCCGAAATTAATTTCGGATGGGTGACCTACGGTATAAAAACGGGGGAGACTTTTACCTACATAAACTAACATCGTACAATATATATAGCATTCACTAGCAATACTAAAAATAAAACTTAACATCATACAAATTATCAAAATATACACAAATTATGAGACAGAGAAAGAAAGCTTACCAGAAATATAGAAGAAATAGACAAAGAAAGAAAGAAAGAGAGAAAGAAGTATAGAAGCGCTGGCAGTAGGCAGCGACAGTGGCAGTGGCGGTCGAAGAAACAAACCTTACAAAATTAACAAAATAAACCAAGTTATTTTTTGATGAAATTACATTAACATAAAAAGGAGACTCTATGAAAACAATCCGAAAGGTACCATTTCATCCGTTGTAGAATCGTAAAAGACATTTGGAAGGATCTGTTATTCTGTTTACATGGTGGCAAATTGGATATCCAAATCATAGCAGCTATTGGTAATCTACATCTACATCTACATCTACATAATCTACATAATATATTATAATAGAGTGGTATTTAGGTAGTCATTTTATTTTTAGAAATCTTTAAGCTAATCTTCACCAATAATAAATTAGAATTTCTAATCTAGACCATTGATCTTGGTTTGGTAAAATGACTACCTAAATAGTGGAGAGGGGTTTACCTAATGTCTAAATTACCCCAAAATATATTTATTAACTGAATATGTGTTTTTTTAAATATATACCGATCTCTTGTATTTATATTTAACATCTTCTTATTATAATCATTAAATGTAACTTTATTAATCACACTTTTTTTTATCCACATCATTACTTAAATTACCTACCTATATATATATTTAAGAATGAAAAATATCACAACTATTTTATACTAATACATTCTTTTTTACTTTTTCTTTCATTTTTATAGACTATGGAGTAACATCTTTAAACAATATAAATATAATTTGTAAACAATACTGTTTTTCAAGTTGTAAACTGGTTTTAATTGAAAACTCTTATTTTTAGAAATCTTTAAGCTAATCTCCACCATTAATAAATTAGAATTTCTAATCTAGACCATTGATCTTGGTTTGGTAAAATGACTACCTAAATAGTGGAGAGGGGTTTATCTAATGTCTAAATTACCCCAAAATATATTTATTAACTAAATATGTGTTTTTTTAAAATATATACCAATCTCATGTATTTATATTTAACATCCTCGTATTATAATCATTAAATGTAACTTTATTAATCACAATTCTTTATTATCCACAACATTAGTAAATTAACCACCTATATGTATATTTAAGAATTAAAAATCGCACAAATATTTTATACTAACGTATTCCTATTCACTTTTACACGTGTTTATTAAAAAGTATACCGATTTCATGTATTTCTATTTAGCTTTTACGTTTTAAAATCACTAAATGTAGCTTTTTTAATCACAGTTTTTTTTATCCACATCATTACTTAAATTAGCTACTTATATGTATATTTAAGAATGAAAAATATCACAACTATTTTATACTAATACATTCTTTTGTACTTTTTCCTTCATTTTTATAGACTATGGAGTAACATCTTTAAACAATATAAATATAATTTGTAAACAATACTATTTTTCAAGTTGTAAACCGGTTTTAATTGAAAACTCTGAACATATTCAATCAGTTTCTGATAGTTGGATGTAGTTATTGTGTCAATCAAAATTGACTTTAAAGTTTTACAACTAGTGCTAAGAATTAAAAATTGCATATATATTTTATGTTAACGTATTCTTTTTTACTATTATACGTGTTTATTAAAAAGTATATTGATCTCATGTATTTCTATTTAGCTTTTACGTTTTAAGATCACTAAATGTGACTTTTTAATCACAGTTTTTTTTATCCACACCATTACTTAAATTAGCTACCTATATGTATATTTAAGAATGAAAAATATCACAACTATTTTATACTAACACACTCTTTTTTACTTTTTCCTTCATTTTTATATACTATGGAGTAACATCTTTAAACAATATAAATATAATTTATAAACAATACTGTTTTTCAAGTTGTAAACTGGTTTTAATTGAAAACTTTGGACATATTCAATCAGTTTTTGATAATTGGATGTAGTTACTGTATCAATCAAAATTGACTTTTAAGTTCTACAATTAGTGCTACAAAAGAAATCAACAACAATCAAAATAATGAAAACCTTATAAAATTAACCGTGAATAAACACATATTCAATGATCATATTAACCAAAATTGAAATGATAAGACATCTAAATTTAACAGATTAAACTAAGGGTATGCATGGGTTGGTTTGATTCGATTTTTGTCTAAAATTGAAAATCAAACTGTAGGTTCAATTTTCGGAAAATTAACAACCATAACCGTTCGGTTGTTTCTGATTTAGTTTTTATTCGATTTTTCGATTTACACATTCGGGTGCTTTTATCAATTTTTTTTGATAAAATATACATTGTATATACTTATATGTATGTTAAGAATAAACTTAAACCTAGACTTTATATTTGGAAAACTACCAACAATTGATCAATGTTGAACATATACGGTGTATACCATATATATACTATACGCATTTAAAAAAATATAATTTAATTTGTAAAAAATACAGTTTTTCAAGTCATAAACCGGTTTTAATTGAAACTCCAGACATATTCAATCAGTTTCTGATAGTTGATTGTACTTACTCTGTCAATCAAAATTTATTTTTAAGTTCTACAATTAGTCCCACATAAGAAATCAACAACAATCAAAATAAAGAAAACCTTATAAAATATACCGTGAATAAACACACAATCAATGATCACATAAACCAAAATTGAATTGATAAGACATCTAAAATTAACGGAGTAATTAGGGGTGTGCATGGGTCGGTTTGGCTAGGTTTTTGGCTAAAACCGAAAATCAAACCGTAAGTTTAGTTTTAGGAAAATAAAAAAAAAAACATAACCATTTGGTTGTTTCAGTTTAGGTTTTTATTCATTTTTTTGGTTTATTCTTTCAGGCTCTTTTATCAAGAAATTTTGATAAATTATACATTGTATATACGTATATGTATTGTAAAATTGAACTCAAACTTATATTTTATATTGGGAAAACTACCAACGATGGATGAGGGTTGAACTATACGATACGTAATAAATATATTTACAAATGTAGCAATAAATAATATAACGCCCTCTGTTTTCAAGACCATTTTTTTTAAACATATCGGAAGCGTATATTTAAATTCATACATCTTAGATTACATATATTACATTTCAAAAGTGCAATCCACTCATACATGAACCTTTAAGCTAGATTACCATAATAATTACAAACACTAATTTTTAGGTGTTATATATATCCAAAACATAATGTTAAACCATTATCATGTTTATATAATTCAGAGTGAGCCGTCAAACATTCCATCAAACCCGACTTCTTGCCACCCACTACCAAAAGATTATCCTGCAAGAAGTAATGAGGGGGATTAGCACAAAGCTAAGTGAATAGATCCATAACTATCAACCTAACTCAGATTAACAATTGTTATCAGCTAAGCATCATAAACAACTAGCTTCAAAGAGGATCGGTGGTCCTTGAGGTACCCTACTGCCGCGGTGGCCCCCAAGTAACACTGACAACCAACTGAAGGCCAATTCAGTGGTCTAATCGATGGTTTGGTACTATTACTACTTACAACACCAATTCAATAAACAACACATGTACAAAGTACTAATGTTGTCCAAATAATAGTACCCAAACCCAATCCCTGTTGACCTCTGAAAGAAAACACATAAACCATAATCATCATGGCAATACGCTAACTAAACAAGGTATAACAGTAAAACCACGTTTACCCGTTGTAACCAAGTTGTTACAACTATTTTAGACTGAGAGTCATTGATCCACTCACCCTGACGATCGCAGTCTCCACTCAGAGATCTTATATTACTGAGTCTTCGGTTTTTCTGAGAACACAACCAAAACCCAAATTAGTATCTCATTTTATAAGTTATTATAATCTACCCAAGTATATAATGTCAAATATGTGCACATAATATACTCCCAATAGTACTTAAATATCACAAGTATATAAGTCACAAGTTATCACATTTATCAAATTTTAACAGGTAAACGCGATCCAGGCATGAGGTGGTGGAATCGCGTTACACTGACCAAAACCATTCTGTAACCGTTTTACACTGTGAAACGCGATCCGGGCATAAGGTCTGGATCGCGTTCCCAAGAAGGATTTCAGTCATTGATGATTTTCACTGACTAACGCGATCCCGGAAAATGAGTTGGGATCGCGTTCACACGACCAAACTCTATCGTGACCAAAAATACACTTAGCAACGCAATCCGGGAAAATGGCTAGGATCGCGTAACCAAGACCAAAACTCGACTGAGGCAAAATTTAACTAAGGAACGCGATCCGAAAACTAGGCTGGGATCGCGTTTATACGTTTTAAAATGATGCTTCAGACCTGCACGAACCCAAACTCCATTTTTGTAACCAAAACAACATCAAACTCAGTTTTTGTCAATTCTAACACATCAATGAACTCTATATTCATCATATAACATCAAATATCATCACTACATTCACTTCATTTCAATCTATACACAATTTAATATACATGCAATTTCTATCCAAAATTACATTTAAGTTTCTTGAACAATTAGGGCACTTAAATTCAAAGATAAGCTATACGATGATGATTATTCAACTAATTTCAGTATCAACAATACATTCAAGCATTAATTCAATACATGCATCAATTATTCAACCTAATTCAACCAATTTCATGCATAATTGAAAATGGGGCAAAATACACTTATAATTAAGAAGTTAACAAGATGATGATGAAGAAGATCAGATGTTTGAATCAAATCACAGCTTCAAGAATGAATGTTAATTGTTTCCACTTTGATTTTCCTTGATTTCTAAGTGTAGGTGGGAGTGTTAGAGTGATACATGCAATTTCTGTAAAATGAGGGAAACAAATGTCGACCCATTAACTGATTCAAGTATAAGTTGATGTAATTTTATTCCCTTTTTAAATCTATTGTCTGGAACCTAAAAACCATTTGCGATAATAAATCTATTATTTTACCGACATCTACAACAATTTAAAAGAAACAATATTTTATTATTCACAATAAGTCATTTAGCCATTTGACCTATTATTTTCAATACCCAAATAATATAAATTATTTATAACACAATTAAATAAAAAAATAAAATAAGGAAATTACCACATTACTCCTAGACCCATAAAGATGATGTTACAAATGATTATATTGATTAACAGCAAACTGTCTCATATTACTCGGTATATTCATATTTTTTTTTCTATAGAGTTATATATATATATATATGTGTGTGTGTGTGTGTGTGTGCGCGCGCACGCGCGCATATAAAATATATAACTTTTATTTAAATAAAAATAACTATATATAATAGGGATACTTTGGTTCGGTTTTTTAGGTCGATTTTTTTGGGTCAAAACGAAAAACTTCAGTTTTTTCGGTTTTTTGGTTTGCAGTTTGCTTTACGCTCACCACTAGAGTAAATGAATCCGGGATGTCAGCATGGAAAGAAGTGGAGGACGCAAACTGACAATGCCGAAGTAGATATATATTTTTTATTATTTTATTTTGCATTAGTTAAAATAGAAAAATCAAAAACATACGTTAGTTAGGTATATATTTTCAACGACACTTGTATTTAGTAATTATGTTTGTACCACAAATGCATTTGGTTAAACTCCCCCCGGATATTGGTTTGTGAATGGAATTAGATTAGAAATACGGAGCGGCTAGTGGGTGGCCCAAATACCCATTTTAAATGGTATTAGATTAGTAGTACATTTGCATCATATTTAATAAACAATCAAATACTCAATAGTTAACAAACAAAGTTAAAGACTCAATTTCATTCATTTATAATAAGTATTTCCATCTTATGTTAATCGATTTTCAATTTGTTAGAGTAATTTAAAAAATGAGAATTTTTACTTAACTAAAAAATCATTACTAGGAGCTTCACAAAAAACAAGCAAGGCAACATGCAGATTCAAGTTAAGTTGGTAAGTAATGTGAGGCAGTCAGATAAGTAACAGGTCAAAAATAATGCCTCATTTTAGTGTCGTTTGGTAGATTTGACCCATAAACGTTTTTTTATGTATTGTTAGAAAATATATAAATACATACAGAGGCTTGCTAGCAACCATCTTTCCATTCATCTCAAAAAATTATCTAACCATAAATGAATTTATCATTTCACACTAAGCTCTAGTAGTAGTAGTGGCAGTGGCAGTGGCAGTAGCAGTAGTAGGCAGCAGCAGCAGAAAGCAAAAGCTGCAGCTGCTAGCAGCAGCAGCAGAAAGCAGCAGCAGTTAGCAGTAGCAGTAGGCAGCAGGAGCAGCAGTAGTAGTGGTGCAGCAGCAGTAGTAGTAGTAGTGTTGTAGTAGTAGTAGTAGCAGTGTTGTAGTAGTGTAGCAGCAGCAGCAGTAGTAGTAGTAGTGTTGTAGTAGTAGTAGCAGCAGCAGTAGTAGTGGTAGTGGTGGTAGTGGTAGTGGTAGTGGTGGTGGTAGTGGTGGTGGCGGCGGCAGCAGTAGTAGTAGTAGTAATAGTAATAATAATAATAATAATAATAATAATAATAATAATAATAATAATAATAAACATAATCAAAATATGTTAACTCCTCTTGCAAAAAACATAATCAAAATATGTTAACTTACTGTTAACTTTCTTTTTATTCATTATGTTACCTTTAGTTTGTTCGATCTTTAGATACCTTACACTAATGTGATATCAAAGTATAATCTATTGATTACCCCAATTCAAATAGATTTTTTTTTTTTCATTTTTTTTAAATTTTTATGGGAATTGTAAACATTTATCATAATAACATAAAAAATAAATAACAAAGAATTTGATAATATGAACCTAAAGTTCTCTTGCACAAGTATGTCGATTGAAAATTACGTAATAAAATAAAAATATGATATAAACTTTGTATTAAAATCATGTGATAGCCCGCGAATTCGCGGGTTATAATCTAGTTTGGTATTATATGTACGATGATACATTGACAAACTTGAACAAGAACATCTCGATCTATTACTAAATATGGCTGCTAGAAATGTAGCTACTGTATATACATATAAAGATGCAAAACCCGAAAACAAATCTAACAATAAAAGTCTTGTATACACATCGGGCCATGCTAAGTTTAAATGCATATCAATTAGCAAGAAACAGAGAAAAGTATTGCTAATACTTACAAATTACTTTTATTTGACTTCTATAATCGATAAAAATGGTATCAAGTCGATTCATAGTGGCTGTTCTTTTTAATTTCATTAATTTCGACAAATCCAAAAGGTCAAAATGCATACTTTGCTGAAACAGTACGAGTCTGTATTTATGTTTCTTTTAGAATGGCAACGCTTACGCAACTTATTTACGTATCATTCACAACCACAACAACAATATACACCTTTGTCAAGTAAAATTGTACAATAATAAAATTCCAGTTGGTACCGTAACCTGTATTACAATAACAATTACTCCGTATTATTTAGAGTACAAAAGTAATACAAACCTACATCTATACAATTTTTTCATCCATCACAAAAAACCAACATCAATGTGCAAATATTATCAAACATAAAGGTAGACTGCAAATTTAATTTAATATCAAAAGGACTACTTATCAACTTCAAATATAATCAAATATGATCAAATATGAAATAACCCACTGTACTTACAAAGGCGATTGAAGATGATGGCCGGAGAAGGATCGTGCACCGGAGAAGGAAGGAGGTGGGCAGACGGTGGCTGATGGTGCGCCGGAGGTGGGCGGAGGTGGGTGGCGGTGGATTTGGCCGGATTTGGCGGAGGTGGGCGACTGCGATTGAACGAGAGAGAGATAGATGACGGCAGGGGTAGCGGAGGTTGGTGTGGTCGAGTGGATATCGATGGGAACGACTGAACGAGAGAGAGATAGGGTTTTATTTTGGTGGGTAATTTTATTTTTTTGGGGAAAATATCGATGGGAATCCTCAATTGTTGGTGGGAATTTTAATTTTTAGTAGCTAGTATAGTATATACTCCATCTATCTCATTACAAATGTCCACTATTGACTTTTGAAAGTGTTTATTTTACAACTTTGATTATAAATATTTTTATATGTGTTATATAATATTTGATGCAAAATATATGAATGAATTTGGTTTTAAATGTATTTTCATTGATATATTTTTCATCAAGTATTATACGACACAAACAAAAATATTTAAGGTCAAAGTTGAAAAAGAAAGACTTCAGAAAGTCAATAGTGGACATTTGTAATGGGACGGAGGTAGTAGTATATATTATACACTTTCTTAATAGAAACGTTTGGTTAGTGTAGTGGTTAACCCAACTTGTGTTTAATTAGGTGGTCGCAGGTTCAATCCTTGCTTCTAACTTTCATTATCTTTTTAAACTACATCCTTTTTTTGTTTAGGAAAAATACAATAAAATGTACTATACTTATCATATATTTTTATTTAAGGTACACAACTTTAAATTTTTTAATTTAAGGTATCAAACTTTCAATTTGTAATCAAGTTAGGGACGCGAATTTTACAAATGACGAGTTGTCACCGTTTCAATTTGTTTTTATTATTTATTTATTATTTACTTATATTTATTATTTGTTATCACAATCCTCATATGGGCATCGACATTTATTATTTGTTAACAAAACCACCTAAAACGTGTTTTTGGGTCTAAATAAAAACCGAGTTTTTATTTCGAATTTGAATTTCCGATGCATTTTTAATAAATCAATATTAACCTTGGACCCCGTCAGGGGTTGCCACCCCTTGGACCCCGCTACCAGGGGCGTTGCCCCCGGACCCCCATCGTTTAGGGGCTTCGCCCCTAAACAATCAAAATAAATTCAAACAAGCGTGCACTCCACACCAACCAAACCCGTTCAATATTTATTATGATTATATTGGTTAACAAATTTATCCCATTACACTTAAATCATTATTGGTGATACAAATCACCAACACGTTTCACGAACGTTATATATGTTTGAACTATATGGTATTTGAGCCCGGCAATATTGTGATGACACGCCTAATGGGAATGAGTTTGACTTTCAAATGGTCAAGTGTGTGTGTGTGTGTGTTAGAACCAAATAGTATTCGACGTCGACTTCATTGGGACGAAATGCCTTACACGAATGAATTCGTACTACCGTTAAAGTTTCACGAACTATATATATATATTGTGTGAGTGAGAAAGAGAGAGAACCAAATAGCATTCGAGGTCGAGTAGATTGGTGTCGAAACACATTATGTGAATGAGTCCGTTCTACCGTTAAAGTTTTCACGAACTTTATCTATGTTTGAACTATATAGTACTTGAGGTCGGCTTCATTGGTGATGAAACGCCCGAGGGGAATGAGTTTATTGTACTACATATATGTATGATATGTATACTGTATGTGTGTATGTATATAACATGTATGTATTTATGATATGTATGTGTGTATGTGTATGCATATATACAGTATGTATGTATGACATGTATATAGTATGTGTGTATGTATATAACATGTATGTATGTATGTATGTATGTATGTATGTATGTATGTATGTATGTATGTATGTATGTATGTATGTATGACATGTATGTGTGTATGTATATGTAGATATACTAGGTATGTATGTATGTATGTATGTATGTATGTTTAGAGTTTTGATAATAATTTATAAAAAAATGATACTGTACGTGTGTAACTGTGTATGTATATAACATGTATTTATGTATGACATGCATGTGTGTATGTATATGTATGTATATATACCGTATGTATGTTATGTATGTATTGTATAATATGTGTATTGTATGTATTCATTTATATATTATGGGGGTGTTTGGGGGAGCTTATTTTTGTTGCTTATGACTTATTGCTTATAAGCAAATAAGCTAGAAAAATGGAGCATATTTCAAGCTTATGAAATCTCCCTCACAATTAACCAAATAAGTTAAGCAAGTAAGTTTATCCAAACACAAAAACATGAGCTTATTGTTTTGTAATAAGCAAATTAGCTAATAAGCAAAAAAAATAAGGCCATCCAAACACCCACTATATGTTAGTATTTTAATATTTTATTTATGCACGTACATATTATTTTATATATTATATATTACTATTTTTATATTTTATGTATTATATATTAATAGTTTAATCATATTATATATTAATAAATCTGTATATGAAAAAAATCCAAAAATTAAATTAAATATTATAAAAAAAAAAATTTTAAAAAAAATATACTTTTAGTAACGAATTTATCGTCGATGAAGCGTTGATTGTATCCAAAAAGTATTTACGAATTAATTTAATTATATTAGATAGAAAGTAAAACAAAAAAAAAGGAAATTGTTTTTAAATCTCGCTATATTTGAGGTGATTCCAAAGCTATACGAAGTACATGGCGACAACATTACCGTAACCATTTGTTGAGTGGAATTTTTTTAATTTTGGTGGGAAACAAAAAAGCGAAAAAAAAAAATTTATATTTGGCGACGACATGGCTACGGCAATGTCGTCGCTATTTGTTGAGCGGGTTTTTTTGATTTTGGTGGCAAACATAAAAGAAAAAAATTATTTATTTATTGCGACGACATGGCGATGACATTGTCGTCACAGAATCTTGCGCGGGACTTTTTTTCGTCCCGGAGGGAAAAAGAAAATCCAGATAAGAATTAAAAAATGTTCGCAACGACATGGCGACGATGTTGTCGTCGTAAAATGCAACTTTGACCTAAAAAGTCAATTTTGGAATTTTCCTTACTTTTAGCGACGACATAGCGACGACTAAGTCATCGCAGAAAGTTTAGTTTGACTTTCAAACTTGGAAAGTTGAATATTTTGTTGTTTAGGGATCTTTTAGCGACGATATTTTTGCCGTCGCAAAAAAAAACGTGGCCAAAGGTTCTTTTTCTTGTAGTGAAACAGCACGACAGTGATTCGTACATCAAACTGTATAACAGTTGAAGCTCACAGTACAGATATATATAATAACATAGTTTTGGACTGTACGAATTATATTATTTGTTGTATCTGTTACCTTTCTTTCAAAATGTACGATGAAAACTACTCTTCACTAGTTTTGATACAAAAATTACATGGCGATAAAGGTAATTAATTAAAGGTCATACAAAGAAAATGTAGTTGTTGACGGTGTATTTCGCTAGCATACCTTCATATCAGACTACTAGAGATACCAGATAACAACATGGGTGGCGTCAAATAAGACGCAACCGGCATACTTGAGGGGAGTACATGCAACATAAGATGCTACCGTAGATGTTCTTTTTTTGTTATGCTATGACATGGTTAGATTTAGGCCTGTAAACGAATCTAATGAACACGAACATGCTACATTTGTATTCGTTATTTAACGTTTTATCGAACGAACACGAACGAATTTTCTTGTTAATGCTCGTTCATTAAGTAAATATGTTTGTATGTGAACATAACCGAATGTAAACAAACGAATATATGAACTAATACTTAATCACAAGATTAATGTACGATCTAAGTCAAAATAAGAAACGTCCCTACTATACTATGAATAAAAAATGAAGTATATATAGGTATGTCAGTCCACCATTGAAAATACCTAACAGAGGAAAGATTGTTAACATCATATCGATACCTACATGATCGTTTACTGAACTGTTATCCCGATCATTCCAACCAAAAGTATCAAACTCCACTACAACAATAGAATCGAAGTGACATTGAGTTTAATACCAAATGGAAGACCAAGGGCGCCTACTAAGCCATACACCTCGTTATTCTCAGCAAGGAAGAAAGTGAGGCCATTAGCATAACGAGGTTGCGGGTATGAATCAATCACAAATGAGAAACTGTTAGAAAAGCTTGCTAGCTCACCAGGGGCCTTGTCCCAAAGATGAAGTTGTTCAAAGTATGCCGCCCGACCACTGTACCATTTCTTATATGTACCTTTGTTTTCTGGGGTCACCTGAATTCCATCAGCAGAGAAATAAGCGTCACCAGCTAACTTGAACATGTCCTGGGAATCTGGATAAATATTTGAGAAATTGAAAGTAATTGAAGCTGCGTACGGGATGAACATGATGCGGAAATGACGATAAGCTATAAAGTTGAAGATTTTTTATTAGCTTGAAAACAAATTAATCTATGTTATTTCAACTATTAATTCCTACTTAGAGTGGAATATTTCTAGAACCAAACAACATTACATGCATTTTTCTTTATCATTATGGTAATTAGTACCATAATGGTTTTTTAATGTTTTCTTTAATTTGCTTTAAGACTCTTGAGTAGGCTTAGACTTTTGATATTTCATGATTTATTATCTTCTTTTATTTTGCCATTATAAGGTTTAGAAGTTGTAATAGAAAGAAAAGTTTTAGTTATGCTTATGATGAAATCAAAGTTTCTCTCAATTTTGTGTTAACAATTGAGTTGAATTTATCCTCCCCGCAGTATTCTTGTGAATCAACGTGTGTTGGAAAATCCTAACCGCGGTATTCTTTGTGAATCAACGCTTGTTAGAAGAGATTATTCTTGGGTATTCTTAGAATCAACAAGTTTAATTTGTTATCTTATTTTCACCCTACATCAGTTGGTATCAGAGCCGAAATTCCTGTTAGAAATGGCAATCTACGATGTTTATGAGGAGCTAGAGAAACCCGATGAACGTAAGATTTTGTTTATAAACAGAATTCTCGTTGGCAAATTTGGGTTTTCTAGTTTTGAAGAAATGGAAGACATATATCATCCGAGTTGCAACAATAAAAATGACAATTGTGATGTCATTAACAATGGAGTAACATGTGAAAATGTTATTTCATTGAATATGGTTGATAAGTTATCATTTGAAGAGGAAGACTACACACATCATCATAATCAATCTTTACTTAGTAAAGAAAAAGATTTTAACGGTGCCACAAAGATATTGATTGTTTCATCTTTATTGGAACGTAATTATGAATCTTCGAAGTGGCAAGATAATGTTAAGAAAAATCAACGAACATTTCATTTTCCAAGAGAGAGAAGTATTTTTCACAATAATGTGAAAAGGTTTTATTTGTTTACTACTACCCTTATTCTCTTTGGTTACATTCTTTTAACCTCTACATTATTAATGCTACTGATGTAGTGTATAAATGAGATAATAGATTAAACCTGTTGATTCCTATGAATACCAGGAAAAATCTCTTCCAATAACACGTTGATTCACAAAAGAATGCCGTGGAATGGGTATGATTCACAAATTTGGGAGTGAAATCGAAAATCTTGAAATTGAAAACTGAGTCTCAAACAATGTTACATGAAGCATAAATAATCTAAGAAAATTAAACGGGCCCTTAAAACATAACGGGCCGAACATAAAGCCCAAAACAAAAACGGAAAATGAACAGAAAATTCATAAAATGGGCCGTATCTTCCAAACGGAGCCGTTTTTGGGCTTCGAGCATTGGGCTAACCGAGCTTCGATTCGCCTGCTCATGGGCCTAAAACGGAGTCCCGTAGCCCAAGTTACACCCTTTTCTTTGCAGCCCTCTTCTCGTGGGCCTCCATGAACATGTGGACTCGATCTTCAATACTTGGGCCTCCATCAGCTACTGATTTATCTTCAAATGTTGAAGAAAATTTCAGTCAAGACTCGAGGACGAGTTACTTTTAACCCGGGGAGAATGATGCGGAAATGACGATAAGCTATAAAGTTGAAGATCTTTGATTAGCTTGAAAACAAATTAATCTATGTTATTTCAACTATTAATTCCTACTTAGAGTGGAATATTTCTAGAACCAAACAACATTACATGCATTTTTCTTTATCATTATGGTAATTAGTACCATAATGGTTTTTTTAATGTTTTCTTTAATTTGCTTTAAGACTCTTGAGTAGTCTTAGACTTTTGATATTTCATGATTTATTATCTTCTTTTATTTTGCCGTTATAAGGCTTAGAAGTTGTAATAGAAAGAAAAGTTTTAGTTATGCTTATGATGAAATCAAAGTTTCTCTCAATTTTGTATTAACAATTGAGTTGAATTTATCCTCCCCGCGGTATTCTTGTGAATCAACGTGTGTTGGAAAATCCTAACCGCGGTATTCTTTGTGAATCAACGCTTGTTAGAAGAGATTATTTTTGGATATTTTTAGAATCAACAAATTTAATTTGTTATCTTATTTTCACCCTACATCAGAACACTAAGTAGGAAGCATATTAAGATGGCCATGATTCTGGCGAATGGTAACAACAAAAAGGTGGTTGTACTTGGTAGTGAGACTGAACGAATTTTAGCTTCTAAATACAGCGATCTATCAACCAAATCATATTAATTTAGGAAAGTTTGTTTGCTGAGCTTATGATTGGCAAAACGACAATATTTAAAGACTTAGTTAGTCAACTGCCGGCCATATCAAGTCTTTGTCAGTCAATATGCAATTTATTGACTATGGTTTCAAATAGATTAATGGATTTTTTTGATCTAATAAAAAGTTAATAATATAAGTTCTTAATTATCGTGTTTAATACATATTCCTCACTTGAAGTTGTAATTAGGAAAATGCTTCATTTTTCTACATATGAATGGACGGTAATTCATTGACATTGCTGGATAAGCGTTAACAATATATATGAAAGTAACATCAAAGAAAATATGCCACCACCAATAAAGGGGTGATAATTGATAAAAACATATGAATATAATCAACGTCATTTGTGAATACATTATGATACTCAATTTTGGTAATAATTTTATGATTCAAAGGCTCTCGTTTATGATCAGGTTACGAATAGAATTGGTGTTTAACGACCATATAAGTAAGATGAGTCAGTTGAAGATGTAGTTTGCTTTGATGAAGCCATATTAGAGACACTACTCGATGATTGATTTTCGATGAAGGAAGTCACACCAAATAACGACGCGGAAGGAGTCGAGTAAGACACCACTGGCATATTTGAGGGGAGTGTAGGCAAGGAAGCTTCGGAGTTTAGTACATGAATCACTTGTCTCATCGATGGACGAAGTTCTGAGTCAGGGTGGACACACCATAACCCAACAATCATCAAACGCTTAATTTCTTCTTCATCAAAACTCAACTCCAGACGAGGATCAACTGCTTCTAAAAGAGTCCCAGTCCCGTAGAGCATCCAAACCCATTCTATTAACCGTATTTCCTTTTCTGGTGCCATGTGCTCGATGGGCTTTCTCCCACACGCAAGTTCCAATGCAACAACCCCGAAGCTATATACATCTGAGTCTTTGCTTGCCTTACCGGTCACTAAACATTCAGGAGCCATGTAACCCAAGGTTCCAGCCAACATAGTTGTATGAGATCCTTTATCGTGGTCAACCAACTTAGCTAACCCAAAATCACCAAGCTTCGCACTGAAATTTGAATCCAGCATTAAGTTACTGGATTTAATATCTCTATGCAAAACACACTTCTCCCAGTCGTGATGCAGATATAGCAAAGCAGATGCCAGGCCATGGGCAATTTTGTACCGCGTGCCCCATGTCAACAAGCTCCTCCCCTTAAATAGATGTAAATCTAAGCTTCCATTTTCCATAAACTCATAAACAAGAATGAGTTCACCTTTCTCATGACACCAACCCTTAAGTTCCACCAGATTTTTGTGCCTCAATCGGCTAATGATCTTGACTTCTGATGCATACTCCTTGATTCCTTGTTCAGAAGTCTTTGAAACTCGTTTAACTGCTATATACATGCCTTGGTCTCTTAAGATACCTTTATAAGCCCCTCCGAAACCTCCCTGTCCAAGCTTGTTTGTCTCCACAAAGCCAGCAGTTGCCTGGACTAATTCGTGGTAAGAGAATCTTTTAGGCCCAGTGCCCATTTCAAAATCCTTGTTCATTTCCACACCAAATGCATCTTCTTCCACTTCTTCTTCATTGGCTTTCTTTCTCCACAGAAAAAATGCAAATATAGATAAAAAGGCAAGTATTACAGATAATCCGGCTATTAAAGCCAGCGTAAGTCCTCTTTTGTTTTTCTTGTTCACTGGATTCTGGCATGTGGTTGGTGGTAGCGCGTTTCCTTCGTTCCCTGGATTCTTGCTCGTAGTTGGTGGTGGCCCTTTTTCTTCATCAACCTGTAGATTTGAACTATTAAAAGTCCAAGATTGCACAGCGTTTATTACTGTTGGATCTAGTGTTGCAGCTGAAAATCCGAAAATAACCCATTCTGGCAACACCTTTCTCAGATCAATGTTGTGTTCAATTTCTATCATGCCGTTTTTAAAATCGGTAACATGAACAGTAAGATTCTTCGAAACAGAATCATACTTTATGCTAGCTTTACATTGTCCTCCCAACCATTGCTGATATGGGGTAAAAGAAAGAGAGTTAACATTGATACCTACACGAGGACCAATATTTGGATCCCAATAACTATTATAAAGAGTATCAAACTCCACTGCGACAAATGGACTCAACATGCGATAGACTGCGCTATCAACTGGAAGCCCCATGGCTCCACCAGTTGTTAGCACTGAATAATTCTGAGCAAGGAAGAATGTGAGCCCATCAGTAAGATTGCTGGTTGACTTTGCATCAATTGTGATTGAGAATTCAGTATCAAAACTGGCTATCTCACTAGAAGTTTGATCCCAAAGATGAAGCAATCTGAAATATGTCGCCCGGCCTCGGGCCTACTCCCTGAGTCCAATTTGAAGTATTCCAATGTGGAATCCCTTGGATTCCGTTTTCGGTGATAAAAACATCACCTGTATGTTCTAAGTCCACGTTCAGATTTTCTGTATTAATATTTGTCCAATTGAAACTGATTGAGGCTACATGAGGGATCAAAACAAGAAGAAAGGATATCGAGACCGCGGCCATGATTACAGAAATCTACTTCAAGAAAGCCTTTTAATTGGAGTATGGTTTTTCTAAATTGGCAAAGGGTTTAACTATAATTAGTACAATATAAGCATCACAAGAATTGTTAATATGTCCCTTTCAACATGGGTCGATCAAATGTCCTTTTGAACTCTCCTATTTGCCTACATTATTAATATTATTAGTCACTTTTGCATTCATCAGACACTCAAAAATCATTTTTTGATCTAATTGACCCACCGCCCAAAATTTTATTTCGAGAGTTATTTAAAAACCCCAGCCAGTAAAGTTCTAGCAATTAATAACAGTACTTAATTATAGAATCATAGATAGATGAAGACATTTATATATTAATGTTATGTTATAGGAAGTGTAGAGGTTGGATATTGTTGACCACCCATATATTAAACATAACAGCCGGCCACTTCATGACCCGTAGAATTTATTCCGATCACAATTTGCGCAGGCCATTTTCATCAAATTCATCTCACCTAGAGTATACACTAACAGGGCAAGATATAAATACTTGTATTTCTTTATATCCATCAACAATTAACTACTTATAAGTCATTCAACTTAGGTTCTTAAAACCTTAAAAAATTTAGCATCCTTATACAGTGACAGTGAAGAACCTCAAGTTTGAAGGCACTATCATCATTTTTATGGTATAAGGCCATGTTGATCATTAGCCCCTTTAGCTCCACAATTAATCACCTTCTGGGCCTCCTCTAGTTTCCCTCATCTCCCCCAGGCCCATAACCTACTTTTACCAGGCCCGTAACGGTAACAGTAACACACATGAGTTATGCCAAGGACTATTTGAACTTTGCTGATGCATCTACGATGATATTAAAATTTTGGAGACATTTAAGAACGTAAGGTATGTATAGTAGCAATTTCTAACAGATAAATTTTCAAGGGATTGAAGAAATGAATCAACTCGAGTATGTGCGAGGGAAACTGAACACTTTTGGTTACTCTCTATATCCCCAAAGTCATGCACCGAGGCTCAAGATGGGTATTTGAAAAGCCAAAATCTGATAAATCTGTTAGCTTTTTTATCAAATAACTACAAACAATTGTAAGATATACATGTTGCTTGTTTAAATCTTAAACATCAATTAATCACCACCACAAAAATGTACTAACGAGAACCCCTGATTAAGAACATGAGCATGCAACTAAAAATCGGATACATAGAAAAATGGGTGGGCTTTTGGTCACCGAAAAATCATAAGGTTGTGTGGTAGTTGATCCGCTAATGCTTAGTCGATAGGTAGTTTGTGGTAGTTGTTCGATGTTTTGTAGTCTCTGCCCTTCGGCTCATCACTAGCAATTTTCAATAACATGTGCAGGACGCGGTCATTAGAATTTAGAAATATATTTAGGGTATGGTTCAAAGGGGATGAAGTATTAAGAGGAGCAGCAAGGGCAGGGAACATCTTGACCCTTCATTCCATTTCAACAGCAAAGATTTCACTGGTCAACAAGGACACTCCTGCAAATAAATATGGTCAAGGGATCAAATGTGTAAAAATGTTGATATCATCTCTCTCACACGGTCAGATCGGTCAGATCAGTCCATTTCGTTTCCCCTCTTTCTACTGAAACAAGCAAACACGGCTAAAAACCATCACAAAACACAGTCAAAAAAGCTTCAGATCTACCATCACAAAACACCGTCTTTCACCTACATCGTTGGATGATTATCAGCGATCAAAAAAACAGCGATAAAAAACTCACCGTCGATCTACCGTGACAAGCTTTGTAAGAAAAAAAATCATGTTGAAATCGCTTACACCTACATCGTTGGATGATTATGGTTTACAAAAATCACAAAATGAAGCTAATCGTAAATTTTTTCGATTTTACTTTGTTATTCTTCATTTTATACCTATTTTATTCTTTTTGTTTTTACTTAAATATAATGTTTTTATTCTACAGCTACTCGCAGAAGCCAAAGAAGAACAAGGTACAAATTCGAAGGAAACAAAAATGACAAGACGATGAATGCAAATTTGCCTTCGGAAGGTAGCGATGAAGACAAATATGTATCTAGAGGTATATTTTTTGTCTTATACATAGCTCTGTTGTTATATATGCATGATGTTAGATCTGTAAATTTTTTAAAACTCATAGAAAAAGTCACCTATTAAAATGCTTCTGATCATTTTTTTTATTATTGGATGATTTTCTATGTGTTTTATGAGAGTTGTTTTTGTAAATTATAGTTGCAAATGTACTAATTTTTATCATTATTGTAAAAGCTAGGTGTTGTAGGAAGGAAAATAATGTAGGGCTCGATAGGTTACTGGACTGCCAAAAGTGGTTTGGAGTTGTTAACTCTTTACATTGAAACAAAGATGATACCGATTGTAAATTTTTGTCTCAAATCCATTTGTGGAATAGAAATGTGGTACTCCGTATTTTGCTACTTAAGAAACGCTTATATGGTGGAAGTGGTTATAAGGCTTAATTTTGTTTAAAGGATCTAATGCTTATGTGCCTAGGACAAGGGTAGATTTACACTTGCACATGTACATGCACACCCTGAATTTTATAAAATATTATAAATATAGAGCTCAATCTAAGTATCGGACAATTACAGGTAAGCTCCAAATAATCTAGCTATTGTAACATACAATTATACAAAATACAAATGTTTAGCTAAATTCATAAATAAAGAGTAAAAAGTATACCTAAAATGAAGCTTAGATGGCTGACCACTTTGACTACCTCTAATTTTAGGCCAGATTCGGAGTTTATAAAAGAAATCATTGATGACATCTACCTTCAATTAGGTGGACCCATACGGAGTTTATAATAATTTTTATAAACTGCATTTTACGACTCTTTAATTATTGAACTGCGCTTTACTGCATGTTGTGTGCTATCTTCTACGTTTTTAGTAGTTCTACTGCATGGTGTGAACATTCTTGCTTCACTACTACTTGTTTTATTTGTTACTGCATTTTACACCTTGGGTTGACACTTACATACTATAAAACTTTTTTGATAGTTCACATCATAGATAAATCAGTGGAAGAAACCTCTTCAAAAAAGTCAACCAAACTAAAAAGTGTGAAGTTTGAAGTAGAGAACAAAAGAGCAACAAAAAAAAAGAACACAAACATAAAAGATTGTGTTTGGTAATATAGAAGCGAGACATTCACCACGTTAGTTCTAAAAGCTGCCACAACAAAGCAGATGGAACTTATATGTGAAATAGGATTTGGGTCGTTGATTGGATGGTTCAATTATGAAACGGTGCCTTTAAAATTGGGCCTTTTCGTTGTGAAAAGCTTTGATCCAGAGACATGCCGGTTAAAATTTCCAGATGGCAGGGCAATCAAAGTAACCAAGCATCTGATCCATGATATTATCGGATTGTCTGTAACTGATTATAAATTAGATTCTTACAACCCTTTGAGAAGAGGATCAGAGGTTATTGAAGAGTTTCGAGAATATTTTAAAGTTAGTGGTAAAGAAAGAATCATTGTGAATCATCTTCACGACTGGATGGTTGATTATATTGACGGTGACAGATGGTACAAACTGAGTTTCATTGCGTTTGTAACCACTTTGTTAATTGAGTGTTCAACCAATGGTTCTATAAATGAATCGATCATACCTCTTGTTGATTGCAATAATATTGACGTAATTCATGCTGATTGGTGTGGCTACATCTTGGATACCATTGTGAGGACGACCTCCAATTTTAAACCAAACAACCATTTTGATGGCCCGTTGTTAATCCTTGTGGTAAGAATAAATAAATTATAAATGTTTATAAATTTTTCATTAATTATAAAGTTTTCTAAAGTTTGCATTTCAATGTTTTGTAAACTGTACAACTCTTGGGAACGAGGAAGCTGCTAGAATGTATCCAGGAATAAGGAATTGGAATTCTGTTACTTTGAATGCTTGTGAAAATGAAGAGATACAAAATGGAGGTTTAGGTTCAAAAAATGTGAGAATCCTTGATGGTTATGAAGAAGTTTTAGAGGAATCTATGCCAGAATTGAGTGATTCTACTGAAAAAAAGAGGAAGAAGTGTGAACATTTGGGTAAATTATTTCAAATTCATTTATAACATTTGAAAAACAAACTTTCAAAAAAATTATGCTTAATAGTTGTTTTTTTTTTACACATATTTGAATGCTAGTCAGCCACAACATGTGGACGAGTCTCCCGATAACTATCTTTTCAACATTGGAGATGAACATTTGAGAGTATGTGAATGTTAAAATACGCTACTGCATTTTTAAACTTTTCCACTGCATTTATTAAAATAATACATCAAAAAAATGATGAATAAAGTGATGGATATGAAGAATTTACTGCATTTTAACATACTTTACTGCATTTTATCATACTTTACTGCATTTTAACGTACTTTAGTCCATTTTAACATAGTTCACTGTATTATATTTAATCTACTGCATTTTAAAATCTTCTACTGTATTTCAAAATAGTACATCAAAAAAATGATATTATTATGGTGTTCTAGTGCATTAAAGTTCATTTACTGCATTTTAAAAGATAATCTACTGCACTTTAAAAATATTATACTACATTTTAATCATTATCTACTGCATTTAAAACATAATCGACTGCATTTTAAATTTTCTTCTGTATTTCAAAATAGTACATCACAAAATAATAATATTATTATGTTGTTCTACTGCATCAAAGTTCATCTACTGCATTTTAAAAAGATCATTAACTGCATTTACAAAATAATAATCTACTGCATTTTAAATATTATCTACTGCATTTTAAACATAATCTACTGCATTTTAAAATATTCTACGTATTTCATAATAGTACATCACAAAAAAATGATACTGCATCAAAGTTCATCTACTGCATTTTAAAAGATCATTTACTGCATTTTAAAAAATAGTCTACTGCATTTTAAACATTATCTACTGCATCTTAAACGTAATCTACTGCATTTTAAATATTCTACTGTATTTCAAAATATTACATCACAAAATGATAAAAAATAATGAATGGGACATCAAAAATTAACTGCATTTTAGAAACACAAAATACTGCATTATATATTGTTCTACTATAATTGAAGTTAATTTACTGCATTTTTTAAAACATACTCATTTTTATTTTATTTTTATACTGTATTTCTTAAAAAGACGCAATATAAAAAGTTATTGATGACTTTTCCTACAGGATTCAAAGATGATCATCAAACGAAGTCTTGTGCATGTCAGAAAATATAAAGAGTTCATTGATAATACTCTATCAAGTGTGATGTCATCTGATCCTTTTGATCCGGAACTTCTTCAGTTAGCTTTGGAAAGAAACTCACTTTTTGACGGTACTAAAGTTTCAAATAAAGAATTCACGGACATTGGAATGGATTATGTATCCGAGTCTGACAAAGAGAATTCATCATGTCATGTTCCTAAATTGGGACAGTCATCCAAGTTGACTGAATCAACGATCATGGTTGCTGAGCCGTTACATAATCCAATCCCTAAAAATCCAGCTGAGGGAATGTCTGCATTAGCTGTTGAAGACAAGAAAAAACTTGAAGAGAATGATGTCTCTCGTGAAAAGAACTTTCAATCGGTTATCTTACGTTTGTTCCAATGTAACTGATAACATATCATGGGTATTGTAAGACAATTTATTTACTATCTAAAATACTTTATGCATAAAATAGTTTGTATATTTGCTACTCTTTGAATTTATTGACTGGAATTATAATACTTTTTGCATGAAGATAGTTTTTGCAGTAGATTAGATGATTAAGTGATGGACATCAAGAATTTACTGCATTTTAAGAACATACTTTACTACATTATAAAGTTATTCTACTGCATTTTAAACATAATCTACCGCATTTTAAACAAAATCTACTACATTGTAAGCATAATCTACTGCATTTTAAAATTCTATTGTATTCTTAAATAGTATATCACAAAAATGATGATATGTTGTTCTACTGCATCAAAGTTAGTCTACTGCATTTTAAAACATAATCTACTGCAATTTAAATTTCTACTGTAATTTTAAATAGCACATCACAAAAATGATGATATGTTGTCCAACTGCATTAAAGTTATTCTACTGCATTTTAATAATCATCTACTGCATTTTAAATTTTCTACTACATTTTAACTTTACTGTCAGCATAAACTTTGACACTTAGTAAAAACAAAAATAATGTTGTTACAAAATTTAATAGGTGTAGTATAATGTGGCAACGTATATTTATTTGAAGTAAAACACTTGGATTTTTTTATACTTGAATAGATTCTACGTGTTGTAATTTGCTAATTCTAAATATCACATGATTAACTACATATAAATAGTTCATTTAAAAAATATAAAACCATCACATGATAGCATATATAAAAAAAATTATATGAAAGTACTCAATGACAGCAACATCTCCAAAAGTGCATTACAAAAACATCAAAAACACAGAAAAAATAAAGTATATCTTATGTTAAAAAACTAAAATGCAGTGACTGACATTTAAAATGCAGCTTAAGGGATAGAAAATATAAAAATGTTTCAAATTCTCAGCTAAGACTCGGATGAATTATTGCACACAGGTGTTGGTGTTGTTTCTTCAGGTATGCTTGTACAAGCCCTGCTATTATGTCCATATTGCTTTCACTTTTGACATTGATTTTTCCTCCTCTTGGCTTTATCCATCGCAACATTCACTTTTGATTTTTCACTTGGGTGTCCTTTAGTTCTAATGTCATCCGGATTCTTAATGTTGTGATTTTCAGGTTTTTTCACTCCCAAAGATGAACAAATAGCTGTAGACTTTTCCGTTGGTATTGCTGTCGGGAATTCAGCTCTAACTTCCTCAAAAATTTCAAGCAATTGTTCTCTGTATTTAGCAAAGTTCCCTGGATTATGCACCAACCTATTTGCCGTTTCCTCTTCAATCTGTTGCATCTCTCTAATTCCATCTAGAGTTACGGGCCATATGCCACAAGAACGTGAGAGTCACGGGCGTTTCGTTTGGCATCAGTGGCTGAGAAAACAGTGTAAACAAGAACAAATGTGTCTACGATTTCAGCACCAAGGCCACTCCCTTTGGTGTAATAGTGGGCGATTGTGTTAGCACCACCACCGTTTAGTTTGTATTGGGTTCCACCTTCAAACCCACTAACGACACCAGCACCACAAATCGCACCAAGGCATATAATCACTATGTAGTATATTGTCCTAGTCAACGAAAACTTTAGAGCTAGATATAGCCCGAGTGTCACAGCAGGATTAACTTATTTCATAAAATCACTATGTAGTTAACTAATGAAACTGTTATATGATCAATCAAGTGACTGCTCCTTTTCTAGCATCCTACTATTATCCACCTCCTACTACTACAACTATTATTGAATCATTAATTCCGTATCACATTCATCTCAGTCATCTTGTTCATCATTAATTCCGTATCGAATCATTTTCCAGAAAAGCATCCATTCCTACTAGTACAACTACTATTATCCACCTCCTGCACATTCTCATCAATCCGAAACATCATCATCCCCTGATCCTCACCTAAACTACTACACACACTACTACTCCTTTGCCTCAACTTAGGTGTTTACCTAACCGAACTACTCACAGGATAAACTCGCTTCTCCTCAGGCTGCACATACACTTCCTCATACACCACCGCCATCTCGGTCATCATTACCACAATAACACAACAATTAATATTGATAATCAATCTATCAGAAATTGAAATTACAATCAGTACTAGTAGTAGAGCTAGGGTTAGGGTTACCATACGTATTCAGATTATCATCATTAACGAAATCAACTTGCTTTTGTTCATCATCAACATCTGTAGGTTTAAATTTTTTCTTCTTCTTTTTATTTTTTCGCTTCCATCTAGGCATTGTGTTAACAAGAGGTTTGGTTTAAACGGAATCGAATCTGAGTAAGAAAGGTGGATGGTCATCACCTTCGTCGAAAAAGGAATCAGTGGTGGCTAGAACGTCGAACGAGAGGTTACGGCCACCGGATCTCAGGTCCGACATTGGTGGTGGTGTGATAGGAAAGAGTGATAAAAAGAATTCAGAGTAGATAGCAAGTGATGAAGATGATGATGAATTTGGAACCGGAATTAGAAAGTGTTTGAAGAATCATATCTCAGAGAAATTGTAGTCCGATTGATTTAGGGATTTCAGGATGAAGACCTAATTCGTACTATTTTTTGTGTTTTGCGGTCAGCTCCACAAGTTTGAAACATGTGCAAAAATAGTCCCTGGTGATCTACTGTGCGGGGAACAAAACTACACGTGTACATATCTGATTGGATCAAATGCTGCCTTTCCTGCTCCTTAAAATCGTGATGCGCCTAGGATCCTTTTCTATATATTTAAGCTTTATTATAAAATGAGGGTAGAATTATATTGATAGAAAATATAAAAGTCAAGTTTAATTTAGGTACTTGTATTTTCAAGTAGAATATACGAGACATTTAATGATGTTTAACATGTTCTTTTAGGGTACAAAGTTAATTACTAATATTTCGTTATGGAAAGAGTAACGTTACATGTTGAATTGACACAACAACAAAATCATCAACTATTACAAGTGTTGCTGATATTAAAGTTAGTTATACAATATTTGTTATTGTAATATTTCACGTACGTTAGCATTTATGAATATGTTGTTTTCATTTTCTCATTTGTTACCAACAAAAACTATTAAAATTTTGTTTCATATATGTTTTGGTGGTTTTATACTGATTTGTTTTTTCAATGACAAATTTATAATTTTTAGTTATCAATATTAATGAAATTGTTGAAAATTTTCTTGTATATAATTGTCTTCGATAAATGTCACACGAGCTCAATTACCTAATAATCTATAAATTTAGACTTCAAATAAATCATGAACTCAAAGATGTATACAAGTCCACAATAAAATACGGGTTTATTTCACTTGTTATTTTACATTTCTAAATGCATGTATAAGAATATAAGCCAACATTCACCAAAGCAAAAAAAAAAAAGAAAAAAAAAATGTGAATACATTTTGAAAACTACTCATAAACGTATAATCTGAAAGCCCTCGTTTATGATCAGAAAAGTTTGTAAACATTGGTACTTGAGGATGAGCCTGTTGAAGATATAGTTTGCTTTGATGATTCAAGAGTAGAGACAACGCTAGTTGATGATTGGTTTTGGCTGTTCACACTAAATAAGGACATGGAACGAGTCAAGTAAGACGGCACTGGCAAGCGGAGTGCAGGCAGGGCAGCTTCTGACTTTAGCACATGGATCACTTGTCTCATCGATGGACGAAGTTCCGACTCAAGCTGAACACACCATAAACCAACGGTCATCAGACGCTTAATTTCTTCTTCCTCAAAATCTAAGCCTAAACGCGGATCGACTGCTTCATGAAGAGTCCCAGTCTCGTACAGCTTCCAAACCCATTCTACCAACCTTATTTGCTTTGCTGGTGCCGTTTGCTCAATGGACTTTCTCCCACATGCTATTTCCAATGCAACAACCCCAAAGCTAAACACATCCGATTCTTTGCTTGCCTTTCCCGTCACTAGACATTCAGGAGCCATGTAACCCAAGGTTCCAGCCAACATAGTTGTCTGAGATCCTTTCTCATGGTCAACCAACTTAGCTAACCCAAAATCACCAAGCTTCGCGTTGAAATTTGAGTCCAACATCACATTACTTGATTTGATATCTCTGTGCAAAACACATTGCTCCCAGTCTTCATGTAGATATAGCAAAGCAGAAGCTAGACCATGAGCAATTCTGTACCGTGTGCCCCACGTCAACAAACTCTTTTTCTTGAATAGATGTAAATCCAAACTTCCATTTTCCATAAACTCATAAACAAGCATGAGTTCGCCTTTCTCGTGGCACCAACCCTTGAGTTCCACCAGATTTTTGTGCCTCAATTGGCTAATGATCTTTACTTCTGACGCGTACTCTTTGATCCCCTGTTCAGAAGTCTTCGAGACCCGTTTAACTGCAATATAAGTTTGTAGATCTTTCAAGAAACCTTTATAAACTCCTCCGAAACCCCCCTGCCCAAGCTTGTTTGCCTCTACAAAACCATCAGTGGCCTGAACTAATTTCTGGTACGAGAATCTTTTCGGTCCTGTGCCCATTTCAAAATCTTTATTCATCTTCACGGAATATGCATCTTCTTTTCCTTTGTTTTTCAATCTCCTCCATAGAAAAACTGCAAATATACCTGAAATGGCAAGTAGTACCACAGATAATCCGGCTATTAATGCCGTCATGTGCCTGCCCCTATGTGTCCTCGTCACTGGATTCTGGCTTGTAGATGGTGGTAAGCTGGTATTTTGAGAGAGATTTTTTGGGCTAGATGCTGGTGGTGGTGCTGTTTCTTCATCAACCTGTAAATCCGAACTATTAAAAGTCCACGATTTTATGTTATTTTTCTCATACCAATGTCCATTAGCAGCTGAGAATCCGAAAATAACCCATTCGGGCAACACTTCCTTTAGATCAATGATGTGATCAACGTAAATTACACCATATGAAAGATCGGTAACAGAAACACTAAGACTTTGTAAAGCAGAGTCATACTTAATGTGAGCAAAGTACTCTTGTTCTCCCAATTTATCGATCGACCATGGTTGATACGTAGAAGGGACGGTAGAATTAACACTGATGCCTACCTGACTGGACATACTGGTTGTGTCCGACATATCTGTAAAATAACTATCAAACTCCACTGCGACAGATGGATATTGCATTGTATAGGTTGTAGGATCAACCGGAAGCCCAAGGGATCCACCTATTCTTGTTATCTGAGAATTATTCTCAGCGAGGAAGAATGTGAGTCCATCAGCATGATTATCTATTGTACCAGAGAAAGAACCAATTACGAAGGAGAATGAGGTATCAAAGCTGGCTAGCTCACTAGATGTTTTGTCCCAAAGATGAAATGGTTTGACGTATGTTGCCCGGCCTGCTGTATAACTCTGATTTGTTTCCGTCCCATCTGGAGTCAATTGGATCCCGTCATAGGAGATATAAGCATCACCTGTAGCTACTATGTCCGTGTTCAGATTTTGAGTACTAAATTGTGTGAAATTGAAAGTGATTGAAGCTGAATGAGGGATTAAGACAAAAAGGAAGCATATTGAGATGAACATGATTATGGAAACTTGCTACAAAAGTTGCAACCTTCTTATCTTATAGGTATATGACTTTGGCATAAGCTTTCTGATTAAATATGGATCACCTGTTGTTACCATGTCCCTTTCCTATTTAAATTTTGCCTACATGAAAAACACATACGTACTAGCTCTACTTGGTATATACGAGTAATATTTTTTATCATGCAACTTAACACTTGATTAATATAAATATTACCATATTAAATTAATAAATTATTGATTGATATAAATATTACCAGAGTAAACGTTGAGGAATGTTGACTACCCATATATTAAACGATTGTGTACAGGGTATAGCCAATGAACGACCCGTAGAATTTATTTCGATGACACTTTGCAATTTAAATACTACGAGTACCTCTCTATCATCACGCCATCACGGTTAGGGGATGAGCCCCAGTCCAGGCGGCCCAACAGTATAATTTCCCGGAGTTAGTGTGTGGGAATGCATTTAACTTGTACCCGATGTCTATTGGGAGTACCCAACTTAGATTTGGTATTTTTGATGCATCAAACTTTCAAAAAGTGTTTTAGTGTATTTTGATGACGTTTTGATGATGTGTCATATTCTCCGGATGCCACGTGACACTTTAAACAAGCGACACGTCATCAAAATACATTGAAACTCAATTTTTGAAAGTTGGATGCATTAAAAATAGTAAATGTAATCCGACACAAGTTAGATGAATTTCCAGACACTAACCCTTAATTTATTCCCATCGACGGTCATCAGGATTTCATGCCGACTGGTGACCCCGACTGCTAATTAAGTCCGTAGGGAGATGACGGCTGCAGTCCTAAAAAATCAATAAATTTGATGGATCAATCTTAAATCCAGAAACCCTTAATATACCGTATTTATTTATCTATTATATATATAAGTTTCATGGTATAATTTTGTGAAAGTTGCGATTTTTAATAGTTATCAGGAATTTTAGCTATATACAAAAAGCATTCTGAAAATTATGAGTTGGAATCCGAGTAAGGTTTAAAATATTGAATTGTGATTTTGTGAACTTCACGTCCCTACGTTATTTGAGATCCTTGTTGTCTTGGTGTACCAGTTATGTAGTAATTTTTTATTTTGCAAGTGTGATTTCTTTTGGATATTAAGGTTGTGTTTGGTTTGCGGAATTTAATAGAATTGGAATTTCAATTCCATTTTATTAAGGTATACGGTTTGCAATATCTTGAATATATTTGAAAGCCATCAAATTTCTTCACTTAAGTAATTCATATTCCTTGAAATTTTAATTTCCTTCACGAATTCAAATTCCACGAAAAATATTTGTAATTTCAATTAATTATGTTGTTATTTGTTGTAGTTTTGATGTTTATAATTGGGGCATATCGTCGGTGCATGTTGATATGGATTATTAGTTTTTAGATTGATAGGAATCCAAGAACAAGTCCAATTTAACGTTTCATCTGAATGAAGACTAAAGGACCACGTCTTCAGGAGGACTGGTCTACTACCTCCATTTATTTATCATGCATTTTAATTCCATTTTGTTCATGCACGTTCTAGTTGTTGATTCCAAGCATTAGATTAGCCGTTTAGGAACATGTAGTCTAGCAGTTTTACCCATGCTTCTAAATCCTAAACCCTAAACCCTAAACCATAATTTTAAACTCTAACCCTAACTACAAATCAAATGTACAACCAATCACTAACACATGTGTTACTAATTTGTAAACTAACCAAAAAATGAAAAGAAAAAAAGTTGTCAAAAGTATGCCTTGAGGAACGGCAAATCGAAGAGGATAAAACGCTGAATTTTATGGTGCAATTTTTATAATTTTTCGACTTACCGTTTGTGAGATATTTAATTTTAAAAAAGATGGTGGAAATTGGTATTTGATGAAAATGAGTGGTTGAGATTGATTCCCCCATTCTCAGGATCTCACACAAATTTCTATTCTCATTTGAACCCCACCCTATACAGCTTACAATATATATTTTTTGTGGATCTATCAAAATTCATGGTGAAAATATTATTACCCCTTTAAAAAATAATACTAATAAAATTTTCAATGTACAACTCAGTATATATATTTCAAAATAAAGTATGACGGTATCCACTATGGCACTAAGCCCACTATTCCCAAGCCCATTTGGAAATTGGAATTAAACCCTCTCAAGCCCATTTGAAAATTCAAACCCACTAAAACTAATCTCAAATTCTCAATTCAACTAAAAAAAGATACCACATTACCACTTACTATCGGTAAAGCCCCAAGTTCTGAAGCCGATGTTTGTGCTCTAAAAGGAAGGCTTAGATGATGAATAAAATCCCTTAAATGAATCGACTCCAGTAATTGATAATGTCAATCATGGAATAAAAAGGTATATTCAAATTCAACAACATTACAAAAGTATTGGTGAAGCCTCATCACATCAAGACAGTGGTGAAACAAACTCGGATGCTAATATCAAGCGATGCAATGATCGTTTTGATACACAAGTAAATCGAAAATCGTCATTGAAAGTGTACCGATTTTGTACCTCTGTCGATATTACCTGTGTTGATCTTGAATTCCATCACTACAACTTACCAATAAATTCCTTCTCTTTTTACTCATGTACGGAGTATAAATTTTCATTCATCCCCTATAAACATTGTTCATTTGATCACATAAAAATTGCTATTACATACTAAATATCAAATTCAATAAACCAAATTACAAATCATTTATTTAGTTTCAAGGTCCATCATCTCCATCTCGAATCAAATTACATATATCCGAACACTCAACTAAACAATAATGTCTACTTCTAAACCCTTGCTTGAACACAACCAACGGTTTCCTAACATTAATCGGTCCTTCACCAGGCGACCCATCTCCACCACGTATACAAGTGGTCACACATTTTATCGTACAAGATTCCGCTTTCCTAGATTTCGGCTTTTGAATTCTAGCTTTCTTGCAATCCCCATCTTGTCCCATAACACACTCTCCTGACAACGTTTGTGGTACGTTTTCAAGTGTTTCTGCTGCATCAGGCGGAGGGTTTCGTACAATTGCAATTGCGGACATGTGTGTAGATAATAGTATTGCTGCTGATGCTGCTGTTGATATAAAGATTTTGGTGGCTGTTTTGTGAAGTATTTGCTTGGTGGTGTTGGTGATGAGGAAACGGCGGTGGTGACGGTTTAGCGACGGTGAAAATGGGATGGAGGGAGGAACGGGAATCAGAAGCATTTTGTGAGGTTGGTTATGTTCTACCTGATCTTATAAAGGTTGTGAAGGATATGATCAGGTAAGTGACAACATGTGGTAACAAACAAGTGTCCAAAATCGCAAATTGAAGTGGACTTGTATTAAATATAATAGCTTGAATATTTTTTATTTTTCATTAAAAAGTAGTGCGTTTTAGAAAACAGTTCACGTCGTTTCATAATGTTAATTAATGATTTAATTTATCAGAAAATGTTAACTTCTCAAAAGTAATTTATTACTAATTTCCTTTGCATGTTTACTTTAAGGGTGACCACCAAAATTTAGTTATACACCACTAATATGCATTACTTTACTGTATTGTACAACACTTTAAAGCAGAATGAGTGGTATATGGTAAATATTTGATGGCGTATAAATCATCACCCTTACTTTAATGAATCTTTTCTTCAAAGTCAACTTTACAATCCAATTCACATACTAATATACTCTACATATATTGCCCAAAATTACAATTGTTTCTTATAAAACTCGAACTCATATCTTATTTGTTAACAGATTTTCACATACCGTCAGGCTAAATACTATCTCAAAATTGAGAGTATTATAAGTTGTTAGTCTATCATTTTTCGACTTTCTTGACTTACGTAATAGTGTTTTGCATGCTATTACGGGTATATTGAAGAAAGTAATATTACATTCAAAGTCTCTCAATGTGGAATATATATTTTATATATGTTTTTTTTTTATATAAAAAACAGGCATATGTCATTTTGTACAGTAACACTACAAGAAAACAGTCAAATGCCCACGGTCAAATCCGTGAGAAATCTGTAGGTAAACGTGATTACCCACGGATTTCCCACAAATTTAGTTCGAAGCTAATATGAGCCTGGGTAATTTCACTTCCGTGGGAAGTTCATGGGAAATAATTTTCACCTACGGAAATGATCCGTAGAAAATTCATGGGAAAATTGATTTACATCTTGAAAATATTCCGTGGGTAATTTGAGTATTCCCCACGGATTTCCCAAGGATACTTTCCCACAGGTTTCCCACGAACTTGCCACTGTCATATTTATAAAACGTATATATTTTAAAAGCTGCATTTTAATTTAAAAAAAATGCATTTAAAGATTATAAAAGCCACACACACAAAAACAACAATGACTACAAGTGCCGAATTGCATTGATCATTCATCAAATCAAATCTGTACAGAAGTCTTATTCGGGGTATATGGCTACAAAGAATAAATCATCGAACATATCAAATACTTCAACTTTACAACGGGTTGAAAGTTGCCCTAGGATCTTGTCTTCATAGTTATTTATCAGCTATATTGTTTTCCGCTTGAGCTATGGATCGAGTCAAATGTTGAAAAATTGTAAGTCATGACTCTGTCTTTAAACATTCATGCTGAGAAGTATCCTTGTATGGTATCACAATGTGCTGCACAATGATGACATAGAACCAAAATGTAGGCATGAGTAAAAGAGTAATTAAGACATTAAAATGTAAAGTAGCACGACAACAACGGTGAAGGTTAAATATTTTACAAGTATGTCAAGACATGAGAGTTATAACCTTATAATTTGAAGCGTAACTGATGTCCATCTCCCACTACTTTCTTACAAAAGTAAATGCTATCAATACCTGTTGTGATGAAAGAACTATAAAGAATTAGTTCGGATATAGTTTTGTTTTAGAAATCATAATTTTGTGGGTCAAAACAAACATGAAATTACCCTTCATTTCTTGAAAATGGAGATGTCACCAAGAAAAGGGCTTTTAGACCAAAAAAATCGTTCGCTACAAATCCCCGAGGCTTGCTGCTTGGCAAAACAAAATCAATTATCATCAAAACAAGTTAAGCTTCTATTGGTAATAGCCTAATAGGTATCAAAATAGATGAGCAAATTAAAAATAAAAAGAAACACTAAAATAAATAAGCATACTTGCCTTAAATCACCTATCTTGCTCGATGAGTTGTTAAGATGTTCAAGAATAAAAAAGAACATATATAAGTCACTCACTTTGTTAACAAGTCATATAAGTTACATACAACATCAAATACTCAAACAACTACATAAAATACTTAACAGAGATATTTCTATACTTTACATAAAATAAATTTTACAAGAAAGGAACTTTACATCATGTATCAAGCTCATGAACTTCATCGAAAAGTTAATGAGATCTTTTTTCGCATATCATGAAAAAAAAACAGAAATATTAAGCACACATTTACGAGATCTGGTATCTACACAAAAGGAAAATATAATTCAAGAACAAACACATTCCAATCGAAGTTTTAACAAAAGATTAGAGAAAAACTCACCGAATCAGCACTCGAGACTTGCTGTAGCAACGATGACCGTGGTTTTTATCTAATCTATGGTCCGGGGTTGGTGTTAGTAGTGGTCATCGTCATCAGCGGTGGTGGGCTGGTGGCTTGCGGACATTACGAAGAGAGCAGAAGGAAAAAGAGATACCAATTTTGAAATTTTTGGGTGAATAATAAGGGTTAATGTACAAATTCCTTACTGTACTTTGTCAAAATGTTCATTTGGATTACTGTACTTTTAAAATATGCAATTGGATTACCATACTTTCTAAAAATGTTCAATTAGGTTACCAAATTTTCGCCATAGTTCAATTAAGTTACTGTACTTGTAAAAATGTACATAACAATGTGCAATTGGGTCACTAAACTTTTAACCAAAATTAAGCAAAAATATGTGTGGTGACAGTTTTTGAAAGTACAGTAATCCAATTGCATATTTTAAAAGTACGGTAACCAATATGAACATTTTGGCAAAGTACAGTAACGAATTTGTACATTAACCCCGAATAATAAAGGGTTCTAACTTTGGGATTTAGGGGGTATAATGAAGGGTTTCAATTTTGGGGGAAAATCAGAGGCGCTGGCGGGACGTGAAAAAATTTGAGAGGTAATAACAAACGAAAATATTTTGGGGGATAGTATATTACAGAGTACTAAAAGTTTGGAGTATATTTGAATTTGGTTTAAACTCAAAAACTTTAAACTTATTAATGTAAAAATTTATGATAATAAATTATTTAAAAAACAAATATATAATATCAAATGGGTGGCTAGTGAAAGAATCGTGTTTTTCCATAAAGAATTAGGCTCATATATTTTTTTTTATAAAACGTCAATCTTAATAAATATATTATAAATTTCCAAAAAAAAAGTATAAAAGAGATCTCTTATTATTAAGAAATAAATATCTATAATCAATATTATAGTTCTACAATCAATCTAACTCAAAAAGTCCAAGTATGTGGTATAGTAACTAACATAGTGTCCACGCAAAGCAGCGGGTGCACTTTCTTTCTTGACATAAGCGATAATAATCATATAAAAATCGATATGTATATATACGTCTATATGTTAATCCGACGGGTTGTTCTTTGGTTAAAATGGATATGTATAATAGTGTTTCGTTATTAAGAGATGGATATGTAAAATTATGTCACGTGTATATGTATATACATATATATTAAAAAGGTTGTGTTAAACTATGGTCGGTACATTGTTGCGGATTGTTCTATGATTGATCGGCAATATGAATTGATTGCACGTATGTTGATATTTATGACTTAACTGTTACAGCCATTAAAATAGAGTTATGAAAGTAATTGATTCTAGGATGGATAAAAAGCGGTGAAAATATACGGACATTCTAGGAAATGATGAAACTTGATTCTAAACCATAAACTATCTACAAGCAAATGACTAATACTCGACTCTACCAACAAAAATAAGCTTGACATGCTACTATGACGAGTTAACAACGAGTTTGATCTGGTTATACACACCATATCCACACCGAATCCACATTACCCAAATACGGTTGCGTACATTTTTCCATGTGGTAAAACGACGGTTGGAGATCTGACGCTCAACTACTGAAAATAAAAGCTACTGAAATTCTGCATCTTGGTTTCGAAACCTAATTCGTTTTATCAATTTCTATTGCGTTAGATCTAGAACTAAGTGGTGGCAGTGGTTCATTAAGGCGGCGGTGGTGGCGGTTCAGAAAACCGAAGGTGGTGGAGTTTAGACAAGGCGGTGGAATCGTCGTCGGAAAAACTTCAACGAATAATTTTAAAAAGGCACCGTGGCGTGGAGCTTTAATAAGCTTGATATGCTACTTTAGATGGTAAACTTTAAGCAAGTGGTCATTTTATATGATTTAACGGAAAAAGTTAACAAATTTTGGACTGACACATGCAGCAAGCTTGAAAAGCTACTAGGATAAAAAATGTGAGAAATAAGTATCAGGACAAAATCGGCGAAAGTGTCGGACCACAAGAATAAAAATTGCAGTTTTCCATTAATATATTTATATACGTATATATGTGAATGTATGTAACGTAATGCATTTATAATGTGTGACTAATAATAACATAATATATATATTATGTATATATATGTATATATATGTATATATATATATATATATGTATATGTATATATATATAGGATTGGGATCAAGGGAGAAGGTTTTCAAAGTGGAGAAATCGGAGAAGGAATCCTGACCTTCAGAGAAGGAATCCCGAGTTTGTTGGTGTACCTAAATGGTGACGCTATTCTATATTTGCTGCATCATTCTATCCAGTTGAGCTCTATAAATTAATCAGTTACACGGCGCAATAACTATCCTTGATTATTGTTTTGTTAAATCAATTTTTTGAGCCATCGAGTCAGTGAATGCCAGCTGGAATTTACGAGTTGTTTTATAAGTTTGTGTAACGTTCATGTTTGTTTGACGTAGTAAATGTTATTCGACGATTAATTTAGTGAAGTGTTATGATGTAAGCGTACATAGAATGGTGCAAAGGACAATGGATAGTTGAGTTGTATAGTGAAGTCGAAATTATATGTTAGACGACTTGTTGTTCAGATTAAATGTGGTTCTCGAGGTATATGTATACGCTGAATCAAAATGTGTAGTTACAGAATTAGTGTGCAACAAGTACTTGCAAGGTGCACACACATAATTAAAAAATCGAAATCCCAACAACAACACAACGTATCCAGTAGTACCCAAGTTTCCAAAACATAATGGAAATAACTTACTCGCTTCAGATGTGCTAGCAATATCATCGGATTCATCTGTTGAATACGTATCCACAAGATCCATCATTTGTTCATCGTTCTCCATTTCGCTTAACCGAAGATCAAAGAGCAATAAAATTACTTGCGAATTTCTCACAAAAAAACGTGTTCTTCTTCAATAAGCGTCAATAATTCGATCCCTGAAATCGTTTTAACGATTGGTGATTGCCTTAAAATATGCAACAAAATAGAGAATGCACCGATCAAATATACACTTCGATTGACTGTAGAAAATAATATGCATGTATCAAAGTCAAAGTGGGAATGAAATGTGAATATTTTTAGTTAATATTTTCCTAAAATAATGGAGACTAAAACGTGCAACATGAAAACCGCCAAATTAATGCATTTACATTTCATGGATTTAAATTAAAATAACCAAATTACAATTGTCTAATATACCCTTTGACTTAAATTTGAAATGATTGGTCAGGATTCCTTCTCCCTCTTCTCCACAAAATTTCCCTTCTTTTTAGATCCTCCAACTATATATATATATATATATATATATATATATATATATATATATATATATATATATGTGTGTGTGTGTGTGTGTGTGTGTATGTAATCTTGTATGGGTAGACATGTTTATGTGAATATCGAATTTCCCACAATTTTTTACGAAATCCCACAAAGAGAAGAACACTAATTATTAAGGCCTAATTATTAAAACTTGTGGGCAATGTGTGGGTATTCCGTGTGGAAGATCAAACATTCATTTAGATCTTTCCCGGATTTTTCACACATATTGTTCGTCCTTTACTAAGCCCTAACCCCTAAAATTTGTGGGTATTTCGTGGGTAATGTTTCCACGGATTACCGACGAAAGGAAATCCGTGGGAAACATACTACATTCCCCACAAAATTTCCACAGAATACCAACGAATCAACTTTCTCATGGATTACCCACGGATATTAAATATCCGTGGGTAATCCGTGAGAAATTTCCCATGAATTTCCTACAAGTTTACTACGGATTATAGTGTTGTGGGTAATCCGTGGGGATTCTCTGAGTAATGACTAAATGAAGTATTAAAAGATCAATTGCGGGGAATCTGTGGGAAATCCGTGGGAAATTACCCACATATTAGTTCCGTGGGAAATTTTCATGGATAATCGGCAATTTTCTAGTAGTGTAAATGAGTGAAAGTTTAATTTTAATACTTTGTCAGTTTCAAATTAAGTATTCATTTTCAGTTGCATAGAGTATAAGAAAAGTGTGGTCACATTATCAACCAGTAAATTTTCATGTTGACCTTTTAAAATATATATTATATATGATTAAAAGTTTAAAATTGACACTTATATTTGGACAAATCAAAATAAAAAGGTAGACATTTAATTTGTAAAGTTGAGAATATATATGAAGTTGTAAATTTGACTCTTCACAACTACATAAATGAATATTCATTTTTATAAATTGAAAAATTAGACATAATTCACTTATCACTACGTATTATAATTTGACTATATTTTAATTTTTTTGACCAAGTCTCCCATGTTGGCAAAATGTGAATATTAGACTCTTATGAGTAGTAACTAGTAAGATATTAATAGATATTTCAATTTGAAAAACTTTATATTTTATGTTAACTTACCTAATGTAAGTGCAAATCTTGTTTTCTCAAATATTAAATGTAATTTCACATTAAAATTAATATTAAGTTTGTGGATATTTGAATCTCAATATAACCTAAAGCATGTTGCATCGAACAATATTTCTCTTTTAACAAAAAAAAAAAAAAAAAAAAAAATGAGATATCTAAGTGCATTTTGATTCTTGAATTGAATGATCAGAGTCAATGTAATTTGAAATTTTGTGTCAGAAGTTTATACCTAATGAACCGTGTAAGACCATCCATAACCGTAACACCAGAACGTCACTTTTTCAGCTGCCACATCAGCGTCACATCAGCATCAAACTATAACACCAGAACGCCACTTTTTTTCTCCATTCTGGGACCCACCACTAACTAACTAAATTTAATTTTTGTTTATTTAAAATACAATACAAAACATTTTAATTAAAAATACAATACACCACAATAATTAAAATAAAAACCATACATTAATTCATCGAAAATGAAATACATTACTTTTTTAAAATAAAATACATCACACTAAATTTAAAATACAATACGATACGAATAATTAAACTAAATTACGATACAATACAATAATTAAAATAAAATACGATACAATACAATACAATAGTTTATAGTAAAATAACTAAGTCGTGGATGGTGGTAAGCTGCGAAAGTTTGGTGGTAGCATCCAAATGTGCTCGGTGAGATCGGTCCGCAGTTGGTCGTGCACATTTTTGTCCCGTATTTCCTTGGCTCTAGCCTCTCTATCTTGAACACGAGTCCTAAAATCACGACGAGGTCGGTTAGCGGGGTCGTCGATCATTTCCTGCTCGATAGATGATATTGCGAAGCCGTTATCCTCTTGAATCATGTTGTGTAGTATGACACAAGTATACAACTATCTCCGCATCTTGTTGACACTCATAGCTCTTCCCGCAATTTTTAAAATTGCAAACCTGCCTTGCAGTACGCCAAAAGCCCGTTCGACATCTTTTTGAGCACTTTCTTGAAATCTCTTGAACTTGGCTCGTTTGTCATCAGTAGGGGAGTGAAAGCCTTTGACTAGTGTACACCAATCCGAATAAATACCATCTGCAAGATAATACCCTTTAGTGTAGTGATGTCCATTGACAGTGAAAGCTGCGGGTGGCCCAGTGTCATTTTTGATAGAATCGAACAACGGAGATTGGTTTAATACGTTGATGTCGTTGTTCGAACCCACCATGCCAAAAAAAGCATGCCATATCCACATGTCGTATGAAGCAACAGCTTCAAGCATAATTGTGGGGTGTCCGTGATCACCTCTAGTGTACTGCCCTTTCCATGCATTCGGGCAATTTTTCCATTGCCAATGCATACAGTCAATGCTCCCTAGCATTCCTCTAAACCCATGCTTCTGCTCGTGTGCTGCATATAGCCGAGCAATATCTGTAGCGGTCGGCTTTCTCAAATATTCCGCCGAGTACAAATCAAAGACACACTTACAAAAGTTTTTTAGACAGTCGAGCGATGTTTTTTCACCCATTTGTAAATATTCATCGAACATATCCGCGCATGTGCCATACGCCAATTGGCGCATGGCGGAAGTGCACTTTTGTAGCGGCGTAAAACCAAGCCGACCAAGTGTATCCGGTTTTTGTTTAAAAAATTGAAAGTGTTCGGGAATAGGTTCGATGGAGTAGTCGGATATACCTTGTATTATTCGCACAAATAAACCTCGACTCATACGAAAGCGTCGTTTGAACAAATTTGGAGGATACCTCGGGTGCTCGGAAAAGTAGTCGCCCCAAAGACGTTGTTGGGAACCTTCACGGTCTCTTGGAATGTAGCTTCGGTTGCGTGGTGTTCTTGAACTTTGTTCGGCGTCACTACTTAGTTGAGCTTGGTATTGTTGCAAAAGTTGCCACATGTTGTCATCGTCGGAGTCGGATCCGCAAATCTTATTTATCGAATCCATTTTGTGAAATTATGTGATGAAAATGGTATAAAATGGTGTAGAAAATATATTAGATGGATGTGTATAATGGTGGTGAAAGTGGATGGAATATTTATTAAAAATGATGAGAAAAGTGTGGGAAGTAGAAGTGTATAAAATAGTGAAGAAAGTTTATAAAATAAAGGTTAAAGTAGTTTGATTTTGATGAAAATGGAGTGTGAATGGTGTAATATATATAGATATAGAAGTGGTTTGAAAAAAAATTTAAAAAATTTTGAAAATAAACGGTTGGGGAGCGTGGGTTTGTTTTTTAAAATTTTTTTTTTTTCAAACGGTCAAATTTAAAAAAAAAACGTTTTTTTTCCCCCGAATTAAAAGCCGAAAGAAAAGGGAAAAGAAATAAAAAAAACGTGTGGGACCCACCAAAACGCCAAATTTCGTCTCGTTATATGATCCAGAACGCCGCTGAGAACGCCGGCCAGAACGCCGCGTTAGCGGCGTTCTGGCGTTGTGGATGGTCAGAACGCGGGCCACGTATACGCGTTACGGATGGTCTAACAGTAACCTCGTGGTCAAACTTTGTAGATGCGAAAAATTGTGAATTCACTTTATATAATGCGATCCTTAATATTCGTGTTTTGTAATTTTGGGACATATTTTTTAGATTTTATAGTTTCAACCAAAATGTGAGTTTTAAATATTTCTTTTAAAACAAAATTTATGATGATTCAACTAAACATGATTATTTAACGGTAAATTTTTATGATTATGCACCTCTTATCAAATGTGACAATGATTGTGAAAAAATATGAATTGCATATTTGAGAAGTTTATCATATATTCCTTTTCGAGTTTGATCTATATATACCCGAGCGTGTATAAAACCAACAAAACTGTAAAACTTATATCCATATCCTTCGACCAATTGTACACCATGCTACCCTTCAAATACAATGAAAAGTGGTAAAAATTCAAATGCTCAGCTTGAATCACTGATGAACTAGTTATACCTTATTAAAACACTAGTTGTTGATAACAAGTAGAGGGAAATAATGGGTCCAACACCTAGTAAACACGAACCTTTATATACATTGAAGAAGATCTATTTGTTGTTCAACAGAAAGTAGCCACGTAGAGTTGATTAATAATATATTTATAAGCATGTCACAGAGTTGGGAAATTCCAATAGTTTCAGAACTTATACAACTTTACTAATTTCTTTTATAAAATGATAGTTGATACTTCTTTGTCCGTTGTATTGATCTTTTGATCCTCATCGGTAGTTTTGGCAGGATGTAAAGCGGTTTTTGATTGGAAGATTATGTATGTAGCTGCTATATTGAAGTTCAACCTCCTCACCCTTCATATTTTGGTACTGCACCACGAGATAAACATGAGGCTGTTTCCATAGCACTTTGATATTACCGGTGTAATAAGTACTTAAAACAATATTAAGATCCAAATCGAAGATTGAATTCTACAATACAACTTAATCATAAAAATACATGATGCGTATATATTAAGATGTCACGAGCAAACTTTGGATGCCGAAGAAACATACAATGTGCATTTGTGTACAAATTGGTAGATGGTTAATACATAATCATTTAGAGTTGTTAATACAATATTTGAAATGACCAATATTGGTATAATTTCTTGCTCAATTCTAGGTAACGTATAAATTCGAGAAATGGTATGCTAGTGGATTCAGTGCTTCTATAATCAAAGATAACATGGAACTATAGGTCAAAACACTTCAATACAAAGAGATTTTTAAAACCGGATAGAACGGCCGGTTCAACTGGTCGAAGTTGAAATCAGGTTGTGACCGATTTCATCTAGGACAGTTAAATTGTGATTATTTTTTAATGTGATCCGCCAGTTTTCTACTTAAACTTGTTAACTGGGCCGAAAAATAAAACATCTTTTGAATATAATTAGTGGGTGAGGTTCAAATGAGAATGAAATTTTTGATGAGAATGGAGGAACCAACTAGGATGTGCCACGTGTCACAAAGTCCACTTTCCCTCATGTTTTTAAACTTAAATATCTCTTAAACGGTAAGTCGAAAAATCATAAAAATTGCATCATAAAAATCAGCATTTTTTTCTCTTCGATTTGCCATCTTACAAGGTATACTTTCGACAACTTTTTTTTTTTGTTTTACAAAATTAGTAACACATGTGTTACTAGCTGTTAATACATGTGTTAGTTGTTGTGTTACTCGCTGCTAACACATATGTTACTCGCTGTTAACACATGTGTTACACGCTGGTAACACATGTGTTACTAGCCCGATTTCTTTGGTGTCATACAACTTTAAATGTTCTTTCAACCTTTTGTAGCATGTAACACATGTGTTACCAGCGTATAACACATGTGTTAGCAGCGAGTAACACATGTGTTACCAGCTTCTAACACATGTGTTAATCGGTTTCAAAACCTACCAAAAAATCGAAAAAAAAAGTTCGTCAAAAGTATACCTTGTCACATCTCTAATCGAAGAGAATAAAACGCTGATTCCCTTATTCTCATCAAAAGAAGTTGTACTCATTTGAACCTTATTCAATAATTAGAAACAATTTTATAACTATAACATGATCCTTTTTGTTGTTAGGTATTGTTTTTGATTGATAATGAAATTAACGTTGATAAACTTTATGAAACTACTTTTAGTTTTTCAGCATGTTTCCTGTTTTGTTTATTATTCAAGTACTGAAATATATTGATTGTTATATGGTTCAAACATGTGATTCAAACAGCCAAATCAATTCAATGCAAACTGAACGTGTGACTAGTTCGATGATAAACTTTTAAAAGATATAAACAAAAAAATGTGAGCACTATTTATGCAAAATCGTCATTCGTAGTTATAAAAGGTGATTGAGGGACACATTGTTTAATCTAATTACATAGCTAATGTTATTTTTTATTGTTTCATCAAAGTAAAATTGTACTCAACTGTCTTATTTTTATTTTTATTGTCCACATTACTATTATTTATGTAAAAAAAAAACAGTCTACTTAATAACTATCAAAAAAATTATTAACCTCTCAATTTTGCTTTCATTTATTACTCACATAATCTATCTTATAATAATTTTAAGTCTAGTGATATTTACTTGTCCTATTATAAATTGAAAATTTTATTGTGGAAGACCATATAATTTGAACGTGTAGAGTAATAAATAACAATCCCTTCAAAATCAAATATTTTTGCAAAATATGACATTGTAACCATATATAGCGTTTACAAAAATTACTACTTACATTATATTATAAAGATATATACTCTTTTATTACATGATAAGCAATGGAAAGTAGGAAATGATATTACATAAATATACTCTCTAATACTAGACAAAAAAGAGTGTGATTGTGCTTCTCCAATTAATCACTACTTATTTCGCTGTTTACTATACTTTCTAAATGTACAAGCTAGATTCAACTTTTACCAAGTGAAATGTCATTTTCACCCCCTTTGTCGACTACTATATCGGTAAGTGAACTAGACTCGATCTCTTCCAACATTTTAACGACCATCCTCATCGAGGGTCTAAGCATTGGGAGCTTCATCGTGCAGTGGACTGCAATACTTAACACCTTAACCGCCTCCTCCTTTGCATCCTTTGAAATGCTAGGATTCACCAACGCTATCACGTCATCTTTAGTTCTCATTTCATTGTGAACCCAATAAACTATGTCCTTATTTTCACCAAACTCGGGTTCGATGGGCTTTTTCCCGGTTACCAATTCCATCAAAACAACCCCAAAACTAAAGATATCACTTTTCTCCGTTACATTAGTTGTGTATCCATATTCTGAAGAATAAGTTACATAAATCAGTTTTACACTAAAACGACAGGGCATACGTGATTAATATCATCAAAGTTAAGTACAACAACTTTTAAACTAGACTAGATAAAAGAATTATACTTGTGCCCATTTTAAATTTTAAACTTAACCATTGAGTTAAACCATGCTGCACGTGAGTTTGAGTGCAGCCAATAGCACATTATAAAAATTTCTCTAAAAAGTATGGAATAAGCGTTAATAGAATTTACCGGGAGCGATGTAACCGTATGTTCCAGCGATCATATGGGTCGAGTCCATGACCTTTTCGGTTTGCACAATCTTTGCTAGACCAAAATCGGCTATTTTCGGTTTCATCTCTTCATCCAACAAAATATTGCTCGACTTTACATCTCGATGTATCACAGGTCTATCACAAGCGTGATGTAGGTACTCCAATCCCCTTGCGGCTCCCAATGCAATGTCATACCGAACACTCCAATCCATATCGATCTTCTGACACGTATGTAGCCGGTCCCACAAGCTCCCATTTGGCATGTACTCATATACTAACAAATTCGAGTCCTCGCTTGTAATACTACAATACAACTTCACCACATTCATGTGACGAAGTGAGCTCAAAGCCGCCACCTCGGCCTCATATTCCGGCCAACGCCTTTTTCCTTTTGGTAAAATCGCACCCCTACTCTGACTACTACTCCAACTACCGGAGTCCATGGACCCCGACTTCCACATGTGTTTCACGGCTAGTTGTTCGCCACATTCAAGAACGACTTTATAAACATTGCCCGAACCACCTTTCCCGATTATATTTTCTTCCTTGAGAGATCTTAGCACTTCATCTTCTCTGATCTTTAGAACATGAAACCGTCTCACATCCCACGAATAAACACGGTTAACAGGACTTTCGCCATTGTTCTTCCGCAACTTAATAAAGAGCAAAAACAACAACGACAACATCACCAAAACCGAACCCACAATGAAGCAATACACACCAACTCGTAACCGATTCTCTGACTTGTGAGAAACCGACGAACATTCCCGCAGATCGTTACTTCCATCAGCACATAATCCCGGGTTCCCTGCAAAACTGCCATTGTACGCCACCAATAAAAGGGACTGCGGTACACGCCCGATCAACATGTTGTCCGACAAGTCAATAAGAGTCAACTTCAATGACGATAACCTCGTTGGAATCACACCTGACAGTTTGTTGCCCGATAGGTTTAACGAGTTCAAGCCCGGTAAAGACCCTAAACTCGCTGGAATTTGGCCCGTTAACGAATTCCCAGCAAAGTTAATTTCGTTTAGAGAAACACAAGACCCCAAAGACTCTGGAATAGCACCCGAAAACATGTTATCTTGTAAATGAAGAGTACTGACCTTCTTCAGTTCACCAATATTTGAAGGAATTTGACCCGAAAACTTATTTGAAATCAGCTCGATTTCCACTAAAGATGAAACATTTGATATTTCCTTTGGTAATTCACCTGAAAACCTATTGTTAGCTAAAATAAGCTGTGCTAATGAGTTCGATTCACCAATTTTTGATGGCACTTGACCCTCAAACTGATTCAATGCAAGATCAATCATACTTAACTTGGGCAAACTCCAAATCCCATCAGGAACTTGGCCCGAAAGTGAGTTATTACTCAATCTCAACCGAAGCAACGAAGAACAACCCACATACGTCTCGGGCAGCCCGCCAGTGAAGTTGTTTTCGAGCATTAAAAGTTCTTCCATCGTCCCCATTTTACACATATCAGGTGGAATCAAACCAGTGAGTAAGTTTTGTGATACATCAATGAATTCAAACTCTGCCCATGACCCGATTTTGGCAGGAAGTTCACCTACAAACTTATTATCATAAACCGAAAACTGCTTCAAAAACTTAAATTCTCCAAACTCTTGAGGAATTGAGCCCGAAAACCCGTTTTCAAACAACTGTATAGATTCTAACCGAGTTAAGGTTCTTAACTCGGATATATCACCTTCAAGACTATTAGTCGATACATCAAATTGAACAAGATCAACTAGATTACTTAACCCAACCGGAAGAACCCCTGATAACTCATTATTATAAAGCTCAAGCCTTGTAAGCTTGGTAAGTTTTGTGATCCCAATCGGAATCTTTCCCACCATATAACTATCCGCAATCTCAAAACTTTCTAACAAACTCAAGTTCCCGATTTGTTCAGGTATTTCCCCTTCAATGCTACAATTCGATAGATAAATCGTGTATAGATTTCGAAGATTGGATATCTCTAAAGGAAATGGACTTTTGTCAAAATGATTGTCTCCTAAACTTAAATAACCGAGAGCAGACATATTTCTGAGCGATTCCCATGGAAATAGCCCTGAAAATCCGCTCAGGTTTAAATTTAGAAACTCGATACGAGATAATAACGATAAATCCGGAACTTCTCCGGAAAATAAATTACCTCCCAAATCAAGGTAATTCAAATTCGTACAATTTGATATATGGGTTGTGATTGTTCCATACAGAAAGTTTGATCCGAGCGAGAGTTTTTCGAGTGAATTGATAGAGCAAATCGACTCGAAAGAAAGAGTTCCCGTAAGTTGCTGTTCCGAAAGGTTGATTTCTTTAACTGAATTATCGGAGTTACATATAATTCCGGTGAAGTTGCAAACTGGAATTTGGTCATTCCAAGAAGTGAAAAGTTGTGAGTTCGAAGTTTTGAGGGTGGATTTGAATTTGTACAGAATTTGACGCTGGTCTGATTGGGAAGATGAGTGGAGTGTTGAGAGGAGGAGAATTAGAAGGACGAGAATAAGAAGGTGGTAGCCGGAGATTGGTTCCGACGACATGCCGGCCGGCCAGATGGATAATGGAGGGAATTTTGTATTATTTTATTTTTGGTTAATTAACACTTGTTTGTTGGATTTACATGTGAATAGGAAACAAAGAAGATATTTGGTTTTGGGTAGAAGTTTCGTAGTTCACATTATTTGAAGCAAATATATGACACGAACGTTGCAACTTTTTCAACACATTTTTTTGTCTCTAGTTTAATTTAAAAGATAATAATATCTTATTGAGACAGATTAATTGACAAATGAAATATTGCAATTTTAATAAATGATTACAAAACATCTCAAATAAAAAAATATCACATGTGAAATGGGCATGTATTTTAAGAGCACCTCCAACAATAGCTTTTTTCAAAGCTTTTAGAAAAGTTTTTTGTCATTGGAGCAAAGACTTAATTATTGCAAAGCTTGAGAAATCTCAAGTCTTTGAGTAAAAGCTTTTTTGATTTTTTGTATGTGTAGAATTTGAAAAGAAAAGCTTTGAAAGCTTTTCTTCATTGGACACAAAGCTTTTTTAAAGCTTTTCTACTAATATGTCTTGAATTTTACAAAAAAAGCTTTGTAAAGCTTTTAATCAACGTGGATGCTCTAATAAGGCAATGGGCAATTTATTAATTAATAATTATCTTCCCTTGTAAGAGATTCTACTACCTTTCTTTGGGGGAAGGTTTTTTCACTTGTAAGAGATTCTACTACCTTTCTTTGAGCGATTCTACTACCTTTATTTAATCTTAAAGTTAAAAGTAAAATGTATGTTCCTACCGTTCCTACCGTAATAAATGTTCTTACTTGAACCTTGCCCCCTTTCTTTGTCCTAAAAGCATCAATATTTCATGTTTTTTCTAAAATTGTGGAAATGTTATTATTCACTAACAATCAAGATCAAATAAATAGTACTATTTCATATGGTCCATATAAAATCATTTACATATTTGATTTATAGATAAAGTTCTCTACCGAAAGACCAGGGAATATATACTTTAACGCTAAGTATATGTAATCTTTATACATTGTCATTGTCAAAACACACAATGGTTTTTGACTTATGTTATCTTGACAAACAACTCCGAACAATATACTAAATAATATTATAAAACTTGTATTTTCTACCTACTACTTGAATTTTTGTGAAACTTTTTTGATAAAAATAAATAAAAGTGAATGCCTTGTAATCCAAATGTCTAAATCAGTAAATTCTTTTGCTATAGAAAACAATAATAATGCAAATAATAAATTTTATTAAAAAAATGAAAAATTTAAGATATGAATATATATTAATATATCTAACGCTCCTTATAAAGGGTTTATACTTTTACTTTACAAAACTTAAATTTTAAAGATGTAAAATTCCTATTGTACCCCTTATATCAAATCATAAAATATTACAACTATAACCTCTAATTACATAATCAAAAAATTGAAATACTTTCCATATTGGAATAATGGAAAATATATGAATCCTAAATAATCTGATTTCACCGCTACTACTACACATTAACCATTATCAATTTTTTTTACTATCACAAAAATCGTTAAATGACTATACTACAATCAATGAAGTAACGATATCATTTATAACAATCTTCAAATTCCGCTGCTTAGCACGGGTGTCTTCTAGTTATATATTATATATTATTATATATATATATATATATGATTGAAAGGACGTGTAAAAGTTATTTGACTAAAATAGTAAATTGGCGGCCGCCCAACGTTGACGAAGCCTCCCTAATCCCACGTTGGATCTGCAACTTTTCTTACGTGTTTATCTAAACACTTTCGATTCATGGAAAAAAAGGTCTATAATTGTGCCGACGTTTATGTCAGTATTCGTTTAAATTTGTTATTGTTAAACTTTTGTGACCTCGCATGGAACACGATTATGACTTAATTGTATTACTCTCTCTATTTTAAAATAAGTATTCACATTTTCAATTTTAGTTTATCACATAATAAGTGTTCATTTTCCAAAAATAGTATATTAACTTTATTATCTTATCCTTAATATACCTTTTCCAAAAACTGATTCACAAGATTATGTACAAAAAGTAAATGTAATAGTGTCATCTTCACAATCAGACAATGTAATTTCTTAACTCCGTGAAAATTGAAATAAAATACTTATTTTAGAACGGAAGGAGTAACTGGGTGGCTCAAAACTTGTTGAATTAATCGATTAATCTCTACCCCTTTATTAAGCTTTCTCATATGTTGACCTTATGTCATATGAAAAATTCCTATAATACCCCTCTATCTCCCTCCTTATTATACATTCCATACTCTCTCTCTCTTAAAATACTTAAAACACCTCCAAAGCACAATGTACAGACTCATTCATTCCACCATCCACCATTACTACTAAATATAATATACTAATGCATTTGCTGTTAATATAACGTGTAATTCACTTCCCATTTATGCAGTCAACCCTTCATATTCAATGTATAATATTTTATTTAAAGAAAGTAAATTTTTCATTTTCTTACTACAATAGAATCATCATGCTACTTATTACATTACTAAACGTCTCTACTGCTTATATAACATTACATCATCACTTTCAGTAATATAGACTTGACCAACCATTCTAAATGTCTTCAATTGTTCCAGTCGTTGCTGATCTCATTCGGGAGCCTACAATTGTTCATGCTCATACTCCCATTTGTATGGCTCCCAACACAATCGATGAGGTAACATTCTCATATATTTGTTACTTACATTCTTATATATCACTACTAACTATCATGCATTCTTCGCAGCCATATTTCTATCATGAAACTGTCGAAAACTTTTTACCCCTTAAACAACACTACATTTGGTTTAACATCCAATTAGCTGTTCGGGTATTGGAAACATGGAAAGACGTCGTGAACAATAAATTTTATGTGTTTTTGCTTGATCGAAAGGTACGCTACAAATAGCATAATACTATAAACTTAGTATGTCTGTTCATAACAATTTTTATACACATTTTTGTTGTCATAGAGAGATCGAATGGCAGCGGTTATCTCTGGAAATTTGATTCACAAATATGAGCGGATGAATTTGGTTGGACGAGTTTTTTCAATCAAACATTTCCGAGTTGAAGGTAGCCCCCCTACCTTGAGGACTACCCATGTTACGAGGACTATACTTTAAACCGTGATGGTTGGCAAATCGTCACTACAAGAAAAAGGGCCTTTTGTGACAGGTCAAATTTCGTCACAAAAGGCAGAAATATTGTCACTAACGTACTTTAGTGACGAATTATTTTTCGTCACTTTTTGTCACTATAGGTGCGTCACAAATTTTAAATAGTGACGGAATATTAAAGTCATCACTGATTTATGACAAAAAATTATTCATCACTATACTTGTGACGACACAACTCGTCACTAAATTCCGTCACTACATACAAGAAGTCGTCACTAATCATGTTAGAAGTACATCACCTTAACATCTGTTTGTGACAACTATTTCTATCACTAATTGAAGATTATTCACAAGTTTTTGCGTCACCGACTCACCGGTGACATAGCATAAATTCTCAAAATCCAGTAAACCAATTTTGCAATTATATTAGAACCTAATGGATTTTGACAATCGATATACAAAATATTGAAATCATTAACATACTGCAAACTGGAACAATCTATTAACACCACCAAAGTCGATATATCCAAAACTAAACCATGTCTTCCCTTTTAATACATAAATAAATATATAGTAAAATAAAAAAATAAAAAAAGGAGAAAGAAAAAAAACATTAAATCTTGACAACAAAAAAACCATAATCGATACCCTCATTTCAACATGTACTAATTCTATATCCTATCCTTAAATAGGCTAAAACCCACCGGTTTCCCATAATGATCCAAATGCAACATCTTTTCCTTGTAAAATTCAAACCTCCACACCTGCATGTATATTAACATCAGCATAATTAATAAATTATGTCTTGGGCATAGACCACAACTCTACTGACTTAGCTTTATGAGAAAGAGTTGTGACATTCAACATGATAATATTCTGCCAATAGTCCAATACCCATTTTATATCTACGTTCTCCATATAAGCAATGTCAGATAAAAAAAACCCCTCAATATCAAAGACCCTAAAATGTGGTTGTTTTTTAAATAACATAATGTAGCATGAACCTAGCTACTCTCCAAAGACTATTGAACTAATATGCACACGATGTTCAAACATAGTCGCTTTTTAGACAAGTGACCCTTAGCAAAAGACATCAGAAGCAAGAATCTGACCCTTATACCTATAAATTGGTCGATTTGAAAACGCGTAAAAAATGCTTTACCTTAGATGGATCAATGTAACACTTTGGTAACCTAAGTTAATTAATTCAAGCCTTCTGGATAGCAGTATTTGTACCTTGTACGCAAGAAATATTGCAGGCACTTAATAATCCGAATCTGCATTACCAACATAAAAAAGAATATTCAGGTTGGTCAGGCTTGTAAAAGTTGTGCAGCTAAACATGATACTTTACTAAAAAATAAACATTCAGTAAAATAACCATGCTTTTGATGATAAAAGACAAAAAATCATGAATAAAAAACTAAGTATTATCAAGTAGAACATTAAGGGAAGATCGCTACCACCATAAACTATAGATTTTGGGCAATCAACTTATAAAGAATGATCCAAGAGTAATACCTTTTTTCAACAGTTGATATCAGCCCCTTTAATAAATCTAGAAGTGTGTAGTTGATTCTTAAAACAACTTTCTTTTGCATATTCAGGAATTGCATCATATTCGGCTAATGAATCCCCGTACATGAATAACAAGATCAACAAACACATGCTGACTTTTTGAAGCATTAGTAAGAATTATAGTTAGGCAAATTAATTATAATTATATCTCAATATAATCTAGTAAAAGATTGATTGCGAAAAGCTACAGTCTTCCTCGGAGGTCTGCACATAAGACAATAGTATGTAAGTAATAGTTTTCACAATGCAAGTCCCAAGTCAAAGGCAAGACAAAAATTATTAAAAGATTGAACAAAAGAAAGAAATATAATAATGATACAAATGTTCTATGTTTTTTTTGTGCTTAAAAGATCCAGACTACACAATGATGGAAACGCTCAAAACTATAAATCATTTTAAACCTTCAACAGTAAAAAAATTTTCTATCACCTCATTCACATGTTCCATAATATGCAAACATCAAACCTAGTTAATTGTATTTGATAATAGCAAAGTAATCATCGATTCTACAACAAATTGTTCCAGCATGCATTGCCCAATATCAAAGCAATTCAAAGAGGAAATGAAATAGTAGATCATGAGATTATTACCAAATAAATGTATGATTCAGGACTCAGATTTCGATTACCATGGGCTGGTGCAACTTGCAGTGAATTCATCGATCCAATAATCATATTCATACATATATTACTGCAAAACAGATCACTATAACATGAAAATAAACCGCTACTACTTTGAAATTGTATCGAGTGCTACAATATACAACCACTGGATTACCTGCAAAATGACAATTATAATTGCAAAATTAGGGCTCCAATCGCGTAATAGAAATCAGGTAACAAAAAGATGAAAAAATCCAGATATTCTAAATTTCTAAGCCTCGTAAATCACATGTATACACTCACAATTAACTATACTACATTATGTAACTACTATACACACATATATAAGCATATATCAGCATCGCAAATTCACAAACCGCATAAACGACATGAATCGATAAGTTAGAGGATCTCACCAGAATAAGCGAAGGCCCCTAGCAGATTATCACGACGAATTACTTCAAATCAAGTTCGATTGCTACTGTTAACTCGCTTATTGAAAGCTATTAAGTCGAAATCCAAATTAGGGCAAACAATGAGAGCCAAGGAACGAAGAACCCTAACGGTATAATCCCAAATCGAGAGTGAGTGCAGTCGATTAACTAGTCCCCAGATAAAGATGCCGGGTTGGATGTCGGGTCGGATCTAGATCCGCGATTTTTTCTTCAAAAACTATTAAGTTAAATTTTAGTGAAAATGTGAAGTACTTAATTTAATAAAGAAGTGACCAATGATATGGCCAATATAAGTGTTGGTCGGTCGAGAAAGTGGGCGAGACCTTTTTAAGTTATTTACTCATAACTTTAAAATTAAACCTATTCAAGAGCCCAATTTCAGATAACTGAAGGTCTAAAACGATTTTGTTTTTAGTGAAAGTTAAAATTAAAATGTGGTTCCAACATATAAAGTAGGATGGCTAGCTATGTAAAACATTAAAAAAAATATCGAATTTGTAAGAAACCTATTTAGTGCTTATCAAAATACTATTTGAATATCAATCAATGATATAGTTTATTATCCATAAGAAACCCATTTTTCAAAAACGATTTACTTATATCGAGTAACCAACAACATTATACCTAAATCCAGTGACGCAATTTTCTCGTGACTAACATTTACAACCTCAGTGACAACTGATTCCGTCACTAACTACCTGACTATTGTAACAAAACTTATTTACGTCACTAATTTTTGTCTCTAACCTTAACCATAAGTGTTTCATAAGTAATTTATCGATCGATTAATGACAACCGGTAGATATGTCACTAACAGGGCCGGCCCTGGCGCCGGGCAGCCTGGGCGACCGCCCAGGGCATCAGATCAAGAGGGGCATCAAATAATGAAGTCGAATTTCTTGTTCAAAGTTTAAAACGGAGAAGTTGCAGAAATAAACGACATTGCAAGGATACAGATGAAGAAGAAAGTAAAGTGATTGATAAATCCTGATGTGCATTTATCACTTGTATAGTACAAGTATAGGGTGCATAATAGATAATCTTTTAATTAAATAATGAGTATTTTAAGTGAACGTGTAGAACAGGCCAAGAGGGCATAGGTAGTTGTGAACTTGTGATGAGTGACTATGAACATTGACTTTGTAACTTCTTTTTCTTTGTTGTTTTTTTTTTTTTTTTTTTTAACTTTTTTCCGTTTTTTTTTTTTTTTTTTTTTTTTTTCTAGATGTTATTATGCTATTTTTTATATCTTTAAATTTTCTTTCTTTTTTGTTCTTCTATTTTTCTTAACTTAATACATAAATTTAAATATTAATATGTTCGCTTGTGGATTTTTTGAAATCAAATGATCATATATTTTACTTTAGATCACATGTTCTTCGATTATTTATAAATATTTTAATAATATAATTTCTAGGTTTTTAATTGAATTTTCTTATTGTAATTGTAATAACATAATAACTTAACTCCTTCGTAAAGCTATGGTTATTATAAGTTGAGATAATTGAATACATATTTTTGCTAGATTTATGGGAAATATCAATCACTTTTATTATAATTGAATTGATGACCAACTCCTTATCTGAGTTTATCATTTTTGAATCTGTAGTTTAAAATTTATCTTTTTAAGTCTAATCTATCTTATACTCAATAAAAGTTTATGTGGGGATGAGCCATTCGGATTAACTTGGTTGAAACACCTTAAACAGTGTGTTGTTTGCCTATCGAATTCAAAAAATAGGGGCATTATCTATCGTCTCGCCCAGGGCAACCAAAAGGTCAGGACCGGCCCTGGTCACTAATTAGTGTCGACATGTTTTTTTTGTCACTAAGTTGAGTGCATAGTGACGTTAATAAAATTTGTCACTAATTTTCATCACTAAATGGCATTTTTCTTGTAGTGCGTTGTCAACAACTATACGGAGTTCGAACTTTGCGTGGTAGATATTGCTGGATGCTTCCCAATTTATCCGAACGTTTCTTTGCTAAAAATTCACGCTAATGATAAAAGCAACAGAAAAATGATAATTGGTACATTATTTTTAACTATTAAAGTCTTTATTTTATTTTTATTTTTGCACGGATAATAACACCATATTCATTAATGATATCTTGTACCCAATGATGTTGGTTTAGATGTTGTTGGAAAGATATGCACAGGTAAACTCACGACATGTAGACATCAAATTGGTACATGTGAGTTGATATTGTACGACTTAGCGTACCATGGATGGCATCCCAAAATACGGAGGCATGGGGTTTCCATCAATGATATTACTGATGATGGCAATGCAGACAATAATGACGATATTGAAGGTATCGGCAATACATTTACGCGAAATCATATTGTATTTACTTAATATATATCTAACTTACAAAATGAATTATACCTTTATATGTAGAGAATACTACCAGTAACAAAAGGAGTACCGTTACTATGAGGGAGTACTATTTATAAGTTTCAAACCCGTTCAACTGATAAAGTGCTTTTATTAGGGGGCAGACTACTACAACAGTTTATGGTAGATCAATACATAAAGATGGAGACTTCACATCTGGTCTTTTGTGAAAGAAATCAGTCTAGAATAAGAGCATATTTGTACCAAGAAATCAGTCTAGAATATGTGTTGTGTACACTATACGTCACCATTTTTTTGTTTACGTCGACATATGAGTACGGTATCTATAATGTTGGAAATAAAGGATTCGGTACTTACCCGAATATAATAGCGGAAGCGGAAGCGATCGAACCACCGTTTAGATCACCGGTCGGGATAGCAATCACATGTGGAAAACTATCATGGTTCACAACCTAAATTCCCCATAGACTCGTTTGCATTCTCATACACTAACCGGACGAGTACTAACTCGTCTCTCTCGATTTCTCTCGATGTGTGTTAGTATTGTTATATATATATGCTAACACTTTGCATATGGAATACTCCCACTATATATAGTTACCACATGTAACCTTTGAGCAAACGAATAGTCTCCATTAAGTGTAAACTTAATGACTTTATTCTTAATGTTAAACTATTAATAGTGCAATTAGTTAGTGGGCGGGTTGGATTCGGGTCGAACCGGATCCAAGTTCCAACATCTCCCACTCGCACACAAACTAATTTGATATGCTCATTATATCACGAGAGAACAAACGTGTAGCTAGCAAACTTTTCATACTTGGAAAAATAAGTCGTGCGACCGGCATACTTCGAGAGCTCAATTGCTATACATCTGTTAGGAGTATATAGCAGCTCAATAAACATTTGGCAAGAGTAGATTTAGTATGCAATATCCTAGATCATTAATCACATTATAAATTCTCATGATCTCAGTTTTACTCATAAAACATTTTGTATTCACAATTATCTTTATCACTAAGATGTCACTAAGACGAGATAATTGGTCGACCGGTGAATACAACTTAATGTGAACTTCAAATGATCTTTCCTCTTCTTAGATTCTTTTGGACTTAACTCAACTTGCTTTTCTAAGAGCGCCCTGCCAGGTCGAATCATTCATAACCCTTAAGTAACGCCTTAAGATAGCAAACATTAAGCTAATCCTTGAGAGACAAGAAAAAGTCATAAGGATACTCTAATTGAGGTTACTAATACCTCAAGGGACTCACATAGCATAGAAGCAGAGATCGTTGCTTCTATTTCCCTTATTGGTCGTCTAATACACATGTGGTATGAATCACATGCTGCAACATTTCTCCTTTCCCACGGAGGTATGTCTTTCAATCAATGTTGCACAGATGATAATTCAAACATACTCGATGTTCGAATCCGAGTTCACTCATCTACTCATAAAACTCAGTAAGAACTCGCATCTGGTATCATAGACAGATTAGGTAAAGCTTAGTAATTTACCAAATGTTGTAAACTTTACAACTGTAGCATCAAAAATTTTAAGTTTGTGCTCTCAATTGCCACTTAGACAATATACTTAAAATACGCTACTGCTCCACTTATTACTAAAATAATGAAGTCGATCACCCATGTGAGTAGGCTGATTTTCAATCTGTCTGACATACATTACTAATTAAGAATGTAAACACAACATTCCATTGTATATAGGATTTGACAAACAAATTGTCATGGATATCAAAACTTAAATATGTTTGGGAAACATTAAATTGGTACGTTTTCGACATCTACTATACACAACCTTGAGCCTGACATGTTACATAAACACATCTCTCTAGGTAGTCCAAATGATCTGCTATTTGTGTAGATATGTACTACATATTTGTCTATATTCTTGCAACCATGTCTCACAAAATTGTACTTGATATCAATGTGCTTGATCTCACAATAGAGACTTAGGGTCTTTCATATATGCTACGGAAGCAACACGATACGACCATATCAATACTTAATTGATAAATTAGTAATAACTCATAAGTTATTCGGAAAGTAGTTAAGCCACACAACTTGTTGGACCACAACTGAAATTTCCAAATAAAATCAGTTTCCGATTTTACACAAGGCTTTATGCGACTACTTCTTGTTACCCAAGTGATAACAACTCGGTCAACATTTCTATAGCCAATCTTTTAAGCAGATCAATTTTTTTTTTTTTTTTCACAACACATCAAAGTACACTTGGATACCTTAGTATCTTTTTCATGTAGTTGTAGCCTTTGCCACAACATGAGCTTTGTGTCATTTGGGAAGCTCAACTAATTCCCAAGAATGATTTTAGTCTCATGAAATCATTTATTCATCAACGGGTTTGATCCATTTTATCTTTGTAGGATATGTGGGAGTTTTAGGTGAACCACAAAGTATACCTTTTCCGATCGCATATCGACAAAGAGGTTCTTTTTTTCTTTTTTTTTTTTTTTTTTTTTTTTTTTTTTTGCAATTAATATAACCTTGAAACGGATTCTTGGTTTCTCAAATTGCTCCCACTCAGATTGAGATTTCCTTGAAACAAATTCTTGGATTCTCATATGACTCCCACTCGAATTGAGATTTCAATGAAACGAATTCACGATTTCTCAATATTCTCCCACTCAAATTAGAATACTCTCATTCGCAATATATTGAGGAATTGCCATAAAGAAACAAATTATTTTCCTTAATTCCTCAAATTCTCCCACTCGAATGGAGTTATTCTATATGTTTACAAATAAGAACTAATCTTCATTGTATTTCTTCACTTGGAAACGCATTTTCCAATGACTTAGCATCCGAGATCCAAATATGGTTTACACTCCCACTTTCGTGTGCACCTACAAACACATAACCTTTGGATTGTTCAAAGTATTTAAAGAAAAAAAACATTCTCTTTCCTCGTGTCTAAGATTTGCGAAAACGTTAAAAATGAGGAATGTAATATATACTTATACAATCTCAAGGTATATAAGTCGTTCTTACGGCTTATCCATAACTCATATGGCGTGGGAGATACTGATTTGGAAGACCCTTGTTTAAGTGCGAATAAGATAACTAAAGATCACCCAAAGATGACATAGTTAACTCAACCGTCGCCTACTCAACCATTTCAAGAAGCGTTATGTTCCTTCTTTCCGCAACACGACTTGGTGTGGAGTCATAGGAAAAAAACAAAAAAAAATGAATACCAAGAGCATCACTAAGTGCTATGAACTAATCATATTGGTATTCATTTCCTCGATTACTAAAAACTTCTTCAGTTTTATTTTTTTTAATTTATTTTCAAGAAAATTACATAAATTTTGAAAATAAAACGATTAATATTCGTAAAGAATCAAATAGACATATTCAAATTGAGGAAATATTTATAAAATAAACTTGTATAATAAAACGCTTCATGTCTTACTCGGAAATTTGAAAGGATCACATATTAAAAAGATGGATCGACCGCAATGGATAACTATTCCAAATGGTTTTCTTGTAGTTTTTCCAACTAAATATTGTGCATAAGCGGACAAATCCACTTAATCAATATTATTACATCAAACCCAAGACTTATTTGAAAATGTATCTAAGGAAAAACTTGGGTTATAACGTGAATAACCGATATCCATAATGACAGTATCATTTAGGATATTAGTATATATAAAAATAAGAGCTTGTTGAATAAGACAATTTAATAGCATTACCATGGAAGTACGAAAGAAGAATTATATCCACAAAGGATGAAAACAATGAAAACAAAACTACAAACACAGTGTTTGCAGGTTCAAAACCATATGGTTAAACCTTATTAGAGCTAGGTCATGTCACATACAACTTAGTATGTGGTTATAGGCCTCAAGCCGATTATCTTCTAGCTCTAACATTCTTTATGTTTTCAGTATAAGTAAGGTGCAATTCCTTGTGCTCCAAACTTTTAGATTATGAAAGACTTATATATTGAACCAATTGTTCAAGAATAAGAACAATTTCTTGATGATAGATCTCATTTTGATATTAGAAGTGACTATAAATTAGTCAGTCGATGCCGATTGCATCTTTATAGCAAGATCAATCTCGCTTAAATCAACCAATGAGATTATCCATACCACTCAGCAACATAATGTGAGCAATTAATAATGTCCTTATCCTTCCCTTAATTCTTCCATTAATGCCATATGAGCATTTTGAGCCTTTTGCTCTTCCAAACATATTGAATTTTATGCTCCCATAAATTCAACAAGGTCTTAATATCGTGAAAACCATTAATGAACGCTAAGTTCTATTGAACACATGATTCAATTATAATGAAGTTTGATTGGATACGAAGTCCGATTAATATAAAGTTCGATTGAACACAAACTTCAAGTGGAACACAAAGTTCTAAAGAACGCAAAGTTCTACAAAGCTCAATTGAATATGAAGGTACACTGAACACGAAGTTCTATCAATACAAAGTTCGATTGAACACGAAGTTCTGAAAATATTATTGAACAAAAAGTTCTAAACGGAGACAACAATGCAAGAACTTTTAATATCCATCCGTATATACAAAATATTTGCAAATAATTAATTATGCCAATTATAGTTCATAATAGGTTATAGAGAAAAAGGTCACTACGTTTCCAGTTATCGCCTATAAAGCCTACCATGAAACCACAACTAACATAGCCAATTAAGATGCAAAGTCAACAAATAAGAGCACTTTTGCATATTAAAAAAAATATTTTCAATTTCGCTAAGAAATGTTACTTTCATACGCAAAGAAAGCTTAATAGAATCATTATACTAATAATGATTAATTAATATGCTCTAAATTTCACAGAGAAATTATACTTTCAAACAAAATGAAAGATGATAATCATTACAAAATGATTGACCAATATGTTCAATATTTCTCAAAGAAATATAACTTTCAACATAAGAGAATGGATTTGATTAAATCATTTACACTAAGGAATGATTAACTAATATGCTCGATATTTTACAAAGAACTACAACTTTCATTCAAAGAGAAAGTGCAATATGATCATTTCACTAAGAGATGATTAACATATACTCCGTATTGATCAAGATTTCACAAAGTTTTTTTTTTTTTTTTTTTAAATAATGAAAGCTTAACATAATCTTTTTACCCACATACAAAAAAATGATTAACTAATTTTGATGAAATTATATAAAGCTTTCAAACAAAATTCATGTTGTATAATCATTGCACTAAGAATGATTAACGAACATTTTGATCAAATTCACAAATAAATATCGAGTACAATGTTGAACATATACAAATCATTATACTAAATAATGATAAACTAAGTGCTCACAATTTCACACAAAAATTAATTTTTCAAACGTAATGAAAAAAATTACTATAATCATTTGGCACAAAATGATTAACAATACTTGATACTAATCATTACACTAAATAATGATTAACTCTAGTGCATACCATTTCACCAAAAACATCAAGTTTATAGTCAAGGAAAAGATACTATCACTATACTTAACAATGATCAATTAAAGGGCTTACTATCAACTTACGATAGCTCCTTATAATCATTATACTAAATAACGATTAATCAAAGTATTTGCACTTTCACAAAGAAAATAGCTTTTCAAAAACAAAAAACTCATTATAATCATTTCTACTAAGGAATGATTAACCAAAATTTGGCCCTTATATTATTTTTCCTTTTACCATAGAGTTTTTCTATTATTCTCCATTTGTAACATATACAAATACATAAAAAAAAACTCCAAAAAAAAATTAAACGTTATCACAATGGCAATCAACGCAATCATAAAGATCAGAATCGTTTTGTATCAAAACTTAATTGGTTTATCATGTTTCACGATTCACAACAAATGTGACTATATAAGAAGATAATTATTACGAAAATAATAACTTACTAAAACTCTCTAATTATCACTGAGATAATACGTAACATTAAACTAAATGATCCAAACTTTTTCACATGGTTCATTGATAACCACATTACGTTAAAACTCACTTAAAAAAGTTTGAGACGAAGTATCGCGAACATGACTTTAAAATGGTTTATATGTCTTGGCAACAAATGCTTAGAATTAACTTAATTATTACAAAAATAATTTTGAGAAAATAAATACTCATAGAAGTTCAATCATCTCTTAGATTTCATTTCTCTGGCTTCATCAACGAGAGTCTGACGGTACTATAATTCTACAAAGATAATTATAAGAATAATAATTTTCTTTAGACTTCTTGATGTTACGAAACCAATTCGGGCATGCAACTTATAGTACCAAAAAATACAATACATTTCATAGCCTACACTATATGAAATGATGGTTGTAAATTAAACACAAATTACAACCCATAGGAGTTGATTATTATTAAGTACATGTGGCTTAGGCTATTAAATTCTAGCCATGAAGGAACACAATCGATTACGTCACATACATATGTTTCAACTAAATCGATTCATTAATCCCTTAAAAAAGAAAAGAAACTGACATTCCTTTTATTTTTCATTAATTCAGAAAGAATTATCCACATACATCATATATGCAGTGAATGAGACGGTCAATAAACGATTGAAAGTCCTACGACATACCACCATTCACTTGTGATGTCAAAGTTTCAATATCCCATCGACGTACTCTAAAATACGTTCAGATATGATCTAATACCCCCAACAAATTAAACAACGAAATCAATTAAAACTCATATCTCAAATAAGTTTCTAACATACCATTATCTAATCATACACGTACACACGAAGAGTTTACCTCTTAGAAAAGTTTTATTTGCAATTCAATTCAGTCAAATTGTCTCAACATTTTTAACTAATAAAAATAATATTTGACCTACTGTCCATTTATATAGCTAGCTGGGGCAATTGTCAATAATATGTGTATGTGCACAGATGCATATACTCCTATAATATGTAGTCTTAGTCATGCAACAGAATACGTGTATGCATACACATGACTTACAGAAATAAAAACATACACTTGCGTGAATCAGGAGACTGACCAAACTAATTAAATGGTCCGTCCGATTATATGTCAATCCAGTTTGCATATTAACAAATTATACGTATCAACATCAAACAGAAAATTGACTATCATTTAACCGGGAAATAAACATACGGCTCTGATACCAATGTTGGAAATAAAGGATTCGGTACTTACCCGAATATAATAGCGGAAGCGGAAGCGATCGAACCACCGTTTAGATCACCGGTCGGGATAGCAATCACATGTGGAAAACTATCATGGTTCACAACCTAAATTCCCCATAGACTCGTTTGCATTCTCATACACTAACCGGACGAGTACTAACTCGTCTCTCTCGATTTCTCTCGATGTGTGTTAGTATTGTTATATATATATGCTAACACTTTGCATATGGAATACTCCCACTATATATAGTTACCACATGTAACCTTTGAGCAAACGAATAGTCTCCATTAAGTGTAAACTTAATGACTTTATTCTTAATGTTAAACTATTAATAGTGCAATTAGTTAGTGGGCGGGTTGGATTCGGGTCGAACCGGATCCAAGTTCCAACATATAATGTACCCATATATATTGACATGTTTCATGTTTTTTTTTTTTTAATGTATTTTTTAATATTTCAAGTGTTATTCATAATAACTTCGTATTATTGTTATTATTATTCAGTTGATCTACGATGTATCATTTGGATCAATATCTCCACATTTAATCACTTTTTAGCCGATTTCAAATTGGTTCCCGTCGCATTGCGCGGGTTACCAGCTAGTCCCATATTACTTGTACTCTAGAATAATTATATTGTTTGATATGTACACGTGTTATCTCATTTCATTTAAATAAAATATATATAACCAATCCTTGTTTAGCTAATTAATAACACATGTATTGGAGGATCTACGAGGTAGTAGCAGTGGGGTTCTAAAATTCTGAAATATCGAAAAGAAAAATATATCTTTTTACAGTTGTTAGTTATGGCTCCCTCAAAATGATTAGAAAGAAAAAGTTTTCTACCCACCGACTCATATATTAAATCTTAGGTCCGGTCGTCCGGCTGCTCCGCCCATACTTATGTTTTCATTACACAAACGTCTTTTTACAAGAACACATATATATGTATGTTTAATATAGAATAGAATATATATATATGTGCACAAAAGAGGCCGGTATTATACTTAATATAAAACATATGACATATGTTGTTATTATCTATTTAAACGAATTGAATACGGAATACATGGTCAATATATACGACGTTGTACAATCTAGTTTTCGAGTTATCTAGTAGCGATGATAGTATAATGAAGGAGAAATGCATTATGCACTATAAGACGTAGGCTATAGGTCCGGTTTTTATCTCCACATTGTTAGAGGGTCGATTAATCTTTTTTTTTAACATGTCAATTGCTTGAAAGCCATTGTCTAAAAAGCCACTCGAGGCTTGTAAAGTTGCATGGCGTGATATGAAAGTTGTTGTAGCTTTCTTGAGGATTTTTGGATAATAGTTTAAGGTTAATAGTGAAGGACTGTGTTTTTAAACTACTCCCTCCGTCTCATATCTATTGTCCAGTATTCCATTTTGGAATGTCCTAAATTAATTGTCCACTTTCATAAATAGAAAAGAATAATGAGATAAAGTTCATTTATGCCCCTAATTTATATATGTAAGACAAAAAGGTAGGTAAAAAGTAAAGGGTAAAATTGTGTTGTTACCAAAAAGTAAGAGAGATGGTGATGTTTTTCTTAAACTGCGTGTGTGTTTTTTATCTGGGGACAATTAAATTGGGACGGAGGGAGTATGTAATTAAAAGTGATTATTACTACAGAGTAAGGTTCAAATGAGTACACCAATTTTGAGTGAGAATGAGGGAACCAATAGATTTATGTCATGTGTCAGTTTATTCTCTCTCCTCCACATTTTTTAAAATTAAATATCTCACAAATGGTAAGTCAAAAAATCATGAAAATTGCACCATAAAATTCAGCGTTTTCTCCTCTTCGATTTGCCGTCCCTCAAGCCATACTTTCGACAACCTTTTTTTTTCTTCCATTTTTTGGTGGGTTTTACAAATTAGTAACACATGCGTTAGTGATTGGTTATATATTTAATTTGTGGTTAAGTTTAGGGTTTAGGGTTAGGGTTTAGGGCTTATTAGGGTTTAGGGTTTTAGTAGGGTTTAAGGTTTAGGGTTTAGTATGATTTAGGGTTTAGAGTTTTGTAAAGCGTTTAGGGTTTAGGGTTTGTGGTTTAGGGGTTAGAGTTTAGGGTTTGAGGTTTGGGGTTTCGGGGGAGAAACCCCAAACCTCAAACCCTAAACCCTAACCCCTAAACCCCAAACCCTAAACCCTAAACGCAACACTGTAATACATGTGTTAGTAAATGTGAAACCCATCAAAAAAATGAAAAAAAAAAAAAAAAATTCGTCGAAAGTATGCCTTGAGGGACGTCAAATCGAAGAGGAGAAAATGCTGAATTTAATGGTGCAATTTTCATAATTTTTGGATTTGTCGTTTGTGAGATAATTGATGTTGGGGGTAAATGGGTTTTGTACATGTGAAACATTCTCTTTGTACACATGGCTTGATATCATTGGTTCCCTCATTTTCACACAAATTCATATTCTCATTTGAACCCTACCCTATTAGTACATACAATTCTTATTATATTTTTTTTTGAGAAAATTACATAAATCATCCTTATGGTTTGCTCCAAATTTCACTCACAGTCCTTTAATTAATTTAATTACAAATGCAAATCATCCTTTCTTTTGAAACTTGTTACGTCAATAGTCATTTACACTAACGATTGTTAACTCTCCGTTAAAAAAGGACCCCACGTGTAATTTTTTTATTCATTTACATTTTTTGAGTAAAGTATAAATTATAAAATCTAACATATTTGTGGATACATTATTAGGTGCACATAATATTATTTTCATTTCTTTCATTTTATTCATCATCAAATTTGATCCTATTTTCCTCTAAAACATCAAATTTTATATTCTACCACCCAAATTCACCACCATCTTTCTCTACCTATATATATATATATATATATATATATATATATATACACACACACACACACATACATTTGTGGCTTACAAAATTTGATGTTTTAGAGGAGAAAATGACCAAATTTGATGATGATAAAATAAGGAAAATGAAAATAATGTTATGTACACTAAATAATGTATCTATACATATGTTAGATTTTATAATTTAGAATTACTTAAAAAATTTAAAATAATAAAATTTTTTACACACATGGTCCTTTTTAACGGAGAGTTAACAATCGTTAATGTAAATGACTATTGACGTAACAAGTTTAAAAAGAAAGGATGATCTGTGTAATTAAATTAATTAAATGACTATGCGTGAAATTTTAATCAAACTATAAACCACCAAAACTTTGAAACTTAGAGGATTAAATCATGAAAAAATAACTTGAGTGGTTAAAACGAAAAAATAGTGAAACTTTGAGGATTAAACCATTATTGACCATTTTTTTAAATCAAAAGTTGTTTAAAGTTTAAACCACCAAACAATTTTAATAATTAATTAATTATGGATAAACCGATAAATACAACAAAATATTTGATTGATGGGATTTTCTATTCCCACCCCAAATAGTCTGCTCCTGTCCCCTGGCCTACCTTTTCAGTCTAGTTTTATTTAAGTTTGGTCCAGTTCAGTACAGAATCAGTTTCAGTTTTAAACTAAACATTAAACAGAAGGTAGAAATTAAAAAAAAGAAGGGTAAGAGCATAAAGTAAAAAAAGAAAAAAAAAAAAAGGTGGGTCAAGGGATATGGTTAGCAGGCCCTTGATGGATATACCAAATCTATGTTTCAATGTATTTGTACCGTAACCTTTTATGGATTCTTTGATGTATGGATCAAAGTTATTTGTTACTTTTTTCATTGGACACTCCCTTGCTCAACTGTAACCTGCAGCAGTCCACGTGGCAAGATTTAAGATAAGTTTGCACACAAATTCAATCAGTTGGTTCGATTACCTTCTTCCCCAATTTAGAATTCGAACTTTACAATATCGATCAAAACCCTAAAATTTTGTCCCAATCCAAAGGATCCGGATCTTTACCGTGAAACTTTATCTGGGTTATCAATCAAGATTCAGAAGAATACAAAATCAGTCACCATATCTGCACACAGAGCCACAAAAGTTTTAGATATAGGATAAGGGCTTATTTTCCACAAATAATTATTTTTTCCCAACTATTAAATTGGTACCAAATAATTTAATATTTTATCCATACTTTTATCTTCCACACACCTTCTCACTGTTTGTTAAAACCTTATTCATTTATCTTGATCAACAATAAACAGTTTTATCATAAAGATACAAACTTTTTTAGCAAAGTATGGAAGCCAATCAGAGAATTGCAAGAATTGCAGCTCATCTCCACCCGACAAATCTACAGGTTTTCTTTTCTTCTCCTGATCCTTAATTTCATACTCCATTTGTAATCCGTATGTTTTTATTGAATTTTTATTATATAGTATTTCGTTCTTATAAGTCCACTATTTGTTTCGGATCACATGACCCCTAAGGGTTCATAATATGTTACAGTTTAATCAAGAGGTTTGGGGGTGTTTATGAGGAATTGAGGATGGTGTCTTATTGCATATTTGTGTATCTTATTTGATTCTTACTATTGGGGAGTGCAAAATTTTATTGAAGTTCATAATGTACAACCTGGTTTGTAAATTGTAATCTTGAATTTAAAAATTGATATGTTTGGTCTCAAAGTTTAGGCTGTAGTGGATGGCAGGGGAAGTAGAAATTTGATAACTATAAAGCCAGATTGTAACTGATCCAGAGTTTAAAATCTTTACTTACGGCTATCTCCAATTTCATGATTTTTGATTGCTTGATGGTCTTTAACTGGATAATTATGTGTAAAACTTAAATCTTGATAATGGGTAATGCTAAATTTGGATAGTCTTAAACTTTACCACTGAGTTTGTGATTCTACATTTAAAGATGCAAGTGTGACAGAGAGAGGTTATTGATGACTGAATTTTAAGGATACTGGATATTTCAATGATTATAAACCCGACTTGTAACTTAAATGTAAGTATCGTGTAGTACTTAATTTGGTATAGTAGTAACATCAATATATCATTTTTCTTTGAGGTATGTGAAAAAAGATATACATTTAGGTTTCTCAAAAATTTCATGTTTTTGTTTTTCTGTAATAACTTTTTTGCTGAATTATGTACCGGAAGATGGAGGGAGCATCGGTGTTGGAGCGGGCTAATTGCAGAGCAAAGGGAGGCTCACCTGGGTTCAAAGTTGCAATATTGGGTGCTGCTGGAGGGATTGGTCAACCTTTAGCTATGCTAATGAAGATGAATCCATTGGTTTCGGTTCTTCATCTGTATGATGTTGTTAATTCCCCTGGTGTCACAGCTGATATTAGTCACATGGATACTGGTGCTGTGGTAACTGTCTTTCTTTTAATAGCAATTTATAGTCATTACGGATTCATTGCAATCTTTAATCAACGATTTACTAAGCCTTTAAAAAAATAACGATTTACTAAAAAATGTTCAACTGTTAATTTCCTTGCCAGGTGAGAGGTTTTCTAGGGCAACCACAGCTTGATGCTGCACTTTCAGGAATGGACCTTGTGATTATACCTGCTGGTGTTCCAAGAAAGCCTGGAATGACAAGAGATGACCTTTTCAAGATTAATGCTGGAATCGTTAAAACACTCTGTGAAGGAATTGCAAGGTCTTGCCCTAATGCAATTGTCAACTTAATTAGCAATCCTGTGAACTCTACGGTTCCAATTGCGGCTGAAGTCTTCAAGAAAGCTGGCACTTATGATCCCAAAAGGTTGCTCGGTGTCACTATGCTTGATGTTGTTAGAGCCAATACTTTTGTGGTATGCAATCGTTTGTGTTTATGTTCACATGCTTCTGCTATTAGCATCCTTTTGTATTGTAGGGAATTTTAATCGTTTTACTATTCAGGCTGAAGTTTTGGGACTTGATCCAAGAGAAGTTAGTGTCCCAGTGGTTGGAGGACATGCAGGAGTTACAATTTTGCCCCTACTTTCACAGGTAAATGAAGAGGTAGATCCAGATTAAAAATATATGAACTTTATATTCTCAATTTTATCAACTTTGCAGGTCAAACCTCCGTGTTCCTTCACCAAAGAAGAAACAGTATACTTAACGAAGCGCATTCAAGATGGTGGAACCGAAGTTGTTCAGGTAAATCATATATGTCTTCCTTGGCACACTGGGCAGGTTGGGTAACAGGTCAAAACAGGCTGGGCCAGGTTGACCTAACGCACTTTTGTCAAATAAAAAGTGTCATATATGATTAAAAATGCACTTTGGGTGACTTCTGACTCATTTTCCTTCTTTTCCTTTTATTAAAGTTGACCTTTTAGAAACGAAACATAACCTGAATATCCATTCGTCAGTGAATGGGTTGAAATTACGGACTCTAGTTTTCTTTCTTTGCTATTGATATGTAGGTTGATTATATAACCTAAGTAACCATTTCAGGCAAAAGCTGGGGCTGGTTCTGCAACACTATCAATGGTGAGCCATATAACTCGTTTTTCATTTTAAAGGAAGTGCATAGTATCAAAGCCCATGGAAATATAATGAAAGATTTGTTAATTCACAGGCATATGCAGCAGTAAAGTTTGCAGATTGCTGTCTTCGTGGCTTAAGAGGGGATGCTGGCATTGTGGAGTGTGCTTATGTAGCTTCTCAGGTATAAATTACGACCTCCTAAACCAATTTTGTTCAAAATTTTAGACTATCATTATAGTAGTATAGTAATCATCATTAACTCCTTAATTAATCATTGAAACTTAAAATATGGACATATAAAATATGCTCGGGTCAACCCGACCCATTTTGACTTGTAGGAATAAGTGACCCATTCAACCCAAACCCGTTTTGACCCCTTACCTTACCCATACAACACATTCATCTTGCCACCTTTACTGGATGTCTGGATATACTTATCCATTTTCTAGGATCAGTGTTCATAAAGTGCTTGTAAAATGTTGGTCAACAGGTCACAGAACTCCCTTTCTTTGCAACCCAAGTCAAACTAGGTCGTGGTGGTGCGGAAGAAGTACTTCAACTTGGACCTTTGAATGAGTATGAAAGGTAATCCATGGACGCACAAAATTACCTTATTTATGAGTTGTAGTTGAAATAGGAGAATTTAACTTTAATTTACTTTACATAAACAGGGCTGGATTGGAAGAAGCCAAAAAAGAGTTGGCAACTAGCATTGAAAAGGGAGTTACTTTCATTAGAAAATGAAGGGCTGTGAGGTTGAGGTGGTATACAAATGTTGATTCTCTTATCATGGCTTTGTTTATTACTTCATGTTTCTAATAATGTACCAATCTTATTATACCTACAATAGATGTATCAGGATACCTATATTTAATATGATAATCTTTTTACACCCATATTGTTATTTAAAGGTTTATTATATCCCAAGTACTTTGTAGCACCCATGTTTGATAAATCAACCCAAATTCTACAAGAAAGATGTATTGTTCGAATATGGCTAACAAACAAAGACCATTATACAAAACATGATCTTGCAAAGGCTCGGAAAAGGGATCCATCTCTAAAATTGCCTAGGCCTGTCAAAAATGACATCTACAAAGACTTTACAAGGTAAATAACTTAGGAGGACCCATACTAAAAGCCATTGATGAGGAAATATTACCAGTAATGACATTAGGTGCCATAGTGTCCTTTACCCTAACCGGATCAACCTGAATGACTCTCTCGGGGACCATCTTGTCCCCATCCAACCGAGCCAACACCTCAAAATGCATTCGTATGATCTCAGGCTTTGTTCTCCACTTGGGATAACCCACCCACTCTGGCCCGTTTCCTGTTAACTTTTCGACCTGGAACCCTAGCTTCACAAATGTGTGGGCTGATACTTCCGCTCTCAACAGCCTGAAAGAACCCTCTCCACTGGCTTTAGAACCCAAGATTGAAAAGAGTAGGAACTCGAAACCAGTCAAGTGTGTGTTTGACCCATTCACTGATACAACGGGCCACAGTCTGGTTTGGTGGTTAACTGCCTTTAGCTTGTTAGCTGAGCGAGATGGTTTAGGATAAGTGAGAGATGTAGGGCCCACAATAAGTAGAGAGACTAGTTGACTTCGTGTACGAGATGCGTGTCGCAGGCGGTCAGCTAGTGTCAGGAAACCCGACGCAAACCCATCTTGGGTTTTGGTCAAAGGAAGTTCAAGCTCAATCGGTCTGAGTAAGCTGACTGATTTCGCACCCTTGACTGTCACAATTGCCCCTTCTTCTAGGATCACTTTCTTCAACTCACCGGTATCAAGATGATGCTGTACATCATTTACCAAACTTTTAGCTTCAAAAAGTAGAAAGGATTTAAGGATCAAGTGTCTGAATATACAAACCCTATCAATAATATTATTGTGTGTATTGAACTTTAAAAGTCTATCGTATATACAAGGTTTCAGTTTTGTTGGTAATTGTTCTTGACATGTTAACCATATAAGTTGTCGTGTCATCTGCTATGTTGTAAAAGTTGGTGCCACACCACCGGTTTACAATTTAAGAGGTCATACAATGGGAATAAATGAATGTTTAATTAACAATAGAAACTTACAGAGTTTGTGCATACATGAGAACGTAACATTGGGTGATATGTAATAGATGAACTTACAGGTGATGAATGTTTCAAGTCTTTGGCATCTTGTACCCATAGCTCCATTGGACCAGCAAGCTGAAACCGATCCAAAACAGGTGACCGTTGTGAACCCTTCTTTTTGGTCTTCTTTGCTACCAATCCCTTCTCATTGCTGTTATTTGTTGCATGATCATCTTGCACTTCAAGAATGGGTAAATCCATATGTTTCCATTTGTTCACATCATCTAATAGTTTCAATGGAAGCACATTAGTGTCAATTTCCAAATCAAACTCATAAGCAACGGATCGACCCACTAAAGCATCCTTTACATTGAACCCAGATATTTTAAGATCATCCGATTGAAACCCTAATCCCCTAACTATAGCTTCTTCCAAATCCTGAAATACAAAGGTCCATCTATGTTAATTCAACAATCCTTTCTTTTTTACCCAAGAAAGCTCACATATACTATAAAACATCATACTCATACAATTTTGAGGTAATTAGAATAAACATTTTATATGGTATATAATTACATTCACTACTAATCATCAAAGGATGATTAAGCAATTTTATACAACCACCACCATTTTCTACAGACCTTAGTTTGAACTTGTAACAATTTTCGGCTTTTCGCTATTTAATGCACATTTTATGATCATATGAACAGTATAACATTTTTCACATATAATTAAATTTCGAGGGTCTACTTTGCGATTATGTCGCAGGGATATGGAAATTTGGTTTTAAAATCTAATCATCACAATATTAGATCATGAACCCAAAATAAATTCCAAATGGAAACAAATTTTTTACAACATTTTGAGAGAATGTTACTTACATGTAAGGCTTTAGGATAATGATTAACGTCTGTTGTTGTCGAGATCACAGCCACTGAACCATTACATTGCACGATTAATGTAAAAATCAACACGTAACCAACGATATTTAAAATCTTAACAGCCATTTTAAATGTAAATCTGTCAATTGAAAGGTGTGATGTGATTCAAGAATCTGGGGATTTCAACAGGTGATCAAATTTGTATATTTAATCTATATACTTTTGTTGGTCTTTTTTACTTCGTTCAAAAAATTTATCTTTTCTTGTTCAAGGTTGAAGGCAAAATTGTTAAAAGTGGGAATTAATAGAATTGTTCTGGAGAAGATAATGACGTGGAACCAATGGTGGAGAGTACATTACGGTGATCAGATGTAATTGGTCCACGTCGTTTGTAAGTTGTAAATTTAAACTGGGCCTGCACTGTTTAACGACTAACGACCATGACATCTTCGGTATTTAACGCGGGAATGACGCTCTAGGTTTGGAAATTAAATATTTTTGGTCTAAACATATACTCAATTTGTATATTTTTCAAGATATTTTATCAGAATCTCGATTTTTAATTGGTAGCGAGAATCTAAATTGCTCGTTAGAAGAAGTGAAAATTTCAAATAGAAGATTAGTTTTTATACTTTTATTTATTATTATTATTTTGAAACCGAACTATTTGTTTACCTTAAAATTTGTAAAAACTAGAATATTTCACTCTCAATTTGGCCAAAAATTTATCTTACCCTCTTTAATTTGATAACAATCAAAAGTAGAATGATTTTGATATCTCATATCTTACATAGCCGGATTTGGAGTCTCATACTTGGTTAACTCGTGACTCGATCAATTGTTAACTTGCGAATCGTAACTCGACTCGTAAAATTCACTATTCTAGAATAAATATATACATGTATGTATATTATATCGTTTAAGACTTTTGTTTTTAATAGAAGTAAAATAGGGTGAGAGTCGCTATTTAAGTTACAAATAAAATTTGTCTTATTTTTTTTTAGCTTGTAAGAGTCACAGACGACTCGAATGAGTCAACAAACGACTCGTAAAAAATCAAAGTCATTTAAAAGTCGAGTTACGAGTTGCTTCATTTTTCGAGTTTTTGACTCGACTCGTGACTCGTATTTTAACAACTATGTTAATTATACCAACGATTCCTTATTTAAGTCCGGACGTATTATAAGTTTGTATTTGGAAAAAGAAAACCTGATACTCATATATTTTAAAGCAAGTCGCCAATCGTTCACGTCCTAATTTTCAAGTCAATAAGTTCTGGCAAAATTGTGAAGATGACATTTTATAATCCAACAATCATTTTCTTAAGTTTTTTGAAAACAAATTTATGTATACCAAATTGTGTAATCCAATTACAACCCACCAATAATTATACGTTAGTTGGATTAGGTCCAGTATGAAACTCAGTATAATATTTCCACCTTCATAAAAAAAATTAAATTTTTAATTGATAACAAATATATTTAGACACACCTAATGAATTGGAATCTCCTTAAACCATTGACCCAAGAGGATTAGCCGGGATTCCCAAGTTTTAATTAATAGATACTCTTGTATAAAGATCTATGAAGATCTATATAAAATACATTATCAATTTGTCTTTCTCTTTCGAATTTAGTAGTGTTTGAAGAATAAGATGTTTCTCAAGACTGTAAGAAAAATAATTACTTTTACCTAGGTGTTACGCGAAAAAATCTTCAAAATCATAACTTAGCCAAAATGTAATATTCATGTCCGTTGACCTATGTAGACGAGTTAAGACAAATAAATGTCTCGTTCGTCCATCCATCCTCATGAACCTAGCTAAAACTATTTGCATGTTTCTTCAAAGTCTAGTGTCACCAAGCTCGTGAGAAAACCCAGATAAATGTTTCGTTTATCCGATCATATATGTTTGGGATTACTCAGATAAAAAGATACTAAGATGGATTTAATTTAATTGGATTTATCAAAGTTCTTATTAATGAGAAAATGCATAAAGTTCAATCAAGTTATTGAACCATCCAAGTACCAAACCAAACCATTTTAGTTGTTTAATTTAATTGTATGTTAGGAAAAAACACATTTGTATTTTGATTATTATGTTTGGTTTATTTAAATAGTTCAAGTGATACATAATTTATATGAGTAAGGTTCAAATGAGTACACCAATTTTGAGTGAGAATGAGGGAACCAACAGATTTCTGCCATGTGTCACTTTATTCTCTCTCCTCCACACTTTATTCTCTCTCCTCCACATTTTTAAAAATTAAATATCTCACAAACGGTAAGTCGAAAAATCATGAAAATTGCACCATAAAATTCAGCGTTTTCTCCTCTTCAATTTGCCGTCCCTCAAGGCATACTTTTGACAACTTTTTTTTTCTCATTTTTTGGTGGGTTTCACAAATTAGTAACACATGTGTTAGTGATTAGTTGTACATTTAATTTGTGATTAAGGTTAGGGTTTAGGGTTAGGTTTAGGGTTTAGTAGGGTTTATGGTTTAGGGTTTATAAGGGTTTAGGGTTTAGAAGGGGTTCAAGGTTTAGGGTTTAACGTTTTGTAAAGCGTTTAGGGTTTAGGGTTTGTGGTTTAGGGGTTAGTGTTTAGGGTTTAGGGTTTGAGGTTTGGGGTTTCGGGGAGAAACCCCAAACCTCAAACCCTAAACCCTAAACCCTAACCCCTAAACCACAAACCCTAAACCCTAAACGCAACACTTTAACACATGTGTTAGTAAATGTGAAACCCATCAAAAAAATGAAAAAAAAAAAAAAAACTTTTCGAAAGTATGTCTTGAGGGACGGCAAATCGAAGAGGAGAAAACGACGAATTTAATGGTGCAATTTTCATAATTTTTCGATTTGTCGTTTGTGAGATAATTGATGTTGGGGGTAAATGGGTTTTGTACATGTGGAACATTCTCTTTGTACACATGGCTTGATATCTGGTTCCCTTATTCTTACACAAATTTCTATTCTCATTTGAACCCTACCCTAATTTATATATAGAAATATGTAGAAGATTGGAATAATTATTATAAAATTGCACATCATTTATTAAAAAAATATCAAGTTATCGTCATGTACATATTATATAAACTTTAATCATTACTAATATAGTGCATATTATATAAGGATTTTTATTTATAATCGTATTAGCTGACGTGAATACAACTATTATTGATCAACATCATATTATAACAACTCCAAACTATAATTATAAATTAATTAATATTAATAATTTAAAATAAAACATTATGCACCTTTTTTATCCCATCTTCTCAGTTTCCCTTCTTACCCACTTCAACATGCCTAACCCCTCTAATCCCAAACCTTGTTTTATTTTTAATCAAATAAAAGAGAATATTCTTCATCATACATACTACATATAAAACATCTTTTATATCCATTGTAAGATTTTTAAGAATAACTTTAAAACTAAACAACTAGATATTCATATTTTTAGAAACCATGTTATTATTATAATTTCATTAGATCTAGCAATTACCTTACTTTGTTCATCACAAAAACCTATTTGTCCAGCGTTTTGAATGCGTTAAAGTTTATCGTCATGGCTAATCTACCGGAAAATAATTAGAACAATATAATGATATCTCGATCCACTATTACTTACAGATTTTGTTTTACACTGCATTGTGCGAGTCTTCTGCTGGTCTAAATAGGTCAACTACTAGGTGCAGTCAAAGTTTCCCCATGGGTTCATGAAAATACGTACATAAATTGCTCCGATTGATTTAGAATTGAAAAATGATATGTAAACCTAAATTGATAAATCTAAAACTAGATCTAAAGATTTTATTTGTTAACGTGACAAAATGATAGTTGAAAATTAAGAAGAAAAAATTAAATCGATAAAAAATTCAGATCTATTTATATGTCGATGTAATTAAACATATATAGTATTACTCGTTAGAATTATATGCGAATTCGAAACATCTTGCCACAAATGATGAAAAAAGGACAGTAGAAGAAGAAAAAGACTTGTAGAGTTAAGGAGTGTTGCTTTTTCTTAAAGTATAGGGGGAAAAAAAAATTGCGATCAACAACAGAGATGATTTCCCTGAGCGAAAAGTATATTTGAACGTGAACATAAGTTCATAATGTAGTACGTTACATGAATCAAGAATTGTAAATATAGATCTTGATTCTTTAATCAATTTTAATGATAGAGGTTAAAAATGAAATTAGGCCGTCTTAATATGAATTTATGTTGGGTTGAACTTCAAACATTTTCTGTCTATACTTTTTAATTTTTAGCCAAGGTTTTGAGCTTGATATGTTGGTTATAAATACGACCCGAATCAACCAAATGGGTTCAAACTATTGCCTCCGTTTCTAGCAAATTTACATGATATGAACTTATAATTAAGGTTACGATTTATGGGAGAAGACATCTATCAGTCATTACATGAAAATTACAAGAATTATTGCATTACTATGAACCAAGAATTTACAAACAGAATACAGGAAAGAAGACCTTTAAGCACTCATCACCAAACACTTGACTGATTCATAGCCCTGTTTTTTCATCCATCAAAAAGAACCATCTAAAAACCCTCTCAAGTTCAAGTAAAAGGGTAAAAAGTTGTAGAAAAAAATGCCTATCAATTTATAGCCATGAGGTTATAGTTTACAACAAGAGGATGGTTATCATGGTCAACAAGTTAACCATGAAAAAAGTTTTAAAAAAACCCTCCTGCAAAATGAACCCCATAGCAAAACAAGGTTTTAAGGCATGAAAATGGTTCTAAAGTGATGGACAATCCCAGGCCCATGGTCACCATATGTTTGAAGTAAAATACAAAAAGTATAGAGAAGCAAGACGTTTTTGTTTTGCAGGCACGGTTATAAGTGAATATCGAGCCCACGAAGTAAAGAAAATTAGCATCAATCATCACACAAATTGCTTGAGAGCGAAACGAAGATTCTTCACGAGGTCTTTCATTGTCATGGCAAATTCTTTATCAATCTGCAACAAGAATTTTATGGGTCTTAAATATGTTGAAGGAAATCACAATTCTCAGCTATCGAAATGAATAATTTCTCATAAAAAATTAAACTTTGGTACCTTAGCAATCACCGTTATATCGAGTGCACATTCGGCAAATGTCAAGGCAGTGCTACTAATAACAGATAAATGAAGCTTTTCTATTTCACTAAGAATCTTTTCGAAAGCACCTGCCTTTTTCTCACAATGAATTCTTATCAGAACATCGTTACCGAAAAACCTTGCCTCAATTTCAGGAAGCTGGTCATGAACAGGCGCATCATCCGATGAAGAACTTTCGCTAGAATTAGTTAACAACTCATATCTCTTAACAAAAACCACTGATTCTGTGTTTGGTCTTTTCTTCATCTGATCCTCAAGTGTCTTCACTTTCTCTTGAAGCGTTTTCATGTGCTTTATTGCATCTCCAAGAACAGAAGCCTTATCCATCTGTTAATAGTATACACAAGTTATATGATAAAATGTATACTAGATAGTAAAAAAATACTTATGAATCTTTTTTGGAGAATTATTGACTACCTTTTTAAGGCCAGGGACTAAAGCAGAGAGAGCAATGAACCTCTGGCTAAGTTTTTCTCTCCTTTTTCTCTCAGCTAAGATGTGATCTTGAGCTGGTGCAACTTTTGTGCTATTTTTAGCAACATCAACACCACCATGATAACCTTTATTAAATCCAGAATTGACTTGATGGTCAAATTGGAGATGAGGATTAGTGAACAACCCCTTGTTGATCTTCGAAGAAACCGTCATTTCTTCTTTAGGCGTCACAAGGATTTGATTCTGGTTCTGGTTCTGATTCATCATGGAGTGATCACTAGTTATGGATGAATTCCAACTACTAGTTTTCATCTGTTTAGTTGGTCTTGGAGATAGTTCCATAACAGGTTTGTAATAGTCAAACACACCTACATCAGCATTAGCATGACCATTAATATGATTATGATTCCTGATATCTCCAAACGTATCAGCGATCGACCCGAGTTGATCATCAAATGAGTTGACTGGACATTGGAAATTGAAAGAATGGTCTTCCATTCCTATCATTTCTGAGAACCCTCTGAAATTTGAAATCTCCATAACTTTCTTTGTTAATTTAATGTACAAAACTGGTTAAACCAGCAAAAAATTAACCCAAAAAAGAACCCTGAAAAGATCAAAATAAACACATAAACATTAGATTATACACATACCCAAAATCAAGAAACATATCAAAAACATGAGAATAGATGGAAGGTGTTACCTTTTTGGTATAAAGAACAAAGCTTTAGTATGTTATGAAGATAATAACTTGAGTTTTATATATATAGATGCACATGCCAGTTATGGGTCATCTATTTCTCTCTGCACTTCTGCAGGGGTTGGCAATGTGCTCTATACATGGCTACTTGAATTATTAAAAAAAAAATGTTAATTATATTATGGTAGGTAGTTTGAATGGAATCAGCTGGTTTTTTAAATGATTTGAGCTATGTTTGATTATTAAGAGGTGCTTAAAAACTTATTCAAGAAATAATTGATGGTGAACTGTTGATTTGACTTTTTATCAACTAATGTTTACTTCAACATGTGATGACCCTACCCCTGTTTGGAATTTTCTACGTTCTCACATGAAAAACATGTTTCTTGTTGTTATTGGTCATAACTCACAAGGATGCATAATCAATGGGAAAGTGATCCTTACACCACCAAATATTATTCATACACCACTAAATATGCTTTATGGTGTTGTACTGTACAACACTGTAAAGCACAGTTAGTGGTGTATGGATAATTTTTGGTGGTGTATGGATCATCACCCTAATCAATGTTTAACATTATATAATCAATAATTAATAAAGATTGGTAATTAGACACATTTGCTAAATGAAAAAATTGTATATCCTTTGCAACAATGCGGAAATTTGAGATGAAATGAATGTTTAGTCATTAATTAAATCATCATAGAAATAATAATTGTGTGAGATCATATGGTTGTGATAAGTAAATGAATAATTATACCTAAATTTTCTAATTCTAATCATAAAAAGCATAGGGTTTAATGAGAGTAACTTAGATTCTCCATCCCTATATTATCCGTTTCACTCCAGGTTCTTGAGTCGGGTTTTTTCGAGTTCAGTCCATGACCTGAATTTTCATTTTACTCTCAGTACCCCAAATATAAAAAATTAAAAAATTTATTTCACAATGAATGATAGACTAGGAGCAAAATAGATTTATGAGTAAAAAACTAAATCCTGAGACAAAAAATGTAATTTTGTCGTTTAATGAAAACCAAAATGTGTCACAGGGTGGCCCACGTGAGTAGACATTCTACCGGAAGTCATAAGTTTGGAAACAAAGTCCGCCACATTTATCGGGAATTCTTTTGTCTTATTCGTTCAATATATACGGAGTACATTTTATTCTAACCAAACGAACCCATCCTACCGACCAAATAAAGTCCATCTTAATGATCCAATCTTTTCATATCACATATATTTTTTTTGAAAGGACAGTATTGGGTTCAGTGGCATTGCCTCTTCATATACCCATCACCAATTCCGGAGGAAACCCGAATATTTCGAGAGAAAACTCCTGTCTCCATCCCGGAGAGCATTTTGCTCACATCCGGGTTCGAACCCATGACCTTGATAGCACCAAATTAGTGATCTTAATTGTGTTTTATTGATAGATCCAAAGTTGATTTTATACTACTTTTTATATTTATCGTCTTTAGAGCAATCAAAGTTTTGTCTGGATTAAATTCGAGTCATGTAAATTGATGTACTAAAAAAGGTATATTTTGATCGACTTTCACTACAAATATTGAAACTTCCACATTAAAAGGTATCTAAAATAAGTTAGTAGTACTCCCTTCGTCCCAAATTGTTTGTCCACCTTACTATTTATATTTGTCCCAAAATTATTACTCACTTCTAAAATTAAATATGCATTAATGATTAGATTTCTCATGTTACCCTTAACTTTAAAACTACACATACTTCAAATAATATAATTTAATTTGCGATTGAGGGTTAAAGTTGTCATTATACTAAGGTCAAAGCTGCATTGATGTGATTTTTTTAATATGTGTGTTTTCAACTTAATGACAAACAATTTAGGACGGATGGAGTAAATGTACTATTCAGTGGCGGAGCCACATGTGACCCAGGAAGGGCCAAGGCCCACCCTCAACTTCTTGGATATAGTGTTACGTAGTTATAATTTTGTACTAAATGATAGTTTCATCCATAAATGGTCCACCCTATGATATGAATCACAAAATATATTGGCCCATTCAGTTATAATTTAATAATAAATTGGCCCATCCAATTATTATTCTAATCAATTAGTTAGAACTTTATTCAACAATATACTTCATTAATCGTAATACCGAGTTATTATTAATCTATTATTAAATGGTTTGCATTATCATATTTTAATTCATTGTCTAAGTGTTGATATTTATTCTCTCTCTATTTCTCACGTCTCCCTCTATTTCTCTTTCCCCTAACATCCAAAAAAACCTCTCAATTTCTAAACTGTAATTTGCTTTTTCAAGAAGAAGAATTAGCCCTCACCACCACCTCCATTAAATCCGTCTTCTTTTTGCGAACCTTGCCAAACAAGTTTCACCGACATCGGGTAACGCTCGCACCGCCACGCGCTGTTACTGTAGACGGCCGGATTTGTTTTTTCAGACATCGGTCGTCGCTGTTGCTACCGCTGGAAATTTTTTCTATATTTTGACCCACCCAGAACAAAAGTTCTGGCTCCGCCACTGGTACTATTGAATGGTTTTGTCATCGTCTGCAATATTAGTCAATATTAATGAGTTTCAATAGGACCTAATATATTTATTACAAATAACACGATAAACTAATTAAAATTAAATACATTAAAAAGTACATTAATAATTGAGTTTGACACATTTGGAATCCGTGTATTTGTTCGGTATAGTGACAAATTGTTGTGTTAGAGGAATTTGTATGGGGTATCAAATTTCAGCATCTAAGATGGTGGTTTTGTTGATTGTTGGGTCGACGGGTAAATGAAGAGGGTGAATTGTTAATTTTTGAGCATTTTATTGAAACATGTACGGAACTCAATTAGAGTTTTGGTTATTCGACATTGTAGAAGACATGTGAATTATAGAGTTTTTGGAGATAAGAAAATAATTTTGATGCGTTTAATAGTGTTGATGTTACTTCGGTCGGAATTGTTAACTTTTAGATTTCTGTCATTAAAGGCCATCAACTTTGAAAATTTGGCTTCGTCTCATCATCAATGTAACTAGAGGTTCGTGCTAGCAATCCATCACATGATTAATATGTATGCCTAATACATATTTGGTCATTTGGTAAAATGCTAATTTATTTTATTTTTTTTTCTTTCAAAAATAGATAAAAACAAAACAAGGTTGTTAAATCCGCGCTTAGCTGTGGACCAAAATCAGTGCTTCTCTATCGACCTTGAGTGCCTTTGTCATTACACTATTTATTTAAGCATTAAAAGTGGTAACAAATATTTGATTTATGCATTATTAGTGAATACCGAATACAAATGTAAAATCAAATATAGGAGAAGATAAAACAGTGTTAAAATAGAGGTGACAAGTTTAAACCCATTGATTATTTATGAGGTGGTGAGTTTGTTGGGTGTCTATCTTTTTTAGATGGGTCTGAAAGGATATCTAATACAACCTCCAACTAGTACTTAAACCCGCGTGTACACACGACATATTGATTTATAATTGTTTTTTATAAATACGATTTTAATTCTAATATCTAAGTAATAATTCCCTAGCGATAAATTAATAATAGATATTTTGATATTCAATTCGAATAGTGAGACGAAAAGAGTAAAAAGTACTTCGTAATACATAAAAAGTCTCTTTCGTATTTAAGTATAGTTTAACGATTATTTAAACCATAATCTCGTTAGAGATTTAATTTTGAAATGACATTTTAATAAGTTATAACCATCTTATCTCAAAAGATTATATCATTAGGATTAATGTTTTAAAATTTTGAATTATTCATGATCAAATTACAACTAATAATTTAGTTCACCTTTATTGTATTTGTCACTTACAATTTATTATTATAATAATAATAATAATAATAATAATAATAATATTATTATTAATTATTATTATTATTATTATTATTATAAGTTAGCAGTTTTACTTTTAACTTGAGTAAAATAAAAGACTAAATTGTTTAATTAAAAATTTTAATTAGTTGATGACATCATTATTTTGTTTCTTATATATAATTTTAGATTAGATAACAATTAATTGATGGGTAAGCATTTTTTGAACACCTAATTTCATTTTATTCATTTTTCACTCAAATTAAAAAAAGTTTGGTGAAAACTCGATGGGTCAACTTAGTTATCACTTTTTTATAAGAAAAAAAAAACAAAACAAAAAAAAGAAGAGGCCTGCATAAGTTGGATCGGCAAATAGATGTAGGCAAAATTACGAAGATGCCCCCAAATTATGGTAATGAATATACTAAAATATTTACTTCCCCCACTTCTATATTTTTCAAAACTTTAATACGGAGTATATTATTTACTGTATTATTGTTGCAAAAATCCAAACATCACCTCGCTCACTTTCCGGGAAGATAACTGTTCTTATCCTCAAAATCCAAAACCCTAAAATCAAAGCAGTGGGAATGGAGAACTCACTGGAGCTCCGATCGCTCGGAAACACCGGGCTGAAGCTCAGTTGCGTCGGATTCGGTGCATCACCTCTCGGCAGCGTCTTCGGCCCTGTTTCCGATGAAGAAGCCATTGCCACCGTCCGGGAAGCATTTCGTCTCGGCATTAACTTCTTTGACACTTCACCGTCAGTATCCTCTAGACTTGTTTAAATTAAGTGTTTTAATTTAGGCCGTTACATGCTATTTTGATTGTATGGGGCAAATATCCTTCTTTTTTTTTGGAACAGCAGCATATTATTAGAACAAAAAAAAAGATGAGGAGCACTCAACCAACAAGAAGAAAAAATTACATACTAAGGAGAGGGTTTCTAATCCACTCATCCCAACAAAATCTATGTTTTTTGCTCCTATTAGTATACCAAAAGAAGGAAATGCTAATAATTGAATCAAAAAGAACATCTCTACGTTGAATACCCGAATCAAAAATCTCTTCATTACGAAACTTCCATAAGGACCACCATCCAGTAAATATAATCGCTTCCAATAAAGGTCTCTTAGCAGACGAACCAAAAGACGAATCTATAAAATTGAGAAGTTCAACCGGCCGATTAAACACAAGAAGATCAATATCCAACCATTTAGAAATAGATCGCCAAACTTTTCGAGCGAAAGAACATTGAGGTGTTCTGAGGTGTTCTGATTTCAGCTATGCTTTAGAAATAGATCGCAAATATCCTTCTAGTTTTCAGCTATGCTTTAGTTGAACATGAGGTGTTCTGATTTAGTTTAAGGTCACTGATTTCGTTAAGTATCATTGATTAATGTATTTGAAACAACTGCTCTTACAATGTCATCAAAGTTATACATTCTAAATGTTTCATTTTCAAAGGGAACTATATTTTCAAGCCACATAAGTCACGTTTTTCAGTGTTATTTGTTTGCTTTTTGTTGGCTTCACGGTCTTTGTTAGAATTGAGAGTTCAAATTGTTTGTTCTGAGTTTTAGGTTTTATGGCGGAACGTTGTCTGAGAAAGTCCTTGGGAAGGCGTTAAAAGCTGTTGGAGTGCCCCGAAATGAGTACATTATTTCAACAAAGTGTGGAAGGTATAAAGAAGGTTTTGATTTTAGTGCCGCAAGGGTTACCAAAAGTATTGACGAGAGTTTAGAAAGGCTACAAATGGAGTATGTTGATATCTTGCAGTGCCATGACATTGAATTTGGCTCACTTGATCAGGTTCTTAATCAAAAAGTTGTAATATAGCACACTGTTTTTTTGTTACATTTCTATCTTATTGAGTAACTAGATATAATCGTCGCTTATAACTCTATTGATCATTGGTTATAGGTTATAAATGAAACAATTCCTGCCCTCCAAAAGTTAAAGGAAGCAGGGAAGATCCGGTTCATTGGTATAACTGGACTTCCATTAGAAATCTTTAGTTATGTGCTGGATCGGGTACCACAGGGCACGATTGATGTAATTCTTTCATATTGTCATTACGGAATTAATGATACAACATTGAAGGACCTAATGCCATACCTAAACAGCAAGGGAGTTGGTGTAATAAGTGCATCCCCTTTAGCAATGGGACTTCTTACTGAAAGTGGTCCTCCAGAATGGCACCCAGCTTCACCTGAACTTAAGGTTGCTCAAAAACACTGTTTATAATCATATAGTTAAACTTGATGTTTTAAAGTTATATGTAATACTTATCCGTTCTGTTTGGTCTCAGGCTGCGTGCAAGAACGCAGCTGCCTTCTGTAAGAACAAGGGGAAGAATATATCAAAATTAGCTATGCAATACAGCTTGTGTAACAAAGAAATCTCTACTATACTCGTCGGGATGAGATCTGTTGAACAGGTCAGACATTGCCTTTTATGTTTCCTTGTTATACTTTAAATGTAGTATTGATTGATGTAGTCATGTAGCTTTTCTGAGTGCCCTAACCTGATCATGTAAAAAACACACTTCTATTTCTAACTGAGATGAGTCTTTTTTTCCTTCGTGCAATGACAAAAGGTTCACTTAACATACACATTTTATCTTCATTCGTTATCAAGCTGCATGTTATACAGATTCCCATGTGTCTTCAAATATGTCCAACTCATCGGTCCAATAGTATATTCTGAGTAGCATAAAACGCAAACATCTAATAATTTTGCTATTGTATAGACAATAAACTAAATGAAAATATTTAGCTCCAAGGGAAATGAACATCTAGACATATGGGTTGAACTCTAAATACTTATAATCGATAACTTTTAGGAAAGTGTAAAATTGTTTTCAAGTACTATCTTTTTGTAATCATGTCCTTTATAAGTTTAGACTGACCCGGCCCGTTTGACCTGCACTAAGAAGTTACAGGTTCTGACCAGTTTTATATATGGATCGACCCGAACCGACTCGTTTGACCTGCACTAAGAGATTACTGGTTTTGACCAGTTGCACAATATCTTAGTTCATTGATCTTTGACGATGTCCTCTTCTTCTTCCCTCAATCAGGTGCAGCTTAATGTTGCGGCTGCTATAGAACTTGCAAAGGGCGAGAAAGACGAGGAAACATTAGCCGAAGTTGAAGATATACTGAAACCAGTCAAGAATCAGACATGGCCTAGCGGTATCCAAAAAAGTTAGTATTGTGAATTGTTATTTATAAGTTATTGAACATAAAATGGATGTCCCCGTGTATCTGCTGTACACTTCTATGTACTCTTATCTCACTTCAATAATAAAGATCCTCTTTATTCAATTTTGTAGGATGCTATATATGTTAATAAAACTAAAAGATGCTAATAGAAAACAGATATTCGGTCGGATGGTTTTAATCTCATGGTGATGTCAAGCATTCAAACTGATAATCAACCAGTACTCTATTGGTAGATCATACTCACAAAAGCAGACACTTTATGCCTGCCTGCTTTTATTACACACCAAGACATAGGTAAAAGGGTAAAACAAGGCTAATGGAAATACATGGTATTATGTAAACTAGCTTCTCTAATATCATCCTTAAACACCATGAGACTCCAGTACTGTTGGAATGGAATACTGATTCCTCATTTGCAGCTGCATGGGTCACAGTTGCATGGGTTGCACTTGCACCCTCCATGCTCAGATGTTGAGCATGTTGCACCTCCAGTCTCTATTTCACTGCATCACCACCCAAACTCATTAGTCACACATCCAAAATCCATTAAAACAATGAAAACTAATAATCATATATACTATATATATATATATATATATATATATATATATATATATATATAGTGGAATGATCCAGAGGGAAGTGCATTTTTTGGGGGAAGTGGGGAAGCGTTAGTATGCATCAGGAAGCATATTATCTTCACCAATACAAATCTCGAAAAAAGCAAACTGAAATTTAGTAAATGTTAATCAGAATCGATGCTATGAATGTTAAGCTTCCTTGATAAATTCTTTCTTCAAGTTATAGCATCGATTTATGAATATTAGATCCAAATCCGTTAATATGCATCGCGGTGCATATTAGTTAATATGCATTGTGATGCATATTAACAGTAAAAATATCTTTCAAATAATGTGAAGTTTTAATATGCATCGCGATGCATATTCACACCGCATATTAACAATTTATTAAATAAATATTCATCAATTAATGTTGTGAGTCAGTATGTGACTTAAAAATGAAATTCATATCTGGGTACATCTAACACCTGCAACCAACAAACACAAAAACAACTTACTACATCATATCTCTCAACTAAAGTATTAACTTTCAACTGCACAATTCAAAATTTTAATCTTTATATAACACCAATACATTTATCTCTGTTTATATCAAAAGAAAAGCAGGTTTTTAAGGCAGCAATTCATATAGATTGTATTTATATGTATATACCCGCTGCAGCTGCTGCCGCACTTGCAACCAGAACCACAGCCACATTTTCCAGCACAGCAAGATGAGGAAGACATTGTTTTGTTGCTTGATTTTTTTAGTGATTTGGTGTTTGTTATGGGGAAGAGTATCAATCAAAACAGTGTATCTGTGTATTTTTTATTAAAACAAGTGCGTGCTATTTATAAGCTGCTGCATGAGGCAAAAGACTATTAACACATACTGATCTCCACTGTCCACGTGTCACCCATCTTAACAAATTATGGCAGTGATACAAGTTTGTGGTTCGGGTCGGTTTATGGTTCCAGATTTAAACCATATTTCGTGTTGGGTTACCCGTTTTTCGAAGGAACCCAAACGACTTCATGCAAAATAGATATGCGAAAACTAAAAGCTGATCAGTATGTGTTACTTTTATATATAAAGACTTCGTTAAATTTATTGAAGTAAGTGCTAACTGCCAAGTTCAATTCGAGCTTTATTTCCTATGGACCTGCAAACGGGTTCAAATAGTTGTACGTAATCCATATCTATCTATCTACTGTATATGATAATGAAAGTTGATGACGCAACATTTTTGGGGTCCCACAGTGTGACACCCGGTCAAAATAACCCAAAATTAGCTCCTAATTTAAACTTTTAAAACACGTAATTACAGACGTGTCAATACTCAAGTACACAAGTATTATATATATATGTATATATATAAACCGAAAACGATTATATAATAATCACCCGTACACGAATTTGGTAGAACGCAGAAACCCAAAATAGAATTTGGTGAAAAACATTTTTAAACAAAGTATTATTATGGGGAATAATAATTATATACACCGTTTGAAATTTAAATACATTTTTGATACATAAAACTATCCGAGTACTTTGAACTAAACTAAGATATATTTTTATATCTCACTGGAGGTATTTTTATAAAATATTTCAATTGTTAACACATACGAAATAATATTTAGAAAATTATCATTTTTAAATATTACACTACTTAACGATCGGGTACGCGAACACGGGTCAAAAATTACCCACCAAACTCAATTATTGGAGCCGGTATACAACCGACCCCAATAATGTAATACACACACACAAACACATTAATCTATCTATCTGCTCTTTCTCTTCTCTCTCGATCCATTTCAACTCAACAACAACAACAACTAAAACATTAACAAGATCAAGAACCAGTATCATCATCATCATAATCTGGAATCATCATCATCATCATCATCGTGTTCTTCATCATCACCATTTTCGTCCGAAAATCATTGTAAGGAACCACTTAATTTTTATACTTAAATTTATGTTACAAACGTTTATAATAGTAAGTATTATCATCCTAGTAAGTTGATTGTTTGTGGAAATTGATTTTAAACTAGTTTTGTTAAGTTTCTGCACGAACAGACCCAACCCAGACCCCGAAATCCGGCGGATTCAAGGGAATCCGGCGGATTCCCGCCCAGAAACTCGAATGATCCGGCGGATCCAAGGGGTGATCCGGCGGATCCTGCCCAAACCCATGAACTATCCGGCGGATCCTAATATTGATCCGGCGGATCCTCTTCGAAACCATTGAATCCGGCGGATTGGATTGGATCCGGCGGATTCCCCTCCTCAGCCATGAATCCGGCGGATTTGGGTGAATCCGGTAGATTCCCCCAATTAACACTTGATCCGGCGGATCTAAATAGGGTGCCGGCGGATCTACTTCTCAGACCAACAAAAATTCATTTTATAAACTAAGTATCGACTTATATAAACTCCTTACAAATTGTAAACAATACAAAGGTAAAATATACGAAATATAATTTTACAAAGTATATTTCCTTGAAACATTTGTAATTATATTTTTCAAATATAATTGTAATCCGACACCAACGGGCCGTACACTTTTACAAAATACAAACTTAATTACTTCTAAACGTATGAACAAACACTTGTACATAAATAACTAAACAAACAAATTGCTACGCGTACACTTACAAACATACAATCTTGCGTGTTTAGGACGTTAGGAGATTACTGTGGAATACGTACGCACTTTAGGAATTGCTGGCTCTACAGGTGAGTCTCACGGCCCCTTTTTACTGTTTTACTATTTTGGGGGAGATGCATTACTTGTTTTACTCGAACACATGTACTTACTTACTTGATTACAAACTGATTTACTGGTATATCGATTGCATGAGGTTACTTAATCCAATGAAGTCCCTTTAATCATAGTCGTCAGTTATGGTCTTAAGCGCGAGTACTAGTAAATGGATCCATTAGGACTGACAATCCTCACCCAGGGTAGCACGCACTACCCCGAACATTCAGTATAAATGGGTGTTTCTTACTCGTTACATATGAATGTCTGGATTAGCATTCACGAGGGCAAAATCACTGATTGTTAAGCTTCGACTATGGTGCTCATGGCAATGTATACGGAAACTATTGCAACTGTGCAATATTTACTCAATGATTTTACAAGCTGATGTGTTCAAACTGTACTTACTATACACCTGTGAGATTCACCAACCTTTTGGTTGACCTGTTTTAGTAATGCATTCTCAGGTACACAGCAACAGTAGGGTTGATCAGTACAGATGGCCCAGCAGGATATGCTTTAGTAGCTCGAGTCGCATGCAATTACACATATGAAGATTTTACTTGCATTATCTTTTGTGTAATGATTATGTACTTAAAATCTAACAAAACAAGTTGCGAACTCATTAATGATGTATTACTTTTGAAAACTTATGTATTAATGTAACATCTTCTACAACGTCTCATTTAGAGTCGTTTGCTTGTACTTTGGGTTTGATTATTGATTAGTCACGCCCCAAAACAGTCGCTTCCGCAAAGCATTAAATTGGGGGTGTGACAGATTGGTATCAGAGCCTAAGGTTATAGCGAACTAGGTTGCATTTAGTGGGCCTAGACTATGACCGTTAGGCAGTATTCCTCATTAGATATAACTGGTTCAGGGATTTCGTCATACAAGTTTAATTTAACATAGCCTGATCAACTATGTACAATTAAATGAAGATGATGTAAGATCTGAAAGGGGTTATGTTGAACAGGAATGCACTAGTTGACTCTGACCACGAGAGAACCGTGACTTGTACTTGTTCTGTGATAGACACAACTAGGTGGATAATAAGTATATATAGGTTACACCTATATGATTAGGCTTATTAAGATCCTCCGATATTTAGTAACACACACACTGTACGAACTCATTTTAGAATAGGCCTGTGGTAAGTTGATCGAATCAGGACAAATAGTACCGGGATGTGCCCTGACAGAGAGGGTCATCTCTTCGAAATAGACTTACCCTAGGTAGAGATTAAGAACTTCGACACCTTACTCTGCACAAACTGGTCAACAGAGGACCATTCTTCACTCACCCATCAGTTTAAACGTTCGAATCCAGTATTTCTCTAAGTACAAATCTTTTCCTACCTCCTTATCACATTCCGCAAAACTACTGATACATGTACGGATGTAATATCCTTTTCACTTTTGAAAACTTTAATCCTCGTAATCATTTGAACTCGCAAGTTGGATGATTACAATCACTGTTATCCTACGCTATTGATTGTCACTTGTGTTGTGATATATTACTGTTATATATGCAACTACGATGATCATATTCTTGTACAAAACTCTGACATGTCCCTTATCTTCAATGAAGGAACATGCCTCCACGACAAAAGTTCACTCAAGCTCAGGTCGATCGATTGGTTGCTGACGCAGTACTTGCCGAGCGACAACGATCTGAAAGTGCTGAGACACCACCAAATGCCCCTGTAGTGAAACCCTGCACCTACAAAGACTTCCTTAACTGCAATCCTTTGAGCTTCAAAGGCACAGAAGGTGCCATTGGGTTGTTACGATGGATGGAGAAGACAGAGGCAGTCTTTCGCATCTGCAGTTGCCCTGAGAACTGTAAGGTCAAGTTCTCCACCTACACTTTCATGGATGATGCTCTGACATGGTGGAACACTTATGCTGACTCCATAGGCCAAGACATTGCTCTGGAAACTCCTTGGGATGAACTGAAGAAAATGCTCAAGGATGAGTATTGTCCCAGGGATGAAATTCAACAGCTTGAGGCAGAATTCTGGAATCTCTCCACTCAAGGGAACGACATTGCCAGCTACACCTCTCGATTCAATCAGTTGGCACACCTTTGCCCATCAATGGTTGATACAGAATCCAAGCGAATTGAGCGCTATGTCTGGGGACTTCCTCCACAAATTCAAGGGATGGTTACTTCATCCAACTCTCCCACATTTCATGGTACAGTGCGTATGGCACACAAGCTGATGGCACAAATGGTTCGTCAAGGAACCGCTGGTAACAAAACTACTGTGAACAGCTCGGGAGATAACAAGAGGAAAGCTGATGGAAGCTCTGGAAGTCAGAGCCAAGCTAACAAGAAACCTGCAACTGTTCAGGCCAACACTTCTGAAACTGATGACAAGAAAGAGTATAAGGGAAGAAAGCCCTATTGCTCTAAGTGCAAGCTTCATCATGATGGTCTATGTCCTTGCACCAAATGCAAGCGATTTGGACATCTGACCAAGGACTGTAAAGAAACCACCACTGGTACCGACACCTCCGCACCCAAAACCTGCTATGAGTGCAATGGTACTGGGCATTTCAAGAGAGATTGTCCAAAACTGAAGGACAAAAACAACAACGCTGCTAAGGGCAGGTTCTATGTACTCAATGTTGAAGGTAATCACCAGAACCCTAGACTTATTGACCTACTCAACTCGGGTACGCTCACACCCGGATAACTAAAACTGCATCTGTACTACTTACTTGAATAGGTTCTATCACTGCTTAGAACTTTATGTGTTTCCTTAGATTCTAAGTACAAATAGAATAAGGAAATTGGCGAACTATTTCAGGTAGACAGTATGAAACCGATGGAATCGGTGATACATACAAGTATGATTAGACTATTATGGGATATTGGTATATATACATACATAGGCCTAGACTACATACTACTCACTAGGCTATTATATACTGGATGTATAGGAATAGGCCTTTACTTGATGATACATTTGAGACTGTCTACACCACTGCCACAAACAAACATACTGATTTCAACGTCCTTTGATAAGAAGATCGGGACTCTATTTTAAACTGCTACAGTCTACAAAATTTTTATGTTTACAACGTACTCCGTCGTACTGTTAGGCGAACCCTAGGAAAATCATTTTCAACAATTTTAACATGCTTTTACCCCGGACTTTTCTTAAAATCTGTTTTCAAATAAATTTTGTTAAACGAGATTTCAAAACTTTGTCGCTGACAAGAATCTCAACCAAACTGTTTATTGACTAAAGTTTTCGACAAACTTCAAAGTTTTCAATCGACTTTCACTGTCAAAATTTTCTGACAAATGTACTTTTAACAAACATGTTGCAAAGTTTCTTACGAAATGTTTTAAAGAAATTTCAAAACTTCAAAACCGTTCAAACTTGCTTACTGTACACAACTTGATACAAAACTTCAAACCTTGAATGGTCAACAAAATTACACAGTACACAATGACTTCCTTACTGTTATAGGAACAAAACTTACAAAAATCTGAATAGGGATGCGATCATGGTAACTCGCTAGCAACCTATCTACTTTCATACTACTTACTTGATAAACTTTACTTGCTACTTGATACTTGTTAGGTTTTCCCTAGATTCTAAGTACACTAAAGAGTTAGGGGAAAATAACAATTTAGATCTATAGTCTCTATATATGAAACTAGTTTTAGCACAAAGGTATAGGAATAACATATCCTACGATGTTGTACACCGGAAAACAAACCGGTTGACTTTTATATACTGGGTAACGTCCCGAGTAAAACAAATTTTTGGGTGACGACTCACATAAAACCGTATTTTTGGGTAACATCCCACATAGACCTGAAATGTGCTAAACCACTTCGTTTCTGTATAAGATGGATAGAGTCTAAGGTGGGCTACTAGTACAAAATGTAGCTGTACTCAAGCAATTGGCTAAACGACAAAACTTTGTCCTACCGACAAAACAATCAAGGATTCACTGAATTACTTTAGGCTACTAGTACACATGGTAGCAACTCTCTAATGATCGACTGGACTGATCATGTATGCATAATAGTAAACACATCTCGAAACTTCAATTCGAATTCCTTAGTTGCCGGAAGGGCACTAGTTCAACAAGGGGAGATAGACAACTCTAGATAGGTGTTGTCAGACCTATGTAGATAACACGCGAACTACAACTTGAATACAACGATAAATACTACGAACAAATTTCGGGACGAAATTCTCCTAACAAGGGGAGAATGTGACACCCGGTCAAAATAACCCAAAATTAGCTCCTAATTTAAACTTTTAAAACACGTAATTACAGACGTGTCAATACTCAAGTACACAAGTATTATATATATATGTATATATATAAACCGAAAACGATTATATAATAATCACCCGTACACGAATTTGGTAGAACGCAGAAACCCAAAATAGAATTTGGTGAAAAACATTTTTAAACAAAGTATTATTATGGGGAATAATAATTATATACACCGTTTGAAATTTAAATACATTTTTGATACAGAAAACTATCCGAGTACTTTGAACTAAACTAAGATATATTTTTATATCTCACTGGAGGTATTTTTATAAAATATTTCAATTGTTAACACATACGAAATAATATTTAGAAAATTATCATTTTTAAATATTACACTACTTAACGATCGGGTACGCGAACACGGGTCAAAAATTACCCACCAAACTCAATTATTGGAGCCGGTATACAACCGACCCCAATAATGTAATACACACACACAAACACATTAATCTATCTATCTGCTCTTTCTCTTCTCTCTCGATCCATTTCAACTCAACAACAACAACAACTAAAACATTAACAAGATCAAGAACCAGTATCATCATCATCATAATCTGGAATCATCATCATCATCATCGTGTTCTTCATCATCACCATTTTCGTCCGAAAATCATTGTAAGGAACCACTTAATTTTTATACTTAAATTTATGTTACAAACGTTTATAATAGTAAGTATTATCATCCTAGTAAGTTGATTGTTTGTGGAAATTGATTTTAAACTAGTTTTGTTAAGTTTCTGCACGAACAGACCCAACCCAGACCCCGAAATCCGGCGGATTCAAGGGAATCCGGCGGATTCCCGCCCAGAAACTCGAATGATCCGGCGGATCCAAGGGGTGATCCGGCGGATCCTGCACAAACCCATGAACTATCCGGCGGATCCTAATATTGATCCGGCGGATCCTCTTCGAAACCATTGAATCCGGCGGATTGGATTGGATCCGGCGGATTCCCCTCCTCAGCCATGAATCCGGTGGATTCGGGTGAATCCGGCGGATTCCCCCAATTAACACTTGATCCGGCGGATCTAAATAGGGTGCCGGTGGATCTACTTCTCAGACCAACAAAAATTCATTTTATAAACTAAGTATCGACTTATATAAACTCCTTACAAATTGTAAACAATACAAAGGTAAAATATACGAAATATAATTTTACAAAGTATATTTCCTTGAAACATTTGTAATTATATTTTTCAAATATAATTGTAATCCGACACCAACGGGCCGTACACTTTTACAAAATACAAACTTAATTACTTCTAAACGTATGAACAAACACTTGTACATAAATAACTAAACAAACAAATTGCTACGCGTACACTTACAAACATACAATCTTGCGTGTTTAGGACGTTAGGAGATTACTGTGGAATACGTACGCACTTTAGGAATTGCTGGCTCTACAGGTGAGTCTCACGGCCCCTTTTTACTGTTTTACTATTTTGGGGGAGATGCATTACTTGTTTTACTCGAACACATGTACTTACTTACTTGATTACAAACTGATTTACTGGTATATCGATTGCATGAGGTTACTTAATCCAATGAAGTCCCTTTAATCATAGTCGTCAGTTATGGTCTTAAGCGCGAGTACTAGTAAATGGATCCATTAGGACTGACAATCCTCACCCAGGGTAGCACGCACTACCCCGAACATTCAGTATAAATGGGTGTTTCTTACTCGTTACATATGAATGTCTGGATTAGCATTCACGAGGGCAAAATCACTGATTGTTAAGCTTCGACTATGGTGCTCATGGCAATGTATACGGAAACTATTGCAACTGTGCAATATTTACTCAATGATTTTACAAGCTGATGTGTTCAAACTGTACTTACTATACACCTGTGAGATTCACCAACCTTTTGGTTGACCTGTTTTAGTAATGCATTCTCAGGTACACAGCAACAGTAGGGTTGATCAGTACAGATGGCCCAGCAGGATATGCTTTAGTAGCTCGAGTCGCATGCAATTACACATATGAAGATTTTACTTGCATTATCTTTTGTGTAATGATTATGTACTTAAATTTAACAAAACAAGTTGCGAACTCATTAATGATGTATTACTTTTGAAAACTTATGTATTAATGTAACATCTTCTACAACGTCTCATTTAGAGTCGTTTGTGATAGTCCCGTACTCGTGGGATCTGATCGGATCGTTTAATCGATTGTTAGTGCGGAATCCAAACAAACGAAACACAAACGTTTACTATAATCTTTTGTATATATTCACAATTGATAATATACGATTACAGACTCAAACTCGTTTTCTCCTTTCTTCTCTCACACAAAACGGCCCTCTCTCTCTCTCTATGACGTCCAACCCTAAATCTGAAGTATAAATCGCTATTTATATCAAACCTAATGGACCTTGCGACGTTAGGCCCAACGTCGCAGGCCCAGATCCTTGCGACGTCTGACCCGACGTCGCAGGCCCAATTACAATGTCACCATTCTATGTATATTTCATTTACAGACTCGAATACACACTCTAAACACTATACATTCGTAGACTAATTGACTTTGACAATTACAATAGTTTGACCAACTGACTGACACACAAAATGCACCAACAAACTCCCCCTTGTCATCAGCTTGGTCAAATAAGTCTTCAATTAGTCTTCATCAACAAACTCTTTCATGTCTTTGACAATCAGAAACTCCCCCTTTGAGATAGCATGGTCTTCAAAGAAATCTTGGTGTCCAAATTCATGTGACTGACACAAATTTATCATACAATAAGATCTTCAAACTCAGTGACCATCTCTCAATCATCAGCAGCTTCTCCGATAGAATTATCTTCACAAACTTTGGAGAATAACCGACATCCTTTACATCTTCAATAATTGACTTTAACAAGATATGTGATGTTTGAAGAAAATAACATAGAAATAAAATCTTTTTGTATTTTTCTTTATAAATAAAAAGTAAAGAACGAAGATTAAAATAACATTAGGGATAGGATTGTTTTAAGTCTGCTTAGGGATCATATCAGGCCAACATGCAATTATTAGGGAATAGTAAGTGTTATTTCGATCATCAGTATATTTGTCCACTTTAAATTTACTTGACATATTTAAAGCACCTTTTATAAAAATTAGTTCAAGACGATCATCGGTATTGTTTGTCCACTTAAACATGTTACATCCGTATCTGTGAGCTAACCTTTATTGTTAGTATGAATATTAATTTTGAGAAACCTATTATATGATATACTGATAAACTTCAGTAAAACAAACACTGCATATTCACACAAGGTAGAGATTACAAGACCAAGTTTATCTCGGTTTTCTCGTAACATACACTTGATATTTATATTTAGGCATACATCAAACCGACTATGAAGATACTAGTGGCCCCAGATCTGTACTTAGTACAACAGAGGGTCCCTTAGTATGAACATAACAAGTTTGAGACTATTTGCATAACTAATGGATTCAGGTCTGTACGTGAGTACAACAATAGTCACCATTAGTTAGGCGAATAATCATATTATCACTATATGCCCATTTTACATTTACATAATTATGACAGTGTATGATAGTACTTCCATTTATCAATTAAGACTTATGTCATACATCATATAACATTTTTCTCAAAGTAATAAACAAGTTTTATTATTACTTCTTACTCACTCACAAACCGGTGTGTACCATGCCTACCAATACATCATATGATGAAGCTAATGTTTATAAAAGATGTGTTAAATATACCAGATAAACCTACTGACACATCAAACATAAACCTTAAAATTTCCATTTTTATGCATGTCACCCGATGTACTATCATATCCCAAGTTGTTTTACAGACACACAATCCAACATCTTTTCAAGACTTAAGAATCTTGCTATTCACATTTCTGAATTAAATAATCAGAATTTTTAATATTCAGAATTACTCCCCCTGAACAGCAAATTCTTATATCCAATCCAAAAAATACTCCCCTTAAACATTAAACATATTTTTGTATTTTTTTAATTGAATAAATTTCGCAACATTGCATTTCTTTAATACTAAAAAGTATAAAGAATGGCTGTTGCATTAAACAAATAAAAAAGGATAAAATTTAAATAAAAGTTTCAAAATCACATATCAAGTCAAATCAAATCCTTTTAACGCTTTTACCACCTCATAACATCGAAAATCTCATCCAATCACAATCATAAATAATCACACACAACCACCTTGAAAACAATCTTCCAACAAATATCCACATCCTTGCAGTCACTAAAAATGTTAGCTTTCAATAACCTGACTGCACCACCACAAACAATTAAACGTTAGTACTTATGGGACACCCAAGCCTTGATAGACTTGGGTTGTCCATGGTCATCCATAATCATCACATCAATGAGTTTATGATATTTTAAAAATTCGAAAGATTTCATTGATGTGTTGTTTGTGGATTTTGGTTTCCAAACCTTTGTAGGTTCAGATGAGTTGTTTTCAACAATGTTGTGCTGTTGAACTTGAGGTTTACTAGGCACAACTTTGTTTACTCTAGCTATAGGTTTTGGAGAAGAGGATGCATATCTTGATATAGGCGAATACGAAGCACGCCTAGAAAACGAATTTGAATAAGAATTCCTAAAGGAGGAAGTTCTTGGCATCCCTCTACCAAACCTATCTAGGGATAATAACCGACAATCCCTAATTATATGTCCTTGTTGTCCACAACGAAAACAAGAACGTTTCTCAACATAAGATTGATTCCAATGAGTTCCCTCAAATCGTTTCGGTGGAGGACAATACACAGAAGGTCTATGACCAGGAACATTTGTTGAACATGCACTCTTAGGAGAACATGTTGAAGTAGATGTTCCTGAGGTTGAGTTAGTTGATTTTGAAGGTTTATTCTTTTCAGATTTATCAACTACAACTTTTGAGGATTCATTGTCAACCTTAGCTTTGCCTTTGCATTTAAAATAATCATCATTTTCAGTTGTAATGATGAAATTTTCCGGTTTGACATTTATTTTCTCAACCTTAATGGTAGACTCTTCAGGTATATCTTCTACCTCAACGACCTCCTCAACACGAACTGGAGGTGTATTATCAGACTTAACAAAAGTAGGCAAGGGATACTCTGTCCGTTTAGTTTTCTCCTTTGCCTGCCTTTTGGGATTGGATGTAGCTTCTTTAGACTTTGTAGCTGACCATGATGAGTAGTCAGCCACAAGTTCTTCGGTGCCTTCCTTAACAGGCTTAGGATAATAGTTAGTGGGAGGTGGATACCTAAGTCCCGCTTTACTTTTATCTGTCCTCATCTTGTCAACCATTTCATCGAAGAGTTTATGAGAATTTGAGAAATTCGTGATTCCCTTTTTAAAATTGTCAGACTCAGACTTTAGCTCAGAAAGTTCTTTATTCAAAAGTTCCATTTCTTTAAGATAGCTATTAATAGCATCCTGTTGGCTAAAAACTTTAGACTTGTATTTTTCAGTGTCTAACTTATAAGCCTCAATTTGTTTTTCATAAAGAAATTCATTAGCTTTCAAAAACTTGTTTGACTCGGTGAGTTTAACAACTTTTTCTCGCAACTCTAAATTGTCATATTGATAATTCTTAAGAGATTCAGTCAATGTTAAACAAGAAACACAGTTTATGGGTACCTTAGGTTCATCATGTACCGCATGTATCTTTGCCAAAAGCGCACTGTGTTGAACCTCTCCTTGAAGTGCACTAAAATCAAACACTCCCTGAGAATACACCGTCATAGCCTGTGATGTTGTATTCTTCTCTGGAGTCGTTGGAGCTGTAGGAGTAGTGAATCCAGATGAAGGATATTTTACTTTCTCACACTCCTTAGCAAAGTGCCCATGAATCTGACAGTTCTTGCATTTTACTTTGCTTTTATTAAAACCAAGACCTGTATCACCATCATCATCCAGGTCTTTTCTACCCGTTCTCTGAAGAAACTTCTTGGTTCTTTGGGTTATCATGCCCATGCTCCATTTGATGTCCATTTGCTCGAGATCATCAGAATCGATCTGTTCAAAGTCTTCCTCAGTAAGCTGTAGAGTACTAGCCTTCTTGGAAAGAAAGTTCTCATAAGAATTGAGGAAAGCTGCAAAGATTTTAGCATGGTCCTCAGTAGCCTTTAAAGGAGCTGTATGAGCAGTATGAGAAGTATCAGAAGCAAATGAAGTGCTAGTAGAAGTAGATGCTGCTGAGTTGGAAGTAGATCTGGAAGTATCATTTAGACTAGGAACTTGAATATTAGCCTCTGACTTCTTTTCCTTTTGATCGTAAGCCACTATAAGAGCATCCCATAAACTTATAGACGTTGCATGATTTTTAAATTCATTAATCACAACTTCTGGCAAACACTTGGTAATCATCTCATATGCTCTATTGTCTTTATCAAACTCTGCTCGTTCCTTGACGGACATTTGTGCTCTTGATTTAAGCACCCCATCGAGTCTTGGTTGCTCATATAGATCAATGGTGTTAAACCAATTCCACAAAGTTGGATCTTTGTATTCAATGAAATTGCATAACTTAATCTTCCAACTAGCAAAATCACTATAGAACAAGGATGTAGAAGGAGGCACTTTAGTACCAAAAGCCATTTACGAATTTTCCCTCCAAAATTGAATTCAAAAATTTCGAAAACCGACAGAGTGTAGCGAAACTTTTCCGACACTAAAATGAAGCTATTCTAAGCCTAAAAACAAAAGTTGAAATTACAAAATTTTCGTGTATTTCCCGCCAAAATTTCGTCCGAAAACGTTAAAAATTGGCCGGGTAAAATGAAACTTTTTCTAGCCTAAAATTGAACACTTTTAAGACTATGGAAAAAATTTTAAAACGCAAAAAATTTTTGGAGTTTCCCGCCAAAACTTTTTTTTTTTTTTTTTTACGAAACTAGAACGAGGTTAATGTCGCAGAAAAATAGCAACGTCGCAGCGGTACGTCGCAGAAGTCCGATGACTCAATTAAGAATCGAAAATGCGACGTAGTGTATAACGTCGCAGTCCAACGTCGCAGAGGCTAGCGACGTCGCAGACTACGTCGCAAAGACCAGTCAAGGTCAAAATTAATAACGTCGCAGGCTACGTCGCAGGTTACGTCGCAAAATCAAGCGACGTCGCACCTGACGTCGCTAGTAACGTCGCAGAATCTTAGCGACGTCGCAGGTGACGTCGCACAATCGGGCTGCAGCGACCAAAACCCAAAAAAAAACGAAAATTTTCGAAACCCTAACGAAATTCCGAAATCCAAACGTCGAACCAACCCAAAAACACTTCCAGAAATCGATTTCTTCAAGCAAACAAACTCAGAAACGAAGATTAATCAATTAAACCTTCGCGAATCAAACCAAAAAACGTTCAAAATACGATCCGAAACCGACGAATCCTTGATTCTACGGCTTTGATACCAGTTGATAGTCCCGTACTCGTGGGATCTGATCGGATCGTTTAATCGATTGTTAGTGCGGAATCCAAACAAACGAAACACAAACGTTTACTATAATCTTTTGTATATATTCACAATTGATAATATACGATTACAGACTCAAACTCGTTTTCTCCTTTCTTCTCTCACACAAAACGGCCCTCTCTCTCTCTCTATGACGTCCAACCCTAAATCTGAAGTATAAATCGCTATTTATATCAAACCTAATGGACCTTACGACGTTAGGCCCAACGTCGCAGGCCCAGATCCTTGCGACGTCTGACCCGACGTCGCAGGCCCAATTACAATGTCACCATTCTATGTATATTTCATTTACAGACTCGAATACACACTCTAAACACTATACATTCGTAGACTAATTGACTTTGACAATTACAATAGTTTGACCAACTGACTGACACACAAAATGCACCAACAGTTTGCTTGTACTTTGGGTTTGATTATTGATTAGTCACGCCCCAAAACAGTCGCTTCCGCAAAGCATTAAATTGGGGGTGTGACACACAGTGACACGTGTGTCTTTGCATGTTTCAGCACGACCAGGTGGATTTTTTTTATCTGGTTGTGCGGGTTCATTGTGGATTTGGGGGTTCTAAACCAGAGGAGTCATCAATTAATTTAGGGTAAACTACATTTTTCGTCCTTGTGATTGATCACTTTCGCCGATTTTATCCTTAAACTATTTTTTTGGCTACTTGCGTCCCTGATTGAGTCCAATTTTGCAATTATTGTCCATTTCGCTAACACTGGTTAATTTTCTATTTTAATTAAGCTAAAATGACAAAAATACCCTTTAATCTTATATTTGGATTTTTGAATCTTATTTTTCTTTTTTCCCTTTTTCTTTCACACCACACTTCTTCCCATATCCTCCAAAATTACATCTGCACTTATATCTGTAACACTAAAAATTCACCAAACAACCAAACACCTAACAATATCTTAAAATTCACACAAAATTGTATACACACAATAATCATACACTTAAATGACATCAATTCAGACAAACTAAAACCCAAAAAATCAAATTTTGTCAACTTATCATCTTTGTCACGCAAAAACGTAGTTTACTCAGATTTAAAAAAATCCTAATTTTTTCAAGATGGTTAATGTGACACCCGGTCAAAAATGGCATTTTTAGCGCCAAATTTAAACTTTCAAATCACGTATTATTTAAAGATAATACCGAAGTAATTGAATACGATATATAGAATTATATATACATAACGTTTAAAGATTATTTAATAATCTCGTATCTACGAATCTGATAGAACGCGTAAACTGAAATACTAACGTTGGTGCAAAGCATTTCCAAACTAAATATTATTGTCAAGAATAATATTTAATTACTTCGTTAGAAAACTAAACACATTTTAAGTACTGAAAACTATCCGTATATTCAAAGTGAAACAAGGATATAAATTTATATATAGTTAAACGTATTTTTATAACATGGATTGAAAATATATACGATTTTACATTTAGAGATTTAACGATTAGAAACATTATTTTATAATACGATCGGGTACCCGAACACAGGTATATTATACTGCGAATGAAAGACAAAGACTACCCAAACCCACAAAAAGTGGATCTGGGTCGGCCTCTTCCTTTTGTCATACACAAAGAACAAATCAAACACCCACCTTTGTATATCATGTTACCCCATCTCATTTTCTTCAACCTTTTTCATATTCATCTATATTTACCTATCGGTTTCTCTCTATCATTTAACAACAACGATTAATAACATAACAATAATAATAGGTGAAGCAACAACATAATCATCATCTATCCTTCTTCCTTCATCATCGATCATCATCTCATCAAATCATCCCTCTCGGCACATCACCACCGAGCACCACCACCTTCGGATCATCACCATAAAAGGAGGAAGCAAGAAAGGGAGCGAAACTGTAACACCCTCAATTTTCGGTTAGCGGAAGCGATCGGGTCGGGTGTTACCAAATTAAATATCACAGCATAAGATACATAATGAACGACTCTAAATGAGACGTTTGAAAATAATTATACATTTGCCAAATAGAACGTTTACAACGTAGCGAGTTTAATAGAAATTTCAAATACATAATTTGAAATTTACAAAAGTAAATGCAGAGTTGTCCCAAATGTTTGAAATCATGCGACTCGAGCTAGCATAATCTTGTAGCAAATCTAATCCTGCTGGGTACCTGAGAACACATGTTAAAACAGGTCAGCTATAAAGCTGGTGAGTTCATAGGTTTGTTAGTTGAAAACGTAAAGTATAAATCTTGTATGTTTTGAAAAGTTGTTTAGAATTCACGATTCTGATTTGTATCAAATTGTAGTTGTAATTACCAATGTGTAATTCGAAAATCTAGGTATCTAATACCTAAGCAATTGTGGTCCGTACCTAAGTACATAATAATTGAGGCATACCGAGCCTGAATACCTATCTGGTATGAGCAAGTGTATAACGGGAGGCAATACTTGCCTAAGTTGTAACCAAATGACTGTATGACCACGTCGTATGATAGTAAGTAACTGTAGTCCCGCAGAACTATGATTTAATATATGAGGTGTTGCATCCAGCAACAAGTGATTGTAGATCCGCAGATCTATGTTTGAATGTTTAGCGTGTCCGTTTACCCGATTAGCATAAGCTAACCCGGACATGAATTGAGCTAACGGCCTCGCGTGGCAGCACCACCGATCCGTTAACTTATTGTGAATCCCGAGTATCACTCGCTGATCCACTGATTGGAATTTCGTCCACTGCAATACCGTGGTTTCGTTTTGTGCCCACTTTACCGTGGCATCGTTTGGTGCCCGCTGCAATACCGCGGCATCGTTTTTGGAATTTCTCGCAGCAATTTGTGATTGAGCCGGCAGTACAAAGACATGCCCGACTAAGTTGTTTGAGAGCCAGCAGTACTCGACATGCCTGACTAAGTAGATCGTATAAATAGTATGTAGATATTCATCAGGTGACACCCCCACGGTTGGATTACATCCTGGGCCGGGGGACCATCCCTGGTTGGATTACATCCTGAGCCAGAGTCGTCATCAGTTGAGTTGTATTGATATAAGAAGTCTGTACTAACATGTGATGCTATTGTATACTCCTAGTCTAAAGCCTAGCAAGTATATATAACGGAGTCTTGGGAAAATGTTCACCTAAGTCCAGTTCCCATTCTAGTGATAATGAAGTGTGTCGACAGTTTTAGTTCTTAAAGAATAACTAAACTTGTAACAGTATAGATGTTATCCAGTGTAGGTAGAACTAACTAGTTCTAATGCGTTCAATGATATTGTCCCGTGACAATATGGTCAAAGGGTTGTGATAACTAAATCAAGTTATGTATTGGTAATCGTTTTCCAACGATCTAACAGGATACGATTGTAACCTATCTAGGTTAAGTATTGATATTGTTCTACAACAATATTACGGATGTAATTCCTAAGTATTACACATTTCGTATTACATAACAGTAATATAAATAGTTGTGAATTATAAAAGATTATTAATATAATTCGAAAGCAGTTATTGAGCATGTGTTTCACCCCGAAAACAGTAGAACAGTTGAAAGAGTGGGGCTATGAAACTCACCTGAGAAGTTAGCGTCCTATTGTAACGAGTCGTGCCAAGTATAATCTCCTAGTGTCCTAAACACGAGAGATTTCGTATGTTTGTAAGTGCGGTTCGTTATTGATGATTCGTAATAATAATTCATATTATTATTAGGTTTGAGTTTTCGTATACTTTATAAAGTATATTTGTTCTGAGTATAAGTCGTATCATATTTAAATTGTTATTTGAAAACGTCTTCCGACACTTAGAAAGATTTGGCTATTTTCTGTTTTCTGCGACATAACATGCGACACAAAAATGTGTAATGCGACACAAGGGTTGTGTCGCATGAAGTGCGACACAAGAGCTCTGCGACACAGTGGTTGTGTCGCAAAAGCTTGCGATGCTAAATCAATAGCGACATAAGGGTTGTGTCGTATGGAAATACGACACAAAGTGCGACATAGAGTACGACACAAGCGTTGTGTCGCATGGGTAGTTTATGCGACACAAGATACGACACAAATGGAATTATGCGACACAACATGCGACACAAGCGTTGTGTCGCATGGATGAACACCAGCCCAGATTCCAGCGACTGACGCATTTTCCGACCAAAATCGCAAATTTAACGTATTTTTGAGCTGTAAAATCATGTTTTCCTTGTTGTTTAGGTTATAACTAAGTTGTGTAAACATTATTACACCAAAATGATTAAATCTAAAAATTTAGGAATTTCTTACAAATGCGAATCGAGGCCAAACGAGGAAGAAAACGAGGGTGTTGCCTTTGTTAATGGTGTTCCTCACTTGATGGTGATTCCGAAAATGTTGGTGACGGTGGCGGCGGTAGTCGGCCGGCGGTGGTGGTGGTTGGTGTAAGTGTTTTTAGAGAGAGAAAGAGTAGAGAGAAAAGAGAATAGAGAGAGAAGTGAGGAGGTGAGAATGAGGAGAAAATGGGGAGGGGATTTGGGTTTTGTCAAACTCAGATCCCCAATGCGCGGACTGTGGCCTCTAACCACAGTACAAAAATACCCGTGTTTTATTTGTCCGATGTATTTTAGAATAATATTTTTAATTCTAAAATTTATTTATATTATCTTGAAATGTTTATTAGTGAAAGTATTTTATAAAAATACTATTTTGGAAGGAAAGTTCAATTGTTCGTTTTTCGAGCGGTCACGAATAATTAAGATGCGTTTTGAATTAAAACGACTTATATTTTCGAATGATTAATATTTTTGTCCAAATATTAACTGTTAAATCTTTACGATTAAACATTATTTACAAAATTTTGATTACTTGGTTACAATTGCATATAATAATACAATTGTTTAAAATTAAAGTTTGGCGCGAAAATTGACTTTTTGACGAGGTGTTACATTCTCCCCCTGTTAATAAAATTTCGTCCCGAAATTTCGTGTGAAGCCGTGGTCGCGTGGAGTCTGGGGAGCAATGTACGTATGAGGGATTTATCGAGTATGTATTAGACATATCATGTCTTATAACGGGGTTGAAGGGCAGTCAATCCATGACTGTGTCGCGGTTTATCGTTGTAGTCACATTCTGACCGTATCGTTTGTTTGGAGTATGATTATTTTGTGGTTACTAGGTAACCGTTTACGTCGTAGTCCATTCGGGACTAGATGGTTGTCACATAGTGACCTTTTGTAAGTCGTCTTATCAGGACTAAATGTTTGGTGAACGTGTGGTAGATCAGTCTGCTGAAAGCAAACATTGAGTTTTATGTGGGCCTAGGTCAACTAGCCCTAAGATGTAATCAATATTAGTTTGATAAAATGACCTCGGGGATAATAAGTACGCGTTTAGCGAATCTAAAATTGAAGGGGTATGTTTTTGAGGAGAGATTGTACTTACATTATCGTTGGAGATTTATTTGATTTACTCGGAGTCGATTAAATGAATTTTACGTCTTTTTGGGCAGTCCTTCTTGTAATGACCGGGTTCCTTACATTTGAAGCATATCCTTCGAGAGTCGGGATTGGCGGGAACTCTGCAGTCCCGGATTACGTGTCCGTATCGTTGGCATCTTTCGCAGGGTAATCCGCATAATCCGTCATGATGACGTTTACAGCCGTGACAAAATGGTTTGTTACCCGCATAGCCTTGTTTTTCGTTGGGTTCGACAGCATAGTACCTCAAGGGTTCAGGTTGATTGGTTGGATTGTGACTAGTGATGGAATTCCCATTCCATTTTGTTAGGTTGTTTTCAGTTGCAGTTGTTTCGCGTCGTTCCCTCTGTGCCATAAGTCTGTGGGCCATACGAATGGCCTCTTCAATAGTAGCGGGTTTAGAGGCGGTGACCATTCCCTCAATTAGTAGCGGGAGTCCACCAGTGTACCTTGCGATTCGTTGTCTTTCAGGGTTTACGATGGTTGGGCAAAAGTGTGCTAGTTGTTGGAAACGATTGGTATAGGTTTCGATGTCGTTGTCTTTTACGGTGAGGTGCCAAAGTTCGTCCTCAAGTTTGTGAAGTACTTCGATGGGACAATACTTGTCCTTCATGATTCGTTTCAGGTCTTCCCACGGAAGTTCGTGAGCAGTGTCGATTCCTACAGTTCGGGCGTGAAAATTCCACCAGGTAGAGGCATCATCCTGGAGGGTGTATGTGGCGTACAAAGCTTTGCAGTCGTCGGGGCAGTTGCAAACGTGAAAAATAGATTCCATTTTCTCGAACCATCGAATTAATCCGACAGCTCCTTCAGTACTATGACACCCGAGATTTATTTCAACAAAACAACAATTTTATTTATGAACAAGAGTTTTATATTACAAACGGAAGTGATACAAGATTTATACTAGTCTAAAAGATGACTATAAACAAGCAACAACGTCTCCGGGTATCATCTGGTCCTACGAGTTCCCTTCATGCGAGCCAACTAGTTGTGTCCTGAGATATACACGTACATGCATAAGCCTAAAGGCTTAGTGATTTTGTGTGTTTGTGTACAAAAATATCACACACAATATGCCATGATGATGTGTAACGTGAAAACGTAAAATATAGAAAATATTGCGAGATCTCTATGTCTGTCAGGGTTAACCAGATGTCAAGTCGTTATCCGATATTGATAAGCATGCATGCTATCAATGTCACGACTAATCTATACCAACACTTTCGATAGTGACAAGTATCTGCTAGGACGATTTAGTACAAATAAGTGGCCGCTTGTGTACTAATCGTACCAATATATATGTGAGCCAACAACCATCATGTTTCAGCCATTAAAATACATATATATTAATGAGTCAACGACCGTTACGTTTCAGCTCCTGGTTACCCGACGACTAACATGACGTAGTATATCTAAAAGTCAACATTCGTGCTTAAATGCAATTTAAACAAATAATCAAGTAATCAGGTAATCACGTGGTATATCGCATATATCTCAGTTTTGAAAATAACACGAAACTCACCTCGTTAGTTTAGAGTCGGATTAATTGTTGTATCAACCTATCAATCATACACATACATAATTAGATTATTACTGTTACCAATAAATCTAGATTGTTAGGTTCATTATATACGTTATTAATAATTGTTAGTGTCATTGCAAACAGATCTTAGGTCCATCATTCATTTATGTTAACTTAAATATTAAACACTAATGTCTAATAATTAATAAACATAATGTGAGAGTGTTGTGAATATAATTTATTTTAATAAAATAAGTCACTAGTACATTCATGCATATTAGTATATTACATACCTATTATTAAAGTATTAAAACTAAACATGCAGCAAAGTCTAGCGTAGCATTTTATTTTTATAATAATAAAATATTAAATAATCAGAAACTAGAAAGAGTACCTCTTGATTGGTGAATTGGCGACGTACGTGCGTAGTATAGGTGTTTATATGTATAAAGTGTGTGTATGGGATGAATATTGCAAGTACGTTGTTACTGTATTTATAGTCCAGTAAAAAGCATGAGGTCATAAGTCTATGAATGTAGGTATTCATAGGTGTCAGTGTTATATATAATACTTTCTTAACAAGTATTCCAACTCGACATATTTTCGATACTATCTCGACTTAGTCAGCAATGATATTTCGACTTGGTAATAATCTACTAGAAGAGGCTAGAATTATCTTTATCTATTTAATCTATACAATTAACTTCTCTATACATTTAATATTATTTAGTTGCCTAACATGTTATATAGTACATTAATATGATGACACATTTTTGAAATCTTATAATTGCAAAATAACTTAAGCTATTATTGTACAACATATTGAGAAATTATTAGTCAATTTGGTTAGTCAAAAATTTTAACCTCTAAAGATAACTTAATTATAAGTTGTGTTTATTTTACACGTAATAATATTACTATAATTATTATATTCTACGGATGTTACAAATCCTCCCACCTTATAGGAATTTCATCCTCGAAATTCAGTCATTCGAATAGGTAGGGAAATTTTGATCTCATTTCTGATTCAGATTCCCATGTAGCCTCTGAACCATGATGGTAATGCCACTGGACTTTGACCAAAGGAATAGACTTATTCCTAAGTTGTTTAATCTTTCTATCAAGGATTGATTGTGGTTGTTCTATAAAACTAAGATTTTCATCAACACTTAATTCATCCAAGGAAATTATAGTTGACTCATCTAAAATGCACTTCTTGAGGTTTGACACATGAAATGTGTCGTGTATTCCTTGTAGTTCTGTAGGAAGGCTTAGTTTATAGGCAACCTTACCGATCCTTCCGGTAATAGAAAAAGGTCCTATATAACGAGGGCTCAGTTTTCCTCGTTTTCCAAATCTCACGATTCCCTTCCAAGGTGATATCTTTAACATAACCTTATCACCAATATTAAACTCGATAGGTTTTCTCCTTCTATCTGCATAACATTTCTGTCGATCTTGTGCAGATTTAATCCTATCTCGAATTTGAACAACTTTATCAGTTGTTTGTTGTACAATTTCTGGGCCGGCCATTTGCTTTTCTCCAACCTCATTCCAACATATTGGCGTTCTACATTTCCTACCATATAATGCTTCATATGGTGCCATTTTGATGCTGGAGTGATAACTATTGTTATAAGCAAATTCAACCAATGGTAAATGATCATCCCAATTACCTCCAAAGTCAACTACACATGACCTAAGCATATCTTCTAAGGTCTGTATAGTCCTTTCACTCTGACCATCCGTCTGTCGATGATATGCAGTACTCAAGTTGACTCGAGTACCCATTTCTTTCTGAAAACTTCTCCAAAATGTCGATGTGAATCGTCTATCTCTATCTGAGACAATAGAGAGAGGTATACCATGCCTACTTACTATTTCATTGACATACAACCTTGCTAGTCTCTCCAAGGTATATGTTTATCTAATGGGTAGGAAATGTGCAGATTTGGTTAATCTATCAACAATTACCCATATGGCATCGTGACTCTTTTGAGTTTTGGGTAGTTTAACAACAAAATCCATTGTGATGTGATCCCACTTCCAAACAGGAATCTCTAAAGATTGTAAACTACCATATGGCTTCTGATGTTCAGCTTTGACTTGGAGACATGTATGACATGTCTCAACAAAATCTCCAATTGACCTCTTCATTCCTGGCCACCAATACATTAACTTCAAATCTTTATACATTTTAGTGCTTCCAGGATGAATTGAATATCTTGATTTATGAGCTTCGCTTAAGATTATTTCTCTAAGATCTCCGTGCTTAGGGATCCAAATTCTTCCTTTGAACCTTTTGATCCCATCATTGTCATTTTCAAGTAGTTTGAATTGACCTTTCATTCTTTCTTCGTTCAAACTTCCATTTTGAACAACTACTTGTTGCACTTCTTTGATTTTGTTATTTAAATCCAAAGTTAGTTCAATTCTCATAGCCCTGACTTTAGTTATCTCTTTTCTCTCTTTTCGACTCAAGGCATCTGCTACAACATTTGCCTTTCCTGGATGGTAAAGAATTTCACAATCATAATCGCTTACTAATTCTATCCAGCGTCGTTGTCTCATGTTTAGCTCTTTCTGCTTAAACAAGTATTTCAAACTCTTGTGATCTGTATAGATCATACATTTCGTTCCATATAAATAATGTCTCCATAGCTTCAATGCAAACACGACTGCAGCTAATTCCAAGTCATGCGTTGGATATTTCTTTTCATGTTCTTTTAACTGTCGTGATGCATAAGCTATAACTTTATCTCGTTGCATTAGTACACAACCCAACCCTAGGTTTGAGGCGTCGCTATATACAACGAAATCATTCGTTCCTTCTGGTAGCGTCAAGACAGGTGCACTACTCAACTTTTGTCTTAGCGTTAGGAAAGATTTTTCTTGTTCAGGACCCCACTCAAACTTAGCATTCTTTCTTGTAAGTTTAGTTAAAGGCGTTGCAATCTTAGAGAAGTCCTGAATAAATCGTCGGTAGTATCCGGCTAGACCAATGAAACTACGAACTTCCTTAGGTGTTTTAGGAGGTTCCCATTTCATTACTGCATCTATCTTTGCCGGGTCTACTTTAATTCCTTCTTCATTAACTACATGCCCTAAGAATTGAACTTCTCTGATCCAAAATTCACACTTAGAAAATTTGGCATATAGTTTCTCTTTTCGAAGCAATTTTAAAACAGTTCTAAGATGACATTCATGATCCTTTTGATTTTTCGAGTAAATCAAAATATCATCAATGAAAACTATTACGAATTTATCAAGATATGGCTTGCATACTCTGTTCATGAGATCCATAAATATGGCAGGCGCATTTGTGAGACCAAATGGCATCACCAGGAACTCATAATGCCCATATCTTGTTCGAAATGCTGTTTTTGGGATATCTTCATTTCTAACCTTAAGTTGGTGGTATCCAGACCTTAAATCAATCTTTGAAAAGTAACTTGTTCCCTTCAATTGGTCAAACAAGTCATCTATTCTAGGTAATGGATACTTATTCTTTATCGTGACTTTATTCAGCTCACGATAGTCAATGCACATCCGCATTGATCCATCATTTTTCTTGACAAACAAAATTGGCGCTCCCCATGGAGATGAACTAGGTCTTATAAATCCCTTGTCTAACAACTCTTGAAGTTGTTTCATCAATTCTTGCAATTCAGTAAGAGCTAGACGATACGGTGATCGTGCTATTGGTGTTGCTCCAGGTACTAGATCTATCTTGAATTCCACTTGCCTTTCAGGTGGAATTCCTGGCAAATCTTCGGGAAAAACATCAGGATAGTCAGATACTACATGCACATCTTTGATTTCATTCTTATTTTCCTTCTTCGTATCTATTACATACGCAATGTATGCTTCATATCCTTTTCTCAAGTACTTCCTAGTTTTCATCAGTGATATCAAATTTATTTCTTCATCTCTTTTGTCACCATATATACAAATCACTTCATGATTTGGTGATGTGACCTTAATCACTTTCTTATCACAGATGATATTAGCTTGATTTTCAGATAACCAGTCCATTCCTATCACGATGTCAAATTCACCTAATTGTATGGGTACTAGTGTAATAGGAAACTGTGTTTCTCCTATGGTGATAGTGCAATTATTGATCACATCTTCTACATGAACATGGTTACCATCAGCTATTTCTACCATATGTACAGTATCCAACTTTTCAACACATTGATCAAAATATTTGCAGAAAGTAGTAGAAACGAAACTTCTATTTGCACCAGAATCAAACAAAACTTGAGCATTTATATTATTGACGAGAAAAGTACCTGACACGACATCGGGTGTGTCTTTGGCCTCTTCCATCGTCATGTTGAATGCTCTTATCTTAGCCTTTGGTGCCTCATTATTCTCATTTCTACTAGTTCCAGCTATTCCCTTTGCTAGTTCAGGACAGTTTGGTCTGACATGTCCTAACTTTCCGCAATAGTAACACCTTTTCTCAATTGCCCTACAGTTTTGTGTGATGTGTCCAAATTTCCCACAATTAGAGCACTTTGTGTTTTCAAACTTACAAACTCCTGCATGTACCTTCCCACATGTGGTACAAGACTTGGGTACGGTAAACCTTCTATTTGGCATTGGTGCAAATCTACCTTTCTTTGCACCATTGTTAAAATCAACATATCGTCTCTTCTGATTATTATAATCTTGACGTGTCTTCGCATGATCTTTGTCAGCAATCTTTGCTGCCTCTACTGCTTCAAGAAATGTTTTAGGCATAGTCACTTGTACTATCCTTTTGAGATCAGGCCTTAGCCCTTCAGTATACAATTCAACATTCCTAGCTTCATTTGCCACATGAAACGGGGCAAATCTTGATTTCTCTATAAACTTTTCAGTGTATTCTTGAACAGTACCATTCCCCATTTCAAGACGTAGAAACTCAATTTCTAATTTCAGAGTTTCGCTCCTAGGGCAATACTTTTCCTTTATCATTTCTTTGAACTTTTCCCATGGAAGTTCAGCTGCCTCAGCAATTCCATATGCAGCCCTTTCTCCATTCCACCAGTGTAAAGCTGCGGTTTGAAATAAAGTCGTTGCATATCTCACTTTGAGATTAGCTGGGCACCTACAGGTTTCAAAGCAAACTTCTATATTGCTTAACCAGTCCATAACAATCACTGGACCTCCCTTTCCATGGTAGACAGTAGGCTTTGTTCCCATAAATTCTTTATAGCTGCATTCTTTTTCCTTAGGCTCAGGATGTTCAGGATGTTCGGGGTGTTCAGGTGGTGGTGCATTATCACCGACAGTTTCTCTTTCAATCCTTGTGTCAATTATCCTAATTGTATTTTCTTCAGTGGCTTTTAAGATTTCGTCCCTATTTTGTTGTAACATCTGCGGTACAGTTGCTTGGATAGTTCTAGCGACTATCTCTGCAATATCAACTTCATGGTCTCGTGTCGTGCGAGCAGAGGTTGCTCCACCACGACCACGACCACGGCTTCTACCTCTGGTTGCAGTACTACCTTGTCCTATCGTATTTTCAGGTATAGGTATTTCAGTATTAACATTAATAGGAAAGTTATTTGCTCCAGATCTTTGAGTAGTCATTATTCTTATCTGCAACATAATATTGCTTTAAATTATTATTACTTATGATTAGCATTCTCCAATCATAGTAAGAATATTACTTATTCCTTTTTGGACAAGTCTTTGCTTATCCCCTTTCGGACAAGTCTTATATTTTTGCTTATCCCTTTTGGACAAGTCTTAATTTATTGCTTATCCCCTTTCGGACAAGTCTTATTTTCTTAACACCGTACTATTTTATTAGAAGAGTGTTTAAGATAATATAATATTTCTTTATCAACATAACCATATAAGTAAGAAATTTATCAAAGCTCGAAACAAGTAAATCACGTATTTGAAAACACTAACAAGTTGCATGTATGTACAATCAAAACTTTCATTAATATCCGTCATAATGTACATAATAGTTTTATCTTACATTATACTACAGCGTTAGATTATATATTACATCACAAACTAAAAGTTTCATAGAGCACACACTATCTACAAGCATCTAAGTCTGACAACCCATATTTTACAAGCCAACATCTATTTTACAAAACCATCTCTAAGAGTTTCTTTTGATCATATCTTCAACTAAGGAGCGTACTGGTGAGCTATCCAGGCTGGGTAGCTTGGATAAAGAGGACGGAATGGATAACCATGGTAGTTTCCGATAAAGGGGGTAAACTTCAGCCATATCCAGACTTTACGTGAAGCCCATCTAACAAAACGAATCCAGTCTGGAGTTTTCACAAACGCAAAATGAAGAACGTCTCTAACTTTTTTATACCAAGGTCTGCTTGCTATCATGTAGGCTATTTCGAGTTGTTTAATATGATTGAATTCCGTGTCTAAGGCTTCCTGGTACAAGTGTATCTCATGGTGAAGGTCATTATAGTGCGTTAGTGGTACTGAAACGTATATTATTTCCTGTGGATCCTCATCTTCATCGTCACTTAGGATAACGTACGGAATAGGCATGGTTCCTACAGCCAAAACATAGACTTGGGTTAATGTTTGTCTTAAGTGTGACTAAATGATGCATGAAAGGTTTATAGTGATGCATTAATGGTTTAAGACTAGGTACATTATACCTAATTCACTTAAACCTAAGGCTCTGATACCAACTTATGACACCCGAGATTTATTTCAACAAAACAACAATTTTATTTATGAACAAGAGTTTTATATTACAAACGGAAGCGATACAAGATTTATACTAGTCTAAAAGATGACTATAAACAAGCAACAACGTCTCCGGGTATCATCTGGTCCTACGAGTTCCCTTCATGCGAGCCAACTAGTTGTGTCCTGAGATATACACGTACATGCATAAGCCTAAAGGCTTAGTGATTTTGTGTGTTTGTGTACAAAAATATCACACACAATATGCCATGATGATGTGTAACGTGAAAATGTAAAATATAGAAAATATTGCGAGATCTCTATGTCTGTCAGGGTTAACCAGATGTCAAGTCGTTATCCGATATTGATAAGCATGCATGCTATCAATGTCACGACTAATCTATACCAACACTTTCGATAGTGACAAGTATCTGCTAGGACGATTTAGTACAAACAAGTGGCCGCTTGTGTACTAATCGTACCAATATATATGTGAGCCAACAACCATCATGTTTCAGCCATTAAAATACATATATATTAATGAGTCAACGACCGTTACGTTTCAGCTCCTGGTTACCCGACGACTAACATGACGTAGTATATCTAAAAGTCAACATTCGTGCTTAAATGCAATTTAAACAAATAATCAAGTAATCAGGTAATCACGTGGTATATCGCATATATCTCAGTTTTGAAAATAACACGAAACTCACCTCATTAGTTTAGAGTCGGATTAATTGTTGTATCAACCTATCAATCATACACATACATAATTAGATTATTACTGTTACCAATAAATCTAGATTGTTAAGTTCATTATATACGTTATTAATAATTGTTAGTGTCATTGCAAACAGATCTTAGGTCCATCATTCATTTATGTTAACTTAAATATTAAACACTAATGTCTAATAATTAATAAACATAATGTGAGAGTGTTGTGAATATAATTTATTTTAATAAAATAAGTCACTAGTACATTCATGCATATTAGTATATTACATACCTATTATTAAAGTATTAAAACTAAACATGCAGCAAAGTCTAGCGTAGCATTTTATTTTTATAATAATAAAATATTAAATAATCAGAAACTAGAAAGAGTACCTCTTGATTGGTGAATTGGCGACGTACGTGCGTAGTATAGGTGTTTATATGTATAAAGTGTGTGTATGGGATGAATATTGCAAGTACGTTGTTACTGTATTTATAGTCCAGTAAAAAGCATGAGGTCATAAGTCTATGAATGTAGGTATTCATAGGTGTCAGTGTTATATATAATACTTTCTTAACAAGTATTCCAACTCGACATATTTTCGATACTATCTCGACTTAGTCAGCAATGATATTTCGACTTGGTAATAATCTACTAGAAGAGGCTAGAATTATCTTTATCTATTTAATCTATACAATTAACTTCTCTATACATTTAATATTATTTAGTTGCCTAACATGTTATATAGTACGTTAATATGATGAGACATTTTTGAAATCTTATAATTGCAAAATAACTTAAGCTATTATTGTACAACATATTGAGAAATTATTAGTCAATTTGGTTAGTCAAAAATTTTAACCTCTAAAGATAACTTAATTATAAGTTGTGTTTATTTTACACGTAATAATATTACTATAATTATTATATTCTACGGATGTTACAAGTACCAACGAAGTTTGGTGGTTCGCACCTCAGGAAATCCCTAAAAGTGCAAGGCTTTACTTGGTTCTGAGCAGCTAGGGTCGCAGTCACTGCTTGATTAATGATTTGATCGTGCTCAGCTTGAGTGAAAATTGGTCGTTTAGGAGGCATGATTCTTGAACAAGAATGAAACGACAAAGTGTGAGATCTTTATTCAAAGATTTTGACTTTTATAGTTGTATACTCGGATGTAAAAGTGTTAGTTATCCAGAAACCACTTAAGGTATCCGTATGAAAGTCCTCGGACTTTGAAATTTTAAATGTGTAGTCGTACTAACGACCTAGTTGTGTATTATATGTAGTTCGACCAGAACTAATGGTATTGTCGTAGTCTATCAGACTATAATGTAGTACTAAAGTACTATAAATGTAACCCCAATAAATTAGAGTGTATTCATCGAATGAGGCATCACATGCCTTAGTAGTAGTGGTGTGGCACTTCGTGCCTGGTAAAGTAATCGCGTATGCGTATAAGTGTATAAGTGCCTATAGCGAGTGTTCATACGCAAAGTAATCGAGTGGGACACCTCGTGTCCAGTAGAGTAGTCGTATATACATATATGATGTACACGTAACTATGCAAGTATACGTGCGTAATAAAAGTCAGGTGTGGCACCTCGTGCCTAGTTAAGTAAGTGTATATGTATATATAAATTGTACATGTAACTATAACAAGTCTACATGCATATAGAGAGTGGCTCATCGAGCCTGGTTGTAGCACAACGTGCCAAAATGTAGTGCCCGAAGCACCGTAATGTATTTGTAATGTATTATAATTGTAGTACCGAAGTACTATGAAATGTAGCACCACGTGCCGTAATGAAGTGCCCGCGGCACCGAAATTGCAATACCCACGTACTGTGAATGTAGCATCAGTATGCTATGATTTGTAGTATTGACATACTATGAGATTTGCACTAACATGCCCATATTGTGGTATCAACATACCATGTGTTGTGCTTGAAAGCATGATGTGACACCACGTGCCATGTGTTGTTTGATTGTAGCCCTAAGGCCAAAATACGTTGAAGTTATGTGATTTCCCAAATGTAGCACAAATGCTAGAATGTGAGTGCCAAGGCACTGAGGTATTGAGTTGATTGATCCAAATGATCAAATTGTGATTTTTATAACTTTCGTGAACTTAGTCATTGCTAATCCAATGGTGACCAGTATGATCAACGATGATAAGCTCGTTTGTTTGTTTTAAATTTCTTGGATGTTTAGCATGTGTGGGTTTCCATACCCATTGAATATGGTTGTACCTCCTTCCCGAGGTTCCGTGATATATGTGATATCCTCCCATGCATACATAAGGAGAAAATTGTCGAGTCGTGATAGTTAGGAAGACGGCGATGTGCCTCTTCACGAGTAAATGATAGTACAGCGGAATTGAGTTATATATATATACTCGATATATATATATATAGATACGTAATAGTAGTATACATGTGAGGCCTATTAATATATACCTACAGTACATATAATAGCCTAGGATGTCTAGCACATAACAATCAGAGTCAACTACGCATTTCTGTTTCAGTATAACCCCTTTCAGATCTTACATCATCTTTGCTTAATTGTACATAGTTAGCTACGCTATGTTAAATTAAGTTTGTATGATGTAATCCCTGAACTAGTTATACCTAATAAGGAATATGGCCTAATGGTCATAGTCTAGGCCCACTAAATGCAACCTAGTTCACTACAACCTTAGGCTCTGATACCAATCTGTAACACCCTCAATTTTCGGTTAGCGGAAGCGATCGGGTCGGGTGTTACCAAATTAAATATCACAGCATAAGATACATAATGAACGACTCTAAATGAGACGTTTGAAAATAATTATACATTTGCCAAATAGAATGTTTACAACGTAGCGAGTTTAATAGAAATTTCAAATACATAATTTGAAATTTACAAAAGTAAATGCAGAGTTGTCCCAAATGTTTGAAATCATGCGACTCGAGCTAGCATAATCTTGTAGTAAATCTAATCCTGCTGGGAACCTGAGAACACATGCTAAAACAGGTCAGCTATAAAGCTGGTGAGTTCATAGGTTTGTTAGTTGAAAACGTAAAGTATAAATCTTGTATGTTTTGAAAAGTTGTTCAAAATTCACGATTCTGATTTGTATCAAATTGTAGTTGTAATTACCAATGTGTAATTCGAAAATCTAGGTATCTAATACCTAAGCAATTGTGGTCCGTACCTAAGTACATAATAATTGAGGCATACCGAGCCTGAATACCTATCTGGTATGAGCAAGTGTATAACGGGAGGCAATACTTGCCTAAGTTGTAACCAAATGACTGTATGACCACGTCGTATGATAGTAAGTAACTGTAGTCCCGCAGAACTATGATTTAATATATGAGGTGTTGCATCCAGTAACAAGTGATTGTAGATCCGCAGATCTATGTTTGAACGTTTAGCGTGTCCGTTTACCCGATTAACATAAGCTAACCCGGACATGAATTGAGCTAACGGCCTCGTGTGGCAGCACCACCGATCCGTTAACTTATTGTGAATCCCGAGTATCACTCGCTGATCCACTGATTGGAATTTCGTCCACTGCAATACCGTGGTTTCGTTTTGTGCCCACTTTACCGTGGCATCGTTTGGTGCCCGCTGCAATACCGCGGCATCGTTTTTGGAATTTCTCGCAGCAATTTGTGATTGAGCCGGCAGTACAACGACATGCACGACTAAGTTGTTTGAGAGCCAGCAGTACTCGACATGCCTGACTAAGTAGATCGTATAAATAGTATGTAGATATTCATCAGGTGACACCCCCACGGTTGGATTACATCCTGGGCCGGGGGACCATCCCTGGTTGGATTACATCCTGAGCCAGAGTCGTCATCAGTTGAGTTGTATTGATATAAGAAGTCTGTACTAACGTGTGATGCTATTGTATACTCCTAGTCTAAAGCCTAGCAAGTATATATAACGGAGTCTTGGGAAAATGTTCACCTAAGTCCAGTTCCCATTCTAGTGATAATGAAGTGTGTCGACAGTTTTAGTTCTTAAAGAATAACTAAACTTGTAACAGTATAGATGTTATCCAGTGTAGGTAGAACTAACTAGTTCTAATGCGTTCAATGATATTGTCCCGTGACAATATGGTCAAAGGGTTGTGATAACTAAATCAAGTTATGTATTGGTAATCGTTTTCTAACGATCTAACAGGATACGATTGTAACCTATCTAGGTTAAGTATTGATATTGTTCTACAACAATATTGCGGATGTAATTCCTAAGTATTACACATTTCGTATTACATAACAGTAATATGAATAGTTGTGAATTATAAAAGATTATTAATATAATTCGAAAGCAGTTATTGAGCATGTGTTTCACCCCGAAAACAGTAGAACAGTTGAAAGAGTGGGGCTATGAAACTCACCTGAGAAGTTAGCGTCCTATTGTAACGAGTCGTGCCAAGTATAATCTCCTAGTGTCCTAAACACGAGAGATTTCGTATGTTTGTAAGTGCGGTTCGTTATTGATGATTCGTAATAATAATTCATATTATTATTAGGTTTGAGTTTTCGTATACTTTATAAAGTATATTTGTTCTGAGTATAAGTCGTATCATATTTAAATTGTTATTTGAAAACGTCTTCCGACACTTAGAAAGATTTGGCTATTTTCTGTTTTCTGCGACATAACATGCGACACAAAAATGTGTAATGCGACACAAGGGTTGTGTCGCATGGAGTGCGACACAAGAGCTCTGCGACACAGTGGTTGTGTCGCAAAAGCTTGCGATGCTAAATCAATAGCGACATAAGGGTTGTGTCGTATGGAAATACGACACAAAGTGCGACATAGAGTACGACACAAGCGTTGTGTCGCATGGGTAGTTTATGCGACACAAGATACGACACAAATGGAATTATGCGACACAACATGCGACACAAGCGTTGTGTTGCATGGATGAACACCAGCCCAGATTCCAGCGACTGACGCATTTTCCGACCAAAATCGCAAATCTAACGTATTTTTGAGCTGTAAAATCATGTTTTCATTGTTGTTTAGGTTATAACTAAGTTGTGTAAACATTATTACACCAAAACATTACACCAAAATGATTAAATCTAAAAATTTAGGAATTTCTTACAAATGCGAATCGAGGCCAAACGAGGAAGAAAACGAGGGTGTTGCCTTTGTTAATGTTGTTCCTCACTTGATGGTGATTCCGAAAATGTTGGTGACGGTGGCGGCGGTAGTCGGCCGGCGGTGGTGGTGGTTGGTGTAAGTGTTTTTAGAGAGAGAAAGAGTAGAGAGAAAAGAGAATAGAGAGAGAAGTGAGGAGGTGAGAATGAGGAGAAAATGGGGAGGGGATTTGGGTTTTGTCAAACTCAGATCCCCAATGCGCGGACTGTGGCCTCTAACCACAGTACAAAAATACCCGTGTTTTATTTGTCCGATGTATTTTAGAATAATATTTTTAATTCTAAAATTTATTTATATTATCTTGAAATGTTTATTAGTGAAAGTATTTTATAAAAATACTATTTTGGAAGGAAAGTTCAATTGTTCGTTTTTCGAGCGGTCACGAATAATTAAGATGCGTTTTGAATTAAAACGACTTATATTTTCGAATGATTAATATTTTTGTCCAAATGTTAACTGTTAAATCTTTACGATTAAACATTATTTACAAAATTTTGATTACTTGGTTACAATTGCATATAATAATACAATTGTTTAAAATTAAAGTTTGGCGCGAAAATTGACTTTTTGACGAGGTGTTACAGAAACAACACCACAAGATAATCATCATCGATCATTTATCATCATCCAAAAACCCCGTCCTTCCCTCGAGTACCACCGCCGGCCATCACCACCGGGACCACCATCAACAACAACAGTAACACCACCAACGAATAGCAGCGGCTCACTACTCACCACCATCATCATCATTACCTCATCATCTCCGGTCACCATCTTACTTTATCTCTCTCTCGGGCCTCACCTTGAACCCATAAACAACAACAGAGAACAACTAGGCAAAAATAGCAGGAACACAACCGATGATCGTCAACAATAAACGAGCAGTAGCAGAGGCATCGCCAACCCATCCACCACCCTCGGTTGAGACAACCACAGTCACCACCCTCATCTCGGCACCACCTTCACTCTCGGCTCTCACCACCTTCATCCGTGAGAACACTCTTACCCTTTTCTTTGAATTTGTGTTTAGAGTGTGCATATATTACCATGTGTTTCGATTGTATAAACTGATCATGTTCAAGGTTGTGAGTCGTGAATGAAAAACCTGTAACTAACCATTGTACAAGAACTGAAAAACGATCCAAACTTTGACCCCTAGATGGCGTATGGTTTATTCTTAATATACGTATTAATGTTTAAATGGCAGCTCACATTTTAGAACTAAATGCCTGTTGGTGAAATGACACTGTGAGCATGTGAGGAAACAAAATGTTATGTTTAATTACTAACACAATATAAATACATATTTTAGCAAAATATAACAAAAGCAAGCAATGGTCAAAGTGGTTGGGACTTTTGGTAGTAAGCAAAAGGTCACAGGATCGATTCCTCCTGTGACCAGTGATTTTTTTTACTCACATATATATATTTATATATATTATTCTATCTTACATAAATTGACTAATGATAAATATATACGAAGACTTTTTCTACGTATACGTATACGATATAACTCGGACATTTTACATATACATATATACTTATTCAAAGTATACAACGAAACGGGCATAATAATAATAATAATATGTTTTTAGAAATTATTATTACAAGATTAACCAACTCATCATACACAATTCAACTCAAACGATCCTTCAAAACAATTAATTTATTTGTATGTTTTGACGAGCCATCAAATATTTATATGAATATATCTCTACGTTTAGGACATTAGAGGATTTCGGATTGCATATTACTTGCGGTTAGGAACGCTAGCACCCACAGGTGAGTCTCACGGCCCCTTTTTACTGTTTTACTGTTTTGGGGGAGATGCATTACTTGTTTTACTCGAACATATGTACTTACTTACTTGATTTACTTACTGATTTACTGGTATATCGATTGCATGGGTTTTACTTAATCCAATGAAGTCCCTTTAATCATAGTTGTTAGTTATGGACTTAAGCGCGAGTTTTAGTATATGGATCCATATGAGACTGACAATCCCCACCTGGGGTGGTAGCGTCACCACGAACCGTACTCGTATAAACAGGTGTTTTCTACTCGTTTCATATGAATGTTTTTGGATTAGCATTCACAAGGGCAATTACTTACTTACTGTTAAGCTTCAACTATGGTGCTCATGGCAATGTATATCGAAACTATTGCAACTGTGCAATATTTACTTACTTTTACAAACTGATGTGTTCAAAACTGTTACTTACTATAAACCTGTGAGATTCACCAACCTTTTGGTTGACCTTTTTAGTGATGCATTCTCAGGTACGCAGCTATAGTAGGATGGCCCAGCAGGATCTACTTATTAGCTCGAGTCGCATGCATGTAACTACTTGAAGATATTACGACATTACTTTTGTATTAATGGTTATGTACTTTGGAATACTAATGTAACGTACTATTTTTCCAACATCTCATGTAGAGTCGTTCACTGTATACTTTTGGTGCTTTGGTTATTGATTAGTCACGCCCGACCCGATTCGCTTCCGCAACCCGAAATAGGGGGTGTGACAGTTAATCTTTATGCTTTTGTAACATCAACATCATCAAATCATTTTCAAACAAAAACCCAAATTTTTCATGAAGAACACCATCAGGTATTATAAAAACTAAACAACGCCATTAAGCGACCAATTGGACACCATCTCCGGTGAGTAACCTGATTTCATAAACAGAAATAAACATTTCTGTCATCGAAAAAACGTCGAAAGTGAATTCCGAAAAGGAAGAGATTGTGGCGGCGATTGCGGTAACTCCGACGAACTCAGATCTTGTAGATTCCAAAAATATAACTCCAGATCTCATTATTAACTTTGGTGATGGAAGCGAAAATAGAAGGGAGAAGCACGTTCATCGCGTTATCCGGTAACCTGCAACACCGGCCAAAACAGGGGACGAGCGGTCTAACTTGTGCCGCCGTCGTCGGATATGGTTAAACGGTAGTGGTGGTATTCAGATCTGGTTTGTAAGATGGCAATTTTAGATTGATGGTGATGGGTGCGGTGGTGCTAACGGTCTCGGTGTTGGTGGTGATGGTGACCGGCAGGTAGTCTTGTTGGCGATGGTGTTTTTTAATATTTATGTTTTTTAAGTTTGATGAAATTAGGGTTAGTTTGTGTATGTATTTTTGTCTGTGTTTGTGTGTTTAAATAATGTTTAGCATTTGATGATGATAAATTTAGATATTGATGAAAATAATTCGGTGAAATGGAGTCGTTTGATGAATTAGGGTATATGATTTGATGATACAGTCAAATAGTGTAGGTGGCAGTTATTTGAGGTAGAAGATGAGGGTACTTTGGTCATTTTATCTGAATTGACGGAGGAATTTAACAAATGTTAGTCAAAAGGACAAAAATTGCAAAATTAAACCAATTCAGGGACGAAAAATACGAAAAAATAAGTTTAGGAACAAAATCGGCGAAAGTTTTAACCATAGGGACAAAAAATGCAGTTTACCCATTAATTTATCGTACCTGTTCCTCTTTTTTCCAAAAAGAAAGAAAAGGGTAATAATTGGAGTATCTTAGACCATCCACAATGGGGCGTTATAGAGCATTTTTTTGAGTGAGAACGCCCCAGAACGCCGCAATGGGGCATTCTGGAGGGGCGTTCTTGGGCGTTATGTGGGAAAAAAACGGGCGTTTTTGGGGCGTTTTGTGGGACCCATTTATATTTATTTCGTTTTTCTTTTCTTTTTCATTGATTTAAATGAAAATAAATTTACTTAGTGGGACCAATGGGGTAGAAAAGGGGCGTTCTGGTGTTACGATTGCTAGTGTTGAAAATGGTGTTGTCGTGTTATGCTGATGTGACAACTGAAAAATTGGCATTCTGGTGTTACGATTGCGGATGGTCTTATATATTACGTCTCATTTTTTCGTTTTTCTCCCAAGATAGATATAAGATGACTTCACTAAAGTTAAACAATTTTGTGAAAGAGTTCGTTTGACCATTTCCAATTGTGAGAGAAATTAACGCACCATCTCATTGTTGCATCGACACTTTTTAAAACTGACAACAATCTGACACAACGCTGTTAACAATTGCACATCATTCAGTTTTCCAGACTCTACATTTACCAATATACCTTTTATTCCATACATTAAACAAAAAAAACAAATTTAATTATTACTCCTTCCGTCAGTATAACGTCGCAAAACCGAAAAAGAAAAGTGACGGCTCCAAGTGACGTTGATGTGCCAATGGCTTCAGTTTAGTGAAACTCGTTAGTTTCCAACTGACGCTTCCATCAAACAACTGTTGGCAGACGTCTTAGACTGGATTGGGATTTGTTGATGAACAAAGACCGGATTATATAACCACCTAAATCCAAATGTAAAAAGAGATGTTATGAGATTGTTGATTTCAAAACGTTTATTTGATTAAATATCAAATATCTTTTTATATACTTCCTATTTTTGAATATAAAATTATAAGGAGAAATGTTAAAGTTATGATATTGTTACAAACAACTATATAGAAAATAACATGACACATGAGGTGGATCAATCCTAACTACAATACCAATAAATGTAATAAATGATGTAATTTTATCTTGAGCTTCCATGGACATGTAATCTCAAGCAACCAATAACTACCCTTGAATATTGACATATATTTTATGAACAATCAAAATTAACTTACACATTTTAACTTTTGGGGGTTTGACATTGTTTATCGTCTAGAGTTGCTAAATGTTAGAAGTAGAGGTGAAAATTTTAGACTATTGGTTATTTATGAGTCAAACTGGGTAATATTTATGAGGTGATGAGTTTGTTGGGTCTATATCTATTTTTCTTAAATAGGTCTGAATTGGTATCTAATATAACCTTCAATGTATAACAACTAACCAACGGGTCTAAATAGGTCTAGCGGATAATTTTTTCTTTAAAACCTCATTTCGTCTTTTTCATTTTTCACTCAAATAAAAAAAGTTTTATGGAAACCAGATGGGTCGACCCGACTCGAAACCCATTACACCCATCCTCCTAAATGACTCATCTAGACCCGGATCCGTTTAGACCTAAACCTAAAAGACTCATCCTCCTAAATGACCCATCCACATGTGAATTACATCTATATTCAAAGTTAATCGTTAGACTTATGATCATTTATCGGATTTGAGTCATTTGGTTGTCTTCAGGAGGCCATGGGCCATTAACTTCCTCCTAGAATTCACAACTCGTGATGGCCCTTGGGTTTAGGGAAGTTGTAACTTTTTTTTAGAAAAAATACTCATAAATTATTTAACGTCTTACATAAATAAATACAAAAATAAAACAAGTTATTTTGTACCAAATTTATAGAATTAATTATATTTATATGTAACACGTAAGTGGTGTAGAGTGATGTAGATTAACTGCGGCTTTATGTGCCAATGCATAGATCTATCAACTTTTAAGAACTTTCAAATTTTTATGTACATTTAATATTGTTATAAGTTTGATTTGAACAAGTAGCATAGTTGTAAATTTACCAGAGATTGTAAATTTCTGACTCCTGTAATGACCCAATTGTATTGCAATTCTTTAATCTCCTTACTTTTGTACTATATTTATTACAATTACAATTTTAGTAACATTATTATAAACTTTTTTTTGTCTAATAATTACATATTTTCCAATACAAATTTCATTTCCCGACCCTGATCACTATGAACAAATAATAAAACAGTCTTTCCATATATTTATTGCCACTTTCTAAGAAAAAACAAAATCAATCATCAAAAGTATATACCACTTGTGATCCAATTTTTTATAATAACAAATAATATTGAATAAAGTGAAGTGCTGTATCAGTATCTACTATCTAGTCAACATTCTACAACACAGTCCACTGGTTCATAACGCCTCTTTTCTCTTCTCTGTGGCTGCTATTTGAAACCTCATTTTCTACCCATCATCAATGGCAGCTGCAAGAATTATGATTTCAACAACAAACATTGGTGCATCATCATCTTCACTCTTCAAAGCAGCATTTTTCAAGCCTCAATCTTTGAGCCTTTACAACAACACGAAATTAGTTTTCAAGAAAAGGGGTTTTTCTTGTTCAGCACTTTACAGACCTGATGTCCAGATCAAGGAAGAAGGATTACCTGAAACCCTAGATTACAGAGTGTTTTTTGTTGATAGTTCTGGCAAAAAGGTTTGATTTTTCATCAACCGTATTAATAAATTTTGTATCTTTGCTTATTGGGCTGTGATTATTTGTTTGTATATGATTATTAAGTAGATGATATATTAATATGGTTTCTCGTATTGAAAAATCGGTATGGTAAGTTTTGATTTAGGGTTTATATTTGTGTATTCCGGAAGCTGCGTACTTGTTAAATTCAGAAAGATTATAAAGTTTTTGCTTTGTATTGAAATGAGCTAATTTGAGTTTAATTCTTGATTTTCGGATAAAGATGAAACGTTATTCAGCATGTAGGGTGTATTTTTATATTGGATTGTTTGGATGGTTGATGAAAAAAGTTATCTGTAATGCTTGATTCTGAATAGGGCATGTTAATGGTTGTTAGGATGATAATGTGAGTTCGTGGTTTCAGGTTTCGCCATGGCATGATATACCCTTGCACGTTGGTGATGGAGCTTTCAATTTTATTGTTGAAATTCCCAAAGAATCAAGTGCTAAGATGGAGGTTGCTACCGATGAGATATTCACTCCCATTAAGCAGGATACAAAGAAAGGGAAACTTAGATACTACCCGTAAGCCATTTACATCATTACTCCCTTTGTCCCATAAAATCATAGAATTTGTACCGCTTTCCATTTTGTGGTGTCCCGACTTCCATTGCAACCGAGGCATTACCTTTTTGGGTTAATCACAAGCACATACAGTATAAGTGTCCTGGCATCTTAAAAGAAATGATTGATTGTACTAACTAACATCCTTACTATGTCATTATTATTGAATAAAACTTACAATCACATCTGAGTTTCACGTCATATATGTGACCCACAAAAATGAAATAAGATGAGTAGAGTTGTTTATTGAACCTTGGCCTTAAAATATCCTCATTTGCTCTCCTTTACACTATGCTACAAATATTAAGTTCCTTAGCTTTTGTGTGTCTTTCTTCGTTGGATCTAATAGTGGTAAAAAATACTTCTATCTCGCAGGTACAATATTAACTGGAATTACGGATTGCTTCCACAAACATGGGAAGATCCATCATTTGCAAACCCTGATGTTGATGGAGCATTTGGCGACAATGATCCTGGTAAATTTAATTTTCATTATGCTATTTCTCGGTGCCGTTTGATTCTAAATGAGTGCGCTACAGATTTTGGGGTGATTCACTCTCCTTACATATACTGTAAGTAAATGAAAAAGGAAATTTTATATAACATTTACTTGGTGTTGTATTTTATTTCTGCAGTTGATGTAGTTGAAATTGGTGAAAGCCGTGGGAAAGTGGGTCAACTTATGAAAGTCAAACCCTTGGGTTGTCTAGCTATGATTGATGAAGGAGAACTTGACTGGAAAGTTATCGCAATTTCATTAGATGATCCAAGGGCTTCGCTTGTTAATGATGTTGATGATGTCGAGAAGCATTTTCCGGTATGTTCTAATCAATTATATATTTGTTTGATAGAGGTCGTGTTTGATAAGATTAAATGAGAATATAGGGTTTCTTTTGACTTATTGCTGAGAGAAATGTACAAGTTGATATTCTGAGTTTGTAAAGTGGGTCAGTCGGTTGGTTGTGTGACAGTTTAAAACGGAAACTGTTGATTGTACAGGTCGAAACCAGTCAAGCTGGGTTGACCCGAATACTTTTTTGTCTACATTTTTATATAGATTTTTTTATAGACTATTGTGCGTGATGTGATTAAAGAAGTGGATTTTATGTTGAGCATTTTTTATGAGATAGCCACTACCGTGTTTCATTGGAAATTTAAGACTACCGAACTACCTTTCTTCGATAAACTTGACCACATTTGACTTCTAAGTGTTGAAATATACAATTATTTAACATCCACAAGGAATAAGTACTGTTTCGTTGTAGATTGAATATAGCTTATTACATTGGGACTAATCAACTGATTTTATTCAGGGCACTCTTACCGCAATCAGAGACTGGTTCAGGGACTACAAGATCCCAGATGGCAAACCTGCCAACAACTTTGGTCTTGGAAACAAAGCCGCTAATAAGGTATATGCATTTTATGACTTGGGTGGGCGTAGTTGAACCCACATTATTTAATTTCACTTACGTCAAAATAGTAATCCTGAAATTGTTTATAGATCCGAACGAGTATGCAGAAATTTAGACCACCTTTTTCTATTCATGTTTCAGTGTTACATTACACTTACAAGCGGATAATACTGAATTCTGTTATTTTAACCCTTAATTTGCTTTGAACGAAACAGGATTATGCTCTGAAGGTGATCACTGAAACGAATGAGTCATGGGCTAAGCTTGTCAAAAGAACAACCCCAGCTGGGGAGCTTTCGCTTGTGTAGATGCAAATTCTTAAAGATTTATCCGAGCTGCTGGTCTAATGTGCCAGCCTATGTATTTTAAGTCAGAAATCTTTATTTATTAGAGTGACATTTGATGCATCTTTTTTACATCATTTGTGTCGTAACGGCAACTTGAATATTTTTCAGTCATTGATTTATGAAAAACTCATAACATAAATGATCAATCACATGGATTTGATTTGATATTATATGTGCATGCTGTGTGTCTACAACATATACTGCCAAAGATTAAATAAGTAGCATTATGGCAGAAATTATGGCAGTAATCTGTACATTTATAACATGAGATCAATTTAAAGGAGTTCAAACTAGCAAGTTCATGGTTCAGTAGTCGTTTTGGCTGCATTGTCTTCACTCGAAGGTGTTGTGTTTGACTGCTCAGTGGTCGTCTCTTTATCTTCGTTATATCTATCGACACTAGGAAGAAAGACACCTGCATGAACAAAAGTCACCAAAAATACATGAAAGTTGGATTTAGTTATGAGACATAAATACCAGGTTTTGATTCAGCATACCTATTAACCATATTCCAGCTGCCAAAAACAGTACTGAAGTCAAGATCAAAGTAGATTTTCTCCAATTTTTAAGTTCGTCCTGTTTGGTTACATGTAAAGTATAAGAACTTGTCATCAAGCTGCACGTAATTCGTCTCGTTATTGAAGAGAAAGACACACCTGCAGAACTCCAACAAGTGGAGAGGAAGGTACGTCACCAAAGACATGAATAGACACAGTCGACATAGCCATAGCCAATGGACGTAAGCTCGGTTTAACAGCGTGCATAGAAACAAAATTCACAGGACCCTGCACGCAATAGTAAATGATGTTTAAAAAGGAGTCTTTATGGTTATAACAGTGGCAAAGTGTACATGGACAAAAAGTTACCTGAGTGGCAAAAACCAATATCTCCCCAATTAGAAAGAGAACGACGAAAACATACATGTTCTTGAAACAAAAGGCACTAAAGCAAAATATTGCCCCGAAAAACGTTGTTGTGGACAGTAGCTGTGGAGTATAAACAGATACAATAAATATAAAACACAAGTAGTTTCAGTTGCATCTTTTCAGATTATTACATATAGAAGTTCAAGATATTTGTACGACCAAACAGCGCCATATTTTAAAAAAATAATGTGTACCTTAAAGGCGTTGGGGATTGTAGAACTAATATGATCCAGGATAAAGCCTCCTGCTAATGTCCCAACGATTCCACCAACGATTGTGATCCCTCCAAACATCATGTCAGCATTGCTCTATGAAAGAAGATGTTATCAAGAATAGGTCCACTAAATCTTACCTTTAGTTTCATGAAAAGTTGTCATCTGCAATAATCAACATCTAACACTTGTCAAATGTTCTTACCATACGATATATGCTATAGCCAGCCTTCGGACCCCAGTATGAATAAGCCCCTATGACAAAGTTGTAAGAAATATAACCTACAAAAAGCACAAGAATTTAGACACTTAATGTGTTGTTGCATCAGAATAACTTCACAAGTTTCTATAGAGAAGTTGTGAGATAAGTACCTAATACATTTACTACATATATCCTCTCAAGAAGAAGCTCTTTAACATCTTCGCAGAAGCTAGATAAATGACTACAAGAAGCATATGCGCCAGCAGACCTGCAACAGCGAAAACAAGTCTCAGAATAATTATCACTGGTTTAATATAAGAATTTTTTATTTCATTTTATTTGAGAACAAACCAGAAAGTTTTCTCTGACTTATGATCGGTGAACTTCTCTTTTGGAGACCCAATCACATCTTTCTCAACTGAAAAACCTGCATAAATACGAACTTTGAGCTAAAAGAGAAAAAAGGATCTAATTTGAGTCTACAACTGCATATGAAATGTTGGGTACCTTTGAGTTGCAACGGTTTCATTATAAAACCCAAAACAACAAATGGCACCATCAAAACTGCCTCACCAAAAAATGCATAACGCCAACCGTAACCATCTCCAACCTGAAAACCGACAAGAGCAAGAGCCATTAATCTAGTCTGTTAGAATGAAGTACAAATATAAAAATAGTGGAGAACGAATAGTTTAAGTAATGGAGCAAATATGTGCTACAACTTACTAGTCCACCGTAAACATAGCCAAGGGCAACTCCAGTAGGTATACACATATAAAATATTCCTAGCCATGCTGATCTCTGTGATGGAGTATTGATACAAGTTTAGCTGTTTATGCAACTATCACTTTAATCGACATTAATGTAATAATTAGTCAGTAAGCATATGAACCTGAGTAACTGGAGCATTTTCATCGATGAATGGAGCTGCAAGACTTATAAAAGAAGCTTCACCAACACCAACTAACCTGAAAATACCAAAGGTTTGCATCTTAATGTCACCATCAAAGAGAAGTTGCAAGTTATGATGATTAGACTAAGTTTGCTCACATTCGGCAGAACGTAATTGTCCAAAAACCGAGTGAAATTCCACAACCAATTGCAGATAAAGTCCAAACTGACAACCCAACTGCAATAAGCCTGAAGGGATTGATACTGCACAAGAACATTTCTAATTATATCATACCCAAAATTCCTTTTGTTACACAATTAATGGGAAAGTGTTTTTGTAAGATTTATACTTGCCTCTTAGCGAGTGAAGCAAATATTGGAGATGCCACTAGAAGCCCAACCATAAAAGCAGAGGATAGAATACCATCTTCAAAATTGTTCAAATTAAACTCACCCCTGAAAAAAAAAAAAGGTTATAAAGTTACCTCAAAAATGAAAATCAATACTAGTTTCCCATTATAGATCAATAAAACTTACTGAATTCCAGTACCACGCGAGCATTCACCATTTGGGTTACAACTCCCTGGAACCCCATTCACACCCGTACTCGCAATTACTCCTCGATCCAAATAAGTTACCAAGTTTATAACACAGAATAACACAAGCAACCTGTAAAGTATTTAATACACAATCACTTACACTCACAATTTCAACTCATACTTAAAACTTAAATCACATTTCACAAAAGACTCATGTGATCCATTACATAAACGTTTAAATACGATCAAATTACAAGGATAACCAACATTCGCATTAATGAAAAGAATCATGACAGATCACAGATCCACGGATTCTCACATTAAAGGACAACGAAAAATAATCATTATACGGTTACCTCTTAGGTGTGAACCATGAAACTTCAAACGAATCATTTGAATCGTTGTCGATATCGATATCAATAGGAGGAATTGTATTTTCATTTTTGACATGATTATTGGATCCTTCTTCATCTGCAACACCCATTTCATGTAATAATAATCCCTGTGTGTTGAGTGTATGTTTGTTGTTGTAAAGTCTGCCAAAATGTTATGTTTGTTGAAGAAGAATGCCATCACAAAAAACACTTTTGTTATACTGTCAACAGGTGTCAGATTTACATTTCAAGTTTGCTTTAAATTCTGTTTTGTTCTTGTGTTATGATGTGTTATTTAAGTGGTGTTCCGTGTCTCTCTGATTTATTTCTTAATTTTCGTATTTGAAAGTTCGTCATACATTGCAATTTATATCCTCATTGATTTGTTTTGTCACTTCACACTACAAACTATGACTTACATGTTAGTTTTAGCCAAATTAGTTATCGAAAGATTCATCAACAACCAGTGGCGGATCCAGGATTTTAAGGCGTGGGGGGCATAAATTAGCTCACAAATAGAAGATCACAAAAACTACGTAAAAAACAACAGAACACCCAATAGCAGTTCAAATAGCATCGAAACAACCACATGTAACATGTAAGCAGCAATCAAATAACATGAATCAAGGTAAAAATAAACCCATATTTCTTGAAAAGTAATAGTCAATTAATTGGCATGGTAAAAATGAGCCCATATTTCTTTGTATTTATAGTCCTGATGATTGTAATTACATAAAAAGTTCACTTAAAGACTTGGGGGCCCAATAGTATTTATAATGAGAGTCCATTAGAAAATTAGAAAATTTCTTTGTTACTGGGCCAAAGTCAGGGGGGGCCCGGGAACCCCCTTGTTGTGGGCTGGATCCGCCCCTGTCAACAACAGTAACTTTCACAAAAATGGCATGGTGCTGAAATTACACCCTTAACCATCTTAAGATTATGAGGTTGAACCACGAACTATTTAGTTACGATACTATGTATGAATATAATGTTTGTGACCTATAGGTCATTGCCCAAATGGTACCACCACCACAAACGCCCAGACCCCACATATTTGACCTATACGAATTCACGCCTCATCATATGTAGATGATTTGTGAAAATGCAAGTTGTCCGACGTCAATGTTCCTTCCGGGTGGGCCGGACACGTACCATTGAAATATGATACACGGTTTAGGGTTACTCTTCAAATTATCTTGTTTATAACGTTTGTAATCCACACTTACTAATTACTACGTATGACACGAGTTGTTCCTACTCCAATGTTTGGTCCTACGAACCAAGTTTGATCTTCCACATATTAGTGTATAAGAAAAATAAATTTTGATTAGAATTTATGTTCTATTCATAGTGTATAGACTCCATTCAACCTATGATGAGCTGAAACCCCTAAACTGGTTACATGAGTGAGGGTCACAAATTTGCCAACTGAATGTCATAACACAAAATGTAAGACTTCTATGAGTTACAAACAACAATGGGCGGGGATGCTGTACATTTGCTTTCTGTTGAGTCTATTATCGAGTTTTTCATGTTTATGGTAACGAAGAAACAGGAATTGCATCATCTGGCTTATTTTCAAGCAACGGTATTACGTCTGACTGTTCTACATTGGTCACTTGATGCTCACTGTCTTCATTGTACTTGTCCACACTTGGAATAAAGATACCTACAGAACCAAAATGCACCACAGAAAAACATGAAAATGTGTACGATTTTGAAATACCACTTGGCTGCACTTACTTTACCACTTGGAAATTTCAATCGCTTCAAACTCATTAAATTTTTTTACCAGTTGTTTAGTTCAGGTGTATAGACCCAGGCATATCTAATTTCCCTTTTAATAACAACAACGTAGAAATACTTGTGATATATTATACGTAGTAACCCTGTAAAGAGAACGTAGAAAGATACGTATAATTGAGCATATAATTTTAGGGCAAATGTCCCAAAAAGGTAATCAACTTGTCAAAATTTGACAATAAAGGGAATATGAGTTTTGTCGATACCCAAAAAGGACTCACATTTTAAAATCGTGCCATAAAAGGATTCAAGTTGTCAGAAAAGTTCAATTAAGGGTAAAATTACCGTTTCATTTTTAAATTCGTATCATAAAAGGACTTAGTATTATGAAATTGTGTCATAAAAGGATTAAACATTTTGAAATCGTGTCAGAAAAGGATTAAAAACTCAAGATAAAATTCGGGTTTAAACACTCAAAAAGTATAATTAGTAAATATACCGTATGTTTTCTAGGTTACAAATGTTACGTATTAATTAAATATCTGAGATTTAAGCCCCACATTAGCTAAAACCGATCAAAAATTGAAATAGAAAAAATGAAATAGTAATTACACCTTTAATTGAACTTTTTTGACAACTTAAATCCCTTTTATGGCACTGATTTTCTAATATAGGTCCTTTTTGGGCACCAGTACAAGTAACATACCCTTTATTGGCAAATTTTGACAAGTTGATTACCTTTTCGGGCCATTTGCCCATAATTTTACCAAAACTAAGAAAGCATTAGAACTTCTAAATGTTCTTGTAGCATCGTACCAATAAACCATATGCCTGACGCCAAAAAGAATACTGAAGTCAGGATCAAAGCAGATGTCCTCCAGTTGTCAACTTTGTCCTGCGTCCACATATAAATATTGCTTCTTAATAAATAGAACAATTTATAATACAAAATATAGGTCATCATCAAAATATAATTTCCTAGACTTTGCTAGAGCTTACTGGAAATCCATAACATGTAATCTGATTCCCAATATAATGTGAAAAAAGATACATTACTATATAGATAATCTGCCGATGTAGAGGCAGTAGTGTAGAGCGATGTCAAACAATAACGTGCCATGTAATCAGCTTCATTCGAATACAAACCCTTCTTATTCAACAAACAAGATTATGATCATCATAACACAGTATTTGTGATAATATTTGATTATTTGGCATTGTTTTTATATGAACCTGTTTTGACCCCGTTACCCAACCTGCCCATTTTGCACCTATAGCATTTAGCCAAGGAATAGAAGGAAAACCTGCAGAATCCCCACAAGTGGAGAGGATGGCACGTCACCAAAGATGTGGATGGACACAGTTGAAATAGCCATAGATAATGGTCTTAAACTTGGTTTAACAGTATGAAGACACACAAAATTCACAGGACCCTGCAGCATATATGATGTAGTTCCCAAATCAGAATATGGAAGTTTTTTGAAAAATATGTCATACTTGATATATCACATCCTTAACACAAAATTTACCTGAGTGGCAAAAACGAGAATCTCCCCAATTAGAAAGAGAACCATGAAAACGTACAAGTTACTGAAACAAAAGGCACTAAAGCAAAATACTGCTCCAAGGAATGTTGCTGTAGAAAGAAGCTGCAAAGTGTAAAAAGATATAATCAGTAAACACAAATAAATGGCTCAATTATCAAGAAATAGGTCACATAGTAAAAGAGTATATTCAGATCATTAACGCACAGATTGAAGTAGAGGTGTCAAAATAGCCAGGTCAGGTAGGTTGGATAAGTGGTCAAAATGGCAACTTTATGGTGTGGCCATTTGGGTTGAAACTTGAAACAGCTTGGTAAAGTTGTCAACGTTCAACATGAAAAAGTTTATCCTTTCTTGTTCACATATAATATAAATAATATTAAAATGTTAAATATGATTACAGAATTCATAAGATATCAATAAGACACACACTATTAATGCGTTTCCTATTCATCTTTATTTTAGTTTACCAGTTAAAACGTTGAACCTTTAGAGATACAGCATAAACTGCACCAGCCCATAAACAAGTAAATGGGTCCAAATTGCCACCTCTAGTTTAAAGATTGGTATTTGGCAGGATGCATGAAACTATGAATGTCACCACAATATGCAAAGAAAATTTCTACCTTAAACGCATTGGGGATTGTGGAATTCATGCGATCCAAGATAATACTCCCCCCTAATGTCCCCACAATTCCACCAACAATTGTGATTCCTCCAAACAATATATCAGCATTGTTCTGTCAATTATGAAAAATTCAGATGGGAAACTTTGGCAGCTATAGATTTCTTTTAATTATTTTTATCACGTGAAGTGTTTCGGTTGTAAAAAAGGATATAGTCAACAAAAATGTCAAATGGGCTTACCATTTGATATATGCTATAACCAGCCTTTGGTCCCCAGTACGAATACGCGCCAATGACAAAATTATATGCAATATAACCTAGAATATTTATGACATATATCTTCTCACTCAAAAGAGCCTTTATATCTTGCCCAAATCTGGATAGCTGATTGGAAGTAAATGAAACGTAGCTGCAACCAAAGAAATGCAAGGATATATAATTCAAAAAGAGTATACCTGGTACGAAGATACCATTAATGTTACAGAAAGCGAGTTTTATATGTTGCTATTGTTTTCAGAATTACCTGGAACGTTCCTTGGAGCTATGGTCAGGGAAATCTTCATTCAAGGACGTAGGTAATTGTTTATCATTTGACATCCCTACATATAAAATTAGGTTAATATACTATAGCAGTATAGCCACTAAGGAATATATTTTCTATGTTGAATAAAAATCTAATACAAAAATTATGAAGTACCTTTCATTTGTAAGGGTTTCATGGTGAAACCCAGAATAGCAAATGGCAGCATTAGAATTGCCTCACCAAAAAATGCATAACGCCAACCAAAACCAGCTCCAACCTACGAATCAAAGAACAACAGCCATTAGTTTGGCCACTTCTAGTCAAATTAGATTAGTTGAGTTATCATCAAGATTCAAGGTTCATGATAAAAAAAGAAAGAAAGATCAGGTGTATACCACTCCACCATAAACATAACCAACAGCAATTCCAGTCGGTATGCACATGTAGAATATTCCCAGCCATGCTGTTTTCTGTAGAACAAATGGGTTTGAGGCCTTTAAATAAAGAACCTTCTTTAAATTTATGGTTCACTAGGTTGGAATTCAATCTCATCTATCTTGCATCAATTGGCAAACTAAGTTGAAACGAACACTACATGCTTAATCTTTTTCTTGCCTTACCACTTAATTGGGTAATAAAGGTGAGCCCATGACACTTTAGCAATCATGAACCATTTATATCCAGATTATAGTTTTTAATAACATAAACATGATTTCCGAAAACTTCATTGATCCTTGGATGCGTAAAATGTATATGAATGATGGGTAATTACCCAGTGAGAAAGAGAACCTGGGCTACTGGAGCATTGTCATCAATGAATGGAGCTGCAAGACTTATGAAAGACGCTTCACCAACACCAACTAGCCTGAAAACAAAAATATTTCAATGACACCAAAAGCTACAAAGAGATGTCACATTTTCTGAAAGTTTAAGGTATTTGAAGTAGTCAACTGACATTCGGCAGATTGTGATGGACCAAAAGTCAACTGAAAACCCACAACCAGCTGCAGCAAGAGTCCACACCGACAGCCCAACTCCAATAAGTCTAAAAGGATTGACGCTGTCCATACAAACAAAATTTACATCAGCATTTTGACTTATTTGACTAGAAATGTAACACGACACAAATGATAGAATATAATATCAATAGTGAACCATATAAAATAGTACAAAATCAAACTCTATGATAAAGTACATTTTGGAACAACGTGAAGACCTTTTACAAAAATGGTATTAATAATATATAAAGATCTTAATTATACGGCAAGATACTAAGATGAGGAATATTTCACAGTGATATGACAAATACAAAATGGTGTGTCAGTGTGTGTATACTGTATACACACATGACACTGTGTCTTGCCACATCTTTTGCGAAAGAGACGGGGAAAGAGAGAAGAGTGTTCAGATGCATTATATCAACCTAATCCATATGACCATTGGCAATTCTAGAAAACTAACCAAGTAACATGCTGCTCGTTACGTCTATTACTTATCTGACCCGTTATTTAATCCACCAAACCGACCCCTTTCGCCACCTATTTGATTTATAAGTAGACCCCAGAGATGGAAACAACAATAAATCCTTAGCTAATATGACATGTCTACCATTTCCTAAGTTACGTATGGCAAATATTTTTAGGAGTATTTGCTAATTATGATGGATCTACTGATATATTAGGGGTATTAGGCTATGTTGGGAGAGACGGTTGCTTTCAAAACAAACTATCAATCTTTATAATGAGAGGTTTGGTTGCTTTCAAAAGCAAAGCAGAAAGTCTACCTACTTTGATTTTTGAATATTTTGTTAACAAAGAATTTTTTTTTTTAGGTAGGCGAGTACTCACACCCCCCGCTACAACGGATATGTACATTAATCCACGAATATATACAATTGTCCCATCCCCAGGAGTCCAGGACTAGAACCCCCAACCTTATGGTTGGAAGGGTCACCACGATACCGCTAGGCCAATGGCCCTTTGGTTTTTTAAAAAGAAACTTATAGTGGTTTTAAAACCCCTTGCCAAAAGAGCATTTCTCCACACACCTTGATGGAAAAAAATATCTAGAACATTTTGAATTTAGCACTGCTTAGGTGCAGACAGTGAGAAAACTACCATATCCTAAAGTCATTGCCTATAAAAAGCTGTTTCAAACAATACTCAATACTCAGGCACGAGTAGTATAATAGGTGTGAACTCACAGATAATGAGCTTCAGGTTTAATTTGTGCTGCCTTCACACCAGTAGTTTAGGATAAGAATCTAATAGCTGAAAAATTTTACATACTTTTGTACAAGTAGCAAGCTCATACACTCTATTTATATTAGCATACACTTTACAGTGATGGTTACGCACTTGGCCAAAAAAGTGATGTAGATAAGTAGAGTGATCGATATACCTCTTGGCCAAGGATGCAAATATCGGAGATGCAACAAGAAGTCCAACCATAAAAGCAGATGAAATGACACCATCTCTAAAATTTGTCAAATCAAAATCACCCCTGAAGAACAATTTACACACAGAAAACATCTGAGCAATAACGTTATAAGTTAACCACACATAGCTTAGAAATAAAAATGACTTACTGAATTCCACTTCCATCTGAGCACACACCACTTTCTGTGCAACTCCTGGGACTTCCATTTACACCATTACTTGCAATTGCGCCTCGATCCACATAGTTTACCATGTTGATCACACAAAACACTACAAGCAACCTGTGCATAAAGTCATTCAGATCCAATAAGCTCCATGAAATCAAATCATTCTCAAAAATGTTCAAACTGCCAAGAATGGGAGACCTTCGTATTGCAACTATGCAGAAAAGATAAAGCCTATTTCAAATTATTCCCATTTATTAGCCACCATGACACAATCCAAGATTTCCACCTATGAATCTTATCTCGGTGTATTAAACAGAACTAACAAATGACCTCAATAAATATTGCAACGTGATCAACCGTCACACCCCAGAAAATTAAAACCCAAATTCCAATCTCGAAGCTCATGTCGTTAAAGAAGATCGAAAAATACGCGAGTTCCACACTACTTTAGCTGGAGTTTTACAATCAATCAAATAATCTACAACAACAACAAAGGTGTACCTTTTGGGAGTAAACCAAGAAGGATGAGGAGGAGTAGGATCTGATAAAGAAGATGAATCTATAGCCATGTCACTTAGGTCAAACAAGGGGCTTCAAAAATTCTTGATCTTCAAGTAGTCCCTTGTATAACCTTCATTTACCTGAACAAGTCATATACTTATTGACTATCTGAGATAAATTTTTTAACTTCGTATGTTTTAAAAGATAAGCCAACACCTACCAAACCCTCTTTCTTTTCCCCTAATGTTTTGTTTTTCCGTCATACAGTCAATTAAAATTCAAAACAATCTGAAACCCTAATTGCGATCATATATAGCCTAAATGGAAGTCCGTTATTTATAAACAGTGTGTGCAGATGACCTAAACATTCTAATTAGGGTTTTACTTGGAAAATTTTGTTAAATTGGCGGTTGAGCGTTGACTAAAAAGGACAGTTAGTTTGACTGACCTTACCGGTTGGTGACGGCCGACAGAGACGGTGATCGACGGCGGAGGATTGAAACTGATTTTTGTGTATATCCTCTGATCAATAATTTTTATTTTTATTTTAAATCTTGATATGTGTAGGTGTGACTGTGAGGAAGAGCGGTCTTCGCGGGGACACAACAAACTTAAATGAGGGAACGTGCAATCCAAACAACCAAATACAGAATGATTTTTTTTTTTATTCCATAGAGCAGATAAATAGATTTAGATTTTGTTTATCTCGTTAATGGGATAATGATTTATTTATGATCTGAGATCTGAGATGACGTTGGTGGTCGTTGTGCGCTAATGAAATAGAGCGAAGGATGAACGTTTTGTTATTTGGATTTTTCTAAACGCTTCCCTTCTTCTTGCTAGAGTTAACGTGAATAAAACTCTGTTAAATATTAATTTTTGAAGGCGGCTAATTTTATTGTACAATATTTTTAAGATAAAATTTCCATCTGATTTGATTATGCTCAAGTTGAATTACTTTTACGAATATTTCGGATTCAAAGTTTTAATATCACATAACGATATTGAGTTTCAAATAAACAGATCAAGTGTTATGTGACCAAATGTGAAGTCCTTTGAATATATATAAGTTATTTGTTATTCTTATTAGCCTTGTCTGATCTCTTATGATAAAGGTGTACCATATAGCATAGATAGAGAAACACACATCCACAAAAAAATCTTTTAAAATGTCCAACCCCGACCCCTAGTAAATCAACTAACTAACAAACAAAGTATTGGTTATCATCATCAAAATGTTAAACCGATATTAACCAAGTAATAACATAGTCAAAAATATAAAACTAGCTAGTCGAGGTTCCACAAGAAAAACCTTTTGGAGTGAAACCCAACTATACGTATTCTTGAAGTTTGACCTAAAGTATCAATCAAATTCAAAATCAATTGTTCTCATATGTAACATATTTTGTCCTTACTAAAACCACTCATTTTCATCAAATACCCATTTCCCCCACATTTTTGAAACTCAAATATCTTACAAACGGTAAGTCGAAAAATCATGAAAATTGCACCATAAAATTCAGCGTTTTCTCCTCTTCGATTTGCCGTCAATCAAGGCATACTTTTGACAATTTTTTTTTCATTTTTTTGTGGGTTTTACAAATTAGTAACACATGTGTTAGTGATTGGTTGTACATTTAACTTGTGGTTAGGGTTTAGGATTTAGGGTTAGGGTTTAGGATTTAGGGTTAGGGTTTAGCATGGTTTAGGGTTAGGGTTTAGTATTATTTAGGGTTTATAGTTTTGTAAAGCGTTTAGGGTTTGGGGTTTCGTCCGAAACCCCAAACCCCAACCCTAAACCCTAAACCCTAACCCCTAAACCTCATACCCTAAACGAAACACTTTAACACATGTGTTAGTAAATGTGAAACCCACCAAAAATGATGAAAAAGAAAAAATCGTCGAAAGTATGCCTTGAGCGACGGCAAATCGAAGAGGAGAAAACGCTGAATTTAATGGTGCAATTTTTATAATTTTTTGATTTGTCGTTTGTGAGATAATTGATGTTGGGGTAAATGGATTTTGTACATGCAGAACATTCTATTTGTACACATGACACAATATCATTGATTCCCTCATTCTCACACAAATTTCTATTCTAATTTGAACCTCACCCTATATTTCATATAACACATATAATGTAAAATTAAGGATTAGAGGAGAAGGCCTCAAATGAGGAGCATGAGCAGCAGGCCAAATTTACTGCATTTTAAGAACAAATTTGAAGGTTTAAAATGCAGTGTCACTAAAATGCAGTTAAATTTTATAAGTGTAAAATGCAGTATTTGTTAAAATGTAGTACTCCGTTGGTAAAATGCAGTGAATCTGAGCAAAATTTTGCCCTAAAATATAGTGAATTAGGCATGCTCCTCATGCTCTTCATTTGAGGCCTTCTCCTCTGAACCTTACCCATAGCTTACGTCATTACATAACTAGTGTTAACTTATATGTATTAATTTAACATAGCTAGTAAATTATTGCACACCTTTTTACTTCTAAAGTAATTACCAATATAATATAATTTTGATTATCACCAACAAATGTAAAGCACTACTTTTTTTAATCGACTAATGATAAAATAACACGAGTAATATAACGTACGTAATTTATATTTAGAAAATCATATTTTTAGTAAATAAATAATATACTAAATCTTTTGAAAACGGTGGATATGGTTTTAGCACCGAAAAGCATATACAAGATTACGAATCTAAATCTAAAATGCTTTTATATAAAAAAAAGATAGAATGTGTAGGCCATGCATATATGCTAGCTACAACTCTACAAGACAAAGTAAATCAACCACTATAATAATGTAAACTTGCTAATGCTAATACATATTTAACTCATCAAAGATTCATTCATAGCTATGGTTTTGGCCAAAACATCAACACATCTTCAACTCATCATGATCCTCCTACTTCTTGCATGTTTTCATGGTAATTAAATCTCATTTTGTTTCATTTTAATCGAATTTTATGACTAATGTTAATGATTGCATTTGTTATTTGATTGCTATGTTATACATATACAAGTTTTGGGATATGAGGAGCCAACGACGTCGTTAGGTGACAACACGACAAAGCTAATGTCAAAAGCTACAAAGAGTTGCAAGGTTACTAGTGGGTTATGCAACCACAATTGCCTCACGGGTTGTTGTAGCAAAAGGTGTTCTAAACGGTTCAAGAATGGGAGCGGAAAATGCATTGAACCTATATTGCCTGTTGCACCATGTTTGTGCCAATACACTTGTTAGAACCGAATCCCTATATCAATACGTATTCTCATTTTCGAAGTGAATCTCTTATTTTAATTTTTAAGTTATCAAGCTCTACTAAAGATGAAAAGGTTATTCTCATTTATCATGTGTGTGATTTTGGGTGTTATAATAAAGATTAAGACATAATCTCTCCTAGCTTTCTTAATTAATCAGCGGTATCATGTATCAACGTGTCATACTCATATATATTAGTATGGAAAAATCGTACGTGAGTCTAAACTAACAAGTTTAAAAACAGACTTATAAATTTGATTGATTAATGTGATAAAATGATTTTTATGAAATTAAAAGTTATAAGATGTATAAGTGATGTGTCTAGTTTTCGCAAGTAAGATACTCCGTATTAAATTAACCATATACATAACAAAAAGTTTAAAAGAAGAGTTCAATTGAGACCATTTATTTTGTGTGAGAATGAGGGAACCAACCACAATATGTCATGTGCCACTTTTCTCTCTCATTCACGTTTTTAAAAATTAAATATCTCACAAACGACAAGTCAAAAAATCATGAAAATTGCACCATATTTTTCAGCGTTTTATCATCTTCGATTTGCCGTCCATCAAGGCATACTTCCAACGAACTTTTTTTTTCCATTTTTTTGGTGGGTTTTACATATTAGTAACACATGTGTTAGTGATTGATTATACATTTGAGTTAGGGTTTAGGGTTAGGGTTTAGAGTAAGGGTTTAGTAGGGTTTAGTGTTAGGGTTTAGTGTTAGAGTTTAGTAGGGTTTAGTGTTAGGGTTTAGCAGGGTTTAGGGTTTAGTATGATTTAGGGTTTAGATTTTTATAAAGCGTTTAGGGTTTAGGGTTTGGGGTTTAGGGGCTAGGGTTTAGGGTTGGGAGTTTGGGGTTTAATACTAAAAGTCTTGCTTTCTATCAAAAAAAAAATGGATGAGGTCGTCACTTTCAATAAGAAAATAGGTTCATATGAAAGAATCGTTCTTTGCTTATATTTGTATTAAAACATGTCATTTGGTATAAATATACGATGTAACAAATTTCACTCTAGATATTACACGAAACAATATTTTCACACTCGACGCACGATATATTCAGAAACCTTCATTATTTATTTTCATCTTTCTAATTTCACATGGAATAGAGATAGATATAAGTAATAGGGATAAAGAAATGACGAGCTGATTTTAGACCTGGGGATAGCATTTGATATAACTATTACAACTTCACCAACCCTGTATTAATCAAGCTAAACAAAACAAAGTCTTTGTATGGTATAGCATCAAAATTCATGGTGATGTTTTGAAAGGTTTCTAGTACCCTTTAACTTTGTCATACAGTTTGCAGCACTTGAAATTCTAAGCAACAAGTTTTTATCATATGTTTATTCAAAACTCAGAGGCATGAATGACACAAAGTAGATCCATCACTACACATCCTCATGCTTCTTCTACGTGTTTAGATCCATTTTTCTCCAGTACTTTAAAACGAGGTTCCATGCCACACATCACCTCATCGAACATAAGTTCCTTAGACAGTTGCTCCAGTTCATGTTCTGCATCAGTAGACTCCCCAGGCTGCATCAAAAACAATAGAATGTCACACTTACATAATGTACTAACCAATATAGGGAGCTTTAGAACAAGTAAACTAAGCTAAGATCACCTCATAGATAGTTGAGTTGATAAATGACAGTGCAGTGACAATGTTTACTCCGGGACCATATATGTGGACAAAACTCTCCGATCGGGGGGGACCATATTTGTGGGCTAATCTCTCCAATCGTGACCCACCACTAGGAAGAGTGACTTTATCGATCTGATCATTCAGAATTTTAATAAGAAAATATGGATTGAGTTTATTATTTATCAAGATGTCTAATAAAATAACAAACCTCTATCCATGCACCAGATGCTGTTTCCATTGCCAAGATATTACTACCGTTTTCACCCATGAGACGCTTAATCTATATAACCATAAAGAAACAACGATACAGCCTAAGAACAGATAGATAACAAACAGTGGTTTTCGGTCTACTTGAGTGTAGATTTATCACCTTCTTTAAGGGAAGCTTCTTTTTGTGCCAGTATACATTGGGTGGCATCAAAATTATTGGGAACGTCGGGCCATTATATGTCTGCATGCAGTTCAGGATATGTAAGTACAAAACGAGCCTAACAAAACATAACTATTAAATGACAAACTAGTAATTTTATAACAGGATGGAACTAAGAGATGACTAACTAACCTTTAGGATTATATCTAGGATGAGTTGCTCAGCAGTTTTAACTTCGTCAGCGGTGCCTATCAATTCAATAAATGATTGACAAGCAAGACTGCTTTCATGATCAGCTAATAAACCAACTATGGATTTTGAGACTCTGTGAATGTTCTTTATTACTTCAAAATTGTCCCCAAGAGCTTTGGCAAGCTGTGAATATTACAAAATTATCAGCAAGACAATAAATAAGTTCCTTATTCGAAGAATCAGATAAAATGTTTATTGTAACATGCTTCTTTATCCCGAATCCGATATAATTTTCTATCTGCTTTTGCCCCTGCAACAACTGCCTTCGCTAGATGCTGATATTTTTTGTTATCTTCTTCTGAAAAATTTGACACAAGAAGTGGTGGTCAATAGTCATACAAAAACAAGAAATAGCAGCAATGTATACAATTTCATACAGATTGATTTTCTTACCAAAAATGTGCTTATAGTAGATAGCACCACTACTCGGATCAGTATTTGATTTCAGTAAAGCTTTAGGCAGGCGCAGGTTTTGTTCTTCAATTTTCGCCTTTGCATATTTTTCTGATTTAATTTTGAGCAGTTCCTCGATTTTTGTATCTACTTCAGAAGATTCATAAAACTGCAATAAAGTAAAAGCCACTTATACATGGAGCAAAGAACGACCCATCTAGTTTCTAAACAAGCTAAGCTAAGATTATTTGCCGGGGTGTATCCCCTTTACTCGCAAGTAAGCTAAGATCACCTGACGGATTACAGACTGAATCAATAAGAATGCCTTTATAACATGATCTGGTTCACCATATACGTTGACTACTGAATCACCAGGAGGGCCATCATCTATCTGTACATATGGTTAAACAAAAATATAATAAGCCAAGCATTCGGCATTGTCCTACTTACTTGCCGAGATGGTAGAGTAGATAACAAACCGCTATCCATGTGCGAGACTCCATTTCCAGATTTACGATATTACTTCCCTTAGGGCCAATGAAACTCCCAACCTATAAATAAAGACACCACGAGTGATCTTTACTAAAATATACCAAAATAATGATCGTATACTAGTTTTTACTCCAATTGGATATGATTATGCACCTTGTACAAGGGCATGGTGATATGCTGCCTTTCAATAGTTGGTGGCATCAGAATCAACGGAAAAACCGAGCTATTATAATTCTGCAAACAATTTATAGACGTGTAATTAGTACAAAAAGATAAGATAAAAAGAAGAAAAAAAGAAATAGGAAATGTGTAACCTTTTTGATGATGACATATAGGATGATTTGTTCAGCAGTTCTAATTTGGTTAACTGTACCCACTAAGTCAATAAATGAGTGACCAACAGCATTGCTTTCAACATTTTCAAATAGTGCAATTGCAGCGTTTGTGATTCTTTCAATGTCCGGCATGTTTCCAAGAACTACCGAAAGCTGAGAATAGAAAACGAATTATCAGAAGCTTGTAAGAATGAATCATATATTTAGAATCAGATTCAATTTGAGAAGTCGCTTACGTCTTTGTTACGAATACGATATACCTTCCTTCCTGTATACACTCCAGAAACAGCTGCATCAGCTAGATGCTGACCTTTTTGAGTATCACCTTCTGATAAATAACCAGATCGATAAAAAAATTTTTGAATAGAAATAGATAAAATGTACCAAGAATGCACACATTCTCAGAAAGAGAACTTTCTTGAATCACTGGAAAGTACCCAGAACACAGGTAATTTTGAAACTAACATTATTCAGATAAATTCATCGAGTACAGTTATCTTGGTGGTGAATTAAACAAAAATACGTTGATTAATAGATTAAATAAATCAGATTACAGAAATATTAAACTTTTTATATATTTTTTTGGGAAAGCTCTGAAACAACAAGATCGATTTCAATAAATGGAGAAGTCCCAAAAACAAAATGTTAAGAAAAATTATGTTATTGAATAAACTTATGACATAGCTTTCTTGATCGTGAAATCAGACAATTGGAATAATAGATCAAATCAATCAGATTACTGAACAAGCATTCATCAATTACAACAAAGAAGTTAATAATACAAAAATACACGAAATTAAACGGAGGTAATGTATACAATATTCGTAAAGATCGTGAATTTCTTACCGAAATTTGTCACAAAAGAGAGATCCTCAGCTGTTTGGCCACCTGGTTTCGGTAAAAATTCCGGCAAGTGTGGATTGGGTTCGTATATCTGGTTTTGATCCATTTTTTCTTTGTTGAGAGAAAGAAATTTGAGAATTCAGAAGAAATGGGTTTTGAGAAGTGTCAAGGGGTTTACAGTTACACAATCGATTATATGTTTATGTACTTAAAAAGAGCAAAAGGCGGGAAAATCTGTTGTCTACTACTGTATAATTTACACTTGGGTCCTCTGAGATACACAACTTGTTAACGATAAGTCCCTGTATTTTGTATTAACACATATTGGCTGCCAGCTAGGCAGCTATACATGACAATTGACATATATTTGAAGTTTTATTCCCAGATGGTATATTATATATTGTTCTGCTAAAAGTCTAAAATCCTTATTTAATGTTGAAGACTTGAAGTGATGGAAATATAGAATGATAATATTCTTGTTTGACTTTCTTAAAGTCAAGTAAACAAACCTTCCAAGAACCAATTTGTAGAGAGTTTGACTTCCTTAAAGTCAAACCTATTGGACTAAAGATTACTGTTAGGAGTATTTACTTTTAGCATACCCGGATTAATCCATAATATATACTTCAACTTAAGCATTACAAGTAAGAGTAAGTAATAACAAACACGCATATATCTTAATAAGTACATATTGAAAACAAGCTAGTTAATGATCAAATAATGGCTACAAACTCAAGATGAGCAAATTCTATGGAGAATACCAATTTAGTTTGAACATAGGAGTATACGGGTCGTATCTTAATTCTTCAAGAGAACTTATCGGAGCGTATTTCAGAGTTTCCCATCTTCCATTGCTACTGTTTTTAATTTCAACATCTATGAGGTCGCTCTGGCTTCTTCTCCATTTGATCATCGCTTCTACGAGTAGCTTCCAGCCATAATTGCTGGTAATGAATGACACTTTGACATAGTTAGGATGGCAAATCCACATAAACGCATCAAAGAGTGATGAGTGCTTCCACAGATGGTCACTTAAGAATCCCTCAACTGATATCTCCTCAACATTCGTATCCGGAAAATTGATACTTCTTTTGAGATCATCAACATATATGTTACATGGCACTCGAAAAAAACCACTCGAGTTTATAAATTTAAGGTTAAACTTGCTTGATATATTGAGTGCTTTCCTCATCTCGGTAAAGAACGGCATAGAAACTGAATTGCTCAACTTCAGTTTTATTTCAATTTCCTGGGGAGCACTGGTTGGAAACGAGAGACTAGGCATTGTCGTGCCCTCGTAACTGAAAAGCTGTAATTTTGTAGCGTAAATGTGCACGTACATTGTCATGTTTTCATTCGATATGAGGTTCAGTCTCTTCAAAGAAATACAAGTGATTTCCACATGGTTCACCCAACAACTCGCGATGTCAATGGCTAAACTCTCGAGAATAGGAAATTTGGAGTTGATCGTGTCAAGAAGTTTGTAGCTCATGATCACATTGCTTAAACATAATTGCGTCATGCTTCCAAAAGAATCCGAGTTAAATGCTAAAGCTTTATCAATTGAATCTAACATCAATGCTACACGATTCCTTTTATATACAAACCGTGACTTGTAAACGAACGAACAAAGACTTGGGACGTCATCAATTTCCAGCTTACAATTTAGTCGTGCTGAAGTTACTTTTAATTCTCGAAGATAACAAAGTCTCCTAACCTTGATTGTCTCCAACCTATTGCGAAACTCAATGTTTATCTTCTCAAGTAAGGTACAAGTAGTCAAGTAGAGAATAGGTTATCAAGTACATCTTGACTTATGCACACATCCAGCAACTCCAATACTCGGAGGGACACACATTTGATAACAGAAACCCGAAGGAAATTGTCCCTCCAAGTATCAACTTTTACACTAATCATACTCAGGTTTTCACGGGAGAATATCTCATCTGGCAATGTAGCCGATTAATGAATTTCTGGTAACACAGATCCTGAGGGTAGGATCGGTAGACCAAGCGTGTAGCCATGACTTGGATAACACCACGGTACGGGCAGCTTCTTTTGCAGGCAACAAAGATTGTATCATCTGGATTAACTCCGGAACTTCAAACTGCGATGTGCGGCTTCTCTTCGAAATCTCCATTACCAGATTCAAACAAACAAATCCTATCAATTAATCGATCTTAAATCAAACTTCTCGAAATCTTTGATGCAAAATTTTTAACCTCCTAGTTAATTACTTGAAAGCATAAGCCCAAACAAACGATTAATTTAAAAGTTCACGTAATTAAGCATTTACGGATTAATATATACTAGGAGATGGAGATGGATTTTTCTTTTTCTTTTTTACCATCTTATTATTAAATTATATATTATATAATATATATAATATATTAATATTAATTATTATTATACCTGGCAAACGGGTCGGGTTGGGTCGGGTTGGGTCAAGGATCGAATTGGGTTTGGATCGAAACGGGTCATGGGTCAAACGGGTCTTCTTTTGAATCGGGTTGAACGGGTCGGGTCTTAACCGGGTTGGGTCGGGTCGGGTTGGGTCAAGCCATTAACTCTTTCCTTTTCTTTGTAAATGTTTAAAAATTGAATTATGTACGCAACTCTTTTCATCAATCATATTATTTATTTATTTATAATATATTTCATAGCAATTTTGTTTTTTTGCACCCAAAAAAAAACTAAAGAAACTGTTTTGGCTTAAATAAAATTATGATTAACTTTCTAAAATATATTAACGTAATATAATATTTAATTTAATTAAATTGTTAAAAAACAGTCTTACGTTATGTATACTTTAAAAAAGATAGTGTTTACATGCATTTATTATTTTATTAATATCTATTTATTCTAGCCGGATACTATTTATTATACGGATTATATAATTCAAAAAATAAAAAGTTTAATACGAAAAGACACCAATAATGTGTACGAGAAATTAGCCACTAAAATATCTCTCTCTCCTCTCCACCACAATCTTCTTCTTCCCTTTTTTTCTTTTCATAAAAAACCACCATTACCAAATCTCACTCAGTTATCAATAACCTGAACAGGACCCGTCAGACCCGTTCTGACCTGCTTCTAATTCCATAAAAGAATTTTGATTACCCGTAAGACCCGCAGAGATATTGCAATCACTTTGGAGGTCGACCTAACAGGTCAAGAAAATAAACCCAACTGACCTGCTTTTCATGAAATGGGTTTGGATTGCCAGGCATAATTATTATTAAATTATATATAGGAAACTCATTAATGATGTCATCAATTAAATAAATTTTTAATTAAACAATTAAGCTCCTATATTTTACTATTAATGTATTAAATAAACCCTTAATTAAACAAAGCCCCTTTATTTTACTATTAATGTTATATACGGGGGCGGAGGTATATAAGGGCAAGGGGTAGCACATGCTACATATGCCTTTTGTACACATTTTAGTATATATTTAAGTGCTACATACATAATCCTAATGTCCTATAATAAGCACAATTTATAAACAAGTCTAATTGGTATTGTTATTGAAAAAAGCTCAATTTAGTAAAATAATTCATTGATTTTTATATAAGAATTTCCATTATTTAATTGATGAATCTAATGCTGTAATTTTTAGTTCTATTATTTGACATTTTCTTGATTCTCTTGTTTGATTGTTTAGAGTTTTTCGTTTTTCGATTGTGTTGTTCAAAGTTACTTTTGAAAAAAATTCATTTGTGTGTATGTGAGATGAATTTTTGAACAATGTTCTCGTACGTGTAGTAAAAATAGAAGAGCTAGAAAATGTTTCATTGAAGCCGTTATTCACAGTTTTCAACGTATGGGTGAACGATGAGGTTATATCGTACTTTTTGATGTAATTCTTCTTATTGAATGAAATCATATATTTTTAATTTGTTTTACTTAAAAAAATTTTGCAACCCACAATATTTATTTCTAGCTCCGCCACTGGTTATATATCGGTCAAATTCGAAATCCCTATTGTAAATATTGGTGTAACCTTAAATATATGTCTTAAGTTTTTTAACAAATATCCTAGAATCGATTTCTATTAAATTTTTGATATATTATATACTCTCTCTAAATAGTCATTCTAATAATGAAAAATATCCCATACTTTTGACTAAATTATTTATTTTTACCAATATCTTAATAAATCTAAATAAATATAATATAAGAAACACCTTTGTAATATTATCAATTAAATTAATTTGCAATTGATCAATAGAGTTCTTTTATTTCACTTAAATTTAAAAATAACACCTCTCAAATTTCACAATTTTTATAAAAAGAAATTTACAACATAATTATCAACGAATTCTCTAGGATGCAGGTTTCAAATAAGTTGAGTATATAGTTTTCAGATAAGTTTAAAGTTGACATTTTATTAACAATTATAGCATTCTTATATGCTAATAATTATTAAATACATGATTCTTTTCCTTCTTTTTATCAACTTTTTTTTCTATCCGATTCTTTTAATTAAATTATATATAGGAAACTCATTAATGATGTCATCAATTAAATAATTTTTTAATTAAACAATTAAGCCCCTATATTTTACTATTAATGTATTAAATAAACCCTTAATTAAACAAAACCCCTCTATTTTACTATTAATGTTATATATCGGTCAAATTTGAAATCCCTATTGTATATATTGGTATAACCTTAAATATATGTCTTAAGTTTTTTAACAAATATCCTAGAATCTATTTCTATTACATTTTTGATATATTATATACTCTCTCCAAATAGTCATTCTAATAATGAAAAATATCCCATACTTTTGACTAAATTATTTATTTTTACCAATATCTAAATATATATAATTAAATATAATATAAGAAACACCTTTGTAATATTATCAATTAAATTAATTTGCAATTGATCAATAGAGTTCTTTTATTTCACTTAAGTTTAAAAATAACACCTCTCAAATTTCACAATTTTTATAAAAAGAAATTTACAACATAATTATCAACGAATTCTCTAGGATGCATGTTTCAAATAAGTTGAGTATGTAGTTTTCAGATAAGTTTAAAGTTGACATTTTATTAACAATTATAGCATTTTTATATGCTAATAATTATTAAATACATGATTCTTTCCTTCTTTTTATCAACTTTTTTTTTCTATCCGATTCTTTTTAACAAGTAAACAACCAGATCTATTATTTGGAATCAATATATGATTACCGATTAGATTTCTTAAATTATAGATACAACCATAAATAATTTAGTTTCAAGCTTCATTACAAAAATTAAACTAAGATAAAACGTTAGGATTTAATCATATACATTTTATACTTATAAAAATTAAATAAAAATTTAATAGGCCGTGGGTATACACGGGTTTAAAAGTTAGTAATAAAATAAAATAAAAAATAATCGTAATCATCATTATATATACCGTATTTAATAATAATTATTTATAAATACCCATGTATTTGGTGTCTATTAAGTTTCTCCTATTAGACAAAAAAATATATAATTAACTCTATCATCTTATCTATATCTATACATATGCATTTTGATAGTTTACTTTTGAACATCTTTAGAATTAAGACTCAACACTTCTAAATTTAAATTGTGTAATTTTCATATTTTAATAACATTATCATCATTTTTATGTTTTTTTTCACTATTAAACCCCGTATTTTGAATGTCTAACTTTACACATTAAGTTATCGTTATTGATTCACCATCATTGATAATACATCAAGAAATAATAAACACGATATATTTATAAGTATCGTTGAGTTACAAATTGCACTAATATATTATACTCCACTGCATAACGCGGGTATTATGCTAGTATTGTGTATTAGTTATTGATTTTTATATTAAATAGAGACTTATGAGCACACAACTAGTAACCACACATATCTATATCGTCTCGAAAGCCTGCAGGACATCATCCTTGAGGTCCTCATAGTCTTCACTTCCAAAGCTGAAGCGAACCAAATTATCCATTATCCCAATTTCTTCCGTATCTGCTTGACTAAGATCCCTTCCTAAGAAACTTACACAATCAGAATATCTAAGACGATTCAGTATGCCTACTGAAAATATAGATGTAACAGTTCAGAACTTCAGATCCATTTGTATACAAATGAGTAGATTATGAATAAAACCTTGCAACTCATTTTATTTAAAAATACGTGCTATTATTTTTATTGCAACAATATTAAAAACGGTATGTGTCGAATGTTCTGTTTGACATGAACCTGAAACATGCTGATTTAGCAAAAACTTACCAGTAAGACATAATGGCTGGCTGATCCACAATGCTTTCACAACCACCAAAAGACGTTGCAATATATGTGATCTTCAAAGAATCAACAAACTTAATGGTTTTCGCCAAGTCTCCATCCACCTAAGAAAAAACATAAAACATCAACTCTTGAAAATACAAAACTAATATTAAAAAGTAATTTGTTTTAGGGAACTTAAAGACGAGTGCAGAGAGTAGTGTAGACCTCAAAACTAACAACACCACCAAAACCACTCATTTGTTTCTTTGCTATGATGCTCTGGGTGACTTTGCAGGCCCGGATAATAGACACGCTTCACCTGTAAATTTACCATAACATTTGAATTCTCTTACTCTCTTAGGATCAACGTTTTTATATAACTGTACCTAATAACACAAACACACATACAGTACTATTTAAGATTAAACTGTAGCTTATATGTGAAATTAATTACCTTAGGATGTGCCTCTAAAACTTCGGCCATCACTTTGGGCAGTGTCATACTGCTTATTCACACATAGTTTTAGTGTTTTCAAGCTTCTTTTAATCAGATCAGCAGCATTCTATAATTTATTTTTATTAAAGGATGATTAAGAACCACTTGTTTCAAAAAAGGAGAGGCTGAAAATCAAAACGATATTGTAGGAATAGATACTTACAGGATTGAGAGTACCACCTAAAACATGATGCAACTCACGAACTTTGGATATAATTTGAGTAGAACCATTAACAGAACCAGCAAGCACCTAACAAAAAAAACAAAGTTAACAAGTTGTGAATAATGGTTCATTTGTGAGCTCGTATAAGTAAAACAGACTCGGCAGGAAGAGTGTTTCAAATCATTGTGACCACCAAGATACTTAGTTGCAGAGTGCAGAACAATGTCGGCACCAAGTGTAAGGGGCTTTTGGTTGATGGGTGTAGCAAAAGTTGAATCAATGCAAACAAGAGCTCCTCTGACATGGCAAAGCTTTGAGACTAACTCGATGTCAACACATCTTAGAAATGGGTTAGTTAGTGACTCAGTGAAGAAAAGACCAACCTGCATGTGACATTCGTGTCCATCAATTCAAATATTGATGAAGTACAATGAACATGATATAAGAGTAATAAAAATCAAGTTCAAACTTTTTTGTACTTTACTCACTTTGTGGTTATTGAGTGCTTATTCAAGGCCGGCATAATCTGCAGCATCAATGATGGTATCCTATATACATAAAGAAATTAAGAAACAATGAAAAAGCAAAAGCATTTGACATATATAAAGGAAGAAAATTCTGAATGAAAATTCTTGTTTTCCTGTAACAATTGGTGGTTGTGAGTTTGTGACTATATGTCCTCTGGCTGCAATAAGAGCCATCATCATGAAAGCGGTAGCGCACATTCCAGAGGCGAGTAGTAAGGTTGATTTGGTTCTCTCAAGCTGACTGTTCAAGAAATTGTATTTTGGTTTGATTGAAGAAATACAATTTAAAAAACATGGAAATTAAAGTCACTGCTCATTGTATGCAATTATTCAATAGAACCATTTTTTCTGATATGTGGCTAATGACAAGACTTAAACTTCTAAACCATGATATATTTTTCCAATCAACTCATCATTATTGTAAGAAACAATAATGCAGTTCGTTAGTTAATATAACTCGATATGGATGTTTCCTACCTTTCTTACTACCACCCTCTGAATCGTTAATCTTATGAACTCATATAGGAAAGAAGAAAAGGTTGAAAACATGGTATAGGTGGCAAAACGGACGAGCTCAGGAAGATAGGTAACATGTAAAACAGGTTGAGGTCTAAATAGTAAAGTTTAAGACAAGGTTGACAACCCACACCTTTTTTGTCCACAATTTTTGAATTTTCATACATAATTAAGTATGACTACATATACAAGAAATGTGCACATTGTTCAGTTGAAACTTGAAACCAAACAGCCAAGCCAAACGAAGCAATTTGGTTTCTTAAAACGACAATCTTTCAGAGTTCCACTTTCATGGACTACTGCACATTCCTTGTAATTCTTTGTTAGATTACTTTTAATTCTTTGCAACAACCAAAAAGAACACCACTGCAAAGTGGATTCTTCACTAGAGGAGAGAGCAACATTTTCTCCTTAAACATGCTGATGAAATGACGCTTCACCAGAAATTGCTTCTTCAAAATCCTCCTCATGCTCGTGTTCTTCTGTTTCACCAGAACAAGAACTAGAACCGTCTTCTCCAACTTGAAGTATCTTCTGCTTGACTTGTGTGAGTTCGGATACCAAGTCACTTATATCACGACTACGAGCTGCCATATCATCATCCATCATCTCATCGAAAGTAAGTTCTTTAAACAACTCCTCCAATTGTTTTTCTGCTTCAGTATATTCCCTTTCCCATGGCTGCAACAAAAAACAAAAATAATAAGAAATTACTTATTCCTCAACCAACCAATCAATTTAGTAGAACAAGTTAAGCTATCATCACCTCATAGATTGTTGAGGTGATTAATGACGCAGTCTTAATAACATGTCCCTTCGGACCACATATCCTGACTATTCTCTCCCATTCTTTACCACCAGGATGGGGGTATTTATCAACCTGAACCAACATCATTCAACATTTTTTTCGTAATATACAAATGTATCAACCGATTTATTAGTCAAATTAAAATGTGCAATCAAAATAAAACCTGCACCCATGCACCCGAAACTGCTTCCAGTGCCAAGATAGTACTGTCATTCTTCCCAATAAGACGCCCAACCTATATAATACACATATGAGTTCAGAACAACAAAAGATAATGAGTTATGTTTGTGAGTGTAGATGTATAACCTTGTCCACATGAATTTTCATTACATGCTTGTAAATAGTTGGTGGCATCAAAATCACTGGAAACATTGGGATTGTATATGTCTGCATACAACATTCCAAAACAATAGTTAATTACCGCATAAAAAACAACACAAATATGGATAGGTGGCTTAACCTTCAGGATTTCATCTATGATGAGCTCTTCGGCCATTTTGACTTCCTCAACAGTACCCACCAAATCAATAAACGAATGAAGATAACATCCACTTTCAACATCGCCTAACACACTAATTGTGGCTTTTGTGACTTTGTGAATTTCATGTAGATATCTGAAATTTTCTCCCCTAGGTTTGAAAAGCTGTGGATAGATAGAAATATCAGGAAGACAAGTAAATCTGGGTACATATTATAAGACAAATAAAGTGTGGCGTGTCACATACTTCCATATTACGAATCCGGTATATTTTCCTTCCCAGTTGCGCTCCTGCAGCAATTGCCTCACGCAGATGTTGGATCTTTTTAGTATCATCTTCTGATAACAAGACAACACATTGTGATAATACACTCATATCACAAAAAGAAATAGATAAAGCCAATTTGATCTACAAGCCTACAAGTGCATATGCATTTCGAGCATGTGTACCAACCATACCAAGAACAACATTTTCACTGCAACATTTAACGAGACACATTACTCTTTATCTCATCACATATTCAGTGACATAATACCATAGATTTGACTACAAATTTATATGTAAAACAGTCAAGTCAAGTTCTCAAAGAAATTAGTCCCAACTAATATTTTGAACCGTAAATTAATATTTAAGCCATTACAAGGAAATATTATCATTTATAATCCACTATGATGCACCCCAGTGGCCCAGTATGCAATTGTATTTATTGTGTAATGCTAAAACAACCTACATTTACCAAAATCACTAGTATCCCCATCAACAAAAGATTTACTAGAAAAACCAACAAGTTGATTTCCATTTTCATCTCATCCTTAGAATTAAGTTATTACGACTATCTTGATCATATACCCACAATACTGATCAGCATTTATTACAACCTTCTGGTTGGGAAAAAAAAAGAAGAGGAAAAATAAAAAAAAGCAAACACATATAGCGTATCAATTAGAGTACTTGTACAGCAAGATCCATACACAAAAGGTTTCTTTAGAAATTATCTAGGAAATCTCACAATTATATGTTTTTTTGACAGCAACAATCAAAATTTCTCACAAGTCTTTCAAACTAATTATTTTCGAGAGACGAATTAATACGTAAATCTCATAAATTTATTTCATAAAACACATTTAAAGTCCACAGAGTTTACCGTCGCGGACTTATGTAACATAAGTACGTCGCACATCAATTAAATCGACAAAATCTTTACAATTAAAGATTGATTTCAAACAAAAGATAAAAGAAGAATATTTTAGAATAATTATTAACTTCAAAATTCACACACACATACACACACACACACACACACAAAAAGAAGAACATAGTAACTTTTACCAAAAATTCTGATAAAATACAGTTCACCACGAGTTGGATCCGTATTAACTCTCAGTAACGCTTTAGGGAAGGACAGATTTGGTTCTTCAATTTTTGCCTTTTCATATTTTTTGTTTAGCTCCATTTTCTTTTCTTTTCTTTTCTTGAGAGAGAGAGAGAGAGATTTTGTTTTTAAGAAATGTAGAAAATATTAATGGGGTTATAAATTGTTAAATATCTGATTTACGAATACATTTTTATATACTATTACATTACATATTACATATCATATTTACATATACGTACAAATAAACATATTGCATTTATTGAACTTCATTGGGAGAGACGGTTACTTTTGCTAGCACAATGTTTGCTTACCTTCATGTGTCAGTTATAATTTTTAACACAAATATTATAATGGTTTTAGAACCCCTTGGCCAAGAAGAGCCTTTCTGCACACACTTTGATGGAAATTATAAAATTATAACAGTTTAAGTTTAGGAGTACCTAGGTGCAGACAGTGAGAAAGGTACCAAATCCCAATGTTGTTGCCTAAAAAACCAGTATGAAACAATACCTAAATCTCAGGTACAAATAGCATAATAGGTGTGAACGACTTACATGTAATGAGCTTCAGCAGGCAGTGAAAATCACAGGTCCACCCATGGCCCCACCCACTGTTACTTTATAACTTTATAATGGTAGAAAAGGAGTCAACTGCTTCTCAGAAGCTGATGTTAAGAACAACATTTATGCTTACCCGCAGGAAATATAGTTATGTTTTTAACAATTTACCACAACCGCAGAACCTTATTCGCATAGAAATGAACGCAGCAAAGAAGAATGGTTAATCAAATTCTTCTCTATATGCCTAATCGAATTCTAGGAAACACGCCTGATGATGTGTATAGAATACAAGTGGCAAAATGATTGGTTAGGTCGGGTTGGGTCACGGATCTAGATGGGTTTGGGTCTAAACGGGGGTCTAGATGGGTCATTTAAGAGGATGGGTCTAAACGGGTCCGGGTCAAACGGGTCTCGAGTCGGGTTGACCCATCGGGTTTCCACCAACCTCTTTTTTTTTATTTGAATGAAAAATGAACTGAGGTGTTCAAAAAAAAATTTACTCGCCTAGACCCGTTGGTTAATTGTTATACAATTAGAGGATATATCAGATACCCATTTAGACCCATCTAAAAATAGGAGACCCAACAAAACCCATCACCTTATAAATATTACCCAACTTGACCCATAAATAACCAATGGGTCTAAAATTACCACCTCTAGTATAGAGGTACTGCACACTTGGAATAATGAAACTTTTTTCTAATTAAGTAGCAAGACTAGACACTCTACCTAAATTAGCTTACACTTTAGAATACTGATTACTAGCAAGCTCATACACTCCGCCAAAAAGGGTAGCTAATAATATAAAGTAGATACATTACCTCTTGGCGAAGGATGCAAATATCAGAGACACAATAAGAAGTCCAACCATGAAAGCGGATGAAATGACACCGTCTCTAAAATTGGTCAAATCAAAATCACCACTGCAGAATAACGAAATTATTGAGTAATAATGTTATAAAGTAACGAAACATAGCTTAGCAATGAAAAGACTTACTGAATTCCACTACCACCTGTGCACAGACCACTTGCGGATATGGGTTGAAAACCAAGTATTTGCTCTTTAAAATTTTTATATTGGTTGAGTACGCATCTGGTTGGCTCAACCAGGAAACAACCAAAATGTGTTGCACCCATAATTTTAAAATTAATAATATAAGTAAAAACATTTACATAAAACATGTTTATTAGTTATATCAATGAAACTTTACAAAACCATTTACATGTGTTGTCCCAACACCACGGGTCCCAACTATAAACTTTAAAAATTCCAACATCATTTCGATGAATTTGTTTACATAAAAATATTTTACAAAAGATGGGTAACTGATGATAATCACAACATGGTCCTAAGATACTTGGTTCATTATGGGGGAATGTGCAAATTTTCCGCCACATGTATTTAATTCCGAGCTTTGCCTTTGCCATTTCCATGTACACCATCACCTAAGGAGATACATCAACAGACACGTAAGCTTTAAAGCTAAATAAAAACACAGTTTTTAACTCCACAACTAAATCAACAACCATATAGTCTAGTTGACATAAATTCGCCTATTCTCTTTCATTTTCATCATAATCTGATTACTGGAAGTTTCCAAGCATTGTTTTAACCAACTAAAAGATCCTATTGAAGCTTAGAAATAACAAGAAATTATTGTGATTACTCATCATCAATTTTCAAGAATTTGGTTATTTCGACCCAACGTACCTTTTTCGACCCATTCCATTAGTACTTGTCAAAACACTTCACATTTGATCTTCTAAGTATTATGGAAATGTTTATAGACTTGCTTCATATTCTTTAGCATAACTAAAATCACCAAAGAATATTAGTTCTCTATTTAATGGATATTTCAATCCATTGGGTCTTTGATCCAGGTGATAACTTCTACCCACTTCCAATTCGTATTCAAGTCCATTGCTCTAATTCACTTCTTACGACACATATTAGAGCTATAGATCTCAAATTAAGTCATTTGACATCTACTCACTCAGAATTCCGAGTACTATTTTTGACCAATGTGCACTTTTGACATATTATAGTCTTCTTTTCATTTCAAGACTTTAATCAACTTCAACAACTTGTAAAAAGGTCTTAGCAATCAATTTCAATCTATTTTAACTTCTAATAAGTTATTAACACACTTAACTCAAGGGTAATACTATTGACCCATTTTACAACGTTACCCAAATGCATTTTTAACCTGATAACTGCATGGATCATAATATTAGCTTAACTCAATACTGAATCAGAAACAATGGTTTTTAGTTGAGTATAACATAAACCCTAACATCGTATCAAGGTTAACCCTTTAGTCTACTTAACATACCCATTTCACAAAATCACAATTTAAGTATTTAACATAAACCCTAACATCGTATAAAGGTTACGACTTTACCTTAATTACACTGACATCCTTCACAGTTACAACTCCCCATCATGATACTACTTGAAACGTGTCCTCAATTTGGTCACTCTTCGATTATTTGAAAAATAATGAAGAAATAATCATAATTTCTTTTATTTGAATCTGCTTGCCAAACTTTTGGTAATGGGAATAAATGGTCCCTTCACTTCCAATCCCTTCCTTGTTGCACTTTTTGACTTTTTAACATTGACTTTTCAACCAATTGACTTATTTGACTTCAGAAAGGTACAAACCCAATGAAAATATGAAATACATTCATAATTTAACAATCAACTTGTCATCTTGGCCTTAAAGTTGTTTTGTAATATCATATTATAAACTGTAAATTATTACAAAATGAGAATAAGAGAGAATTTAATGAAACATGCGAACTCAGTCAAATATATATTTTGTAAAGTAATCAACTAGCATAAGATCTACATCGTTCAAGATTCGTATATATTTCAAGCTACAAGATTTGTATATATAGCAGATTTATAGCTTTATGTTGTTTGCTATATGTACGCATTCTAGTGATCAGCAATGCACCGTGATATTACTAAACATATGTAATAGTTTACCAATGCGGCATGACAACCAATCAAGGCCTTTCTTTTCGATATCAGCTATCATACTATATCCTATATTAAAGCCAGAAAGTTAACACAACATTCACTACCAGAATATGACTTTCTTCATAATTAAAATAAAACACGGAGACCAAATTCTACAAAGTTCAAAAATTGATATTGCTTCGCATGATGATGAAAAAATTTGATTACAACCTATTTTTGGAGTTCCATTTTCATGAACTATGAGTACTTGTAATTCTATACAACAACCAAAAAGTACTCGAATGAAACAAGTTTCTGTAAAATACTAAAATGTAAGCGACACAATGTACAATTCTTCACTAACGAGAGAAAAATCTTCTTAAACAAGCATCTGAGATGCTTCATCACCGGCAGACGCTTTTTCAGCGTCCTCATGCTAACCCGTTTCATCCTTTGACTGGTGTTCAGATCCTTTAACATCCTTCAGCTGCTTTTGTTCTTCTACTTGACCTGAACCAGAACTGCCTTCTCCAGCTTGCAGCTTCTGCTTCCCAACAGTTAGTTTGGATACCTGGTCAGTTATATCACTAGTAGGACTTTTAGCGCCCTCCATCTTCTCACCAAAACTAAGTTCCTTAAACAATCTCTCAATATGTTCATCTGCTGTTTTAGATTCCTTTTCCCATTGCTGCAACAAAAAAAAAATAAATAATACTCCATGAAAAACCTATAGACCAACTAATCAATTCTTAATAAACAAGCTAAGCTAACATCACCTCATAAATCGTTGAGCTAACCAGTGACGCAGCCGTAAGAACGTTTGACTTTGGACCATATATGCTCACTATTCTCTCCCATTTTTTACCACCCGGAGGTGGGCGGTTATCATACTGAAAGAACATTGTTAACCGTTTATGTTCAATTAATATACAAATGTATTGACCGATTAATTTATCAAATTAAAATTTGCAATTTAAATGAAACCTGCAGCCATGCACCAGAAACTGCTTCTATTCCCACGATAGTACTGTTGTTGTTCCCAATGAGACGCGGAATCTATTGTAAACATATACATACAAACAACAATTCATGCTCAGAACAGCAAATACTAATGAGTTCTGCAGGTTATGAGAGTAAATTTATAACCTTGTCCACGTGGAGTTTCATTTCAAGCTCGTAAATTGTTGGTGGCATCAGAATCACTGGAAATATGGGAATCGTATATGTCTACATACAACATTCCAAAGCGAGAGTTAGTTACCACATAAGAATTTAAAAAGGCACAAAAAATATATGTGGCTTAACCTTTAGAACTTGATCGATGATGAGTTCTTCAGCCATTTTAACTTGATTAGCAGTACCCACCAAGTCAATAAACGAATGAGTATGACGCTCAGTTTCATCATCGCTTAAAACCCCAATTGTGGCTTTTGAGACTTTGTGAATATGATGTATATCTTTGAAATCCTCTCCAGTGGCTTTGAAAAGCTATAAATATATAAAATTTTCAGCAAGAATAATTAAAGACATTCTGTATTTGAAAATGGATAAACTGTGGGATGTCACATACTTCCATATTACGAACTCGGTACACTTTCCTACCCATTTGCGCTCCTGCAGCAATTGCCTCACGTAGATGCTGAACTTTTTTAGTGTCGTCTTCTGTTAACAAGAGAATATATTGTGTGATAATACGCTCATATTGCAAGAAGATTAAAATAGATAGTGCAAGTTTAAACTACCAACTACACCACGAACAATATTTCACCGGGACGTTCAAAACTTCAAATTGACATGTAATTCTTTATCTTGTGATTGTGACATACTATTGGATAATTGCCTTCAAATTCATATGTAAAACACTCAACTAAAGACCTTATCACAGAGACTGAAACAGGGCTAAAAATTCCCAAATACTATTTAAAAACCTAGATTAATATTTAAGACTTTATTGGACATTATCATCATACTAGACTACTATGAAGCACACCATTATGCAATTATATATAGTTTGTAATGCTAAACGACCTACACTTACCAATATCAGCAAGATCAAATCAAGCAGAAATTAACATGAAAAGCAATCAATTTAGTTAAAGGACATTATTGGTCAAACAATAAAAACACAAAAACAAGTTCATAACATCATTGACTATTTATTCACAAGAACTAATTGGTAATTCTCTTTGATTCATTTCATCAAACACTTAATATACACATATAAAGTCCATAGAGTTTGTTCTTGATCAAAATATCTTCAATAGCTAACTTTATGCAACATAACAAATCAATTAAATCAACATAATCATTATGTAACCTACAAAAAATTAAATTCTTGATCGATAACATATCAGGTAAATCAACATTCAAAGATTTATCTCAAAAAACTTAAAACACCACAGAAGTCAGATTAGTGATACAAAAGATCTTCATATGACCTATGCTTAAAGATTAATTGCAAAATACATAAAAAGTATAACACTTACCGGATATTTTGAGATAGAAGAGTTCACCACTAGATGGATCAGTATTAACTCTCAGTAAAGCTTTAGGCAACCGAAGATTCGGTTCTTCAATTTTCGCCTTTTCGTATTTGTTGTATTCTTGATTATGCTCCATTTAATTTCTTGAGAGAAAGAGATTTCGTTTTTAGAGAAATTCAGAAGATATTAATGGCGTTATAAATTGTAAGTGAGTTGATTCACACGTTTAGATACAATAATAGACATATAGGGTTTCAACTGAAAAGATAACAAAAGGCGGGAAAGTCTGTTATGACTTGACGCTTGATTTAACCATATAATTTTATAGTTAGTTCCTCTAAGATATATATGTTATTTATTATTAGGTCCTCTGAGACATTGATCAATTTAACCATATAATTTTATAGTTAGGTTCTTTGAGACATTACCTGACAGACGACGATGATGATAGATTGCTCAACTGCTTCAACACACTCAACATTACCTGCAAAATATACATAAGATTGACCAATTTCAGTACCCTCATCATCAACTTGGTTAGTAAACATCACATCTTATGGATGTTGATGGCATGCTTCCCAAATAATTTTTCAAAGTTGAGAATAGAGTATAAATTATCATGAGGAGCTAACAAGACAAAATCATGGGTTTAGGATTTAGAAACAGTCTAAATGTGAGATGTCTAGTACGTTTGTATTACGTACACGATATGCTTTCCTCACAGTTTTCACACCAAAAGCAGATGTAGCAGCTACAATAGTTTAAAAATCGAACCGCTCATGGAGCCGGTTCACTAGTTCAACCATTGAGACTGATTTAGAATGTCAGTGGCTATAAAAATTATATTCAAAAAATATATATTTAAAGAAATCATTAGAACTCTTAAAAGGCTTTTAAATTAGTAGAAACTTTTAGGAATATATGTCTAATATATATAAATATAAATATACATAATATAATATAATATAATATAAATGAATTGATCTTGTGGGCTTGTAAAAAAACTAATATAAACTATATTAACATTTTTAAGTCTTTGTTGTGAGCGGCATGAGAATTACCGAAAAGAGGTCTATAACTCTATACACCTCTGTAAAAGTAACAAAGTTCGTGTAAGTATGGAACTACACGAACGCCAAAGGAAACTATAAGAACTTTGAAAAGGCTTTTTAACTTTATATAAACTATTAGGATAATGTGTTTACTAAATAAGCGGCATGAGGATTACCGAAAAGAGGTTTATATACCTCTGTAAAAGTAACAAAGGTCGTGTAAGTATGGAACCACACGAACGCCAAAGCAAACTATAAGAACTTTGAAAAGGCTTTAACTTTATATAAACTATTAGGATAATGTGTTTACTAAATAAGCGGCATGAGAATTGCCGAAAAGAGGTCTATATACCAATGTAAAAGTAACAAAGTTCGTGTAAGTATGGAACTACATGCACGAACGCCAAAGGAAACTATAAGAACTTTGAAAAGGCTTTAACTTTATATAAACTATATTAGGATAAGGTGTTTACTAAATAAAGAGATAATATATATAAATAAGTAAATGATCTTGTGGGCTTGAAAAAATTTAAATAAAATTAAACTAACCTTTAAAAAGGCTTTGACTTGTAAGCTCAACTTTCATAACGTGATTTATACTTCGTCATATAACACACGAAATTTCACAACCGGAAGAAATGAAACTTCAAAGCCTCCAGCTGCTAACGAGTGGGTATACAAATCCAGTGGTCTAATTGCATATATATCCGAGTCCCTATCACATTGAAAACAAAAAATTCAATGGATTCACATGTTCATGTACCATTTGTTTTTGTTTCAAAATCTCGGTTTGACGTACCAGTTTTAACTTTTTGTTTAGTTGTTCAGATCTCGTTGATTAATCATTGCTATTCAATTAATCATAAATATATTTCGGTTGTACTGCTTTATATTGTATTGCACACTGACTTTTGGCTCAACCACATTTTCTTTCCATGTAAAGGACTAAAGGGTGATCGGGCAGCTAAAGGAAGGAGTTGGGGCAAGGATCCGTGAATAAGCAAGAGATGTGAGTTTCAACATGCATTTCAATTAGTATCTATTCATATTTCTATTTTAAATAATTTGTATAATGAATTTTGCTCTTTTGTATATCATTCGTGTGACCTATTTTCACATTTTTGTTATCATCACCTTCACGATAAAAACTTATTGAGAAACCACATTCATCGCATAAATAGATAGAAACACATAAAATGTACCTAGAACACAAGACGCAAAAGTGATTAGGGTGCATATTCTCCAAAAGAAATTTTATGAGAATAAAGTTTTTGATACACACTTTCAAAAACACAAAATACACACATTGATTACAGGCATAAATAAAAAGAACCTTGTTAAACACAAATAATCATGAGACCAAAATTATCCGGATAAAGTTCTTTGAGCTTCGGTATTAGATTACTGAAACAATAAACTAATCAGAAATGCTTATAAACTAAGATCAGTTTATAGTATAAAAGTACTAAGAACACATGTATTCAAAAATAAACTTATTGATGCATTATCTCAAACACATATCATGCACACATCGGTTGCAGTTCCCTTGGTGGAAAAAATCAATCAAATGAAATCGCACATCAATGATGACTAAAATTAAAACTAAGCTCAATTTAACAGAACTCAATCGTACATTATCTCAAAGACACAACATGTACACATTGATCACATGCAGTTTTAATTTCTTGGTGAAAATATCAAATAAATGGAATAACATATCAAATAAATCATATTACTGAAATAAATTGCCATAATTCAAGAGACGAATTAAAGCAAACATTCATCAATTACTTGAACATAAAAGTTAATAATGAGATAGCGCGAGAGAGAGAGAGAGAGAGAGAGAGAGAACCCGAGAGATTAAGCAGAGGAAATGTATATGAAATCGTAAAGATGTTGTATTACTTACCGAAAAATCTCATAAAAGAGAGATCATCAACCGAAACAATCAATTTGTGTAATAATTTTAGCAGACGCGAATTGAGTTCATTAATTTTTGCCGTATCGTATTTTTGCTTTTGATCCATTTTTTGAGATTGAGAGGGGGAGAGAGAGAGAGGGAGACTTGAGAAATTTAGAATAGCTGGGGTTTGGAAGTGTTAATTACTAGCTTGTACCATTGACTGTACGTTTATTAGGGGTGAGTATTAAACTCGGAAAAACGTTTATTAGGGGTGAGTATTAAACTCGGAAAAATCGAATCGTAACCGAATAATCGAAATAACTGATCGAAATAATCCGAACTTATGTTAAAACCGAATCGTTAATTACCGATATATTTCGATTCGATTCGAGTTATACGTATGTATCGAACCGTTAATAATCGAACCGATTTTTTTCAATCATTTAAAATATTTATATATATTTAGTATGTACAATATTGTTATTGTTATATATCTATATCTATAAATTGTATTAATAACAATAACTAATAAATTTATTAAGAATTCTTTATTATGCATATGTGTATGTATATTATATACAGAGTATTATGTAGGGGAAGGTTGAAATGAGAATCAATTTATAATTGAGAACCAAAAGAACAAACTTTAACAAGCATGCTAAAAAAGGTATATTAGTTTTGGGTAAAAGACAAAAATCGGCCACGTACTACCAGCGGATACTCCAAGTATGCAACCTACCCTTTTTATTTCTCATGTATGCAACCAACCGGGTAATTTTGGGTTATAATTTTCAAAAGTTCAATATTACCTTCTCATATTATCAAATGATGATTTGGTGTACACGTCACAAGCCATGTAATCCGTTTGCCACGTCGTATGTACACGTCATTAACTTGACTGCATATACAGCATGGAGGATTTATGGGTGATTCAAGAGTGTTCGTTGAATTCGATATCTGAAACACCCAGATTGAGTGTACGTTTTATGTGTGATTCAAGATTGAGGATTTAGCCAATAATCTTGTTTTAAGTGTATCACTAGAATCTCCAAGATGCATTTAGCCATTAACCTTGCGAAGGAGGATGCTAAAAACGGTACTAAAGTTACAAGGTATAAGTGCCGGAAAAAATGGTGGTCGTCGGAGCCGGAAAAATTGTCGAGAAGAATGGAGGTCGACAAGAGTCAGAAAATCGTCTGGGGAAGAAAGGAGATCACGGGTTGATGCCAAAAACATATATTTTCACATTTTCAGATCTAAAAAACTGATGGCAAAAGTTACATTTTCAGATTTGGAAAAGAAGGTAATCTTCTCCGGCGAGTTTTCCGGCAATAAAGATTCCGGTTTATGAAAAACATGAGTGAATAAATTCTTGTCTTTTTGAAGCAACAAACAATGTATACATTCGTTTCTAATCATCCATTTACAAACACAAATGAGCTCAAAAAATCATTATCATTATCATTATTAACAAGAACAATATCATTATCATCAACACAACAATGGCCTTTTCTGCTAATTGTCTTTTCATTATTAATTCAAAAATTACATATACAATAAAACCCAGATTCAAAAGTTGAGCACACCACAAAAATCATCACCCCATCATCTAAAAAAGTTCCTAAAATCTAGGTATTCAAAAATATGAACAAACCCTAAAAGAAACTAGAAGATGAAGAAGCATTTCGTGGGTGACGGCGGAGTTGAGATCTTCCAAAACTGGTACTAGTTGGGAGAATGAACCAGTGACAGCGTGATGTTGAAGGTGTACAGTCCAGATCCCCCGAAGAACGAAGGTTGTTGTAGAGTGTAGAGTCCCATTTAGATTCCGACCACTAGGCACCGATTAATACTCCGATTGTTTGGTTGATGGTGATGGTGAGGTGGTGGTGACCGTAATTTGTGTGTTGGGAGCTGGTTAGGGAAGATGATTTCCTTTTGATAGCTATGGGATAGATCTGGAAAAGAGAAAGAAACAAATGCCATTTACCCAATATTTTCCTTCTCTTTTTTTTTTTCTCTTATAAAAAAATTGCCACGTAGGTATAAATATTCCATGTAAGCTTAAAAAAAAATTAAAAATACCAAATAATGTGTATTTACCGGTTGATCAGGTAACCGGTTACCATGTTACTTATATCAATACAAAATTATCCAGTTTGTTGCATACATGAGAAATAAAAAGGGTAGGTTGCATACTTGAAGTATCCGCTGGCAGTACGTGACCGATTTTTGTCTTTTACCTATTAGTTTTTTTTGAAGATAGCATAGATTTACTTTCAAATCATGAATCCCTTGAAAAGTCAAAACTCTACAGTTTTCTCTTCCTATAATATCGTCCCAGTTTTATTGTTTACTTTTGACTTTTGGAGTCTTTCTTTCACAACTTTGACCTTGAATATTTTTGTTTGTGTTATATAATATTTGATGCAAAATATATGAATGGATTTTCATATATTTTGCATCAAATATTATATAACACAAACAAAAAATATTCAAGGTCAAAGTTGTCAAAGAAATACTCCAAAAGTCAAAATGGACAATAAAACTAGGACGGAGGGAGTATTATATGCATTTACTAATTCTTCATCTCTTTGAATCAACAACGAGATTATAAGATCACCATTTTCCCCTGCCATCAAGAATAGAAGTATTCCGTTTTCAATAATCAAAATTCGTACGAAACTGTCTCTAGCAAAAACTCCATATATTCGCAGTGTACATGTGTTTAAAAGTTGGTTTACTTTGTTGGGTTTTTCGTTATTAATTAGTAGCTTGTACCATTGACTATACGTGTATTAGGGGTGAGTATAAACTCGGAAAAATCGAATCGTAACCGAATAACCGAAATAACCGATAAAAATTACGAACTCATGTTAAAACCGAATCGTTAATAACCGATATATTTCGATTCAATTCGGGTTATACGTACAGATTGAACCATTAATAACCGAATTGATTTTTTCAATCTTTTAAATTATTTATATACATTTAGTATTTTATATACAATATATTGTTATATATTATTATTACTATTACTATTACTATATATCTATAAATTATAGTAATAACAATAACTGATAAATTAGTTAAAATTTCTTTATTATTTATCTATACTAATATATAATGCATTTCAATGTTTTTTTTTTAGATAGAATTTACTAAAATATATAATGGATTTCAATGTTTTTTTTAATTTAGAATTTATTAATTTACCTCTAACATTATTATTAATATTTGAAAAATCTACCTGAAATTACTAACATACCCCTACATATATAATTAAATCTTATATAGACTATCATCATTAAATTTTAATGTAATCGTAGTATCTAATACCCACATAAGATTGTAGTTATATATAATCTCGAAACAACCCACGATTTCACAAATCACAACTTGAACCTAGCCATTGTGTACTTGCAATCTAACAGCCGCAACTCGAAACCCGAGCATCGAGTTTGCAACGACATTTCTTAAAGAAAAAAGAGTAAATATGTGATTTTTTCCATTAAAGAAAAACTATATCGTAGTGTTTTGTAATATATAGATCTTAATTATGATTTACATACTACGTATATCGAATGAAATAAAACAAAAAGCTTGTCCCGCTGCATCGCGCGGGTATTCTGCTAGTATATGAATATGTATATTATATTATGTAGGGAAAGATTCAAATGAGAACCAATTTACAATTGAGAATCTAAATATTCAACTTTAACAAACATGCTAAAAAGGGTATATTAGTCTTTCTGAAGATAGAAGAGATTTACTTTCAAATCATGAATCCCTTGAAAAGTCAAAACTCTACACTTTTCTCTTCCTATAATATCGATGGATGCATTCTCTTCTCAATATTCTGTGCATTTACTAATTCTCCATCTCTTCGAATGAATGAACATTCAGAGGGCGAACCCAGAAAACTTAATCACTGGTGACAATGGGGCGGGTTCGGTGCGGGGATGTCAGCCCCAACCCCAACCTCATTATTCTAAGCAATCCCCAACCCCACCCCAAACCCCAGCGGGGTTTTATCGGGGCGCCCCCATTGGGGAAATAGCTTACCCCAAATCTCAACGGGGTCTTATCGAGTACCTTGTTGAGAACATGGGTTCTTCAAATTGTAACACAATACTCGTTCTCTATTAATAATAACCAACATTCGGAATTGACATTCTTGTTTCAAAAACAAATAGTAACATAATTAAAACAACATGTAGTAATTGGCCTCGTTGATGACACAAGTATACTAAAAACATTAGAAGGATTACATATGTCCACTACAAATAAATAATAATTAAACCGTTGTTGTGAACGAGGCCAATTACTATATTGCAAATATTATTGTAATTCAAAAGGTTATAAATAAATATCTTTATTGATGATATAGTTATTAATAAATGTAGAATAATTATTTTATATAAATATATATCGGGGCGGAGCGGGGTGGGGATGATACTACCCAACCCCAATCCAAAACAATCCCCAATCCGATCCAAAATTACAGGGTTCGGGGATCCCCATCGGGTTCGGATCTTTTTGCCGTCCCTAGTGTTACGAGAGATCCCTTTACGTTGCCGGATGAGATATTCTCCTGTGAAAACATAATTACGATTAGTGTAAAAGTTGATGCTTGGAGGGACAATTTCCTCTGGGTTCCTGTTATCAAATGTGTGTCCCTACAAGTATTGGAATTGCTGAATGTGTGCATAAGTCAAGATGTACTTGATAATCTATTGTCTTCTTGTACCTTACTTGAGAAGATAAACATTGTATTTCGTAATAGGTTGGAGATAATCAAGGTTAGGAGGCTCAGTTGTCTTCGAGAGTTAAAAATAACTTCATCACGAGAAAATTGTAAGTTGGAAATTGATGACGTCCCAAGTCTTTGTTCTTTTGTTTACAAGTCACGGTGTGTCTATAAGAGGGATTATCCAACATTGATGTCAGATTCAATTGGACGCTATGGGGATCTATTGTTGTATCCATGTAAAGCTTTAGCATTTAACTCGGATTCATTTGAAAGCATGAAGCAACTATGTTTAAGCGGTGTGATCATGAACCACACTCTTCTTGACATGATCAACTCAAAATTTCCTTTTCTTGAGAGTTTGACCATTGGCATGGAGTGTTGTTCGGTGTACCGTGTGGACATAACTTGTGTTTCATTGAAGAGACTAATCCTCATGTTGAAGGAAAAAACGAATATTGAGGTACAAGTCCACGCAACAGAATTACTGTCTTTCCATTACAAGGGTACGTCAAGGCCTACTCTCTTGTTTCCAACCGGTGCTCCCCAGAAAGTTGAAATAAAACTGAAGTTGAGAAATTGAATTTATACGCCGTTCTTTATTCAGATGAGGGAAGCACTCAATGTCTCAAGCAAGTTTAACACTAAAATTGTAAACATGAGTAAAGATTGTGCCGTTCTATGTAACATCAACATTACTGATCTCTCTTGTTATTAGTTGCTCTTACAGTCTTACTGTCTCTTACTTATACTCGTGTTTAAGTTGAACTATAGTAGTATAACTAGTTCAATGACCCGTGATTACACGGGTTTTTATTTAGAAATTTTTTGAAAGATCAATATATGACTATATATATACACACACACGTATTACTTGTGCATTACCTGTATATGAACATTAAACTAATAAAACTTATTCAAATAGTTGCAAAGATGGGTGTCCAAACAGTGAGACTTAGGTGTTGATGAGAACATGGAAATTCACAAGCCCAAGTTCCCCATTTAAAATCTTCTAACGTACTCATTAATGAGAACATGGAAATTAGTGTTTTCCTCAAACATTTAGATTTTTGAATGGATATATACAATCGTTTACAGCAAACAAAATTTACAAACATGCCAACACAAAGCCATGTCAATCTCTGGCTCTAACCGAAAAATGGCAAAAAGCCATGTAAAAAAGCACACACATAAGCCACCATTTATCTAACAAAGACATAATGTCACCATCTTTGTGTTATGATCTAAAACAGCTCCAACTGCTGGACAACATCTGCAATAAGAAAATAACATCAAGCAATCTCAAGAGTCAAGGTGAGCAGAGATGTAGAAGTGGTTATTGCAACCCACTTATGTTCCTGGGGTATATTCCTGGGATATTGCAACCCATTTAATCCGTGAGTGTGCAATATAACCCAGATAAACATATCATAAACAAATTAAAATTCCACCCCTATTCCTCTAAGATAGACTGATGATAAGCAATAAATTTACGTACCCTTGAGTACATATGGAGGTGTGTAGAACTCTTGCCAAACATTATGACATGAAGTAAGATCCATATTTAATGATCTTGCAGCAAGATACATGGCTCCAGCAGCAATCTGGTGAGGTTTGAACTGAAGCCAAATCAAACAAAGAAAATTACTCAATTTAGGGATATTATTGAACTTACAAAATCAAACAAAAGAGAAGTAGAGAGCATACTATCTAGCAACCATATGATGATTAAACACACTGTTTGTAGCAATGGTATGATAGTAGCCACAAACTTTGCTGCCATTCTTACAAATTCAGGTTGATCAGGCCAAAATAACTTGTACTCTTCACCCTGGTAAATGCATGAGCAAAATCGAAGTCATAAATTTTAAATGCATGTGGCAACTTCTTGAAACTCAGTTAATATTACAGGACCATCATTTGGTACTCCAGAAAGGCCTCTTACTATTTTTCCATCTTCTAAAGTTGAAAACATCACTTGACTTGTAGCAAACCGGAACCACCTGAATGCAGTCAGGTGTAACGGAAAATTCATCATCATTTATATAAGAAAATGCATAAAGCGGTAACAAACTTTGGTCTAACTTCTATTGGCGCAACCACCATTATTGCACATATGCTCAAACTTAAGTATTCTTGTAAGCTAATCAACAAAAAAAGTAAATTTTGAGTAATCTTGAGTAATCTTGTAAGCTAATCAACAACAAAAGTAACATTGACCACTGAAAATTCTAACAATAATGATGAGACATACCTGTAAAACAAACCATACCATATAAATCTATTTCTATCAGACATTTCATCAAACACCTTTCATACACAAAATTCAAAGACGAAAAGATTATTTAGTTACCTGTGAAAAAATCGATTAATAGAAGAAGAAGATTGAGTTACAACCATAGCTATGAATCAGCGGCGTAAACACGATTAATCGGATTAACATGATTACATATGCCAAAACCAAAAGTAAAACCCAAGATTAGAACAACCAAATGTATAACTCACAAAAAATTGAATGGTAATGACATACCTTGCATTTTTTAAGAAGCTATTTCACTTGAACCTCAGGAACAATGATTATATATCAAAATCCGATTGTATACTCACATTGGGTTTTCCGAAATCAAAATCAGTAGTATCATCATCGTCTTCATCTTTTTAGGTTTCACAATCAGCTTCGTTCTCCAAATGCTGACAAAGATGGGTAGAATTTTTAGATTGCTTAGATAACTGATGAGTTAAATAAACAATCAACAACCTCTTATGTTAAAGAGCAGTGAACCATTCATATTCTAGGAGGGTAATGAAAAGTCTGCAAAATAAATTGATTCAGAGTATTGGGCGGTGCTACGGAGAAAGAGAAGAGGCGTGATATTGGTTTGTGAGAGGAGCCGATCAAATTAAAAGAGTGTAAAATACATTTGAAGCGTGCGCTAATAATAAGTAGTACGGAGTAATAATTAGGGTATCTTGAAATTGGCAATAAAATCAAATCTGATAACAGGTTTAATTTAAATATTAAGGTGAAATAATTTAAAAAAATCAAAATTAGGAGAAAAAAGCTTGCTTCCTAGAGTGTCCACGTCATCAAAACCATTGCCTTAGAAGGGGACAACTCAGCTTAATGACATCATCAATAACTCCCTTTTATTAGATAGGTTAGATGGGTATGTAATTCCTTTAAAAATCTTTTGTAGGATGAAGATAAAGAGTCTTTCTATTGCTAGAGGTGGAAAAATGATAATCTTTTTAATTGATCGGTATGATTCTCCATCGTTAGAAGTTGTAAGTTTTCTGATCTCTGAATCGTGATTATATGATGTTGTTGGTTTAGATCTTCTGTATTTAATAAGATTTTACTGAACACATTTTGTTTTGAATCATAGGCATATAGGAGTTGCGTATAATTGCATTAGACTTTGTTAGCAGGGGATTAGTTATTCATTTAGAGGCAAGGCCTGGTGTTTTGTTCCCAAGGCCCAAGACCGGATCTAACTATGAACTTTAGCCCATTTACAATTACATCCACAAAGTTATCAACTATTAATTAAATTGACATGTTATTTTTGTATTATATTTTGTACAGTTATATGATGATGATTTTACTCATGAAGTAATCGTTTGTTTATTTCGTTCTTTATATAGCATTATAGCTTATGAAGCTGTTTTTCGAATATATTAAATTAACTGAATTTCTATAACTAAAATTGGAAGGAAAAAAATTAACAAATGCTTAATTGAAATTGAGTATTGGCTAAGACAATTTTTAATATTCATAGTTAGATGGAGTCCAAGCAAAACTTGGTATCACCAACGTCTTTAAAAGTTTAAAAACTGTGTATATATTTTATATATGTGTATGTGATTGCTTGTTTTTAATTGCAATTAGCTTTTATTATATCTGAAATTAAAATAACCAAAAGAATAAACTAACCATATCAACACGAATTAATGGTGTTTAATTTTTTAATTGTCGCAATTGAATCACAATTTCACGACTAATTGCCTAAGCAATATAACGAAATGAAGCTCGTCTTACATTATGTATGATGATTACACAATATAGTTGAAGAAAATCATGTAACGTTTCAACACGGCAAAATTTTTACTTAATAGATACGATCAAGTGTTTCTTTAAACATATAAACCTTGAGTTAATGCTCAATAGTTTCTGATATGAATCCTTTGATCGTACATTAGTAAGGTACAGTTTAATTTTTTTTTTAAATAATAAGGAAACACTTGATTATGTCATCGAATATTCAATTAACCAATAGGATTGTATGATTTTATCAAATTGGCTAGAACTAAGGAAAATATGACATCATAAATTACGAATTTAAAAAATTTAAAATAATAATTCAGCAAAATATAATTTTATTAAATTTAGAATTCATACCCGCATCCAATTATAAAGATGTCCTATATTACTTTCTATCAACCCGTAGGACATATATAACGCATAATTTATTTTATTAATAATTAATAATATCTTACGGACTCGTATATACACGAGTTTAAAAGCTAGTAAAGCTAGTATCTATTCTTATATATAAAACAAAGATTTTTTTTTGCTTATGTGTCATCTTTTTAATCATTATATGATGACATGTCTAAAATATAGTTACTCCTAAATTATTATTCAAATTCTAGAGATGCCACATGGCTTTCCATTTTTAATAATTCTATTATTATTATAAATCATTTTAAATAAGGATTAATAATAGTTTAATCCCCACACTTTTATTTTTTTCGTTTTAACCCTTCTAACTTTTGTTTCTAAATGTTTAAACATCATAACTTATAGGTTGACCAAAATTTAATCATTTAAGTTTATTTTGAGTAGGTATGTTTTGCATTGATTAACACAAGAGTCAAGTACACCATTTGTCTCATTGTCATTGTCTCATTAAGTTTATTTCATTAATAATCAAATTTCATTCATGATCAACTATATGTAGACATTTCACGAGTTAAAACATATTGGTAAATTGAAATGTTGAGTTGAGACAACAATGTTAGAAACTATTACATATATGTTGCTTATATTAAAAGGGAAATTAATGAAAATGCCATTTTTTTTCAAAGTATATTTCGTTTTGCCTTTCGGAAAAAAAAATTGAGGATATACCCCATGAAATGGCAAAAGCAAATTTGCTTTTGCCATTTGCGACCAGTTCACTTGATTGAGCCCGATCTAGAGAAAACCATGCCATGGCAAATGACAAATAATTTTTTGTGATTTGCTTTTTACCTATGCACGGGATCGTTTTGCGATGGCACTGTCCGTGCTCGAGAAAACCATGCCATGGCAAATCGCAAATATTTTTTTGCGATTTGCCATTTGCCATGGCATGGTTTTCTCGAGCACGGACAGGAATCACGTGCCATCGCAAAACGATCCCGTGCATAGGTAAATGGCAAATCGCAAAAAATTATTTGCCATTTGCCATGGCATGGTTTTCTCGAGTACGGACAGTGCCATCGCAAAACGATCCCGTGCATAGGTAAATGGCAAATCGCAAAAAATTATTTGCCATTTGCCATGGCATGGTTTTCTCGAGATCGGGCTCAGTCAAGTGAACTAGTCGCAAATGGCAAAAAGGGAATGGCAAAAGCAAATTTGCTTTTGCCATTTCATAGGGTATATCCTCAAATTTTTTTTTAGAAGGGCAAAACGAAATAGTTTTGAAAAAAAAAGGGCATTTTTTTTAATTTCCCATATTAAAATTGTATAACATTTCTAATTGTAATATTTTACGTTAGCATTTGTGAACATTTTGTATATGTTTCTCATGTTGTTACTCACAAAAACTTTGAAGTTTTTATTCGCATATGTTTAGGTTGTTGTATACTCCGTACTAATTTTTTATTTTCAATGATAAATTTATAGTTTTCAATTACAATATTGACATTGTTAAAAAATTTCATAATATATAATAGTTTTTCATACATTACCGTACGATCACGGGCTCAAAGACCTACAATTTTTTACGAATACATGTAATACTTATTATTTATCTTTCTACAATTCATCGTGGTTTATTTGGCTCCATATATTAATTTTGACAATTAATTATAATAGTTTGATTACTTTATTATATAGTTTGATTTATGTTATTATTTATTTTCAATTCTCAATGACAATTGCACCTTTTAAGTTAACAACACTAATTCATTGAACTACTTATAAATAAACATATAATTATATTTTTTAACGACCGTGCATCGCACGGGCTAAAAACCTAGTTAATATATGTAAGTGAGAACGTGCAAGATTTTATTATTTGAACCAACTAATAATTTCCTTTTAGAAAAAATATAAAAAACAATGACTAATATGCATATCCATACAAGAAAATGGTAATTATATGTATTTAATAGTTTATTGGAGCGTTTTAATTGAGAAAATAAACAGACTAATCATATAGGATAGTAAATAAATCGTATAGATGATAACTAGACATCAAACCCGTGTATACACACGGGCTATTGAATATGAATTTGATTTCTATAATTACGCGAATGTGTACGATAAAATTCTATTTCGTAAAAGTTAAAAAAGATATGCAATAAAGTTCAAAAGTCCTTAAACGAAAGTAGTATAATAGATTGATTGCGTATATTAATTAATAATTGTAATAAAATACAAGAATTAAGATTAAGATTAAGATTAAGATTATATTTATTTATTACATTACTTATTTAAAGTTAAAATCCTCCTTATGCAAGTCTTCTAATGAAATTAGGAACCTAAAATAATAATAATTATATTGATTAATATAAAAAAATATATTTCAATACAAAATATGTATTTATGACATCAACTCATCCTAAATTTTAGCTAATTGGATAAAATTAAAGAATTTAATTGGTTAATTGGGATTTTGATGATGTCATCATCCGCTTCCTATATATAATTTAAGATTATAAAAATTAATAATGATTTCTTTTTTCTTTTTCTTTTTTTAGCAAAGTTTAATAATGATTTCTTGTATTGAGAAATTACTTAGAGCTCGTGTATAACTGTATATAAATGGTATCCTTGGTATACCCCAACTCCAAGTATACTATAGTATAAAGTATATTCTCGCCTATAAATACATCTTCTCGTGAATTGTAACACTGAGAAGTTCAATTCGATCGTATATTTGAAGGTAACTGCTTATGCTTATTACGTAATTAAACTTTTACTTTATGATTCGATGAAATCCTTTGTTTAGGCTTATATGCTTTCGAGTAGACTAGGAGATGGAACTTTTTTATTATTAACTAGCACAGTGCCCGCGCAAAGCAACGGGTGCACTTTTCTTACTTAATGTACATTTTAATAAGTTGGATTAAAAATACTTTACTGAAGCCCGGAGTAGAATAACTATGGTCGGTATATTGTTACGAGTTGTTCTACATCGGGTTCACGACAAAAAAGTCATTTTTTTAAGTAGTGTTGTTATTTATATTTGCAAAAACGTATGTTGTGAAGTTGTGGTAATAAGTTGTGTTTCACCCATAAAGTGTCATTTTGTACTACTTAATTAGTTGATATATTGAAATTATATTTTGTTCAAATAATATGAACTAGTTTAGGACCCGTGAATTTCGCGGAATCGTCCATGAAAAAAATATATGTCGCTTTATATGTATGTACGTCCTGACTAAATTACATTATCAATGTACGTTAACGGTCAATTAGTTACGAATTATAGCGGGTTTGGATGCGATTTGGGTACAATTTTTTTATGTCGCGGGTATGTGTATGATGATGGGTTTTGGTAATAACAGCAAAATAACTTGTACGCGTAGCCAAAGCCATTTACCCATATTCATACCCACATAATTGTTATTATTAGTTTGAGTTTTAAATAATATGTATTTATTATTATATATAAGAAGATAATGTACATATTAACTGGTGAACCTTATACCATACGCTTTTATATTTGAATTTCATGATTATTACATTTTAATCTTGTATGATATGAAAACATGAAATTGTTTGCTATTTTGAATGTACCGAAACTTTTAATAAGTTAATTAAATAGTTGAATTGTTAGCTTAAAATTTTCAAATCTTGAATATACTATAGTTTATAGTATTTTGGTTTCGTTTTTTTGCCGTGTTTCAAATTTGTATCGTATTTTCATCAACTATACATTTTTTTGTTCGGCCAAAGTTACGTATATGAGGATAACCGAAACCGTGAATAAATACCGAAAAACCGATGGGTAATCCTAATTGGGTACCAAGCAGGCGTTGGGCCGGGTATGTGTTCGAATAATCTAAACGGGTATGGGTACATATACAATAAAACCCGCTCGAATCCGACCCGTTGGCATCCCTAATCCAAGTTGGAACTTAGAAATTGATAAAAGAATTAAAAAATAAAAGGAAATTGTATAAGAATTTAGATCACTGGGAAATGGAATGAAGCTATGAATTTTATGGAATTGAAAAATTACATATTTGAGCTTTGTTTAGGAAAAAATAAAAAAGATTGTATGAATAGTTTGAATTATTGAAAAATAATGAGGTAGTTATTACACTAAATTGTTCATAAAATATTTGGAGGAGCGATCTAGAATTAAGAAAAAAAATAAAAGGTTTATATTGTAAATATATAAGGGTGTATATTGTAAATATAGAAGGGCATATTAGTCTTTAATGATATAAAAAATATGATTAAGTATGTCATTATTTTTATTAATTGTTAGATCTTTATTGTTGATCTTCATCTAATGGCTATTATTCTTCAATGATTTTTCTTTTAATATATAAGATAGAAGATTGATGTTGACATTTCCAATTTAATTGTTACAACCATTGAAATAGAGTTAAGAAAAAATTGATTATAATCGTGTACCATTTCTAATGGGCCCTAAAAACACACTCAGGCAGCATGTTTACAGGAAGGTAATACAGGAAAGATCATTGACAGGAACACATGGCCAGCAGGCAGCTTGGTCATCAGGAAGGCCCATTAATGTAAGCCCAACAAACAGGCGCAAGCCCACCAAACTAGGGTTCATGTCCCCTGACAGGGGACAAGATTATAACGGATTCCACCTACGTTAGTGGTGGTCTCCTCAGGAGCCGACAAGGGTTTCCTACCAGCTATATCATTGGTCCACGTCATCACTGGGGACACAATAGCAGGAGGTGCCATTTACAGTCGTACGATCAATGTTACTCAGATCGTGAGTACACCGTACGATGAACAGTACCTTCCAGATCATGACTCAACCGTACGATCAATATTTCTAAGATCGTGAGTACACCGTACGATGAACGGTACCACCAAGATGGTATTTCAGCCGTACGATCAAAACCATGAGATACCGACACGTGGCAAAACTTGCCCACCAAGGTGATTAGAGAAGGCTATAAATACAAGGACTTGGGCATTATTCATGCTCTAACACCTCCAAATACACCTTCATCTTCATCTAAAAACCCTAATCACCAAGAGGAGATTACTATTCATCTCCTCGCCACTTCCGATTCCTACCACCCTTAGTTTTATACGACACACTCTAACGGGTCCTTACGTAAGTCGCCGAGAGTAACGAGTCGGATCCATTCTCATTGCACTCAGGTATATTTATGCCTGATCAAATGGCGCCATCCATTTATTGAAACCCTAGATCTATTATTGAGCTAGTATTACTTTCTCTAACTGTTTGTATATACATCACTCAGTGATAAATAACATGGCGACAAACACTGGTCTCACACCAACGGCCGGTGAAAACATGATGCATTTCACCGTCCAAAACACACAAAAGCCAATGGACACTTCTGGGGAGATGGCTGCATGGAATCACCGGCAAGTGCTAGAGCAAGCACGCCGGCAACTGGCTTTTACAACACCAGGGGGCAAACATCACAGCAGCAGGGGCCAATACCAACGGCTGGGCAACAACCCTTTGTGGGAATAGGATCTCAGTCCTTCCCACAAACTCAGTCAAGTGTTGGTCAACAATCAGCCTAACTGAATTTTCAACAGGCGTTCCAGCGGCCGCTTGTGCAAACATTTCCACAGTTTCCCCAGCAAAACATTCAACAGACATCTCAACAGCCGTTTGCGCAAACTTTTCAACAACCATTTGTGCAAAGTTTTCAACAACCATTTGCGCAAACTTTTCAGCAACCTTTTGCGCAAACCTTCCAACAGCCCTTCACACAAAATTTTCAACAACAATCACAACAGTTCCCCACATCACAGCAACATTTTCAGGCACCATTTTAGCACGGAACTTTTCCCACGCAAACAAACCCCTCACAACATACGACACCGGCACAAAAATCCGTGCAGGAGACAGCTAATGCTTTGGGGCAACTATTGGCACAGCTGATGCAACCTCCTGTAATACCACCGACTCCCCCACCATTACCACCAATGTTGGCAAATCTTCTAGCAGTTATGCAGGGAAAAACACCACAGCCGCAAAGTGTAATCCCTGATTCAAACACTTAATTCCACCCAGCTATCGCCAGTGTACCACTCCCCCTGGGGGTAACGGTCCCTGCTACTCTGGGGACCTATGATGGAACCACAGACCCTGAAGATTTTATCCAGTCATTTCATCATGCTATCAAAACATAACACTGGGAGGACGCAGTTGCTTGCCAAATGTTCCCTTCGGTCCTCAGGTCATATGCTAAGTCATGGTTTTGGGATTTACCAGAAAGAAGCATTACCTGTTTCAATGACATCAGGCGAAAGTTTGTAAGCCACTTCCACCAGAAGAAGAAACAGGTTAGATCACACGTCGAAGCACACATGATAAAACAGCATCCTCATGAGTCCCTGGAAGACTTCATTGACAGGTATACTGATGAATGTTTAAAAATCCCAGGACTGCCAGAAAGCCAACAGGTGTCAGGTTTTATATCCTGCCTGGATGATAATCGGTTCCAGGCACTGGTGGATAGATTCATCGGGGAGACACCGCTAACCTTTGCAGCACAAGTATCTCAAATCAGGGACTATATCAGAGCAATGGAAAAACGCCAATTAAACCGAAGAAATAAGCAGGCTGTCAACAATTCCAGGAGCGATCAGAGATACCAACCTTATCAAGGGCGTGGTAAAAGTCAGCAGGGGGTAAATTCAGCAAAGGAAACAGATTCCAACTTTACAACAAGCACGGAGAAAAAGACATGGTCGTCGCCTCTCTGTCAAAAACTCCACATGAAATACTAGCCACTGAGCCTGTTGCTAAGGGATTCAAAAAGCCACATCCCATGGTTTCCAAAGCAAAAGATAATGGCAAGTATTGCAAATTCCACAAGGAAGGAGAACATGACACGAACGAATGTAGGGAGCTCAAGGCTCAGATATATAAGGCAATTAAAGATGGCAAATTGGAGAACTTGGCCCAAGGAGCCAGGGACTTCCAACAGGCCGAATCTAAAAAAGGCAAAGCTACAGCTGAACTACCAAAACCAGATGCAGTAATACTCATGATCAGTCCCCTGGCCCAAGACAAAAATGAAAGATAGATCGAGTAGAATTATGGGAGTTACATGAGATAAGTTTCCCAGCCATCCACAGAGTAAACCCGTCCGTTGACCCACTGGTAATTGCAGCAAGGATTGCAAATTTTCAGGTTGGCAGGGTGTACTTAGACAGTGGCAGTTACACAGAAATTATGTATGAACATTGCTTTGAGCAATTACCAAAAAATGTCAAAAGTAGTAGAGAGGAGTTCTTGCAACCACTAGTTGGTTTTTCAGGAGAAACAAATTGGCCGCTGGGGAAGATCAGGCTCGAAGTCACCTTGAGAACTTACCCACGTTACAGGACAACCACACTAGACTATGTGATTGTCCGCTCTCCATCCAAGTACAATGTCATACTAGGAAGAACAGCTATGCTTCAGTTCGGAGCAATAACTTCAACGGTTCATGGTATGGTGCGTTTCTCAACACCAGAAGGAATAGCAACTGTTCATGCTGACAGGATATTGCAAATCGAGTGTTCACAAGTAAACCAAACACCAGCAACAAATAATTCAACGCAACTAGACAGTGAGCAAGAAGAGATTGTGATAAATCAGGAGTTCCCTGATCAAACGGTCAACATTGGCAAGAAACTTCCCTCCAGGGTCAAACAACAGTTAAAAGCATTGTTGATTGAAAATCAGGACGTGTTTGCTTTTTAACCGGCAGATATGATAGGGGTACCAAGAAGCATCGCTGAACACTCCCTGAATGTGAAACCCTCAATCACACCATCAAGACAAAAGAAACGAGGAATGGCACCAGAAAGATGTGCGTTCCTGCAAAAAGAAGTAGAAGATTTGGTTGCCGCTGGTATCCTCAGGGAAGTTAAATATCAAACATGGGTAGCAAACCCAGTCATGGTAAAGAAACCCAATGGCTCATGGAGGATGTGTGTCGATTACTATGATTTAAACAAAGCTTGCCCAAAAGATAATTACCCGCTGCCTGAAATAGATTGGAAAGTCGAATCCCTAGCATGATACAAGCTAAAATGCTTCCTAGACGCTTATAAGGGCTATTATCAAATACAAATGGCTGAACATGACGAAGATAAAACGGCTTTTCACACCAATCAGGGTATCTTTTGCTACAAGAAAATGCCCTTCGGTCTCAAAAATGCAGGAGCAACTTACCAGCATGTCATTGACTCAGCTTTCAGACACCAGATATGTGACACCCCCAAATTTGATGATTTGCGGAAGCTCGGTTTGGGTGTCACTAATCAATATACAAAGCACATAAGATATAATGAACGACTACTATATGCGTCGTTTTGGACTTGTATTGATAAAACAAAAGTTTACATCAAAATATTGTTTACATTAGCTCAGCCTGAAATTGAGAGATTTAAATACATAATTAATCTATACAAAATATAATAATGCAGCTAAATCTCTGATTGTTTGCATGATGACTCGAGCTAATTGATCCTTACTTGAGCAGTCCAACCTACTGCTGGTCACCTGTGATACATGCTAAAATTGGTCAGCGAAACGCTGGTGAGCTCACAGGTTTGTATGTCAACACATATATTTGTATGAACCGCAAGATTTAATAATTGAATTTAAAATGCAATTAAGCAAAATAAAAGTTATACAGCCATGAGCACATAGTCTGAGCTTAACTTGAGCGCTAGGTCCAATTAAGGAAACCTAACTAGTTTTGCCTCCTACGAGTGTCTAATCCACACTCGTCTTCCCAAATGCTAATACATCCGATTGACCGGTTAGTGCGTGCTAACCCGGATGAGGATTGTCAATCCCATATGATATCATATACTAACATTCACGCTAAAATATTAGAGACTATGCTATAGAGGACTTTAAATTGATTAGCTTGAAACTCATGTAGTATTCGATAGTTTGTACTTGTGTTCTACTTGTAAAACAAAATGAGCAGTAATATCACACCCCTAGTTGTAAAATAGTGAAAATGGGGCAATGAAACTCACCTGAGTCTTGAAGTGTTTAATTTAATAAACTTGAAGTAATTAACTGTGAATTGATGTCCAAAGACTTGAAACCTGAATGTGTTCACGACACTTGATTGTTATTAATTGTACCGGTATCTCGAAAGACTACCTTTGTAGTTGTTATACAACTATATATATATGTCCAAATTACTACGATTCGGTTGATTGTTTTGTTACAAGTTACTACGACTTGTTTGGTTGAATTGACACAAGTTACAACGACTTGTTTGAATTTGAAGTATGTTTTGAAAACGCGTACGGCCCGTTGGTGATTCTTTGTAATAATAATCTCATCATTAAATTTTTGGTCTCGAAACATTATACTTGAATAGTATGTTTCAATGTGTTTTAGAAGTCGTATCGCACGAGTATTTGAAATTGTGCAAGTTCAACACTTGGTGAGAAATGTGTTTACGGAATCTAAGTACGGGGGTCCGGGGGCAGCGCCCCTGGTAGCGGGGTCCAAGGGGCGTCAGCCCCTGGCGGGGTCCAAGGGGCAGAGCCCCTGGCTGGGGTCGAGCTGCCAGGTCAGCTTGGAAAATTTTTTATTTCTACTATATTGCTTTAAGGAAAAACGCATCTGGACTTGAATTTGGGTGAAATCAAGTGATAAAATTTTGGTCTCGACACTTAGTAAAAAGTTGTAAATATTCTGTTTTATGCGACACAATATGCGACATAATAATTATTTATGCGACACAAGGGTTGTGTCGCATAGAAGTGCGACACAATACCTATACGACACAAGGGTTGTGTCGCATAGGTTCGGAATGCTAAATCAATAGCGACATAGTGATTGTGTCGTATGGAGTTTGCGACATAGTGGTTGTGTCGCAGGACTTGCGACACTAATTATCGGGTACGACACAAGGTGCGACACAGAGGCTTTTATACGACACAAGTGCCAAAATACGACACAACATGCGACACAAGGCTTGTGTCGCATGGAAGAACATCAGCCCAGAAAGTCCGGCTGTTTAGATTTTTCCGGCCAAAAACCCATTTAAAACCCGTTTTTAAGCTATGAAATCGTATTCTATGCTTAGTAATGGACATATATAAGTTATATAAACACTAACAAGTGAAAAATACTAAGAATCGAAAGATTTCGGGATTTTGTCGGAAACTTACAAAGTGCCGAAATGAAAATCTGGAAAGGTAGCGTTGTAGATCGTCGCGAGGTGGTCGTGAATCTCTAAAAATATTGATGATACGAGTGCGTTTGATAGTAGTATTTTACGATTTTAATGGTGATGATAATGATGGTGGTGATGAACTTAGAGAGAAAAGAAAGAAAGAGAGAGAAAGAGAAAAGAAAGAATGAAAAGAAAGAAAAAGAATGGGAGGTGATTAAGGTGGAATCCCCACCTTTTTCAGTCTGTACACTGTGCCCCGTGCGGTGTTCGTTTTTCCGATTATTTAAACGTTAATTATTTATTTTAGTTAACTTCAAATATACTTTTTGAAATGTAACTAATTACCCAAAATTTTTGGTTGAAGTATTTTATAAAATACCTTGTGTCTACGTTATAAAATATAACTTCTTTTTGTTTTGTCGGTTGGTCGGATTTTTGTAGAGTTCGGTAATGTTTTAAACAGAAAGTATGTTTTTATTATATTATCGACATAATATAAAGTAGTTATTTGTGAAATTACATTATTCCACATAATTAATAATTGCATCACCAACGTCCGTATTTAAATGAATCGAAATGCATTCGATTTGAAACTTGTACGATTTAAACAAACCGCATAATTGTGAAGATATATATTCAACAATATATATAATAATTGATACATTAATTAGCCTAACACAGAACAAATACATGTATTAATACTTGATTAGGCACTAAATTCTAGTCCTAAATTGACGGGTGTCACAAGATAGGCAGGAATGTAGAAGCCTACATCGATGACTTGGTAATCAAAAGCAAAACATAAGCTAACATGTTGGAAGATATTTCAGAAACATTCGCTACACTCAGAGGCATCAATATGAAGCTCAATCCTTCTAAGTGCTCTTTCGGAATGGAGGAAGGCACATTTCTTGGGCACGTAATAACCACAGGGGGTTTTCAGGCTAATCCAGAAAAAGTTCAGGCGGTAACTAGAATGCCGTCCCCAAAAACCAAACAGGAAGTTCAAAGCCTGTCAGGAAAGATAGCCGCCCTAACTCGTTTTCTATCCAAAGCTGCAGGACGCTCCCTGCCGTTCTTCGCGACGTTAAAAGGTGTTAAAGGTAAAAATGATTTTCAATGGACCGATCAGGCAGAAAAGGCATTCCAGGAAATGAAAGAATTTATGGCAAAACTACCAACTCTCACCGCACCAATCCCAGGAGAAGCACTAACTCTGTACCTGGCAGCATCTGAATCCGCTGTAAGCTCAGTACTAATAGCAGAACAAAACAAGGTACAAATGCATGTATACTTTGTTAGCAAAGCCCTGCAGCCAGCAGAGCTGAACTATTCACCCATCGAGAAGCTCATCTTGGCCTTAGTTCAATCTGCACGACGCCTGCGCAGATATTTCCAAGCACATAAAATAATAGTGCTCACTGATCAGCCAATTAAACAGGTGCTACAAAAGCCTGAGAAGTCGGGAAGGTTAGCCAAGTGGGCAATAGAGTTAGGGGAACATGAAATCGAATTTTGTCCTAGAAATGCGGTAAAAGGTCAAATCATGGCAGATTTTTTGGCCGAGTTGCCAGGAGAGTGTGAAGGCAAGACCTCACTGACCACCAGCAGTCCTGTCAGGGAAACCTGGGAACTCTATACTGATGGTGCAGCGAGCTCTGGGGGGTCAGGAGCAGGGCTGATACTTACAAGTCCAGCAGGGGAAGAACACACCTACGCCCTGAGGTTTGATTTCCCAGTAACTAACAATGAAGCCAAATACGAAGCTGTGATTGCAGGACTAAAGATAGCTGATCAAATGGACATTACGTCCATCCAAGTGTTTGTTGATTCGCAATTGGTAGCTAACCAAGTTAATGGAAGCTTTGAAGCAAAAGAACCGGCAATGAAAGAATACTTGGAAATAGCCCAAGGGATGACAAAAAAGTTCAAACAGTTCAAAATTGATCAAGTACCAAGAAGCCAAAAAAAAAAAGCTGATGTACTAAGCAAGTTGGCATCCCTGACGTTTGCCCACCTAACAAAAGAAGTATTGGTAGAAGTCCTGAAGCAAAAGTCAATTGACAGGGATAATGAGGTGAATCCCATTGAAGAGACAGAAGACAACTGGATGACCCCGATCAGGGAGTATCTCCTGTATGGAAAACTCCCTGATGATAGGTTCCTCGCAAGAAAGATCACGGTCAAATTTCCAATGTACACTATCGAGAAAGGTGAACTCCTCAGGAAGTCATTCTTGGGGCCCAATCTCAGGTGTGCAGGTCCAAAACAGGCGGAGATGTTAATCAGGGAGGTGCATGAGGGATCATGTGGCTTACACTCTGGCCCACGGGCAATCACTGGAAAGATAATGAGGCATGGCTACTTCTGGCCAACCATGCACCAGGATACCTTAGCTGTGGTGAGAAAATGTCAATCCTGTCAAATTCATGCCCCAATATCAAGAACCCTAAAGCACGACCTCATCCCTGTCACATCCCCATGGCCATTTTACAAATGGGGGATTGACATTGTGGGTCATTTCCCTCCTGCTACAGGTGGAGTTAAGTTCATTGTGGTGGCCGTCGATTACTTTACCAAGTGGGTAGAAGCTAAACCGATAGCTCAGATATCCGGGAAGAAAATGGTTAATTTCATTTGGGAAAACATAGTATGTAGATTTGGGATTCCTCATGAGATCGTCAGTGACAACGGAACACAATTCGCCTCAGATCCTTTCAAATCATGGTGTAGTGAATTGTCAATTAAACAGACCTTCACCTCTGTTGCTCACCCTCAGGCGAATGGGCAGGTGGAAGTCACAAACAGAGACATTGTTGCTGGGATCAAAGCAAGGCTGGGTAAATCTTGAATAGGGTGGGTCGATGAGCTTCCGAATGTGTTATGGGCCCACCGCACAATGCCAAAAAAGAACAGTACCTGGGTAACACCCTTCAGCCTTATCTATGGAACTGAATCGATCATTCCTGCAGAAATAAGCGTACCAACAGAAAGAGTCCTGCAATTCGAAGAGGAAGCGAATGTGGCAATGCTCAGGGAGAACCTAAACTTCGTTAAAGAAGGTAGGGAAATGGCAGCTATTCAAGAAGCCCGAAACAAGCATAAGATGGCAAGATACTACAACCGGAGGGTTAAAGCATGTGACTATGTTTGGAGGAAGAATGAAGCTTTCAGGACTGAAGATATAGGGAAGCTTGGACCAAACTGGGAAGGACCTTACCTAGTAGCTGAAACCCACGACAACGGAGCTTACTCCCTGGCTCACCTGGATGGTACCCCTGTTCCTCGCACTTGGCATGCAACCAACTTGAAGAAATGTTATATTTAAATTACTACTTGTAAGCCCATGAGGGATTGATCACCCCTCCTGACAGGCACGTTTTGTTGAATCGCTTTCCCTTTCAATAAAATCAAGTTGTTGATGCCAATTTATTACTTCATATACAATTACCATAAATGTGTCAAGGACGCATCCTGTAAAAGGGTGTGTCATATGCACAAGGCCAACTCATTGGCCGGAATTACGCGATGTAGTTCCGCAATGCCCCACTCCCTGCACTTGGCTGACAGAATCACCTGAAATAGCAGATAGGAGTGGCGGCCCTACCACAGTGGAAGGTGTATTCTAGCCCTATCCCTGGCAGAGATTCACCTCAACCAATAGGTTGGCAAAGTGTTTAATCAGACCAAGGCAGGAATGACACAAGCATCCACCAATAGGCTTGCTATGTAACATCCTCAAATTGGGCCTAGGAGTAATAGGTATTCCTGTAAATTTAAATGCGATTTAATTTGTTATATGTATTGTGATAATTGAAAATAATAGGTCAAACAGTTATATGACTTTTTGTGAATAGTAAATCATTAACTGTTTTAAATTTATTTAGTTGACGGTAAAATAAAATTGTATTTTCCCGCAAATGGTTTTTAAGTTCCAAACAATAATAAATACGGGGAATGAAAATTAACATTATATGGTATATTATATGGGAGGGTCGGTTTTACCTCCCACATATGCATACATACATACGATTTACATATACACACACACACATCTAAACCTTAATCAAAAACATGAAGAAATCATCAATTGGAGCTTCCAAACATGAATTCAAGCTTCTATAATCATCAAGATCAAGGTATAATCTTGTGTTCTTCATTTTCTAAAACCTAGAAATTAGGGGTTTTAGTGTTCTTGAGCAAAATCCGAATTTAGGGTTTCAAAAGTGTAAATTGATGTTAGTTAAGCTTCAATAACAAGTACTAATCATTCTAGCATCATCTTAATCATGTTATATGTGTTAATTTCGTGTTTGAGATAACCCTAGAAATTGGGGGTTTTGAGTAATTGCTTAATTGGTAGGATGTTCATGAAATAGAAGCTTGGAATGATGATAAAATTGTTAGTTGATGTTTAAATGATGATTAAAATCTAAGCCTAACCTTGAAATGAAGAAAATGATATATGATCACTAATAAAGGTTATGTGTTTAGTTGATAATTCAAGAATTGGAGCTTCTATGTTTAGAATAATGATGTATGATTGATAAGTGTTGATTAAAGATGATGATTTACATTGATTATGCTAAGGGTTGTGAAATTGGTTAAGTGTTCATGAGAATTTTGATGATCATGATGAGTTTGATGGTCTATATGAAGAAAGTAGTATGATTACTAATTAGAACACTTAATTGGTTATTAAAGAGGATGGTGTGAAATTAGTTGGTTAAGTATTCATAGGATCAAATATTGATGTTTTGATGGATAATTGATGTTGAAGGGTATTAATCTTGTTAATGATTTTATTATATTGGTTAACAATGATTATGATGGATGACGGTGATTAGGTGAACATAATAGTCGTAAAGTTGATTTATGATAATTAAAGTAGCTTAACATGATGATGTGATCTTAATGATTACGGAATTTTGATGTTAATAAGATTATTCATAACCTTGAAATGATGAACGTTGAATTAATACAAGTTAGTGATAAGTTGTCGATGTAATTACAATAGTATGATATTATATAAATATTGAGGCAAGTGCCAAATGACTAACTTGTGTTGTGTTATTGTATTCTCAGATGTGGAGAAGACTCAGTGACATTAGACTACTGAGTGGATGACTATGATTGTCGGTGAGTGGATCTTGGACTTTCAGTCTAAGTTAGTTGTAACAACATGGTTACAACGGGTAAACTTAGTTTATTGCAATGATTGCTTTAATATTATATTTGCATGTTGGCTAAACCTTAATTGATTATTGGCGTCCATTGTGCTATGATAGTTGTGGACTATTTGATTTGGTGAGGGTCAACTAATGTGTTGGGTTTGGATACTATTACTAGGACTTCGCAAGTGCCTTGTACATGTGTTGGACACTGAAATTGCGTCGTGTGTAGTAATAGTACCAAACTATCGGTTTGACCTCTGATTTGGCCGTCAGTTGGTTTTAAGTGTTACTCGGGGAACCATCCGCGGCATGAGGGTACCTCAAGGACCACCGATCCTTCTATGTTGCTTGTGCATTGCTTGGTTATAGGCATGTGTTAAGCTGAGTTAGATTGATAGCTTGGGATCTATTCACTTAGCTTCGTGCTAACCCCTCATTACTTCTTGCAGGTTTACTTCTGTATGTGGGTGGGCAAGAAGTACATATGGAATGGAATGTTTGACAGGCTCACTCTGAAATGGATAATACGTTAATGATTTAACAACACATTGGGATTTCTATAACACCTAAACTTAATGTGTGTAATGATTAGAATAATCTAGTTTTAAAGGTTTGTATGTAAGTGGATTGCTATTTGAAATGTATGTATGCAATCCACTGGTTTCTATTAATCATGCGCTTCCGATATGTTTAAAAAAAAAAAAAATGTCCTTGTATTTAGCGGGTGTTATAAATTGGTATCAGAGCATAGGTTTGGGTGAATTGGACATTGGTTATGTTCAATCCCAAATCTATATGATGTGTCAAGTCAAACATTCCAGGGATGGGGTTTAGTAATTGTATGAAAATGTGGTTATTGAATATGTACTAACCTATAACAAGTTCCAAGATTGTTGTTTTGGATGCAGAGACGGAGGAACATGAGGAACCGTCTGGTATTCTCAATGATTCCTCAATACTCGTGGGCCTAGATGTGCCAAGTAATTTCTGATAAGCTTGATGAATTTTAATAAGCTTTGACTGTTTGCTTTACTATGATATGATTGTTAGTAGAGTAAATTAAATTATTGTTGAATATCGCTTGTTAATAAGTTGATAAATGCAAGGTGTGATTATAGATCCTTGCCAGGGAATTATTTGATAAATGATAAACTGAATTGATGTGACTTGATATGATGAAATTAATGGGATGTTGGTATTCTCCATTAATAGGTTTCGAGTCGTGTTGTTATGTGAATTAGAAAGAGTCTAGTTGTTAGAATATGTGTTTTGACTTGGTAAAGTGAAGTTGAATGTGACTATATTTTGATGTGTTTAGCATTGATCATAATTGGGTTGAATTATGATCTTTGTATTGAAAGTGTTAAGATAGAAAATCAAAGTGGTCAACGAGTCCAAATGTGTGTTGACAAGTTGTGAAAAGTTAAAGTGATTATGAATTTGGAAAATTTGTTGAAATTGATTTAAAAATGATGATTTTAATGTGAATTGGTGTTTTAGAGTTATAGCATAATACCAATATTGAAAATGGTTTTGTTTGACTTGGAATAGTCAAGAAAGTGTGAATTGACTGTTTGAATAGTGGTTATATGGGTTGAAACCCAAATGGGTTGTTAAAGTACCCAAATGGGTCGGTTATTGGTCAAATGGTTAAAATGCATGTGGGTTCTAAAATAATGAATGTTAAAGTGACTTTAAGTCATAAGTATAGTAACAAAGTGCGTGAAAGTGTTTTGGATAGTCAATGTGGTTGTTTGGTAAAATTTACCCATTTGAACCCCTAAACGGGTCAATGAGTTAAAACATGATAGGACAAGTATATGAGGGTGTTGAAAGTGCCCACACGTCACAAATATATGTAGAAACATGTTGGCAAAGGGTGGAACCCTGAATGTATGCCGTTTGGAATATAGCGTGTCAACCAAAATGGTCCAAAATGGCCTAAAATTGGTTATATGTCCGTTTTCTCGTAAAACGTGTAATTTGAAAAAGTGGAAAAATGGAAAGTTGCATTTTGATTATATGAGGGTGCCTGCGAAATTTCAGAGTCTAACTCTTTACGGTTTAGGAGATATGCGCGTTTGAGTTTCGTATTTTTGCACTAAAATTGCAGACTTGTTACTGCAGGTTGAATCCGGACGGATTCCCTTGAATCCGGACGGATTCCCATGAATCCGGACGGATTCCTTGACCGGATTCCTTAAAAATGGTTCTGTCCCAAAACTTGGCCTTGAATACGGCGGATTCCCCGGAATCCGGGCGTATTCCCTTCAATCCGGGCGGATTCCCCAGAATCCGGCGGATTCCGCTCTTATTGAGACATTTCTTGTGTTATGTGTTATATTAAGTGAGTTTAATATGAAAATTCGTAAATTTCGACGTTCGACGTAACGTTGGTCGTAGAATTTCCGTTATGAAATTTCGGTGTCCGATTAAGATGAAATTTACATGTCCACTCAAAAACGGGTCAACGGTCAAAGCTCATCGCTTTGCCATGAGCCCTGTCAGTTTTCGGCACTTCGGGGTCGTTTAGGGCCCGAAAATCGCGTTTTAGTGTTTTTCGGACATTATTTCGGACTTTTAGCTTATGATTTGTTGTGGGCTTTTGTTTCTTTGAGCCCAGGGATCATTCCTGTGACTATATGCAATATTAAAAGTTGTTTTAAGAGGCCTATATGGTTCTTTGTGTAGGAGTTGTTTGTAGACAGTTTATTTAACTGCATAGTATACCAGTAAGGGTATGGTTGCTTGTTCCTTGTTAGGGTAAATAGATATTGATTATGTGAATCATGTTATATGAATTATTTGAAATAAAATAAAGTAAATGAATCATGTGAAATATTAGAAATTGATTGAAGTGAGCATTTTAAGAATTGTGAGTTAAGTACATGAGCTTGTATCTATATGATAATCGAACAGGAAATGCACAATTGTAACTAAACTGAAGAAGTATATATTGATGACAATATGTTAAGAATTTCACATAATAGTGATAATATAGTTAGTATTAAACCTTATGAATGCACTATTAGTATTAATTGCTATACTAGTGCTTGAAATTGTGCTATGTACTAAAAGTATTGATGGAGGTGGTTGTGTTAGACATTACACCTGTGTTAATGAGATGGTGAAAAAAAAAAAAATGGTGTTAAATGTCTGTGTTGATTATATCCACCTGACTATATGATTAGTCTTACATTCCAAGGAATATGTGGAATAGGTAACAAGTTAATATCTGATTTTGTACTTGTTGTTAAAGTGATATCATTGTTAATGATATATATGAAATTAAAAATTAATCACTTTGAAGATTAACGGTATGAAGTGACCTGAGAATGAAGTGTGAATGACATAATATGACGACGTCTGGCCAACGCATTTGTATTATGCCATTTCACATGGAGTTGTTGAGGTTATTAAGTACCCAATGAAGCTAAATGATTTTAAAATAACGGATGATATAGGTTGATCTGCGGTTATGAAATAGTTATTGATTGACTAAAATTGAGGTAGTAGTAAACTACTAAAACCATTGATTAATGTGATATCATTATAAAGGAAGAATTTTGGACTGTTTCTAGTACTTGTTAAAACGTATGAGTGGTTATTCGGTGATGATAATTAAAGCTTGGTAAAGACTACCATGGTTGGATAGCCTATTGTAGGGAAAAAGTAAAATAGTCAGGAAAATAAGAGTTTACTTGTTGGATTGATAATCTTATTATAATTATGTGCGAATTACGTATAATCTTTCGTATTTTTGCTTATCTAATGACTAGATAAAGTAGTAAATTGTAATTTGAAAAGTTATGTGATGAGAAAAGTTAAGTAGAGGTCGGCTAAATTGGATTAAATATGTGAATATTGTTGAAAAATGTGTTGATGATTAGCACATTTTGTTAATGTGGTACGTGTGCTAGTATAGCAAAGTACCCATTGAACGAGACTTAGCATGTATCCAATATGATTTGGTGCTAAGTGATTGTGTAATTATATGATTATGGTAGTAACCATAGGATTTGACCTCTACTTTGCCTATCAATACGTGGTTAGTGTTACATGATTCCTAGATATTTTAATAAAAATGGGTTTCATGTACCTCGGTGATATGTGGATGTTAGCGTGGATGCTAATTATAATGGAAAATTGAATTTCATTGATGATATGTGTATTGTGGTTTCCACAACCATTGTTTTGTTATTGAAAAGGATACAATTCATATATTAATTTTAAAGACCTAGCACGTCGCTAGATTCTGGTTATGAGAGTATATTACTATACTTAGTTAAGTGATAACTTGTTTAAAAGTGACCATGGTGTATATGAAGATAAGATTAGGTACATTATATGCGCTGAAATGAGTAATTGAAGCATGTACATTTGGATATGTGCATGTGTAATAGGTTGAAAACGTATATCTATATAAATGGATTTAAATGTATACATATTTTGTGTATGTGTGGTTAATGATTAAGATATGCATAGAGATGATATACATAAGTAATTTAAATTGTACACCTATCTTATGTGCATATAGTGATGAATAATTATGTAGTTAGGGAATTGGAAATAAAGTGTGAACCAAACTTCACACGAGATATGATGTGATTAAATTCCCTAGATTAATTAAGGATGATTAGATTTCGAGGACGAAATCTCTTTAAGGGGAAGAGATTTGTAACATCCTCAAATTGGGCCTAGGAGTAATAGGTATTCCTGTAAATTTAAATGCGATTTAATTTGTTATATGTATTGTGATAATTGAAAATAATAGGTCAAACAGTTATATGACTTTTTGTGAATAGTAAATCATTAACTGTTTTAAATTTATTTAGTTGACGGTAAAATAAAATTGTATTTTCCCCAAATGGTTTTTAAGTTCCAAACAATAATAAATACGGGGAATGAAAATTAGCATTATATGGTATATTATATGGGAGGGTCGGTTTTACCTCCCACATATGCATACATACATACGATTTACATATACACACACACACATCTAAACCTTAATCAAAAACATGAAGAAATCATCAATTGGAGCTTCCAAGCATGAATTCAAGCTTCTATAATCATCAAGATCAAGGTATAATCTTGTGTTCTTCATTTTCTAAAACCTAGAAATTAGGGGTTTTAGTGTTCTTGAGCAAAATCCAAATTTAGGGTTTCAAAAGTGTAAATTGATGTTAGTTAAGCTTCAATAACAAGTACTAATCATTCTAGCATCATCTTAATCATGTTATATGTGTTAATTTCGTGTTTGAGATAACCCTAGAAATTGGAGGTTTTGAGTAATTGCTTAATTGGTAGGATGTTCATGAAATAGAAGCTTGGAATGATGATAAAATTGTTAGTTGATGTTTAAATGATGATTAAAATCTAAGCCTAACCTTGAAATGAAGAAAATGATATATGATCACTAATAAAGGTTATGTGTTTAGTTGATAATTCAAGAATTGGAGCTTCTATGTTTAGAATAATGATGTATGATTGATAAGTGTTGATTAAAGATGATGATTTACATTGATTATGCTAAGGGTTGTGAAATTGGTTAAGTGTTCATGAGAATTTTGATGATCATGATGAGTTTGATGGTCTATATGAAGAAAGTAGTATGATTACTAATTAGAACACTTAATTGGTTATTAAAGAGGATGGTGTGAAATTAGTTGGTTAAGTATTCATAGGATCAAATATTGATGTTTTGATGGATAATTGATGTTGAAGGGTATTAATCTTGTTAATGATTTTATTATATTGGTTAACAATGATTATGATGGATGACGGTGATTAGGTGAACATAATAGTCGTAAAGTTGATTTATGATAATTAAAGTAGCTTAACATGATGATGTGATCTTAATGATTACGGAATTTTGATGTTAATAAGATTATTCATAACCTTGAAATGATGAACGTTGAATTAATACAAGTTAGTGATAAGTTGTCGATGTAATTACAATAGTATGATATTATATAAATATTGAGGCAAGTGCCAAATGACTAACTTGTGTTGTGTTATTGTATTCTCAGATGTGGAGAAGACTCAGTGACATTAGACTACTGAGTGGACGACTATGATTGTCGGTGAGTGGATCTTGGACTTTCAGTCTAAGTTAGTTGTAACAACATGGTTACAACGGGTAAACTTGGTTTATTGCAATGATTGCTTTAATATTATATTTGCATGTTGGCTAAACCTTAATTGATTATTGGCGTCCATTGTGCTATGATAGTTGTGGACTATTTGATTTGGTGAGGGTCAACTAATGTGTTGGGTTTGGATACTATTACTAGGACTTCGCAAGTGCCTTGTACATGTGTTGGACACTGAAATTGCGTCGTGTGTAGTAATAGTACCAAACTATCGGTTTGACCTCTGATTTGGCCGTCAGTTGGTTTTAAGTGTTACTCGGGGAACCATCCGCGGCATGAGGGTACCTCAAGGACCACCGATCCTTCTATGTTGCTTGTGCATTGCTTGGTTATAGGCATGTGTTAAGCTGAGTTAGATTGATAGCTTGGGATCTATTCACTTAGCTTCGTGCTAACCCCTCATTACTTCTTGCAGGTTTACTTCTGTATGTGGGTGGGCAAGAAGTACATATGGAATGGAATGTTTGACAGGCTCACTCTGAAATGGATAATACGTTAATGATTTAACAACACATTGGGATTTCTATAACACCTAAACTTAATGTGTGTAATGATTAGAATAATCTAGTTTTAAAGGTTTGTATGTAAGTGGATTGCTATTTGAAATGTATGTATGCAATCCACTGGTTTCTATTAATCATGCGCTTCCGATATGTTTAAAAAAAAAAAAAAATGTCCTTGTATTTAGCGGGTGTTATATGCTAGCTGATCACTCCCGCACCATAGGCAAGCTAGAATTTGTCAGGTCATGACCACCCGAAAAGTCATTACGACAAATTACAAAACCCAATTGGTAAAAAGAACAAAGGCAAGTAAAGCAACACACTACTAGAAATAAAAAAACTGCCTGCGTGACAAGTAAAGTTAACAAGTGCATGCACATCATAAACACAACCTGTATCATAAGAAATGTTAAAAGTTACAAGCCGTCAAGGCAAACGTTTACAAATTAAACGGATTTTACAAAGTTATCAAGTGTTCGGCTTCAAGGAAAGAATAGTTTCTACAGGCATATCTAGATCCTCCTTTAACTTCTCCAGGAAGGGTGAGGTGGATAACTCTGCCAAAACCTTCTGAGCAGCCTGGACCTTGTTGCTAATCTCCGGGTCCACAAGTGCTCCTAACTCTTCCGGAAGGGGATTGATATGCTTATACGCCAGGACGGCGGATTCATGTCTACCCTGAGCTTTAACCCGCTGCAACAATCGACCAAAAGGACCAATAATTCCCTGGCAACCCATGGAGGTAATGATCAGGTTGGGAAGCCCTGCTTGTAATTTCTTCTTCTCCTTAACCGCGGCATCCCTGTCAAGCAATGCCTGATCCCTCTCCGAAGTCGCCCTGTCCCTAGCAGCAAAGGCTTCATCTTTCAGGAGGTTGGCAGCATTCAACTCCCTGCCGTTATGCTGCAGGGAGGCCTCCATATTAGCAACTTTCTTTGCCTAACAAATATAAACCCCAGGGTGTAACATGAATCAGCAAAGAGTTCCCTTATATATTTCTTGGATATTAAAATATATTAGTCCGTTACCTGTTCAGAGAGTTGAACCTTCAGGGATGCGACCTCAGCGTTTGCTTGATCTACCTTAGCTAGGTCAGAAGCATGATCAGCCTTGAATTTTTCAAAGTCCTCCTTTTCCTGGGCTGCTTTAGCATGATCCTTTTTCAAAGCCAACCCCAACTTACGACTCAATCTCTCAAAGTGATCAGCAGTTTTTACAGTGTTAATGCCCCACATGAATGAGTCAAAAGTCACTTTCAGGCCACGATTAACACACTGGCGCCCGTTCAGAGAGGCCATCTTTTTCCCGATGACCGGCGGCATGGCATGAAGGACATAGTCCTTGCAGGACTGTAGATCTCTCCCAGGATTATCTACTTGAAATTTCCATCCAGGGGAGAAAACATGGGAGTCATTAAAATCCCCTTCAGGAATGCTTGGAATACTCCCCCGGGCACCACCCAAAAAGTCCGTAGCCTGATCATCTTCTTCCACATCCATGTCAGGAAAAGAAAAGCTGGAGCTACTGCCAGAAGCGTTTACAGAGGACCTCTCCCTCCTGGAAGTAAAGCTGATTTTTCTCTTCTTCCTGCGAGTAACCGCCTCCTCCTCGTCTGTAAATCAAACCCAATTAATTTTAGGATAGTGCATATACCTCCACACAAATAAACTCATGGAATTCAAATCTTACCAGTTGGGGAATCATGTAATTCCTGTGAAGGACGAGGGTGGGAAACTAGCTCAACGGTCTCAGAACCGCCACCACCTTCCAAACCAGCTGTATCCTAAAACCAGATATCTAAATTTAGGCCTACAAATTTGATTGGTGGATATTGTAAAATGATTGGTAAATATAAGGAGAGAGAATTAGTAGAATTCATGTGGCAGAAACTGTATGTTTAGATCTATATAATCAGGCATGTTTAGCATTACTCTTTTCATTCCCCATGCATTTCATTATTCATTTATTCTTATTTAAAAATTATAACAAATGAGTACTTTCCATTTCTTCCTCACATCAACATGGACAACCCAACTACCATCACCATGTTCACCGTCGCCACCACCACCACCATGCATGCCATCGTCAGCATACACCACCACCACCATGCTCGCCGCCGTCACCATCACCACCACCTGAAATTTTCATCTCTTTTCTTTTCTTTGTTCTTAAACATCATACTTCATCATCTTCACCATATTCATCATTTTTCTCATTTTATTTTTTTTCCAAGATACCTTTTATGCTTTTGAGCTAATCTTTTGTGTCAAGTATTCATACTAAACTTAATGTTGCTCCCACTACTACTCGCAATGGCCACAACCACCAAGCCGGAAAGTTAAAAGGAAAAAAGATGATGAACCTTGATCACCTGAAAAGTTGAAAATGGTTTGATGCCTGTTCCGATTCGCCGGTTTTTTCGGTCGAACCGGAAAACCCGACGGTTCTTTGACCAATCAACACTTAGAAGAAAACCGGTTTACAATGGACCGTTTACCTTTTCGTTCCCGGTTCAACCAATCGAACCGACCGGTTTTGAAAACATTGCATTTTATGTCATAACAGACTTTGCCTCCTCAACAATTTTCAAAACCCGATTTCTTCTGAAAAATCACAAATAGACTTTCTCAAAAAAATCTTCTGAAATTCCCAAAAAACCTGAATTTGAAATATGGACCCAATATCACAGAAGTGTGCCATAATGGATGACCAGATATCTCGCCTGATATTCGGTAATTTCTGTTTGATTTCTTATATGATTAATTCTATACATTGATATTGATGAATCTTTGTTGGGTTTCTTGATAACTGCTCGAATTTTTTGTTAAATTAATCTGAATCTGATATGTTTGATCATTATACTGATGTTTTCTTGAGGATGTACATTCTTGGGTACTTACAATTCTCCTTTATCGATCACAATTTGACACTTTCTGTTAAAAAGGTTATGAAAGTTTGGATTTTAGTGTAACTCCCTTGATAAGTGCATTATTAAATACCTCCAAATCTTTTTCTCTATATGGGTTCTGTTAAATTTGGTTAGATTGTTTATTACTTGTGACATTTTAATTTTTATTGTTTTTTATTTTTTGGGATTCACATTCTTGCATAGTTCCAAATCCTTTTTGCTACGTGGGGTTTTCTTAATTTAGTGGATTTATTCCTAATCTGAGCTTAATTAGTCAACTACCTTCAAATTGTCAAGATTTGCAGGATCAAGATATACTTGATATAATTGGTGAGTTTTTAGGTAGTTTCTATAATCTGATATCTAAAATTTAGTTTCATGATTAACTTTGTTCAAGAATTTCATTTTTGGGTAGTTTTTGTAAGTAATCTTTCCTGTAATTAGTGTGTGTGTGTATGTGTGTGTGCATTTTTGTGTTTTTGTGATGGTTATTAGTAACTTTTTCTATGAAATTTTAGTTAATCACTGTTTGCATCTTGTTTTTTAATTCTTTTTTCTTTTTATAACTAGATGACGATTACCGTATAGCTGAGGCAGCTACTTTTGGAGTGAAAAAGATTAGAAAAATTTACTGTGTGCGTGAGAAAGATGTAGGTGAAATCTTAATTCTTACATATATTATCTTACTCTAGATACATGATTATCTCCTGCAAGTTTATGATAATTTGTACATGTTTAGCTGGGAAACCATTTGGGACAAGCACTTAGGGACATCCGCAGAATTAGAGATGTGGAATTTACCTTGGTGACTGATAATGATATCCGCCAACACGGTCAATGTTATGTTGATTTAGTGGGTTCTGTTGACGATGTTAGACAAGCCGAAGACAGAATCACTAATGTGATTCTTGAGGTAATATCTTTTTTTTTTACCTTCCTTTTGTTAGTGTCATTTTAGTGTTACACATAACAATTATATTTTGTTGCACTTACAGAGGTACAGAGGTTTTGTTTCAGTAATTCTAATGCCAACCTCGATTCTGCACACACAAATCTCCATTCCCCTCCACAAGGTGAGAAGTTTTATTCTATAACATATAAAGGTTTCAGTAATTATATATATTGTAACATCCTCGAATCTGGCCTAGTAGGAATACGGTATTTTCCTTACTTTAATTGTATTTACTTGGTATTTAGAAATAATTGGTATTTATTTGGACGGGTGAAATTAATAGGTCAAATGTTCAAAAGACTTATTGTGATAACTAAATTATTAATTGTTCTAAATTAATTTAGTTGACGGTATAATAAAACTTATTTCTCGCAATTGACTTTTAGGTTCCAGACTATAGATTTAGAATGGGTATGGTATTGATACCACCTAATACTTAGTAAATTGCATATGTCGACTTTATTTCCTACACTTACAGTAAACTACATGCAAAAACCAACATCACCTTCACTCTCACTTAGAACTCAAAAGAAATCAAACAAACTAGAAATTGGAGCTGTGATTTAGTCTTCTGATCTTGCCATCATCTTCTCCAGCTGATCCTCATCTCCTTTGTAAGCTAACCATGCCCTAATTATGTGTTCTTGATTGATTTGGTTAAATTAGGTTAGAAATTGGATGCATGTGTTGAATGTGTGATTAGATGGTCTTGATTGATGTTGCAATATGTTTAGTGATGATACTTGATGTTTATTACTGAATGAATTCGTGTGTTGTTGCTGCAATTTGTTAAATTTGTGTTTTGGGATCGGGATGTGATGAACAGGTGCAGGTCGCCTGCAAACAAGCCTTACCAGGCGGGTAACCGGGTAAATTGGGCAAAACTGGTTAAGCCGTGTTACACGGCGGGTAACGTGTTACACGGCGGGTAACTTGACCGGGTAACGTGTTACACGGCGGGTAACTTAACCGGGTAACTTAAGCTCACTTCTGATCAAAATTGGTGCCGAATGAGGTCTTGTTACCCGGCGGGTAAGATGGTTACCCGGTTAGCCCAGTGATGACTTCCAGCTTTTATTACTTGTATAAATGATTGATTTCTGAATTGTATTAGTTGTTGATTACTTGTTTGTTGATAAGTAATACTAAGATAATGATAAACATTCCGAAGTAAGTTACTAATTTGTAACTCTCTTGTGTTCTCAGATAAAGAGAAGACTCGGTAACATTAGATCTCTGAGCAAGGACGGTGATTGTCAAGGGTGAGTGGATCTTGGACTCTCAGTCTAAGTTAGTTGTAACAACATGGTTACAATGGGTAATTTGGTTTATTGCAATGACTGCTTTAATATTATATTGCCATGATGGTTATCCCTTGAACGATTTATTGGTGTCCATTATGCTATGATAGTTTGGATTATTTGATTTGGTGAAGGTCAACTAATGTGTTGGGTTTGAGAACTATTACTTTGGACAACGTAATTGATTTGTACATGTGTTGGGCACTGAAATTACGTTGTATGTAGTATTAGTACCAAACTATCGGTTTAACCACTGTTTGGCCTTCAGTTTGGTTATAAGTGTTACTTGGGGAACCACCGCGGTATGAAGGTACCTCAAGGACCACCGATCCTTCTAGGTTACTTGTGATGTGCTTGCTGTAGTTATTTGTTATGCTAAGTTAGATTGTGGGTTTTGGATTTATTCACTTAGCTTTGTGCTAATCCCTCCCCCCAACTTCTTGCAGGTTTAGCTTATGATCGTGGGTGACTAGAAGTTTGGGTTGAAGGAATGTTTGGCACCGCTCTCTGATTTTGTGTTTGATATGTTTTGGGTCGAAAACAATTATGTCATAAATTTTAATATAACACCTATCTATGTGTTAATACTTAATGATGACTTGGCATTAAATATTGTATGTAATTGGGTTGCACAATTTGAAATGTAATCTACGCAATCCTTGTCGTATTGCCTTTAATTACGCTTTCGTATTAAAAAAAATGTCTTGGTATTTGAAGGGTGTTATATATATATATATATATATATATATATATATATATATATATATATATATATATATATATATATATATAGTTTTAAAGCATTTTCATTGTATATTTTTATTACAGGTTGGCTGTCTCATGGGCCCTAATGGTTGTAACCTGTTACAGCTGGAGTTACTTTCTCGCTCATGGATAATGGGTTGTTTGTTTTACTCTTACTCTCCCTTCTTGACGAATTAGTAGTAAAATCCAGAGAACTTGGCTTAATATATATATGTATTTTTCACGATTTGTTATTTCACTAAAACAGTGAAATGTTCAGATTAATAATGCATCCTGGTAGTGAAGCGTTGCACAAATTAGTCTATATCTACGGTCCTGCATACCACGTTATAAAGGCATTCTCATTGATTCAATCTGCAATCCGCCAGGTGATCTTAGCTTAACTTGCTATAAAAACGAGATAGGTCGTTACTTGATTTATGCATCTGCGGATTTTACATTATGTAGTTTGAATGCAAATTCAGCTTAATATTGACAAATACGCAAAGGTCGAGGAAGTTTTTGAACCAAATATGAGCCTGCCTAAAGCTTAGTAGATACGAGCAATTGTTTCTTTAAACACATAACCCTTGAGTTAATGCTCAATAGTTTTTGATGTGTGTGATTTGATTGTATACAAGCATTGCCATGCTCACACGTTGTCTCGAGAATTTCAAACAATAAGATCAAGTATTTGCAATATGTTTTGAACAATTACATTATTAAAAAATCTATAATGTATTTGAAATATATCTAAAATTAATTTTTTTAAGGATTTTTTTTTTTTTTTTTTTTTTGGTTTTTTATGTTAGATCATCCACTAATTAACTAATACAATATAAGTGTAAGTAATATTGTGTAAAATTATTGTTAAGTTCTATAAGATCAATTTGTCACTTGATATATGTGCCACTAAAAAAAATGCATGTGTAACATTGAGCTTGATTAAGATGGTAATACTTGAATCTATATGGTAGCGTGTATAGTCACATAATAAAAACACATGACATGATAAAAAATGAAAATTAAAAGAAACCGGGTAATCAAATATATTATGTATCGTATAAACATGTTTTCCCCTTTTAAAATTGTTTTTGAATTTTACGTATTATTACTTCCCTTGTAATTAAAGTTTGATTCTCTTTTTAATCATTCTAAATTGTTAGACTAACTCAAATGCTCTAGTTAATAATATTGGGCAAATTAACAAAAATGTTGAGATAGTAGTGATTGAACCAAGGATCATCGGCTTAGATGACAATCACTTTACCATTAATCCAAGTTGCATTAATTATATATATGCTCTCATAAATTTATTTATTAAGATAACAAAAAGTGGGATATGAAAAAAGACAAACAAATTACTATTAATAAAAATTTGCTAATTGAGATTAAGTGATAATTAGTAATGTACCGTTTATATATATATATATATATATATATATATATATATATATATATATATATATATATATATATATATATATATATATATATATATAGATTATTACAAGTGTATATTTAACACCCCTTCATTTATATATAAACAAACAATATTATAATGGCGACGCGGAAGCTTATATTTCAAAACATTACAACCAATGTTACATGTTACCCAAAATGTCAATAAACTTTTTCAATTCAAAGTACAAGACATTTCAACACACAGGGTGTTATTAAAACATTTCTATAATTATCAAAATAACATCAGAGTTACAGCCTGTCAAACATTCCATCCTGTCAAATACTTCCTGCCCTGCCCAATATGTCCCATCTATTTCAACCTGCAGGAAGAACTGTGGTGGGGTTAGCACAACGCTAAGTGAGTGAAACTATAAGCAACAATACAACCCAGCGTAATAATCTGTTTACATCAAATAACAATAAACAGAAAAACAATCATTCACTCGACATCCAATCAATGTCAAGCTACACCAATCAAACATTATCAATCGTCATGAGGACCGGTGGCTCCTGAGATACCCTAATACCGGTTTGGTACTCAGGGAACCCTTATCAATCATCTGTATTGGCCTATACAGAATTACCGGTAACCAGTTGTTAATCACACACGACCTAGATCTCCAAACCAACATTTCAAGTTTCAAGATCTCCTGTCGTCTACAATAACAACCAAGTCCAACTGTCAAGTCAAGTTGACCTCAGAATCTTACATGCTAGCTCAAACAGCCAAGTAAGCAACTAGTCAAACTATCATGGCAAGATATCTCAATAGATGCATCATATCAAAGTAATACTATAAATTACTGGTTGTAAATCAAATCATTACAACTAAATCACACTGAGGTTACAGATCCACTCACCGACTACCTCAGCTGCAAGCTCAGAAGTCTAATATTACTGAGTCTTCTCCATATCTGATAATCAACACATCAAATATAAGTTAGTAATCCATTTCAATACATAACTTATATCGATCAACAATATTAAGAACTTAACATAATCAACATTAAAATTACTAGTTCTTAATTATACACTAATGATTACAATACAATCATTATCATATTTTTTTACATATATCAAATTTTAATCACATTACTATTAACAATCAAACATGTAATGCTATACCAGCCAACCAAGCCGCCGGATTCCCTATGAAGCCGCCGGCTTCCCACAAAACAACTTGAATCCGCCGGATTCCCTAAATCCGACCGGATTCCCCAACTTTTTACTGAATCCGCCGGATTCCCGTGAATCCGCCGGATTCCCTCGTCGTCCCAGCCCAGTTCGAGCTGATCAAACCCTAATCCACGGGTTTAATACCCAAAACCTCAAAAACACTATTTCTAACCGTTTAAAATCACAAATATCATTACATAATCAATATGTAATACTTATAACATGATTTATAACATCCAAATCACTCAAATCATCGATTTACCCAAATTCAATCAAAATCAAATTCTTAATTACTCAAGAACACTTACTGATTGAAGAATCTAACGATGGTAATCTGATGATTATGAAGTTTCACGAGAACCACAACTTCCTGATTTGATTTCTGGATTGATTTGGAGGTTTTCAGAGAGTTTCTGTGAGTTTTGAAATTTCTAAATAAACTTTCCTAAAGAGGAAAGTGATATATATAACCGACCTCACAAACCGCCTTCAATATACGGGTATAATTTAATACCCCATCTCAATTTATTGTCTGGAACCCGAAAACCATTTACGAGTCCAAACATTTTATTGCACCGTCAACTATATTAATTTACAACAATTAATAATTCACTTATCACGTTGGAATATTCAGCTCCTATTCCAATTATTTCACTAATTCAAACAATATTATTTCCAAACACATTTAAATGCTTATTTAAATCCAGAAATAATATAAAACAACTATGTCCAATTCGAGGATGTTACAACTCTCCCCTCCTTAAAGAGATTTCGTCCCCGAAATCTAACCTCAATCAATCTAACTAATGTGATATAGTCACATACCTCTTAGCATACATTAATCCTCAATAGCAACTTACAACTATTCTTAGACTAGTTGAATTCTTTCCACATGCACATATCCAAATGTACATGCTTCTATCTTTTCCTATGCACACATACAGTGCATCCATCCAACATCTCATAGGAACCAATCATCTATCTAATTCCTTTATCACCAATCAGATAAAAGTTTAAAGCACCCTATCACTTTAACCAACAACAATAAGTGAAACCTAACATCACTTACTAGGTCTACACAACCAGAAATTAGCAACATGCTAAGATCTTTAACCTATTCTCACTGTTCATCACTGTTAACAATAAAACAGCAGTCACAATATTACAACAACAGTGTTTATTTAAACCCCAATGTACCTAGCAACACTGAAATATAATTTCAGTTCATGACTAACAATCAGTCTAATAGATAGATCACAATCTTAAATCTCTACCATCAAAGATTTGAAATTCAAATCTAGGTTAACTTTTCATCTAAAAGTTTCATACCTATACTCTTGTGAATAACCAATCATATTCACATATCATTACAATTATATGAAATCTTTTACTTAAAAGTACTCCAGATTCATATCATCTAACTAAGCAAAGCAGAGGTCACACTCTGTAGGTAAAACCACAATCAACAAGTACTTTGCTCAATCAGTAATAGTACCAAAATCAAATATTACCTACATTCAACCAACCTCTACATTGACTTATTTCTACTTGTAATTCCTTTCATTACAACCTATCAATTGTTAACAACAACAATAACACTTCCAATAATCACAACACTAATGATTATACAGTTCAGTACATCTATCAATACTCACTATATATCTCCAAAGTTTAACTAACCATCAAGTTAAAACTTATTTATTACTTAAACTGGTAAGATATCCATAATATTCTCTTAGCAACCAGTTATTTCAATTCAACTTTACAATCTTAAACTACTAATCACAAGCAATTAGAATTTATACAACTTTAACCACCCAATCATTTAACACTAGATCCCGTCAATCTAGCAACTAAGTCAGTCTTAATCCACATATTATGATACTACAGGTCAAGCATCACAATATCACATTATCAAAATGTGCTACTTTCCAACACATTTCCAACAAAATCTACATCAAGTTAATCACAATTAACTATCTTCCACATATCTTATGGCACATTTTAATTCATTCTATTAAAACTTATCATGCCATTTATTATCATGTATACCACACATACATACCTACACTATTTTAGATATTCTCTAAAATGGACACATACACAACAATTCCATTTCATTCTATATACTAGGCCATTCAGACTGTTAAAGTCTTTATCAAGCCTTCTCAATACTACTATTCATCACATATCCATACCATAGGACATGGAACAATCAATAACTCTATGTTTCACTTATATACTTATCAACTAGTATATAACTTAAACATTTCATTCTAAACTTTCAAGAAAAGTTTGGTGAATACAATCATCACCTATCAATCTCAAGGTTTCTCTTACTTTCTAACACTTACAATTATACACATCAGGTTTTCAGCCCCAAATGTCAAGCAATCATTATTCTTAAACTATCAAAATAATGATCATTACACTTAATTTCATACCTGATTTCTTAAAATATGACCAACTATTCAATTCATATTTCACAATTTATCCACCAAGGTCAAACTAGACCTTTAACACAGTTCAACTTCCAGATATCTTTTCATATCATTTCTTATTTGGATCTAATCCCAATTTACCACTTACTTTATTCATATACTATCAATAAATAACAAAAGAATCCATTCAATTCTTCCAGTACTTAAGTAACTCGCCATGAGGTACAAATCAACCTATGCAACTATTAATAATAACTTTCAATTATTTCTTATCTCACATTCTTACCAAATCAAAGCTATCATCACAAGCCTCATACACTGGTAAGACTTTCCTATCACAATTCTAATCAATGTGACTTAATTTGCACCTTTCAACAATTTACAACTGTCATATCATTCAATGACTTCATATCTGTAAAATTTTCTAACACATATTCAGTTCAAATATACTTAACACTATTTCAATTACTTAATACTAGCTTTAAGTAATAACTCAAGTCTTACAAACTTAGACCATTCATCTATCTCCTTTGGATCTTACAAGACCCATCTCAACATAATTTGACTAATCAAGGAATTCAATCATATTCCTCACAATCATAACATTACAATCTATGTTAGACTATTTCAACACACACAGTTGACTACATGTCAACTTTGATTTCCATTGACCAATCAACAAAATTCTCTAATTGCTTTCCTCAAGTTTGACCCAAACTCAAACCAATCACAAGCAATTAATTTTATACACAACTCTCTATTCATGGTTTGACTTTCAAAGTTAACATACTATCAATATTAACTCACAACAAACCATTTCATCTTATATGTTCACTTTCAAACATATATTTCAAATTATTACATTCAATAATCTTATCAATCCTTCACAAGGACAAGGTCAACCTACATCAATCTTGGCTCCATACAAGCTATTTCATATTGTATGTTTACTTTCAAACATAGACCTCACATTATTACATTCAATAATACTTGGAATTCCTCAAGCAAGACAATATCAACCTATCTCAACTTTGGCTTCATACAAGCCAGCTACAACATAGTGATTCATTTAAACACTATACAAATCCACCTACAGGTAATCTATCATTATCAATCACAATTACCTATTTAACAGAATCCAATTTGTCATTTATGTTCATCAACAAAACAACTATCAATGACAAACATTATTTACACTCTCACATTTACATTCTAGATGTTACAGTTCTATCAACCAATTGTTTTCTTATCAAAACAACTATTAAACCACTTAGCATACTCTCATGCTCAGTTTTCTAAATCACATTACATTTCTTTTATACCAAGTAGCCACAACAAGTTCATGTGACACAACATAATATAACAACGGTGATCAGGCGTTGCAAGATTATGTTCTTCACAATCCATTCTCGGGCTACTCTACATTATAATTATCAATGTGATCTATTCTTATCTCATATATATTAAATACTTCATGATTTCATACCAATCAATATTTATTTAATAGTTTCTAACAGCTGATACACACTCAAAATCAGCTTACTACTTACATATTCAACCCTACATGTGCAAGTCATCTCACATACACACAATGTTCTAATTTTCAACAATTGAATTACTCAGTATATCACTTATCTGAAACCTCAAACACATGATAACTTATCATCATAGTTTCAACACTTAACATTAATCAATGTCCCTATTTTCCTCAAAATTCAGGACACATCTTAATCAACTATCATCACTTTGACATATGCTATCATATCAAGCATCACTGTCACAACAAGTCTACTTAATCATGTTACTATCAAACATTTCATTTATTAATTTCACAATTGACCAGAAAGATCTATCACTTCCCAATCAATTTCACATTATTACACTCTACATTTCTCTTAAACCTATCAGTCATGGTTTATATCAAGTGTTTAACTATAGTCAACACATATCATATAGTCACATAAACACATATTTTCTCAAATAACAGTCATTATCAATTCAATGACACGACCTTCCTTAGCAAGGATTTAGATCACACCTTGTGATTAATCCATTAACATAATACTATCAATTATCTCGTCTCACCAATAAAGACACTCATTAGGTTCTAACATCAATCCATTTGAACCTTAATCAATTCTTTTCTATTTACTTAATCATATTTCTGCATTCTCAATTCAATCAGAAATAATCACCACAATGAGTATCCCATTCAATACCTCTATCCTGATATCAACATATAGCAATCCTTAGTTGACTCAAAACTAGGGAATCATATCAGTCTGACTCAAGTAACTTTATAACAAAGCTTACTCAACATAACAGAGTAAACAATTCAAGTTAATTTAAATTAACACAGGCTTATCGAAGATTACCTGACAATCTTAAGCCCACAAGCGTTGAGGAAACATGAAATATACCAATCAGATACTCATGTCCCTCCGTCTCTGAAATCAAACAACAACTTCACAACTTGTTAAGGGTTAGTACATATTCAACTAATCACTTTCTCATACATTCACTAATCAACTAAACCCACACCTTCTGGAATGTTTGACTCAACTCAATCCAAGTTTAGGATTGAACATACTATCATGTTCAATTCACCCAAACTATTGCTCTGATACCAACTTTTAACACCCCTTCATTTATATATAAACAAACAATATTATAATGGCGACGCGGAAGCTTATATTTCAAAACATTACAACCAATGTTACATGTTACCCAAAATGTCAATAAACTTTTTCAATTCAAAGTACAAGACATTTCAACACACAGGGTGTTATTAAAACATTTCTATAATTATCAAAATAACATCAGAGTTACAGCCTGTCAAACATTCCATCCAGTCAAATACTTCCTGCCCTGCCTAATATGTCCCATCTATTTCAACCTGCAGGAAGAACTGTGGTGGGGTTAGCACAACGCTAAGTGAGTGAAACTATAAGCAACAATACAACCCAGCGTAATAATCTGTTTACATCAAATAACAATAAACAGAAAAACAATCATTCACTCGACATCCAATCAATGTCAAGCTACACCAATCAAACATTATCAATCGTCATGAGGACCGGTGGCTCCTGAGATACCCTAATACCGGTTTGGTACTCAGGGAACCCTTATCAATCATCTGTATTGGCCTATACAGAATTACCGGTAACCAGTTGTTAATCACACACGACCTAGATCTCCAAACCAACATTTCAAGTTTCAAGATCTCCTGTCGTCTACAATAACAACCAAGTCCAACTGTCAAGTCAAGTTGACCTCAGAATCTTACATGCTAGCTCAAACAGCCAAGTAAGCAACTAGTCAAACTATCATGGCAAGATATCTCAATAGATGCATCATATCAAAGTAATACTATAAATTACTGGTTGTAAATCAAATCATTACAACTAAATCACACTGAGGTTACAGATCCACTCACCGACTACCTCAGCTGCAAGCTCAGAAGTCTAATATTACTGAGTCTTCTCCACATCTGATAATCAACACATCAAATATAAGTTAGTAATCCATTTCAATACATAACTTATATCGATCAACAATATTAAGAACTTAACATAATCAACATTAAAATTACTAGTTCTTAATTATACACTAATGATTACAATACAATCATTATCATATTTTTTTACATATATCAAATTTTAATCACATTACTATTAACAATCAAACATGTAATGCTATACCAGCCAACCAAGCCGCCGGATTCCCTATGAAGCCGCCGGCTTCCCACAAAACAACTTGAATCCGCCGGATTCCCTAAATCCGACCGGATTCCCCAACTTTTTACTGAATCCGCCGGATTCCCGTGAATCCGCCGGATTCCCTCGTCGTCCCAGCCCAGTTCGAGCTGATCAAACCCTAATCCACGGGTTTAATACCCAAAACCTCAAAAACACTATTTCTAACCGTTTAAAATCACAAATATCATTACATAATCAATATGTAATACTTATAACATGATTTATAACATCCAAATCACTCAAATCATCGATTTACCCAAATTCAATCAAAATCAAATTCTTAATTACTCAAGAACACTTACTGATTGAAGAATCTAACGATGGTAATCTGATGATTATGAAGTTTCACGAGAACCACAACTTCCTGATTTGATTTCTGGATTGATTTGGAGGTTTTTAGAGAGTTTCTGTGAGTTTTGAAATTTCTAAATAAACTTTCCTAAAGAGGAAAGTGATATATATAACCGACCTCACAAACCGCCTTCAATATACGGGTATAATTTAATACCCCATCTCAATCTATTGTCTGGAACCCGAAAACCATTTACGAGTCCAAACATTTTATTGCACCGTCAACTATATTAATTTACAACAATTAATAATTCACTTATCACGTTGGAATATTCAGCTCCTATTCCAATTATTTCACTAATTCAAACAATATTATTTCCAAACACATTTAAATGCTTATTTAAATCCAGAAATAATATAAAACAACTATGTCCAATTCGAGGATGTTACAGTATAACTATTTTTTATTTTAAGAAGTTGAATGTTAGGTTTCTAGGGTACGGCATAAAAATTAATAATAATAATAATAATAATAATAATAATAATAATAATAATAATAATAATGATAAAATCTATTTTAGGATCCTAGACTTGACTAACTAGTAACCTAAAATATTAAAGGTATAGGATAGTACCATGAATTTGTCAAGTCGGTTAAAATTGTACCTTGACTTAGTCACATGACTAGAACATGACTTATTTCCGTTAAATCTAACTGATAAAGTTAGGATACCAAATTATTTTATCTCATTCTTCTCTCCCTCAACGCAATTACCCCAATTTTCATTGGGAAAAGTACAATAAAAGGTACTATACTTATCACCTATTCCTATTTAAGGTACACAACTTTATATTTTTTTAATTTAAGGTATCGAACTTTCAATTTATGATCAAGTTATGGACGCGAATTTCACAAATGACGAGTTGTCACCGAATTTCTTTTTTATAAATAACATATCTATTTAATCGATTAATATTCCTTGATCAATTTTAAAAAATATTGAGTGAGGAGAAAGAATTTAACAAAAACTCATTACCACTTTCAACTTTAATATCTCTCATTATACTCAATATTTTTAAAAATTGATCGAGGAATATTAATCGATTAAATAGATATGTTATTTATTAAAAAGAAATTTGATGACAACTCGTCATTTGTGAAATTCGCGTTCCTAACTTGATTACATATTGAAGTTCGATACCTTAAATTAAAAAAATTTAAAGTTGTGTACCTTAAATAAGAATAGGTGATAAGTATAGTATCTTTTATTGTACTTTTCCCATTTTCATTGCATCATCTTGCTACGCAATGTAACTTGATCACAAATTAATTATGAATTCATCATCTCATAAACATTTACCATAACCTAAACAACTTTTTTTTTTTTTTTTGGCGAAAAACAATAATATATTAAAAAACTCAATCAACAAAAGTTGAAGAGAGTTGGAAGGATACATAATGAATCGATTGAAACTAAAAACCAACAAACAATGAAAACTTAATACTAATTGAGATGAAAAATAGGACACAAGAAACAATCCACCATCCTGATGCACAGAACAAAACCAAACCCTTCCAAATGAGACACCACCTTCTCGAGGATTTAGATGTAGAACACTAATATTAGGACAGTGACATTTCTGTAATGACGATGAAAGCAAACTCAAATGACTAACAGGAGGTGGCATGTGTAAACACTGGCTTGGAATAGTCTTCAGAGTCCATCTTCAACCATATTTCTTTTTGACATGACATTTGACACTTGAAACCTTAAAAGGTAATGATCCACTTTAATCTTTTGATGGAGATTTGTCACTAGCGATCAAACCTTGAATGAAATCATCGAACTTTCGCATTTCATGATCTTTTTTGCTGAGGTTGATTAGCTGTCCCACCGAACGACCCATTTTGACACATTCTTGAATGGGGGGATAAAGACACTCTTCAGAAAACATATCATTTAGAGTCGTATTTTGAGTTGAATCTTCATCGATATCTGTTAGACTGCCTACATTCTTTTTCCAACCTTTCTTTTTCTTGGTTGTTGTTAGCGATCCACCATTCCTACCATTTTCTGTTGCTTTAACTTGTGTTTTACGCTCTTTATGTTTTTGAACGTTTTTCTTAAACAAGGCACAAGAAGAATGACACTCCTTCCCGAGACAAGGATCAATTTGGGATGATGATGAACTAGGAACACTTACGTTCGTATGAACAATTGACTCGGGATCAGGAATAAGAGGAACATCGTAAGGATTCAAATCTGAAGAAGGATGTTTGGAAGTGGAGAGTGAAGTAGATACATGGTTAGGTTCAAAGGTAACGAAGGTGGATGGAGTTAGATGGGAACAAGTACCCAGGTCTTTTACAGGAAATGCTTCTTTAACCTTTTCAAATATATGAGTGTATAAAGAACTAGAGGTATGATGTGTCACCTCATGTAGAAAGTTGCTTGCAATATTATCTTTTTCAACAGCTTTATGACTCACTTGCATAGGGGATTGACCAAAGTCATTTACATCGAGATTTGAACCTAAATTTGAATTCAAAAAATGAGTTGTAAGAGATGGACCGTTACTACAAAAAATAGCCGTTGGAGGCACCTGTGGACTGTTGAGAGGTCGGATCTCCGGCGAGCTACTTCTGTGCGTATTACATTGTTGATCTGCAAGAGTATTGAGCTCTTTTGTGATACAAAAACTACACCCATTTAAACCGTTCAATGGAACACGAACTTCCGAATGAAGCCCATCTGGAACACCTTTAAGTTCCGATACCCAAATTGGAAGTGAAACATCCTTGTTAATACTCCCAAATACACGCTCTTTAATAGGTGATCCACCAGTCACTTAAACAACTATATAGGTTAGGTGATCCACCATAACCTAAACAACTATATAGGTGATCCACCAGTCACTTAATTATATAATTAATTGGCTATTTGTTAATATATTCCTTTCATCGTCTCATTATTATATGTATTCCTAAATCATATTAACTGGTCATGTGCTAATGTATTCCTTTTGAGCCGACAAAGTACCCGAGACAATATATAGAGTAACTGATACAATGATTTTACAGCCACTATAAAAGGTTCTTTTTGAATAAGTTTAATGTTTTGAGCACAAGAAATTCACCATCAAATTGAGCGGTCGGTTCTATAGCTAGCCTATTTGATAATTTATTCTTAGCAATATTGTTCAACCATGAGAAAAAAGTATCAATACGCGATCAACTTGCTGAGCAGAAGAAGAAAAAAGACTCGACGTCTTAATAGATTTTTATTTATTTTAATGTTTAAATGTCCAATTTGTTAATGATTCAGTCAACAAGTTAGGGTAATTGATGTTGAGTGAGAGATGAAAGAGATTAATCCCTAACTTTTATCAGTTAGATTTAACAGAAATAAGTCATGTGCTAGTCATGCGACTGAGTTAAGGTACAATTTATCTGAGTTGAAAAGTTTAGATACTATCTCGGGTACTAAAAAGGTAAAAAACCTACTATTTAGTTAAGTTTAGTGAGTTGATAAATACAACAAAATAAAAGATACATGTAACAAAATGTACACATTAAATTTTTGCGTACAGTACAAGTGTACTATAATATAAATTTGTGGTATCAATCACTTTTTGTATTGTATTTATCAGCTCTCCTGAGTTTATGGTATCAAAAAAATGGATTGACATAATAATAATAATAATAAAAAAAATAAATAATAAATAAAATAAATTGGTCCACTACAAACAAGTCAAACAATCACGTTCCCAATGTTGAGCAAATTCTTACAAAATCAGGCGTGTGGGGGCCAAACGATTTACTCTTACATAAAATTATGATAAAATTACAAAAACCGTCTTTATGGTTTGACATGAATTGCACATTCAGTTCTTTGATTAATTTAATTACATAGACGGTCCTTTTTTTGAAACTTGTTACGTAAATAGTTCTTTACACTAACAATTGTTAAATCTCCGTTAAAAAGGACCACGTGTGTAGTTTTTTTTTTATTCTTTTAAATTTTATAATCTTTGAGTATAAATAAATAATAAAATTTAAAATATGTATGTATACATTATTAGGTGCACAACATCATTTTCAGCTTTCACATTTCGCTTAGCAAATTCATTGTCAAATTGTTCATCTTTCACATTTGTCTTTCACCACTCAAGGACCCTCCATTACCCATTCCACTTATCTCGTAATTACTTTAGTGGCCACCATCTCTTATCTTTTGTATCCTTTTCGATGACCCTATCTTTAAAGTAAAATGACGTTGAAAAGTGTGAACTAATTAAGTCAAAAATGTATATTAAGGTAGGAAAAGATGGTGGTGGAATATAAATTTGATGTTATAGATAGGGGTGTTAACGAACCGAGCACTTAACGAGCTACTCGAGTTCGAATTCGTTTATCTCAAATTCGAGCATAATACTATTCGTGCCCGAGTCGAGTTCGGACATAAAAAGACTGTTCGATTAGTTTCACGAGCCGAGCATCAAAACAATAAATTCGACTCGGCTCGCTAGGATGAGATGAGCACACTATAAATATTAACATCAAGAATCTAATTACATACTTATTATTAGTGTTTGATGATAACTAATTAAACTTACACATTTTAAGTTTAATTAAGTGTAAATGTCTTTTACAAACTTTATTTCAAGTTTCATAAAATAGTTAGTATACTTTTTAATGAGCTTGTTTAAGCTTATAAACGATTGTATCGAGCTCGAGCTTCTAAACAAACATTTTGAGCTCATAAAACTTTTTTTTTTTTTTTTGTAAATTGTCGTAAACTTAAACGAGTATAGAGCTCGAGCTCGAACACTAAATTATTATCCGAACCCGAACTCGAATATGGTTTTAAAAAGTTAATTGAGTTCGAGTCGAACTCGAACATACTTATTTTTTAAACGAGTCGAGTCGAGCATCAGGATATTCGAATTGACTCGGTTCGTCAATAGCCCTAGTTATAGAGGAGATAATGATCAAATTTGATAATGAATAAAATGAGTGAAATGAAAATAATGTTATGTGCACCATATAATGTATCTATACATATTCTAGATTTTATTATTTATATTTTAGTCAAAAAAATTTAAAGGATTAAATTTTTTACATGCATGGTCCTTTTTAACGGAGATTTAACAATCGTTAGTGTAGATGACCATTATTAAAGGATTGAATGTGTAATTCAGGTCAAACTATAAGAACGATTTTCGTAATTTTTTCTAAAATTATAATGAAATGATGATGATAAAAGCGTATTGTGCTATTTTAGTCTGTTTAATAAATACTCCGTAATAAATAAATTTAGTAATTTAATTCAACTCTTCTTCGTATTATAGTGATAAAATGATCCAATTTTGATTGGGTCAAAGATGCCGCACCCAACTGCCCATTAATCAAATTCTTACATTTTACTATTTCCGTTCAACTAATCCTCGTTTATTACACCTGCTCTCTCTCTCAATTACTTTATTCAATTTCTAGGGTTTGTCAACGGGCTCTTAATTTGTTGTTCCTGATTTTGGTGGTTTCAATTCCAGTATAACGATGATGATCGATAATGTTCTTACTAATTCAACACCATCATCTTCTTCTTCTGCTTTGACGTTTATCGCTAGTTCACGGAACCGTGTGAACTTTAATTCGATTACTGGGCGGACATTGAGTTGTGATCCAGGATCACGAGGATGTGTAAATCTCAGATGCGAGGTGCGATCGGATTCTGATCCGATATCGGTTTCAAATTCGGCTAGTCTTTCTGCTCTTGAGCTTCTTAAGACCTCTGCTGCTGAAAGTAAGTTTTTTTTTTCTTTCTCATTTCATGTTATATCTTGCTTTAAGTGCAGGTATGCAATCAAGTTTGCCTGGTTCACTGGTTGTCTTATGAACATTTTTATATATGTTTGCTGCTTTCTATATATAATTAGTATTAGGATATAAATTTATTGCAGCTTATGCTTAGAAATCATTTCATGAAGTCTTTTGTTTGTAAATGATTCTTCAGTTGTTACGGTTCTCTTTTTATATATAATGATAAAAGGTGAAGATATTGATTCTGCTATAAAATTCTGATGCAATTGATAGCCTGATATTGTTTCATGAGATCAACATTAGTGGTACCTAATACCACCACCTCTCGTAAATTGCTAGACAATACACAAGACCTGCATGATATCTCATTGAGTATTGTAGTACGGATTATTTGAAATAATTAGCTATATGTTCTTTCTTTCAACTAGCTTTCCTGTTCATTTTTTATAGCTATTTTAGAGTCTTGCGGAGGGTACAAAACCATATGAAGACGTGTTTCTGTTCTCAGAAACTTACATATTCTGCTTTATGTAGGATATACAAAGGAAAAGAGTGGTATACTTGTGGTTGGGCTTAGTTTTCACACAGCACCAGTTGAAATCCGTGAGAAACTTTCCATTCCAGAGGCAGAATTGCCTCAAGCAATTAGTGAATTATGTGACTTGAATCACATAGAAGAAGCTGCTGTTCTTAGCACTTGCAACAGGATGGAGATATACGCTGTGGCACTCTCCCAACATCGTGGTGTTAAAGAAATCACCGAATGGATGTCAAAGGTACTAACCAGATACCAGTTTACATGCATCGATTTCTGTATGTTCAATGATACAGTAAATGATTAAACCCTGAATTGCACATTCAAAAATGTAGGTTAGTGGCGTTCCTGTGTCAGATATTCGTCGACATCAATTCTTGTTGTATGAAAAAGAAGCCACAAAACACCTGTTTGAAGTATCAGCAGGTCTTGATTCCTTAGTTCTTGGAGAAGGTCAAATTCTTTCTCAAGTAAAGCATGTTGTAAAAGTTGGACAAGGAGTCCCCGGGTTCGATAGGAAGATCAGCGGACTTTTCAAGCATGCAATCACAGTAGGGAAACGAGTCAGAACCGAGACTAATATTGCTTCTGGGTCGGTTTCAGTCAGTTCAGCTGCCGTGGAACTTGCCCAAATGAAGATTCCTGAACATTCTTATGATTCCACAAATGTGTTGGTAGTTGGGGCTGGCAAAATGGGAAAACTTGTGATCAAACATTTAGTTGCAAAAGGGTGCAAAAAGATGGTGGTTGTGAATAGATCTGAAGACAGAGTCTCTGCCATACGTGATGAGTTTAAGGATGTTGAGATTGTCTATCAACCTTTTTCAGAGTTATTGTCATGTGCTTCAAATGCCGATGTAGTTTTCACCTGCACGGCTTCTGAAACCTTATTATTCACAAAAGATCAAGTTTCTACACTCCCCTTTACAAGTGAAGGACTAGCACAAAGGTTGTTTGTAGATATATCAGTTCCAAGGAACGTGGAATCGAGTGTCTCAGATTTGGAAACGAACCGTGTGTTTAATGTGGATGATCTTAAAGAAGTTGTTGAGGCCAACAAAAAAGACCGCTTACGCAAGGCAGCAGAAGCTCAATCAATCATAACAGATGAAGTGAGAGAATTTGAGGCTTGGAAAGATTCTTTAGAAACAGTGCCAACAATTAAGAAACTTAGGGCGTATGCAGAAAGAATTAGAGCAAGTGAAATGGAAAAGTGTTTAGCAAGAACGGGTACAGATATATCCAAGAAAAACCAGAAAGCTATACATGATCTTAGTAAAGGTATAGTAAACAAGATCCTTCATGGTCCCATGCAACACTTGAGATGTGATGAAACTGAAGGTCGATCTTTGAACGAGATAATTGAAAATATGCATGCTTTGAACCGGATTTTTGGACTAGAGATGGAAATTTCCATCTTAGAAGATAAGATTCGTTCCAAGATGGAGAAGTCCCAGGTGTGAGTTAAACCTGTTTAGTTGGAAGTTATTTGATTCATATTTTTCTGTCACTATTTTTGGTGATCGTTTTGAGCGGATTCATGACTGATGAATTCCCATTGAGAGGCTATTGTTGAGGATGAAAGAGTGTAATAATACTGATCTATACAATAGTAAAAGCTGTATATTATTCTGTTAAAACCAAATTCATATGTATGGTAATTTAACTAAGAAAACCCGGTTTGTTATTCTGGTACAAACAATAATATTTTGTAAGTGATATATGTCAATTGTAACATAAAGTTTTATTTTTAGTAAATATGTCATGGTTATGTTGTTTCTATTTTTAGGTCTCATAGATTACCTAATATAGAATGCAAACTTGATCTATCTTCTTGAGTCCTTGTGTGTCACATGTAAATTGGAGTTCAGTAATAAATATGATCTTGGGCGTTAGACTGGTCCAAATGTCCAATGTGTGGTTAACGACTTGATGTACACTTTCTACCATCTATTTTGGGAGGTGATAGATACAACACCCAAACTACTTCAAAAACCACACTGTACAGCACTTAAAGCAGACAGTACAAGTCTATAATAGCATACATGTGTTGTATGAAGCAATTTGTGTGTTGTATCTATCAACTCCCTCTATTTTTGAACGGGGATATGTCACTTGTTATCCTAATCCATTTACTCTCAAAAGTCAAAAGGCTATAAAATTACTCAAAAGTCAATAAGAAACTCACAAATTAAAAAGTTTATAGTAAGATCTATTCTATGTATATAAATAAAAGAAAATAACGGTTATTTCCTTGCCTTATCAGTACGAGACATTAATTGATAAAATCAATTGATCAATCTAGTAGAGGGGGAAATGATGCCATTTGGTATGTATGTATACGTTTTACAGTAATAAATATTATTGATTGATGTTTGACTTTCAAGCATCATTTGACACAATTTGTCAACATCCGTGTCCCACAACGTTATTGTCACTCATCATTTTCCCCCCAAAATATATCTTCCGATACACTCCATGAGATCTTTTTTTGGGAATATCTATCCATACCATTATTTATTACTCACCATACCATTTTTAAATTAAAAAAATACAGAAAGGTACGAAAAAGTACAGAATAAGTACAGAATGTAAGAATAAATGATGGAATAAAGTACAGAAAAGGTACAGAAAAGTTAATATAAAATTAAAAAATGGTATGAAAAGCATGGGCCCTTTTTTTTCTATCAAGTTTCGTATTTAATTATGGATTCTGTATCTCTTTTTTATTATGAAAATAGGGTAAGGTTCAAATGGGACTAAAAATTTGTGTGAGAATAGAGGAACCAATGATATGGTGTCATGTGTACAAAGAGAACACAAAACCCATTTACCCCTTAAGTTAAATATCTCACAAATGACAAATCGAAAAATTATGAAAATTGCACCATTAGATTGAGCGTTTGATCCTCTTCGATTTGCCGTCCATTAAGGCATACTTTCAACGAGTTTTTTTTTTCTCATTATTTTTAGTGGGTTTCAAATTACTAACACGTGTGTTACAGTGTTGCGTTTAAACCCTGCTAAACCCTAACACTAAACCCTGCTAAACCCTAACTCTAAACCCTAACCCTAAACCCTAAATCAAATGTATAATCAATCACTAACACATGTGTTACTAATACGTAAAACCCACCAAAAAATGAAGAAAAAAAAAGTTCGTCGGAAGTATGCCTTGATGGACCGCAAATCGAAGAGGATAAAACGCTGAAAAATATGGTGCAATTTTCATGATTTTTCGACTTGTCGTTTGTGAGATATTTAATTTTTAAAAACGTGGATGAGAGAGAAAAAAGTGACACATGGCATATTTTGGTTAGTTCCCCATTCTCACACAAAATAAATGGTCTCAATTGAACTCTTCTCTACGAAAATATAATAATAATATTTTAACATGGTACAAGTTTAACGCTTTCAATTGTATATGATAGATTTGAGTGTGGTATACCTAGCCGGTTAAAGATAAGATAAGATACCATGGCCAATTATGTTAAGGTCAAACACAAGATACTAGTTTTTAATGCATTTCAAGTTGGCTGCCTTTAATTCAAATAATTTTATATTGTAATTGTAATACTATTAACAAAAATAACCAAAATATTGGTGATATGCAAAATATATACATGTTAAAAGTTACATGAGCTCAACGAGGCTCGAGCTCGATTTGTTTAAAATTTACTGTGTTTTGAGCCTAGTGTATAAAGCTCAAGTTCATCTTGTTTGGTATAGCTGGAACTCGTCTCGAGTTCAACTCGTTTATTACATACTATTATTAATTCTATTAATCTATAATATTTAATGTATTTTTTATTTTGTGTGTAACTTTTAACTATATATACTAAGATTTAGTATTATTATACTCCATATTTAAGTAGTTTATATGTATATATATAATATTTATTATGTAATTATATACGCCATATTATGTTATCATAAAAAGATTATGTATGTAAATAAAAAGCTCGTTTAGGCTCGTGAGCTTGTTTGAGATCAGTATAAGAAGCTCAAGCTTGTTTCCAAATTATGTTCAAGGTCGGGATCAAACTTGTTTAAAGTTTACTCGAGTTGAATTTTTAACATGTCAAACTCGAGTATAGCTATTAGCTAGCGAGTAGCTCAACTCATTTACACCCGAACCTTAACTACTACACAAGCAAAAGACACTCTCCAATGATGATATGATTCTATTCCAAAGATTTAAGGTTTTCTGAGCCTACTAAAATATATGGTGGGTGGGGGAGTATCTAATGAAACTATGACTCGAGTGTATGTGATTGGCTTTTGTCAATCTTTAATAATGGTAATAAAGAAAAGATGATATTAGAATTTTAATACTATGAAATTGTAAAACTATATATGAAATAATTCTAATTATAATATGATATACTTAATTTCCTATTTTTATATATACATTCTTGATTCGTCACTTGAAGAGTAAATTGGAGACAACTACCCATGGTTTAATTTGGATGACAATGTCTTCAGTTCTTCAAGCTATACTAGTTAGAGCACACGGAGTGGTGACGGCCTAAACACAGTGTTCTGAGTGAGAATTTTGTGGTGATGATTTTGTGGAGTGGTAACAGTGTTCTGAACAGTGTTCTGGAGTTTTTTTTATTATTTGTTTATTTGTTTATTTAATGTAATAAAATGTATAAATTAATATTTAAAAATAAATAAATTAAATACATTGATATAAATAACAATGCAAATTAAATGGAAAAAATAATTTTGACCAGCTTCCTTTTATATCTACCCCTCTCTCTCTCAATAACTTCTACCTACCATCTTCCTTTTATATCTACCATCTTCTTAACACACACACACACACATACAGATACACATAACACAGTAACACACACATAAAATACACATACAACAAAACGCAAACATTTTTTTTAAAACCTGCACAGTGGCCCAAAAACAATTAAAAACATAAAAAAATAGAAAACGTTGATACTTGATGCCGTCCAAACTCGGACGCCGGGACCCGAACGCAGTCGGGAACTGTAACATCCTCGAAATGGACCTAGTCGTTTTATATTATTTCTTGATTTAAATTATTATTTAAATGTGTTTGGAAATAATATTGTTTGAATTAGTTGAAATAATTGAAATAGGAGTTAAATATTCTAATGTGATAAATAAATTATTAATTGTTGTAAATTAATATAGTTGACGGGACAATAAAATGTTTGGACTCGCAAATGGTTTTCGGGTTCCAGACAATAGGTTGAGAAGGGGTATTAAATTATACCCGTATAATTGAAGGCGGTTTGTTGGGCCGACTATAAATTTCACTTTCCTTTTATGGAAAGTTTATTTCACTTCCTTTCTCTGAATTCGATCAAATCAAACCTAAGAAACTTAAATCAAAATTGAAACCTAATAATTGGAGCTGTGATTGATTGAAGTTTCATCATTATCACCATCTCAATTCAGTGTTCTTCAATTAAGAAGTAAGTTTGATTTTAATCAATTTGATTAAAATTGGGTTAATTGATGAATTGTAAGAATTTGATGTTAGAAACTTCTTATAACTATTACATAATGTTTATGTGAAGTTATTTACTGTTTGAAGCTGTTGCAAACGGAGTTTTGATGATTTTTGTTATAAATCCGTGGGTTAGGGTTTGAGCAGATCGCACAGGGCTGGGACGAAGGTAGAATCCGGCGGATTCCTAATGAATCCGGCGGATTCGGGTTGGTTAGGAATCCGGTGGGATTTAAGGGAATCCGACGGATTCCTTTGGTTGTCCTATGTTGTTCCAGTGTTTGTCAATTAGAGCTAATTACTTAAATGGTACTTGTTGTATTGTACAGTAATAAGTCTGAAGCATGTTAGACTTACAACAATTAGATAATTTAGTTGTACTCCTGGTGTGATTACTTGTATAGTGTTGTAATTTACACAAGTATTATCCAGTGATGACAAGTTACTAACTTGTGATATTCTGTTGTGTTTTCAGATACACAGAGGACTCAGTGATATTAGACTACTGAGTGGAGGCCTGAGGTATTCGGTGAGTGGATCTGTAACCTCAGTGTGATTTAGTTGTAATGATTTGGTTACAACAAGTAATTATAGTATTACTTTGATAGAATGTTTTATTTGAGATAACTTGCCAGGTTAGTTTGGTTGATTGTTTACTGGGCTGTTTGAGCTAGTATGTAAGATTCTGAGGTCAACTTGAATGGATGGTTGGACTTGGTTGTTGTTGTAGACGACAAGAGATCTTGAAACTTGAAATGTTGGTTTAAAGATCTAGGTCGTATGTGATTGACAACAAGTCATCGGTAATTCTGTATAGGCCAATACAGATGATTGATAAGTGTTCTTTGAGTACCATACTGGTATAAAGGTATCTCAGGAACCACCGATCCTCATGATGATTGACTGTTTATTGTTATTTGATATAAACAGGTTGTTGTGCTAAGTTGGACTGTTGTTTATAGTTTCATTCACTTAGCTTTATGCTAACCCTACCACAGTTCTTCCTGCAGGTTAAAATAGATGGGACATATTAGGCAGGGCAGGAAGTGTTTGGAATTGATGGAATGCTTGACAGGCTTTTACTCTGATGTTATTTTGATAACGAAAGAAATGTTTTGAATTATATAACACCGAGTTTGTTGAAATGTCATGTATTAAATTTGAAAAAAAAAAAGTTTATTGACATTATAATGAAATTGATAGTATGTTTGAAATCTACGCTTCCGAACTGCAAATATTATATTAATTGTTTAAAATAAACGAGGGGTGTTATAAGTTGGTATCAGAGCAATAGTTTGGGCGAATTGGACATGATAGAATGTTCAATCCTAAACTTTGATAGAGTTGAGTCAAACATTCCAGTAGGTGTGGGTTTAGTTGTTGTATGAGAAAGTAGTTAGTTAGATATGTACTAACCCTTAACAAGTTGTGAAGTTGTTGTTTGATTGCAGAGATAGAGGAATATGAGAACTTGATGGATATTCTCATTGATTCCTCAACATTCGTTGGCTTAAGATTGCCAGGTAATCTTCGATAAGCCTATGTTAATTTAAATTAACTTGAATTGTTTATCTTGTTATGATGAGTAAACATTGTTGTGAAGTTAATTGAGTCAGACTGATATGATCCCCCAGTTTTGAGTCAACTAATGATTGCTATATGTTGACATAAAGATAAAATTTTAAATGAGATGCTCATTGTTGTGATTATTTCTGATTGAATTGAGAATGCAGAAATGTGTTTAAGTAAGTAGACAAAGAGTGGACTAGGATTTTAACAAGAGTGATTTAAATCCTTATTAATGAAGGTGGTGTCATTTGAATTGAGAATGACTGCTATTTTAGAAAATATGTGTTTATGTGACTACATGATATGTTTTAATTGTAGTTAAACATCTGATCTAAACCAAGACGGATAGGTTTATGAGAAATGTAGAGTATGATAATATTAAATTGATTGAGAAAGTGTTAGATCTTTTTGGTCAATTGTGAAATTAATAAATGAAATGTTTTAGAGTAACATGATTGAGTAGGCTTGTTGTGACATTGATGCTTGATAGTATAGCATATGTCAAAGTGATAATAATTAAGTAATTAAGATGTGTCCTGAATTTTGGAATAAATAGGGACATTGATTAGTATAAATTGTAGAATGAAAATTCTATACGAATAAATACATACTAGAGAAGGTCATGTGTGTATGTGAGATGGCTTGATGTAAGGTTGAATATGTAAATAGTAAGCTGATTTTCAGTATGTATCAGCTGTTAGAAACTATTAAATGGATTTTAATTGATTTAAAATCATGATGTATTTAGTATATATGAGATGATAGTAAATCACATTGATAATTATAAGCTAGAGTAGCCTGAGAATGGAGTGTGAAGAACATAATCTTGCAACGCCTGATCACCGTTGTTATATTATGTTGTGCCACATGAACTTGTTGAGGCTACTTGGTATAAAAGAAATGTAATGTGATTTTAGAAAATGGAGCATGAAAGTACGCTAAGTTGTATAAACATGTTGTTAAAAGGTTAAAGTCAGAAACCATGTGGATTGGATTTTGACGTGTCCACCAAAATGGCTCAAAATGGCCTAAAATTGGTTATACGTCCGTTTTCTCGTAAAACGTGTAAATTGAAAAAGTGGAAAAATGAAAAGTTGCATTTTGATTATATAAAGGTGCCTGTAAAATTTCAGACCTTAATTCTTTACGGTTTGTGAGTTATACGTATTTGAATTTCGCATTTTTGCACTAAGTTGTGCAGGCTGCTGTACAGGCAAAGGACCCGGCGGCTGGGGGTGTAAACCCGGCGGCTGGAGGGTGTAAACCGGCGGCTGGTCACCCAAGCCGGCGGCTGCTATAGCTTTTATACGGCAAAATTTTTCTGTTAGTGAAAATTTAATTCACCCGGCGGCTGGGGGTCAGAAGCCGGCGGCTCCTATATAGAACCCGGCGGCTACCCTGTAGAAGCCGGCGGTTTATGTGTATTTACAGGATTAAAATATATTTTTTTTACGTTTTTCGACGTTCGACGTAGAAATTTCCGCTAGAAAATTTCGGTGTCCGATTAAGACGAAATTTACATGTCCACTCAAAAACGGCCCAACGGTCAAAGCTCATGGCTTTGCCATGAGCCCTGTCAGTTTTCGGCACTTCGGGGTCGTTTGGGGCCCGAAAATCGCGTTTTATTGTTTTTCGGACCTTATTGTGAACTTTTAACTTACGTTTTGTATTAGGCTTTTGTTTTATTGAGTCCAGAGATCATTCTTGTGACAATATGCAATATTAAAACTTGTTTTAAGAGGTCTATATGGTTCATTGTGTATGAGTCGATTGTAGACGGTTTACTTAACTACAAAGTAGGCCAGTAAATGGTATTGTTGGCTATTGTTAACTAGAGTTAGTAAACATTGATTATGGGATTATGTAGATCATATTATGTGGATAAATTGAAATATGATAAAGTATTGAATCATATAGAGTAATAGAAAGTGTTGAATTAAGCGTTTTAAGAAATTACGAAATAAGCACATGAGCTTATATAGATGTAATAGTTGAGCATGAAATACTCAATTGTAATTTGATTAAAGGTATATAGATTGATGATTATGTGTTGAATATTACTTATATTAATGATGAATTGTTTAGTACTAAATGTACTATAAGTATTAAGTTGTATAAATAATACTGGATATTGAATCGGGTAATAAAGAAGTTGATTAATGTATTCGTGTCAGACATTGGTGTAGTATGCTTATATTGTTAATATCTACATGATGATATGAGTAGTTTACCTTTAAAGTGATAAGTTGAGAATAGTAGCGAGTTAATACATAGTTGTATACCTGTTGCACGATGTTGCTATATATGTGTAAAATGTTGATATCTGTAACACCCCCAAATTTAGTGATTTGCGGAAGCATACTTGGGTGTTACTAATCAATATACAAAGCACAAGATATACAGCAAACGACCTCTAAATGAGACGTTTTGTAAAATAATTACATTTCATAAATAAATCGTTTGAAAACATATAGTTTTCTTTACAAAAATAAGTAAGCCTAGAGTCCGCGTATGTGGCGGGAGATTCTATTACATAACCATAGTTACAAAAGATAATGCCAAAGAATCTCCGTTAAATGCAATTTGGAAATCATGCGACTCTAGCTAGTAATCCTGGAGTGATCCTACTCCGTAAGTGTACCTGAGAATACATGCTAAAAAGGGTCAACCAAAAAGGTTGGTGAATCTCACAGGTTTATCAGTAAATAATCAGTTTGAACACAAGATTTCATCAGTAGTGCCCGTAGGCGTAAAATCAGCAATTTCAGTCCAGAAATCGTAAACCAGTATTTGCAATCCCGCAAATGTAAGTAAGTAAGTTTATACCGTTGCCATGAGGCTCATAATCGAAGCTTAACCCGTAAGTAATAAGTTTGCTCCCGTGACATGCTCGTAAATGAGCAAGCATCAGCAACGAATAAGTAGTCACCCGTTTATACGTGTAAATCAGTACGTGGCAGCGCTACTGCCCCGGGTGGGGAGGGTCATTTCCCTAATGGATCCATTAACTAGTGTTCGCGCTTAAGTCCATAACTAACGATATATGATGGAGAGACTTCTGTAAATAGTAAGTAACTCATGCAATTCCGTTTGGTATAGTAAACAGTTTAGTACTTGTGTTCAAGAAAAATAAGTAGCATGTATCTCCCCCAATAGGATAAAACAGTAAAAGTGGGCCCGTAAGACTCACCTGAGTCTTTGCAAGTACGTTTATATCAATAAACGAGTAAGTAATATCAACCGTAGGTTCTCCGAACCCGTAACCTTCAAATGCCTAAACATATAAAGTTAAGTAAGTAGATGTCTCGCAAGACCATCTAGGCTAGTTGTTTACACAACTCATTATGTCCAAGTGTTTGTTTAGTAATCCGTTTGTAGTTTGAAAACAAATATGGCCCGTTGGTGACGGTTTGTAATAATGATTCAAAGTGTTATCATTATATGTATCGTTGAATCAGGTTTCGTTATTTGTAAGTGTTCAACACTTAGTGTGAAAAGTATTTACAACATTTAATGACGGGGGTCCGGGGGCAGCGCCCCTGGTAGCGGGGTCCAAGGGGCGGCAGCCCCTGGCGGGGTCCAAGGGGCAGAGCCCCTGGCTGGGGTCGAGCTGCCAGGTCAGCTTGGAAAATTTTTATTTCTACTATATTACTTTGACGAAAAACGCATCTGGATCTGAATTTGGGTAAAATCAGGTGTTAAAATCTTGGTTCCGACACTTAGTAAAAATCTGTGTTTTTCTAGTCTCTGGTTTGTGCGACGTAGCATGCGACGTTGCAAGCGACGTAGGGTGCGACGTGGGCTTGTACGTCGCATGATGCGACCTTCGCAAATCAATGCGACGTAAGGGGCTGCGTCGCTAGTGCGACGTTGAGATTTTTGTGCGACGTAGGTCGCGACGTCGCTAAGTGCGACGTTGGCCACTTAATGCGACGTTGGTAACGACGTCGCTATGTGCGACGTTGTGAGGTGTATTGCGACGTTTTGAGCTACGTCGCAGATAGCCCAGCGTCTCTGCGACGTAGCGGTCTGATCGGAAATTGGTGGCCGGAAAATCGGTCGAAAAACTTCCGTTAGGTCCAAATCTTTTACCCAACCCATTTTTGGACATTTTAAGCATATATAAACCATAAAAACGTAAAAATGAGTAAAAACGGAGAGTTTCGGGTTTTGTCGGAAACTTACAAAACGTCGGATCGAAAATCCGAAAAGATGGAAAGGTAGATCGGGATGCCGTGGTTCTTTTATTCCAAAGGAGTGGTGTGATCCGGTGTCGTTTCGTGTTGTTATTTGGCGATTTATGGTAATGGTGGTGGTTTTTAAATTAGAGAGAAAAGAGAGAAAGAAAGAGAAAGAAATGAGAAAATGAAAAGGAGAGAAAAGGAGGTGGGAGGTTAAGCCTCCCATTTTCAGTCCGCGCCTCCGCGCTCCGTGCGGTGTTCGTTTCCTCCGTCGTTTAAATGTTAAATCAAGCAGTTATATTTTTAAAAGGTGACGGGAATATTTTAATGAAATACCTTGAAATTAATTATAAAGACATTTGTCGAAGTATTAAAATTTTTAACTCGCGTTTAATACGTATTCGTTAAATTATTCAGAATGTCGTCGCGATATTATAAATAATGTTTGTTCGCTGTGTATTTTATATAATAAAATACGTTCTCATTATTTAGGTAAGTTTCTGTCACCAACGTCCAAGTAACTGTGTCGGACTCCGTCCGGTTAATTCGTACGATTAATCCAAATCGCGTAAGTACACTCATATATATATAAATCACCTTATATATATACAAATAGAGTCTGCAATTAGTCCTATTACATACTAATTACAACTAGTTACAATTAATTAGGCATAATTAATTATCCTAATTTAGCAGGTGTTACACTAAACTTTTTCAAACTTATTACACATGACATTTCAACAAACTCGGTGTTATATACACACAATGTTCTAATTTTCAACAACTGAATTACTCAGTATCTCACTTATCTGAACCTCAAACACATGATAACTCGTCATCATAGTTTCAATACTTAACACTAATCAATGTCCTTATTTACTCCAAAATTCAGGACACATCTTAATTAATTATCATCACTTTGACATATGCTATACTATCAAGCATCATTGTCACAACAAGCCTACTCAATCATGTTATTATTAAAACATTTCATCTATTAATTTACAATTGACCAGAAAGATCCATCACTTCCCAAATCAATTTCACTTTATTTTATTCTACACTCCTCATAAACCTATCAATCTCGGTTTAGATCAAGTGTTTAACTATAGTCAACACCTATCCTATAGTCACTTAAACACATATTTTCTCAAATAGCAGTCATTCTCAAATCAAATGACACCACTATCCTTAAACAGGATTCAAATCACACCTTGTGATCAATCTACTAATATAATACTATCAATTATTTTGTCTCACCAATAAAGACACTCCTTAGGTTCCAACATCAATCATGTTAAACCTTAATCAACTCTTTATCTACTCATTTAATCACATTTATGCATTTTCAATTCAATCAGAAATAACCACCACAATGAGTATCCCATTCAATACCTCTATCCTCATGTCAACCTATAACAATCATTAGTTGACTCAAAACTGGGGAATCATATCAGTCTGACTAAATTAACTTCACAACAAAGCTTACTCAACATAACAGAGTAAACAATTCAAGTTAATTTAAATTAACATAGGCTTATCGAAGATTACCTGGCAATCTTAAGCCAACGAGTATTGAGGAAACATGAAATATACCAATCAGATACTCATGTTCCTCCGTCTCTGCAATCAAACAACAACTTCACAACTTGTTAAGGGTTAGTACATATTCAACTAATCACTTTCTCACACATTCACTAATCAACTAAACCCACACCCACTGGAATGTTTGACTCAACTCATCAAAGTTTAGGATTGAACATTCTATCAAGTCCAATTCACCCAAACTATTGCTCTGATACCAGCTTATAACACCCCTCGTTTAATTATAAACAATCATATAATAATTGCGACTCGGAAACGTATATTTCAAAACATACTATCAATGTTTTACATTACTTAAAATGTCACTAAACTTTTTCAAACTTATTACACATGACATTTCAACAAACTCGGTGTTATATAATTCAAAACATTTCTTTGATTATCAAAATTAAATCAGAGTAACAGCCTGTCAAACATTCCATCCAGTCCCACAACCTCCTGCCCAATATGTCCCATCTATTTAACCTGCAGGAAGAACTGTGGTGGGGTTAGCATAAAGCTAAGTGAATGAAACTATAAGTAACAGTACAACCTAGCATAACAATCTGTTTACATCAAATAGCAATAAACAGAAAATCAATCATTCACTCGACATCCAATCAATGTCAAGCTACACCAATCAATCATTATCAATCGTCATGAGGATCGGTGGCTCCTGAGATACCCTAATACCGGTTTGGTACTCAAGGAACTCTTATCAATCATCTGTATTGGCCTATACAGAATTACCGATAACCAGTTGTTAATCACACACGACCTAGATCTCCAAACCAACATTTCAAGTTTCAAGATCTCCTGTCGTCTACAATAACAACCAAGTCCAACTGTCAAGTCAAGTTGACCTCAGAATCTTACATACTAGCTCAAACAGCCAAGTAAGCAACTAGTCAAACTATCATGGCAAGATATCTCAGCAATTACATTCTATCAAAATAATACTATAATTATTTGTTGTAAATCAAATCATTACAACTAAATCACACTGAGGTTACAGATCCACTCACCGACTACCTCAGGCCTCCACTCAGTTGTCTAATATCACTGAGCCTTCTCCACATCTGAGAATTAATCAATCAAATATAAGTTAGTAATCAAGATCATTAATACTAAACTTATATCAATCTTTAACATTAAGAACTTAACATAATCTACATCAAGATTACTAGTTCCTAATTATACACTAATGATTACAACATAACCATTACCATAAATTAACTTGCAACAGATACATATCACATTACATTTAACAAGTTAAAAGAAAAGTTATGACAGCCCTTCAAGCCGTCGGCTTCCTCCTAGAAGCCGCCGGCTTCCTATCCTCACCCGCCGGCTTTACTTCCACAACCGCCGGGTAATTTACCAATTGTGTTAACAGAACAACACTACGTTTTAAAGCATATACCAACCGCCGGGTCGGGTTTAGACCCGTCGGGTCCCTGCCAGACCACTCAAGCCGCCGGCTTGGGAACGAAGCCGCCGGCTTCAACCAACATCGCACAAGTCGCCGGCTTGGGAACGAAGCCGCCGGCTTCCTCCTTCGTCCCAGCCTGTGCGAATCTGCTCAAAACCCTAACCCGCAAATCTTAACCAAATCATCAAAAACTCGGTTTTTAAACGGTTATAAACCTTAAATATCATCACATAATCAATATGTAATACTTATAACCTGTTTCTAACATCCAAATCTCTCAAATCATCAATTTACCCAAATTCAATCAAAATCAAATTCTTAAATACATCAAGAACACTTACTATTTGAAGAATCTGATTATGATAATCTGATGATTATGAAGTTTCACGAGGATCACAACTTCCTGATTTGATTTCTGGATTGATTTGGAGGTTTTCAGAGAGTTTCTGTGAGTTTTTGGAATGAAAATGAATAACTTCCTAAAAAGAAAAGTTATATAAATAGAAACTTAAGTCGGTTCCTCAACCGACCTTCTATTATACGGGTATAATTTAATACCCCATCTCAATCTATTGCCTGGAACCCGAAAACCATTTACGAGTCCAAACATTTTATTGCACCGTCAACTATATTAATTTACAACAATTAATAATTTACTTATCACATTGGAATATTCGACTCCTATTCCAGTTATTTCAACTATTTCAAACAATATTATTTCCAAACACATTTAAATCAAGAAATAATATATAAACAACTAGGTCCATTTCGAGGATGTTACAACTCTCCCCCCCTTAAAGAGATTTCGTCCCCGAAATCTAACCTCAATCAATCTAACTAATGTGATATAATCACATATATCTTAATATACATTTGTCCTCAATAGCAACTTACAACTATACTTAGACTGTTTGAATTCTTTCCACATGCACATATCCAAATGTACATGTTTCTATCTTTTCCTATGCACACATACAGTGCATCCATCCAACATCTCATAGGAACCAATCATCTATCTAATTCCTTTATCACCAATCAGATAAAAGTTTAAAGCACCCTATCACTTTAACCAACAACAATAAGTGAAACCTAACATCACTTACTAGGTCTACACAACCAGAAATTAGCAACATGCTAAAATCTTTAACCTACTATCACTGTTCATCACTGGTAACAATAAAACAGCAGTAACAATATCACAACAACAGTGTTTATTAAACCACAATGTACCTAGCAACACTGAAATATAATTCAACTCACGACCAACAATCAGTCTAATATACAGATCACAATCTTAAATCTCTACCATCAAAGATTTGAAATTCAAATCTAGGTTAACTTTTCATCCAAAAGTTTCATACCTACTCTTGTGAATAATCTACCATATTCACATATCACTTTAATCATATGAAATCCTTTACTTAAAGTAATCCAGATTCATATCACCTTAATAAGCACAGCAGAGGTCACACTCAGTAGGTAAAACTACAATCAACAAGTACTTTGCTCAATCAACAATAGTACCACAATCAAATATTACCTACATTCAACCAACCTCTACATTGACTTATTTCTGCTTGTAACTCCTTTCATTACAATCTATCAATTGTCAACAACAACAATTTATACAACCAATAATCACAACACTAATGATTATACACTACAGTATACCCATCAATACTTACTATGTATCTCCAAAGTCTAACTAACCATCAAGTTAAAACTTATTTATTACTTAAACTGGTAAGACATCAATAATATTCTCTTAGCAACCAGTTATTTCAATTCAACTTTACAATCTTAAACTACTAATCACAAGCAATTAGAATTTATACAACTTTAACCACCCAATCATTCAACACTAGATCCCGTCAATCTAGCAACTAAGTCAGTCTTAATCCACATATTATGATACTACAGGTCAAGCATCACAATATCACATTATCAAAATGTGCTACCTTTCAACACATTTCCAACAAAATCTATATCAAGTTAATCACAATTAACTGACCTCCACATATCTTATGGCACATTTTAATTCATTCTATTAAAACTTATTATGCCATTTATTATCATGTATACCATACATACATACCTACACAACTTCAGATATTTTCTTAAATGGACATGTACACATCAATTCCATTTCATTCTATACACTAGGCCATTCAGACGGGTAAAGTCTTTATCAAGCCTTCTCAGTACTATTAGTCATCACATATCCATACCACAGGACATGGAACAATTACCAATCAACAACTCTATGTTTCACTTATATACTTACCAACTCGTATATAACTTAAACAATTTAACTTAAACTTACAAGAAAAGCTTGGTGAATACAATTATCACCTATCAATTTCAAGGTTTCCCTTACCCTCTAACACATACAATTTCTTAAAATATGAACAATCATTCAATTCATATTTCCTCAATTTATCAAACAAAGATCAACTAAATCTTTAACACCATCCAACTCCAGATATACTTTCATATCATACCTTATTTGGATCTAATCCCAATTTACCACTTTATCACTTACTTTAGTTGTATACAATCAACAAATAACTAAAGAATCTATTCAATTCTTTCGATACTTAAGTGATTCACCATGAGGTACCAGTCAACCTATGCAACCCTTAATAATAACTTTCAAGTATTTCTTATCTCACATTTTTACCCAATCAAAGCTATCATCACAAGCTTCATACACTGATAAGATTTTCTTATCACAATTCTAATCAATGTGACTTAATTTGCACCTTTCAACAATTTACAACTGTCATATCATTCAATGACTTCATATCTGTAAAATTTTCTAACACATATTCAGTTCAAATATCATATATTTCCTAACTGAATACTCAATTATACTTAACACTATTTCAATTACTTAATACTAGCTTTAAGTAATAACTCAAGTCTCACAAACTTAGATCATTCATCTATCTCCTTTGGATTTTCAATGACCCGTTTCAACATAATGTGACCAATCTAGGAATTCAATCACATTTCACACAATCATAACATTTCAATCTATGTTAGACTATTTCAACACAAACAGTTGACTATGTGTCAACCTTGATCTCAATCAACCAATCAATAAAATCCTCTAACTGCTGTTTCTCAAGTTTGACCTATCCTCAAACCAATCACAAGCAATTAATTTTATACACAGTTCTCTATTCATGGTTTGACTTTCAAAGTTAACATACTATCAATATTAACTCACAACAAACCATTTCATCTTATATGTTCACCTTCAAACATATATTTTAAATTATTACTTTCAATAATCTTATCAATCCTTCACAAGGACAAGGTCAACCTACATCAGTATTGGCTCCATACAAGCCATTCCATATTATATGTTTACTTTCAAACATATATTTCACATTATTACTCTAAATAATACTAAGAATCCTTAAACCAAACAATATCAACATATTTCAACTTTGGCTTCATACAAGCCAATTATAATATAGTGGTTCACTTAAACACTATACAAACTCACCTATGGGCAATTTGACACAATCAGTTACAACTACATTTTTAACAAAATCAAATTAGTCAACTAGGTTTATCATCAAAACCTCTATCAATGACCATTATTATTTACACTCTTACCTTTACCATCTAAAGGTTACAGTTCTATCAACTGATTGTTTTCTTATCAAAACAACTATTAAACAACTTAGCATACTATCATGCTCCTTATCCAAAATCACATTACATTTCTTTTATACCAAGTAGCCTCAACAAGTTCATGTGACACAACATAATATAACAACGGTGATCAGGCGTTGCAAGATTATGTTCTTCACAATCCATTCTCAGGCTACTCTACATTATAATTATCAATGTGATCTATTCTTATCTCATATATATTAAATACTTTATGATTTCAAATCAATCAACATCTATTTAATAGTTTCTAACAGCTGATACATACTCAAAATCAGCTTACTACTTTACATATTCAACCTTACATATGCAAGTCATCTCACATACACACAATGTTCTAATTTTCAACAACTGAATTACTCAGTATCTCACTTATCTGAACCTCAAACACATGATAACTCGTCATCATAGTTTCAATACTTAACACTAATCAATGTCCTTATTTACTCCAAAATTCAGGACACATCTTAATTAATTATCATCGCTTTGACATATGCTATACTATCAAGCATCATTGTCACAACAAGCCTACTCAATCATGTTATTATTAAAACATTTCATCTATTAATTTACAATTGACCAGAAAGATCCATCACTTCCCAAATCAATTTCACTTTATTTTATTCTACACTCCTCATAAACCTATCAATCTCGGTTTAGATCAAGTGTTTAACTATAGTCAACACCTATCCTATAGTCACTTAAACACATATTTTCTCAAATAGCAGTCATTCTCAAATCAAATGACACCACTATCCTTAAACAGGATTCAAATCACACCTTGTGATCAATCTACTAATATAATACTATCAATTATTTTGTCTCACCAATAAAGACACTCCTTAGGTTCCAACATCAATCATGTTAAACCTTAATCAACTCTTTATCTACTCATTTAATCACATTTATGCATTTTCAATTCAATCAGAAATAACCACCACAATGAGTATCCCATTCAATACCTCTATCCTCATGTCAACCTATAACAATCATTAGTTGACTCAAAACTGGGGAATCATATCAGTCTGACTAAATTAACTTCACAACAAAGCTTACTCAACATAACAGAGTAAACAATTCAAGTTAATTTAAATTAACATAGGCTTATCGAAGATTACCTGGCAATCTTAAGCCAACGAGTATTGAGGAAACATGAAATATACCAATCAGATACTCATGTTCCTCCGTCTCTGCAATCAAACAACAACTTCACAACTTGTTAAGGGTTAGTACATATTCAACTAATCACTTTCTCACACATTCACTAATCAACTAAACCCACACCCACTGGAATGTTTGACTCAACTCATCAAAGTTTAGGATTGAACATTCTATCAAGTCCAATTCACCCAAACTATTGCTCTGATACCAGCTTATAACACCCCTCGTTTAATTATAAACAATCATATAATAATTGCGACTCGGAAACGTATATTTCAAAACATACTATCAATGTTTTACATTACTTAAAATGTCACTAAACTTTTTCAAACTTATTACACATGACATTTCAACAAACTCGGTGTTATATAATTCAAAACATTTCTTTGATTATCAAAATTAAATCAGAGTAACAGCCTGTCAAACATTCCATCCAGTCCCACAACCTCCTGCCCAATATGTCCCATCTATTTAACCTGCAGGAAGAACTGTGGTGGGGTTAGCATAAAGCTAAGTGAATGAAACTATAAGTAACAGTACAACCTAGCATAACAATCTGTTTACATCAAATAGCAATAAACAGAAAATCAATCATTCACTCGACATCCAATCAATGTCAAGCTACACCAATCAATCATTATCAATCGTCATGAGGATCGGTGGCTCCTGAGATACCCTAATACCGGTTTGGTACTCAAGGAACTCTTATCAATCATCTGTATTGGCCTATACAGAATTACCGATAACCAGTTGTTAATCACACACGACCTAGATCTCCAAACCAACATTTCAAGTTTCAAGATCTCCTGTCGTCTACAATAACAACCAAGTCCAACTGTCAAGTCAAGTTGACCTCAGAATCTTACATACTAGCTCAAACAGCCAAGTAAGCAACTAGTCAAACTATCATGGCAAGATATCTCAGCAATTACATTCTATCAAAATAATACTATAATTATTTGTTGTAAATCAAATCATTACAACTAAATCACACTGAGGTTACAGATCCACTCACCGACTACCTCAGGCCTCCACTCAGTTGTCTAATATCACTGAGCCTTCTCCACATCTGAGAATTAATCAATCAAATATAAGTTAGTAATCAAGATCATTAATACTAAACTTATATCAATCTTTAACATTAAGAACTTAACATAATCTACATCAAGATTACTAGTTCCTAATTATACACTAATGATTACAACATAACCATTACCATAAATTAACTTGCAACAGATACATATCACATTACATTTAACAAGTTAAAAGAAAAGTTATGACAGCCCTTCAAGCCGTCGGCTTCCTCCTAGAAGCCGCCGGCTTCCTATCCTCACCCGCCGGCTTTACTTCCACAACCGTCGGGTAATTTACCAATTGTGTTAACAGAACAACACTACGTTTTAAAGCATATACCAACCGCCGGGTCGGGTTTAGACCCGTCGGGTCCCTGCCAGACCACTCAAGCCGCCGGCTTGGGAACGAAGCCGCCGGCTTCAACCAACATCGCACAAGTCGCCGGCTTGGGAACGAAGCCGCCGGCTTCCTCCTTCGTCCCAGCCTGTGCGAATCTGCTCAAAACCCTAACCCGCAAATCTTAACCAAATCATCAAAAACTCGGTTTTTAAACGGTTATAAACCTTAAATATCATCACATAATCAATATGTAATACTTATAACCTGTTTCTAACATCCAAATCTCTCAAATCATCAATTTACCCAAATTCAATCAAAATCAAATTCTTAAATACATCAAGAACACTTACTATTTGAAGAATCTGATTATGATAATCTGATGATTATGAAGTTTCACGAGGATCACAACTTCCTGATTTGATTTCTGGATTGATTTGGAGGTTTTCAGAGAGTTTCTGTGAGTTTTTGGAATGAAAATGAATAACTTCCTAAAAAGAAAAGTTATATAAATAGAAACTTAAGTCGGTTCCTCAACCGACCTTCTATTATACGGGTATAATTTAATACCCCATCTCAATCTATTGCCTGGAACCCGAAAACCATTTACGAGTCCAAACATTTTATTGCACCGTCAACTATATTAATTTACAACAATTAATAATTTACTTATCACATTGGAATATTCGACTCCTATTCCAATTATTTCAACTATTTCAAACAATATTATTTCCAAACACATTTAAATCAAGAAATAATATATAAACAACTAGGTCCATTTCGAGGATGTTACACAAACAGCCCAGTAAACAATCAACCAAACTAACCTGGCAAGTTATCTCAAATAAAACATTCTATCAAAGTAATAATATAATTACTTGTTGTAACCAAATCATTACAACTAAATCACACTGAGGTTACAGATCCACTCACCGAATACCTCAGGCCTCCACTCAGTAGTCTAATATCACTGAGTCCTCTGTGTATCTGAAAACACAACAGAATATCACAAGTTAGTAACTTGTCATCACTGGATAATACTTGTGTAAATTACAACACTATACAAGTAATCACACCAGGAGTACAACTAAATTATCTAATTGTTGGAAGTCTAACATGCTTCAGACTTATTACTGTACAATACAACAAGTACCATTTAAGTAATTAGCTCTAATTGACAAACACTGGAACAACATAGGACAACCAAAGGAATCCGCCGGATTCCCTTAAATCCCACCGGATTCCTAACCAACCCGAATCCGCCGGATTCATTAGGAATCCGCCGGATTCTACCTTCGTCCCAGCCCTGTGCGATCTGCTCAAACCCTAACCCACGGATTTATAACAAAAATCATCAAAACTCCGTTTGCAACAGCTTCAAACAGTAAATAACTTCACATAAACATTATGTAATAGTTATAAGAAGTTTCTAACATCAAATTCTTACAATTCATCAATTAACCCAATTTCAATCAAATTGATTAAAATCAAACTTACTTCTTAATTGAAGAACACTGAATTGAGATGGTGATAATGATGAAACTTCAATCAATCACAGCTCCAATTCTTAGGTTTCAATTTTGATTTAAGTTTCTTAGGTTTGATTTGATCGAATTCAGAGAAAGGAAGTGAAATAAACTTTCCATAAAAGGAAAGTGAAATTTATAGTCGGCCCAACAAACCGCCTTCAATTATACGGGTATAATTTAATACCCCTTCTCAACCTATTGTCTGGAACCCGAAAACCATTTGCGAGTCCAAACATTTTATTGTCCCGTCAACTATATTAATTTACAACAATTAATAATTTATTTATCACATTAGAATATTTAACTCCTATTTCAATTATTTCAACTAATTCAAACAATATTATTTCCAAACACATTTAAATAATAATTTAAATCAAGAAATAATATAAAACGACTAGGTCCATTTCGAGGATGTTACAAATCTCTCCCCCTTAAAGTGATTTCGTCCCCGAAATCTAACCACACTCAATCTGTCTAGTGTGATATAATCACATATATTTTTAACATACATTTTACCTCAATAGCAACTTACAACTATACTTAGGTCGTTTCAATTCTTTCCACATTCACATGTTCCCATGAACATGCTTCTATCTTTACCTACGCACAGATACAGTGCATCTATCCAATATTTCATATGAAACAAATATTTATCTAAATTCTTTATCACCAATCAGATAAACGTATAGGACACACAATCACTTTAACAAACAACAATAAGTGAAACTTAACATCACTTAATAGGTCTGTGCAATCAGAAATTAGCAATGTGCTAAAATCTTTAGCCTATTACCAATATTCATCTCTGTTAACAACAAAATAGCAGCAACAATACTACAACAACAGTGGTTATAAAACCACCATACACATATCCACACTGAAATTTAAATTCAGTTTACGACTCACAATCAGTCTAATATTCAGATAACAACCTCACATCTCTACTGTCAGAGATTCAAACCTTTACTAAATTTCTATTTTATTTTTATCATAGAAATTGGTTTAATTCAAATCTAGGTCAACTTTCCATCCAAAAGTTTCATATCTTACTCTCTTGAACAACATATAATGTTCACATAACACTACAACTATATGAAATCCTTTACTTAAAAGTAATCCGGATTCATATCACCTTAATAAGCAAAGTAGAGGTCAAACTCAGTAGGTAAAACCATAATCACAAGTACTTTGCTCAATCAACAAATGTACAACAATGTTATATTACCTACATTCAACCAACCTCTACATTGACTTATTTCAATTTGTAATTCCTTTCATTACAATCTAACAATTATCAACAACAACTATAGCACGAGCAATAATCACAACACTAATGATTATACACTATAGTTAACCAGTCAACAAGTAATATTTAACTTCAAGCCCTAAATAGCTATCAAGCTGGCATTCACATTAGACTTAAACTGGTGAGACCTCAAGAATCTTCTTAGCAACCAGTTAATTCAATTCAATTTTAAAATTTCAAACCACTACTTGATTATATCCAACTTCTTAATCACAAGTAATTTGAAATTATACCACTTTAACCACATAATCACTTAGCACTAAATTCCATCAATATAGCAGCTAAGTCATCATTAATCAATATTATGATATTTCAACTCAAGCATCACAATATCACAATGTGCTATTTTCCAACACATACCTAACAATATTAACATCAAGTTAATTACAATTAACGGACCTCCACATAACTTATGGCACATTTTAATTCATTCTAATTAAAATTTGTCATGCCATTTGTTATCATGTATACCATACATACATAATTTCAAGTAACTTTCTAAAATGGACAGGTACACAATCAATTCCATTTAATTCTATATAATAGGTCATTCAGACTGTTAAAGTCTTTACCAAGCCTTCACATTACTACTAATCATCACATATTCATACCATAGGAAATGGAACAATTACAATTCAACAACTCTATGTTTCATTTATATACATACCAAGTCGTATATAACTGAAACAATCCAATTTAAACTTACAAGAAAAGTTTACTGAAAACAATCATCACCTACTGATTTCAAGGTTTTCCTTACTTCCTAACACATACAATTATACACACATCAGGTTTTCAAACCGAATTTCAAATGCTCATTATTCTTAAGCTATTTAAACAATGATCATTACAATTAAACACATACATATTTTCTTAAAATATGAACAACTTTCCAATTCATATTCTCTCAATTTATTAAACAAGATCAAGCTAAACCTTTAACACAGTTCAATTCCAGATAATCCTTTCATATCATTTCTTATTTGGATCTAATCCCAATTTACCACATTACCACTTACTTTATTTGTATAAAAAATCAACAAATAACACAAGAATCCATTCAATTCTTTCAATACTTAAGTAACTCGCCATGAGGTACCAATCAACCTATGCAAATATTAATAATAACTATCAATTAATTCTCTTCTCACATTCTTACCCAATTATGGCTATCATCACTAGTCTCATACACTGGTAAGACTTTCTTATCACAACCCTAATCAATGTGATTTAATTATTCTTAACATTCTTTAACAAATTATAACTGTCATATCATATAATGACTTCACATATGTATAATTCTTTGACACATATTCAGTTCAAATATCAAATATTACTATAACACCCCTCATTTATAATCATTTAAATATAGTAATTCGGAAGCGTAAGTCCAAATAGCTAGTAATAATTTACCTCATTTTATCAAAATATAAAATTCAACCTTTTCAAAACATAATTTCACAACAGAGGTGTTATATAAAACGTGATAAAACATTATTTTAAACAAATCCACTATCAGAGTAACGCTTCACGGTCAAACATTCCTTCTAGTCCAACTTCTTGCCCACCCAAATATATCAATAACCTGCAAGAAGTGTTATGTGGGGGATTAGCATAAAGCTAAGTGAGTAGATAACTAATCAACAGGCTAACTTAGCTCAACAACTTTGCATACAACAATTAACACATAACCAACAAAGTAGACAATACCACCATTTAACAAAGCAACAGGGCAACAATTCAACTGGTCAACTTATCATCAAAGCAACTATTCAACAAGCAACTGACTTCATAATGAGGCATCGGTGGCTCTGGGGATAACCATAATACCCGGGAGGCTCCCCAAGAACACTTACCCAACCATATCCGTATGGCCATAACGGACGAGACCGATAGCTAGTGGTTATTCTCAACTAACACAGGAGGTGTGTTAAACCTTGAATAACCGACTAGCCCAACCAACAGTTCAACAACTCGTTGACCTCATTAACAACTGATGTCCGAAGGCCAACAACAAGTCCAGTGATCACATAATCAACAAATCACATATTCATCAGGTCAACGTTATTATATCAACCATATTATTACTAACTATAATAATCATCATGGCAACTACAATAGTAATAATATGTTACTTGTTGTAACCAAACTCGTTACAACCAAGTTATACTGAGGATTAGAGATCCACTCACCGACCACCTCAGGCATCCACTCAGTAGTCTAATATCACTGAGTCTTCTGCACATCTGACAATACAATAGAGAAGTACAAGTTAGTTACTTGTCTCAATCAATTTAACATTGCTCCAAAAGATTACTAATAAACTCAATGTATTCAAATCATATGAATTAACATAATCATCATAATTCTCAATATCAAATTCATACTCCTTGAATTATCCACTAATCATGATTAATATCGTAATGATCAACTATACATCAATCTATTCCAAAAGTATGAATTATCACTTTTAATATCCTTAATTCACATTAATCATTGTTTACTAACAAAATTACACCATTAACAAGATTAATAGCTTCCAAAATTAACAATCCATCAAACCCTTTATGCCACCTAATTCTTTTACTCACTTCCACGTTAAGGTTTAGTTAATAATCATAATTTAAGTATTAACTAACCTTCTTAACATGATTACAAACTTATAATTCATGAATAATCACTAATTAATATGTATTAACACCAAAACATCATCATTTTATCATAACCCATTTTGATCATAAAATCTACAACATAATCAATCCACTTTTAAGTTGAATCAAAGTTACTAACATCTTTATTAGCACTTAGTAACACTATTTTAACTAATATTAAACTTTAATTTCATATCATCATCATAGTTTCATCACATCACCCATGATAATTATGATAATCCACATAAATCACAAGAACATTAATCAATTTTACCAACCCTAGCTTCCTTAATGTTAATCATCATCATTATTAAGCTCAAACAACCTTAATTTCGAATTATTATCCATAACAACACAAACCCCAAATTTTAGGTTTTCATATTTCAAGCAATTGAGACTTACCTCATGATTAAATGAACTAGAGGAAGATAATTCATGTGTTTTTGAAGCTTGAATTCGTGTTTGAGATCTTCAATTTGGTGATTCCTCATAGATTTAGGGTTTGATGTTTCCTTGTATGTATGTATATATGATCGTATGTATGTATGTATGTAAGGATATATGTAAAGAAACAACCGACTTAATATTTTGGTAGTACACTGGAAGTGTTTAATTTCATTCCACGTACTTTTCATTGTCTGGAACTAAAAAACCATTTACGGGGAAACATCATTTTATTTTACCGTCAACTAAATTAAATTAAAACAATTAATAATTTATTAGTCACAATAAATTATTCGACTATTATCACTATTTATTTCAAATAATACAGCACACCTATTTTCTGACACACTTAATAATAATTCACAGTCAGAAAATATTAAATACTACCAGACCCGAGAACTGGGTGTTACAATTCTCTCCCCCTTAAAGAGATTTCGTCCTCGAAATCTGATCACACTTAGTCACTATAGTGTACTCAATCGCATATATTCATGTAGATATCAACTTACACACAATCAGTGCGTACATTGACTAAACTCAGATAAACACACATAAACACATAAATTGTGCTTAATGTTCAATTCCAATACCTAGCACCAAATGCTAAAACCTGCATAAGGTGTAGCAAAATCAACTATTTAATCATAATGTATACACATATCATACGTTACTCCCTTGAGCAACTCATGAATATATTTACATATATTCAATTCTTTCCACATTCACCTATCCAAATGTACATATTTCTATCTTTTCTCCCTGCACATATCCTGTCTCTAATAATTTAATCAACCACTTACATGACCATTCATACTTAGTCATGTAAACAATTAAAACACATAATCACTGTTTACAAATGTAACACATATCCATGTGAACATTTCAACTTTACAACTATAATAACCACACTAACAACAATAACAACAACAACAACAACAACAACAACAACAACAACAACAACAACAACAACAACAACAACAACAGCAACAACAACAGCAACAACAACAGCAACAACAACAGCAACAACAACAGCAACAACAACAACAACAACAACAACAACAACAACAACAACAACAACAACAACAGCATCAATAAGTGGTACTGACTACTACAACATACACATTAACAACTAGCAACTTTGCTAACAACTATATAAAATTTATTTCGTAACTAATAAGTTAGCTAGTAGCCATATATATATATATATATATATATATATATATATATCTAGCTAACAACTTTGCTAGAATTCTCTACTTTTGGCAACTGATTAAACTTACTAATTTACACTGGTAATTATAAACACAACTTGCTTATATGAAATCCTTTACTCGGCAGGAATCCACAATCATATAATCATCAACATATAAGAATATCTAATAAGCCCTATGTAGAGGTCAAATTTTATAGTTAAAATTATTATCATGTAATCAACTAGCATCACATCACACCAATTTGGATGCTAAACAACATCTGTTAATACCAAACATCATCAATGGTATTTCTACAACACAAGATGTTGTCATTAATCACCCATCCAAAAATATTAACTCAATATTATTCACAATCAACTGACCTCTATTTCGCTTAAATCATCTTTTAAAGACTACTAGTTGCAATTAACTATATACATATCTCTTGTACCACCGGTACCACATTAAACAACAACTTAATGGTTTATCACTCTTTCATATGAGTCCATCTATGATTATTTATCAATTACAGATCAACATATCTTACCTAATATTTTAAAACCACTTAACTTTATATGGTACTTAGTAACCTCAACAACTCCATGTGAAATGGCATAATATAAATACGTTGGCCAGACGTCGTCATATTATGTTAGTCACACTTTATTCTCAGGTCACTTCATACCATTCATTTTCAAAGTTATTACTTTACTCTCTCATAGTTTACAACAATGATATTGTAACACCTGCTAAATTAGGATAATTAATTATGCCTAATTAATTGTAACTAGTTGTAATTAGTATGTAATAGGACTAATTGCAGACTCTATTTGTATATATATAAGGTGATTTATATATATATATGAGTGTACTTACGCGATTTGGATTAATCGTACGAATTAACCGGACGGAGTCCGACACAGTTACTTGGACGTTGGTGACAGAAACTTACCTAAATAATGAGAACGTATTTTATTATATAAAATACACAGCGAACAAACATTATTTATAATATCGCGACGACATTCTGAATAATTTAACGAATACGTATTAAACGCGAGTTAAAAATTTTAATACTTCGACAAATGTCTTTATAATTAATTTCAAGGTATTTCATTAAAATATTCCCGTCACCTTTTAAAAATATAACTGCTTGATTTAACATTTAAACGACGGAGGAAACGAACACCGCACGGAGCGCGGAGGCGCGGACTGAAAATGGGAGGCTTAACCTCCCACCTCCTTTTCTCTCCTTTTCATTTTCTCATTTCTTTCTCTTTCTTTCTCTCTTTTCTCTCTAATTTAAAAACCACCACCATTACCATAAATCGCCAAATAACAACACGAAACGACACCGGATCACACCACTCCTTTGGAATAAAAGAACCACGGCATCCCGATCTACCTTTCCATCTTTTCGGATTTTCGATCCGACGTTTTGTAAGTTTCCGACAAAACCCGAAACTCTCCGTTTTTACTCATTTTTACGTTTTTATGGTTTATATATGCTTAAAATGTCCAAAAATGGGTTGGGTAAAAGATTTGGACCTAACGGAAGTTTTTCGACCGATTTTCCGGCCACCAATTTCCGATCAGACCGCTACGTCGCAGAGACGCTGGGCTATCTGCGACGTAGCTCAAAACGTCGCAATACACCTCACAACGTCGCACATAGCGACGTCGTTACCAACGTCGCATTAAGTGGCCAACGTCGCACTTAGCGACGTCGCGACCTACGTCGCACAAAAATCTCAACGTCGCACTAGCGACGCAGCCCCTTACGTCGCATTGATTTGCGAAGGTCGCATCATGCGACGTACAAGCCCACGTCGCACCCTACGTCGCTTGCAACGTCGCATGCTACGTCGCACAAACCAGAGACTAGAAAAACACAGATTTTTACTAAGTGTCGGAACCAAGATTTTAACACCTGATTTTACCCAAATTCAGATCCAGATGCGTTTTTCGTCAAAGTAATATAGTAGAAATAAAAATTTTCCAAGCTGACCTGGCAGCTCGACCCCAGCCAGGGGCTCTGCCCCTTGGACCCCGCCAGGGGCTGCCGCCCCTTGGACCCCGCTACCAGGGGCGCTGCCCCCGGACCCCCGTCATTAAATGTTGTAAATACTTTTCACACTAAGTGTTGAACACTTACAAATAACGAAACCTGATTCAACGATACATATAATGATAACACTTTGAATCATTATTACAAACCGTCACCAACGGGCCATATTTGTTTTCAAACTACAAACGGATTACTAAACAAACACTTGGACATAATGAGTTGTGTAAACAACTAGCCTAGATGGTCTTGCGAGACATCTACTTACTTAACTTTATATGTTTAGGCATTTGAAGGTTACGGGTTCGGAGAACCTACGGTTGATATTACTTACTCGTTTATTGATATAAACGTACTTGCAAAGACTCAGGTGAGTCTTACGGGCCCACTTTTACTGTTTTATCCTATTGGGGGAGATACATGCTACTTATTTTTCTTGAACACAAGTACTAAACTGTTTACTATACCAAACGGAATTGCATGAGTTACTTACTATTTACAGAAGTCTCTCCATCATATATCGTTAGTTATGGACTTAAGCGCGAACACTAGTTAATGGATCCATTAGGGAAATGACCCTCCCCACCCGGGGCAGTAGCGCTGCCACGTACTGATTTACACGTATAAACGGGTGACTACTTATTCGTTGCTGATGCTTGCTCATTTACGAGCATGTCACGGGAGCAAACTTATTACTTACGGGTTAAGCTTCGATTATGAGCCTCATGGCAACGGTATAAACTTACTTACTTACATTTGCGGGATTGCAAATACTGGTTTACGATTTCTGGACTGAAATTGCTGATTTTACGCCTACGGGCACTACTGATGAAATCTTGTGTTCAAACTGATTATTTACTGATAAACCTGTGAGATTCACCAACCTTTTTGGTTGACCCTTTTTAGCATGTATTCTCAGGTACACTTACGGAGTAGGATCACTCCAGGATTACTAGCTAGAGTCGCATGATTTCCAAATTGCATTTAACGGAGATTCTTTGGCATTATCTTTTGTAACTATGGTTATGTAATAGAATCTCCCGCCACATACGCGGACTCTAGGCTTACTTATTTTTGTAAAGAAAACTATATGTTTTCAAACGATTTATTTATGAAATGTAATTATTTTACAAAACGTCTCATTTAGAGGTCGTTTGCTGTATATCTTGTGCTTTGTATATTGATTAGTAACACCCAAGTATGCTTCCGCAAATCACTAAATTTGGGGGTGTTACATTTAGTGACATTTTAAGTAATGTAAAACATTGATAGTATGTTTTGAAATATACGCTTCCGAGTCGCAATTATTATATGATTGTTTATAATTAAACGAGGGGTGTTATAGTTTGAGCTAGTATGTAAGATTCTGAGGTCAACTTGAATGGATGGTTGGACTTGGTTGTTGTTGTAGACGACAAGAGATCTTGAAACTTGAAATGTTGGTTTAAAGATCTAGGTCGTATGTGATTGACAACAAGTCATCGGTAATTCTGTATAGGCCAATACAGATGATTGATAAGTGTTCTTTGAGTACCATACCGGTATAAAGGTATCTCAGGAACCACCGATCCTCATGATGATTGACTGTTTATTGTTATTTGATGTAAACAGGTTGTTGTGCTAAGTTGGACTGTTGTTTATAGTTTCATTCACTTAGCTTTATGCTAACCGTACCACAGTTCTTCCTGCAGGTTAAAATAGATGGGACATATTAGGCAGGGCAGGAAGTGTTTGGAATTGATGGAATGCTTGACATGCTTTTACTCTGATGTTATTTTGATAACGAAAGAAATGTTTTGAATTATATAACACCGAGTTTGTTGAAATGTCATGTATTAAATTTGAAAAAAAAAAGTTTATTGACATTATAATGAAATTGATAGTATGTTTGAAATCTACGCTTCCGAACTGCAAATATTATATTAATTGTTTAAAATAAACGAGGGGTGTTATAGGAACGCCGGTGGGAACGTTGTCCCGGAATGGGGGAACGCCGTCCCACGGCGTTCTGAGAGGTGAACGGCGACGAGAATTCTTCCACTCCGAGTACTCTTATTATTTCTATAATTTGTTTGTTGTGTTACGTGGTAACTACAGGAGTATTTTTAACTAATTAAGTATTAACAGGAATCTTGGTATCAATTGTGTAAAATAAATGTAGCTACTTTTTGACGTGGCAAATTATTTATATGAATATTATTATTAGTGTCACTAGTAATTAAAAAATAATGGTATTGTACTATTGTTATTAGTTTCGTTGTCATTATGTATTAATATTAATTTCAAGAGATTTATTTTTATTATTAGGTTTATATTATATTCTTATTTTCATTTCTATTGTATTTATTAACCATTTTCATTTTTATAGCCAGGATTTTTATTTGATATTAGTATGAAAAATATAAATGAAAAATATTAAGAAACCAAAATCATCATTACTATTATAAAAGAAACTCAGGTGATATAAGCAAACAAACTCCGTCCAACATATATAAGGAAACTTTTGTTTGATAAAATATAACGTGAAGGTGACTAAAAATAATCGGATACATGATAAATCATGTAGCCATGTGGACTATTAGGATCACCATTGGACCTGGTCCTGGTCCTGGTCCTGAAATAAATTTCCGTTTCCACCTGGCAACAATCAAGTTGGGTGTTTGCATGTGGCGTTGCTTTCCTCACTGGATCCCACCACTTCCAGCTCCCCAAACTATCATCGACACGACTACCTCCATTCCAAACACAAATCCATATTTATTACCCACTATTTTTTATATTCATCATGGTTTTTAAATATCAAAATATGTTATCTAAATGAATATGTAATCATCATTATTAATTGTCCTATTTTATAATTTGAAACGTTATTTACTTTTTTTACAACAAGAATAAACAATACGGAGTATATTATGTAATAAACGAGTCGAGTTCGAGCCGAACGAACACATGTATAATATCTAACGAGTCGAGTTTAAACTTTACATATTAGGTTCAGAGCGATTCTATAGCTAGCTCGAGCACTCTCAATTTCAAACGAACTTAACTTGAGTTCTGACGTTCGGCTCGACTTGACTCATTTACACCCGTATTGATACATCATCCATAATAATAAATCCTAAGTCGTCATTATAGAGTGCAAGTTAACATGATTTTTAATCAAACAAATTATTTTCATTAATTTCCAAACTTTTGTCCAAACATTAAACTATTTATAATTAGATAGATATTTATTAAAATATATTTTAAGACAAAAACCAAGATAAAAAGCCCATTTTCCACTTCCCTAGGTTCCTCAAAATTTCCACATTCAACCTCTACACTGACTAACTTAACCCCCCCAATCGCTCTTCATGCTTCCCCCTGTTCCCTGCTAAAATACGCCCATGGAAAACTACTCCTATAATTCCTACCCTGAATCCGGCGGGTCTTCACCACGATCACGTGAAATCGACTTTGATAATCCACTGCCATGGGACGATCAATCAAACGCCACAAACAATAACAACTATAAAGTCAAGCTTATGTGCAGTTATGGCGGTAAAATTCACCCTAGACCTCACGATAACCAGCTAGCTTACATCGGCGGTGAAACTAAAATCTTAGCCGTTGATCGTACGATTAAATTCAACGTTCTCGCTATGAAATTATCAACGTTATGTGATTCAGACATGTGTTTCAAGTATCAATTGCCTGGTGAAGATCTCGACGCGTTGATTTCCGTCACGAACGATGACGATCTCGATCACATGATGAATGAATACGATCGATTAAACAGAGCGTCACCTAAACCGGCGAGATTGAGGGTATTTCTATTTCCTGTTATGAATTCTGTTACTGTTCAAAGTCCGGCACATAGTTTTGGATCCACTGAAGGAAGATCGGAACGTGACCGTTTCGTTGATGCGCTGAATTCCGGTCCGGTTCAGTCGGCTGGAAATGCTGATTTCCTGTTCGGTTCGGAGAAAGGTGTAGCTCCGATACCGGTGCCGGTTCCGACGCCGGTGGCGATGCCGGTACAGGTTCCGATAGTTCGAGATGTTAATATCGCAGATCCGTCGGTTCGTCATCATGAACCTGACGTTACCGTTTTAGATGAACGTGCAATCGAATCGGATCGGATCCAGAAACACATCCAGGATCTAAGACGGTTACGAATTACAGAAGATCAACAACAATTACAACAACAGCAGCAATTACAACAACAAAATATGTACCGGAGACAGAGTGATGAATACGCCGGAGATTATTACGTACAACGAACGGCGGAAAAATTAGCTACGACGACGTTACCTGGAAACGTACCGTCGCCGGCACCTGGATATCAAATTTCCGGCGGATTCGCGGCGTCTAATGTTTCATCCGATCAGCAACCGGTTTATATGGTACCTGCTCCATCTAATATGTATCACGCTCCTATGGCTAGACCCGTTACCGGTCCGGTCAGCCACGGCCAAGGTCAACCTCAAGGTTACTATGCATTTCAGAGGATGCCGTCGGATGTTTACCGTGAACAGCCGGTGTATAACGCCATGCAACCGGCACAACCGGTAGCGCCACAACAACAACAACCTGTATTCACTCCACAACCACAAGTACAAAAACCGGAAGGGATTAGGATGGTTCAGTCAACGGCTGGGATGACCGATGGAAGTTATGGTCAAGTGGCGTATGATAACGGTGTTGGTAGGCATGTTTACTATACTGCGCAGGGGGCTATGGTAACACCACATCAGCAAGCACAACAACCGTTGCAGCAGAATACACATCAGTATCATCAAGCAATGGGAGTAGCACCAGGAACATTGAGTCAAGATGGTAAGGTAATTGCTCCAACCAAGATATCTCAAGGCTCTATATGATTCTTATGGAGTGAATGTGTTCGTTTCGAGTTATTTATAAAATTATTATGCGATATTGAATAATCCAAGTCATGGTATTTTTATAGTAGTGTATGTGTGCGTTATAATGTAGTATATATATATAGATTAGATCTATAATCTATATAATACCTATACTGTATTGTCGTATATTTATTTACATTGTTATGTATATATATGTGTTTGAGAATCATCTATATTCTACGAATTTGGTGTATTATAAGTTATATGATTTATGTTCTTGTTATAGAACTATACTCGATCATTTAAATAAATTCTTACAGTATATACTATATAGCATGAAGCAAGTCTTAGCAATATGATTGACGAAATATGATAAGGTTACCTAATAATTGGATATTATTAGGTATTAGCATGAATTGAATGGTATAAGACTGAGGATGTTTGTGATTGGGTTGTTGATATTTATATATATATGAACTTTGTATGTATGTCCGGGTCCATTTAATATGTGAGAAAAGATAAAAGAATGGAAAGAGACCTAGGAGGAAAGATTGAATTAAAAAGGGGAAGATGATGGGTGATTAATGGGACAAGTGTTTGAATCGTTGCGTGGGTGGATGATATGCATGAAATGCGACTTGTGCATTGTGATGAGTTGCCATTTATATAATAGCGATTGATGGGTTAATAATGTTTTACAAATAAAATTGGTTGCGTTTCAAATTTAACCAACTCATTGACCTCCGCCATTACTACCAAGACCACCTAAACGGATGAGAAATGTCTTTTGGTTTGTTTATACTTACTTCTCCGGTATATAATTGATAGATATAACTTGCAGAGTTGCGGGTTACAAGCTAATCTAAATATGATTAAGATACGTTTGGGTTAGGGTGTTGATATATACAACACACTTTTTGATTCATGCACCAAGAATAAGGATATGCATTACAGTATTGTAAAATACTGCATCAATATGTATAAAAGTTAGTGGACGAATTAAAAAGTTTGTTGTATATATCACTAGCCTTTGGGTTATCATGTATCACAATGGTCGAACATAAGGAGTGAACCTATGTTAAGCTCGATGTTAACTTTTAAAACCGATGTTAAATTTGATGTAGAAAAGAGGCCCGCCAATTATTTTTAGACAGGAAAAAAAAAAGTTCGGTGACATAGTATTTATCACTAGACTTCGAAAAAAGAAAAGGAACATGTGTAAGTAGTAATATCATAGATACCTGATTGGTGATGAAAAATAGTTAAAGCTAACTTTATAATGGAATTAGTACATTGATGTTATAGAAGACTTGATCTAGATTTTTTTTAAGTTCCGGCATTATATTAGAAGTTTATGGTGTGTTTAGTTACGGAAAACTTCTCCATTTTTCTGAAAAATTTTCTAAGAAAACTGAAAAATTAGAGAACGTGTTCAAATTGTGATTTTCAAGAGAAGTTTTCTAAGAAAAATGGATCTAATGATTTATAGTCACCTTCATTTCTTATTTTGAAAAATGAAAACTGCATCCCTTACATTTGAACGTGTGTTCTATATTCCTTTAGTTTTTCAAGGATACAAAACTCTAGAAAAATGAAAAAGAAATAATGAATTTAATTTTCCTTAACTAAAAGCACCATTAGTTAACGAGATACACATATTTCAGCTTGAATTATTACACTTACATTTATTGGTTTTCAATGAATCATTAGTAGCTGTCAATAAACAACCGATCCCTTCAAATGTAATTTCAAGTTTTCAACGTCTTTTTAGGAAACTATGATGAATAATGTGATTCACTTCGGTTAAAAACATGATAATACTAGTACTATACTGCTAGAAGCCTAGTAGTATAACACAATTCAATCATATTGATGTGATTGCCATTTTTTCGGCATTATGCCCCTCATTCACCCATCAAAATTTTGTCATCATATTGCTTAGTTCAACTATACATTCATTTTTAGTCATCTCGGCTCCTCGCTATCTATTTGATGTGTTGATGTTTGGCTACAACCTATCGGTTTGCCGCCCAATTTTCTCATTTAGAAAAGAAATCGAGCCGAAAGCATTTGTCATTATTGTATTTTGTTTTAAAGTTGATAAAATCTACAATTATCTTCGATTTACCTTTCATTTAATTTATTATAGATATAGATATAGATATAAAGATTGATGTCACATATATACTATTAATATACCTATCACGAATAATTTTGAGTGTACACTATAATCATGTGAAGCTGATCTTGTGCCATTTGAAATTTGGATTGACAATATGGTAATACGTAGTATTATACATACATCATTTTTTCTTTTATCTATTATCTATCTTCTTTTTTCTTTTTTATATATACACACCAATCATGTCTATTTTTTATGTACTATCTGTAGTCCAAATCGGCTTGTACCTCATTGGGCCTTAGGCGAGAAAGATACCTTATTAGCCCAACGGCCCAACCGATTAACTTTTAATATGTGTTGTCTTTCTTTATAAATAACAATAAAAATAAACTACTACGTGGTTCCAGTTTCTAATAGTAATACCGAAATAATATAATGATAATGCTATGTTATCATAGTTTTTATACTTGATACTTAATAAGTTAATATTTAATGAACCTACTTACGATGAAATATCAACTTTTATTAAGAAACAATATCGTTTTTGATAAAAAGTCGGAGATATAATCGTACAATTGTACAAAGGTCCGAGCCTACACCACACTCTTTTTAGCTTTGGGTTTATCAATTGTGTTTAATTTACGTGGTCCAAGATACGAAGTGGTCACTTAAGAGGTCAACTAAGTACTACATATGTGTAATTCACATGAGAGCCGTAGATCCGATTGACCCAAAAGGGTAATTTAGTAGTGGAGTCTTGATTATATTTAATGAAGACTCGAGTTTAATTTTTATGGGCTGCTAACTTCAGGGCCAGTTTTAATGCGCATTGCTTAGTCGATTGTCAAGTTTCCCGTTATGGACATACACTATTTTGAGCGGGCCACTAAGTCAAAATAAACATTGTCTTTCATATAATGTCCTTATAGTACGGTATGTGGGCAGTCACCATTACTACTTATCAATTTGCTAGAAGGCATCGATCCGACTGAAATTCATATAGTGGTTAAAGGCGATAAATAGCTAACCCAACTTAAAACATGGGTCATTTTCAAAAGTGGTTAAAAAATTAGTCCACCATTTCGAGTTTGAGCGAGTGTTTTAGTAAGTATTTTATGATTTTTTTGTGACAAATGCAATCGGATTGTAAATTATACGTTAGATATAAATCTTTACAACCTAACCGATTTTATCCTAGTAATCTTTCTCCCTAATAAATCTTTTACACAGTTTCTTCCATACCTTACACAATTAAAGATCCAAAATGACACAATTACTCCTAGCTACAACAAAAATGAGAAAACTACCTATAACAAATTTTGGAAAAGACCTATAATATGCAAAATCAATTTATATAATAAATGCGAATGTAATATGGTCCATAAAATAGCATTCGTATTAGGAAATAACCCAATGATAAGTAAAATGTATTTCCTACTAAATATTCACTTAAGTTATTCTAGTCCTTGGATGTCTCAATATCAATCATATATGTAAAAGTGAAAGTGAATTATTATAAAACTGTCGGAGTATTGCATAGGGAAAAAGGAAAAAATATAATAATTTGATAAATGATTTACATACAAAAGTTTTACAAAAAAATTGATACAAAATGATGTGGACCCATTGAGATGAATAGAGAGAAAGAAGAAAGATAAAAAGTGAACCATTGTGATGATGATAAATCATTTTGTAAACATTTTTAGTATGCATTTGTTTGTAAGCATAACATTGCTCAATTAATTTTAAGTAAGGGGTTGTTTACCTTTTTTTTTATTAAGTCATATATGGGTATAACTGGCTATATGGATATGTGATGACAGTATGGATAAAGTTGTGAATGAATAATGTTGTTTACTTTCTATGTTGAATGACCGTCTGAATGGTTAAAATGACTATTATACCCTGATCTAAATAATTTTTTCATGTTTTTTCTGGTTAACAATCAAAGAACAAGATGAGCTACCATAAAATATAAAACATTCCGTCAAGAACGCCACCATCGCACCGTCAAAACTGAAACTTCATTTTCAATCTCAGGTAATACCGATAATAACGATAACTAATCAACACTCATAAAGAATATACAATTCAACTTTATACAAATGAATGAATATAGAGCTCATACAATCTCATCCAAAATATAACTTTCTTTATTTTCTTTTCTCAGACCTACTGCTCACACTTTTTAAACAATGAATATAAATTATAATATAAACCCATTTGATACGATCATATTAACTACTCTTTTATTTTGTTTTTTCCTTTCAATTTTCTAATTTTTTGGTCGAAATCATAAACCCTAATTTGACGGAGATGATTGTGGGGTGGTTGTTGACGGAGAAGATGGTAGATGGCAGTTGTTGATGGAGGGAGGATGCTAACGGACTGATGGAGCAAACACAACGGTCATGGTGATTCTTGAGAAGTATACAATTTAGATGAAGAAGATAAACCAATAAGGAAGAGGAAAGGGTAATTGGGGAAAATGAGACGATTGTATCTGGACGAATGTGGTTTTTCACTTGACCCAATAATCTCTTGGGTAAGGCATCTTAATTATTTAAGCTCCAAGTAAACACCTCTCTTGCTGACCGAATAAGCTTCCCATTCACTCCAGCCCATTAAGGTGTATGTAAACAGGCCCTAAATAAGGTAGTTATCAAGATAAATTTCAACTTGTTAGGATCAAACATAAAATATGTATCATACTCCTTATCCTTATTCTGTTAAAAGAATTTGATAACAACATAAATCTTGATTTCCATTATTATCAGAGGACTGAGCTTCAATATGACCAAGCTAATAATAAGACATATTATGCGTGTAAACTGTGAAAAAGTTAATCGCAATATTTCTTGGTCAATCTTAAAAATTGTATCTGTCACATAGCGCATGTATTTACTAAGTACTAGTTTAGAGCATGGGCAATGAGGATTTTTGTAAAGCTTTCCACAAAGCTTTTCTAAAAAATCTTTATAAAAGTCATTTCTACAACAAAAAAAAGCTATTCACAAAAAAAAGCTATTCACAATGTTTTAAAAACCGGTTTAAATCGGCCGGTCGAACCGGTTAAACCGGAATCAAGATGAAAAGCGGTTCAATGTATGTAGTGTAAATTTACCGGTTCGACCGGCTTAAACCGGGATCGGGAAGAAATCCAGTTCAGTAAAAAAACCGGTTTTTAAAACACCTGATAAAAGAGAGTGTAAAGACTTGAGATTTCTCAAGTCTTTGCAATCTCGTTCATTGTAATTATATTGTTATATAATCTTGAAAAGCTTTTTTATAATTTTTACAAAAAAAAAATAAATACAATTTTTGTTAAATACTCCCTCCGTCCCAGAATAAGTGTCATGTTTTGACTTTTTGAGTCTTTCCTTTTCAACTTTGACCTTACATATTTTTGTTTGTGTTATATAATACTTGATACAAAATATATGAATGGATTGAGTTTTAAATGTATTTATCATTGGTATAATTTTTATAAAGTATTATATAACACAAAGAAAGATATTTAATGTCAAAGTTGAAAAGGAAAGACTTCAAAATCTGAAACATGACACTTATTCCGGGACGGAGGGAGTAGTCTTCGGTGTGAATGCTCTTGCACATATATTTTTCTATATTAATAAATAATACACACTATCTTAAAAACAAGCATACCTTCCCAATAATTAAATAAATAAAATACTCGTACTCCAATGTGGCAATGTGAATAAACTAAAAGACATGCTGTTTGTATGTACAATTGACACACAACTGAAACTCATTAGAAACGCAACTCAAATTCTTTCCAAATGCAAACAAAATAAAAATAAAAACTCTCTCCATTTCATTCCTTTACGCTACAACCGCAAAAAAAGAAAATAAAAAAAGAAATTAAAAACTTTAATTCCCCCATACCCACCCCTTACCACATAATTCTCAGATCCCGATCACTTTCTCAATTCTCCGTCACTTCACTGAAAAACTTCAACCAGATCTCCCAATAATAGATCCATCCATGGATTTTACTTCGCCGGAAATATGTACGAAGATCGGAGAACACCGTACTTTTCCGGTCACCGGATTCCGGCCACGATATCCTTTTTTGTTTCCTTACAAAAATATAGGTTTTTGTAAAACGGTATCGTTTTGTCGTTACTGTAAATCTTTTTGCTTCCACGTTATTTTTATTTTGTTATTTGTTTTATAATTAATACTACGTAATTATTATTATTATTATTATTATTATTATTTATATTTTTTATATGTATTTAAGAACTATACAACCTTTTTATGTTTTAATTAAAGAGGAACTCTTTGTATATATTTATATATATTTAATCCTCTTTTAGTAGCACTTTTTTATTTTTTATAATTTAAATTTCATCTGTACCATGGTTATATATGAAAACTACATAAAGGTTTGTATATAAATACTCCGAAAATAGATAACCTTGGTATATTTAATCAAAGAGTTGGTACTTATTTTTATTTTATTTATTATTTTTAATCAAAGAGTTAAATAAGTATAATTTTTTTTTTCTTTCTACATAGAGGTTTAAAATACAGTAAATATTTCTTTTTACTTACTTTGAAAGCATAACATGTTATGTTTCTTTTTACTAGAAACTGTAAGAACATCAAAAATCAAGTTTTTTTACACTTATTAGTAGTTATTACTACTTATTTTCTAAAATGGTAACTATATCTTATCAATCGTTTTTTATTTAAATTATTTCTTGAAAAGTATAGAGTCCTATATTTTCTCTCTATGTATCGAAGTGATTTAATTTTTCTTCTATTTACATTTGTATGTTACTATTAATATTAAAGTATATAAAAAGTCATTTCTTAACTCCATTGTTGGTGTTTGGTTTAATAAAAATAATATTAAACATTTCAAATGTTTCATAAACTATATTTTTTTCTTCCTTTGTTAGTTACAAATTTTATTGTTCTTAATTTTAATTGATATTAATATTTAAATATATTCAAAGCAAAATAAGGTATTTATTTTATTTAGTTTTATTGAGGTGGTAATTGATTTTTAACGCCCCAACACCCTTTTTACCTTTTTCGTTGAACTTCAATCGCCAAGGCTCTTTTGGTAATTTTAGATAAAAAGGTCGGTCATCCTTTTTGGCAAAATTACATTTACACCCTTGACACGCGCGGTGTCACGCGCTTCTATTTTCTTCCACGCGCGTGTCTGATATAAGCCAGTCCACGTCATCATATGTGTTTGGAGAGTGGAACTGGTGTGAAGGACCCACCTCTATAAAAACATAAAAAAAATCCTAAATTAAAGCGCCCAAAACTCACGATATTTTCATCAAGGGTGTAGCATTTGCCACGCGTCAAACGGATACAATCTCAGCCGTGGATTACAGGTATGACGGGCAGGTTGCCCAGACAGCAAGTAAATTCATTTCATCCGTTAGATCAGCGGTCTGAAAGTAATCGACGGATTATATCCTGCCCGTCGTTAGAAGGGTCAGATCTTATCGCCTTTAAGAGCCAACCCCAACCCCTTCAATCTTCGCTCAGTCTCAAACCCTAGAACGCCATCACCTCCATATATAGATACAAAAAATTATATATCTATGTATTTATTTTAATTTTTTTTTCGTTTTTTCCCCGGTGACAAATAATAGATCGCTGATCGCCGGTCTTTGTTCATATCCGACGTCGTTTTACACCGCTACATGTTTTCGTTAACGCCTGTACGGCTTTCAAATCGAGATAAATCCAGATCTCGCCGGAGCAAACCTGTTACCGGCGGTTTATGGCGTCGACGGTGTTAGCGAGCAGGAATCAGAGTCATCAATCATTCATGGGTGAAATCCCTAATTATTCGAATAATAATACTCGTCATCTGAACCCTAACCCTAACCCTAACCAAAAACCTAAATCAAGCAAAAAGAAACATTTCCCTATCAACGGCCGGCTTCACAATTCACATCATGCGGTTGATTCATGTGGTGTTGTTGTCTCTCAAGCTGCATCCGATGACGCTTATTCGTTCAATCAAAGACCGATTGAAACCGCAACCACCACAGGTTTTAATCACGGTGGATTTGTAACCTACAACGTTTCTTCGTGCTCCAGAAGCGAGATTAATGAGCTACGCAAGAAATTGGTTTCGGATCTCGAGAGAATCCGAAAGCTAAATGATCGGATTCAAGCTGGGGAATTGATTCCTAGGTCATCAAACGGTAAATTCAAGAAATTATCAGGGAATAAACGGATGCCAGGGTTTGGATCTAGCAACAGCAAAGAGGGGAAAATTTTTCGTCAGATTTCGGTTAACGGCGGTGCAATTGATGAGAGTCTGATGAAAATGTGCAGGCAGGTTTTGACGAAATTGATGAAGCATAAGCTAAGTTGGGTTTTTAACAAACCTGTAGATGCTGTTGCTTTAGGGCTTCATGATTACCATCAAATTATCAAACGCCCGATGGATTTGGGAACGGTGAAGTCAAATTTGTCAAAGGGTTTTTATTTGAATCCTGTTGATTTTGCTTCTGATGTTAGATTGGTGTTCGAAAATGCCATGCTTTATAACCCTAGAACCGATGAGGTACATGGAATGGCTGATCAGCTGTTGTCGTATTTTGAGAACCTGTTTAGACCTATTCAGGCAAAATTGGCTTCACATAATCATAATCAAAATCTTCTTCCCGTGAATGAGTTCTCTGCTGTTGATGAATTGGATGGGAGTTCTTGGGATGATATTCCGACACCTGATAGATCGAAGAAGATGAAAACGAGTGGCCCAGTTCCTGTTCCCGTTCCCGTTCCCGTTCCTGTTGTTTCAAGTAAGCAAAATCATTCTACTGCTTCGAATCCGAATCCGATAATACCGCCTCCGGTTGTTCAGTCGCCTATACGGACTCCTTCACCAATGCAGCCTGCCGAACCGGTTAAGCCATCTTCTACGACAACAAGGGGGACTTATGCCAAGCTGCCTAAGCCGCGGGCTAAGGATCCGAACAAGAGGGAAATGAATATGGATGAGAAGCAGAGATTAGGTTTAGGGTTGCAGAGTTTGCCACCAGAGAAGATGCCCCAGTTGTTGCAGATTATTAGGAAACGTAATGATCGGTTGGCGCAAGAGGGTGATGAAATTGAGCTTGACATTGAGGCTTTGGACACGGAAACGCTTTGGGAACTTGATCGGTTTGTTACGAATTGGAAGAAAGCTGAGAGCAAGGCGAAAAGGCAGGCGCTTTTGGTGAATACTTCTTCAGTTGTTGCTGCTGCTCCTAGTGTTTCAGCTGACATTGATGATGTAAGCTTTTCGATAGTTGGGTATAGTTTTTTGTGACTTTGTTTTATCTGATTCGTTTGCTAATGGTTTTCTGTTAAATTCAGATTCCTGTGAGTGAGAAAGTTGATGTGATGAAGAAGAGCAAGAAGGAAACAGGGGAAGAAGATGTTGACATTGGGGATGAAATGCCGGAAAGCAGCTTCCCACATGTGGAAATTGAAAAGGATGATGGTGGTCTTGGTGGTGGTGGGCAAGGTCAAGCTGCAGTTCATGGAAATGACAATGCTGCTGAAAATGCAAGTAGCAGCTCTAGTGGGTCAAGCAGTTCGAGTAGTGGCGATTCATCTTCCTCCAGCGGTATTGAATCTTGTCTTTCATTCTGTAGTTAACGGATTTGAAATTCGTTGTGAAAGAGAGGTTGTTGTTGGGAGATTGAGTTACTTGCTTATGAGATTGAATTTAATGTGTTTTCAGATTCAGACTCTGGGAGTTCTTCAGGGAGTGATTCTGATGCCGATGATGCGCAATCATGACAAGCAAGACAGATCAACTGAATTTGCATTCAATCTGGATACAAAAGTGAGAAATGCATATTGCCATTGCCGTTACAGTATCTGGTATGTTGGTATCAAAGAAAGAAGGGATTACTCGAATGCTTGGTACGAAAAAGGCAAGAAAGCTCGATAAGGTGAAGAGCTGCAATGAGATGTAATTGCACAAAGGAGGATATGAGATTGAGATAGTAGTGAACCCTTTTGGTTAATGGGGTTAATTTAGGTTCAACTTAGATGATGGTTTTCTTTTGTTGTTTTAATCCTTATGTTAATGGTTTTTGAGGGGTGTTGCTGACTTTTATATAATAGGAGAGGTAGGAGATAGAGTTGAGGAGGGCTCTTGTGTGTACATATGACCAACAAGACAAAGTTTAGTGTAGTGTTAATCTATCCATGATTTTATTGGCAAATTCTAATTCTATTGATGTTATATTCAATGTTATTTGTTGTTAGATGTCTACATTTTGGCCAAAAATTTAAAAAACGCAAAGATATGTTTGCATATTCTAGAAGGTATAGCATGTGTCTGCATCTATTTGGAAGGTACAAAAGATGTGTCAAGTTCCAAAGGTGAAAACATTAATAGGACTTCTTTTACAAACTGGATGTTCTGAAAAATAAAATAAAGAGATCTACAAGATTGTGTGTTTTTGGTCTCAAATAATACTAATCATGACATGATGTTTTAAAATTGATAGTTATGGTTGGTCTATAAGCCTTTAAGATCAGATAGATAGCAATGGATTGTGGAATTTGAAGTTGGAAGCTTTGTTTCAGACCAATTAAAGGTTTGTCTTGACCTTGAATGGGTCAAAATGTGTTAGACTTGTGGTAGTTGGTTGATCCATATGTTTTTTTTATTCTTATTTTATCATTGATGATTGATATTTATTCTGAAAAGGAGGCGGACACTTTTCTAAACCATACCAACAACCCTCGAGCTATAGATTCTTGCAATTTCATAAGAACCAAGATATTATAAGTTGGTCAATGTCAAGTGCATAGCATCCATCAAAAGATTAAAGCAGAACTCCAAGTTTCATGCAGATTTTAGACTCATGAAATCCACATGATTGAATAAAAAACCGCTTATTCCATTTGATACAATCGGATTCATCAAATTCACATGATCATAAAATCATTCTTTTCCAATCCAAATAATAATAGATCAGGCGTGTTTACATCTTCAACTATAGTTAACAGTTGCTTTAATACTGCATATATCAACATCATTCCAGAACATAAACGACAGCAAGAAACAATTCTCTATATAAGAAGTAACTAAGATGCAGTTTAAGAATCTGAAAGACATACATAATAAGTAATGTCAAGAGTCATACATGATTTCACTGCTACATATAAATAAGAAACAAACTAATCAAAGTGCAAACATTAATTCTATATGATTCCCAAACCAGTTTCTTGTGAATCAGATACAGGACAAAACTCACAAGATCACTCCATGTGCCACTCAATGGAAACACTATCCCAGCAAAATTTTCTGAAGCTGTAGTTTATAGTTTGCTGCATCTTCAAGGGAACGGTTCCAAAGGTTTTATACACCAAAAAGATCCTCAAAAGAAAAGCCCAATTGATGCTCTAATTTTCTTGATTCTTTAAATCAAGAAAGGGTTTACCAATTTGAGTTTCACAGACTGATTGAACATCTTTCTCCAAAGATTCAAGAAACAGTGTGGATAGTTTGAGAGTACTTATAATATTAAAGATTTTGCCACAAAATTTACGTACTTCGGCTCTTTTTGCTTGCTTTTCCGGCATATTTGTCAACAGCTCCTTGATCAAGGCACACAACGCAGGAAGATGCATACTTACCATCTCCTTTCCTGCTTCATTTCCATCCATGTTGACAGAAACAAAAGGCTTCAATGTTTCCAAAACTAAATCTAATGCTTCAACTTGCCTAAACTTAGACTTTGCACAGCTACACTTCTCCACAAGAAATCCAAAGAAATGTTGAGCAACCCATGGCCACCTCCTAAAGATCTCTTTCAAGAATTGTGGTTTCATATGAGAGTTTTTACCATCAAAATAACCCACCAGAGAGTTTTTTAAGATATCAAATACCCTTTCCAATTCAGCTTCCGAGAAACTTCTAGAATCAATCATCTTCAGAATCCAGTAAGTTGAGTTCTGAGCAAGATTAACAATCTTTCTGTATCGTTGGAAAGATGCAGACTGTTTCTTCTTTGATGGGGTGATTGCTGTTTTCTTTTTCTTGAACGGTTTTGCTGCTAACTTCAAGTTCTTTTCCAAAAGAGGCTCAAGGATCGATAGTTGCACAGATTCTCCTTTCGGGTATTGTTTTGCTTTAAGTATCTCGTGCTCCATGATTTTACAAATACGGTCACCAAGCTGCTCACTGCCCTCGGTCGTGTGTGGGTTCACAAACGCCTGTGCCAGATTTGAGAATACTTTCAACACTAGGGGTTTGCCTGCATTACAAAAGAAAGATTATGTCTTTTTCTGATATATGATTAGAGTCTATCAAAACAAACTTTCAGAATAAAGACTTGCCTTGATTCTCATGAAGGTATATTTCCAGCAACGAAAGAACACGAAGTTTAAAAAGAACTAGCTGAGAATGAGCAGTTTCACCACCAGCTTGGTTTCTTTTCTCTTTAAAGATCTGTGCAAGATACGAATCCATTCTGAACATAGCTTCATCATCCATTCCACCATCAGAATCATCATCTGAATTTTCTTCACGAGGTTCAATTCCAATGGTTCCCCCCTCAGAGTCTTCAGACTGTTCTAGAAGATCATCATCACCAGTATTATCACCACTTTCAGCTTCATCAGAATCTTCTGCTTCTTCAATATCTAAAAGATCATCATCGTCAGTGTCATCACCTTCACTATCTGTCTCTTGACGTCTAGCTGGTTTCAAATCTTTCTTTATAACCTTCAACATCCTCAGTAGACCATTATCTGTCACATCATCACTGTAGTACTTGAAAACCTACATAAAGAATAAGCAAGAGCATTATGTTTTACCGTATCTGTTGCAACAAGATTATAGGAAGTTCATAGAGTCCCATATGCAACATGATGTTCAAACCGCCATAAACCCATATGAGTAGATAGGTATACTATTCTCACTAATGTAACCATGCTTACCCACACAGCACATGGGAGCAAACTGTGAATCAGACAATCTTAAATAAATAGCACACATATAGACAGCCAAAAAAAATACCTGCTCAATGGCAGACCGCATTGGAGCTGATGACTGTGGAAGCAATGAGAGCAGTGTATCCACAAATACATCCATCAATTCAGGTGCTTCATTACTATCTGGTTCATCATCTGAATCTACAAGATCGGGTGATGGGAAAAACTTTTTGCAGCATATTATCATTTCAGATGCAGCTTCAGAGAATTCCCCTGGTCTGAGTAAAAGTTGGAGCAGTAATTGAATGAGCAGGTACCTCAAAGCATGTAATCTGTTAGCATTTGCACTCATTCCACAATTCCTTTCCTGAAATCATATAAAAGTAAAAGTTAGTTATATGCACCACTGTGGAAAGCTGAGAATTCCATTGCAAAGAAAAAAACAAAATTTCTAGGTAAAAGTAGCAGTGTATTACCTCTGTGGAAAGCTGAGTTTCCATTGCTTGCAGATTTTTGAACGCTTTTTCATCTTCATCATTTAATGACCTAAAGAGGGATACTGAAGGAATATTGTGTAATATACTAAGAAACCGCATAAAATAAGAGCCAAGATCATTCGCTTCGAGGCCACTTGTTACAGCATGAGGGCCCTCTCCTTTTTGAGCATTTGCCAACAATAATTGCAACTGTTCAATACACATTCTACACAGAGAACTTGAAGTGGCAGCTTTTGGCCATCTAAACTTCTCTTGCAATTCAAAAGAAGTCACTTCAGTCCCAAGAGATGAAGAAAACAAACCCTGAACAGCCAAAAACTTCAATATTTCTTTTTGAACACGGAACTTTTCTTCATTATCGAGCATTGAACGTTTCAAAACATTTGGGATAGAGTCTATAACCCAACTTTTCAAAAAATCAGAAGTCCCAAGTGTTTCAGCAAAACTTTTCTCTTCAATTGACCCAATTTCTGAATTATCATCTGTTGTTTGACTTTGGTCAGAAGGCTCTTCTGAAGCAGGTGTCACGTCAAGAAACAAGTCTATCACGTTTTGAATAAAAAGCATGCAGCCATCTTCCGTAGCAAAACCCGACGTCAATTCTTTTACAATTTTAGTACGTGTAACGGAATCGAATTTCCAGTTACTGTGCTTTTGTAAAGCCATAATAATCGCCACCCGCCTACTGTCATCAAAGCTGGACAATCTTGAAAGAAAAAATTCTGCAAATTTATGCAGCCAGGAATCCCTTGTGGAGAGTATATCCACCAGACACTGGACAATCTTGAAAGAAAAAACAATAGGGATGCAAGATACAGGTAGCCTTGGTAGGGCAAGAAGTATGATATCAAATACCAAGTGTTTCCGATCATGTGATGACAAAAGAAGTGATCCTTCAATAATAATATTCCAGAAATTTTGAAGATTTTTCTGGATATCTTCATCAACAGAACTAGATTTGCGGTTCTTTTTGTGCTTCTTCGCAGAGTTTAACCCTGTTGCCAACTCAGCCTGCTGTGGTACAATATCAGGTAAAAGAATATTTACCCAAACTGGCCATATACCATGGACTCGAGGCTGACAAAATGTGGACTCCTGCAAAACTACATAATTAGAACACTAAGGCTCTTACAATGGATGCACAAAACCATGAAGCAAAGCCAAAAATAACATCACCTTCAAGCAATTTGAAAGAGAGGATAGATGGATGGCAGAAAACATCGAGTTAGAACTGTATGGATCAGGCAAGAGCTTTTCGAACAATTTGTTGTCAGCTGCTACTTTTTCTCTGAGCTTAATAGCCAGCAATAACGCATCGGGATTTGCAGCTTCCATGGCTCCTTCAAACCATTCGTGAAGACCAGGAGCTTCAAGCACTTGCTTTACGACAACTTCAACAGGCAACTGCAATCCATATAGATACAATATGCAGCAATTGTGCAACAGATATATTAGATGACTAAAGCTACAAGTAGAATGATCTTAAGCAAATGCTTCTGGAAAAACAGAATTTGAGAACAATAAATGAGTTGCTTCCCAAAAAAAAACACAAAACACAGAAAGCTTGACCACCAGTGTGTACCATCGCAATTTTTTTTGATTTTTTAGATTCCAATATATATCCATAAATGAACAAATGTGAAATTCAGTTTACTTGGATCAAAACAGTTTATGCTAAAGCTGCAAAACAAAGCCAAACTTCAACTTTTAACAATCAAAGACCTATTACTTTACTCAACATCCACCAAATAAATTAACAATATAGAAACTTGATCTTGAATAGTCACCGAGTGGGCTTAAAAACATATTATCCTGCTGATGGCTTTGGGCATGACACCACAAGTGAACCCCAATCCCGAAGAAATTGTGTGAATAGTACGATTTTGAAATGGACCATTGTCCTTGTTCGTCTAACAATGAACGTTTTCATTAGGGTTTATGGACCAGATCGTCAACGTACTTTACTTTTTGTCCCAATGTCACTAATGAACCGGTTTTATTACCAAGGTCGACACCAAACTTTTTACTTTTGTCTCAATGTCACCAACGAACTAATTTTATTACCAATGTCGACAACGAACTTGTTAAAAATATTTAACAACACCAAAATACATTTTTTTAACGAGCTACGTTTTGAATTGGTTGATGTGGTGTTGCCATGCAGTTCATTTATGTGACCACGCTTCCACGTAAGCTAAACTTGTACATGTATGGTTAATTCTTCTCCTCCTATCGAATAACATGTAATTTTTGATTGCTTTACGATGATCACCAATTTTCCAGTGAATTTAAACGCAATTACTACTTTTTTTTTATCAAAAATGTAACCCAAAATTACATGTTAGTCGGTCGGAGAAGATGAAGTTAACCATACGTGTATATGTTTAGCTTACATGGAAGTCTGGTCACATAAATGAAATGCATGGTAACACCACATCAACAAATACAAAACGTAGCTCATTTAAAAAAGTATTTTGGTGACCTCAAAACATATTTAACAAGTTCGTTGTCGACATTGGTAATAAAATTAGTTCGTTGGTGACATTGAGACAAAAGTAAAAAGTTTGGTGTCGACCTTGGTAATAAAACCGGTTCATTGGTGACATTGGGTCAAAAAGTAAAGTACGTTGGCGATCTGGTCCATAAACCCTTTTCATTATTACTACCAAGTGTCATTGCACAAAATTCCCCTATCCGTGGTTGGCATAAGTATAAAATTTTCCTACAAAGATTCATGTTAATTCTTTTGTTGTAGCTACAGATAAACAATAGTTATAACACAGAAAACATCTACCACTATTTGCTACAGCAAAAGGATACTTTAACGGCATTTATGAATATAGACCCCAAAATTTGAAGATATAATTATTCTTTTTCATTTCTCTGTGAGGGATGGCGGTTGTATTATAAACTTAACAAGCTTCAAATTACCTAACTTGTATGGAAGTGACACTATCACGTTGAAGCATATCCCCTATTAGCAACTATCATAGTATAGTAATATTCTTAAAAGCATAAAAACTTATTTCCATCCTTCAAATTATTAGCTACCTTTTCAATCAGTTGCAGGATAACCACAACAGCAGGCTCCTGGAGGTACCGCTTCTTGGCAGCCAGCGAAATAACAGAGGTGGTAAATTCCTTGATAATCTCAGGATTCTTATCAAAAACATTTTCTTGAGTTAGTTTTCCTGATCGTGCAAGAGCACCATAAGCAAACAAACGACCTAAAAGACAATCTTTGATCTCCTGTATGCAATTAAGAGAAACACTAATTTTTAGAAACACAATGGCTGCCAAAGTCATTGGTAAAAACTTAAAAAAGATTACTATCCCACCTGACCCTTCATAGAAGAAGAGATTTCCAATAAGTCAACAATTAGTTTCAGCAGTGAGTCCAACGCAATATTAGGAACCGCACCAACTAACAAAGTCAAACCCAATGCAAATCCTTGTCTTGCACACTGCAAATGAATGCCCACAAATAAGTAAAATATGTAGAAAAATCATAAACATTAACTCCTCAAAACTAAAGTAAAAGGTAACAACACCTCTCGTGAGGAAGAAACACCACGAATAAGCCTTCTCACAGCGTATCTCACAGAAGGTGCACAATTATTTAACCCATCATCTTTCTCAGCTTCCAACTTCAATCCACCTTCAACATCCTCCTTTTCCATCATATCATACGCCTTCTGAACGGCCTGCAATTCCGTCACCAACATCTCCGCAGCAGCCTCCCGAACAGCTACATCAAGCGCCCCCAAATCCTTAAACACACCTATATGAAACTCAGGCATACCACCACCTACCCTATTCTCAACCTCCTTAACCTCCAAACTCACCATTTTCGGTTTCACATCACCGCTTTCATCCGATATATCTTGCTTATGTTTCTCTTTATCTAAAGCTTTTCTTTTTTTCTTCCTTTCCATTGGCTTGACACCATTTGAACTAACATCATTGCTTTTAGGGTTATCTATTTCTCCTTTATTCTTTTTAATCTTTTTTACTTTCTTCCTTAAATGCTCACTCGACTTTTTATCATCTGAGCTTTTGTGGTTATCTATTTCTACACTATCAGAGCTCCTTTTTTTACTACCCATTGATGATCCGTACAAAAAGTTAACAACTTTAACAGTATCTGTATCAAATCAAAAACAAGAATAGATAAATTAAATTCAGAGATTGTAGATACAGAATGAAGCAAATTGAAGCATGATAATATATGTATTGATTATAGAATTTAAGGATACAAACCTAATTTGCGATTAATTTGTTATACGAAAAGCGTTAGGGTTTTGATAAACCCTAAATTATTTAACAGATTTTTTTGTATGTTATATTGATGATATCGGCAATGAGTCAATGACGAAGATGCCCTAGGTTTTACAACACTACTATAAACCGCGCCGCTGATGTTATATTGTTATGTTACAGTTTTAGCCCTTTTATTTTGGAGAAGTTTCAATCTTGACAAGAAATAACAAAAATTAGAAATAGAAGTAGATGTATGATGGTAAAATTTAATCATTCGATGATTTAGTTTTTGCTGATCAAAGACATCATCAGTAGAAATTGGGTTGTTAAATGGTATGTTCTAATGAAAATTGATGTGTGGTTTATAGACGAGTGATGTTAAAATATGTTATACAATGTTTAACATGTATAAACTGAACTAAGAGCATTTGTAGTGGGCTTTTATTGTAGATAAATTAAACTTGTTTTGATAAGTTTGGCACATCGGGTAATTGACCAAATAATGGCAATCGCGTATAATGCATTTCATGGACGGCTTTATCAAGTTCTTTTTGATATACTAAAAATTATTACTATTATTAATGTAAATTTAAGACAATTTTGATAATAAATAGGCTTCATATGTCTAGTTTGAAAAGGCATTTAGAATTTTTGGTTAGTGAAGAAGTTTTTATCAATGACTAAAGGCCTTTAAAGATATTGTATGAATGAAATTAAGATTCATTAATGTTTGTAAATTCAGTTTATGAAAGATAGAAGATAAAAGATGGCTGCTAGTTGCTGGCAATAGTGTGGCTTGTCGATGAAATGTAGGAGACTTGTATGAATTATGATCTTCTTAACTTCTATTCAAGCTAACTAATAACTGTGTGTAATGTGAAGCTATTATTAGATTTCAAAATTCAACGACGACTTGTGTTATTGTTAGTTGAACTTGATATAAAAACACCTGCTTATTGTTGGTTAAACTTGATACAAAAACACTTGCGAAAACGAAATGTTTCACTTTGAATCTACATCTTCAATACATTTTGATTTGAATATATAACACATAAGATCGGCTGTTTGAGTTTCATTGTGGCAAAGAAAAGGAACCACCATCCACAATAAAGTTCATCGCATCCTATACAAGTTTGCTAACATACAGTTTTTCACTTCAACAACTGAGCAATATCACATATAGGCACATACATGATGACACATAGGTAATACTTGGCCAGATTGGTTGCACTCCTTTGAATCTTAGCAATTGTGAGCAATGTTTTAAAAACCGGTTTTTTTATCGACTCGGAAACTCCACCGATTCCGGTCGAACCGGTTCAACCGGTCCGGTCCAACCACCCCAAAACCGGCCACGTCACCATTATTTAAAAAAAAAAAAAAAAAAAACCGGTTGAACCGTCCGGTTTCCGGTCGAACCGTCCGGTTTCCGGTCGAACCCCCGGTTCGTTGACTGGTCAACTTAAGGTCAAAACCGGTCCATTCTAACTCGGAACTTCCTCCGGATCCGGTCGAACCGGCCGGTTCGAACCGGTTTTTAAAACATTGATTGTGAGGATGATTATGTCCTTTATAGAGTAATAACAACAGCAATAAAGAAATGAGGATGATTATGTCCTTTATAGAGTAATAACAACAGCAATAAAGAAATGATTATATGAGATGTATTAAATGATTGGTAAACCTAAATATACAGGACTAATAATTGACCTAAAGATGTGATTGGTGAGTTTAGAAATATGATTGGATAAGATTAGAAGAGAGTAAAAGCAACCAATCAGAAAGTTAAGTCTGTTTTTAAGTCTACATAAGTAGGTCCATTTAGCATTACTCATTACTCATTACAGAAGGCATCTTCATTGCAAAATGCACCTCCAGAGGAAATGTAAACTAACCAGATATGTGATTATTTCTACTACTCATGGTTCGGTTTTAGTTACAAAACAGCTAATATCGCAAATACCATAATAAAGGTTGCTAAGACCACTCTACTTCTTCACCTCTTCATATTCTGCCTCGGGTGTCTGATTACCACCTCCGGAACCGCCCGAATCGCCTCCAGACCCTGAACCACCCTGCATGTGTTGTCCAATCTTCGATTGTGCCTTATTTGCAGCATCAATCTTAGCTTGAATCTCAGCAGCATCCTCACCACCAGCAGCCTTCCTCAAATCTGACACAGCGGTTTCAATCTCAGTGACAACATCACCAGGAAGTTTATCTCTGTACTCATTCAAATTTTTCTCGACACTATAGATGGTAGTGTCGGCATTGTTTTTGGCATCTATGAGCGCTTTCCTTTCAGCATCCTTTTGGGCATGGAGTTCAGCATCCTTGACCATCTTCTCGATCTCAGAATCTGAGAGACCTCCTGAGGACCTAATCGTAATTTGTTGTTCTTTGCCAGTGGATTTATCTTTGGCCGAGACTGTGACGATACCGTTGGCGTCGATGTCAAACGTTACTTCTACTTGAGGCATGCCTCTTGGAGCAGGAGGGATGCCCATAAGTTCGAATTCACCCAAGAGCTTATTGTCGGATGCCATTTCACGCTCTCCTTGCAGCACCTTAATGCCCACTTGAGTTTGGTTGTCTGCTGCTGTTGAAAATACCTGTAAACGAGACAACAATTATCTACTTTATTAGATATAATGATTAATGAGCTTTTGAGCATTATACGTTCACTTCAGGCACTCTGCTAGTTTTCGTTTTAAAGATGTAACATATCGAGATTTGACCCATTCCCAAGTGAATGAGTCGAAATTAACACGTTCAGAATAAAATAGTGATCTCACCTGACTTTTCTTTGTTGGTATTGTGGTGTTCCTACCAATAAGCTTGGTGAAGATGCCGCCAAGTGTCTCGATACCAAGAGACAAGGGAGTGACATCAAGAAGAAGCAACTCTTTAACATCACCACGAAGAATACCACCCTGAATTGCTGCTCCCATGGCAACTGCTTCATCAGGATTCACCCCTTTGCTTGGGGTCTTTCCGAAGATTTCTGTAACAACTTCCTGAACTTTAGGAACACGAGTCATCCCTCCCACAAGAAGAACTTCATCAATTTCCTTGGTTGTGATTCCGGCATCCTTAACACAATTCTTACATGGGCTCTTGGTTCTCTCAATCAAATCGTTAACCAAAGCTTCAAACTTGGATCTTGTAAGGGTGATGTTGAGATGTTTAGCACCAGATGCATCAGCTGTAATGAAGGGCAAATTGATATCAGTTTGAGTTGTTGACGACAGCTCTATCTTAGCTTTCTCAGCAGCTTCCCTAAGTCTTTGAAGGGCAAGCCTGTCCTTTGACAAGTCAATTCCCTCTGTTCTCTTGAATTCACTAACCAAAAAGTCCAACATAGCATTGTCAAAATCCTCTCCTCCAAGAAAAGTATCACCATTCGTTGCTTTAACCTATACAAACAATAAAACTCTCACATCAATACGTTATTTAAAAAAAAAAAAAAAAAAAACAGAAGAGATTAAATATAAAGCATTTCATACCTCAAAAACACCATTTGATATCTCCAAGATTGAAACATCAAAGGTTCCACCACCAAGATCAAACACGGCTATAAGACCCTCTTTGTTGTTTAATCCATAGGAAAGAGCAGCAGCCGTTGGCTCATTGATGATTCTCTGCACGTCAAGTCCAGCAATCCGCCCAGCATCCTTAGTTGCTTGCCTCTGGGCATCATTAAAATAAGCCGGCACAGTAATAACAGCTTTATTAATCGTCTTCCCAAGATAAGCTTCCGCAGTTTCCTTCATCTTAGTAAGAATGAATGCACCGATCTGGCTTGGAGAATATTTCTGCCCATTAGCCTCAACCCATGCATCTCCATTTGGAGCCTTGACAATCTTGTATGGGACCATTCCCATTTCTTTCTGTGTCTGGGGGTCGTCATATCGTCTTCCAATCAATCGTTTAGTCCCAAACACAGTGTTGGTAGGGTTAGTTACTGCTTGACGCTTAGCAGGAGTACCCACAATAAGCTCTCCTTTCTGGTTAAATGCCACAACTGACGGTGTCGTTCGCGACCCTTCAGAATTCTCAATAACCTTTGCAGTCTACATACAAAAGAATCAAGATCAGGTGTTTAATTGAATACAATTAATTCTACGAACTACATTCAAAAAAGCTATAAGCATGGATTTTACCTTCCCTTCCATAACAGCAACACATGAGTTTGTGGTACCCAAGTCGATCCCAATAACTTCATTTCCAAGAGGTCTTGAGCTGCAACAGAAATACGGTTTAACAAGATGGAAAAGTGAAATAAAAGCATATATGTAGTGAAGTAGACATTTGCCTAACCTGAATGGTCTGGAAATCATGCCCATCTTGCGACTCAAATGTGATCCAACCCATAATGATTTGGAGTCGATCCCAATAACTTCACTTCCAAGAGGCCTTGAGCTGCGACAGATATATAGTTTAACCAGATTGAAAGGTGAAATAAAAGCATATATGTAGTAATGTGGACATTCGCCTTACCTGAAAGGTCTGGAACTCATGCCCATCTCATGACTCAAATGTGATCCAAAGCATGATGATTTGGTTCCACTCAACTGCACAAAAATTCATATGATTACATTCAAAATCAAAATCCTGAAGGTCAATTGGGAGATAACAGCTATTGCTCACAACAATACACAACTAAAGAAGAATATCTCCACGAAGGAATCAGAAAACCGAAAGAGATGCTAAAATCAACAGAAACGCAACATCGGTATCAATTTAAACAAGTAACACTCGTGTGATTATTATTCCCGTGTAACATCTATAATTCTACATATATATAGTATTCCTGGAGCAGTATATCAGATCCTTTCTCCAAGTATTTTAACATGTGCGCTCTGTACTGATTACCTATTATAAGATGAACAATCTATGTTGATACATATGTTTTGCAATTGATTAATCATGGAATGTCAAAACACAAGGCGGGCACGAAAGTCAGCTGACATAACAACACATACAGATTACAAGTCACTGATCTAATAGCTGCTGGATGAAGCTCATAGACCAACCAATCATTTTATTTATTATAAAAAACACAGAGCAAACAAACATGATAAAAAAATTTGTGTCAATAATCAAATCAACCAATAATAAACATGCACAGATCCTTGCAAACTAACTGTAATTAGACATATGAAGATATAATGAAAAAATTATTAATTCCAGAAGATATTAAATATCAAGTAACAGAATTGCTGTAAGCATATGATGAATTGATGATAATAACAATAGATTAAATATGACATATATAACATGATAGATACACACAACAATAACATATTGATAAAATACAAAACAAAACAAAACAAAATTGGAGATTATAAAAATGGTAAGGTAAATACGGAATTGAAGGCAGATGAGATGTGCCGTTGTTGACGAAGAGATCTAAGAAGCAAAGAGGCGGTGGCCATTTTAACACCAGAAAGATGAAGGATCAACGAGATATGGTTGATGATGATGATGATGATGATGATGATGATCAAGTGAGTGTGGTTTTGGAAAACAAGGGTTTATCTAGGGTTTTCTTTATCTTCCTTTCCAAAGAAGTAGTGGAATTCAATTAAAATCGATCGATATGAAAATTAATAAGAGGGCCGAATAAAAAGAAGTTTCTAGCGACAGGTGGGCTTTATCTGGTTTTTTCTATAACATTTTTTTTTCTCTCCTTTTTTAACGGAGAAAAGCTAATGAGAAAGTGACAAGTGTACTCCTTATTTTTCCATTTTTTTATTCATTTCCTCCATCTTTCTCATTTCTCCACCTTTTTATCTATTTCTCCCTTCTTCTTTTTTTATTTCTTTCTTTTTTGTTTCCTTTTTTTAAAAAAACTTTTGTTAAAAAAAATTATTTTTGTAAAAAAAAAAAAAACATTTTAAACTTTAAAAAAAATATTTTTTTTTACTTGTAATAACTTCTATAACACTTTTATAAAAAATAAATAATTAAATAAAATTTGTTAACATTTTTGTAGAAAAAATTATCATCTTTAACAATTAAAAATTTAAAAAAATAACATTTTTTTAAACCTTTTTTACTGTTTAATTTTTTCATTTTTATATCATTTTCACATTTGTAATGTACCAGATATTATATATTATGATGCAGATGAATATAAAAAATAAGATGCAATAAAAGTAAATTATTATTGTGTTCACTAACATAATAAACTATGATGCACTATTTTCTCTGAATATAGTGCATCGAGTATTTAAATATCATGCATCGACTTTCAAAATATACTATAAAACATCGTTATTGAATTAAAAAGTAGTGCATCATAGTTATAAAACATTGTGCATCATAGTTATAAAATATGGTGCATCATAGTTATAAATATGACGCTCAAACTTTTAGATATAAGATAAACATTATTTGTGTATAAATCTTGGTGTCAAAATTTTAATTTTACGATGCATTAAAGTTATAATTTTGTTATATCAAAATTTATTTTATTCAAGGTATGAATATGGTACATCACATAAATGTTTTTTTTTTAAATTTCATATATAAAATTGTATTTACATATAATAACGTGAGGTAAAACAACAGCAACAAAAAGGTTGAAAACGCGAAAAAAACAAAAACAAATTATTAACAAGTCGTGAAAACGGTTATGTGGAAAGGTTGAAAAACGCAAAAAAAAAAAAAAAAAAAAAAAAAAAAAATATAAAAAAGAAAATTAATATAAAAAAAAAATAGAACACTGAGAAAAACTTAAGAAAAAAATTGGAGAAATGATAATGGTAGAGAAACGAAGATGGAGAAATAAATGAGGATACTTGTCACCTTCCTATTTGCTTCTCTCCCTTACCTCCCTACCCTTCCCCACAAGAACCAATATCATAATTATGCTTGAAATCACTTTCCCAAACTTAACAATATTACTTTTGGTGAATGGGCAATATTATAGTTTATATATACATTTATTGTGAAACAAAGAATAAAGAGAGAGTAGAAATATTATTGAGTAATCAATAAAATGGATACAAATGACTTGTTTATATAGTGATATGAAATAAACCCTAATGACCTAGTAGGTAGGTGGTGGGCTATCCACAAAGCCCATGGATTTCATAACACTCCCCCTTGGATAGTCACCGTTTATAATACACTATAGACTGCCTCGTTAAAAACCTTATCAAGAAAAACCCAATGGGATAAAAACTTGATGAAGGGAAAAAGAGTGCAGTGCGTATAATACTCCCCCTGAGTTTAATGTACATCCTTCAAGCGTCGAACACCAATCTTCCGAACTAGTTGCTCAAATACTTTTGTCGGCAATGATTTAGTGAATAAGTCGGCCAAATTTTCGCTTGATCGAACTTGACTAATATCAATGGTTCCATCCTTTTGTAGATCATATGTTGAGAAGAACTTCGGTGAAATATGCTTAGTTCTGTCTCCTTTGATATACCCTTTCTTGATTTGAGCTATACACGCCGCATTGTCTTCATATAGTATTGTTGGAGTTCCTTTGATTGTTTCAAGCCCGCATTCTTCTTGTATGTGTTGGATCATTGATCTCAACCAAACACACTCTCGACCAGCTTCATAAAGTGCAATAAGTTCAGCATGTTTTGAGGATGTAGCTGTTAATGTTTGTTTTGTTGACCTCCAAGAAATTGCGGTATCACCATAAGTAAAAACATACCCTGTTTGTGACCGTGCTTTATGTGGATCAGACAAACATCCAGCATCAGCGTATCCAACCAACTTTGACTTCGAATTCTTTGGGTAAAATAAACCCATATCACGGGTACCACAAAGATAACGAAATATATGTTTAATTCCATTCCAATGTCGGCGTGTCGGTTCAGAACTATATCTAGCTAATACGTTCACAGAAAAAGCAATATCTGGACGTGTATTGTTAGCAAGATACATCAAAGCCCCAATTGCACTTAAATATGGTATTTCAGGACCAATAATATCTTCATCATTTTCTTTGGGGCGGAAGGGATCATTTTCTCGATTAAGAGAACGAACGACCATTGGTGAGCTTAGTGGATGAGCTTTATCCATATTGAAACGTTTCAACATTTTTTCAGTATTGTTTGATTGATGGATAAAAATTCCATTTGACAAATGCTCAAATTGAAGACCAAGACAAAATTTAGTCATACCAAGATCTTTAATCTCAAATTCGTTCTTTAATAGTGTTGCAGTATGTTCAATCTCATGAGGAGTTCCAATGATATTTAAATCATCAACATACACTGCAATTATTGTAAAACTTGCATTTGATCTTTTGATAAAAACACACGGACTAATTTGATTACTTTTGTATCCTTCTTTTGAAAGATATTCACTCAGGCGATTATACCACATTTGTCCTGATTGTTTTAATCCGTATAAAGATCTTTTCAGTTTTACCGAAAACATTTCTCAAGATTTTGATCTACAAGATTCGGGAATTTTGAGTCCCTCAGGGAGTTTCATGTAAATGTCACTATCAAGTGATCCGTACAGGTAAGCTGTAACAACATCCATAAGGCGCATTTGAAGCCTTTCAACATTTGCAAGACTAATTAAAAATCTGAGTGTTGTTGCATCCACAACGGGTGAATATGTTTCCTCGTAATCAACCCCGGGTATTTGTGAGAAACCTTGTGCCACAAGTCTTGCTTTATATTTCACAATTTCATTTTTCTCGTTTCTTTTTATTGCAAATACCCATTTGTAGCCTACAGGCTTAACATTATTTGGGGTTATTGTAACAGGGCCAAATACTTGGCGTTTTGCAAGTGAATCTAATTCGGCTTGTATGGCATCTTTCCATTTTTGCCAATCATGTCTTTGACGACATTCAGTGATAGATTTTGGCACGAAATCTTCATCATTTGTTACATCACTTGCTATAGCATATGCAAAAAATTCATCAACACGTGTTTCATTTCGATTCAATGTTGTACCATTTTGAACATAATTTATAGAGATCTCATAATCGGTAGGTACATGATCCTCTTGAGGGGATATATTGGCCTTTTGAATGCCATTATTTATTTCTTTTGAGACTTCATCAGAAGCTATTTCTTGGACTTTGCCAATTGCACTTTGCTCTTTCTTTTTTCGTGGATTTATATCTTTGGAACCTAATTGTAACATCCTCGAAATGGACCTAGTTGTTTTGTATTATTTCTTGATTTAAATTAGTATTTAAATGTGTTTGGAAATAATATTGTTTGAAATAGTTGAAATAATTGGAATAGGAGCCGAATATTCTAATGTGATAAGTGAATTATTAATTGTTGTAAATTAATATAGTTGACGGTACAATAAAATGTTTGGACTCGCAAATGATTTTCTGGTTCCAGACAATAGATTGAGATGGGGTATTAAATTATACCCGTATAATAGAAGGTCGGTTGAGGAACCGACTTATGTTTCTATTTATTTAACTTTCCTTATTAGGAAAGTTTATTTCCTTTTATCCAATTCCTTTGAAAACCCTATGAAATCTTAATCAAAAATCAAAATCAAACATGAATTAAGAATCTGAAGCTGTGATTCTGATTTGTTCATCATCATAATCATGTTCTTTCTTCAAAATTGTAAGCTTCATTCTTGAAATTTGATATTTAGTGAATTAGATGAATTATGAAATTTGATATGAAATTTGATGTTAGAACTTTGTTACAACTGTTACATATTGATGTTGTGAAGTTATTTATAGCGAAAATCAGTTTAGAAACCGAATTTGAGGTTTTTGGTGATTTTGCTCGGGTTAGGGTTTTGAGCAGGATGAACAGGGCTGGAACGAAGGTGGAATCCGGCGGATTCAATTGAATCCGGCGGATTCAGATAAATTAGGGAATCCGGTCGGATTCAAAGGAATCCGGCGGATTCAAATGCTAAGAACCGGATCCTATGTTTTGCAAATTTCAAAAGTGCATAAGTGTTTAATAACACTTTAGAGACCTCTTTTTTGTAACAAAATTTCATTAACACGGATTGAGCTGAAATTCGCATGTCCACTCGGAAACGACCCAATGATCAAAGCTATATACTATAGCCTAGTCAGTTTTTCGCCATTCGGGGTCGTTTAGGGGTCGAAAATGGCATTTTACTGTTTTTGGACCTTATTTTGGGACTTTTTGATTTTGTTCCGAATTGAACTTTTGTTTGCTGTGATCATAGGGATCACCTGATACATGTAATTATGTTATGATTGTGTAACGATATTAATTACTTAAGTGTTATCAGTTGAGACAAGTTACTAACTCATTGTTTATTGATTGTATTCTCAGATGTGGAGAAGGCTCAGTAATATTAGACTTCTGAGCTTGCGGCTGAGGTGTCGGTGAGTGGATCTGTAACCTCAGTGTGATTTAGTTGTAATGATTTGATTTACAACAAATAATTTATAGTATTACTTTGATATGATGCATATGTTGAAACATGTTGCCATGATAGTTTGGCATGTTTGTTTACTTAGCTGATTTGTGCTAGTAAGTAAGATTCAGAGGTCAACTTGATTTGATGGTTGGGCTTGTTGTTATTGTAGACGACAGGAGATCTCGGAAACTTGAAATGTCGGTTTAGAGATCTAGGTCGTGTGTGATTAACAACTGGTTATCGGTAATTCTGTATAGGCCAATACAGATGATTGATAAGAGTTCCTTGAGTACCAAACCGGTATTAGGGTATCTCAGGAGCCACCGGTCCTCATGACGATTGATAATACTTGATTGGAAGTTGTGTGATATGATGATTGACTGTTTATTGTTATTTGATGTAAACAGATTGTTGTGCTAAGTTGGACTGTTGTTTATAGTTTCATTCACTTAGCTTTATGCTAACCCCACCACAGTTCTTCCTGCAGGTTATAAGCGATGGGACATATTGGGCGGGGCAGGAAGTGTTTGGAATTGATGGAATGTTTGACAGGCTTTTACTCTGATGTTATTTTGATAACTATAGAAATGTTTTTAATTATATAACACCGGGTTTGTTGAAATGTCATGTATTAAATTTGAAAAAGTTTATTGACATTGTAAAGACATGGATAGTATGTTTGAAATCTACGCTTCCGAGTCGTAATTATTATTATAATCGATTAAAGTAACGAGGGGTGTTATAAGTTGGTATCAGAGCAATAGTTTGGGTGAATTGAGCATGATAGAATGTTCAATCCTAAACTTTGATTGAGTTGAGTCAAACATTCCAGTGGGTGTGGGTTTAGTTGATTAGTGAATGTGTGAGAAAGTGATTAGTTGGATATGTACTAACCCTTAACAAGTTGCAAAGTTGTTGTTTGATTGCAGAGACGGAGGAATATGAGAACCTGATGGGTATTCTCATTGATTCCTCAACACACGTGGGCTTAAGATTGTCAGGTAATCTTTGGTAAGCCTGTGTTAATTTAAATTAACTTGAATTGTTTACTCTGTTATGTTGAGTAAGCTTTGTTATGAAGTTAATTGAGTCAGACTGATATGATTCCCCAGTTTTGAGTCAACTAATGATTGTTATATGTTGACATGAGGATAGAACTACTAAATGAGATGCTTATTGTTGCTCATTGTTGTTAGTATTTCTGATTGAATTGAAAATGCAGAAATATGTTTAAGTAGACAGAGAGTTGATTAAGGTTTTAACAGAATTGATGTTAGGACCTAAGGAGTGTCTTTATTGGTGAGACAAGATAATTGATAGTATTATATTAGTGAGGTATGACTTGAATCCTGGTTAAGGAATGTAGTGTCATTTGACTTGAGAATGACTGCTATTTGAGAAAACATGTGTTTATGTAACTATATGATACGTTTGGACTATAGTTAAACACTTGATTTAAACCAGGATGTATAGGTTTATGAGACACGTAGAGTATAAAAATGTGAAATTGATTTGGGAAGTGATAGATCTTTCTGATCAATTGTGAATTAATAGATGAAATGTTTTATAGTAACCTGATTGAGTAGGCTTGTTGTGACATTGATGCCTGGTAGTATAGCATATGTCAAAGTGATGATAGTTAATTAAGATGTGTCCTGAATTTTGAAGTAAATAAGGACATTGTTCAGCATAAATGGTTGAATATGTAAGTAGTAAGCTGATTTTGAGTATGTATCAGCTGTTAGAAACTATTAAATGGATTTTGATTGATTTGAAATCATGAAGTATTTAATATATATGAGATAAGAGTAAATCACATGGATAATTATAATGTAGAGTAGCCTGAGAATGGATTGTGAAGAACATAATCTTGCAACGCCTGATCACCGTTGTTATATTATGTTGTGTCACATGAATTTGTTGAGGCTACTTGGTATAAAAGAAATGTAATGTGATTTTAAAAATTGAGCATGAAAGTATGCTAAGTTGTTTAATAGTTGTTTGGATAAGAAAACAATCAGTTGATAGAACTGTGGTAGTTAAACTGTAATGTGTGAGTGTAAATATATTTGTCATTGATAGTTGTTTTGATGATAAACATAAATGATAAATATGATTTTGTTGAAAATATAGTTGTAACCGATTGTGTTAAATTGACCATAGGCGGAATCGATAGTGTTTAAATGAATCACTATGTTGTAAATGGCTTGTATGAAGCCAAGATTAATGTAGGTTGTTTCTGTCCTTGTGAAGGATTGATAAGATTATTGAATGTAATAATTTAAATAATATGTTTGAAAGTAAACATATAATATGAAATGGTTTGTTGGAAGTTAACTTGATGGTATGTTAACTTTGAAGGTCAAACCATGAATATAGAATTGTGTATAAAATTTATTGCTTGTGATTGGTTTGAGGTTGAGTCAAACTTGAGAAAAGCAATTAGAGAATTTTAGTGATTGATTGATTGAAATTAAGATTGACAAGTAGTCAACTGTGTGTGTTGAAATAGTCTAACATAGATTGTAATGTTATGATTTTGTGGAATATGATTGAATCCCTTGATTAGTCAAAACATGTTGGAATGGGTCATTTAAGATCCAAAGGAGATAGATAAATTGTTTAAGTTTGTGAAACTTGATTATTACTTAAAGCTAGTATTAAGTAATTGAAATATTGTTAAGTGTAATTGAGTATTCAGTTAAGTAATATTGGATATTTGAGCTGAATATATGTTAAGGAATTATACAGATGTGAAGTCATTGTATGATATGACAGTTATAATTTATTGAAAGGTGCAAATTAAGTCACATTAATTAGAGTTGTGATAAGATAATCTTACCAGTGTGTGAGGCTTGTGATGATAGTCTGGATCGGGGTAAGAATGTGAGATGAGAATTAATTGAAAGTTATTATTAATAGTTGCATAGGTTGATTTGTACCTCATGATGAGTTATTTAAGTATTGAAAGAATTGAATGGATTCTTTAGTTATTTGTTGATTGTATACAAATGAAGTAAGTGATAAAGTGGTAAAGTGGGATTAGATCCGAATAAGAAATGATATGAAATTATATCAAGATGTAAATTGTGTTAAAGGTTTAGTTGACCTTGGTTGATAAATTGAGGAATATGAATTGGAAAGTTGTTCATATTTTAAGAAATTGTGTGTGTTAGGAAGTAAGGAAAACCTTGAAATTGATAGGTGATGATTGTATTCACCAAACTTTTATTGTAAGTTTAGATTAAATTGTTTAAGTTATATACGATGTATTATGTATATAAATGAAATATAGAGTTGGTGATAGTTCCATGTCCTGTGGTATGGATATGTGATGACTAGTAGTACTGAGAAGGCTTGATAAAGACTTTAACAGTCTGAATGGCCTAGTGTATAGGATTAAATGGAATTGATGTGTCCATTTTAGAAAATATCTGAAATCGTGTAGGTATGTATGTATGGTATACATGAAAATAAATAGCATGACAAGTTTTAATAGAATGAATTAAAATGTACCATAAGATATGTGGAAGTCAGTTAATTGTGATTAACTTGATATAGATTTTGTTAGAAATGTGTTGGAAAGTAGCATATTGTGATATTGTGATACTTGAATTGTAGTATCATAATATGGATTAATGTTGACTTAGTTGCTATATTAATGGGATATAGTACTACGTGATTGTGTGATTAAAGTTGTATAATTTCTAAATGCTTGTGATTAGTAGTTTAAGATTTAAGAATGTGAATTGAATTAACTGGTTGCTAAGATAAGATTCTGGATGTCTTACCAGTTTAAGTAATATATGAATTCTAACTTGATGGTTAGTTGGATTTTGAAAATAAATAGTAAGTATTGATAGGTGTACTGAAATGTAAAATCATTAGTGTTGTGATTATTGATTGAACAATTGTTGTTGTTGACAATTGATAGGTTGTAATGAAATGAATTGCAAATGGAAATAAGTCAATGTAGAGGTTGGTTGAATGTAGGTAATATTTGATTGTGGTACTTTTGTTGACTGAGCAGAGTACTTGTTGATTGTAGTCTTACATACTGAGTTTGACCTCTGCTTTGCTTAGTAAGGTGATATGAATCTGGAGTTACTTTTAAGTAAAGAATTTCATATGGTAGTATTGATAAGTGAACATGATAGGTTGTTCCGGAAAGTAAGTATGAAACTTTTGAATGAAAAGTTGACCTAGATTTGAATTTTAAATCTTTGATAGTAGAGATTTGAGATTGCTATATGTATATTAGACTGATTGTTAGTCAGAAGCTGAATTATATTTCAGTGTTGCTAGGTACATTGTGGTTTAATAAACACTGTTGTTGTGATATTGTTGCTGCTGTTTTATTGTTAACAGTGATGAACAGTGAGAATAGGTTAAAGATTTTAGCATGTTGCTAATTTCTGGTTGCATAGACCTATTAAGTGATGTTAAGTTTTACTTGTTGATTAAGTGATTGTAGGTTTCACTTGTTGAAGTAAGTGTTTGTCTATAAGATATATCTGATTGATGATATTAATTAGATGCACTGTATGTGTGCATAGGAAAAGACAGAAGCATGTACATTTGGATATGTGCATGTGGAAAGAATTCAAATATTCTAAGTATAGTTGTAAGTTGCTATTGAGGATTAATGTATGCTAAGAGGTATGTGATTATATCACATTAGTTAGACTGATTGAGTGAGGTTAGATTTCGGGGACGAAATCTCTTTAAGGGGGGGAGAGTTGTAACATCCTCGAAATGGACCTAGTTGTTTTGTATTATTTCTTGATTTAAATTAGTATTTAAATGTGTTTGGAAATAATATTGTTTGAAATAGTTGAAATAATTGGAATAGGAGCCGAATATTCTAATGTGATAAGTGAATTATTAATTGTTGTAAATTAATATAGTTGACGGTACAATAAAATGTTTGGACTCGCAAATGATTTTCTGGTTCCAGACAATAGATTGAGATGGGGTATTAAATTATACCCGTATAATAGAAGGTCGGTTGAGGAACCGACTTATGTTTCTATTTATTTAACTTTCCTTATTAGGAAAGTTTATTTCCTTTTATCCAATTCCTTTGAAAACCCTATGAAATCTTAATCAAAAATCAAAATCAAACATGAATTAAGAATCTGAAGCTGTGATTCTGATTTGTTCATCATCATAATCATGTTCTTTCTTCAAAATTGTAAGCTTCATTCTTGAAATTTGATATTTAGTGAATTAGATGAATTATGAAATTTGATATGAAATTTGATGTTAGAACTTTGTTACAACTGTTACATATTGATGTTGTGAAGTTATTTATAGCGAAAATCAGTTTAGAAACCGAATTTGAGGTTTTTGGTGATTTTGCTCGGGTTAGGGTTTTGAGCAGGATGAACAGGGCTGGAACGAAGGTGGAATCCGGCGGATTCAATTGAATCCGGCGGATTCAGATAAATTAGGGAATCCGGTCGGATTCAAAGGAATCCGGCGGATTCAAATGCTAAGAACCGGATCCTATGTTTTGCAAATTTCAAAAGTGCATAAGTGTTTAATAACACTTTAGAGACCTCTTTTTTGTAACAAAATTTCATTAACACGGATTGAGCTGAAATTCGCATGTCCACTCGGAAACGACCCAATGATCAAAGCTATATACTATAGCCTAGTCAGTTTTTCGCCATTCGGGGTCGTTTAGGGGTCGAAAATGGCATTTTACTGTTTTTGGACCTTATTTTGGGACTTTTTGATTTTGTTCCGAATTGAACTTTTGTTTGCTGTGATCATAGGGATCACCTGATACATGTAATTATGTTATGATTGTGTAACGATATTAATTACTTAAGTGTTATCAGTTGAGACAAGTTACTAACTCATTGTTTATTGATTGTATTCTCAGATGTGGAGAAGGCTCAGTAATATTAGACTTCTGAGCTTGCGGCTGAGGTGTCGGTGAGTGGATCTGTAACCTCAGTGTGATTTAGTTGTAATGATTTGATTTACAACAAATAATTTATAGTATTACTTTGATATGATGCATATGTTGAAACATGTTGCCATGATAGTTTGGCATGTTTGTTTACTTAGCTGATTTGTGCTAGTAAGTAAGATTCAGAGGTCAACTTGATTTGATGGTTGGGCTTGTTGTTATTGTAGACGACAGGAGATCTCGGAAACTTGAAATGTCGGTTTAGAGATCTAGGTCGTGTGTGATTAACAACTGGTTATCGGTAATTCTGTATAGGCCAATACAGATGATTGATAAGAGTTCCTTGAGTACCAAACCGGTATTAGGGTATCTCAGGAGCCACCGGTCCTCATGACGATTGATAATACTTGATTGGAAGTTGTGTGATATGATGATTGACTGTTTATTGTTATTTGATGTAAACAGATTGTTGTGCTAAGTTGGACTGTTGTTTATAGTTTCATTCACTTAGCTTTATGCTAACCCCACCACAGTTCTTCCTGCAGGTTATAAGCGATGGGACATATTGGGCGGGGCAGGAAGTGTTTGGAATTGATGGAATGTTTGACAGGCTTTTACTCTGATGTTATTTTGATAACTATAGAAATGTTTTTAATTATATAACACCGGGTTTGTTGAAATGTCATGTATTAAATTTGAAAAAGTTTATTGACATTGTAAAGACATGGATAGTATGTTTGAAATCTACGCTTCCGAGTCGTAATTATTATTATAATCGATTAAAGTAACGAGGGGTGTTATACTAATGGTCGTCCACGCTTTCTACGAATATTTGATTCGTTTGGAACTTCAGGAATATCAATTCGAGAAGGTGCATTTTCAGCTGGAATATATGATTTAGTAACTCTTTTAGTGTCTGTGAATGCATCTGGAAGTTCATTCGCTATTCTTTGTAATTGGATGATCTTTTGAACCTCCAATTCACCTTGACCATTTCGAGGGTCAAGATAAGAAATTGATGATGCATTCCAAGTTACATCTTGTTTTTCCAACTTTTTCTTTTCTCCCCCTAAGATTGGAAATATAGTTTCATCAAAATGGCAATCAGCAAAACGTGCTGTGAAAACATCTCCGGTTAGTGGTTCCAAATATTTTATAATTGATGTAGAGTTAAAGCCAATATAAATTCTCAATCTTTTTTGAGGTCCCATCTTTGTGCGTTGTGGTGGCGAAATTGGAACATAAATAGCACACCCAAATATTTTAAGATGAGACAAACTTGGTTCTCTCCCAGAGACCAGTTGAAGTGGAGAATATTTATGAGATGCACATGGTCTTAATCTAATAAGAGCAGCAGCATGTAAAATAGCATGTCCCCATGCAGAAGATGGCAATTTTGATCTCATGAGTAATGGTCTAGCAATTAGTTGCAATCTTTTAATCAATGATTCAACAAGACCATTTTGTGTATGAACATGTGCTACGGAGTGCTCAACAGTGATCCCAATTGACATGCAATAATCATTAAATGATTGAGATGTAAACTCTCCTGCATTGTCAAGTCTTATTTTCTTGATTTGATAATCCGGAAAATGTGCTCTTAGTTGGATTATTTGAGCTAGTAGCCTTGCAAAAGCAACATTTCTTGTAGCCAATAAGCATACATGTGACCATCTAGATGATGCATCAATCAATACCATAAAGTATCGAAATGGTCCACAAGGAGGAGTAATTGGCCCACAAATATCTCCTTGAATTCTTTCCAGAAATGAGGGAGATTCATTGTCAATTTTATTGACAGAGGGCTTGATTATCATTTTTCCAAAGGAGCATGCTCCACATGATAAATCTTTTGATAAAAGGATCTTGAGGTCCTTTAGTGGATGTCCGTTAGAACTTCCAATTATTCTCCTCATCATTATATCACCTGGATGACCCAATCGATCATGCCATAAGGAAAATATTTTTGGATCTACAGCTTTGCGAGTAGAAATCATATTTGCTTCTGTCCAATTGATGCTTGTAATATATAAGCCAGATGACAGAGCTTTCATTGTTTCCATTATGGACTTATTGCCATGTTCAATGGATGTGATTTGGAGATATTCAATATGATTTTGATTCATGGTTTCAAGATGATAACCATTGCATCTTATATCTCTAAAGCTTAGTAGATTTCTCCTGGATCTACTAGAATATAACGCATCATTTATTAGTAACTTTGTACCATTAGGTAACAAAATGCAAGCTTTGCCAGAGCCTTCAATCAAGTTACTAGTGCCAGAAATTGTGTTGACGTTTGCATTTGCTAGATTTAATTCAATAAAATACTTTTTGTTTTTCAAAATGGTATTTGTTGTACCACTATCAATTAGACATTCGTCTTCACCATTTTCCATGTTGCTAGTAATATCCTTGAACATAAAATAAATAAAAAAAATAAATAAGTATTTGATCTTAGAATTAGAAATAAAGAAGAGAAACAAACTTCATTAAATAAATCTTAAAAACATAAGCAACATTGTAGAAATAAACCTAGAACGCTTATTTTGGAAAATCTAAACACTTATTTGAAAACAAAAAGTAAATGGTATAGCAAAGCTAATTGCTCGGTCCATCATTTGAGAATGTGGCGGCAACATCATCAACATCATCAAAAAAATCTGAGGTATCAAAGCGTGTATCGCTATTTGGCACATGATCATTGAAATTGAAGTTGTCAATGAAATTTGTCTCAATGTCTTTTCCTTTGTTCTTGAGTGATGCTTGATAAAGTTCAACGAAGTATTTTGAAGTACGACATTGTTTTGACCAATGATTATTCATACCGCATCTAGTGCAACCATTTTGAGAATTCTTATGAGGCTGACTTTGAGAGTTTTTGCCCTTTTCATTTTTTTCTTTGAATTCATATGGTTTTGGTTTGTAACCATCACGATGCCAAGCATTATTGCGGCCACGGCCTCGACCCCTTTCATTCTTTATCCGCGGTTGTTACCACGTCCACGACCACGCCCCTTAGTATATGATGTTGCATTTGCTTCGGGTAATGGGGTAGAACCAACGGGGCGTGCTTGATGATTTTTCATCAAAAGCTGATTATTTTGTTCGGCAATAATATAACACCCCTCGTTTAATTATAAACAATTAATATAATAATGGCGACTCGGAAGCGTATATTTAAAACATACTGTCAATGTACTCAAAATGTCAATAAACTTTTTCAAACTAAATACATGACATTTCAACAAACTCGGTGTTATATAATTCAAAACGTCTCTTTAGTTATCAAAATAACATCAGAGTAAAAGCCTGTCAAACATTCCATCCAGTCAAAACACTTCCTGCCCTGCCCAATATGTCCCATCTATTACAACCTGCAGGAAGAACTGTGGTGGAGTTAGCATAAAGCTAAGTGAATGAAACTATAATCAACAGTCCAACCTAGCATAACAATCTGTTTACATCAAATTACAATAAACAGAAAATCAATCAATCACTCGACATCCAATCAATGTCATACACGCAACATCATGAGGATCGGTGGTCCCTGAGACACCCTAATACCGGTTTGGCACTCAAGGAACTCTTATCAATCATCTGTATTGGCCCATACCGATCTACCGATAACTTGTTGTCGATCACACACGACCTAGATCTCTAAACCAACATTTCAAGTTTCCGAGATCTCCTGTCGTCTACAACAACAACAAGCCCAACCATCAAATCAAGTTGACCTCAGAATCTTACATATTAGCTCAATCAGCCAAGTAAGCAACTATTTAAACTATCATAGCAAGATATCTCAACAGATGCATCATATCAAAGTAATACTATAAATTTCTTGTTGTAAATCAAATCATTACAACTAAATCACACTGAGGTTACAGATCCACTCACCGACACCTCAGCTGCAAGCTCAGAAGTCTAATATTACTGAGCCTTCTACACATCTGAGAATACAATCAATAAACAATGAGTTAGTAATTTGTATCAACTGATAATACTTATGTAATTAACATCGTTACACAATCATAACATAATCACATGTATCAAGTGATCCCTAAGATCACAGCAACAAAAGTTCAATTCGGAACATAATCAAAAAGTCCCGAATTAAGGTCCAAAAACTGTAAAATGCCATTTTCGACCCCTAAACGACCCCGAATGGCCAAAAACTGACTAGGCTATAGTGTATAGTTTTGATCAGTGGGCCGTTTTCGAGTGACCATGTAAATTTCAGCCCAATCGAAGTTTAAAGACAATTTGTCAATTTTTCCGTGGCAAAAATCACTACTAAACACTTATGCACTTTTGAAAATTTACAAAAAGTACTGACAAACGCGATCCAGAAAACAATGGTGGGATCGCGTTCCTCTTTGTAAAATCATTCTGTGACAAATTATAACTAAGCAACGCGATCCGGACAAATTCTTGGGATCGCGTTCCCAAGAACAAAACTCGTCTAATTTCTTTTATAACTAACGAACGCGATCCTGGCTAGGGTTCTGGGATCGCGTTTGAGCGTCTTTCAGCTCAGCTTCATCCCTGTAATTGCCCAGCTCCGAATTCAAAACCATTTTTGATAAATCAAGCTTATCAAACTCAGTTCTAATGTTATAAACAACTCAAATAACATCACATAATCATCATAAAACCTTTATAACATGTTTCTAACATCCAATTCTTTCAAATCATCAATTCACTAAATTTCAATCAAAAATCAAATTCTTAAATACATAATAACACTTACTTTTTGAAGAATAGACTGATGATAATCTGACCATGGTGAAGTTTCACGAGAATCACCACTTCCTAATTTGATTTCTAGTTTGATTTGGAGGTTTTTCTGAGAGTTTCTGTAAGTTTTAAAATGAAAATGAATAACTTTCCTAAATAGGAAAGTACATATATAGTCGGCATCACATAAACCGCCTTCAATATACGGGTATAATTTAATATCCCATCTCAATATATAGTCTGGAACCCGAAAACCATTTGCGAGTCCAAACATTTTATTGTACCGTCAACTATATTAATTTACAACAATTAATAATTCACTTATCACATTGGAATATTCGACTCCTATTCCAATTATTTCACTAATTCAAACAATGTTATTTCCAAACACATTTAAATACTAATTTAAATCAAGAAATAATATAACACAACTAGGTCCATTTCGAGGATGTTACAAATAAGGAGAACATATATTAGTTCATGATATTTTTTAAAACCACGTTCTCGATATTGTTGCTGTAAGAGCACATTCTCGGCATGGAAAGTAGAGAATGTTTTCTCTAACATGTCGGCATCAGTAATATTTTCTCCACATAATTTTAGTTGAGAAGTGATACCGAACATTGCAGAATTATACTCGCTAACACTTTTATAATCTTGCAACCTGAGGTACATCCAGTTAAAGCGAGCTTTTGGGAGAATTACTTGCTTTTGATGATCAAATCTTTCTTTTAAACTTTGCCATAATTCTAAGGGATCTTCCTCCGTTAAATATTCTTTTTTAAGATCCTCGTGGAGGTGATGACGGAGGAAGATCATGGCTTTGGCACGGTCTTGTAGAGAGACTTTATTGCCAACGTTAATTGATTCTCCCAAATTGGATGCAGTAAGATGAATCTTTGCATCAATAGTCCATTGGAGATAATTTTTTCCAGAAATGTCAAGAGCAGTGAAGTTCAATTTTGTGAAGTCTGACATTGTGACTACAAAATAAGAAACAATATACAGTATTTAGCCAAAGTATGATACAAAATAGAATCAAATGATTATTATTAACATAGAACTTGAGGTTCCAAATAATGTAACATTAACATGAGGTTATGTCAATTATTCATTCTCGTTAAGAGATTATAGATGTTGAATATAAATATGTATCAATAACATGAGGTTATTGAAAAACCATTATAGATCTAAAGGATCATATAAGTATATATTAATAACATTAACATGAGGTTATGTTATTTGATTCATATTGATGAATCATAATATCAATATAACAATAACTTGAGGTATTGTATATCAATTCTTTTTATGTAGATACAATAGAACATTGATTGTTCTTTGTAATATAATAACAAATAAAAAAAAATTCTCCTTGTATAATCACAATAGAACATTAATTGTTCTTGTAAATTACAAAAGAGTTGATAATATTGATTCTCAACATATTATATCATCATAAATATTAAAAAAAAAATAATTTATTGCCGTACAACACATAATAATCCAAAACAAAAACAAAGAATGAGAACAAATTAGTGCCGTAAATAAATTGTAGTTTCAACATAGCATATGTGTTATAAGAAAAGAATTAGTGCCGTGCGAATCGAAAACCATAAACCCTTTTCTTGTTTTTTTTTTCGTAAAAAAACAAATAAATAAAATTCCTACCAATTATTCTCTAGAGCAATTCGTGCTGATAACGTATTGTTAAACAAAGAATAAAGAGAGAGTAGAAATATTATTGAGTAATCAATAAAATGGATACAAATGACTTGTTTATATAGTGATATGAAATAAACCCTAATGACCTAGTAGGTAGGTGGTGGGCTATCCACAAAGCCCATGGATTTCATAACAACATTAATATTAATATAGTACCAAATTTGTATTTGTTTATACGTCTCTCGATTCTCCAATTAAGTAAGACTTTTAAGAAGAATTTGCTCCACTGGTAACTATAAAAATTCTTAAAACAGATTATAATTAAGAAATTGACTCTATGTACATGTTTATGATAGTGAGGTTGACTTTCTTAGTTACGAAAAATATAATACTTGGTCCCATAGTAAATATTAAAATTCTTAAAACAAAATAAAATTAAGAAATTGACCCTCTATGTATATTCATGTAGTGAGGCGTATAAGTACTTACCTTTTTAAAAATATATATATGAAATCAACCCTGTAACATTCTTCGAAATAGTGACCTTACTAGTCGAGTCACGAGAAATAGTGACCTTACTAGTCGAGTCACGAGTTATGATTCGAACCACTAATCGATTTACAAATTGACTATTATAACTAAATGATAGTAATAAGTTTGTTGATATATACACATTTAAATCGTATCTTAAATAGAGAGTATTATAGAGTAATTGGCTTTATACTTGTTTGGCAAAACCAAGTGCACATTTTGTGTTTAAGAACGCTTTACACATGAAATAATTTTGGCCCCAAAAAAATTACGTTCAAGTTACCGCTACCGACTCATTATCACGAGCAATCATACAACCATCGTTGAATTACAATTTGACTACAAAATACTATACTCCGCTTCATTGCACGGGTATTACGCTATTATATATTATATAGACAAGGTCTACGGATTTTGTTCACTAATAATCGATTCCAACTCTCTTTTTACAAGACAACCTTCGTTAAAAACCGGCTGGGAGCAAGTGTTGAGAATCATTGAATTATTATCAAGATTCAATAGAGAGTTCATCAATCAATACAGAGACCAAGTTAGTGACAAGCAAACACTGTTAGATAGATGAAAGAATTGTACAGCAGCAGTTTTGGTTTGCAATGCATGCAGTGGAAACAAGTCAGCACTCAGCAATAAACTCACAAAGATGGCAGTAAGATAGGCATAGTAAGGAAGGAACTATACTTTCTGTTTCTGTACAGTGGATAGTGTACCACCCTCTTCATAGAGGTTAAAAAGCCTAAAACTGATCATATCTAAACATGATCAGAATAGCAGAAACTGGAAACAATGAGCGTGCACATCTTAATACCCACACTTGCACTTACTAAATAAAGTCAAGACTACACACTTCTCCTTAATTGGCCTCACAAGCATAAATGATACTTATGTAACTTTTACCTTCAGTAGCTATTTTAGTCCGACGTGTTTAGAAATGTAGCTTAAGCAAAAGGTTACTCAAAACCAGTAATTCAAGTTTTGTTTGATGTGATTGCCAAAGAGTAATTTCATTAGCAAGTAGTTTAATTACTATTGATCTATCGCATTCCTATAATCCTATTTGCTTGATTATGTTTCACACTTTCACCTAAGGTTGCAACAATATATTCTAGCAATCCGGGTAACAAAAAAGAGATAAAAATAATTAAAATGAATTTTGCCAAAAACAACAGTCATTAATAGGATAGATTGAACCCTGTGCCACATATGAGAAAAGAAAGTAAAGTCTAGATGCCATCATACAAGTCAGTTAGGTTGTGAAAGAAACTCTCTTTGAACAAAATATTAAATTGATAAAACAGGCTTTCTAAAATGATCTTACGCTCTTAAGGAAGTCTAACTTAAATAGACCATGCAGTCAAATCTCGAAAGGGCACGACAGAGCAAGAATTGTGAAATCTGGAAAGTGATACCACATATAAATAAGTTACATATACCAAAGGGAGCAAGCAAAAGGTTTTGAAAGGCCAAATAATATAAGCTCATGCTCATTTTCTTTATCTTGCTCTGACAGTCACCTTCAAGTATTGTAGATAAATTGATTTTGCTGATCTACATTGGTTAAAATCCAGCATTTAGGCCCTCTTTGTAAATGCGTGTCTCGGTAACAATGTGTTGTTCGGTTCCTACTACCTTAACCTGTTTCAACTTCTTCCAATTTTTATACATATTTCAACTTTTCCTTAGCAGTATCTGGTATAATCAGCAGATCAAACAGATAGAACTTCAGTTTATAAATTAACCTTTAGTTAACATCTACTGTATAACATCAAAATCCTAGACTTTTAACCTAACAACTGTGACAGGATTATGAAGACAAACATAAGCCCCAAAAGCCTCTTAAAGAATTTTGCCATCAGCTTTTCTAAGCCAAAAACCAATGCCTAAAATAGTAACAACTCATTATGACAGATTGACAGAATAAACATAAAGATATAAAAATTCATAAACCATAAATTTGTGATAACAACATAAATTTAGCCAAAAGAAGCATTACCAATACCAAGGTTCGAATCTCAGAAACCAAAAGTTTTAGTATTCAAATTCTAACATTTGAGTTTTAGAACAAAAAATGAGCTGAAAATTAGTACAATAACGATAACTGACGAACAGATAAAAACTAACCAAATTATAGAGACAGAATAGAGATAGAATGTAAACCAATCAATCAATATTCTGCATAACATCTTCCTCCGTGAACTTATTCCCCTTATCCTTATCTCCAACCGCACGTCCCTTCGCCTTGCGCTCCAGCAACGACTTTCGATCCTTATCAAGACGAAGCTTCGTAATCACACACTTTGAAGGATTGATTCCGACATCAACCGTAGTTCCATTGACCTTCTCACGAGTGATTCGCTCAATGTGAATCACCCATTTTCTACGGTAAACCTGCACAACCTTACCTTCACGGCCTTTGTAGGTCCCACGGACGATCTGAACCTCGTCGTCTTTGCGAACAGGCATGGACCGGACGTTGTACTTGGTGCGAAGCTCTCCGGAAAGAGCTGAGCTCATTAGAACACGGCGGACGCTTGACGGCGCCGTGAAGTGTGCCTTCCTGTTCTTACGGCGGGAGCTGCTAACCCTAGGATTGTACTTCATCTTCGCGGCGGATCTGTGTGTCTCTCCCGATCGGTGAACGAAATGGGGGCAGCTAACTGTGAAAGTGAAGCCCCAGGGTTTTTGAAGATTTATTGTCGTCGGGGTGAGCACAAAAACCGATTAACCGAACCATAACTAAAATAACCAATTAACCGAACTAAAATAACCGACCCACTATCTTAACCGACGGTTCGGTTATATATATTTTGATTAACCGAATATTACGGTTCGATTACGGTTAATGCCTCTAACCGACCCACTATTAACCGAACCGCCCCAATATTATATATATTAGTTTTTTTTTAATTTTATATATATTAATGTATGTATAACAACTTGATTGTATACATTTGTATAGAGATTTATTCTAGTACGTTTGGATATGTACAAAGAAGTTTAGTTTTGGGAGTTTTGGGTTTTGGACTTAAGTCTTGAACTTTGTCTTGGACCCATAAATTAATGGAGTTGAATCAACCATCACTATATAGTTCCAGCCTTTTTATTACTCTGCATTAATCAAGAAGTTTACTAATTAAGCAACTGCTAATTTTCTGTTGTAATTTTATTGTGTATATACAATAGTAACTAATTATGTAGTTTAGAATTGCCAATGTTAATGTATTTAACATTATTTGGCTACGGTATTATTAATTGCAACGATATGATTTAATTTTTGCGTGAATTTGTCATGTTTGTGATATTTTAATTGGCTAATGGCCTATAAACTAATGGTAAATCTGATTAAAAATTGAACAAATATACGGCCCATGTAATGACTATTGGGCTAGAATCACAAGCCCAAAATTTTGGTGGTTAACCGTTTTAACCGAAAAAATAACCGACCCGGAAAAAATAACCGATAACCGACCCACCTTTTAACCGAAACCGATCGGTTTCTAATATTCGTTAACCGAAATTTTGGTTATGGGTTCGGTTTTGGGTCATAACCGACCCAAACCGACCCATACTCACCCCTAGTTGAGGAGATTATGGAAATCACGTATACGGGCTCACTTAATACTGGGCTGGGCTGATCAGGCCCAAGTTTTATAGTGGAAGTTAAATAAATACTACGGAGTCATTTACTTGAACTCTTTTGCATTTTTTTTTCATTGTCTCCCTTCTTTTTTTTTTTTTTCTTCCCTTTTCTGTCTTCTTTTAACATAAGCTTTTTAGAGTTGACAAAAAAAAAACAAGTTAGAAGGGGCGGATTTAGAAGGGGTAGTGACCTTTAAGAAATCTAAAATTACGATGCACTCTAACTTTACTTGATTACCCTTAATGTGTAAGCTAATATGATTTAAAAAGATGTGTAAAAAGTTAAGAGTGAGAAAGGGAGTATATAAGCTATATTTCGCTTCATGCATGTATTAGAGCGAAATGTTGGCATTTAGAGCAAATCTGGAGATATATGACCGGAGTAGGTAATGTGTTTGCCTTGGAGCGAATTGGGGGTACAAAAGTGGATCTAATAATTTGAGCAAATTTGACCTACGTGACACTCTGTAGTAGGTTTTTTCAAAATAGAGTGAAATTCCCATGCATGTTATATTTGATTATTGGAATGACTATGGAGATTGCGACGACGATAACTTTTGAGGATATTGCCCACTCAACCAAAATCATTGCTTCATTCCAAATGCCCGACTTTGGTACGAGCAAGATAGCTCATTCATTGCTTTGTATAATGAAGTAGTTTTAAGCATATACTATGTTTCTTCTTGGAGCTTCATGTTCGGTATGTTTATCACCATGCTACTTTGACTGCAACAATAGCTTTGAATCAAACTACATGCTATTGACATTTCAACAACTTTTGGGACTCCCACGTTTGCAATGGGTGAACATGTAGCCTATGCGACTTCTTTTATGAAATTAACTAACTTTGGTGTTGACATCACTGTAAACTACTACCATTCTTGCACAAAGGGGACACCATAGTGTAATCTTGTATACAACATTATTGTGACACCCCCAAATTCGGTCAGCGCGGTCAACGCGCGATTAGCGGAAGCATTAGTATGTGCGGGGGTGCTGACGTTAACGTTGAACACCATGCCAGATCAGAGCGTATGATTATTGCTGAACGGTAAATTAAGATGCCATTTATGAAGTTTGTTTGTAACAAAAGAACTACAACCCGTTAAAGTCGTAGAATAATATTACAAAATACTATCTGTTATAAAATACATAGTTTTCGAAAGAAGATTTCATAAGTACGATTAATGTAAATCATTTATGCAAAGATCTTAAGTGTCCCAAAATGTGGCATCCTAATTATTCGCGGGTCGCCTAACTCCATATGCGTGCAGTCTTAACTGTGCTGCTAGTTACCTGAAAAACATAGTAAAAAGTCAACATATGGTTGAGTGAATTCACAGGTTTTATGTTTGCAAAGTGGTTTGTTAAACCATGTTCGTTTGCAAGTTGATGACTGGAGAGTCAAATAAGTTTCGTACATAAAGGTTTGTAGGAAAACATATATCCTATCGTACAATTAGTACAAGGGCCTATAAATATTCACATATATATCAGTAGCACATAGGCACCAAAGCAAATAGGTACACATAGACATCAAAGCAATTAAGTAACACATAGGCACCAAAGCAATTAAGTAACACATAGGCACCAAAGCGATTATGAACAGTTATTGCATGTTATAGCAAAAACACTAGCTATGTTTTTCACCCCAAGTTTTAAAAGAAATAAAACAGTAGAAAGTGGGGCTGTGAACTCACCTAGTAGGTGCGTAGATGTGAAAGCTAGCTGAAAGATGTAGCGTTGCCCAAGGTTTGTTAACCTATACGCAAATATTGTATTAACATAAGTACTTTGATAGTTGATCAAATTATGTTAATAGTTTGTTTGTTTTAAAGAAATTGCTTATTTCTTAATTTATGTCAGTAGTTGAAGACGAAATGTTGAAATACATGTAATATTTCTCAAGTCATATATTTTGTTTCGTATATATATATATATAATTAATGTTTTAAAACGATATGTTAATTCGTTTATATATATTCCTTCGTCGTATTTATTTTCATTTATAAAATAAATAAATGTTTTTCCTTTCGAAAAATGTCACGTATGTTTGAGCCGTATCATTGTTAATGAATTTGTCCCTATTGTTAGAACATGAAGTTCTAACATTTTGTGACAATTAGTTTGGATAAAATAAATATACGTTCGAAAGTTTGAATATGTGAAAGTCTAGTTTCATATTGACTTTTGTAGTTAGACTTTCGAATATATATTGTTGTTTTAAGTCTTGCAACTATAGGATAATAGCTTATTTCACTAGCTAGCTAGTTTCACAAGTTCTATTTGTCAATGTATGTATCTATAAATACATACTTAGCTCACTTGATTAAAATAAGACAAGTACGTGAGATTTAGAGAGAGTTAAAATGTGAGACTTTCATGTAATATTCATTTTTAGAGAGAGAGTGAGCATCTGAGTTTGTATGATCAAGTTAATATTACATTGATCAGTTTTCTTCATAGCTTGTGAATTTCATACGTGCTCTTTACATACTTGTTCATTACTTGTTGCCTAATCGATTTACTCATTCCGCAGTTCATCGATTACCGAATCATTGTTAGATTCTACGGTCTCACACCTATCGTGTATTATCAAAATATAATCCTTTTTGTTTCGTCATGAGTAACTTCCACATTATATTTAGTCTCGTTATGTGTAGACATAAATGGTATGTACATGTTGTTATTTACATGTTGTCCGTATAAACGTTCATTTGTTAATCGTATTAGTATCGTAAAATGACACAGGGTCCGGGCTGAACCGAAACCACACTTCACCAACACACCCGATTGGGTTTAAATGGGTAACCCGTTCGGGTCCAAAGTCCAACGTCATTCGGCCCAATATTCGCAGCCCAAATAAATTATTTTAGCCCATTAACTGGTTCGGCCCAACAGTGATCACCCGATTGGGTTTAAAAGTGGCCCGTTCGGGTTGGTGAGCTCACCCGTACGGGTTGGATTCCCACCCGTCCGGCCCTATTTTCTGTTTCAGTTTTGATCGCGAGTTCGACATAGAGTTTTGCAATATTTTGAGTGACAAACGTTTACTTATGTTCAATATCATCAACTTACATCACTTTAGCAACTTATAATCACCTGTTAACAATTTGCACACAATAATTTGGGTTTCAAAGTTTTGGTTTTTATAGACCCATTTTCAAGAATATTAACTAAATCACCAAATTATCATATCATATACATGTAATATGTTATGTAATTGCTATATATAACAAAAATTTGAATAAGGAATTCAAAGGAGTTTAGAAACCTCACAATGGAATGATGATGATGATACGGTGGCGATGGTGATGATGATATTATTGTTCCAATTTGTTAAGTTATATTGTTATTTGCTTGTTTCTTGCCTCTGCTTCCAAGATTGAACCTAGAAAAAAAATGTGATCTCTAATATTTGTTTTTGGTAACAATTTTGTGTGTGTGTGTTTGCCGATAGTGAATCTAGTGAGGGAGGGAGTGTGAAGTTTAAACAGAAGCCAATCTCTCCATTATTGGAGTTAGGTGGGTATTTTTGCTACATTAATTTCGGGTACGGGTATAATTATCGCAATATAAAATGTAACATTTTATATTTTTATTTTGTAGGTGTTCTCCTGGTTCGTTATATAAAATTAGAATAATGAGATTCTCATTATTTTAGATTGTTGCACAAATTTGTACATTTTACTGCGCGCATCCAATTGGGTGCCAAATTTCAGTTGAATTACGAATTCATATTTTGAGGTATTGTTCCAAATACTTTCAAACGTATGAGAAAAATAGAACTTTTATGATTTGTGATCTCTGGGGACGTTTTACAATTATTTCTGTTCGTTAAATAATACGTTTTATGTAAAACGTATATTTAAATCATTTTATCTATATGTTATAGATACATTAATACTCGTAATTAATAATTGAATTATTAATCATTTTTGTGCCACGAACTTTCGTATTTATTTTATCGGATTCATTCCGATACGTTTGTACATGATTATAATAAATCACATATTATGTAATACTTTTTGTTTAAAAGTATTTGGGCTTACTAGGCTTAAATCACATCGAACGTTTTGTTTAAACTTAATCAGGAAATTAGCGTAAAATGCATGTGTTTACTATTCTTAATTATACCCAAATTTGCGGAGTGTCACATTCTCCCCTTGTTAAAGGAATTTCGTCCTCGAAATTTTTGTTATGATATGTGTTATTTGTGCACATATAACTTGCATAAAGACTCAGTTGTTACTTTGTACTTTAATTGATAGTAGTCCTAGAATATCTAGAACGAGTTTAAAGGTAGTCATTTCCTGACCGCTTCGCAGCTTGTAAGCGTAGTTAGGAGTGGGGTCTATATATATATATACACATGTATATAATAACCTAGTGTGTCAATCGTAGTAGTCTGTGTATCACCTACTGATATAGGTGTCAAATAATGTGACTTTCAGTGGTGTTTGTCTTCCTCCCCTTGTTATGCTAGTGCCGTGCTGGCAACTAAGGAAGATAGGGAGAAAACTTTCTATGTGATGACCTTTCACATCCAAGGGACTAATGTCCGTTCATAGTACACTGGTGTATATTTACCATTGGTATTGGTAGCTTACTTCGACGTTGTTAATCATCCCGGACTTATGTCGTAGTCCATCATAGTAGTTATATCATAGTAGTCGTGTTCTGACTATTTTGTGTTTTGAATCGTAGTTATATTGCGGCTATAAGATAACCATTTATAAAGTAGTCCTGTCGTGATTAATAGGTTGACAACATAGCGAGTTGACTGGTCTGATAAATGCAGACCTTGAGTTTAACGTTGACTTAGATCGGTCATTCCGATGATGCTCTCTACGTCAACTCAGTAAATGTGGCATTGTGGAATGGGTAACATGCTTTTAGTGTCGACTTAAAATCCATGAGTTAAGTTTTCCAAGTTTTTAAAGTTTTCCAAGGTTTTGTACATACACCAAATTAAAGTATGTCCATTCTAAACATAGATGGAATCGTAGTTGTTATCGTAGTGGAACTTATAGTTGTTATCATAGTTGTTTCCATATTTGTTATTGTAGTTGTTTTCTTAGTGGGACTCGTAGTTATCCCCATAGTTGTTATTGTTGGGTCAAGCACTCCGTCGGAGAGGCACTTTCAAAATTAGTAATTTGAAAAGTGTCATAAATGTTATTGAGCTTCTTCGATAGGTTTAGTTTGTGAGTCTAGGACCAATCCTTACAAGGATTTTTGAAAGGTCCTAAACATTTCGTGGGCTAAGTTTACCCAAGTTCTGCGACCCCTTTTCAGGGCAATACTTTGTGTAAAGCTTGTCACTTTCTTGAAATGCAAGAGGTTTACAGCGGTTATTGGCGAAATTCTTTCGTCAGCCACACGCTGTTTTCAGTTGGTTAAGTACTCGAAATATATTGTTCGTAGTTTCCTGGACAATCTACGTACCATATAGTTGTCTGTCACCCAACTCTCTCCAATAGAGTGGTGATCGGCACTGGCGTCCATATAACGCCTCCAACAGTGTCATTCGTACACTGATGTGATAACTATCGTTATAATAACATTTTGTTAGAGGTAAGTGAGTATCTCAGTTACCTCCAAAGTTAATTCCACCCGTTCGTAATAAGTCTTCAAGCGTTTGTATCGTTCGTTCGCCATGGCCATCAGTTTGTGGATGGTAGGCAGTACTTTTATCGGGATAAGTACCCAGTGCCAGCTGTCAGAAGCGAAATGTAAAGTTCTTATCTCTGTCGGAGGTAATGGATAGTGGTAATCGTACCAACGTATCTAACATACAACCTCAGTTTGATTCCTTGACAACTAGTCCATACTGACTATGATGTTGAAACTTCTCAACTCTACCGGTAGTAAGTCTATTTCGAAGAGATGACCATCTAACGTTATGATACATCCCGGTACTATTTCTCCTGATTCGATCAACTTACCATTGGCTAGTTCTATGACGTGTTTGTTATCTAGTTTACGTGAGTCAACTTCTAAAAGTTGAGTCATCGTTTTCCACAACATCTCGGTGACGATGTTAGGATTTAATCAGTTTCGTTTTGTTAGATTGTCGTCCAAGAATAAGTTCGTTGAGATGTCCCCCAAGATATAGTTTAGTTGAGATATCTATCCAAATTACCATTTAAGTAGAATATATGTCCCTAATGTAGTTTAGTTGGGATGTCTACCCAACTTATAATTTAAGTAGGATATCTTCCCATAATATAGTTTTGTTGTTTGTTTTGTAGGAAACACAAGTTTATCACTTAAGAGAAACATTTCCTAAAGTAATGGTTTATAGGAAACACAAGTTATTTAATAGAAATAACATTTCCCAAAATAGTTATCGTAGAAAACACATGTTAACCTAATTATAGATTAACATTTCCAAAGTAGTTGTCGTAGGAAACCCAGGTTAATTCAATCAAGAGTTAACGTTTCCCAAATCTAGTTACGTTGAGATGTTATCCAAAATATAACTTTGTTGGGACGTTACCCAAAATATAGTTTCAAACACTTTGCTGGTCGTTCTCCAGTTTATCCACCGGACGTTCTCCGGTTTGTAACACTGCTGGTTGTTTTCCAGCAATTCGCAGTACTGATTGTTCTTCAGTTTATCCACCGGTTGTTCTCCGGTTTGAGGCCTCACTGGTACGTTTTCCAGTATATTTAAATATTATCGGAACGTTCTCCGATTTATTATAGATACTACCGGTCGTTCTCACGTTAATAAATGTGTACTGGTACGTTCTCCAGTTTCCTATTCAAAGTGTTTGTAGGGATATCATCCAAAGTTATAGTTTTGTTGAAACGCCATCCAAAATACAGTTCTTGTTGGAAAGTTATCCAAATATATAGTTTCCGTTAGAATGTTTTCCAAAATATAGTTTTTGTTGGAATGTTATCCAAAATATAGTAAGGCATTTTCATAGACAATTTCTATATAGACTGTCTTATAAAGTTTGCTATTTGTGGGGAGGAATTTGTTTCACATGATTGGGTCTGGTTACCCTAGTGGTTGTTTGAGACTCTATATCGATTAGTGTATCACGACACCTTACTATGGTTGTTCTTGTAGTACTTAAAAAGGCTCGTTACTATGTTACGCATCGCAACCTTCGTTTATTCCCTCCATTCATTCGACTGGTAAGTTGTCAGTCCTAATCGTTTAATGTTTAGCGAGGATTTGTTTGTTCCTTTAGAAAATGAGAGTTTGTTTGCATAGTATTCAACTATGACCAAGTAGTTGTCAAACATGACTTTTGTACGATCGTCTTCGTATAAAATATGATGGAATTAATGTGTATTTGTCATATAAAAGTTTTAGTACAATACTGTGGAAGCATAGTCCTTCGTACGTTAGTTTAATGAAGATGAGACAAGTATGCACTTACAGCCGTCATCGCATAGTCATCATCATGTCGATCTCAGCTACACTCTCTGCCACTCGAGCACGCTCTTCTAGCATTTTTGCTCGGGCACAGGTAGCGTGGGTAGTTTTGTTTTCTAAGTTAGCGTGGCCTTCAACAAGTTTAAGGCGCTCATATGTGGAGATCATGCCCTCATCCAGTCGGGAGGTGTCTCTCTGTAGTTTTAAGACGTCATTTTGTGTGTCAGGGAGTTCCCTGATTGGTATGTGAAATATTATAACTAAGGTAGGAACCATTAGTTTTATATATGTTTGCTCGTAATAGTGGGAGCCATACGTATGTGGAGAGTCTTAGGCTTTTAATATGATATGTGTGCCTCCAAACATTCTTCTAATGCTCGAGTAGGCTTGACTGCCTAAAGTGTAGTTTGTTTCAGAGACTACAAGTCAGATTAATTATACCTCAGACGATAACATCTGTATAGATTAAGTGTATGATGTTTGTTGGTTGATGGTCTCTCGTGTATCGAGTTACCATTGTTATTCAAATCACATTTGAGAAGTCACGCGTAGGAACACGCAATTATTCATCTAAGCGCCTTGCGACAATATTTGTCATATAGAGTAAGTTAGGCGTATGCAAATGTGTGCATGTATGTTCTAGCCAAGGCTATAGTCTAGGTCTCTAAGTCTCTAGGCCACTTAAAGAACTCTAGTTCGCTATAACCAATGGCTCTGATACCAAACTGTGACACCCCCAAATTCGGTCAGCGGTCAACGCGCGATTAGCGGAAGCATTAGTATGTGCGGGGGTGCTGACGTTAACGTTGAACACCATGCCAGATCAGAGCGTATGATTATTGCTGAACGGTAAATTAAGATGCCATTTATGAAGTTTGTTTGTAACAAAAGAACTACAACCCGTTAAAGTCGTAGAATAATATTACAAAATACTATCTGTTATAAAATACATAGTTTTCGAAAGAAGATTTCATAAGTACGATTAATGTAAATCATTTATGCAAAGATCTTAAGTGTCCCAAAATGTGGCATCCTAATTATTCGCGGGTCGCCTAACTCCATATGCGTGCAGTCTTAACTGTGCTGCTAGTTACCTGAAAAACATAGTAAAAAGTCAACACATGGTTGAGTGAATTCACATGTTTTATGTTTGCAAAGTGGTTTGTTAAACCATGTTCGTTTGCAAGTTGATGACTGGAGAGTCAAATAAGTTTCGTACAAAAAGGTTTGTAGGAAAACATATATCCTATCGTACAATTAGTACAAGGGCCTATAAATATTCACATATATATCAGTAGCACATAGGCACCAAAGCAAATAGGTACACATAGACATCAAAGCAATTAAGTAACACATAGGCACCAAAGCAATTAAGTAACACATAGGCACCAAAGCGATTATGAACAGTTATTGCATGTTATAGCAAAAACACTAGCTATGTTTTTCACCCCAAGTTTTAAAAGAAATAAAACAGTAGAAAGTGGGGCTGTGAACTCACCTAGTAGGTGCGTAGATGTGAAAGCTAGCTGAAAGATGTAGCGTTGCCCAAGGTTTGTTAACCTATACGCAAATATTGTATTAACATAAGTACTTTGATAGTTGATCAAATTATGTTAATAGTTTGTTTGTTTTAAAGAAATTGCTTATTTCTTAATTTATGTCAGTAGTTGAAGACGAAATGTTGAAATACATGTAATATTTCTCAAGTCATATATTTTGTTTCGTATATATATATATATAATTAATGTTTTAAAACGATATGTTAATTCGTTTATATATATTCCTTCGTCGTATTTATTTTCATTTATAAAATAAATAAATGTTTTTCCTTTCGAAAAATGTCACGTATGTTTGAGCCGTATCATTGTTAATGAATTTGTCCCTATTGTTAGAACATGAAGTTCTAACATTTTGTGACAATTAGTTTGGATAAAATAAATATACGTTCGAAAGTTTGAATATGTGAAAGTCTAGTTTCATATTGACTTTTGTAGTTAGACTTTCGAATATATATTGTTGTTTTAAGTCTTGCAACTATAGGATAATAGCTTATTTCACTAGCTAGCTAGTTTCACAAGTTCTATTTGTCAATGTATGTATCTATAAATACATACTTAGCTCACTTGATTAAAATAAGACAAGTACGTGAGATTTAGAGAGAGTTAAAATGTGAGACTTTCATGTAATATTCATTTTTAGAGAGAGAGTGAGCATCTGAGTTTGTATGATCAAGTTAATATTACATTGATCAGTTTTCTTCATAGCTTGTGAATTTCATACGTGCTCTTTTCATACTTGTTCATTACTTGTTGCCTAATCGATTTACTCATTCCGCAGTTCATCGATTACCGAATCATTGTTAGATTCTACGGTCTCACACCTATCGTGTATTATCAAAATATAATCCTTTTTGTTTCGTCATGAGTAACTTCCACATTATATTTAGTCTCGTTATGTGTAGACATAAATGGTATGTACATGTTGTTATTTACATGTTGTCCGTATAAACGTTCATTTGTTAATCGTATTAGTATCGTAAAATGACACAGGGTCCGGGCTGAACCGAAACCACACTTCACCAACACACCCGATTGGGTTTAAATGGGTAACCCGTTCAGGTCCAAAGTCCAACGTCATTCGGCCCAATATTCGCAGCCCAAATAAATTATTTTAGCCCATTAACTGGTTCGGCCCAACAGTGATCACCCGATTGGGTTTAAAAGTGGCCCGTTCGGGTTGGTGAGCTCACCCGTACGGGTTGGGCTCCCACCCGTCCGGCCCTATTTTCTGTTTCAGTTTTGATCGCGAGTTCGACATAGAGTTTTGCAATATTTTGAGTGACAAACGTTTACTTATGTTCAATATCATCAACTTACATCACTTTAGCAACTTATAATCACCTGTTAACAATTTGCACACAATAATTTGGGTTTCAAAGTTTTGGTTTTTATAGACCCATTTTCAAGAATATTAACTAAATCACCAAATTATCATATCATATACATGTAATATGTTATGTAATTGCTATATATAACAAAAATTTGAATAAGGAATTCAAAGGAGTTTAGAAACCTCACAATGGAATGATGATGATGATACGGTGGCGATGGTGATGATGATATTATTGTTCCAATTTGTTAAGTTATATTGTTATTTGCTTGTTTCTTGCCTCTGCTTCCAAGATTGAACCTAGAAAAAAAATGTGATCTCTAATATTTGTTTTTGGTAACAATTTTGTGTGTGTGTGTTTGCCGAGAGTGAATCTAGTGAGGGAGGGAGTGTGAAGTTTAAACAGAAGCCAATCTCTCCATTATTGGAGTTAGGTGGGTATTTTTGCTACATTAATTTCGGGTACGGGTACAATTATCGCAATATAAAATATAACATTTTATATTTTTATTTTGTAGGTGTTCTCCTGGTTCGTTATATAAAATTAGAATAATGAGATTCTCATTATTTTAGATTGTTGCACAAATTTGTACATTTTACTGCGCGCATCCAATTGGGTGCCAAATTTCAGTTGAATTACGAATTCATATTTTGAGGTATTGTTCCAAATACTTTCAAACGTATGAGAAAAATAGAACTTTTATGATTTGTGATCTCTGGGGACGTTTTACAATTGTTTCTGTTCGTTAAATAATACGTTTTATGTAAAACGTATATTTAAATCATTTTATCTATATGTTATAGATACATTAATACTCGTAATTAATAATTGAATTATTAATCATTTTTGTGCCACGAACTTTCGTATTTATTTTGTCGGATTCATTCCGATACGTTTGTACATGATTATAATAAATCACATATTATGTAATACTTTTTGTTTAAAAATATTTGGGCTTACTAGGCTTAAATCACATCGAACGTTTTGTTTAAACTTAATCAGGAAATTAGCGTAAAATGCATGTGTTTACTGTTCTTAATTATACCCAAATTTGCGGAGTGTCACAATTATGATTTTTTTTAAAAAGACCGTACGTTGTTGCAATGGAGATTAGACTGCCATAAATTTATCAAACAAATAAGACTAGCTTTGCAGTTGGAGGGTGTTGTGCAGTTGATGGTCAAACAGTGGTGAAAGCCAAACTCAACGATGGCGGAAAGCTAAGTGCCCTTTTGCAGCATGAGATTATCCGTGAATCGCTCATAAGTTTATCTACCGAGCTTGACACCAAATCATTTAAGAAAACTCCAAATTTTGGTCTATATATTGCTCTTAAGCCTTGATCAAAATTGAATTTACATTATATGAGCAATAACTGTTAACTTGGGAAAATATAGATATATGTGGTCCTTCCTATTTACTTTGTCAACATTTTTGCCTATGGTACACTCCTTGGTTTAGCTATATAAGCCTATATATAACCCTTGAACCGAAAACGTACAAGACAAGGCTTTAAACGTATATTTAATTTTACATAGGAAGGGAAACATGAAGCCTATTAGTTGTTAAATCAAATAATGAAAGAAATGAACATCAATAAGTCGATTTATTATCTACCTATAGCCATATTATAATTTTAGATTAGATTAGATAGCATACTATACGTATTTTTCTCAAATTTGATAATTGTTTTTATTCCCCTAACACTAGTGCCTATGGCACCATGTTTGGGCCAAAGATGGACATTTGCCAAGACATTACAGGTACCATCAAGTTTTTAGCTCTTATCTTTTTTGGATTTCGTGGTGCAAACGACCGGGTGAGATGGGGGATGCATAGGATCAGTTTTTTTGTTTTACTTTATATATTATATATAATAAAATAAAATAAATGTATTATTGGTATATGTAGTGTCAGAAAATTTAGTCTTTCATGTCATCACTAGACTCTATACCCGTGTATCACACGGGGTTGGAGGAAAACAAATAGATTTTAAAAGTTGTTGATATGAAGGATTAAATCTCATCAACGCATCATCAAATCAAATTGTGATATGATAATAGTCCTAATATATTACGAATACAAATTGTGATATGATAATAGTCTTAATGTATTACGAATACCTATTTGGATAAAGTTATCATAATTATCTTTCTTTATATAATAAATAATTAATGATTTATGATGTCACTAAATCCTATAATTTAGCTAATTGGACAAAATTGAGTAATTCTATTGGTTGATTAAATTTTTGATGACATCATCAACTGTTTCTTATATATAATTTAAGATAGGTAGTGTTCAGTTTTTGTTATTTTTTTATTTTTTTTGTTAACGTGATACTGAGCTGACAGTTCAGTTTTTCATGTCATAGTAGAAAACTGTCTAATTTGAATAGTGTATGGTTTTAATAGCTACGATTATGCTATTATTTGACCGTTTTTTATTATGTGTGTGTAACTTTTAATGAATTTATTCTCATGTGACAATATCATCATACTCATAAGTCATACCAACACCCTTTATTTTACATTTTATGATTACGTAACAATATATATATATATATATATATATATATATATATATATTTTACATTTTAAGTATTATATATAACGTACATGTTATGTATTTTTCTCAATTTTACTAACTTTAGTTTACATTTCACTTTTAGATATAGTACGTCAACTACCATGGCAAATGCTGCTTGATGTAAATAGAATACCAGTTAACACTTAACAATAGGAGGTTATCAATTGAGACTGGATCATAACCATAATTGAAGAATTTGGTGGAGTATGTTGCATAAACTGAGTAATATAAAGAAAGTTATGCAACTTAAATTTTTTTGTAGTAAATTGCACCAAAATTTGGAAAACTGTAAATCTTAAAAATATACGAGAAAACTGAGATGTATTGTTGCTAAATTTGCTACATAGTAATAAGATGAAAACAGTTTGTACCAAAAATGCAAGCATTACAGATTACGCAGTGATGATGTTTTACACGAGTACATTCATGGTTGGCGGAGCTAGAAGGGGGGCAGTCGCCCCCCCTAGAAACCTAAAATTATCGAAAAGAATAATTTTTTTCAAGGTAATTAGTGACCGTTTAACATTTTGACCCCCCAATATGATAGAAAGAAAAAAAAGTTAAAAATTTGCCCCCTCTTATAAAAATTCCTAGCTCCGCTCCTGAATTGAAAGGATGATACCTAAATTTGCATGATAGATTGTTAAAATCTTCATAAAGACTCATTTAATCTTATAGAAAGATGATACAGCATCATGCTTGTGTAATAATGGATACAAATATATCATAAAATAGATTGGTATTTTAAAGTTTATATATGAATATATGAATATGATGATTAACAGTCCCATATAATAGATTGTATATAGATCCCGATCGACTTTGGATATATGTATTTTATCTTTAGATATGTCGCAGGTAAATTTACTAAGTTTGTATACACCCATCGCATTTGCGATGGGCAAATGATATCTAGTTAAACTAAAATATCATAGCTAGGGTATCTAATTGATAGCATTTGGTTACAAAAAAGAATATGTATTCAATTCTCAAAAGACAAATATTTTGTATTATTATTATCTCACACTGGTAGGAGTGTCACTTTTATCCGAATCCGAATAATTCATCCGATCCAAATCCGATTTAGGTTAAATGGACATGATTATTCAGATTACGGATTGCTTAAACGAATTATGGATTGCTTAAATGAATATACAGATAGGATAAAGGATCAAAATTAAAATGTTTAGATATATCCGAATAATCCAAATAAGGATAAGGTATTAAATCATATACTATTGATAATATATTAATCTCATATAAGAATTAATTACACTATATACTACTCCGTAATAATTTTGAACCATCTAGAAGTTTATTTGATTTAGAAACTACGAATTTGTTGGATTAAGTTGTATGTTAAAAGTTGAAATTGGAATATGCATGTTATAATATGATCTATCGTTACATGTTATGTTTGTTTATATAAATGTTTTAAACGTAAAGTTATTCTTACTCAATATCACACGACCAACTTGAGCTTATTCGGATGAATCCATTTAATCCGAATACCAATCCGAACTGTTTAACCGGTATCTGATTAATCCGTTTCTTATTTGGATTGGATTACGGATTAACTTTAGATTGTCCAAAATCCGAATAATCCGAACCAAATAATCTGAAATCCAAATAATCCGTCCGAATAACAACCCTGCTCAATAATAAAACATAACAACACAAACAATATTCTAAGCTCTTTGATGAAGACTATAAAAGCAGAATTCATGTTCATTGGTTTTCTTATAGGTTATGATCCATTTACAGCCTTTCATGTTCAATCTTGAAGAAAGTTGCTCAAACTCTACTTAATGCATGCTTAGTATTTAAATTTCTAACTCTTAGGATATAGATTATTAGTGTATTGTATTATGCAATATGTTAAAGTACAATATGATATAATTCTGGTGAACTTTTCTTCTTATGATTATGTGATTAATATAAGTTATCGTGTTGTGCAGTTTTCAGTTGGGCTTATCTATCGTTTACTGAAACAAAGGACCACCGCAAATGGTAGGGTTGGACCCACATCAGCCGTTTCGCCTGCTGCCATCTTGGAATACTTGACCGCATAGGTGCTTGAGTTGGCTGGAAATGCAAGCATGGATCTTAAAGTGAAGCGTATCAGACCAAGGCACTTGCAGCTTGTAATTCGAGGTGATGAAGAACTTTGTACTCTGATTAAAGGAACCATAGTTGGTGGTGGAATCATTCCTCACATCCACAAGTCACTCATCAACAAATCTACCACAGATTAGCTAGATTGTTTGATTTTTGAATGTCTATAATAGAGCTTACATGATTAAAGTCAAAAGTTGGTGTTTGTGATGAAAACAAGTGGAAAAAAAAAAGAGTTTTCCCCAACTTGGACCCGTATAACTATTTATATATTTCCCTTACTAATACTTAACATTAATTAAAGTGTGCATAACTGTTTTTTAGACACGCTTACTACAATAAAACATTAAAAAGTCCCGCAAATTTTGCGGGTTATAAACTAGTAAAACATAACAACACAAACAATATTCTAAGCTCTTTGATGAAGACTATAAAAGCAGAATTCATGTTCATTGGTTTTCTTATAGGTTATGATCCATTTACAGCCTTTCATGTTCAATCTTGAAGAAAGTTGTCTTCGTTCCTTTCACAATATTTGTCGATATAAAGATAAAAGGAGAAATCGCGATGACTTCTATTTAAGTAGTGTACAAAATTCATCACGAATGATATATGCTCTTAAAGGCAAAGGTAACTTCGTCTTTCTCCACCACCGATAATTGTTTTTAAAATGGATCGACAGTTGATGTGCGACCAACTTCTTCTTACAGTTTCTGGTGCCCTCCATGCGGCTATAAGGCTATGGAGAAACAGGAAGAGGAAGAACAGGAGAACGAGATGTAACATCGTGACACATAACAGCATCACATTCCTAAAACTGTCTGCTAGCTTTGAATCTCTTTGCTCTGTCCTTGGGACTCCTCCCACATTCATCTCGAAAACTGTCAAGAAAATGACGTTTAATTTCAAAAGCTAATAAATGAAAGATCATCATTGTAATCATACTAATTTTGTAATCGCATTTAACCATGTTCATATTTATTGTTATTTTAAATGGAGCATAAGTTTACGTTCAACCCAACCCGACCTACACATCCTACAACCTCTAGATTAACCAAAAAAAGACGATCTTTTTTATGCTTCGCATCGACAAAAGACTTAAACAGTTGGGTTCAATTGATATCTGACCTCCTATAATGATGGATGGAGGAAGAAATATGATGGAGAAGATGGAGATAGTGGAGTCTTCTGTTAATTTGTTCAGCCTGCCAGCAGTCAAGACTAGCCTGGACAGCTGTGACTCTATTGGCTATAAAGCCAATGTTTTCCTTTAGTCTTCTTAAACGTTCAATCAACTCTTCAATAACAACAACATCCTCACCTGCAAACCAATTTACTCTTGGAAATACTTGCTCTCCATGTGCAATAACCTGCATCCATACATGAACAAGATTACACAGTTACTAACTCTCTCTTTTTCCTCATATATTTTACAAAAAATTAGGTTCTATTCAATTTGTTTAGAGGTGGCAATCCACATATTAAAAAAGAATAAAAGATGGCCAAATTGTATATTTATTGCATAAAACCTCCAATATCATTCAATCAAAATAAGTAGATCGTTATCTTAATAATACGGTATCTGTAAGTTTGTAACCATATATGACACACTAGTTATTTATGAGAAAGTACTTCCCGCCCCGCCCATTTTGCCCCCTCCAGTTTTTATCTTTTATTTTGTTTCAAGGATTCACCATAACTCCAATGACAATTTTCATGCAGATCTCAAGCTTTTACCATTCACAGATACATATTATCATATCATGTGAAATCTCTGAAATGAAGTCCAATTGCAGTTGGAACAGAGTATAAGTGAAAAACAGGTTTAAGAAATATCTACTGCAGGAGGCGTTACAAGTCCAGCCGCATTTTGGGAAATCTTCTATCATCCAACAACTGTCTCTTCAGTGAATAATCACCTAAGGAATTAAAAAATAAATTTAATCTTTTTAATATTAAAGACACAACAACTACCAACAACTCAACCTTAGATGGCTCAGCACAAGTTCACTCTACTGTAACAAGGTCACCTCCCAAGATGCAGCTAATTCTGCATAGCTGTCATGTACATTGCAATGCCATGTAGAAGCTACAGTAAAGTTGAAGGACTAAAGAAGCTCATTATGGAAGTTGGAGGACTGTAGTATAATTATGTCTAATTATATTACTAATTCTGTTAGAATATTAGTTAGGGTTGTTAATGACGGTTACTTTAGTTGACCATGTATATAAACTGTAGCTGTAATATGTATCTTCTTTTAAGTAATTGAATACAAGATTATCCCCAAAATTCTCTCTCAATTCATCTCAATTTTATGTTATGGTATCAGAGCACATGAAGAACTCATGAATCTTCAAACGATGAAATCGATCCTAAATCACTCACAGATTCAAATCAGAATCATAAATTCATCATTCGCTCGTTAAAATCTCGGATCAAAATCAAGCGATCAATTTGATTATGTTCTTCCGCAATTTCTAGGTCAAATTGTTCGTTAATTTTCATCACAATCTCAGATTGCACTCAAAATCTACGAATCTCTACCTCAATTTCTTGACCTAAGTTCATCAAATTAGAAGATCAAAATCACTCAATCATGACGAACTCTGCTTCACCAACAAATTCAGCCACAACACCTGAAGAAACAATATCAGTCAATCATCCATTATACTTTCATCCTACTGATCATCCTGGACTCATTCTGATCTCAAAGAAACTCACAGGATCTGAAAATTATAGCACTTGGAAGAGGTCAATGATGATTGCTCTAGGAGCTAGAAACAAGCTTAAAATTGTTACCGGAGAACTCACTGATTCGGAAATCAATTCAGACCTGAAGGCACACTGGGATAGAGCTAATGATATGGTAATCTCTTGGATCTTTAACACATTATCTGAGCAAATCAGTAATAACTTGAGTTTTATTCATTCTGCTGCTGCACTTTGGAGTGAACTACATGAGCATTATTCTCAACTTGATGGACATAGAGTTTACCAAGTCACAAATGAATTAACTCAGTTAACACAACAAAATTGTCCAATAGAGATATACTACCATAAAATGAAAGGCCTATGGGATGAACTTGACTCACTTGAAGCACCTTATGCCTGTGTATGTAAATGCACCTGTGAAAATGGAAAAACTAATGGGAAAGGGACCAAAGGAAAAGATTGATTCAATTCTTAATGGGCTTAGATGAAAGCTTTACAAACATAAGGGGTCAAATACTGTTAATGCAACCATTACCACATGTATCCAAGGCTTACAGCATGCTAAGACAAGAAGAAAAGCAAAGAGAGATGCCCAAAACAAACCTTACTGTACCTACTGCACTTAGCACTACCTCCAACGCACAGAGACTACCATATTCTAACACCAAAAACCACAAGCAAAACACTTTCAACACTTCTGCTTCAACTGATAGGAAGAGTACTTTCAGAAAGGGAATAATATGTGGTTATTGCAAAAAGGAAGGACACTTCAAAGAGGAATGTTACAAACTTGTTGGTTACCCAATTGGGCACCCTTTACATGGAAAATACATTCCAGTCAATCAAAGGGCTTCATCAACACACAAAGGGGGTACAGTTAATATGGTTATGGGTCATGATGATACCTTATCTTCCAACTCTGAACAGCATGCTGCAAGTCCACTTGAACTCAATCAATCTTCAACCTCCAACAATGAATCTTTTATGCATGCTAGAATGGATCAGCTGCATAATCAACTCAATCAAGTCCTTCTAATGATGCAGCAACAACAAGATAATGCATCAACAGCAGGTAACACACCACAGTATCATGTGGCAGGTATGCATTCTGCTAAATACTCATTCATTGCTTCTTTCAATATAGTTCCTAAGGATATCTGGATAATAGATAGTGGTGCAACTGATCACATTTGCATTTCACTAAATCACATGCATAACACTTATACATGCTCAATACCAATTCTTGTTACTCTTCCAAATGGTTGTAAAATAAAAGTAAACACGATTGGTTCAGTCACTTTAACCCCAACCCTCACACTCAAAAATGTCTTTTATATACCAACCTTTGCTTACAACCTCATCTCTATCAGTAGACTTACCAAATCAACTCATTCAGCTGTAATATTCACTAAAGACACATGTTTTTTCCAGGACCATAATGGAACAGTAGCCTATGGCACTCTTCATGGTGGTCTTTACACTCATTCCAGCTCAGCATCAACCACATCATCTCAACAACCATCAACCATTTCTACTGTACTCACAGACTCAAGCTCAGCATACCTTTGGCATGCAAGGCTTGGTCATTCATCACTTCCAGTGCTCAAGCATATCAAATCCTTATCTTCTATTTTGTCTTGTAATTCTGCAAATAAATGTACTGTTTGTCCATTAGCTAAACATCATACCTTACCATTTCCAGTTAGTACTTCTCATGCAACTTGTAACTTTGAATTAGTACATGTTGATGTATGGGGACCTTACAAACATTCAACTCTTAATAAATGTAAATACTTTCTTACAATAGTTGATGATTGTTCTAGGGCCACCTGGACTTATTTGTTACCAAGTAAACAACATGTCACTTCTACCATTAAAACATTCCACAAATACATACAAAACCACTTTAATACATCAATCAAAACAATCCGCAGTGACAATGGCACTGAATTCATCAATTCTTCACTTTCTGATTTCTTTCAATTACAAGGAATAATTCATCAGACTTCATGTCCATATACCCCTCAGCAAAATGCTAGAGTGGAAAGAAAACACAAACATCTTCTAGAAATGGCTAGATCCATTCAATTCCAAGCCAATTTTCCAACTCATTTCTGGGGACATTGCATCCTAGCTTCTACTTACATCATCAATAGACTACCCTCCAGTGTCCTCAATCACAAAAGTCCCTATGAAATTTTATATAATAAACCACCCAACATCACTCATCTTAGAATTCTTGGATGTCTAGCATATGCTTATCATCCATCTGGTGATAAATTTGCTCCTAGAGCCATACCTTGTGTTCTAATTGGATACCCTCAAAACCAAAAAGGTTATCTGTTATATGACACAATCTCTCATAAAATAATCACCAGCAGAAATGTAACCTTTGATGAGTCAACATTTCCATTTCATTCTCCCACTTCATCTGATTCCCATACCCCCATTCCTTACTACTCACATCATGAAACTCCCATCATTTTCCCATCTGTCACTCCATCACCATCATTATCTTCTTCTCCATTAAATTCATCAAATCCAAATAATTCTTCTCCTAATACTCCTACTACAACCCAACCTCCCAACTCATCCAACACATCATCTAACTCCTCCTATGACACATCATCAAACACAACATCCCATACAAGCTCAGAATCATCTCCACCTCCTCTTTCATCAACTTCACAACCAACTTTACCAAATCAATCATCTAATAACATTCCTGACACTCTAATACAGCCACAACCCAGAATTTCTACCAGACACAAGCAACCACCTGCTAAACTGCAGGATTATCAATACAACCTCCCTCCATCACTGTCCAAACATCACCATTCTCTCTTTCTGAATTACTCAAATCTTTGTCCCAAATCACATGCTTTCATTAACTCCATTGATGCAAATTCAGAACCACATACTTTTATTCAGGCTTCTAAGGATTCTAGATGGATAGAAGCAATGAATAAGGAAATACAAGCATTAGAGCATAATCACACATGGATACTAACCACTTTACCTGCTGGAAAGTCTCCTATTGGTTGCAAATGGGTATACAGGATCAAGTATAATGCAGATGGTACAATTGAAAGATTCAAAGCCAGACTTGTAGCTAAGGGATTTCACCAAAAAGAAGGCATCGATTACAAAGAAACTTTTGCCCCAGTAGCTAAGATGGTCACTGTCAGAACACTCATTGCAGTAGCTGTACAAAAGAGTTGGTTCATTGAGCAACTAGATGTCAACAATGCTTTTCTTCATGGGGATCTTCATGAAGAGGTTTACATGACCATACCACAGGGCTATCCTAAACCAACTACTCCTAACACTGTCTGCAAGCTCACCAAATCCCTCTATGGTCTGAAACAAGCTAACAGACAATGGTTTGAGAAGCTTACATCTTTCTTACTTCTTCTTGGTTTTACTCAAAGCTATGTGGACACTTCTCTATTCACCTTTAATCAAGCTAACACCTTTACAGCAATTCTCATCTATGTAGATGACATAGTCATCTCAGGAAATAATCACTCTCATAATCAAACCATCAAGATACAACTTCATGACACATTCAGCATCAAAGACTTGGGCACCCTCAACTATTATCTTGGAATTGAAATACTCAGAAACAAGTCAGGCATTACAATGTCACAAAGAAAGTATGCTCTTGAACTTCTCAAACATGCTAATTTACTGGACACCAAACCTGTAGCCACACCTCTTGATCCTAATCACAAGCTGGTCCCATTAGCTGGTGACATATTACCTGATCCCTCACTCTACAGAACACTTGTTGGTAAACTCATATACCTTACAATCACAAGGCCTGACATCTCCTTTGCAGCCCAAGCTCTTAGCCAATTCTCTCAACAACCCAGGACATCACATATGCAGGCATTACAGAGAGTATTAAGATACATTAAACTCTGCCCTGGTCAAGGTATTTTCTTTCCCAAAATGAACACTCTTCAACTCACAACTTACTGTGACAGTGACTGGGGTGGCTGCAATTATTCCAGACGTTCAGTGTCAGGCTATGCCATTTTTCTTGGTAACAGCTTAATTTCATGGCAATCTAAGAAACAAACCGTTGTTTCTAGATCCTCTACTGAAGCTGAGTATAGAGCTCTTGCAGATTGTACTTGTGAAATAACATGGGTCACTTGTCTGCTTAAAGATCTTCAAGTTTTTGTTCCTACACCAACACTTGTTATGTGTGACAATGCATCGACAATAGCCCTTGCTTCAAATCCTGTTCATCATGCTCGAACAAAGCACATAGAAATAGACTGCCATTTCGTTCGAGAAAAGATCAAATCTGGGCAAATTTTACCTTCCTTTGTTCCTTCTCCATCTCAGGTTGCAGACATTCTCACTAAAGGTTTACCCAAAGCTTTACATTTTAACTGTTTAGCCAAGTTGAGCACCTGTGATCCTTACACAGTGCCAACTTGTGGGGGGGATAAAGACACAACAACTACCAACAACTCAACCTTAGATGGCTCAGCACAAGTTCACTCTACTGTAACAAGGTCACCTCCCAAGATGCAGCTAATTCTGCATAGCTGTCATGTACATTGCAATGCCATGTAGAAGCTACAGTAAAGTTGAAGGACTAAAGAAGCTCATTATGGAAGTTGGAGGACTGTAGTATAATTATGTCTAATTATATTGCTAATTCTGTTAGAATATTAGTTAGGGTTGTTAATGACGGTTACTTTAGTTGACCATGTATATAAACTGTAGCTGTAATATGTATCTTCTTTTAAGTAATTGAATACAAGATTATCCCCAAAATTCTCTCTCAATTCATCTCAATTTTATGTTAAATATATATAGGATTCTTGTAAACCAAGAACATAAACAAATAGCTACTTTATTCAATGCAACTTCGACAGATTCAAGCTCAAGTTCAAAATTAGTAGCAACTTCTTCAAGATGATCCATGTGTGTATCAATAACATGAACAACAAGATTCGATACAGATTTAGGAACATGATTATCCGCTTCCTCAGAATGATTCATAGTCAACAAAAAGTCAAGAACATGTTCCTTAATCACAATCCCATCTCTTTCTCTCATCTCACTACTACTACATGCGTTATGATAATTTGGACTCTCCACATCAATTAAAGATTGACCAGCAGGAGAATATCCCAATTGTGGGACACTGGGACCCTCCCTAATGACACACTAATAACAGAATTCTCAGTAATCCTAGCAGCTAATCTAAATGTAAACTTACTAGAAGCTGGACTATGTGAATTAACTCTAAACACAAGTGCACCATCAACATGTCCACAATACGGCCCGTTACTATCTAATGAAAGAATGTCTTGTAAGTTATAAGGTGGACAAAAAACGTCGATAAGATATTGAGCTGATTGTGAAAGCTTTTGGTTCCTCTTAGGAAGTTGGACATGATACCAACAGAAATTGGTTCCACTGCCTTGTGTTAGATCCCATACTCGTGACGGTAATTACCTCATCCGTTGAATATGTATCCTTTAGATCTAACGCGATCACAATAACGTGTTTAAAATTCGTGTCTTTCATCTATCACATGGATTGAGGCTGCACCTGCTTCCATTTCTTCGCCTTCTGTATCCGTGTTACTAAGCTCTCCCCTAACCATTGCTGTCTTGTTCTATTCTATATTTCTGATATACAAACATTTACACACAACCACCATCACCATAAATATATATTGTTGTTATGAAAATGATAATGAAGCACAAGTAACACACAAAAGGGTATTCAATAACATAGTTGTAATGTGCTTTGAATTCTGCAGTTTATAATTATATGATCATAACAGATTAAAACACGTTGATCAATAATGTAACTGCATTGTTCCCGTAAAAATTGTATACATGAACGTATTAGCATTTTCGAGATTAGAAAAGGATTCAACGATCCTTGGTTACAATTTTCGTATTAAATCGGTTAACTTCTATTATAATAATAATAATGAAATGAAGAGAATTTGATTTACCTGAAGTCAAATTGGAGAAGTGCCTGGAGATGATGCATTACAAATTACCAATGTCCAATGCATATATTTTGTTATTTACAATTTTCTTTTGTCATATCAAGACGTTAGAGTTTTTAATGGTTTACAAATTATCTACGTATAAAAATGATACGATGTGCATGATTAGACAATGAGAAAAGTGGTGTAAATTGTAAAAATAGCTCCTTTAAGTCTAGAGTTACCACCCCAGAGTACTAAAGGCATGAAATGAGATGGAAAATGCACCTTCAAATCTGCTTCCAGGCTCCAACAATAAAATACGTACTGTATATCAAAGTTAATTTTAAATGGGCGTGACATTGTTTGTTGGGGAAACCTTATCTTATGCGGTTGTCCATGAGGCAATGACAATTGGAAGACTCGTGAATTAGTATAATGGATTCGTTATTGTAATGTATGTTACATGGAATATGAGGGAAGCCGCCCAACTTCAAGTCTGTTAGCATACAAGTACAATTTTGATATTAATTTAACTAATAATCACAATATAACATACAATTGTTTTTATGCATATAACACTTGCCAAAGGTATTTCAGGAAGCCGTCTGACTGTCTACATCTTACCTCCCCTATACCTTGTTTATGGCCGGATTGAGTATTATTGTTGTTGTTGTTGTTGTGTTTTATGCATATACAAACATCTTAACGAAAGCCTATAGGACTTTCATTAACAAAACCTATCGATTTTTTAAAATCTTTTTCTTTTATATATTATAATTATTATTATCACAACTGTATCAATTTTAGATCATAGATCATCATATTTAATATAAATATTGGGTCCACGTAATACCAAAAACTACTTGTTCAACCAAACTCTATATCCAAACCACCTCACAACCTCTAGATTATTATACAAACATTCATAACTAATTGTTTATTTTTGCAACTTTTTGTCGTATCATGAACACTAATTTAATATTACCCACATACAATAGTAAAGTATATAGAATCATTACATTTGAATTATAGTACTAATTCAGCCGGCTTTATAAAAGATTATTTCTTAACCGACAAAAACAGTAATGTTTTTTTATCAATAGTTGACCCAGTTAAGTGTTGTTGGGTTCACTGTGTAGGCTAACCCTTACATATCTCATATGACCAATGACTTTCTAAACCTTCTCCCAAACCATGTTTGTAACAAGCTCCATGTTTCTTTCACTCATTACCATTACCATCATCCTTGCAATTCCTTATGCTGCACCTTTATCATTTACAAAAGACGGTTTCAGCCCGAACGATGGTGATATTACGTACGAAAGAGATGCTTATCCTTCAAACAATGCAATCCAACTTACTACAAATCAGCGCGATGTTAATGCATTAGTTAGCATTGGTCGAGCCACGTATTCTCAACCACTGCACCTTTGGGACCAAGCCACTGGGAACCTCACTGACTTCTCCACAAAGTTTACTTTCACTATCAATTCTCTCAACAGTTCAAGGTATGGAGACGGGCTCGCTTTCTTTCTTGCACCAAATGGCTCCAGGGTTCCTGATAATGTCACGAGTAGTGGCACTTTAGGACTTACTAGTGATGCACTGGCGTTGAACTCTACTAGCAACCCCTTTGTTGCTGTTGAATTCGATGTTTTTACGAATAAGTGGGACCCGGATAATGAACATGTCGGGATTGATATCAGTTCTATGGTTTCAGTGGGGAACTTGACATGGCGGAGTAGGATTGAAGATGGAGAAATATATGACGCCGTAATCAGGTATGATTCTAGTATGAATAACCTTAGTGTCGTGTTTAAAGGTTTTGGCCAGGGTGGAAGTCTACATCAGCGGACTTATTGCATCGTCGATTTAAGGGACCACCTGCCGGAATGGGTTACCTTCGGGTTTTCCGGTGCAACCGGGAGAACTGCAGTTATACATAGTATATACACATGGGATTTTAGCTCAACTCTTGGTATTAATGAGAATGCAATGGATCCAGGGATTGTAGGTAGCCCTGGTCCATGGGCTGGAAAAGGACCCAAAAAGAATAAGAGTAAAGTTGGGTTAGTGACTGGTTTTGTGATTGGGTGTCTTTTGTTGATGGGGATAGGCCTGGCGATGTTTATTTTGCGAAAAAGGAAGGAAAAAACTGAAACTAAAGACGATACCTTTGTATTAGATAATGAGTTTGAAAAGGGTACCGGAGCGAGAAAGTTTTCATACAAAGAACTGGCTCGAGCCACAGGTAACTTTGCTGAGGAAGAAAAGCTCGGCGAGGGTGGTTTTGGTGGGGTCTATAAAGGATTTGTGAAAGAAATGGACTCGTTCGTTGCGGTCAAGAGGGTGTCTCGTGAGTCTCACCAGGGGATAAAAGAGTATGCGTCAGAAGTTAAAACCATTAGCCGACTGCGTCACAGAAACTTGGTGCAACTAGTCGGCTGGTGCCACGAACAGAAAGAGCTACTTCTCGTGTACGAGTTCATGCTAAATGGTAGCCTAGACTCGCATTTATTTCATGGGAAAAGCTTGCTAACGTGGCCCATAAGGTATATGATTGCTAAAGGTTTGGGGTCGGCACTGCTATATTTGCACGCAGAATGGGAGCAATGTGTGGTGCATCGGGACATCAAGTCAAGCAACGTTATGCTGGATTCAAGTTTCAATGCGAAACTTGGTGACTTTGGGCTAGCTAGGTTTGTTGACCATGACAAGGGTTCACAGACAACCGTCATTGCCGGGACCATGGGCTACATGGCTCCAGAGTGTGTCATGACAGGTCAAGCCAGTAGGGAAACAGATGTGTACAGTTTTGGGGTCGTGGCCCTGGAAATAGCATGTGGAAGGAAGCCAATGGAACTGAAGGCTGGAAAAGGGATGATAAGACTGGTGGAGTGGGTTTGGGATCTTTACGGCCAGCGGAAGGTTGTAGAAGCAGCTGACAGTAGACTCAATGGAGATTATGATCAGAGAGAAATGGAATATTTGATGATTGTTGGGCTCTGGTGTGCACATCCTGACAGCAGCTTTCGTCCTACAATTAGGCAAGCACTTAACGTTCTCAATTTTCAGTCTCCACTGCCCAGTCTGCCAGTAAAGATGCCTGTGCCAACTTATTTCACTCCCTTTACAAACCTGACAATTTCTTCACAAAGCAGTCACACACAGAGCTCAAGCTATGGCTATACCACAGAGTCTACAAAGTAACTACTTGTTTTTCTGCTATATTCAGTTAGATTCTTTATATGTAGAAACTAAATACTGTAAGAGAATATGTTCTTCACTTACAAAATTGTGTTTCTTGGGAATTATTTATCATGTTGTGTAATTCATAATTTCAAGTTCTTGGATTTAGTGGGTGCAACAGGTGGTTGTTTTGTGGTGCATTTGTATAAAGTAGAATATTACAGGCCACCTAAGTTAGGTAACTAATCAGATGGGTTACTTTGGTATGTCCAAACAGTCCAGGTCAATTCGTGTCGTTAACCAGAAGCCCTGTTGTGTAATTCTGTAAAACTTCTATAAAAATGTGTAACATATGTTCACAAAATAGTGGCTTCAGGGAAAGAAGTAACACGACAATGATTCAATATCTATATTTAAGCGATTACGAAAGTTGCAGGAATTTAACATACACTCTTAGCCTGACCATTTGACCTGTTTTCTGTTAATCTACTTTTTTCATTTCAAAAGAAAAAATTGGGTCGAAGTTTTACTTTTTACCAAAATGCAGCAAAACAAGGGAGATATTCTGGTGCAAAAAAAAATTAAAAAAAAACGTCTAAGAAATCGAACATTCGGAATGTACTGGTTTTCTAAATTTTCACATTACAATAACCACTGAAAAGCATATAAATATCTGTAGAATCACAATATTCTTGAGCTCTACAAAAACCAGGCATTTTTCACAATTCTAAAATTACACTAAATAAATAGGACTTAATGGCAACACCAAGTTTTATTGAATGATTTGGAACTGCAAAACCTGGAGAGGGTCTGAAGGTTCATGTTTCTCACTTGTATAGCTCCTTGAATCTCCGACAGGCTTCCAACACATTGTTCCGGTGGCCAAAGGCACTGACCCTAACAAACCCTTCACCAGCGGGTCCGAACCCACTACCAGGAGTGGTCACGACATGGGTCTTCTCAAGAATCTCACTGAACACGTCCCATGAGCTTTGACCTGGGAAGTGAACCCACACATACGGGGCATGTGTTCCTCCATAGACTTTAAACCCTAGTGATGTAAATGTATCCACTATAATCTGTGTATTTTCTTTGTAGAACCCAACCACTTCATGCATAGCCTGCAAGAATTAAGAATTAGAAACACATTAATGATATAAACCATAAAAAAAAACTAGTGTTAGTGTATCACCACCATAAACTGACCTTAACACCTTCAGGAGAAAGGCACGCAAGGCCACCAGCTTGGGCGATATTTGATGCACCATTGAACCCAGTACAAACAATGCGGTTAAAGTCCTTCGCCACAGGAAATCCATCTGAATACTTAAGTTCTTTCGGGACTACAGTCCAACCTAAACGAACTCCAGTAAATCCTGCATACTTCGAGAAAGATGCTGTTTCAATTGCAACCTGCCACACTCCCAAGATGCAAAACAAGTTATTTTTGTGCATTTTGGTTGAACAATGCAATCGATACTTCTGTAGTGCGAGAAAAATATGGAAGAAATAATTTTATGGGAGTGTTTGGTAAAACTAGCTTGTAGCTTCAAGCTGGAAGCTGAAACTTATTTTCTAATAAGTGTTTGGTAAAAGTAGCTGGAGCTTAAACATATGAATTTACACTAATGGACAAGAAAATAAATGATCAATAAGTATATAAGGGGCATTTATGTAATTTCTTATTTAATAAGCTAGGAGCTTATTTTTATAAGCTACTTCTAGTAGCTTTTCTTTCTAGAGCTTATTTTTTCAATAAGCTCTTAAATTTTTGTGTACCAAACAATGCTAGAAGCTTGAGCTTATAGAAAAAATAAGTTTAAGCTCTCATAAGCTCCAATAAGCTAGTTTGCCAAACACACCCTATATGAACATCTAGATGTACAGGTGAACCCCAGAGATGGCAAAATGTATGGCTTGGGTAACAGGTCAAACCGGGGCAGTTTTATAAATGTCCAAATGGGTCCAGTTGGGCCAGTCCTACATATCAAACAACACTTCCCCCCTTTTTTTAACTATATAAATGACTGATAGGATTATAAAAACTGCAGTGTTAAAATTTATTTTGAATTAGGTTTGAAACATTTGGGCTACTTCGGTACATTTGAAATGTTCATTCTCAGCTAAGTCTTTAACATTTGCCCCTTTGACCCATTAGAGATAAGAAGCAATAAATTGACCAAGAAAGTATTGAACAACTACATAGTATCCTCTAGTCAACCCCATCTCTGAAATTCTAAGCTATATGTCTAAGGTTCTGATTACCTCTTTGGCCCCAGGGATTTCGAAGATTGATTTAGGAGTGTCGCCTGACACATACATGGCATATGCTGAATCATAAACTATGATGGACCCATTGTCCTTGGCAAACTTTACTAACTGTATCAATTGCTCCCTTGACGCAGCAGAACCCGTTGGATTGTTAGGTGAACAGAAAAATATGATGTCTGTTCGAGAAACTTTAGATAAATCAGGAAAGAAATCGTTCTCTGGAGTACATTTCATGTATTCGATTTTCCCGAATTTCTCAACATCCTTTTGAAACTGCCCAGTCTGACCCATAATGACACTTGAATCTACATAAGCCTGCAAAGGAAAATGAAGTTTGGAAATACGTTGCAAGTGTAAATGATCTGGCAGCAACCAGCTTTTTACTAACCGACGTTCTTCCCTTTTAGCATGATAGCGTCTCATGGTTCTACTGTTCAAAGAAGGATAGCAGAAGAACCAAGTGGACATCTGAAAGCTAATACTGAACTTGAAAAATGGACAGGCCGGCTCGGTTAAGTAACAAATGAAAAGACATAGGGGTCAAAACACACCGTTCACTGGTACATCTAGAAATGGGTCAGGTCGACCCAATCACTTCGTATCCAAAATTCCAAAAAAAGAAGTTACATTATTGATATAGAAAAAAGTGTATCAAATATGGTTACAAACTATATGTTATTTCAAATTTTCAATTATAATACAGTTTCTAGAACTTATACCATTAATGAGGTTTTACGAATAAAATATACTTTAGACAATTTTCAACCCAGTGGAACTGTTTCATCTGTAGCTAATTTTCTGATTTTACCAATGCACGTTACAGATAAAACCTAACACAAATCAAGCGAATTGCCACCTCTAGTACTTAAAATAGTTCAAATGATGAACTATAAGTTGGTTACCGGATATGAGGGATCTTGCACTGCCATTGTAACATTGGACCCAAATAAGACCTGCCACAAAGAATCAATAAAATCAGATGTCAATTGCAAATGATGCTATCGTCTTTTCTGGCAATTATGTATAGATGATACTGACCAAACGAGAAAATATGTTGTTAAAGTAGATGATTACACACAAAAAAAAAGTATATAAGGATTAAATGCACAAAACACAAACAAGCTTGTAACACACCTGAAGGCGAGAAATGTCAGATTTTGCACCATCTGATACAAATATGTCATCTTCCTCTATGCCAAGGTTTGAATAAAACGTTGAAGCAAGTCGAGCTCTCAGTTCCTAACACGTAAGTGGCACGTAAATGTTAATTAACTATCATTATAAGGAAAATCTATCACTGGTGTATGATCAGTGCTTCCACACCGATTCAACGTCCCAAGATAAGCATATGGTAGATACGTACGAACACCAACATCATAAACCGAACATTTCTAAAGCTTATCACCAATTCAAAATAAGTATCCTGATTGTTAAAAATATAGATATAATCAACAATACAACCAACTATCCATACCTTTTCACCTTGTTCAGCTCCATATCCACTGTAACCCTCAACGGTCGACAAGCCAAGCGCTCTCTGCCAAGCAGAAAATGAAACCTTTAGACAAATACGTAGAGAATATCGGAAATCGCAAGTGTTATGTAGTTGAGTAGTTCTAATGAAAAGCAGGTCACTTTCATGGATGAGTCAAAATTAGCTTTCATTCTAAATCAAAATCAAAAGCAATTAAGATGAGTTATTAGAATATGGCTGCGTTTAATTCCTATCATCACTAAAAGCCAAAATCTATAGCGAAGAAATTTACAGCATACCTTAGCCATTGCAGAAGTAATGACTTCTGGAATGGGCTCGGTGGTATCACCGATTCCAAGACTAATCACTTGCGCATCAGGATATTTCAACATATGTGCAGCCTTCCTTCTTCCAATCTGTTACTCCACAACCGAAAAATCTCTATAAATATATCATCTCAACAATATAATAGCAACAACAACATGATCATTTATGGGCTATTCGTGCATACCTCTGGAAAAAGGTAACCAGCTTGAAGTTTAGCAATGTTGCCATTTCGAGACACTTTCGTCTTGTAATCTACAAGTATAGTAACACATTATTACAATAATAATCGTTAACTCTTACTCGTATTTAGTATACTGTAATAATTTAATAATAAAATGTCCTACAACTGTAATTACTAATTAATTGATTAATTACCAGTTTGTTCAGCAGCAGGGGAAGTAGCTACACATTTACAAACACCTACTTTTTTAGAAGAAGGTATGCTTACAATCTGAGTCCTGTAACAATAACCGATAGTTTATATATTCTATATCAATCAATCAACTATAAACTATTGTAGATATAATAGTATATTGTAGGTATCAGTAGATTAATACCTTACAACATCGAAGCTGTTTTGAGCAAAGAAAGAAGAGGTCGACGATGAGATTGAAGTCGCAACGTGATTATTGAGAAGTGCAGACATTTTAGTGATGATCAGGATATGATTTGAGCTAGAACAAGATTAACAGCGACGATGATAATACCTTACACGAATGGTGCACTGGTGTTTTGTAGTGGCAAGAAAAACCTAGCTAACTTTTGATAGAATTACATAAATAGTCCCTTGATATAAATACTATTCGTGAAATTAATGAACTATAAGTGACATTGGACCATTACTAAATAGACTATAAATGTAATTTACTTTTAATTAGTGGTATTCGTGAAAAGGTACACTAAATAATGAACAAGTAAATACAGTAATGAACAATCAATCTATCTATCGAATATACAATTTGACAATGAAGCTGACATCACTTTTGCTGATTTGTCACACTCTACTTCCTTCATGTTGCTGATGTGTAATGCTTCCCAACCATTTGCTGATGTCATCGCTCTCCAAACAGATTACTGCATCAAAAATTTAATTGTATTTTTAATTATAAAACCGGCTTAAAGGTACTTTGTGACTTCCAAAGCAATTATTTATTAAAGCGTGGTTTCTGCAGCCCACCCTAGGCTACGCATGCCTTCTTCTCCTCCAGGAGCTCTGCCTATCAAGAATTCAAAATTCTTTACAACACTCTCCATCCGATTAATACATCTCCATCGATTAGAAAATTCTCTACAACATCGCTTTCATCTCCATGATTCTCCACATAAATTTCTTCAGTCTTCTTGAAGTTTCATCACAGTCTTCTTGAAGTTTCATCACGAATTTCTTTCGGGTAATCAATCTTACTGAATTTTCTATTTAGTTTGGCATTTAGCGTTTAGGCTTTACACTTTTTCTTTATTGTTGTTCAGCATTATTTATATGTATGAATATATTGGAGATGAAGTTTATTGTTGTTTGTTGAGCACCAACTATTTGATAAAATGTCTCAACGAAAATATCATGTAGGGGTTTGATTTTGTTTTTTTGGGTTTTTGATTATGTAAGTGTTTGGTATGTGTTTGTACTTTGTAGTTATGCTTTTGGTTTCAAACTTGATATCTGAGGAGTTTTTAAGGATTATGTCAACGATTCGTGGTGAAGATTTGAGTATCAACCCTTAGTTTCGTCCAATGATTGGTTTAAATGTTGAATTAGGTGATGAGGGAGGAATGGGACTAGTGGCGTCCAGACTTAACGAATTAGCATCAACGGTGAAGTTTGAGTCTTGGACGACTAATCGATCATCAGTGATCCCACCGCAATTGGTTCTAGATCGAAACCCTTTCTTTACTGATGGATTAAATCTGATTAAGGTATTATTGTATTTTTAGTACTTTGCTTCATGTTTTTGATGTAAGGTTGTTTATATGTTTGACTGTTTGCTTTAAAGTTGTTTCTAATATTGTAGGATGGCCTGAATTTGAACAATCTTGGATTTGATGAAGGTGAAGGTCTGTGTGACAATGTTGATGTGGGTGATGTTGGGTTGAATTTTAATGGTGGTTATGAGATGTTCAATTGTATACCTCAAGCTCAAACTGGATACCCGTCTGAGGATGGAGGTCTCGACTGCCTTGCGATGGAGAAGAATTTATCTGTTACCGAATCAAACAGTCATATAGAAAGCACTATTGAGGTTTTTTTTCTACTTTGCCTTTTTTCTGATGTTCAATGGATAATTAGGCATGGATTTGCATTTTGGAATTAACTATCAAATGTAATAATCAGTTTTTAATGTTTGGGTTATTGGATAACCGGACTTTGCTTATCTGATCGAAATATTCAGGTTTGAGTAATGAGTTTAATACTAGCTTCAACAATTACTATTATATGAAATAAGTTATTTACATTCTTTTTTGGCCAATTTTGAGACACTTTATTACAGTACCATTTTACCCATCTCCACGTCTTAAACCTGCAGACATTTAAATTTTTAATGATATTATTATTCCAACTTCGAACAGTAGAAGCACATCAAACACTACTTTTACTAACCGTCCTAGGATAGATGATTATCTTATTCCATTTATTGAAAGAACTGTAATCAGTTGCTTGATACTTTTTAGGCAACATCGTCTGGACCACAAGATTGCACCACTTTTCCATCCTCACAAATGGCTGCATCAGCTAATTTAATGCAGGCTATGTATGGTGGAATGCTATTAAATCCTGGCTGCAATTTAAGTGATTATTCAACGATCTGAAAAACTTATTTAGATAGCTGCTGATAATTTTTCTTTGTTTCAAATATGTATGTTTAGCTATTTCAAGTAAATAATGTTGTTGATGGGCTTGCATTATATAGTAGGAAATAGATTAAATGGTACCATGCATACAGCTTAGGGATAGCGACATCAAACCATTGATATGGGTCAATATGGGTTAGGCACATGGGTCAAATCATAATACACGCCTGCTTCCTTTCTAAATAATTATGTACGCATGTTTTTATATAGGAGAGATGCACGCATGCTTATTCATTTGCCGATAGATTTTTCACGCCTCCTCTTTCCCATTGATGTGTATGTAACCAAGAATTCAAAATGCTCCTTCTAAGAAAACATCAGCTGGGTAAATCGGTTTCTTTTGGGTGTCGTTAATATGCTTATTGTCAAATGTGAGCAGGTATGCAGTTTCTTTTGATGTTCTTTGTCTTGCTAGGTGCTATAGTTCGGTTAACAATAGTAGCTAAAGGATTTGCTAGAAAGAATAGCAAAGCGTTTTGACTATTGCTAAATGAAGGCTAAAAATCAGATTTTTCATCGAAGTATTAGATTTCGGTATATGCTATTCGATCAAAAATAATTATGTCATTTGCTTCTAAAGTTTCAAGAAATTTGTAAAGTATAATTTTGAGTGGTTTTATTTGTGTGTTATTTTCTTTGATTTTCAGGTCACCCGATATTGGTCAAAAAGGTTGTTCAACTACACTATCTTGTAAGGGTTTTTGTTTCAGGTGAGCTGATATTATTTGTGTGTAATTCTTGATATTCTCTTGATATAGCAGGGGTGAATCATAATCAGGTAAATAAAAAGGGTTTTTGTTATCTTTCAGATAATGGTTTTCATTTTATATACTTGGCACCTTTATGACCACAATTTCCTGGATTGGTCAGAAGGACCAAGTTCAAAGTAGGTTCTTTATTCTTTTTCCATTTTATTTCATATCAGGATCAAGAATTCCTATCAAAGTTACTTTTGTGTTTCATAAGTGAGGGCAAAATGGGCAGGTCATGTGGATATGTGTCAAGATTACTATCTTTAACTTTCAAGGTGATATTGGTCATAAAGGTTGTTCAACTACACTATCCTGTAAGTTTTTGCAAGAACTTTTTCTTATACATTTTGGTGAAAATGCAATGTATTTGATGATTAAGGTTGGTACTAATCATGGATTTTATTACTATGACTACCCAAATAACGGATGAATTAGTTCTAGCTTTTGACTACCCAAAATGCAATGTTTATGTTAGTTTTTTGTGTCTAATAATATATTTTTTCATCCAAAACTAGAGAGGTGGATGGATAAAAAATTTTGTGGATGATTTTGATTATGGTTTCAACAATTGTTAGATAGAAAGATCTTTTATTATATTTGTGGTTAATCATCATATTGGCTGCCATTTACAGGTCACATGTTGTAACTTGGATATTTGTCTTGGCAAATGGGTTTTGTTCTACACCCTGCACCAAAGGTTTGTACTTTCTTAATATTGTGTTGTAACAAGTAATTAGTTCTCCTATAACTAACATGAATACTATATGGTTTTGATAGGAGAACTTTCAAGTACTTCAACCTACATAAATACACTCATTCTAAGTACTCTTGTGGTCGGGTTGGTTAGTCAATTTTAGTCCTTGAAATTCATTTATGCACTACTATTTTTCTTACGTTTTTACGTTTTTATAAGGTCTCACTTGGCAAATGTTTTTTTTCTTCAGTTGATGTGGTCATTTTATTTTTTATTTTTGTTATTCAGTAGCTTTTAAGTTTTTAAATTAACAATGCATCTGTAAATAGGTGTACATATGGATGTTGAATACTTGAATTTTTATTTTAGTTTTCAATTTTGGAAGTATGGGAGGGTGTGGTTCGGATTATCATCTATCTATCTTATATACAATTGGTCTATGAGGATGACATCACTATCGCTAATGTGTCAACTCTACTGCCTTTTAGTTTTCTTTGTGCAGCTCTACCTCAATCCTACGACTGTAAAAATGCTAAGCAATTAGAAGGTAAGTATCAACTGTATTGTTCTTCATGCTTATGCATCGTATGGGTTATTTGTGCAGCTCTACCTCAATTGTATATAAGATAGATATGTATAAAGAGGTGGTTTCACTTTTGAAGATGATGATCCAGTTAAGAAACTGGGTAAGGACTAATCACACTTAATTAATATATTTGTGACTTTTAGTGTATATTAATTTCTCATGTAGTTTTGTCATTCTTTGAAGTCCATGAATTATGGCTTAATCTTCATGGTGCTATTTTATACGGAGTATAATGATACTGGAAAAAATGTATGCTTTATCAGTTTCCACCATTCTCTCTATTTTTCTACCATTTTCTCTATTTTATAATAACAATACAGACAACCATTTTGATTCGAACTCACTTTGACCCATTAGCCTACCATTTTAATTTTGCTGCAAATGTTTTGATGAGATATAGCCCAGTCCCTATAGCCTACCAATCAGCTACCCACTACTCTTAGTGTTGTGGTTGTACATGTTTTGGCTTTACTGAATAATGTAGAAGAGATGTATGTTTTTCTTTCACGCCCAACAGAAAGTTGCTTAAGGGTTATGTAAGTATCTGTATACACTATGCACTATGCACTATGCCCCAAAATACATATATGGTTGGAATATATACTTGGTTCTTTCTTATTTGTATATCAATTAACAACCAAGCCAAAATACAAAAGTCATAAAGTGAAAGAGCTTAGAGTGAAAAAGACAGAAGGAAGTGTGATGCCAAATGTGGACTGATATTTGAGGCCTATGTTTGTCTATGGTTATAATTCTCTGTTCAGCTAATTATGTGATGATTTGTCACTTTGGTGAATATGTTAGTGTGATTGTCTTGAGAGATGTTGTGAGACTTGATTGTGGTTTTTAATTCATTTTGTGGCGGGTTGTAATTGTTGGCTTCATCCAGATCATAAATATCCGATAACTTATTTTAAAATAAATATATCTTATATTAGGTATGATTTGTATACGGAGTAGCTTTTTTGAGATATGTACTGATTTTGTGTTGCGAAGGTAAGTTTAGGACTTGTGTAATTGTTGGACACTATGTTTTGGTGTTTCTATCATGCTATGCATTTTCATGAAGTAGATATTAAGATCATATTAAGATAATAATTAGTATGTTAAGCTTTGGTTATCTATTAGATATTTTCAGCTTTCATTATCTGTATGTATGGTCACATTTATAGATGTCATTCTTAATTTCATATTTAGTCAAACCCGTGTAATCACGGGTCAATAAACTAGTAACTAACAATGGACCATAAGTACAAAGATTATTAGTGTGATTTACTTACGATGATTTTTATTTATTTTATTTTGGATAATACACAAATAGGTCACTATATTTTACGAAAATGTTTATCTGGGTTATTAAACTTTAAAAGTGTTCAATTGGATCACTGTACTTGTTGATTGGTGTCTCAATTGAACATTTTTAAGTTTAGTAAACGGCGTCATCTTGACTATAGCAACTATGTCTAAAATTTGGTAACCTAGTTGAACATTTTTACAAGTACAGTAACCCAATCGAACATTTTTAAAGTTTAGTAACCCAGATGAACAGTTTCGTAAAGTATAGTAACCTATTTGTGTATCATCCCTTTTATTTTTCCATTTTTCTATTGACTTGTATTGCCCCGTTGAAGACATTTTTTTTCAAATAAAAATTACATTTGAAGTTTATATATATTTATAATATTGGTCTTACAATTTACCTTTTGCAGCACGAATGAAGCGTACAATCTAACAGTATGGATTATTTTCCCATTTATAAAAAAACATATATGTTAATCAACAATATAGAGAGAAAAACATGAATGCTATATATAGTATTTTGTTAATGTAATATTCATTATTTTTATTTTACAGTATGATACTAAGATGCGAAAAAAATGTACATATAAAATATGACATTGTGATACCTTTAAGTTGTTAGACATGTTGTTCTACTTTCAAAATGTAAACAATTATGCAAATGGTTGGTGAAATCATTTGTTTCATGTATTTATAGCAGTTGCAGAATTATTTGACACAATTTTTATTTAATTATAATAAATATACTCTCTATACAATTATGAAGATGTTTTGACATAGAAACTTTTATACTGATTAATACAACTCTAAAGCTTTGTAAATTATGTACTGTAAGAAAACGTTTGTAAATTCTTTGTATCTGTAGCATTGCTCGATATTATTTGAACTTGAACAACCTACACAAATAGTTAACTGACATTATTAAAGAAAATCAAACTTTTGATATAGTTACATAAATAGTCGTTTTAACTTTAGTTAATGACACTATGAATTTCGAAACGACTAATTCGTGAAATGTATATTAATAATAAGAGGAATGAGGAATGGTATACTGTAACACCCGCCAAATTAGGACTCGTCATTAGGTCCTAATCATTTTGTAATACATGTAATTAGTTCGGTGTTAGGCTAATTTGTATATCAATTAATATATTGTCGCACCCCCTAATTCGGGTTGCGGAAGCGAATCGGGTCGGGGCGCGACTAATCAATAATCAAGCACATAAGATATATAATGAACGACTCTATATGCGTCGTTTACAAAATACATGATATAACATAAGAGTTTACAAACTGTTTACATTATATTGAGTTCACATGATTACCCTGAGAGATTCTAGTACATTTTCAATTATACAAAATATAGATATGAAAGGAAATCTCTTGATGTTTAATGATTGCATGCGACTCGAGTTAAAATATCCTGATGGGCAGTCCAACCTACTGCTGAGTACCTGAGATAACATGCTAAAAAGGTCAGCTATAAAGCTGGTGAGCTCACAGGTTTAATATGATAAGATATGATTTATGAACCGCAAGATTTAACACAATGATTTACAAACAAGTAAATAGATAAATGATGAGTATCACTGCCATGAGCACATAGTCTGAGCTTAACTGAGGGGGGGTCAGGATCCACATTCAAAGGACCTGAGCGAGGTGCCTCTCCATGAGTGCCTAATCAACACTCAATACTGAACAAATGATAATGCGTCCGTTTGACAGGTTAGTGCTTGCTAACTCGGACGGGGATTGTCAATCCCATATGGTACCATACACTAACATTCACGCTAAATCATATTAACAGAACTATGCTTCAGAGGACTTTGATTGATTAGATGAAAACAACTCATGCAGCATACGTGATAATTTGATACTTGCGTTTACATGTAAAACAAAACAGAGCATGTATCTCACCCCTAGGTAAAAGCATTTAAAATAGGGGCTATGAGACTCACCTGAGTCTGATGAATTGTTAGCCAACAATTATGATGATTCACACAGATTTGATGTCGTTACAATGACCGACCCTGCCGGGCGTCCTAAACGCGCAAGGTTATAGTAATGATTAGATGTCTTAACAGACCATCTATGCTAGTTACTCGTTCAACTAGTAATGTCCAAATGATTAGTTTTAGATTGTTTATATTTTGTAAATACGTACGGCCCGTTGGTGAGTTTTTTTGTAATAATAATTCCAAGTATTATTATTATGCGTCTCATCATTTTGTTTACTTGTAAAAGTATATACCTATGCATTTTCAAAAGTGAGTACTTTTATATATATCCGAAGATATATATATTTATGTCCGAATGTTTGTAGTCCGAAGGTGTCTAGGTCCGAAAGTGTATATGTGTCCGAATGTAAGTTTTAGTCCGAAAGTCAAGGGTTCGGGTTCGAGAAAGTGGTCAAACGACCACCGTTTGAACCGAAACTTTTACACAAATCCTAATATGTCAAAATAGGTTTATAAAACTTGTCGTTATGTTTCGTGGATGTCTCGAAGTGTCACTTTTACCAAACTACCAAAACAGCCCTTAGTTTCATGTTTTCCAGATTTTTGACTCGACGAGCCTCTCGTTTTCTACCCTTTTTAGTCCGAACCAAGCCACACCAAAAATCACAGCTGATAATATATATGTCTAGTTCATTTTTGCACTTTATCATGATTACAGAGGTTCATTTAGTATTTTTAATAATTTTGCGTAAGAACCGAACTCGTTTATCGACAAAATCTGATGACAGCTCAAAGGTCGGGTTATCCACGAAAATGGATGTATTTCTGGAAAAGGCTAAAGAAGAACTTTTTGTATATAACAAAATTACCAAGATTTCCCAATGTGGTCTCATACGTTTTTGAGGTATACAACTCGAGATATAGTCCCGAGAAGCAGACAGAATTTTCTGTCAGCCGGAACAGTGATGCTATGTCGCCAGAAAAAATTATTTTAAAATAGCAAACGAAGTCGAAACGTTATGAAACAAATTTTTTTAGAAACCTTACTTCTTGTAATATATTTTAGGCTTAAGAAACATCTATTTTCATGTTAAAATCAATTTTATAAAAATCGTTGAAGTTAGAACAGAATCTGGACAGGAAGATTAAGCTCCAGTTTTCGAGTTTTAAATCGTGTTTCGGTTAATTATTTGGACATTTTATGGTTGAGTGAGCATACTAACATGTATATATATGTTAAGAAAGTAAAAATAATGAGTGATGAAGTTCCTTACAAAGAAAATGATGAAGAGACGAAGAAACTAAGCCGAGAGCTCTTTTCCTTGCGTTTTCTTGATTTTCCGAGTGGCGGCCGATGGTGGCTCTATGGCGGTTGTATGGTGGATTATGGTGATGATCTTGGTGGTTGTGGAGGCTGGAAAAACCAGCATAAAGTCGTGGTTAAGGGAGAGAAAATAGTGAGAGAGTGAGGATGCAAGAATGAGTAATTGGTGGAGTTTGTTTGAAGTTTAATGTCAAGAACAAGATCCACTTTTGGTGGATCTTGTTTGTAGTCTTTAATTAAAATATTGGGGAGGGAAGATTGGTATTTAAATCTTGTCTCCTCACTTGGTATTATATCCGTGTTTGTTTACCCGATCGTTTAAATGTTTATTTATACGTTATACGTTATACGTACGCTTTTTAACTAACCATTGATTCCCTATATTTTTTAACTTGAAGTATTAATCATTATACTTGGAAAACATTTATAAAAATGTTTGGTAACATGTCGGGTTTTGATTATGTGTTTGTGTATCGGTCGTTTTATCGCGTGGCATTAAATATGCACGTTTTTGTCATTGATTTAAAATACGCTATTTATAATGAAAGTATTTAATCAAAATACTTTGTTTGAAGTTATAAAAATATAACTTAAGATTATTTGATTTGTCGGGCGTATCTCACGCGTTTAATTCGTGTCGGTTACGTTTTAAATAAAACGTACATTGTTTCGTATATTAATAATAATAATAATATATTGTAAATAACTACTATTTAATCGCCAAATAGATTTATGTTATTTATTAAAAAGTTTCACCAACGTCCGTTTGAAAGTGTATCGGAGTTCGGCCGATATAATAATGCACGATTAAACTTAATCGCGTACGTGTATATATATCTCAAATATATATATAATGTTACATACAATTAGCCTAACATAGAACTAATTACATGTATTAACAAGTGATTAGGTACTAATAACTAGCCTTAATTTATCGGGTGTCACATTCTCCCCTTGTTAAGAGAATTTCGTCCCGAAATTTAGCTCAGAGTCGTAGTATGAGTGGGGTCTGTGAATAACTGTGGATACTTGAGTCGCATTTGGTCTTCCCATTCCCAAGTGAACTCCGGACCACGCCGCGAATTCCACCGGACTTTAATGATGGGAATACGACTTTGTTTCAACTGTTTGACCTCACGGTCCATGATTTCCACTGGTTCCTCGATGAAATGGAGTTTGTCGTCGATTCGAATCTCATCGAGAGGTATAATGAGTGTCTCATCAGACAGGCATTTCTTGAGATTAGAAATGTGAAATGTGGGATGCACGCTGCTGAGCTCGGGTGGCAGCTGTAATCAATATGCTACTGGACCAATCCTTTCAAGGATCTCAAATGGTCCAATGTATCTGGGGTTCAGTTTCCCGCGTTTCCCAAAACGGATGACACCTTTCCAAGGTGATACTTTTAAGAGTACTCGATCCCCAACCTGGAACTCGAGATGTTTGCGTCTCACGTCAGCATAACTCTTCTGACGATCACGTGCGGCTTTCAACCGTTGCTGGATACCAACGATCTTCTCGGTGGTTTCATGAATGATTTCTGGACCAGTGAGTTGGCTATCTCCAACTTCAGTCCAACAAATAGGCGAGCGACACTTACGACCGTACAGTGCCTCGAATGGTGCAGCCTTGATGCTGGTGTGGTAACTATTATTGTACGAGAATTCGCACAATGGTAAATGATTTTCCCAATTGACACCGAAATCTACTACGCAAGCTCGTAGCATATCTTCCAGTGTTTGGATGGTTCGTTCACTTTGACCATCGGTTTGTGGATGATATGCTGTATTCATATCCAAACGAGTACCCAATGACTTTTGCAATGATTGTCAAAAGTGGGATGTGAAGCGACTATCCCTATCTGAGATAATCGAGAGAGGTACGCCGTGTCTAGATACGATCTCCTTCAGATAGATTCGTGTGAGGCGTTCCATTTTGTCAGTTTCCTTGATGGCGAGAAAGTGAGCCGATTTTGTGAGTCGATCAACGATCACCCAAATGGTATCGCAACCGCTAGCTGTCTTAGGGAGTTTTGTGATGAAATCCATGGAAATCTTCTCCCATTTCCATTGAGGGATTACCGGTTGCTGGAGCAAGCCAGAAGGTTTCTGATATTCGGCTTTTACTTTAGAACATGTGAGGCACTTGCCGACATAAGTGGCTATGTCAGCTTTCATGTTAGGCCACCAGTATAGTTCCTTAATACCATGATACATCTTGTCCGATCCAGGATGTATGGAATAGCGGGATTTGTGAGCTTCGTCCATCACCAAATCTCGGAGCTTTCCAAATTTAGGTAACCAAATTCGGTTAGCGAAGTACTTGACCCCGTTGGGTTTGATTTCAAATTTCTTCTCCATGTTTCGCATGGCCTCATCTTTGAGGTTTTCAGATTTCAGGGCTTCGAGTTGAGCAGTAAGGATTTGAATGATTAAATTGTTATGAATGGTCATACTGAGGGCTCGAACTCGAAGTGGTTTGGTGCGCTCTTTTCGACTTAGGGCATCGGCAACTACATTAGCCTTCCCCGGGTGATACTTGATCTCACAATCATAATCGGTAAGCAACTCGATCCAGCGACGTTGCCTCATGTTGAGATCCTTCTGATCGAATATGTGCTGGAGGCTTTTATGATCAGTGAAGATGGTACATTTTGTGCCATACAGATAATGTCTCCAGATTTTAAGTGCGAACACCACGGCCCCCAGCTCGAGGTCGTGAGTCGTGTAATTCTTTTCATGAACCTTGAGTTGTCGAGAAGCGTAAGCTATGACCTTGTCTCGTTGCATCAAAACGAAACCAAGACCTTGGTGGGAAGCATCGCAGTATACCACGAAGTCTTCGTTACCTTCGGGTAGTGATAGGATAGGTGCACTGCAAAGCTTTTGCTTCAATAGCTGAAATGCTGACTCTTGCTTATCGGTCCAATTAAACTTCTTTTCCTTCCGAGTCAGTGTCGTGAGAGGTTGAGCTATTTTCGAGAAATTTTCAATGAAGCGCCGATAATAACCAGCCAATCCTAAAAATTGGCGTACTTCGGTCGGCGGCGTCGGTGCTTGCCAGCCCTTGATAGCCTCAATCTTTGAGGGATCAACATGAATTCCCTGACTGTCAATCACATGACCAAGGAATTAGACAGTTTGCATCCAGAACTCACACTTGGAGAATTTTGCATATAACTCTTCATGTCTAAGAAGTTCTAGAATGGTTTTGAGATGCTGCGCATGCTCTTGCTCATTGCGCGAGTAGATAAGAATGTCGTCGATGAAGACAATGACAAACTTGTCCAGATATGGTTTACACACACGGTTCATAAGATCCATGAATACTGCTGGTGCGTTTGTCAAACCAAATGCCATTACCCGAAACTCGTAATGACCATAGCGAGTTCGGAAAGCTGTTTTTAGAATATCTTCGTCGCGAACTCGCAGTTGATGATAACCTGACCGTAGATCAATTTTTGAATAAAAGCTCGACCCCTGAAGTTGGTCGAATAGGTCATCAATACGGGAAAGTGGGTAACGGTTCTTGATGGTTAATTTGTTCAACTCTCTGTAGTCGATGCACATCCTGAGTGAACCGTCCTTCTTTTTCACAAACAGGACCGGAGCTCCCCAAGGTGAAGAACTCGGTTTTATAAAACCCTTATCCAGGAGTTTCTGTAACTGAATAGACAACTCCTGAAGTTCCGAAGGGGCTAAGCGATATGGTGCTCGTGCCACGGGTGCTGCTCCGGGCACAAGGTCGATTGAGAACTCAACTTGCCTCGGTGGTGGAAGACCAGGCAATTCTTCAGGAAAGACTTCTGGAAAGTCCCTGACGATGGGCACATCCTCAAGTCGCTTCTCTTCCGACTTTTTCTCAATAACATGAGAGAGGATTGCCTAACAACCCTTTCTCAGGTATTTGCGGGTTTTCATGCAGGATATGATATTCAATCTCGTCCCACCGGTCTCCCCTTGTATGATCAAAGTACCACCAGTGACGAGAGGAATAGGAACAATTTTGTCATAACAGACGATTTCAGCTCGGTGCTTGGATAGCCAATCCATGCCTACAATGATGTCAAAGCTTCCAATCTCGACAGGTATAAGGTTTATGGAAAAGAGTTCGTTTGCAAGGTTTAGAGTGCAATTCGGTATCACACTATCGGCCTCAATCAATTTGCCATTAGCTAACTCTACAGTGTACTTAGCTTCTAAGGCAACTGGGGTAATATCTAATAGTGGGCTAAACTCCTCAGATATAAAACTCTTATCAGCACCAGTATCAAACAGAACTGAAGCAGTTAAAATGTTGAGAAGAAACATACCCGTGACCACATTAGGGTCTTCACGGGCATCTCCAGCGTTCAGCACAAAAGCTCTGCCTCTTGCATTGTTGTTGTTGCCCTTGTTCTTCAGCTTCGGACACGCCTTCCTGAAGTGTCCAGTGTTTCCACACTCAAAGCAGGCTCAAGGTTGGTTGTTGTTAGTGTTGACAGTGGGGTTGGTTGCAGGTGCTCGGCAGTCCTTGGTAAGATGTCCATACCTCTTGCAGTTGTTGCAGGGGGTACCACAAGGACCATCATGGTGTCTGTTGCACTTGGAACAGTAGGGATTACTTCCAGTGTACCCTTTCCTTTCTGCAGTCCTCGATATCTCATTCTTGACAGTCTCAGTCTTTTTGAAGGTTTGCTGATTCTGATTTCCAGACCATTTCCTCTTGTTGTTGTTCCCAGAAGATGACGGTGGCCGGAAAACTCGTTTTCGTCTCAAATTCCGGCCAACAGATGTAAGTGTCGCACGGACCCGTGCAGCGTAGCGTCACTTAATGCGTCACTTAAGTGACGCACTGAGTGTCGCTAAAAGCCCTAATTTTGCGTCACTTGCCTAAGTGCCGCTAAAAACCTCTTTTTCCCGACACTTGCCTAAGTGTCGCAAATTCAATATCCGTCACTCCAAACCGACACTTCTAGCGTCACTTGCCTAAGTGACGCCTATAATCGAAATCTGATTTCATACGACACTAGCCCTTAGTGACTCATGACCCTTATACTGACACTTACACCCGACACATCCTTAAGTGCTGCCCTCTATGCGTCACTTCCACAAGTGACGCCACTAAATCAGAATTTGTTATTTCATGCGACACTTCCTGAGTGTCGCCTAAATCCTAAGTGTCGCTATAAGTGATGCTAAAAACAGAAAGTTAACAAACTATTTTCATACTAAGTGTCGAACTTGTGCAACCTCAAATACTCATACGATACTGTAAGGCCCGGTCCTTACGCGCAAACCAAAACATATCTTTTTAATATTATAAAACAAGTGGAAGCGCGTCCCCAAAATATACTATCCGTTAATTACATCAAAATCGCCAATTGAACACGTCAAAGGCCTTTTTCTAAAGTTATAATGTTGCCAAGTTTAACGACGACCAAAATATGACAACATTAGTTTAGATTTACAACCATATCAACTACAACCTATATTAACACAAAACGGGTCTTATACAAAATGTTCTCCCCAAAACACATCAACAAAAGATCAGAGTTACGCCAAGCTTTAGTCAAACTTCCAGTCAACATCTACAACCCGAACATCTACATCAACTAACCACAGTCTGCAAAACATTAAACAACGAGGGATTAGCCAATGCTAAGTGAATGGAACCGTAACCGACGGTTCAACCCACTCATAACAAGTCTTACAACTAAGCAACAACAACAATTAAACACATAAGCACATAACGTCAAGAGGACCGGCGGTTCCTGGTATCCACCCAACCCAGAAACCACGACTACTGGGCGCAACGCCATTCCCAGTAATCAACCGATAGCTTGAGTACTACCTTCACTGACTAGGCTTGTTCTCAACTATGTGTCTCAAAGAAACCTCGACAACTACACAGTAGTACCCAAACCCAACCAACAACAGTTGACCTCTGAAAACAACCATATTGCATTCACAATGCAAAAGCACACAACAACAAGCAACAGTTCACAACTGTTATCAACTAAACAACAATTCAACAACAATCACACAACAACACATATATTCAGTAATATAAACAAACAGACAAGACTGGTACCGGTACGACCAATAACAACAACCTACTGATATAAACAATCCTGGTTACCCGTTGTAACCGAACCCGTTACAACTGGGTGAAACCGAGGACTACAATTCCACTCACCGAATATTATCGTCTGATCACCAACTCAGTGGTCTAATCTTACTGAGTGGCCGCCCGCTTATCTGAGAACACAAAGATAACAAGTCAATAACTCGTCTCATAATCATCATCATAACATATTTATCAAATCAAGTAATCTCTAAAGTCTAAGTAAACAAAAGTTCAATCAGAATTGAAATTAAAACTCCTGAACTAATGTTTAAAAACTGTAAAATGTCATTTTCGACCCTTAAATGACCCCGAATGGCCAAAAACCACCTAGGCTATTAGAATATAGTTTTGATCATTGGGCCGTTTCCGAGTGAACATGTGAATCTCATCCCAAACCGAGTTAATGAAATTGTTACATAACCGTGACCCTGAAAAGACTTACGCATTTTCAAAATTTACACAACTTGTCAAAATTATTCATGCGAACGCGATCCGGATCAAGGTGGCTGGATCGCGTTCACCTTCAGAAAAAGTTCTGTCACCGAAATACACATGGCAACGCGATCCGGAACAAGGGGCTGGATCGCGTTCGTATGACCAAAACTCGACTGCGCCATTTTATAACTAAGGAACGCGATCCGGAGACATGGCCGGGATCGCGTTTGCAAGTTCAAAAACGACCTGCACTTTCAGCAAGAACACAACACGAACCAAAACCCCCAAATTTCATAAAACTCAGTTCATAATACGAATATCAGCTGAAATATAACCACAACTTCAACTACTAACATAATATATCAACAAACAATTATCATCTATCCTCAAAATCAAACATGCATCATCATCTAATTCTCCAAAATCACCAAAAACCTAGCTTATGAACTAACATGAAGAACACTAACAATTCTAGCATATAATCATCATGTAATCAGTTAACTATAACATATTATCATCCTATAATCATGTTACAACCAATTTCATATAAACTCTACTAATCATTCAAAACCCAATTTTATCAAATAAGGTCAAAAACACCAAGAACACAAGATTACTTACAATTCAATGAGGAAGATGATAGAGATGATGATGAAACTCTTTCAAGTGGTAAAAATCCAAGAACACAACTAATTTGATTGATTCTTTTGATTTCTTGGTTTTTCTTTCAAGAGTTGAGAGGAAAGTTCAAGAACAAATAAAGGTAGGTTAAAAAATGAGTCGGTCCACACATTTTAATCCCACCGCCCCAATTAAAACACAGTATAAATTATACCCGTTCCTAACCTATTGTCTGGAACCCGAAAATACCCGTAAGTCAAAGCACTTTTATTTTACCATCAACTTTAACATTTTAAAACAAACAATATTTTACTTGTCACAATTAAAACTGAGGCTCTTTTACTTGTTTATTCTTAAATAAACCAACCACACTTATTAAAATACAATTTATTTCCAGGCCTAGAAACGGGGTGTTACAGATACGACTTCTAAAACACCTTGGGATATACTCTTAAGTATAACACTTCAAAACCATAATGATAATGATTGAGATTATTGTTACAAACAATCACCAATGGGCCGTACACATTTTCAAACACTCAAACTTATCAAATCAAATCATTTGGACATTACTAGTTGCATGAACAACTAGCCTAGGTTATCTTTTAAGATACCTACTTTTTTTATTTAACCTTGCGCGTTATAAACGCCCGGCAAGTTACAGTCTTCGGACACCCCATTTTACTTCACCACATATGCTTCATCGCAATTCTTCAGACTCAGGTGAGTCTCATAGCCCCTCTTTTTACTGTTTTTAAACCCAGGGGTAGGAATACATGCTTTACCTTGTTTTACATGTGAACACGAGTACAAAACTCACTATATCCTGCATGAGCTGTTTTCTAATCACTTTTAAGTCCTCTACGTTCATAGTTCTGGTAATACTTTATCTAGCGCGAATGTTAGTGTATGGTACCATATGGGATTGACAATCCCTGTCCGGGTCAGCAAGCATTGACTGGTCAAACGGACGCATTATCATTTGTTCATACGAGTGTGGATTAGACACTCGCCCGGAGGCACCCACGATCACGCACTTTATTGTGATCCTGACACCCACGTTAAGCGCAGACTATGACCTCATGGCAGACATATACCTTATTTGATTCATTTCAAACGCTTATTACCAATTCTTGTGGTTCACAACTTACTTACATATTTATATGCAAACCTGTGAGCTCACCAGCGTTAGCTGACCCTTTTAGCATGTGTTCTCAGGTACGCAACAACAGTAGACCTGTTCATTCAGGATGCCCATAGCTCGAGTCAGCATGCACAGCAGGAGATTATTTTGCATTACTACATTTTGTAACCTAGTTATGCCACATAATCTCTAAACATTGTAATTATTGGGCTTTTGTAAACGTTATACATTGTAAAACTTTATATTATCAATGTATCAGTAAAACGACGCATATAGAGTCGTTCATTATATGCCTTGTATGTTTTTATTATTGATTAGTAGCACCCCAAAGCTTGCTTCCGCTAAACAGTAAATTCTGGGGTGTTACAGATTGGTATCAGAGCCTAAGGTTATAGTGAACTAAGTTGCATTTAGTGGGCCTAGACTACGACCGTTAGGCAGTATTTCCTTATTAGACATGACTGGTTCAGGAATTACAGCCTACGACTTTAATTTAACGTAGCCTGATCAACTATGTACAATTAAGGAAAGATGATGTAAGGTCTGAAATGGTTTTGTTGAACAGACGTACACTAGTTGACTCTGACCTCGAGAGAACCGGGACCATTACTTATTCGTGCTAGATACCCTAGGCTATATTATGTGATACTTATATAGGCCTCACTTGTTGACTGTTCTTGCCACAGAAATGGCTGACTCATCGTCTAGACAAACCACGCGCAACTCCTCATCTCCCTCTCGCCCACGTCGCAGCCACACTGAACCACTCGTGATTAGACACACTCGTAGCTCACTCCGAGCTAGACCATACCCCAATCCTACCATCACCAGACCTACATTCATTACCAATTGCCGGCGGGAAATCGCCCGCCGATGGAGCTGGTTACCATTGGCTGTTGCCAACTGGAGAATCGAGGAAAACATAGAGATTCTCACTGATGGCCGAGAATATACCGCTATGGATCTTTCCCCTTACACTTAGGAACCCACACACCTGACCTTACCGGTATTAACCGCTCGAGTGCATCGACACGAGAGACGATTGCACGACATGAATCTGGAACTGCAGGAAACTCGAGAACACTGAAGACTCACCAGAATGGAACGTATCAATGGAGTTGCTGAAGACCATGAAAACACCGTCAACAACATGGACGTCCTTTACAACAAGGTGATAGAGATAGCTGTGGAAGCCGCCCTTTTGCGACACAGACTGGATGAATGCGAGCAACGCTCGCGGGAAGCTGAAGAATATGCTCGTGGATTGGTGCAACGACTGGTCTTGGCAGAAGACAACGCCCGACAAGCCAGCAGACTTGCAAACACCGTGGATCGTCTCGTTACAATGATGGAACAAATTAACCTACGCCAAGACTAGTGTAATCCTTATCTTGTAACTTTTCAACTATCTGTGTAAGAATATTGTAATTCGACCGGATGTAACAATTCCCGACATCTTTTGTAATCCTTATGTTTTGTATCTTTTGGAACTCGTACCTTGTATCCAACTTGATTATCTAAATGAATTATGATTATCATTCTGTACTATCATTGTATATTTCACCACATATACATCTGTGATATATCATGATGTCATACAAATATCTCACTTGTCCTCTTCCTTGTTTAGCAACATGCCACCGAGACGATATACGTTCAACGATACCGAAATTGCCCAACTCATCGCCTAGAGAGTAGCCCAAGCCCTGGCTACCCGAAATCCAAATTCTGGCAGTGAAGATACGGCTGTCAACAAGCCACCACCCAGACCCTTCTCCTACAAAGACTTTCAGAACTGCAAACCGCTGGACTTCAAAGGCACCGAGGGTGCCATCGGATTATTGCGCTGGTTGGAGAAAGTAGAGTCAGTCTTCCGCATCTACAATTGCCCGGAAGACTGCAAGGTCAAATATTCCACCTGCACCTTTCTGGAGGGTGCGCTGACCTGGTGGAATACCTATGCTCAGACTGTGGGCATTGATGCTGCTTATCTGACTCCGTAGGAAGACTTGAAGCGAATGCTGAAGGACGAGTAATGTCCTAGGGATGAATTCCAACAATTGGAGCACGAGTTCTGGTACCTCACCACCCAAGGCAATGATATTGCCGGATACACTGCCATGTTCAACCAACTGGCATTGCTGTGCCCATCCCTTGTAGATCCGGAATACAAACGGATTGAGAGTTACATCTGGGGACTTCCCCCACGCATTCAGGGCCTGCTCACTGCGTCCAACCCCACAACCATTCTCCATTCGTATGGTACATAATCTTATGGCTCAAGTGAATCGCCGAGGAACACCTGCCCCCAATAACTCAAACCAAACTGGGGACAACAAACGCAAGTGATTAGGAAACAACAACACCTCTCAATCATCCAAGAAACCTGACACCATCAAGGCCTACTCTTCTAGGTCTGAACTGAAAAAGGGCTACTCTGGGAACAAGCCCTTCTGCTCTAAGTGCCGCCGCCACCATGATGGCCCTTGCGGTACTCAATGCTCAAACTGTCAGAGATTTGGGCACATGGCCAAGGACTGCAAGTCCACCACTACCAACTCCAACACTAGCCAACCCCGAGCCTGTTTCGAGTGCGGAAATCTAGGACACTTCAGGAATGAATGTCCGCAACTGAAGAACAAAAGCGTCAACACCGCGAAAGGTAGAGCTTTTGTCCTGAACTCAAGGGATGCCCGCCAAGACCCGAATATGGTCTTGGGTACGTTCCTCCTTAACAACTTAACTGTTTTTGTTCTATTTGATACTGGTGCTGATAGAAGTTTTATATCCAATAAATTCTGCCCATTACTTGACATCACACCCGTCACATTAGACGCTAAATACGTAGTAGAGTTAGCTGACGGCAAGCTCATTGAAACTGATAGTGTGATGCCCAATTGTACTTTAAACCTCGCCGACGAATTATTTTCCATCGACCTCATGCCTGTCGAAATTGGAAGTTTTGACATCATCATTGGCATGGATTGGCTATCTAAGCATCGTGCCGAAATCGTATGTTTCGATAAGATTGTCCGCGTTCCCCTCGCCACCGGTGGTACCTTAGTCATACAAGGGGAGACCGGTGGAACAAAAATAAACATCATATCATGCATGAAAACCCGTAAATACTTGAGAAAGGGTTATGAAGCCATCCTCGCGCACGTCACCGAAAAGAAGTCAGAAGAGAAACGACTCGAGGATGTGCCAATTGTCTGAGACTACCCCGAAGTCTTTCCCGAAGACTTGCCTGGCCTCCCACCACCTAGGCAGGTCGAGTTTTCAATTGATCTTGTGCCCGGAGCAGCACCCGTGGTACGAGCTCCGTACCGTTTAGCCCCATCCGAACTTCAGGAATTATCCACTCAGTTACAGGAACTCTTGGACAAAGGATTCATTAGACAGAGTTTTTCACTCTGGGGAGCTCCGGTCCTGTTTGTTAAAAAGAAAGACGGTTCTTTCCGCATGTGCATCGACTACAGAGAATTAAACAAGTTAACTGTCAAGAACCGCTATCCACTTCCACGCATCGATGATCTATTTGACCAACTTCATGGGTCAAGTTTCTATTCCAAGATCGATCTACGATCCGGGTACCATCAATTACGAGTTTACGACATTGACATTCCGAAAACTGCTTTCCGAACTCGTTACGGGCACTATGAGTTCCAAGTCATGCCCTTCGGGTTAACAAATGCACCGGCTGTATTCATGGACCTTATGAACCGAGTGTGTAAACCATACCTCGATAAGTTTGTCATTGTCTTCATTGATGACATTCTAATCTACTCGCGCGACGAAAAGGAACACGCGCAACACCTCAAAACCATTCCAGAACTTCTCAAACACAAAGAGCTATATGCCAAATTCTCTAAGTGTGAGTTCTGGATGCAAACCGTACATTTCCTTGGACACGTGATCGACAGTCAGGGAATTCACGTTGACCCATCAAAAATCGAGGCTATCAAAGGTTGGCAAGCACTGACAACGCCGACCGAGGTACGCCAATTCTTAGGTCTCGCTGGCTATTATCGACGTTTCATTGAAAAATTTTCAAAGATAGCTCAGCCTCTCACAACCCTTACTCAAAAAGAAAAGAAATTCGATTGGACTGACAGACAATAGTCAGCATTCCAACTTCTGAAGCAAAAACTTTGTAGTGCACCTATCCTAACATTACCCGAAGGCACCGATGACTTCGTGGTATACTGCGATGCTTCTCATCAAGGTCTCGGTTGTGTGCTGATGCAACGAGACAAAGTCATTGCCTACGCCTCACGGCGACTCAAAATCCATGAAAAGAACTACACCACGCATGATCTTGAACTGGGAGCCGTGGTGTTTGCACTCAAAATCTGGAGACACTATATGTACGGCACTAAATGTACGATCTTCACTGATCACAAAAGCCTCCAGCACATATTCGACCAAAAGGATCTCAACATGAGGCAACGTCGCTGGGTCGAGTTGCTCACTGATTACGATTGCGAGATCAAATATCACCCTGGCAAGGCAAATGTCGTTGCTGACGCCCTCAGCCGAAAGGAACGCCCAAAACCCCTTCGAGTCCGAGCCCTCAGTATTACAATCCACAACGATTTTATCACTCAAATCCTTGCTGCTCAACTCGAAGCTTTGAAACATGAAAATATCAAAAATGAAGCCTTGCGAAACATGGAGAGACAATTCGAAACCAAACCCAACGGGGTTAAATGTTTCGCAAACCGGATCTGGTTACCGTATTTCGGGAACCTCCGAGACTTGGTAATGGACGAAGCCCACAAATCCAAATACTATATACATCCTGGATCAGACAAGATGTATCATGGCGTCAATGGATTATACTGGTGGCCAAACATGAAAGCTGAAATCGCCACCTACGTCAGTAAGTGTCTCACATGCTCAAAAGTCAAAATCGAGCATCAGAAACCTTCCGGCTTGCTTCAACAACCGGACATACCTCAATGGAAATGGGAGCAGATCTCCATGGACTTTATCACCAAACTCCCGAAAACCCCAAACAGCTGCGATACCATTTGGGTAATCGTCGATCGTCTTACCAAATCTGCACATTTCCTCGCTATTAAGGAAACTGACAGAATGGAACGCCTCACCCGAATCTACCTGAAGGAAATTGTATCCCGACACGGCGTTCCTATCTCGATTATTTCTGATAGGGATAGTCGTTTCACTTCAAACTTTTGGCAATCATTACAGAAATCATTGGGTACTCGCCTCGATATGAGTACCGCTTATCATCCACAAACCGATGGCCAAAGTGAACGAACAATTCAAACACCGGAAGACATGCTATGAGCCTGCGTAGTTGATTTCGGTATCAATTGGGAACATCACTTGCCGTTGTGTGAATTCTCATACAACAACAGCTACCATGCCAGTATTGGAGCTGCACCGTTCGAGGCACTTTACGGTCGTAAGTGCCGATCACCCATATGTTGGACCGAAGTGGGAGACAGCCAACTCACTGGCCCCGAAATTATTCACGAAACTACAGAGAAAATCGTTGGAATCCAACAACGACTGAAAGCCGCACGTGATCGTCAGAAAAGCTATGCTGACGTGAGACTCAAACAGCTCGAGTTCCAGGTTGGAGACCGAGTACTACTCAAAGTATCGCCTTGGAAAGGCGTCATCCATTTCGGTAAACACGGAAAACTGAACCCCAGGTATATCGGACCTTTTGAAATCCTCGAAAGGGTTGGTCGGGTGGCATATCGATTACAACTCCCAGACGAGCTCAGTAGCGTACCCCCTACATTCCACATTTCTAACTTAAAGAAATGTCTATCCGACGAAACACTCATCATTCCTCTCGAGGAAATTCAAATCGATGACAAACTCCATTTTGTTGAAACCCAAGTGGAGATCATGGACCGCGAAATCAAACAGCTTAAACGAAGTCGTATTCCTATCGTCAAGATCCGGTGGAATTCGCGGCGTGGTCCGGAATTCACCTGGGAACGAGAGGATCAGATGCGACTCAAATATCCACAACTTTTCTCCGACTCCACTCACACGACTACACAGACTTAAATTTCGGGACGAAATTCTCTTAACAAGGGGAGAATGTAACACCCGCCAAATTAGGACTCGTCATTAGGTCCTAATCATTTTGTAATACATGTAATTAGTTCGGTGTAAGGCTAATTTGTGTATCAATTAATATATATTGTGAATATATACAATTATGCGATTTGATTAAATCGTATGCATCCCAAATCGAATGTAATTCGGTTCAATTTAATACGGACGTTGGTGAACAATTTTATTAAATAATATATTATTATTTAATAACACTATTATATCCAAAATATTATTTTGATAATATTTCAATTCAAATTCGTATCGTACAAATAACAGTCTACGCGATTAAATTATTAAACGCGCGAACAAAACAAAACAAAACAAGTTTAAGTTATATATTTTAACGCAATTATAAAGTATCTGATGAAATAGTTCGACCAAAATATCGAGAAATCATTCGTATTTTAAAACGTATAATTAAATGTTTTAAATAATTATTTAAGCGTTTAAACGAAAGGGAAAAAGAACACCGCACGGAGCGCAATAACGGGGAACGAAGATGGGGGCTTCCACTCAAAACCCCCACCTCCCTTTTCTCTTTCTTCATTTCTTCTTCTTCCACTCTCTTTCTCTTTCCCTTTTCTCTCTACATCACCATCTCACCACCACCTCATTAAATCACCAAATACTACCACCAAAATGCCTCGGATCGCTTTGCTCGTTTGGAGAAAAAGAACCACCACGTTACGATCTACAATCCCATCTTTTCAGAATTTCCCGGCGTTAACTTGTAAGATTTCCGACAAATCACGAAACTCTTTGATTTTATACATTTTTACTAGTTGGTTGTTTATATAAACTTAAAATGTCCAAATGTGGGTTGGGTAAAAGATTTGGACCGAACGGTGGCCGGAAAACTCGTTTTCGTCTCAAATTCCGGCCAACAGATGTAAGTGTCGCACGGACCCGTGCAGCGTAGCGTCACTTAATGCGTCACTTAAGTGACGCACTGAGTGTCGCTAAAAGCCCTAATTTTGCGTCACTTGCCTAAGTGCCGCTAAAAACCTCTTTTTCCCGACACTTGCCTAAGTGTCGCAAATTCAATATCCGTCACTCCAAACCGACACTTCTAGCGTCACTTGCCTAAGTGACGCCTATAATCGAAATCTGATTTCATACGACACTAGCCCTTAGTGACTCATGACCCTTATACTGACACTTACACCCGACACATCCTTAAGTGCTGCCCTCTATGCATCACTTCCACAAGTGACGCCACTAAATCAGAATTTGTTATTTCATGCGACACTTCCTGAGTGTCGCCTAAATCCTAAGTGTCGCTATAAGTGACGCTAAAAACAGAAAGTTAACAAACTATTTTTATACTAAGTGTCGAACTTGTGCAACCTCAAATACTCATACGATACGACTTCTAAAACACCTTGGGATATACTCTTAAGTATAACACTTCAAAAACATAATGATAATGATTGAGATTATTGTTACAAACAATCACCAACGGGCCGTACACATTTTCAAACACTCAAACTTATTAAATCAAATCATTTGCACAAACTAGTTGGATGAACAACTAGCCTAGGTTATCTTTTAAGATACCTACTTATTTTATTTAACCTTGCGCGTTATAAACGCCCGGCAGGTTACAGTATTCGGACACCCCATTTTACTTCACCACATTTGCTTCATCGCAATTATTCAGACTCAGGTGAGTCTCATAGCCCCTCTTTTTACTGTTTTCAAACCCAGGGTTAGGAATACATGCTTTACCTTGTTTTACATGTGAACACGAGTACAAAACTCGCTATATCCTGCATGAGCTGTTTTCTAATCAGTTTTAAGTCCTCTACGTTCATAGTTCTGGTAATACTTTATGTAGCGCGAATGTTAGTGTATGGTACCATATGGGATTGACAATCCCCGTCCGGGTCAGCAATCACTGACTGGTCAAACGGACGCATTATCATTTGTTCATACGAGTGTGGATTAGACACTCGCCCGGAGGCACCCACGATCGGGCACTTTATTGTGATCCTGACACCCACGTTAAGCGCAGACTATGACCTCATGGCAGACATATACCTTATTTGATTCATTTCAAACGCTTATTACCAATTCTTGTGGTTCACAACTTACTTACATATTTATATGCAAACCTGTGAGCTCACCAGCGTTAGCTGACCCTTTTAGCATGTGTTCTCAGGTACGCAACAACGGTAGACCTGTTCATTCAGGATGCCCATAGCTCGAGTCAGCATGCACAGCAGAAGATTATTTTACATTACTACATTTTGTAACCTAGTTATGCCACATAATCTCTAAACATTGTAATTATTGGGCTTTTGTAAACGTTATACATTGTAAAACCTTATATTATCAATGTATCAGTAAAACGATGCATATAGAGTCGTTCATTATATGCCTTGTGTGTTTTGATTATTGATTAGTAGTACCCCAAAGCTTGCTTCCATTAAACAGTAAATTCTGGGGTGTTACATATACTTACAAGCAACTTATACAAAAGAAAGTTATAAATTGACGTGACATAATTACACTGGTTCCTTCTTTATTTCTCATATTATTACCTCTTTATTTGATTGATTACACCTCATTTTGTATCTCAAATTTTGTAAATTGTTTGTATCTAAGAGCACTGGGTGTGGAGACGTTTCCAACAATGTTCATTGTTAGTCCCTGTTTAACTTAATAAACAATCGTATACAATAAGCTTTCAATGTATTATTGAGAAGTTGCGGAATCACACTCAATAATATTAAGAAAATCAACAAATATAAATTAATATGATAAACACAATAGTATACTGAAATCTTCAATCTTATTAATGATATAAGACGAATACACTTGATGTATTAGGGTTACAGAAAACCTTGAAGCTGCGCAAAAACGTTAACCTATCTAGGTATAAAGGATCTCTATTTATAACGCATAGAGTCCTATACAATCTCCTACGAATATGGAATAAAATAACTTCCATAACCAACTCATACTTATCACAAAATCATAAACAGTTGTAACTACCATTCTGAAGTAAACAGTTGTGACTATTACACATTCAGTGGTAATTGCTTCAATTGTAATATAAGACTAAGTACAAATATATAATCAGTGTTAACTGCTACATATATAACTAACAGTTACAGATACATAAGCAGTTTTAACTACTTACAGACACATAACTATCAGTTGAAATCTATCTTCAATCAGTTGTAACACTTGTCTTCTCTTCAGTTTTCTTCTATCAGTTGTAGCTTTGTAAAGACAGTTGTAACCTTCAACATAAACAGTTTTAAACACTTTGTACTCTGTCTTCTCATCAACAACTTCAGTTCAGACCAGAAACAGTTTTGACCCAACAATCTCCCCCTAAACTTAATCTGTCCTTCACAGCATTAAGTTTCTTCTAATCCTCCATTATGAGCTTAACAAAATTCTTTCAAAACTGTCAGTCTTTTCTTCTCTTCCTTCTATCTATCTCTTCCTTCTTATAAATCTGATTCAGCACCATATAAACTAATTCCAGAGCTACATCATCTAAAACTGCAGCTTGTAACCTTGCATTCCTCATGCTCATAAAAAATCTCAGATTTATATCATAAAATTTATCTGTCAACAACCACATAAACACTGCATCATCCATAACAATCTGATGTACTCCTGGTTTGGCATGATAGATCCAATTCCTGACCTTGCTTAAAGTAGTAAACTGTAATGGAAACTCTTCTGGTTCAAACATAGCTTTAATCCAATGCCATGTAACCTTCTCAACCAGATTATCAAACTCCTTTAAATCCAAGTTCTTCTCCATTCCAATCTCATATATTCTAACCAAGTCAGTTCTACTGATCCTCTTTATCAAATCCCTAAAAGATCTCCACCAAGATACATTTTCATCTGCTCTTTCAATTTTAATCTTGTGAATCTTAACAGGATTGACAAACTGTTCAATTGACCAATCAATTATACCAGGCAATTCAACATTAATTACCTCAGATTCCACTGGTTGTAACAGAATAAATTCCTTCAATTCATCAACATTCCTTTCTCTATCAGGAATTTCATCCAATTCTCTCTTCTTTCTTTCAACTTCATCTTTCCTTCTCTTCTTAGCTTCTTTCTTTTCTCTCTTTTCCTTTTCTTCCTTTTCTTTTAATTTCTTTTCTTTTTCAGCCCTTTTCTTTTCCTTTTCTGCTTCTTGCCTTTCTTTTTCTTTTCTCTCAATCACTTCAGGATTCATATCATCCTTTTCCCACAAATTCTGCAGTCTTTCCAAAGTCATCTGTTTCAGAGCATTCATAGGAATATATCCACCTTTTAACTTTGCAATCAAGTTCTTCCTCATCTGAGCTTTTGTTGGTGGTTTTGTAGCCTTTTTCTTTCTGACCTCTTCTGCTTTCTTCTTCTTGATTTGATCAACCAAATACTCAATATCATCCTGCTTCTGCTCTTTCAACAAGTACTCATCCCATTCTACTACCTGTTCCTTAGTCATTTTGACAAACTTACCAGGCTCAATTTTAACATCTATCAAATCTTCTGCATTTAGCTCAGCATGTAGTCTTTGTGCATATTCAGTATCATGAGCAGTTACATCAACTGGCACTGGTTTTGGCTTTTTCTTCTTTTGTTCTTCAACCAGTTTTCCCTTGCCTTTATCCTTAGGATCAATCTTTGGTAAATCTTTCTTCTGATGAACAGGAGCTGCAGCAGGTTCTTTGATCTGAAATCCAGGCAAAGATGGTTGTGTAGATGTTTTCTTTGGTGTCTCAACCTTCTTACCGTTCCTGTTACCTTAGCAGTTTTAACTGGAATGCTCTTTTTTCTAGTCTTTTCAACTTGTTGCTGAGCATCAGTCTTTTCTTGTTCCACTGCTACCTCAGGTTTATTGACTTCCTCATCATCATCACCATCAATCTTTAGCTCCTCAGTCTTAGCTCCCAAATCAACCTCTTCAGTCTGATCCACTGAACCAATAACCTCAGTATGTTCAGATGCATTATCTTCTGCCACTGGTTCATTCATCTCTGTTTCCGCTGTCTCATATACTGACTCATTCATTTCTGGCTCTGTTGTTGGTGTTGGAGGTGTATGCACAAACTCATCATCCTCAGGTCTTTCCATCTCAATTTCTTCATCAACCTTCTCATCATCATCATCTCCCATGTTTGTCCAGACCTTCTCCCCCTTTTTGAAAGCATTTTGTTTAAATTGATAAGTATCCTCAGGTTCAGAAGTATCATGAACTACATACCTTCTCCCTTTCTTCAAACACTTAATAACAATCCATTCTAATTGTTGCACTCTCCTCTGCAACTGAGCTACAATCTCATCCTTAGCTTTATTCTTTCTCCTTTCCTCTACAAACTTTGACCATACATAATCAATCATTTTCGTCAATTCTAAGTTAGATCTAGCCTCAACACCTTCAGGATGTGAATCCTTTGGTGAATCATTGACATTATCAAACTCTGACTCATGCCTAGCATGATCATCAAAGTCCCCTTGGTTCTTGGTACTGGGACCACTAGGATCATCTACAGGTGTAGAATCATGTCCTTGTGTTGCCTCTGATTGGGTCTTATTTATGTTACTTCTGTCCTGCTCTGCCAGTGGGCTAGAAGCAGTAGAAGCAGCCCTCTCAGAATGATCAACCTCCTCCTCATTGATCATCTGCTGTGATGAATCATTTGACTGAGACACCTGAGCAGCAGCAGCCTCAGATGCCTGTTTTCTAGCCTTTTTGGCTCTAGTAGATTTAGCTGTTGTGGTCCCTTGTTTTCTTTTATTACCCCTAGCTACTGTGGGTTGATAAGTGGTGGGTGGAACCATTCTATTAGTAGCTGGTTCAGCTTCAGTTGGTGTTACTGATGCTGTGGTGGAAGGTGCAGGAAGCATAGTAAAGAATAATGCTGTAACCTTCCCAGAAAATTTAGTATCTCTCTTCATATTGACAAAAACTTTTGGCTTAAAAGAGACAATACCAATAACTTTATCAAGTGCAGTTAAATTAGGAATTTGTTCATTTAAGAACAACTGCACAAAACGTGGATACATCAAAAATTTAATCTTTGGTTGCTCAATATTTCTAAGCATACCAGAAAATATCAGATTTGAAAAATTAAACCTTTGACCAGTTGCAAGACAAGCAATTGCATAAGCAATGTTGCTTCCAAACTGTTCAAAAGATGATCTTTTAGATGATAAGCAGTGTAAAATTGTATGTATCAAAAACCTCCACTGATGAAAAAACAAAGTTTTCTGAAAAGTAAAAACTTCAAAAGAACCCTCATAACCCATCAAGCGTAAAGTATCATACATAACAGAATCATTTAAAGAGGTTATACCTGCCTCATCATCTAGTTGTAATGAAGCTCTAACAGTAGCTTCAGTAACTACAACTCGTGTATCCATGACTTTTGAAACGATTATTTTACTACCCTGTTCCTCTTCAATCGTAGCATTCACCCAGAAATTGTTGATATGTTCATGAGAAATTCTGGGTGCCACTGTAAGAGCATGACGAATATGTGAAGCACGAAGGAAATGAATGATTTCCACATACTCGTTTGCCTCAGCAGGTTTCATCAAGAAAGCGATCATATTATGATCTTTTCCAATTGGTAGTTGAACAGAAGACGAAGTCGATGCCATGATAAGAAATCAAGAAATCGAAGAGAAACGAAGATGATTTACAGAATTGAGAATCTATGAGACTCAGCGCAGTGGTTTGTGTGTATAATTTTGAAAGCGTAATGAAAAACCCTAAGTGTTGAGAGTTAAGTACTGAAATTAAATCAGTTGTAAACCCTAATTTGACCAGATCCCCAATTATAACTAAAACAGTGTTAATCAAGAAGAATAACACGTTCAGTGTTAATTGTGAGAATAACCATCAGTGGTAAGCAACACTTGGTTTTTCAAATGCATCATTTACATAATAAAGCTAGCAGTGCTCACTTGTACAAGCAGTACAAACCGACCAAGGCAGTGCTAACTTAATACAAGTAGTACTTCAGATCTAGCAAAATCATATAAACAAAGCAGTGGTTGTTTTTTTTTTTTTTTGTTTTTTTTTTCTGAAAGCTAAACTCCAACAAGCAGTAAAACGCCAACATATACACCTGCAGTAATTAAACTCCATCCCATAGTAATATAACCTGCAGTGTTAATGCAAACAAAAATACAAGTATACAATGTTAACTTATACACTAACAGTGGTGAAGTGATTATTACCACTGTTTATACAAAAAGTAGTAAACAGTGATAACTATACACAATACACTATCAGTGTTTAATTAACAAATCAGTATTAACCCAAATTGAAGCACAGTAAATATTATTCACAGAAAACAGTGATAAGAAAAATACTTAAGACAAATTGATCATTCCAATACTAGTAACCAAGAACGTGAATCTGCCTACATCAAAAGCTTTAGTAAACAGATCAGCAAACTGATTATCAGTATGAACTTTCAAAATTTGAATAAGTCTTTTCTCATTACAGTCTCTAATGAAATGATATCTAATTTCAATGTGCTTTGTTTTAGAATGTTTAACTGGGTTATTGATAATACTGATTGCAGAACTATTATCAATAAAAATAGGAGTATTAAGAAAAGTAAAACCGTAATCTAACATCTGATTCTGAATCCATAGAACTTGGGCACAGCAACTTGCAGCTGCTACATATTCTGCCTCTGCTGTAGATGTAAATACAGTGGTTTGTTTCTTGCATTGCCATGAAACCAATCTATCTCCCAAAAATTGACAACCTCCTGATGTAGATTTCCTATCCATATTAGCTCCTCCATAATCACTATCTGTATAAGCTATCAGATCAAAAGAAGTAAACTTTGGATACCAAAGGCCCAATTTTGGTTGACCCTTTAAATATCTAAAAATTCTTTTGACTGCAAGAAGATGTGACAGCTTTGGATTAGCTTGAAATCTTGCACATAAGCACACAGCAAACATGATGCCAGGCCTTGATGAAGTGAGATACATAAGAGACCCGATCATTGATCTGTAAAGATGTTCATCCACACTCTCCCCCTCAAGATCTGCATGTAATTTCTTGTTTGTCTCCACTGGTGTGCTTGCAACTTTAGCATCTTTGTACCCAAACCGATCCAGTATATCATTAACATACTTACTTTGATGAATAAAGATTCCTTCCTTCTGTTGCTTCACTTGTAGTCCCAAGAAAAATGTTAATTCCCCCATGGAGCTCATCTTGAACTTTTCATGCATCAGTGATTCAAACTCCTTGCAAAGACTATCCTTTGTTGAACCAATAATGATATCATCTACATAGACTTGAACCAGTAGTATATCATTCCTAATTCTTTTAGTGAACAAAGTTTTATCTATTGCACCCCTTTTGAATCCATTCTGCAACAGATAATCTGAAAAGGTATCATACCAGGCTCTAGGTGCTTGATGTAAGCCATAAAGAGCTTTATCCAGTTTGAAAACTTTATCAGGAAACTTGGAATCTTCAAACCCTGGTGGTTGACATACATAAACCTCTTCCTGTATAGTGCCATACAGGAAAACACTCTTAACATCCATCTGATACACAATGAATCCCTTAAATGAAGCATAAGCCAAAAACAATCTGATTGCCTCAATTCTTGCAACAGGTGCAAAAACTTCATCATAATCAATTCCTTCTTCTTGTGAATACCCTTGTGCAACCAATCTAGCCTTGTTTTTGATCACTATACCTCTTTCATCTTTCTTATTTTTGAAAATCCATTTAGTACCAATTGCCCTCTTCCCTTTGGGCAAATCAACCAATGTCCAAACTTCTTGAATCTTAAACTGAAGCAACTCCTCTTGCATAGCTTCAATCCAACTAAGATCTCTCAAAGCTTCAGTAACCTTCTTTGGTTCTGTTTGAGACAGAAAACAAGCAAACAAAGAGGTATTAACTGCTTCTGTATCAAGATTTACCTCATCCTCATTTTCTGAAGCTTCAAACACCTGACTTTGATTTCTTGTTTTAACAGCAGATTCAATATCTCCTATTACATTCTCAAGTGGATGATCTTTATGAGTAATGTATTTAGATGCTGCTGTTTCTTGAATCTCCACCTCCAAGTTGGTATAATTTCCTTCTTGTCCAGACTCACTACTTGACACTTCTCTTGCAATTCTCTTTGACACAGGAGTAGAGCTCATCAAATGTAGATAATTCAATTGTTCCTGCTCCTTGTCAAGTTGCTTTGTTGGTGTCTGATCAACATCCACATCAGCCTTTGAATACTTCTGTACTGGACTCATATCACTGTCTTCTGCACTGTCTTCCATAACAGGTCTATCAGAATCATCAACATGAGTAAATGATGTTTCATCTGATTTTCATGGTTCCACATTCTGTGATGTCTTTGGTTGATCAGTTCCAAACACTTCTGGGGGATCAGGAGACCAAATGGAAACAATATGTATTCCAATGAATCATTCTTCTTTCCAGCTGGTATTCCTGAGTCTGATCTGCCTTTTCCAGTACCTATTCCTGTATTTGTACCAGCACTTGTATCCACATTTGTATATCTAAAAGCAGTATTAAGTGCATCAATATCAAACAGTGATTCAGGACCTTTTCCTTCAGGATTAACAGTGTTTTCATTAAAAGTGATGTTCATTGATTCTTCTATGATCCTGGTCCTTTGATTGAATACCCTATAAGATTTACTTTGAATAGAGTAACCAACAAATATCCCCTCATCTGCCTTACTCTGAAACTTACCTAAGTGATCTTTGATATTTAAGATTGTACAAGGACACCCAAAAGATTTTAAGAAACTAACCAAAGGCTTTCTCTTAAATAACAGTTCATATGGTGTCTTGTTATGAGGCTTAACAACTAATACTCTATTCTGAACATAGCAAGCTGTGCTAACTGCCTCTGCCCAAAAGGACATAGGTAGCTTTGTATCAGATAGCATGGTTCTAGCAGCCTCAATCAGTGTCATATTCCTCCTTTCAGCCACTTCATTTTGTTGAGGAGTTCTAGGTGCACTAAATTCTCTCTTAATACCTTTAACTTCACAGAATTTATCCATCTCATGATTTTTAAATTCTGTTCCATTATCACTTCTGATGATTTTTACTCTTTTATCCAATTGATTTTCCATCTTAGTTATAAATGATCTAAGTATTTCACCTGTCTCATTCTTTGTCCTAAGAAAGAAAACCCATGTAAATCTAGTGTAATCATCAATAATCACAAGGCAATAAGATTTTTTCCCCATACTACTTATACTGGTTGGTCCAAATAAGTCCATATGCAATAAGTGTAAGGGTGTGCTGTTTGTGTTCACAGATTTGGACTTAAATGAGGATTTGTGTTGCTTTCCCTTTTGACAAGAAACACAATGATCATCACATGAATAGACATTTTCATGCAAACCTCTAACAAGCTTGTTTTTGACAAGTTTATTAATGGTTTTGAAATTCATGTGACACATCCTCCTATGCCACAGTTCAGATTCATTCACACTTGCTTTAGAAATAAGACAATTTAAATCAGGTTGAGGTGTCATATTTACTAAGTCACACTTATATACATTATCTTGCCTTGGAATTCTCATTAAAATCATGTTTTCAGGTATTTTGAATTCCTTGGACAAGATAAGACATTCAGTGTCAGTAAAATGAACTGGGTTCTTTTTATCTATGATTTGACTCACACTTAGCAAATTATACCTCAGTTGTTCCACAAAATAAACATTATCAAAACTTAGCTTTTCACTATGAACTGTTCCTTTCCCTGTGATCCTTCCTCCTTTTGGATTGCTTCCAAAAGCTACATATCCACCATCAAAAGATTTGAAATCCTATAGCTTTTCTTTGTCTCCAGTCATGTGCCTTGAGCATCCACTATCAATATGCCATAAGCTCTTTGGCTTGCCCTACACAAACAGTCAAAAAGAGAATTAATTTCTCTAAGGAACCCAAACCAATTTGGCTTTGGGTTTCCCATGTGCATTCACATATTCAACTTTCTTGAAGATTATTGATTGTGATGCACAGTTGGTATTTGGATATGTTAATTTATCAGTCTTAATAGGTGTCCAAATCCAACTTATTTTAGACTTAACAGTGTTCTTTTGCTTAACAGTTTTAACTGTTTTACCAATCGAAGAGTCAGTGTTAATTTTGTTAACACTGTTTTTGTATTTAGTTACCACTGTTTTAGTCTTTAAGCTTTTGGCTAAATTTGTTATTACTGCTGCAGTAGATTTACCTGTAACAGTGCTTAACATGTTAGCCTTTGAGTTCATCTTCTGAACTCTGATAGTATGATTAACTTTTGATTGAAAATTTTGTTTGTTAATCATATTTGCTTTTGTCCATGACTGTTTTCTAATCCTTTGAACATTCTCAGGATTATGATAGCAGTCATATTGAAGATGACCCATTTTTCCACATATAAAGCAAGGCATTCCTTTAATCACAGTAACATTATTACCCAGTTTCTGTGAAATCATTTGATTCCAGTTTCTTTGATTACCTCTGGGTTTTTGATTTTGAAAATTCTGTGAAGAAGAAGTACTTGCTTTACATTTACAATTAACACAGTTATTCACAACAGATTTAACAACAGGTTTAGTAACTGAATTAACTGTATTACTAACATATCCTAACCCATGTTTAGATTTGTTAGTATTCAAGCTCACCTTCTCTAAGTCCAGTTTAACCTTTTCCTTAAACATTTTCTTACCCTTGTCTAGTTTATCAGTTTTAAGCTTAGAAACTAGACCAGTAATTGCTCTCTTCACATTCTCACATGTTGACTCAGACTTAGATGATTCAGATGTTACACTCTTCTCACTATAAGATGTTCTATCACTCTGATCATCTTCTTGAGTCCAATCACTAACTTCACCTTCTACAAACAACTCATCATCAGATAAAGTTTTAATTGGATCAGCCTTTTTAACCTCATCTGTTATTTCTCTTTTAAGTGAATTGATATCAATTTCCCTTTTAGGAGGAAAGTAGGTGTGATTATAAGGTGGAGATACATTATTGTACCCTAATCCAGTCTTAATTTTATCATGAATCTGTGAATCAATAAGTTTATTGACACTCTTAGAAGCATATTCTAATTTATTTACATCAAGTCTTATGCTATCTCTTTCACATGTGACCTCAGTAAGTTTCTTAGATAACAACTCGACTTTATCTTTAAAAGTGTCTCTCTCCCACTTAGCATATTCAATGTCATATTTAAACTGTGTTGCATTGACTTCATATGCCTTTATTTGATTTTCCAGATTTTCAATGACTGCTATGGTGTGTTTACTTTTGATTTCCCATTGTTTTAGTTCCTCACACACTTTTATATTATGATCCCTATAATGTTTAACAGTTTGTTTACAGACAGCAGAACATAATTTATTTTGTACCTCAGTAGGAACTTCTGACTTTTTGTCAGATTCTGCAATGGCCATGAGACATTGATTCTTCACAACATGTTCTTCTTGATCACTCCAGTCCCATCCACAGCCATCCATAGACACCAATGCATTTGCTGAAGCACCCTGAATTGGAATGTTTCTGGTTTGAGTTCCATTGCTTCCAGCTATCTGACCATTACCATTCTGCTCTTGCCTAGGGTTTCTGCATTCTCTAGCAAAGTGTCCCATCTTGTGACAGTTGAAACACTCAATCTTGCTCTTATCAAACCAATTTGCATCATTCCTCTTGTATGCAAAGTTGGTCCTACCAGTCCTCTGCATGAACCTTTTTGCTCTTTGAGTAATCAATGCAATCTGCCACTTAATATCCATCACCTCTAGATCATCACCATCAAATTGTTCCAGATCTTCATTAGTAAGTGAAGAATTCACATTACTTGCAAAGAAAGATTCTAATATCTGATCATTAGAACTGTTAGATGATGATCCTACTCCTCCTGAAACATAAGTAGAACCCATTTGACTTGACTCAGCTTTTGTTCCACCCATAGACATAAAAGCAGCATTGTGACTATACCCAGTTGCTTGCTTCTTACTTTCCACCTCAGACTCAAAATTCCTCAGATCATTGTATATATCTTCTAATTCCTTAACTTCAATATCTGAGCTCTGGCTCAATCCAACAGTGTAGATTGTACATTCATCACCTAATGATCTTAAGAACTTTCTGTTAAGATCTTCTTTGTCAATCTTAACCTTGTGATTTTCCAATTCTCCAACTAATTTAGTGAACCTATCAAAGGTTTGAGTTAGAGTTTCAGTTTTCACATGGCTAAAATTCTCAAATTGTTGCTTTAACAGAGATCTTTTGTTCTTTTTGGTGTTATCATTACCACCAAACCTCTTCTCAATTGCCTCCATTAGTACCTTGGGATCCTCACAAGAATCTAATCTGCTCTGATGCTCATTAGGAATGGATAGCAACAGAGTGCTAAGAGCCTTGTACTCAGTAGATCTGATTTTTCTCTCTGCATCAGATGTTGGTGGTGGTCTTGGCTGCTTTACACCATCACCATCAAGTGTTACTGGTATACCATTAACAACAACTTCCCACATCTGATAATCTGTGAGAAGTATGTATTGCCTGATTCTGACCTTCCATAGGTCAAACTCATCAGGTTTGAGCATAGGAATCTTTGTTGCTTGAATTCCTTCATTCCCTTCAGTAGCCATTGAAATCAAAACTTAATATAAAGACTAAACCTCAAATACTAATACGAATAATCCCAGATCTTCCTGTCTTCAAAGCTTGACAAGCTCTGATACCACTTTGTTAGTCCCTGTTTAACTTAATAAACAATCGTATACAATAAGCTTTGAATGTATTATTGAGAAGTTGCGGAATCACACTCAATAATATTAAGAAGATCAACAAATATAAATTAATATGATAAACACAATAGTATACTGAAAGCTTCAATCTTATTAATGATATAAGACGAATACACTTGATGTATTAGGGTTACAGAAAACCTTGAAGCTGCGCAAAAACGTTAACCTATCTAGGTCTAAAGGATCTCTATTTATAACGCATAGAGTCCTATACAATCTCCTACGAATATGGAATAAAATAACTTCCATAACCAACTCATACTTATCACAAAATCATAAACAGTTATAACTACCATTCTGAAGTAAACAGTTGTGACTATTACACATTCTGTGGTAACTGCTTCAATTGTAATATAAGACTAAGTACAAATATATAATCAGTGTTAACTGCTACATATATAACTAACAGTTACAGATACATAAGCAGTTTTAACTACTTACAGACACATAACTATCAGTTGAAATCTATCTTCAATCAGTTGTAACACTTGTCTTCTCTTCAGTTTTCTTCTATCAGTTGTAGCTTTGTAAAGACAGTTGTAACCTTCAACATAAATAGTTTTAAACACTTTGTACTCTGTCTTCTCATCAACAACTTCAGTTCAGACCAGAAACAGTTTTGACCCAACATTCATCCTCCACAGTGTTCTGCCACATCGCCTCAATGTTCTCCACAAAGTTACGAGCAGTGTTCTCGCATGGCTTTTTGTTTAGGATGGTGCTTTCTAAGGTTTTTTTTTTTTTTTTTTTTTTTTTTTTTTTTCCCCACACATACAATTCAGTAAAATAACAAGACAAAATTTAAGAACACTGCTATATCACCACTTTTTCGGCAGCAACAATATATTCTCACTAGAACAATGCAAAAACAAAATCTCGACGCTCTAAATCATTTCTCTAACAAATTAACAAGAATTGACAGTAAACAATTAGTATAAGGACTATTAATGTTAATTTACTCAAAATACAAGCATTTGTTCTCGAAGGTTCAGAAAAGACGAGGTGTCAAATTCTGTTTCATCAATTTCCCTCGTTTCACGATCCGGCAATTCACCGCGGTTTCCATCCCCTCCGGCCACCGTCAGCATAAATATTCATCTCGATTGTTATCGTCATTATATTCAGGTAATTATCATTATTCATATCAACCCGAAGATTAAAGTTCCCTTTTTAAAGATTTTACGCACTAGGGTTTTAGAAACCATCAATATATACTGCATGAATTTTAGGTGTTCGAAGTTGTAATTTCTAAACAGAATTTATACTTTTAGTTATCCTAGTTTTCAATTTATACATAATCAGTCTATGACACAACATTTTCCCATATATATGTTGGTTTGATCACTTAAATAATCGTTTGTTCTAATGTAATTGAGAATGCTATAAATGATTGGATTAATTTGTCAATATCATTTTGTGATTGTGATGCTTGTTGTAGGACTGTAGGAGTCTAATCTTTTGTATTAAATTTTGATGCATTGCATACTTTGTTTGTAATTATGTAAATAGATAATCTGTTTTTTTTCCTGTAAAAATGTTATACAGATTTTGGGATGGATCTAGAGACCGAGAACAGGATAGCCGCAATTCTAATGAAGGAGGCAGCAGAATTGCGGCGACGAGCTGATAGAGACGGTGTGGATGCGTATTTCAAGCCTCCGAATGTTAGGGGCCGGCCAAATTCACGTTTTCTCACTGCGACTGTTCTTGGTGTACAACAGGGTAAGATAGTATTCTCTTAACATTCAACGATTTTGGTTATTCTTGTGTTGTATGATGAGAACCATTTTACTTGATACGAGTAGAAATGATGGAGATTGGCTTTATGAGTATTTGGCTTACAAAGTAATTGGATTGCTCTCTGCAGTTGTTGTTTGAAACAAACTGCTATTCACTTTTTAAGATATAATTTCTATTTAGCATGATTCTTCTCGTATCCTTCTTAGGTTTCATTTACATTAACTTCATTATATTGTGGATGCTGTTGGTTTGGATGCTAAATTACACGTTGTTACATAATTAATGTGCTTTATAGCTCAGAAGTGTGTGTGCCAAATTTAAGATTGTAATTTCTGTAGCATGATTGTTTTAATCTCCGTGCAGCTAATCGGATTGTTGAAGTAAATGAGATGTGGCGAATACGTCAGAAAGAGAGAGAGCTGGATGACAGGGTTAAGAAAAATGATAATAGAAGTACAAGTCATAATAGTGTTAGTAGCTTCCAAAAGAATACAAACACCACTCGGCTTGATGATCGTGAGCGGAACAGCAGTTTTCTGTGCTCATCAGGCAAAAGAGGAAGTGAAGATGATGGACTAAGGGACCAAGAGATTGAGGAATTCTTGCACTCGAGGTAATACCTCATCCTCCATCCTCAGGATTTGGGTGTGCTTGATGAGAACTAGAGGTGGCAAAATGGGCGGCCTGGGTCAGGTTGGCTCAACACTTTTTTGTTAATGTTTTGCTTTTATAGATAGATAATGTATTGAATGTGATTAACAGTCATATTGGTTTCTTTTAAGCTGTTAAACCTGTTGGATCCATTCAACCTTTATACGTTTAGCTAGTTTTCCATACCTGACCCGTTATCAATAAAAATTTGCAACCTGAATTAAACTAATATTGATATAGATGGGGTGAAAGTTGCCACCTCTAATTGTGAATGACACGTTTATACACATGTTGACATCTCTTGTTTATTTTTCAGATATGTGACAGTAGACTCACTTGTTTACCGATGACAGGGTGAAGCGTGGTAGGGGTGCTGTGGGGTCCAGGATGGATGAGACGGGTCCATACCTTCTTGGTTGCAAGGAGAAGCATGAAGCAAGCCCTGATGAAGGATATAGAGAAAGTCGGGACAAACGTGTTATTCTTGGTCCAGAAAATCCTTTTAATCTGAAATCGAGTTCATCTTCTGATGAGGAAGAATCTCCTAAAAACAGGGAGAAGAGGCCCAGAAGAAATGGTTCGAGCAAGCGGAGTCGCAGAAAGCACAGCTCAGAAGAAAAATCAGGAGATATTAAGAAGATAAAGAGGGAGAAAAAAAGAAGTAAACGTCATAACTAACAATTGTTTGTATCTAATTGATAACATTTTAGTGTTGCCTATGATATGTTAGTTTAACTAGCAACTCCTGTCGGTATCAATTCGATGATTAATAGATGTTTTAGAAGAGTTTGGTTGTGTTTATTGATCATTATGAGACTCGATGTTTGTAAATTGTACTCTTTCGATTTGTTAGAAATTGTGAGTGTTTGTTGAAATGTCTTTATATTTCAGTTTTATTTCATGATGTGTATGGAAATGGGAATTAGCCTTGTATGGCTAACTGGCTACATGATACAAGTAATATGGGATTTTGTTCTGAGCTTAGCATCCAACCCAATTTAAAAATTTACTTTAAGCCCACCATCAAAACTAGCCCGTATGAAAAAACGCGTAACAAAAGCCGATCCTTAAACCGACAACACGGGGTCCCGTTCCTACTAACATGCGCCTGGTGCTCATTTACCTATCTCATCTTCACACCAAAACGCAGCAATTTTACCGTACAACTTTATTCATTTCTTAATCACCGTATCCGGTAGAGACTATATATACACAGATATACTATATATATAGCCACTTGATCTTTTTAGTTAGTACAAGCTTCTTACAGCAAAAATAATAAAAACACAGATCTAGATCCAAACTAACTAGCTAGCTCTCTCAACTTCATTCAGGTCACACACTATCTCTATTCTTCACTCTTTACTGCATTATATTGAATTGTTTAATTGATTAATGATTTTATGCGTGTTAATTTTGATCACATCGGTAGTATGAACTATGAAGAATCATTAACTCATAATGTTGCTTTCGAAATTGATTATTTTATGTTATTTATGATTATTGTTGATATAGTTTGGTTGATTGCTTGCTTTTCTAGGGTTTATCACGACGCTAAGAAAACCTAATTAGGTTTAGTTTAAACTGAGCGGTTAAGTTGCTGATCTATTATGAATTTAGATTGAATTTCGGATATTAGTTATTTGGTTTATAAATGTATATGGTGTGTGATGTGAATTCTTAATAAATTATGTTTAAGTTGAATTGTAATCCTGTGTTATTTAAGGATTGCTGTTCTGTAAATATGATTTCTTTCTGCAGGTGCATCACAAATATAAACGATGTCAAGGAGGCCAGCTAGTTTATCTAGGAGATTGGGAGATGGAGCTGGCATTCCGTTTATGGGATCGTTGAATTCGAAATCACGTGCGTCGCCGTTTTTATCTGTTGGGCTTGTAGTAGTGGTAAGTTTCTCAGAGCTATTGTATTCAGATGTAATGTCTTTGATGTTTTTCGTGATTTAGATATTTGAGATTTTAGCATACTTTCTTCCATATTATATCTTTGTCTGCCAATGCTGAGTGGGAATTTACTTTTGGTGGTAAATTTCAGGGAGCTTTTCTGATAATTGGTTACGTGTATAGTGGTTCAGGTTGGTAAACATTTGGCAATATGATTGAACAAACACAAACATAAACGCTTTGAGTTACACACAATTCTGGATTTTGTATCAGCTAAAAATCAGTCTTTTTGATACCGTTTTCTCCAAGAACTAACTGAGGCTATTTTGTGACAGGTGGCAGCAGCGGTGATAAAGCATCTTTAAGTAGGCTTGAAGGTAAATCATTAGTCATTAGATATATGCTAAACAACCCGATCTGTGCAGCACTGCGAAATTACTGACAGTGGCATCTATTCATCAGTATAAAACAATCTTTTTGTTTAAATGGTGGTAATATTTGATGTCCCTGTTCCTTTATCCATGTCTTCACTATTAGCAGATTTAAGCTTAGTATTGATACGAATAATCAGCTACATGGGGTGTTTTTTCTAATTTATAACGGCACCATTTCTAAAACCAGTTCCTCAATAAAGAACACCTGATCTCAATGACCAATGCTCATCTGTATATATAGGTGGTGGTGTTTCATGCTCAGCAGAGATTTATCAAGCATTACCATATCTGAAGAAAGCATACGGTGATAGCATGCATAAAGTTCTGCATGTGGGTCCTGAGTCCTGTGCAGTAGTCTCTAAGTTTTCAAAAGAAGAAGATACAGAAGCATGGGGTCTGGAACCATATGATTTGGATGACAGTGATGCCAACTGCAAGAACCTTATACGCAAAGGCATTGTTCGTGTTGCTGATATTAAGTTTCCTCTCCCTTATAAATCAAAGTCCTTCTCTCTTGTCATAGTGTCAGATGCTCTTGACTACTTGTCTCCAAGGTACCTCAACAAGACTCTTCCTGAATTGGCTAGAGTATCTTCAGATGGATTTGTTATTCTTTCTGGTACATTTCTGAGCTATCATATTATTTGTTTTTAATTAGTTACTCATGTAGATTGCACAAAGGTGGCACTTATGACTTATGCCACTTATAAATGGGTAAATTTGGATTTTGTAATATTACAAACCAGGGCAAACTGGTTGATAGTTTCCTGAATTTTTTATTTTTTTTTTGATTTCTTAGTGTATTTATAATCATAATTAGCACATTCAGTAAATAAAAAGCCGGACAGATGGGGCAACCCATCATGTACTAAAACTGACCCGTACTAACCGGAACCCGCTACCCAAGACCTCCCCATCTTGCCACATCCAATATTACATAAGCAAATAAATGATCAAGATAGCTTATTATGTTCAATCTTTTTGTATGCAGGTTATCCCGGCCAGCGTAGAGTTAAAGTTGCAGAGATGTCCAAATTTGGCCGTCCTGTAAGTTCACTGTTAATCACTGAGTTCATTTTTTATCTAAATTCCAACACAATAATGAGAATTGAAGTTCATATGGTTGGATGATAATATCAATTGCTGATCTTTATTTTGTGATGGTTTATAGCTTTACTATTGGTTGATATAAAACCCTCTATCCAAATGAATTTCTATATTAGAACCTAGATGATTTTATGTAAGCACCTTTATATCGATACAATGGTTTACAGAATTAAATTTATGTCTTAAACACGTCTATGAATCATTAATAAAGTGATCGTTGATTAATAAAGGGCTATGTCTATCAAAATCAGTAAAGTATTATATAAATGATAAATAATAAGATAAGTTTTCTAGATAATACGATTTAGGGCCTTGTAAGCATTTGACCCATATCCTTTTTCGCTGTTTTGTATAGTTTACCTAATTGGTGTGTTTGACCTGAGTGGGTCTGTTTTAATGCATATGGGTTGAAGATATCTCCTCTAATAAATAACAACTTCTTGATGTTGTGTTAGGCAAAACTGCGAAGCTCTTCCTGGTGGATTCGGTTTTTTGTTCAGACTAAATTAGAAGAGAATGAAGTCGCTACTAAGAAGTTTGAAATGGCTGCAGCCAAGAAGGCATACCAATCAAGCTGTCAAATTTTTCATCTTAAATCACTTCATTGAGGTAGTCACAGATTCCTTGAATGGATGAAGAAAAAGCAGGAGTAAAAACATAAAGCTTAAAGTTGAAAAAACATACACCATGTTCTAAAACACAAGCAGTTGGAATATTTTTTGGTGGGGGTTATTTACCCTCGAGTGGGGTCATTAGCATATTAAAGATGTATATGTATATTGTTACAAGTCTTGATTTCGTGCTTTTTGTTTGTTTCATATTGTTGGAAGAGTGATGTAATTTTAGACTGTTTTACTTTCATAGTATTACTTTGTAGTTTAAATCAATTGTAAAACAAGTCTAGTTTGTTAACTCTCTACGTTACTTCTGTTGATTTTGGTTTATATTTGGAGCTTCCATTAGTTTTCTATCTTGTACCTTTAATGGGCAGATCCAGTGACACTTAGATTTCATCGCACTTGAGGTTCACCCAAGAGAGTTCCCTGGCTTCTTCCATTCTTTTATGATGCCCACAGGAAAATGCATCATGACTATTGCGACATACGACCTGCATTTCAAATGTTTACTCTGCTCCACATCCTCATTTACCAATGTTTTAAAACCCGGGTTTTTAATCGAACCGGATTTGTGCAGATTTCTGGTCGGATCGGTCGGACTGGTTGGGCCGAAAGGTCGAACCGGAATTGTTAAAAACCTTGAAATCCCATTATATACATGGAATAAAGACATACAAAACTAATTAACTAATTTTATGCCATAGTTTACATGCAAAATGTCTATAAAGCCAAGGCCAACCCATCTACATATTTATTCCGTTACACACTTGCAAACATTTTACAAAATCATAAATCTACATATTCAGATAGTGAAGAATTTATCAGCTTAATAATCTTGAAAATCTATTAATTTAATTAGGTTACAAAAAAAAAAAAAAAAGTAAATTACTTGACCCGGGTCGATACTCTTTTCCGGGTCCCGGTCCAACCCGGTTCGACCGGCCGGCCCAACCGGCCCGTTGACTAGTCAACTTATCGAAAAATCCGGGGTTTTTTGAGCCGGAATCCTTTAAATCTCCGATCCGACCGGGCCGGTCGAACCGGGTCTTAAAACACTGTCATTTACTCATTGGACTCGGAAGTAGACTTATATTCCGTAAAATGTGCCTTAACACCCTTTGTATGCTTCTTTTGCCCCAACCTTTGGAAAACACTACAACTTTGGTTGAAAAAATGATTTGTTACGAGTTTGCAGCTGATGAGTGGTTTTGAAAGTTAACATTATAACCTATTTGGCTATTTAAATCAAGTCATAGTTTTGATCGCCAAAATTTATTATCCCTGCTCTTTTATTAAGGATTAACAAAAAAAATAAAAAATATTAAAATTAAATTGAAATTGAAATTGAAATAAAAATAATATTAAAGAGTAATGAGAAGAGTTCAATTGAGACCATTTATTTTGGGTGAGAATGGGGTAACCAACCACAATATGCTATGTGTCACTTTTTTCTCTCTCATCCACGTTTTTAAAAATTAAATATCTCACAAACGACAAGTCGAAAAATCATGAAAATTGCACCATATTTTTCAGCGTTTTATCCTCTTCGATTTGCCGTCCATCAAGGCATACTTCTGACAAACTTTTTTTTTTTTCCATTTTTTTGGTGGGTTTACATATTAGTAACACATATGTTATTGATTGATTAGACATTTGATTTAGGGTTTAGGGTTAGGGGTTAGAGTTAGGGTTTAGCAGGGTTTAGCAGGGTTTAGTGTTAGGGTTTAGCAGAGTTTAGGGTTTAGTATGATTTAGGGTTTAGAGTTTTATAAAGCGTTTAGGGTTTGGGGTTTAGGGGTTAGGGTTTAGGGTTTAGGGTTTAGGGACGCAACACTGTAACACACGTGTTAGTAATGTAAAACCAACAAAAAATAATGAAAAAAAAAACTCGTCGAAAGTATGCCTTAATAGACGGCAAATCGAAGAGGATCAAACGCTAAATCTAATGGTGCAATTTTCATAATTTTTCGATTTGTCGTTTGTGAGATATTTAACTTAAGAGGTAAATGGGTTTTGTATTCTATTTGTACACATAGCACCATATCATTGGTTCCTCTGTTATCTCACAAATTTTTACTCTTATTTTGTGACGCCCGTCAAATTAGGACTATTAATTAGTGCCTAATCAAGTTTTAATACATGTAATTAGTTCTATGTTAGGCTAATTTGTGTATCAAATAACATATATTGTTGAATATATACAAGTATGCGATTTGATTAAATCGTACAAGAATCAAATCGAATGTAATTCGTTTCAAGCAAATACGGACGTTGGTGAACAATTTTATTGAATAATATAATATTATTTAATAACACTATTATGTCCCAAAAATATTATTGTTATAATATTCCAATTCAAACTCGTATCGTACAAGTGATATTTTATGCGGTTAAACCATCAAACGCGCAAACAAGACGAAACAAGCTAAGTTATATTTTATAACTCAATTATAAAGTATTTTATCAAATACTTCAAGTGAAATATCGATTAATTATTCGTATTTTTAAAACATGTAATTAAACGTATAAAATAATTATTTAACGTTTAAACGACCGGGAAAACGAACACCGCACGGAGCGCGAATACGCGGAGTTAAAATTGGGACACACCCACATGGGGTGGGCCCCACGAAAATCAGCCAAAAATGGGGGATTCCCCACCTTCCTCACCATTTCATCATCATCATCTTCATCTTCTCTCTTCTTTCTTTTTCTCTCTTTTCTCTCTTACCAAACCACCACACCACCACCTTTAATTCACAAATAACACCACCAAACGACGTCGAATCACCGGAGCTATTTAGGGAAAAACGTTCACCTCATCACGATCTACAACTTCATCTTTTCGGATTTTTAATCCGACACTTTGTAAGTTTCCGACAAAACCCGAAACTCTCCGATTTCACTTACTTTTACTTGTTTATGGTTTGTTTAAGTTGATAATGTCCAAATATGGATTGGGTAAAAGTTTTGGACCAAATGGTCGCCGGAAAACTCGTTTTCGACACAAATTCCGGTCATCAGACCGCAATGTCGTTTTTGGCCCAGACTTTGTGCGACGTCATCTGCGACGTCGCAAAACACATCACGACGTCGCATATAGCGACGTCAGCCCCAACGTCGCCTTAATTGGCCGAAGTCGCATTTAGCGACGCAGACCCTTAAGTCGCAAGAATCAACAACGTCGCACATAGCGACGCCACCCACAACGTCGCATTAAATTGCAAAAATCGCACATAGCGACGCCATGCTCAACGTCGCAGTCTGGACATGCGACGTCGCACCTAACGTCGCACAAACCAGAAAACACGGATTTTCACTAAGTGTCGAGACCCTAAATTTTATCACTTGATTTTGTAACATCCCAAAATTTGAAATACTGTTTTTATAAGTAAAGAAATACTATTGTTGTAAAAGTAAAACTAATTGTTTTAAGTATTATGAATTTTAAAACTCCCAATATTCGAGGTATTATTTTAGTGTACGCGGAAATATATTTGTTTTTGAAATAATTCTATTTAAAAGCTATTATATAATAGAAAATGTATGTCGGTTTTAAAGTTCCAGAAAATTATAATCACGGGGAATAAAAATTAAAACACATGTATATCTACTAATGTATGTGTACGTATCATATGTCATCATAAACACTTCTAAAACTATCCAGGAGCTTCAAAAACTCGTATGAAACCCTAACCCAAAACTAAATCACTTCCAAAACATGAAATCGAAGCTAGGGAACTTGAATTCAACAAGGATTAATCATCTCTAACACAAGGTAATCATGATTCCTCTTTAAATTTGAATTGAAACTTAGGGTTTCATGGAGATTTCGAATTATATGAAGAATTAATGGTTTCTAGGTTAAAATTTAAGTGTAATATGATGAATTAAGGTTAGATAAGTATGTATATAATGATGAATGATATTAATCCAATGAAATAATGGATTAATTGAATTATATGATTGATAATCAAATGGGTTTTATAAAAAGAGTGATGAATTGATGTTAATATACCTTATTTGATGGGTTAAATTGTTGTGGGAATATGATTTAAAGGAAATATAGAAGTATTGAATCAAAGAATTAAGTAATTAGATTAGTGTTAATTGTGAGGATGATTATGGTTTATTGAATTGATGAAGAACATGATGAATGATTGATATTTAAAGTAATATTACAAGTAATCAAATCATATGAAATAATGTAATCATGTGAATCCATCAAAGTTATTAAGTAGAAAAATTGTGGTTATAATAATCATAATTGAAGTAATTATGTAACTGAGTAATAGTGGAATCAAAGATGATTATGGAGAGAGAGATCATGAATTTGAAATAATCAATCCTAAGGGGATGATGGATTGATGATTTTAGTAGTTGATCATGATTATTATGTGTTGCTAAATGTATTATTGTATTCATATGGTATATGCTAAGTGATCAAGAATGGTGGCTTTGTTATTCAAGTGCAATATCATGCCCTTGCCTAGAAAGCAAAGGTGAGTGTTATGGGAAATGAATAAGTAATATTTATCTGTATTTTACTTTGTTTCTTCACTGTGAATTATTATGATTGTATAGTATTAGATTGATGCGAGTAATAGGGTGGTAATACCCAATGGAATACTAATGGTGTCGAATCTTGTTTCTAAAAATGGTTACTGGGATAGTGATTTGTTGTGTGATGATAATTTTATGTGGTGTATTGTGTGTTTAGATATTTGGTTGATTAAATGAATTGGTGTGTGGATGATGTGATGATCATGTAAAATTGTGGAATGAGTGTTTTGTAGGAATGGCGCTTGAAACGCCCTGAATTCACAAGATTTTTTTTTTTTTTTTAAATAATTTCGTTGCTTTGGTCCCATTTAAATTCCACATTTAATTGTTTCAAAATCAAAATAAATTCATCTATTTCAAATTTCACTAAAACATAATCTTTTGGGCGATTTATACAATGGTAATACAAAACGACAATTCAATAGAATGTGAAACTTGTCTAATAACACTACAAGCTTCAATCCACGCTACCTCTCGTAATCACAATTCATCTCAATTGGTTCAACCGAACCAACACCTACAAAATAAAACCACTGATACTAGTAAGCATATAGCTTAGTGAGTATACAAGCAACTAAATAAATAATTCACCAACAAGATACAATTCATTAATAGCTACTTATTTCTTTTAAATAGAAACTATTGAACAACAATAAAGATTATGCAATATTTCGTATGGATCCATGATTCAATAGATACAAGTAAGCATGGCACCAATCCCATATGGACACCAAGCCTAATAGATACCAAGTAGTGCCAAGCACTTATTTCGTGATATTCATTTATTTCGTAATAAGCAATCTCTACAATACTAAATCCATATATTCCACATAATTCTCATAATCCTCCTAATTCACATAATTCTCCTAATACACATAATTCTCCTAATTCACATAATCCTACAATTTCACATAATCCACATACTTCAATAATCCACATAATACTATACTATTTCCAATTAACTCAACTACTAACAACAATCAACAACTATGGTCAACAACCAATATTTCTTAAGATACGAAACATGATACAATATAGAAACACACATGAGATACAATTATAAGAAACAAAAATTAAAACAACTAAAAGAGATAAACAATATTCCAAACGATTGTATGAACCTCTTGCTCGTAAGCAATCCGGAACGTACAATCATTATTCAAGTAGTTCCCGTATCACTCACCTTGGCTTTTAGTCAAAAGTATGATCCTTCACTAGAATGTAGATAACACCCATCTTGATCACCTATTACATAGCATGTCGAAATGATAACACCAAATCAACAACTAATGCTTATTATGATCAATACATTAATTAAGTCAATTCATCACCCTCTTGGATTAATCATATTATTCATGATTATTTATTTCTTGATTTCCATTGATTCTCATTATTTCATTACTTTGTGATTATCATCAAATAGCACTTGTGTCTTATTTCAACCATTACTAATGGTCACCATGATCATCTTATATACTTAATCCTCATAATTCTTATAAACATAATTACATTAATAGCTTAATCCTCTTGATTCAATATTTCACTTCTTCATATACATACTTCAACAATCATTTTAATCACTAATCAAGGTGTATTAACACCAAAACATATCCATATGATCAAAACCCACTTTGATCATTAATACTTTGAACAAAATTATCAAGTTCATAATGAATTAATGTTGATAACAATGATTATTTCACTTCTATACCATAGTTAAATCAATTACAAGCTCTAATTCAGATTAAAATCATTAATTCATCAAAACCCATCAAAACCCCAAGAACACCCTCTTTGATTCTTCAATTTTTAATTCATTTCAATGATACCAAAATCATTAGTAAGCTTATCTATCATCAATTCAATGTATTTCATACTTTATTTCGTATTAAAATCGTTAATTTCATAAGTACCCATGAAACCCATAGAATTTAAGATTCTAGGTTAAAATAAATGAAGAACAAAGATTACCTTATGATAGAATCGATTAATCATTGATGAACTTGAGATTTCTTGCTTCAATTTCGTGATTTGAATTGATTTCTAATTTAGGGTTTAGGGTTTCACGATTTTTCTTCTTGATCGTGAAGTTCCTGGAATGTTTTTGGAAATGATATATGTGATACATACATACATGTGTATATTAGATATACATGTGGTCTAATTTTATTCCCCGTGATTATCATTGTCTGGAACTTTAAAACCGACTCACAGTTATTACTATTTTATTTCACCGAGAGTAAAAATAACTTAAAACATTTACTATTACTTTATTCACAATATTACTTTTGGATTTTGGGATGTTACAAGTCTCCCCCACTTATTTCATTCGTGTCCTCACGAATATCACGCCTATAGATTCGTATCAATACTTTCTTTACTAGTGCGGAAGCGTTTATTTCATATATGATACTTTACACATCAATTGATTCATAACATGAATGTACACCACTCATGTATCCACTAATCTCTTTTATTTCTATTTCATTTTAATTCCAGACAATCCTAAATATATATATATTGTATTAGTCGCTTTTCAGCTATATATTTCGTACACTTTAATCACGTAATAATCTTTCATCATATGTAGATAAGGTGTGCATATTTCTTAGATACGTATTCATATACTTCTATCCAATTAGGCACCATATATGAATACCTAATAATTCACTTAATCATATACAATTTATTTCATTTATTTGTACATATTAGGGGTGTATTTCAATTTAATCCATATCCATCCTAATTCACATAGCATACGTCATTCATTTGAGTAACTTATAATATAGATACATATTTTCAATCATTTTCACATTCACATTTCTATAAATGTGCATATTTCTATTTTTACTCACGCACATATATTGTGCATATATCCTATTTCATACTGACCACTTTCCTGGGTCATTTGTTATTATTAGTCTTATAGATACTTTGAAACACATAATCACTTGATATAAGGGAAACACATACTATTTATTTCTTTATAATGATTACATTAGTGGTTATAAAAACCACAATACATATTTCAACAATGAAAATTTTAATTCAATTATAACTAGCTAACAAGCTAGTACTCACATATTACCTTAATTAACATAGGTACTATCAATAATATATTTCGTAGTATCATATTAGCTATGTCAGCAAAGTATGAATACCAAGATTATCATATTTCGTAGACAATTCTGATACAGGATCAGTGCTAACCGCAGTTAACAATGATCAATCATAATTCTTTAACTATATTTCTATATTATGTTATTTCATAATTAAATTCTATTTCTGTTAATCTATTACATATCACTTAATAAGATTCTCCCCCACTTAAGATTCATCATACCACTTTTAATAACAGAATTCATAATAAGATAATAGCTTAGGGGCAACTGCATGTTTTATTTCGACTAGCATTTATTTCTGTTACAATAGGTACCACATTATGACTATAGTCTAATGGTTTACTATTTCTATATTTCATACCAAATTCACATCATATCAATACTGAACTCATTTATAAGGCATAGACTTACATGTTTCTGCCTTTATCCGATACAATTCAATATTACCTTTCTAAAATTACATTAAATCCTTTTGATATTCAACAGCCTCAACAATTTCATGTGAATATCATAATATAACTACGTTGGCCAGACGTCGTCAGATTATGTCATACACACTTCCTTCTCAGGCTATTTCACACCATCCAGTTTTATTGTAATTTCCATGTAAACATGTAATACAATGATTCGCAACAAACAAAACACTTGCTAACACTTTGATCACATATATCCAACTTATTTCAGTTAATAGATTTCACGTAAGTAAGAAATTTCACATATTCCAGTCAATATCATTTATTTGACCTTTTAACTTGTCTCTGATGAATTCATTTTCTGATTCATTCATCAGTCAATTAAACATGTATATTTCTAATCACATAGCAATGACATATATTAATCATGTCATTATTTCAAATTATTTATTTCATACTTACACATATAATCAATTTCAAACAACAATTGAGCTTAGGTAGAGATTAAACTCCCAACATATCCAAAATCCATAAAATACCATTGTGCTTAGCACATATTTCGTATAATCAATATTTCGTATAATCGTTATTTCATAACTAAAATCTCTGCACTAAAACTCAATTACACAATTCATAATAAAAGTATATCATGATACTAAATTCGCAATATACAATGATACTAACAGATACATAGTCATGTGAAACCTCTTCTTTAATTAGTTAAAACAATACCATAATCTGTGTATTTCGTAAACATGTCCACAATTTATTTCGTCACTTGTTTAACCGTAGTCAAAACAAATTCACTAATCATATATACAAGTATTCTCTCTTAAGAACAAATATTTTCCACTTTAAATTAATACATAAAGAATACTAATCGAATCTTACAATATCATATCGCATTTATTTAATAGATAACCTATTTCTCATTAATATAATTCATATTCTAAATCTATATATCATTAGGAATGGATTCTAGATACATATTTGATTCAATACACAATTTCTAATAAAACATTTAGCCACAGGAATGATCCTTTGACTTAAAGAAACAATAGTCCAATTCGAAACGTAAGTCAAAAGTCCGAAATAAGGCCCGAAAAATAGAAAAATGCCATTTTCGGGCCACAAACGACCCCGAATGGCCAAAAACTGAAAGGACTAAGTAACTTAGCTTTGATCATTGGGCCGTTTTCGAGTGACCATGCGAATTTCAACTCATTCCGAGTTAATGAAATTTTGTTGCAAAAAAGAGGTCTCTAAAGTGCTATTAAAGACTTACGCATTTTCAAATTTTGCAAAAATTTGTCAAAATTATTCCTTCAAACGCGATCCGGGAGCAACGGGCTGGATCGCGTTCCCTAGCACAAAACTTTCTGTGACCAAATAACACATACGAACGCGATCCGGAAAATTCATTGGGATCGCGTTCCCAAGTATATTTCTGAATTTCAGCAAAACTCAATTTTTTTTAGCCAATTTCAATCGCGTATAACTTTTTACTCGTTTAGAGTTAGATTCTAAAATTTTACAGGCACATCCACTATGCCAAAATGAAACTTTTCCTTTTTACACTTTTTCAATTTACACGTTTTACGAGAAAACGGACGTATTCCCAAATTATGGTCATTTTGAACCATTTTAGTTGACACTCTATATTTCAAACCATTTGGTTTTAGCCTCTAGCTTTTTGTCAACATATTCCTATATACATTTGACACTTGTGACCATAGTCACCAACAACATACATACATTCTAACCCATTTTGACTCGTTGACCCATTTTAGTGTCCATTTGGACACTTTTACTAAAACTGACTCATTTCAACTATTTGACTCTTGAATTCAATTCATTTTAACATCATACCATATTTTTTTTTGATTCATGATCATTCAACTAGACCATATTTCAATACTTAACACATTGATCACAATTTCACCAAAACTATGATCAATATCCACATATTTCAAAATCTAACCATATTATCACTATATAATATTTCTATTACCCAACTTGACACCCTCATATTCCAGTTTGACTTTTTCAAGTCAAAGACACACTTCTCACCCAATTAACATTCTACACTTTGATCCATAATACACCTTCAATCACATTATTTAGGATACTAATATTTCATTTAACTCTTCTATTACTAACTTAACATATAACAACCATTAAATATTTCGCTATAGAGAATCACATCAATTCAATCAGTCAATTATATTACTACTCATAATTAGGATAACAATTCAAATAATTCATATAGGTTTAAGCTTAGGCAATCCTATTGTGGATTACCTAATTCTCTTAAACCATCGCTCTGATACCAACTTGAAACGCCCTGAATTCACAAGATTTTTTTTTTTTTTTTAAATAATTTCGTTGCTTTGGTCCCATTTAAATTCCACATTTAATTGTTTCAAAATCAAAATAAATTCATCTATTTCAAATTTCACTAAAACATAATCTTTTGGGCGATTTATACAATGGTAATACAAAACGACAATTCAATAGAATGTGAAACTTGTCTAATAACACTACAAGCTTCAATCCACGCTACCTCTCGTAATCACAATTCATCTCAATTGGTTCAACCGAACCAACACCTACAAAATAAAACCACTGATACTAGTAAGCATATAGCTTAGTGAGTATACAAGCAACTAAATAAATAATTCACCAACAAGATACAATTCATTAATAGCTACTTATTTCTTTTAAATAGAAACTATTGAACAACAATAAAGATTATGCAATATTTCGTATGGATCCATGATTCAATAGATACAAGTAAGCATGGCACCAATCCCATATGGACACCAAGCCTAATAGATACCAAGTAGTGCCAAGCACTTATTTCGTGATATTCATTTATTTCGTAATAAGCAATCTCTACAATACTAAATCCATATATTCCACATAATTCTCATAATCCTCCTAATTCACATAATTCTCCTAATACACATAATTCTCCTAATTCACATAATCCTACAATTTCACATAATCCACATACTTCAATAATCCACATAATACTATACTATTTCCAATTAACTCAACTACTAACAACAATCAACAACTATGGTCAACAACCAATATTTCTTAAGATACGAAACATGATACAATATAGAAACACACATGAGATACAATTATAAGAAACAAAAATTAAAACAACTAAAAGAGATAAACAATATTCCAAACGATTGTATGAACCTCTTGCTCGTAAGCAATCCGGAACGTACAATCATTATTCAAGTAGTTCCCGTATCACTCACCTTGGCTTTTAGTCAAAAGTATGATCCTTCACTAGAATGTAGATAACACCCATCTTGATCACCTATTACATAGCATGTCGAAATGATAACACCAAATCAACAACTAATGCTTATTATGATCAATACATTAATTAAGTCAATTCATCACCCTCTTGGATTAATCATATTATTCATGATTATTTATTTCTTGATTTCCATTGATTCTCATTATTTCATTACTTTGTGATTATCATCAAATAGCACTTGTGTCTTATTTCAACCATTACTAATGGTCACCATGATCATCTTATATACTTAATCCTCATAATTCTTATAAACATAATTACATTAATAGCTTAATCCTCTTGATTCAATATTTCACTTCTTCATATACATACTTCAACAATCATTTTGATCACTAATCAAGGTGTATTAACACCAAAACATATCCATATGATCAAAACCCACTTTGATCATTAATACTTTGAACAAAATTATCAAGTTCATAATGAATTAATGTTGATAACAATGATTATTTCACTTCTATACCATAGTTAAATCAATTACAAGCTCTAATTCAGATTAAAATCATTAATTCATCAAAACCCATCAAAACCCCAAGAACACCCTCTTTGATTCTTCAATTTTTAATTCATTTCAATGATACCAAAATCATTAGTAAGCTTATCTATCATCAATTCAATGTATTTCATACTTTATTTCGTATTAAAATCGTTAATTTCATAAGTACCCATGAAACCCATAGAATTTAAGATTCTAGGTTAAAATAAATGAAGAACAAAGATTACCTTATGATAGAATCGATTAATCATTGATGAACTTGAGATTTCTTGCTTCAATTTCGTGATTTGAATTGATTTCTAATTTAGGGTTTAGGGTTTCACGATTTTTCTTCTTGATCGTGAAGTTCCTGGAATGTTTTTGGAAATGATATATGTGATACATACATACATGTGTATATTAGATATACATGTGGTCTAATTTTATTCCCCGTGATTATCATTGTCTGGAACTTTAAAACCGACTCACAGTTATTACTATTTTATTTCACCGAGAGTAAAAATAACTTAAAACATTTACTATTACTTTATTCACAATATTACTTTTGGATTTTGGGATGTTACAGCGCTACTACTAATTTATCATGGATTACGAAATAAGTGCTTGGCACTATTTGTATCTTAAGCTTGGTATCCAATTTTATGAAAATTGTGCCTTGCTTAGTTGTATCTATTGGATCGAGGAATCCATACGAAATAAATGAGAATCTCTATAATAGTTTTGTAGCTTATTGTGGAATCAGATAAGTGTACTTTTGATTAACGAAATATATTGTTGTATTGTGAATTATTCATTTGAATTGCTCATAAGCTCACTAAGCTTTATGCTTACTCGTTTCAGTGGTTTGGTATTGTAGGTAATTGGTTTGATTGAATCAATTGGACGGAATAGTATTACAAGGAAGTAGCGTGGATTGGAGCTTGCAAAGTGGTTAGACAAGCTTCTTTTCCCTTTTGAATTATCGTTGAATTATCACTTGTATAAATCGTCCAAAAAGACACTTTTGAAATAATGTTGATGAATTAAAATGTAATATGTTATTTGGTTGAAAACTGCATCTTTGACTTAGCAAGGTCAAAGTAGATTATGATGGTGTCAAATTGGGTAATGGGGATATAGTATGGTGGTAAATGTAATATATGTAGGAATATGTAAGTATTGATCATAATTTTGGTGTAATTATGATTAACGAGTCAAATGTTGTATTGTGGTCCAAATGAATGATCATGAGTTAAGAATTTTAATATAATATTGGAATGAATTGAATTCAAGAGTCAAATGATTGAAATGGATTATTTTTTGTAAAAGTGTCCAAATGGACACTGAAACGGGTCAACGAAGTAAATGGGGTTATAATGAGTATATGACATTGGTGAATGCGCTCACACGTGTCAAATGTATCATAGAATATGTGGATAAAAGGTTGAGTTCAGAAGTTGAGTCAATTGGAATATAGGCGTGTCACTAAAATGGTCTAAAATGGCCATAATTTGGTTATACGTCCGTTTTCTTGGAAAACGTGTATTTTGAAAAAGTTTAAAAAGGGAAAGATTCATTTTGATCATATGAACGTGCCTGCAAAATTTCAGACTCAAATTCTTCACGGTTTAGGAAATATGCACGTTTGGAATTGGTCAAAAATCTGAGTTTGGTATGAGTTGCTGTCAAGAGTTAAGTTTTGAAGCAATTCTAAATCTATGTTGTCATAATATAGTTGAAAGCGAAGTCTAATTGGTTAGAATGTCGTTGGACTACTTGGGTGTCCAAATGGGTCAATGTGTCAAGATGGGTGAGAGTTGGTTTTAAAAAGATTGGTTAGTATTCTTTATAATTCGTTAGTATTCTTTATAATCGGTTAGTATTCTTTATAATTCGTTAGTATTCTTTATAATTCGTTAGTATTCTTTATAATTGGTTAGTATTCTTTATAATTCGTTCTTATTCTTTAGAAGTAACCCGGTGTCTTGTTTTAGTGTCAAAAAAATTAAAGACGAGCATACGGTATTAAATACGAGCTGTGGGACCTACTAAAAAAAAATCTTTCGAAATCCGGGCGTTTCAAGTTGGTATCAGAGCGATAGTTTAAGGGAATTATGTAATCCACAATAGGATTGCCTATACTTAAACTAATATGAATTGCATAAATGTTATGATTACTATGCGTAGTAGTCAAGCTGAATGAATTAAATTAGTATGTCTCTTTGTTATGAATTATTTGATGATTGCTACTTATTAAATTGGTAGCGGAAATATTAAATGAGACGTTTAGCGTCATGAATAGTTGTGAGAGATCTTTAGAATACAGAGTATGTGTCGAATCGGTAGGACGGAATATTGATTAAGATTCTAGTATCCTGGATAATTTTGTGTAATTTGGAATAGTCCTGTTTGGACTTAACTGTGATTAAATTTTCGAAATAAAATGTGAATTTAGTAATAGGAATAAAGTATGTTACTAGCAAGGTGTGATCTAAATTCCTTGCTAACAAAATATGTGATATCTTCATTTTAGGATAATTACTCATGAGGAAGATGTATGTATTCTGAGTCAAATGTGGAATAAACCATAAGGAATAATGCTAGGATTGTTATATGTTATCATTATGTGATTTAAGGCTATGTGACTAGAAATATGTATATTTGATTGACTGATGAATGAATTAGAAGATGAATTCATTAGAAATAGGTTGGAATGTGAAATAAATGATATTGACTGGAATAGTTGGAATTTGTGGCTTATGTGAAATTTGATAATTTTGGAATGAATTGATTTCGTGTGATTGAAATAGTAAGTAAATTTCAAATTGAATCTATGTGATCAAGGTGTTATTACGTGTTTAGACTGTTGTGAATTTTTATGTTATGTGTTTATATGGAAAATTACATTGAATCTGGATGGTATAAAGTAGCCTAAGAAGGAAGTGTGTATAACATAATCTAAATACGTCTGGCCAACGTAGTTATATTATGCTATTCACATGGAATTGTTGGGACTGCCAAGTATCAGAAGGATTTGATATGATTTTAGAAGATTAAGTATGAGGATAGTATTGATTTGTATCGAGTAAAAGCAGAAGTAAATGAGTATCTGCTTTGTAATCAAGAAATATAAGGTTTATGTATGAAGTATAGAAATAAAAAGAAATAAATTGATTACAAAATATTTATAAGTATGATAAGTTAAGGTCGGCTAAAATGTAATATACCTGAATTTAATTATGAATTAGTATTAAAAGTTGTAATCCAAGAATCAATGGTGTATCTAATATCTAAGGAAGTATGTTTCGAAAGGATGTCGAAATATAGTTAAGAAAGAACCAGGGAATAATTGAAATAAAAGTAATAGTAAATCACTAAACTATTGTTATAATGTGATACCAGTTCAGAAATAAATAGATGTTATTCGAAATAAAACAGTGTTTACCAACTTAACTAGTGTTTTAATATAATATTGTGATGAAAAGTAGTATGATGAATCTTAAGTGGGGGAGAATCTTATGATTAAATAACATGTAATATGTCGATTGAAATAGAATTTGACTACGAATTAGCTTTCTATAGAAATATGGATACCGAATTATAATGAAATAAGCAAGTATAAAGGTTAGCTAACTATAGTTAGCATGATCTGATTGTATTGAATACGTGCTTATCTATGATATTTTATATGTAAAAGTACTTATGTTGATGTAGCATAGTACTCTATAATGTGGGTTTGATAAGAATCATGATTAATCAGTTGCTAGCTGCGGTTAGTACTGATTCTGTATCAAAAATTGCTATGAAATATGGTGATTTTGGTATTCTTACCTTAATGACATAGCTGGTACTATGCCACGAAATATATTATTGTTAGTACTTATGCTGATGTAGCTGGTACTAGTTATGCTGAATTTAGCATTTAGATGTGATTAAGTGTTAAAGGATTATGTGGTTATAGCATTATATATGAATCTGACTTCTATACAGTTTGTGTAATTATTATGTGTTTAAAGGTATATGATTCAGGATTACTTACGGGTAAGAGGTTTCATATAACTAAGGAATATTTATAATCACAAGAAATAATTCAGTATTAACCAGTAGTAAAAGTAAAGAACACTAGTTTGATTGCTAGTTTCTGATTGTGAGAATTATTATAAGTAATTATGAATTTCACTTAATATAAGTGATTACATGTTTCAAAGTATCTATATGAATAATAAATGATATAGCTGAATGGTCAGTATGAATTAGGGTAAATGCACAGTATATGTGCATGTGGAAAGAATCGAAAATATGTATCTATATTATAAGTTGCTCAAAGGAGTGACGTGTGTATTTAATGAAATAAATATGAAATGATGGTGGTGAAGAATTGTCTGAACTAAAATGGGATAGAAATAAAAGAGATTACGTGAATACATGAATGATATACATTCATGTTAAGAATTAAGTAATTGTATAAAGTATCATGTATGAAATAAACGCTTCCGTTTATGTAGAAAAAGCATTGATACGAATCTATATGAGTGACATTCGTGAGGACACGAATGAAATAAGTGGGGGAGACTTGTAACATCCCAAAATTTGAAATACTGTTTTTATAAGTAAAGAAATACTATTGTTGTAAAAGTAAAACTAATTGTTTTAAGTATTATGAATTTTAAAACTCCCAATATTCGATGTATTATTTTAGTGTATGCGGAAATATATTTGTTTTTGAAATAATTCTATTTAAAAGCTATTATATAATAGAAAATGTATGTCGGTTTTAAAGTTCCAGACAATTATAATCACGGGGAATAAAAATTAAAACACATGTATATCTACTAATGTATGTGTACGTATCATATGTCATCATAAACACTTCTCAAACTATCCAGGAGCTTCAAAAACTCGTATGAAACCCTAACCCAAAACTAAATCACTTCCAAAACATGAAATCGAAGCTAGGGAACTTGAATTCAACAAGGATTAATCATCTCTAACACAAGGTAATCATGATTCCTCTTTAAATTTGAATTGAAACTTAGGGTTTCATGGAGATTTCGAATTATATGAAGAATTAATGGTTTCTAGGTTAAAATTTAAGTGTAATATGATGAATTAAGGTTAGATAAGTATGTATATAATGATGAATGATATTAATCCAATGAAATAATGGATTAATTGAATTATATGATTGATAATCAAATGGGTTTTATAAAAAGAGTGATGAATTGATGTAAATATACCTTATTTGATGGGTTAAATTGTTGTGGGAATATGATTTAAAGGAAATATAGAAGTATTGAATCAAAGAATTAAGTAATTAGATTAGTGTTAATTGTGAGGATGATTATGGTTTATTGAATTGATGAAGAACATGATGAATGATTGATATTTAAAGTAATATTACAAGTAATCAAATCATATGAAATAATGTAATCATGTGAATCCATCAAAGTTATTAAGTAGAAAAATTGTGGTTATAATAATCATAATTGAAGTAATTATGTAACTGAGTAATAGTGGAATCAAAGATGATTATGGAGAGAGAGATCATGAATTTGAAATAATCAATCCTAAGGGGATGATGGATTGATGATTTTAGTAGTTGATCATGATTATTATGTGTTGCTAAATGTATTATTGTATTCATAGGGTATATGCTAAGTGATCAAGAATGGTGGCTTTGTTATTCAAGTGCAATATCATGCCCTTGCCTAGAAAGCAAAGATGAGTGTTATGGGAAATGAATAAGTAATATTTATCTGTATTTTACTTTGTTTCTTCACTGTGAATTATTATGATTGTATAGTATTAGATTGATGCGAGTAATAGGGTGGTAATACCCAATGGAATACTAATGGTGTCGAATCTTGTTTCTAAAAATGGTTACTAGGATAGTGATTTGTTGTGTGATGATAATTTTATGTGGTGTATTGTGTGTTTAGATATTTGGTTGATTAAATGAATTGGTGTGTGGATGATGTGATGATCATGTAAAATTGTGGAATGAGTGTTTTGTAGGAATGGCGCTACTACTAATTTATCATGGATTACGAAATAAGTGCTTGGCACTATTTGTATCTTAAGCTTGGTATCCAATTTTATGAAAATTGTGCCTTGCTTAGTTGTATCTATTGGATCGAGGAATCCATACGAAATAAATGAGAATCTCTATAATAGTTTTGTAGCTTATTGTGGAATCAGATAAGTGTACTTTTGATTAACGAAATATATTGTTGTATTGTGAATTATTCATTTGAATTGCTCATAAGCTCACTAAGCTTTATGCTTACTCGTTTCAGTGGTTTGGTATTGTAGGTAATTGGTTTGATTGAATCAATTGGACAGAATAGTATTACAAGGAAGTAGCGTAGATTGGAGCTTGCAAAGTGGTTAGACAAGCTTCTTTTCCCTTTTGAATTATCGTTGAATTATCACTTGTATAAATTGTAAGGCCCCGCCTTTTACAAACCGAAACATATCATATTACTTTATATTATACATAAAAAGCGTGGTCCCAAAACATATTTACCTAATTACATAAGTCCCAAAGGTACCAAGTTTTCAAAACCTTTACACACATATATAAGTTTAGTTACAAACATTTACTAAACAACCGGGTGTTAAGAAAACTATTCAAAACCAAAAGTTAGATTCCCCAAAATTGTCAGAATAAGCGCTATGACAGTCAACCATCCCATTAAGCATCTACAACCCGGTCCACACCTATTAAAAGCCTGCAAAAAGATTAACAACGAGGGATTAGCCAATGCTAAGTGAATGGAACCGTAACCGACGGTTCAATTCAGAAATAACAAGCCTACAACGCACAAACCAAACCAACAAATAATGCTTACAGCCTAAAGCATCGTAAACAACAATCACACAAATTATGATTACCGCCTAAAGCTTCGCAATCATAAACACGTATCGTCAAAGAGGACCGGCGGCCCCTGGTTAGCCAACCAGCGAAAGCCTACAACCACTGCCGGCCCCAACAGTGGCTTACCGATAGTTTGAAGCTATCTTCACTGACAAGGATTCATCCCTCAACTACATGTATCGGGAAACCCAGGCAGCCCAACAATAGCCACAAACCCAACCAGCGTTGACCTCTGAAATCACATATGTCAAACGGCCCAAGCATCACATATTTCATAATAGTCATGACAATATGTAGCTAACCTATTCAAACCGCATAATCATCATGCCAACAATTAATACCAATAATAACCAAGTAAACCAAATCACAATATCAACAATCATGTCAATGTATTAACCAATAACCGATAACAAGTCAAACCAATAACCGATAACAAGTCAAACCAATAACCGATAACAAGTCAAACCAATAACCGAAAGTTCATCCGTTGCAACCAAACTCGTTACAACGGAATTGAACCGAGGAATACAATTCCACTCACCGAATATTATCGTCTGATTACCAACTCAGTGGTCTAATCTTACTGAGTGGCCGCCCGCTTATCTGAGAACACAAAGATAACAAGTCAATAACTCGTCTCATAATTATCATCATAACATATTTATCAAATCAAGTAATCTCTAAAGTCTAAGTAAACAAAAGTTCAATCAGAATTGAAATTAAAAATCCCGAACTAATGTTTAAAAACTGTAAAATGTCAATTTCGACCCTTAAATGACCCCGAATGGCCAAAAACCACCTAGGCTATTAGAATATAGTTTTGACCATTGGGCCATTTTCGAGTGAACATGTGAATCTCATCCCAAACCGAGTTAATGAAATTGTTACATAACCGTGACCCTGAAAAGACTTACGCATTTTCAAAATTTACAAAACCCGTCAAAATTATTCATGCGAACGCGATCCGGATCAGGGTGGCTGGATCGCGTTCACCTTTAGAAAAAGTTCTGTCACCGAAATACACATGGCAACGCGATCCGGAACAAAGGGCTGGATCGCGTTCGTATGACCAAAAATCGACTATACCAAATTATAACTAAGGAACGCGATCCGGAGACATGGCCGGGATCGCGTTTGATAGTTCAAAAATGACCTGGACTTTTAGCAAGAACACAACTCCGAGACCAAAACTCCATTTTTACCAAAACCAGTTGCAAACACGAATTTTACCATAAAAATGACCACAAACATCAACTATAATCATATAATAACAACAACCAACATCATCTAACAACAATCTAACTCATGTTTCATCATCTAATTACTTAATCACCAAACCCTAACTATTATCTTAATTATGAAGAACACAAACACATTCTAATATGTAATCACCATGAAATCAGTCAACTATAACATATTATCACCCTATAATCAACAAGAAACATTATACATATACTAATTAACTTCAATTTCATATAAATCACCTATAACCTAACTTATTCAATTAAGTTACAAAAAAACTCAAGAACACTTACACCATTGAAGAACAAAGAGGATGGTGATGAACAAGATGATCATAAACTTCTTTCTAGTAATTATAATTTAAGCCACAATTTGATTCTTTGATTTCTTTGAAATTGAAATGAGAGGGTTTAAGAATGAAAACAAAGAGAAAACAAAATGGGAAAGGTAGGTGAACATGTTCCAGATATTTCCCACCGCCCCATTCAATATATGATATAAATTATACCCGCTTCCTAGCCTATTGTCTGGAACCCGAAAATACCCGTAAATCAAAATACTTTTATTTTACCGTGAACTTTGTTTATTTAAAACAAACAATATTTTATTAATCACAATAAAAACTGAGGCTCTTTTACTTGTTTATTTTCCAAATAAACCATTTAAACTTAATAAAATACAATTTATTTCCAGGCCCAGAAACAGGATGTTACATAAATCGTCCAAAAAGACACTTTTGAAATAATGTTGATGAATTAAAATGTAATATGTTATTTGGTTGAAAACTGCATCTTTGACTTAGCAAGGTCAAAGTAGATTATGATGGTGTCAAATTGGGTAATGGGGATATAGTATGGTGGTAAATGTAATATATGTAGGAATATGTAAGTATTGATCATAATTTTGGTGTAATTATGATTAACGAGTCAAATGTTGTATTGTGGTCCAAATGAATGATCATGAGTTAAGAATTTTAATATAATATTGGAATGAATTGAATTCAAGAGTCAAATGATTGAAATGGGTTATTTTTGGTAAAAGTGTCCAAATGGACACTAAAACGGGTCAACGAAGTAAATGGGGTTATAATGAGTATATGACATTGGTGAATGCGCTCACACGTGTCAAATGTATCATAGAATATGTGGATAAAAGGTTGAGTTCAGAAGTTGAGTCAATTGGAATATAGGCATGTCACTAAAATGGTCTAAAATGGCCATAATTTGGTTATACGTCCGTTTTCTTGGAAAACGTGTATTTTGAAAAAGTGTAAAAAGGGAAAGATTCATTTTGATCATATGAACGTGCCTGCAAAATTTCAGACTCAAATTCTTCACGGTTTAGGAAATATGCACGTTTGGAATTGGTCAAAAATCTGAGTTTGGTATGAGTTGCTGTCAAGAGTTAAGTTTTGAAGCAATTCTAAATCTATGTTGTCATAATATAGTTGAAAGCGAAGTCTAATTGGTTAGAATGTCGTTGGACTACTTGGGTGTCCAAATGGGTCAATGTGTCAAGATGGGTGAGAGTTGGTTTTAAAAAGATTGGTTAGTATTCTTTATAATTCGTTAGTATTCTTTATAACCGGTTAGTATTCTTTATAATTCGTTAGTATTCTTTATAATTCGTTAGTATTCTTTATAATTGGTTAGTATTCTTTATAATTAGTTCTTATTCTTTAGAAGTAACCCGGTGTCTTGTTTTAGTGTCAAAAAATTAAAGACGAGCATACGGTATTAAATACGAGCTGTGGGACCTACTAAAAAAAAATCTTTCGAAATCCGGGCGTTTCAGATTTCATCCAAATTCAAGTCCAGATGCGTTTTTCACCAAAGCAATATAGTGGAAATAAAAATTTTTCAAGCTGACTTGGCAGCTCGACCCCAACCAGGGGCTCTGCCCCTTGGACCCCGCTACCAGGGGTGCTGCCCCCGGACCCCCGTACTTAGATTCCGTAAGCATATTTCACACCAAGTGTCAAACTTGTACAACTTCAAACGCTTACACGACACGACTTTGCAAACAAAATGGAATATATTTTTCAAGTATAACACTTCGCAATCAATGTGATAACCTCAATGTTATTATTACAACTAATCACCAACGGGCCGTACACGTTTTCAAATACTCAATTCAATCAACCAAATCTTAGTAATTTGGACAAGTCAATCAACCAAATCGGGGTAATTTGGACAAACAACTACAAAGGTAGTCTTTCGAGATACCTAATCAATTAATAACCATCGCGTGTCATGGACACCTTCAGGTTGCAAGTCTTCGGACATCAATTCAAGGCTAATCAATTCAAGTTTATTTAGATAAACACTCAAGGCTCAGGTGAGTCTCATGGCCCCTATTTTACTACTTTACATATTTGGGGTGTGATTACAATGCTCTTTTTATTTACATGTTGAACGCAAGTACAAATCAATCAAATACTGCATGAGTTGTTTTCAACTAATCAATCAAAGTCCTCCTTAGCATAGTCTGGTAATACATTGTAGCGTGAATGTTAGTATATGATATCATATAGGATTGACAATCCTCGTCCGGGTTAGCACGCACTAACTGGTCAAACGGACGTATTAGCATTTGGGATGACGAGCGTGGATTAGACACTCGTGGGGGCCTTCAAGTTAGGTTTCCTTAAGTGGGCCTGACAACTCAAGTTAAGCTCAGACTATGTGCTCATGACTGTATAACTTTTATTTTGCTTAATTGCATTTTAAATTCAATTATAAATCTTGCGGTTCATACAACAAATATTGATATACAAACCTGTGAGCTCACCAGCGTTTCGCTGACCCATTTTAGCATGTATCACAGGTACGCAGCAGTAGGTTGGACTGCCCGACAGGATTTCATTAGCTCGAGTCAGCATGCATTATAAATCAGAGATTTAAATTGCATTATTATATTTTGTATAAGTAATTATGTGATGTAAATCTCTCCATTTCAGAAACGGAGCTAATGTAAACATTATTTTTGGATGTAAACTTTGTTTTATTTATACAAGTTCAAACGACGCATATAGTGGTCGTTCATTATATATCTTTGTGCTTGTATATTGATTAGTAACACCCAGTTCGTGCTTCCGCTAAACAGTAAATTTGAGTGTGTTACATATTTTAACCTTACCCTAAGAGTAATTAGTTTTTCTTGTCAACTGTTCATATTAGGCGAACATCCCAACTTTTCAAGGACCCGCTAATTTGACAAACGACCACTGAAAATTATACACTCACACCACCGTCCGCCGCCATAGCCACGGCGGAGAACACAACCGATCACCACCACAAATGGCATCTAACCACCACCACCACTTAAAAAAAATTCACTCTTCTGCTTCTTCGACTTCCTCAACAATCTACTTTTACATATTCGTCTCTATCCTCACTATCATATCTCTCTTTCTCCTATCATCTCACTACCTCACTTCCTCCACGTCACCAATCATCATTTTAAAACCACAATACGTACCTGTAAATAATGACGATAACGGAGCTGTATCAGCTTCATCATGTGATTACACAGATGGCAAGTGGTTTTACGATCCAACAGTCAGATCCCAACGGTATGCTGAAACGTGTAAAGAGATATATAAAGGATGGAATTGTATTGCTGGTAATAGATCCGGTGCGGCGGAGATTGTGAAGTGGCGTTGGCAACCTAATCACTGTGCACTTCCGTTGTTTGATCCGATTCGGTTTCTCGAATCGCATAGAGATATTAGTATCGGTAAGATTTACTCATTATACGCATAACTATAACTATAGTAATATAGCGATATCAGTACCTGAACTTACCAGTTCTATTTAAGCATTTCAATTCATGTTTAATGTTGCTTTAAGATTGAAGAGATTCAGTAGTAGGTTAATTAGGTGACACTGCTGCTGGTGGTCATTAATGAGTTCATAAATTATAAATTCAACATTACAAAGTACTTGTATGGAGTAATATGACTTGTATAGTTAACTGTGGTACTATCTAATTAAAACTTGAAGTTTAGGTGGAGTATCAATATCAGCAATTGAATACATCAGCAAGTTCACGTAATCCATGTTTAGTTTTCCTTCTAGATTCGGTAGGTTGAAGTGTTACTAGTAATCAGGGAATTTATCGGTTATAGATTTAACGTTACTGTCAAGAAGAAAGTATGTATTTGAGTTATAGAGTTTAGACTTAAGAGTCACTTATATTAGTTTCTAATTAAGTTAATGTTGACATGTACCAGGGAAAATGGGAGAGTGGCATATAATTATAAGGGAAAACATTATATATAGTGCTCTTTTACCTCTATAGTAGCGGGCAATATTGATTTATCAATTTAGCTTATTTGTAGACAATATATGTGCTATACGAATGGTAAAATTGTGTGATTTAATGATAATCAGGCTCTCGCAGTTTGCTATAAAGATTATTGTTGGATATAATAATGGAAGGATAGGACAGAACCATTTGGAGGCCGACAAGAGGTAGAATGTCCCAGAGGGTATGTTAGTGCTTACTGAAAACTTTTGCAATCTAGGGTCCTAGGCTAAGAGGTTAGGCTGATTTCCCAATGTTATGTCCATGGCTGGGTTCTTTGGGGGTGCATTCAGGTTTATGACTTTAGTGGTTGTATGTGTAATGGAAATTAGGGTTCATAATGCTTGCCATATGTTTTATACTACAGAAGTGGCTTCAATTACTTTTTATGTTTACTATGTACTAGATGAGTCTTAGGACTCCTATTAAGATGTTATTTGTAGACCTTATGAACTTATAACAGTGCAGGGTTTGTTGGTGACTCTTTGAATAGGAACATGTTTGTCTCTCTTTTCTGTTCTCTGAGACGTGTTGCTGGTGAACTAAAGAAGTGGCGCCCTGCTGGAGCTGATCGTGGCTTTACTTTTCTCAAGTACAACCTCACTATAGCATATCACCGAACAAATCTGTTGGCACGTTATGGTAGGTAAGCTGTTTTAGTGTTACAAATTGGTTGTGTAATGTTTCATTATGAAAAACTTAACAGCCTGTAAGAATGAGTAGTTGTTTATATCATAGAGCCATAGAGGTTGTGGCTGTCAGAATAGTTTAGTCTTGTCTTTGGTAGATATAAATAGTTTATTATGCAATCATGAAGTGCAGATATACCTTCAAGAAAGTTATGATCTTATTAATTATGCGTCCTTTTGTGGCCATGCTAAGTTCATATTATGTCAATACATGATATTATGATACTGTCTATTAAAAACTTAGTTATATGAAACGATTGGTTCTCTTCTATTGTGATAACACTCTTGACTCTTGTGCTTATATTCAATGTTAAAACGTTTAATAAGTATATTTTTGTGTAGCTAGTCCTACTACTGACTAAAAGGCATGATAAAACATAGTGTTTGCTACTACCTTAAAAACTGACTCTTGCATCAATTATACTATGATATAGGTGGTCAGCCAATGCTAAGGGTGGTGAGCTGGAATCTCTTGGGTTTAAGGAAGGTTATAGAGTGGATGTAGATATACCTGAAGGAACGTGGGCAGAAGCTCCAAGCTTTCATGATATTCTCATATATAACACCGGACACTGGTGATATTTCATTCCTCCTACAAATATTATTACTCACACACTAATCTCTTGGTTCGCCGAATGTGATTAATTGCCATTTTTGGGTAAAATAGTTTAGTGCTTATATGTGTTGTATTTGTCAGGTGGTGGGCTCCTTCCAAGTTTGATCCTGTAAAATCCCCTATGCTTTTCCATGAAAACGGTCAGCCAATGGTACCACCTGTATCTCCTGATGTTGGGCTTGATCTAGTTTTAAGACGCATGGTAAGTACGTTTGGTTCTCTACCGGAGTTCTTAGAATGCATCATTATATTACTTAAAACAAGCTCATGTGGCCTAGTTTGGAATGCCAATATTTTTTTATATAGGAGCTAATGACAATATGGCCAAAGGGTCTTGTAATGTTGCTAAGTTATGGTAAAATTAAAGTTTGTGATTGAATATAATGCAAAAACCAATGTAAATGATGAGCTAGTAAAAGATATTAACCTTAGTGAAATGTTGTTTGATCATGCTGTCACCAAGTAGTTGGGAAATTCAAGAAAATATAATCTTTCTAGGGTTTAAATATTTGAGACGTACAGCATCTCATGCGTTGGACAGATAATTGCAAAACAAATTTAAACATGATGTTAGACCAGTTTGTTTGTAATTGTTGACACATTATATATCATCGTGACTGTACCTTGAACTTTCATAAGAGCAATTACATGTATCTCTGATGGGGATATAAGTTTATAATGCGTAGGTGCATGCCTACTCAGATTCGAATCATGTTATAATTATATTTATGTTTACATGTAGATATCATATGTGGAAGAAAAGGCAAGACCAGGGACAGTTCTGTTTTTTCGCACTCAATCTCCTCGGCATTTTGAAGGTGGTGACTGGGATGAAGGTGGTTCCTGTGCACGTTTGCAGCCATTATCATCAGTGGAGGTAAAGTCCTTTTCTTTATTTACTGTGTAGCTTAACATTTGTACTTCATATTATATGCAAATAAAACCACAGGGTTCACTTGTCTCTTAAACATGCTAATATGCAACTGAAAAGTTAAAATATATTTTTCATGCATCTCATTCAGGTAGAACAATTCTTTTCTGTGCAAAACAATGGAACGAATGTGGAAACACGTCTTGTAAATGAGCACATCAATGAAGCCATCAAGGGTACTGCTTTTCGGTTACTGGATATAACACGTATGAGTGAGTTTAGAGCAGATGCTCATCCTTCTTCTGCTGGTGGAAAGAAACATGATGATTGCATGCACTGGTGCTTACCTGGTATTACAGATACTTGGAATGATTTATTCATCGCACATCTAAGTAGCATCAAGGTACGAAACTAAATAGTACCATTGTAGTTGATGGCTTTCTAGAACCGAATTATCCTTCCTCAATAAATGCTAACCTGTTGTACAATATACTAAATATTGTAGGATAAGTTATATTCCCAGGATGTTCCTGTTATTAAACCATACATTTATCTTGTATTATACCATTATTTTAATCATATCATTTTTTATTTCAAAATTGCAATTGATTGGTTGTGTAGAAGTGGCAATATTTACCCAGCTATTTATGCATGGTATATCTTTTGTATTATATCTCCAACGGGTCAGATCAAAGTATTTAGTTAAAAGGGGAGCCGGTAAAGAATTAAATGGGACGATCCTTTTGAAACTCGCCACGGTCTGTATAATGTGTGTGCGACCTCCGGCATCCTTTTTAGTTGAATATTTAGATGGTGGAATTAATAATCACAGTTGTGCTTTAATTTGTTTATATTCTGTTCTGAACAATTGAGAAAGAATTTTAGATGCGTTACCCAACCTGCCCGATCTGTTCGTTGGTTATGTGTTATCGTAGGAAGGTCTCATTTTAAGTCGAGATTTGGTTATTAACTGATTAAATTAATAGAATGGTGTTTCTCCTTCTGAGTTCTGACAGTCTATCCTGTCCCAGAGTTAAAGTAAATAGACAAGTAATACGTATTTAAACTTATACTCAAGGTTAATCATTCATATTCTATGTTAGAATTAGAAGACTAACAAGCAGAAAGCTTGATTTTTTAAACTTTGAAGATGAATTAATATTACCCTCGTCGTGTGACCATAAAGAAATGATATAACAATAAAAAAATAGCTTAAAGAATGAGACAAGAATAACAAGTCCTTTCATGGAAAGCATATATCGGACCATAAATCGAAAAGGTAGAGAAAAAATCATCTAGTTGTTAAGATTGCAAAGAAGGTAGACAAGAACAAGATCTTAATATTGTTGTCCAATAATTCAGTGGTCAATTTCTTCCACAAATCAACTGCATTTCCCTATTTCATGGACAGTTTTAGTAGTTGTTGCTGAGACATTATTATTACTACAAATATTCTAACATGATAACAACATCGCAAGGAACATATAGATATAGAGATTCTTTGATAGATATCAAAGAATCAATACTGTGAAAGATAACATTCTTTTGGAAGATTGTTGTGAAATCTCTCATAATCCTTGCAATAATCGTAAATAAGATGATATCTCCTGACCCATTTGAACAATCTCCTCTGCTTCCAACTTAAAGAACTTAATTCTTCTTTGTTCCACCAGTTGCTTGAGCTATCTGCTCTGCAATTCCTTGCATTTCCCTTCCATACACACGCGTCAATCGTGTAATTTGCAAACGATGCAATGAAAGGGCTTTTTGACCAGTCAACTTTGTCTTTCCCTCCACGTGTCGCCCAGCTGCTGCCATCCCATAGGCTCATCTTAATGCTCATTGGCTGCCATCTAGGATATGCTACTCCCTTGTCTTCATGGTTCCTATATGTTCTTATTGGAATAAAATCCACCATAAACCTGTTTATGAATCTTACATTTTAGCTACATAATTAATAGGCGTGCAAAATATATTCATGTAAAAAAAACTGGGTTTTTTTTGTTCAATATTTGGTCTTGATCGAGATGGGTCATTTTGGATTGGGTTAACTCATCACACTGTGTCATTTTTTTAATGAACGATTAGTGTGTGAAAGATGGATGAAAAGACCATAATATTATATGTATAACGTTAGGAGATTTTTATTAGAATAATTTCAGGAAATTTGTTTCAAAAAATTCTTACACAATTTGGTGAAGATTCCATAAAATCGAATAAGTATGAAAATCCTTTGTGGGGTCAAACCACAAGTTAATCCTTTCTTCCCTGTTGTCATAACCGTCAGCGTAAATATTTGTTTGAAGAATATATGGCTCGTTAGCGACATTTCCTAGGAACTCGAAGTCTATTTCATCTCGATTAGGCTGGTCAGACGTAAGCTGCATGGTGATAAAACACTTCACATAAGCATTTGTTTCATTCATTTGACAATTAGAGGTAGCAAAAGTGCGAGTTGGACGTATAACTCTATGCAGGCTCAAATAGTTTGTCCGACAAATATGCAACATAAATTTAAAAAGTTTCATGAATAATAATTACTGGATATGATTTAGGAGGTTATGTTTAAAAACCACTTTTGGGCGGCTTTCAACCCGCTCAACTCATTTAATTTTTTTTGGCCGTTTACCTAAAACATAATCTGAACTAACGCACATTCATAAACAGGTCGAGATTGCCACCTCTAGGGACAACTGAACCTCTTTTGGCTTACATAGAACGCCAAGACTGTGCCTGCCGAGTGACCAGGGATCAACTTGATTGTCATGTCAATTTGACCAAACAAAAACATGTCATTAGAAGCAAAAGCCGAACCTGAAAACATTCTTTGATTAGATATACAAATAGGGTACTCATTACTCAACTCTCAGGAAAAAGTGCCTTTGTACCTGATTCTTGGTCGAGCCTCAAGCTTCTTGATCGACCATCAGCAGAAGTGTTGACATGGCTAGGAGACCAAGTTACAAAGAAGTCTTTATTGAAATCTCCGGTTGAAACTAACGAAGCAAATGAAGTTTCTAAGAGAAAAATCCCACAAAGGAAAATGCATTTGAGAAAGCTGTTCATGGCCCTTTTATCGTTAATGTTAAAGTTTATGATTATGTTGCATGTAACGATATATATATCGTGTTGTATGCCTTGTGAAGGTACTAAAACTATCATCAATATATAAATCTATATACAAGAATATCTTTACATGAAAGCAAGGGTTTATATATCAAATTACTCCATGAGTATGCAGTAAATTTACTTTATACTGACAGTATATATATAAAAAAAATGTCTATACAAATTGGGCATCAGAAAGTCATGTTTGGGTCAAATAAGGGAACCTTTATTATTCTTCAAATGCATACACTAACAACTTTAACGGCCATTAAGTTATGTAGATCTTTGTTTTTAAATATAGACCATTAATTAATGTTATGATGATTGGTATATTTGGGTATTAAAACTTTTGCACTTTATTCTGGAGTTGCAAAATGTGAACTTTAGAATATAAGCCTTTTTAGTTAAAAATAGGCTTTTGTTGACATTTCATGGAAAAAGAAAGCTTGTGGGGAAAGGGATAACATCAAGTTTCTCTCTTGTTAGGGTTTTCTATATAGATGACTTGATCACCCATTACAATTTATGCTTTTCCTCTTCTCTAGTGTTTTCAAAAATCAATTTGTTAAAATCAAACTTGTTATATTCATCATCAATATAAAAAAAAAAAAAAATTCTTTTTTTTTTCACCTTTTTAAAAACAATTCACAACCTAAACGCTTCTATCGAATCTTTAAGAGGGAATTCTAGAGATATAATGACAGTCTGCGGATATTTTATACGGAGTATATCTTTGAAACCCACAAACAGTCTGTCAAAAATTTTAGATACATTAGAATTTGTCTTAGACTTCTTATTTATTTTTTAACATTCCGTGTTTAATTCGCCTTTTAAAGTTCAATAAAGCTTAAGAATTGTCTCAAACATACACTAAACTGGGTTAGAGGACTAGTACCACTTTTACAAAAGTCAAATTTACTCACTTGTATGAGGGTTGCTGTTCACTTTCATGCTTGTTATTAATTGTTAAACATAACAAGTAATGCAGTTCTAACTATCATTTTCGCTCTGTTAAATGGGTCTTATGCATATTAGCTAACTAGCCCAACCCACTAATCTCTTAGAAAGCCCAATATTGTTTAGCCCAACCAACTGATCTCTTACATAACCCAATCTTGTTAAGGCGAAGACACGGATCTCTTTGATAGCCCAATCTTGTTTGCTTGTTCTGTTTTAACCCATGACGAAATCACCATAAATTGATATTTTAATCTTAAATTCTGATCTGATTAGATCTTACAATGATAATTAATAAACAGGTAACCAAAAGAAAATGAATAACTAAATAACAAAAAACTACTGTAGTAAATTCAATGCACATGCAAAGTTGTTGAGGAATGTTGATAGTGTTTACAAAGTTAGGTGTTGGTACTGTGTACCCAGTGCACAACGAAAAAGCTGGAAACTACCCAATTAATTTATTACTCCTATTTATTTAATTGTCTTTGACATTTAATCCTAACTAATCACAAAGTTTAATTATCTGCCGGCAAGTTTTTATAATACACTACGTTGTTTATCGAATAGAAATCGAGGCATCTTAATAAAGCTGTACATTCTCATACAAGACAACTACTATCCACCAAAAGCAAATATGTACTACGTACTACTTTTTATTAGCACAATGTTTTGATGAAATTGAAATTTACTACGAATGTTAATATTCGATTATTTGAAATATAATATCAGGGTAGGGTTCAAATGAGAATAGGAATTTGTGTGAGAATGAGGGAACCAATGATTTCAAGCCATGTGTACAAAGAGAATGTTCCACATGTACAAAACCCATTTACCCCCAATATCAATTATCTCACAAACGACAAATCGAAAAATTATAAAAATTGCACCATTAAATTCGTCGTTTTCTCCTCTTCGATTTGCCGTCCCTCAAGACTTACTTTTGAAAAGTTTTTTTTTTTCATTTTTTTGGTGGGTTTCACATTTACTAACACATGTGTTAAAGTGTTGCGTTTAGGGTTTAGGGTTTGGGGTTTAGGGGTTAGGGTTTAGGGTTTAGGGTTTGAGGTTTGGGGTTTCTCCCCGAAACCCCAAACCCTAAACCCTAAACCCTAAACGCTTTACAAAACGCTAAACCCTAAATCTTTCTAAACCCTAAACCTTGAACCCCTTCTAAACCCTAAACCCTTATAAACCCTAAACCATAAACCCTACTAAACCCTAACCTTACCCACAAATTAAATGTACAACTAATCACTAACATATGTGTTACTAATTTGTGAAACCCACCAAAAAATGAGAAAAAAAAAAGTTGTCAAAAGTATGCCTTTAGGGACGGCAAATCGAAGAGGAGAAAACGCTGAATTTTATGGTGCAATTTTCATGATTTTTCGACTTACCGTTTGTGAGATATTTAATTTTTAAAAATGTGGAGGAGAGAGAATAAAGTGTGGAGGAGAAAGAATAAAGTGACACATGGCAGAAATCTGTTGGTTCCCTCATTCTCACTCAAAATTGTACTCGTTTGAACCTTACTCTATAATATCATCCTATCTTTCTATCGAGTTAATATTAATATTGTGTATGAATTCAAGACTAATAATTACTTAATAACAATCAAAACTATTAATTGCAATTGTCAATTATTTATAGATTCATCATAAATGTTAGATTAGATGCATTTATACTAGCTGTAGGAGAAAAAAAAAAAAAAATAAAAAAAAAATAAATAAAAATAGTTGTCCGTTTGATGAGCACTTTAATAAGGTTGATGGTGATAGGATGAGCCCCACAGAACATAATGTATTTGCCTAATAATAATAAGTCCAAGAAACTCCAACCAACCTATGCTCTGTCTTCCAATTCATATGCCCTCCATCTAATTCATAAACAATTAAAAAAAAAATTAAAATTAAATAAATACATAAATTGTCTTCCCAACTTTATATGTATGTAACGTTTTATGCATTTTTTTCACTAGAGAACTGTGACCGTTTACAGTAGTTACAACAAAACTAAATCATATTTACCATGTAATAATCCGTATATCACATTCTTTCATTCATACACCATCAAATATAAAGCATATATAGATGAAAACTAGTAGTGTACGAATCATTGCTCGTATCATTGACATCTAAAGTATAGTAACATTTTCAAATATAAGTTTAGAAGACACATCAAAAAAATATTAATAACTCTTTGAAGTTGAACCACCTAAACTTTCTATATGGATTTAGTTAGTTACTTGTTGTACAAAACAACACACCATCTCTTCATTTGTCCCAAAAGAATGTTTTTAGATGTTGTATTCACAAATGATGTTTTACTCCACCTTGGTTTCTATAATTATCACTTTGCCATTTTCAACTTTTTTTCTTTATCATTGTTACACTCAATTTACAACCTAATTAGTTCCAAAGTGTTACTTACAATGATGTTCAAAACCAAACTAAATAATTTATGTACATGACAACAAACAACTTCAAAATCATGAATTCAATAATCAAACCATCTAAAATTGGTTTTCTCAATCACATCTTCTGTACAACCAATAATCTCCCAAAAAGATCATCACACAAGCACCATAACCAAAAACCAAATCTGAATTTGACACGACTGTACACTCTCTCTTTCTAGAATTTTCAAAAACACCACAAAAAATAAAAATGAAAAAAATCCGACAACTATTCGCCGTCATGCCTCAACTCCTTTCGGAGTTTCCTAGAGAACGGCTGGCACGCATCCACACTCAAATCCATGGCCGCCGCCAATGCCACAAACGCAGCTGCATCCTCCGTGCAAGTCACGTGCTGAACCCCAACCTCCACCTCCGGTTTACTGCACTTCCCTCCTCCACCACCACCCACCGAGGATGACATCACAAAACCTTGATACATCAGATGCGCCCATGACCCGAACTCAAACTCCGAACCCGACCCGGAACCAGACCCAAAACTACCATTCGGTGTTGACATCGGTGAATTCGCGTTATTACTCATATCGATACTGAACTTCCCACCCGTCTTCAAACTTATACTCGAGTTCGATAATGTTACCGGATCCAGCCCACTGACGGCTGCGTCAGGTAAGAGCTCGAACCGGTAACCGATGGAGTCTTTATGTTTAGACTCCCTCCAGGCCTCTAAACGGCCCCACGGTTTCCAGGTGCTATGACCCGGTCTCAAAATGAGCCAACCACCCGGGTTCGATGCGCTGACACTGTTTGTACCGTTTGACGGAACAAAAGGTGTCACCATTGACGCCATAGCAACCGGCGACCCGGATAAATCATGGATCGTAATGGACCATCCTTTTCGCTCGTTCACGGGTTTCTCTTTGTCGCACCGTATCGACCCTAACCAGCTTTTCGATTCGTTTGATTCCGATAACGATGACCTATAAAAAACAAGCAAACACAAGGTTAGGTTTGTTGACTAAAATTGATATAGGCATTTCATCGAACACTTTATGTGCATCAAATAAACATGAGAATTGGAGAAAGAGGACTTACTCAGATCTCAAATTATGTTCTCTGTTGTTTCTGAAACTGAATTTGCAAGTGAAAACAGCTTGACGAACATTCCCATTGACTTGAAATACTTGCGGGCTACACTCGGGTTCACCATCAAACTCGAATACAAATCGCGGGTCACGTTCGACCCGAATACTCAAATGCAACTCAAACGAACTTTTCGAACCACGGTCACCAATCCCCACCCACCCGTTTCGTACCACCACAGAACCCCTCTCATTCACCTCAGAATCCAAGCCCACCGTCACAACTCCCAAAAGCTTACCCGACCCGAATCCACAAACAGGTTTACTTTTGAACCGACCCGAATAAACCTCGATCTTCAACACGTTACTAGATTTATCAACAACTCTATCAAACTCCGACTTCTTCAAATTAAAACACGCTTGAACTTGATCGTTCACTTGATTTACATCACCACCGGTGACTGAATTGATTTCTGCAACTTGCGTCGGGTAGTTCTTTAGTTTGATTTTGCAGTATCCGGCAATTGTCGGATTACTTCCGGCGCCGGCTCCGGTGGACTTTAAACCTAAACTTCCGACGAGTATTCGCACGTAAGGACACGGATCCATTGCGTCCTTGAGGAGTTTAGAGCGATTTTTGAAAACCTAATTTGGAGCAATTTTTAAAACCTAATTTGGGAATTGTTAAGCGTGTGTGCATATATATATTATTATTACATTTATTTTTAAAGTACAGATGGATTTTAATACAGAGAGATAATGAGCAAGACAGATAGATTACAGGCTGGAAATATTTTCCAGAGATTTAATCATAAAGTACAGATTTAATGTGTTTTCATGACTTGTACTTTGTGGAGAAAAAGTTGTATGTTAATCTGGTTTGTGGGGTTATTAGTTTTGCGTGATGGTAGTGCGTGCGGGAATGAGCTGGGGGCACGTATGCAAAATAAGATGCCAGCGATTTTAATGTATCTTTTTGTGTAAATACTAAATAAGTACCTGAAATATAGAACTGTTACATTAGTGGTCCTTGAACTATTTTGGTTTCTTCAGTTGGGTCCTTTAAGTTCTGACCTTGTTAATTCAAATGAAGTACTTGACATGTGACAAACTGACAATTTGACAGAGTTAAGATTCCGTTGGTTTGAGTAATTGATTTTGGCAAAACATGAGTACGTCTTTAACAGAAAATGTTACGGAGTATAAAAGATTTACAATAAATAAATAAAATCGCCTTTTGAAGTTTATTGATTTTGAGGTAAAATGAGAAATACATCATATGATTATGGGGAAATCACAATTTTGATCCATTTACCAACCCATTTTAAACAAAATACTCCGTTGACTTTCGTTTTTAACAAACTAATCCATCGATTGGCGCCGTCCCAGCGCCCCGGCGTCCCTGACACAACCCACCACCCAAAAAATGCCACGTGTACGAGAATTAAATAAAAAAAAACATATGGGCGCCAAAGAAAAGATGTGGGGCGCCAATCAAATGCAAAAAATTGGAATGGGGCGTCAATTTTTTTTATTATTATTAAATGGAGCCAATCACATGCAAAAGAAAAAGGAGAGGGGCGCCAAAGGGCGCCGATGTGTTTTTTTTTTATTTAATTCTCGTACACGTGGCATTTTTTGGGTGGTGGGTTGTGTCAGGGGAGCCGGGGCGCTGGGGCGGCGCCAATCGATGGATTAGTTTGTTAAAAACGAAAGTCAACGGAGTATTTTGTTTAAAATGGGTTGGTAAATGGATCAAAATTGTGATTTCCCCTATGATTATATGTATATGTACTTGGAGGCTCAAATGAGACCCATCCATTCTGTATAAGTTTATTATAATATCTAACATATTTTTGGTAGATATTGTAAATATTTATTTATGTGTTTGGATATCCAAAAATCAAACCGATCCATCCAAATAGTAATTCGGATGGATTGGTTCGGTTTTTGAATTTGTTTGGACGGATCGGATTCATATTTTCGAAACCATAATCCATTTGGATTCGTGTATACGGATCGGTTTTGAACCGATCCATCCATTTGAACACCCCTATAAATAAGTACCTGAATTATAGAACTGTTACATTAATAGTCCTTGAAATATATTGGTTTCTTCAGTTGGGTCCTTTAAGTTCTGACCTTGTTAATTCAAATGAAGTACTTGACATGTTACAAACTGACAATTTGACAGAGTTAAGATTCCGTTGGTTTGAGTCATTGAGTTTGGCAAAACATGAGTACGTATTTAAGAGAAAATGTTACGGAGTATAAAAGATTTACAACAAATAAAATCGCCTTTTGAAGTTAATGATTTTGAGGTAAAATGAGAAATACATCATATGATTATCATGATCACCTATATGTAGTTAGATAGCTGTATATTTTTTTAACTTCAACCCTTTCCTTTAGTAATGTCACATGTTATGTATGTCATTTTAATTCTATGGTTTTTCCTTCTAGTTGTGATAGAAGCAAAGATAATAATAATAATTAATGATCAACACATTATTATATGTGCATATCAAATATATGTTCATCATATGTATCACGTTTAAGATCTTCTTTTGAAACCAAAAGCCCCAATGGAGATATCTTTTTAAAACATATTTGATTGTTGGAGTAGGTAATATTCATGATTTGAGCTTGGTTTCTTTTTTCCCCTTAAGCTTCATTGCTTTTTCGTACCTCCTTTCGTTGACTTCGATCTCAATTCTATTATATTCAAGTTTTCGAAGACGAAAGACTCAAATTCGCTATCGCGTAATCGTTGACCTAGATCACTTTGCACGTTGGTCTTTTGCAATCCTATTCAACATAAAAAGGAGGTGTTATAACATTTCGCCTAATGTGTGTTGTTCTAGAAACCAATTTCTTGACTTGGCCGGCTACAGTTTTTCCTTCAACTCTTTGGGTGTTTTTCTTTGAGAAAGTATTATAATTATATGTTTGTGCCTAGGAATGGAAGATGTTGAAATGCACAACATTTTGGTTACATTGATTCCACTTTTAATTTCTTTTAATAACGCATAAATGGGAATGGTTGATTTTGGAAGAAAAAGGAGAACAAAGGACACAAAGAAGGTAAATATTACCATAGTGGCTACACCAAAGGACTTTTAGACTAGTGGTATGAGAGGGACCCATCAATCTAAAAGTTAGGGGTTCAAGCCTCACTTAAAACAATTAAAGTTTGTGACCAAATCATGTAAATCATTTGTTTCTTAAATTTATCGACACTGAAGAACCTAAATAGTAAAAAATGGAGTACGTATACACTGCCATACCCCGTTAAAGAAAATAAAAAATTTTCTTCTGTTAAAATATTAAATCCAATTATTATTGCATACCAAATAAAACATTATATGTACACGTTATAGTATTGTAAATTTAGATGCCAGATTAATGAGTTATTTTATATGCTTGTTTGATAATGGAGATCAGGTTATAAATATCTCTTCAACAGAGGCCATGTTTTAAACGTCCATAAGAAACAACTTTAACGTCTAAACATTGTCACATAAGACTTGTGAAAATAACCTATGGTGAATGTACACATGAGAGCACGTTTTAGCGGTGTACAATCAGATAGTTTTTTTCTTTAAGTCATAAATTCTGTTGAATTTCTTTATCGTCATGCCAAACATGTTTTGTGAATATATGATTATAATCGACTTCGTTTAGAATAACGGATACCGTCATATTGTGTGGGTATCCTACTAGTGAGTTATAATTGATCAAGTTCTCTCTTTTTTTTTTTTTTTCTTTTTTTTTTCTGTGTTTTCCTTTGTAGTTTCGGTATAAGCCTAACAAGATACATATTTTGGCTCAAGGTAGAGTTTAAATTTTCAGACAAGAACATGATTAAGAAGTATAAACCAAGATGTAAACCCAATTTTTTTATTTTATTTTTTTATTTATTTATTTTTCACCACCCCTAAACAAGTTTACAAGCTTTCTGAATTTATTTGTACATTAAGAATTACTTATGTCACACTTCCAAATACCCAAACGTATACCAACAACAAAATTTATTCACAATGACATACAAATGCGATACAATATCATACGCATGCAACTACCCATATTTACTTTTTCTGTTCCGATTTAATTGTTCACTACAAATATACATATAATTTAGAAACGTACAATCAGTAAGAGGTTATTATTCTCCTCTTAAATAGTTTATGATTGTTTGAAATGAAATTCTACAATCATTTTGGGACATCTGAAAAAGAAAACATAAAACAATTAAACCGTGTCGGATGAAGTAATAAAATACTACGGTAACTAGCTAGATTGAGCCAACGTACAACACGCTAACATAAATGTTAATTTATAGTTATATAATACAATTAATTTTAATTCTAATTGACTTGCAAGCGCATACAACGACAACTACTTAATAAAATGATAATTAGTTAGGTTGAGCCAACTACACGCTAACATGAATACTAATTTGTACTTATACCTTCATAACATATATTAAGTGGAAGTAGTATAGGATATATAATAGGAATATAATTTTATAAGAAAGCGAACATAAATTTATCGTATTAAGGGCGACTTTAACATATCATCAGCTCTTCTTTTGGTAACAAATATATATATATATATGGATACATATAATTACGGGAGAAAGTTCAGTTAAAGATCACTTAAAAATTGAGAACTTATGTAAACCACAAGAATATGAAATTGTACACATATGATTAACTTTATACATGTAAACATTAATATTTGTTCGAATGAGAAGCAAAAGAATGTCAAAAAATCACAAAATTATGTATAATAGTACGTAAAAACACATATGTTCACAGATGAACCGTTTAAATGTGAACAAAGCGGTTTAAGATTAGTTAAAATAAATTCAAACACATAAATTTTTGGTTTTCAAGGTTTCATTTATAACACCCGTCTCGAAATACAAGGACATTTTTTTTAACATATCGGAAGCGCATGATTAATAGAAAGCAGTAGATTGCCTACATACATTTCAAAGAGCAATCCACTTACATACAAACCTTTAAAACTAGATTATTCTAATCATTACACACATTAAGTTTAGGTGTTATAGAAATCCAAATGTGTTGTTAAATCATTAACGTATTATCCATTTCAGAGTGAGCTTGTCAAACATTCCATTCCATATGTACTTCTTGCCCACCCACATACAAAAGTAAACCTGCAAGAAGTAATGAGGGGTTAGCACGAAGCTAAGTGAATAGATCCCAAACTATCAATCTAACTCAGCTTAACACATGCCTATAACCAAGCAATGCACAAGCAACATAGAAGGATCGGTGGTCCTTGAGGTACCCTCATGCCGCGGATGGTTCCCCAAGTAACACTTAAAACCAACTGACGGCCAAATCAGAGGTTAAACCGATAGTTTGGTACTATTACTACACATGACGCAATTTCAGTGTCCAACACATGTACAAGGCACTTGCGAAGTCCTAGTAATAGTATCCAAACCCAACACATTAGTTGACCCCCACCAAATCAAATAGTCCACAACTATCATAGTACACGGACGCCAATAATCAATCAAGGTTTAGCCATCATGCCAATATAATATTAATGCAATCATTGCAATAAACCAAGTTTACCCGTTGTAACCATGTTGTTACAACCAACTTAGACTGAAAGTTCAAGATCCACTCACCGACAATCATAGTCGTCCACTCAGTAGTCTAATGTCACTGAGTCTTCTCCACATCTGAGAATACAATAACACAACACAAGTTAGTCATTTGGCACTTGCCTCAATATTGATATAATATCATAAAATTGTAATTACATCAAACAATTTATCCTTAACTTGTATTAATTCAACGTTCATCATTTCAAGATTATGAATAATCTTATTAACATCAAAATTCCGTAATCATTAAGATCACATCATCATGTTAAGCTACTTTAATTATCATAAATCAACTTTACGACTATTATGTTCACATTATCACCTTCATCCATCTTAATCATTATTAACCAATATAATAAAACCATTAACAAGATTAATAACCTTCAACATCAATTATTCATCAAAACATCCATATTTGATCTTAAGAATACTTAACCAACTAATTTCACACCCTCCTCTTAAATTATCAATTAAGTGTTCTAATTAGTAATTCATACTACTTTCTTCATATAACCCATCAAGCTCATCATGATTATCATAATTCTCATGAACACTTAATCAATTTCACAACTCTTAGCATAATCAATGTAAATCATCATCTTTAATCAACACTTATAAATCATACATCATTATTCTAAGCATAGAAGCTCCAATTTTTGAATTATCAACTAAACACATGAACTCTATTAATGATCATCTATCATTTTCTTCATTTCAAGGTTAGGCTTAGATTTTAATCATCATTTAAACATCAACTAACAATTTTATCATCATTCCAAGCTTCTATTTCATGAACATCCTACCAATTAAGCAACTACTCAAAACCCCCAATTTCTAGGGTTATTTCAAACACGAAATTAACACATATAACATGATTAAGATGATGCTAGAATGATTATTACATGTTATTGAAGCTTAACTAACATCAATTTACACTTTTGAAACCCTAAATTCGGATTTTGCTCAAGAACACTAAAACCCTCAATTTCTAGGGTTCATAATTCAAAGATTAAGAACTTACAAGTTGAAAAGAAGGATTAGAAGATGATAATCTCCATGCTAGAAGCTTGAATTCGAGTTTGTGTTCTTCAATTTGATGAAAAAGGGTTAAAGGATATAGTGTTTATGTGTGTGTTTATCATTAGAAAGAAATGAAAATGGGAAAGGATGGAGTCGGTCCAACCATTAAAACCCGACCTATCCTACTTAATTTACAGTATAGATTATACCCCTCTTTGACCTATTGTCTGGAACCTCACTTTCAGATGCGAGAAAGTTATTTTATTTTACCATCACCTAGATTTATTTAAAACAAATAATATCTCACTAGCCACAATATTTCCTGAGACCTATTAATCTATTAATTTCACAATCGAACACAAATAACAATTTTAAATTGCATTTAAAATTTACAGAAAATACCTATTACTCATAGGCCCAATTTGAGGATGTTACACATTGATTCTTATTAACAATTTTATAAATATTTTGACATCATACACATACGAACAATCACATATTATTGTAGTTTTCACAATTCTCAAATTTTAGTGGTTTGAAGCTCATATAATAATAATTATTATTTTTATAAGTGACTTCTAGGATGAATAAAAAAATGTTTTTTTAGAATATATAGAACTAGTACAGAAAAGTACACAAAAATAAGAGAAAGTGATTGAAAAAAGTACAGAAAAAATACAGTAATTATTGTGTTTAAAATAAAAAATAAAAAAAGTGGTATGTTTAGTACATCCCATATAGAAAATTAGAAATGAAGTTGACGATGATGATAATGATGATGATGATTTGGCAATAAGCTGGTGAAGAGCTGGTGATGGAAAACGGAGATTGGATAAAGATTGGAGATTGGTCACTTGATGGTGGCGCCAGAAGGGATCAATAAACCCATGGGCTTCACTTGCAGGCCCCCACCACCCCCTAACATTTTTTAATTAATTAATTGTCTTAATATTTATTATTATTATTTTATCATCATCATCATTATTAATTATTATTATTTATTATTACTATTTTATCATTATTATAACGTTCATAATTTCAGTTCACAAATTGATTGACACTTTTTTTTTTTTTAAGGCAGTTGTGAAATCACTGACATGAGAACCGCTCCATAGTTCGAAATATCGGCAACGCTCTAAAGGGGTTACTCCCCCTCCCCCAGGTATGCCATGGGCGAGATTCGAACTCATCACCTCCAGGAAGAAACCACATTAGTGGAAAACTCCCTGACCACTGGGCTAAGACCCCAATGGAATTTAAGATGTCCTTGCCTAGGATTGAACCCAGGACCTAGTGGATGGAGACCACTTTGCTCAACCACTTAAGCTGGCTTTCAAGGACTGCTTGACACTTCTTGATTTCATATTTTTATACCTCACACCTGGTTTTTTTATAGAGTCCTTGTAAAATTTGGAAGTGGCATTTTGAGTCCTATCAAGTCTATTAATGGTCTTCTCACCCCTTCAATCTTATTGATTTTCGTTCATCTAGGAATTATCGTTTTACCTTATAACGGTATCCCATGCATCCCATCATATCATCATATCATATATATTTATAAATAAAACAAATCTTTTTGATCTCCCACAATATCACATGGCTAGGTTATTAAAAATCTTGTACCATCACTAGGCATCTTGATTTTTATTTGATAATGATAAATGTTGTTATTAGTCGTTATAATAATAATAATTATAACTATTGATAATAATAATAATTATTATAAAAATGTTATAAAAATGTTGGATAATAATAATAATTATAACTATTGATAACTATTATAATAATAATATACTCCTTCAATTCAATAGGATACACATTTCACTTGGAAACCTAAAAGCAAAGATGCATAAAAAGAGATGGATTTGAAAATAGTGTAACATATTACGTAAAATATTTATATGCTGTCATTACACCATAGACATTTCTATATAAGCTAGTTGCAATTATAGAATTCGGTGTTTCCATATTAGCTATTTTCAGCCAGGCAATGCCATGTTCTTGATTAACCATCTAGATTAGCCTAACCGGTGGCGATTGGCCTCGTCTCGTAGCAACTTTTTCCTTTTCTATGTGCTACCTTTATATTTCGAAACTCTATCCTCTATCAATCCAAAAATGTAGATTCTTGTGTGTTTTTTATTCGGTGTATTGTGTTTACTATTCTTATTTTATGTGATTGTAACTTGAATATTGTATGATCCTGTAACTTGAATATTGTATCGGTTTCTTTATTATATAAAATTTGTGTAAAATACTAAGGGGCTGTTTACTAATTTTCCTGTTAAGTGCTGTTTATATGTGATGTCTGTCTGGATAAATATGTCTGTTTATAACAAGTGCTGTTTATGTAAATGTAATTTTTGTTTTGACTAAAATGATGAACTTAAATGATATAAAGTTTGAATAAAAAATGACGTGTTCAAATTCTATTGGAGAAAAAATGTTGAAAAAAATGTATATTTATCATTAAGAGCCTCTTTCTGGTAAGGGCTTCGTTTTTTCTCCTATTTCAGAAACAGACATTCCTTTCAGATTAAGTGAAAAAGAAACAGCAATTTATCTGTCTGGATTAAGAAGTGTCTGGAAACAGACCATTAAGTGGAAAGTAAACAGGCCCTAAATAGTATTAAGTTAACTATGAGTATGTGACTAGGCTACCTCGTCAAATATAACTTATTATTCCAAGTGAGGTTCAATCTAAAAATAAAGAGTGGTGATTTGTGTACCACTAAAAATTAATCATACATAACTAAGCATGTATTATACTATTGTAATGTAAAACGCCTTGAACAATAGCTATTAGTGTATGATTAATATTTGATGGTGTAGAAATAGGTAATCACCACCCGAAAATCAATTGAAAGCAGTATTAAATATTTGTGTATATTTAAGTTTTTGCTAAATTACATCTTTCTAAAAATAACATTTTTACCTTTTTCCTCCAAGTAGGTCTTTTAGTACATCACATGTCTGATTACTCAGTATCAATCAAATTTTGTGTAATGTCCATTCGGTGCTGATTTAATTAAATTATTAAATTATGCTTTCTAAAAAAACAATTGATATGGAATATAATGTTGAAACTGTGATTGCAAAATTAAGAAAATATAAAAATAACAATTTGTAATTAATGTTAATAGGCAAAGAAAAACATTACTTCCATAAGTTTCTAAACAACCAAACCCATATACTTTGTGGAAAAATATACCATATATCAAAAGATGAATAAAAACTAAATGTAAAATCATAATGTAAAGTAGAAGAAGGGCAGCCTATTTTAGGGCCTGCTTAATATGGCTAGAATTTGGGCTTGCCCTAGTATAGACATGACCCCACAACAATAACTAATTAACTAGTTCTAGACCTACAATAAGTTCCAACTTTGCCTCATTTGTAATTTTTACAAAATATGCACCTTTTTCACTTATAATGGACAATTGATGTAAGTGGACCATTTATATGTTAACAGTAAAGTTGTGTTGCCATTAAAGTATTTAAGTGTTGCTTATGGGTAGAATGTATAGAATATAACTTGTTCATTTTAGGCAATAAGCTCTTTCACAAGACCCATTGACATAATATATTTCAAAACTTCATGGTGTTACATATAAGTATACTAATGTAGCTATCCAACTGTTTTCAACAACACAAAACAACCCGATTTCTAACAATATTTTGACACGAAGCTTATACGAAATAACTAGTCAAGTTACTCCATTTCAAAAATAAATATATCCCAGAAGAGTAGCACATTTTTATTCCTAAGGTATATGAATCTCATTTCAAACCATGTGAAAAGAGGGTGTTGCCGAAACTATATTACAATCAAATGTAAGTTTACAATGACGCGGCTTTGTAAAAGGTGGGAGTTATCAAAACAGAGATCAAAACGTCATACTTCTATTGAAGGCGATAGGACAGGTCTCGGAGTTGTTGAGGATCAACCTCTGACGGTGAACGAGTAAGAGCACATTGTGCTGTTGTGGTTTTGGGGAATGCTATCACATCCCTTATTGAGCTGCTACCACTCAGTAGCATCACCAGTCGATCCAACCCAAAAGCAATCCCTCCTGGAAAACAGTTGCAGTTTAATCAATTCATAATTCCTCGCACAAAAGGAAAAGAAATAACAATAACAAAACAATCAACAAAAATAAAAAATGATAGTAGCATGTTTAGGATGTGATGCTATCATGCTACAATATGACCCTCAATGTCAACCACGTTCAGTGTCAGATATGAATCTGACAAATAATTCTGTGGCGGAACTGAACTATTCTTTGATCAACTATTGAATGGTGAAATTTTGTCATGATTATCACTATATCTTCTCAAGGACTTCACAAACTTCAGATTAATTCTCCGCGTTAGATATGAATTCGTTTTGTCCTTAAAGAGTCAAAGTGATGGGAAATTTCTTACCATGTGGAGGAGCACCCATGTCAAGAGCCTCTAGAAGATATCCAAACTTTGCTTCTGCCTGCAAATATATATAGCAACTAGTAATAAGAAGCTGTCCAAATGGAGCCTTTCAATGATCAATATTTTACTTATATGAGGTTCAACACTTCAACAGTTCAACCAATGACCCATTATTAGTATCTCCTCACCTGCTCAAGGGAAATGCCAACAATCTCTAAAACTTTTTGTTGGACATCCCGGCGGTAAATTCTCAAACTTCCTCCACCAATCTAGAAGCAGAAATCAAACCAAGTCAAAACATAACTTTCCAAATATAAAATGTCAACAATTGATCATGTGAGTCTCACACATATGTAATATGTAGCTACAAAAAAGGAATTATGACAATAACATCGAAAAATACCTCAACACCATTGTAGACCATGTCATAAGCCAACGCCCGAGCAGAAGCAAGATCATTCATGTCTTCAGGGTTCGGGGCGGTAAATGGGTGATGAAGTGCCTGCAAAGGTTACATATTTATGTTTCATAAGTTTTTTTACTGATTAATTTTGTTATTATTACCATATATAATATATAAATACTAGTTAAGCATTACAGCACAAACCTCAAGCCTCTGCTCAATATCATTCCATTCAAACATCGGGAAATCCGTAACCCACAAGATAGAATGCTTAGACTACGCATCACACAAAATAGCATTTTAGCATAATATGAATCACACATACGTATGAAGATAAGTGGGTCAAGTATTGCATTAAGAACTTACATAGTCAACCAAGCCTAACATATTGGCTACGTACATCCTGAGACGGTCTAAGGTTTTGTTAACTGATGCATTCGGACCCACTGCAAACAAGATAAGATCACCAGGTTCTGCCTCACATCTTTTCAGAAACAATTCTTTTTTTGTAGGATCCAAGCTTGATGTTAGTGCAGGAACCCCTTCGAGTTGACCTACAAGGAAAATATGTTGACTGTTAAGAAATATATATATATATATATATATATATATATATATATATATATACACACACACACACACATCAATCCAATATCAAATGTAGATAATAATCATTTTTTATACGTTGAGAAAAATGACTCCTCCAATGTATTTAACAATAATTCTTTTTAAAAAGTGATTCAATAACTTGAACGTATATAATGTTTCTGAGAGTTAACCAACAGCTATATACACTGTACATTAAAGAATATCAATAATCTTACTACATTATTCATATGTAATACACTGTAACAGCAGCAATACAGTTTTTATAATAATTTTTAAAATATTAATATATACTTATAAAAGTTAAATATAGCGCAATGAAAATCTCTGACGTCAACCAACCCACCCATTTTGACCTGCAGTAGAAATATTATTTCACCCATTACCCAACCCACATTCGCTAGAACAAAGAGCATATAAACGTAAATACTATACCATCTTCCATGATCTTCAAAAATGGCAAACCCTTGGCCCCAGATTTGATTGCTTCACTGACAATTTCACCTTTCTTCAGAGCAGTGTTGGAAAAAGCTTTGGCTCCTGAAGGCACACGTAACACTTTGACGATTCCACCACCACTTACGGCATCCGTGAAAACTTTAAAAGAAGAATCTAAGAAAATATCAGATACCTGCAATTGCAATATTAGTGAGAGGAGTGGTTACATGATTTTTCCCATACATTAATGATTATAAAAGGTTTGCACTGTGAACACAAATATTTACATCTTTGAGTTCAAGATCAAAGCGGGTATCTGGCCTGTCTGAACCATAACGACTCATTGCTTCGGCATAGGTAAGCCTTGGGAAAGGATCTGGTAGCTCGACACCTTTAATATCTAGAAAAACCTGAAACATGCCAACAGTTCATGCCTTGAAATCATAATTATAATCAGGTCTTCGTAGGGTTAAATAAAGTGTTTAGAATCAAAGAAGGATCCAATCAAAGAAGAATCCAGCCTAGTTTTGTGGAAAGATTGAAAACAAAGAGAAAAAGTTCAGATTCAAAACCATCTTCTTCCATTGCATATAAAGTGTTTCTAACCTTTCTTAGGGGTGTGCAAAACACGGTTCGAACCGTGAAAACCGGCAAACCGTACCGAAACCGTACCGTCCCGTACCGAACCGCTTCTCTACGGTACGGTTCTCGGTTCTAATATTTGTAGTTTCACGATTCGCGGTTCGGTTCGGTTTGGGCCGGTTCTACACTTAGGGGTGTGCAAAACAAGGTTCGAACCGTGAGAACCGGCAAACCGTACCGGAACCGTACCGAACCGCTTCTCTACGGTACGGTTCTCGGTTCTAATATTTGTAGTTTTACGGTTCGCGGTTCGGTTCGGTTCGGGCCGGTTCGGTCTGGTTCTAGCACTTTACACAGGCCTAACCTTTCTAATCAAATCTTCATTGAGGCTTAACATGTCCTCAAGCGGAGTGAAAGCCAATTCCATATCCAATTGAGTGAATTCAGGTTGTCTATCAGCTCTTAGATCTTCATCCCTAAAACATCTGCAAAAAACCAATCCTGAATTAGTTGAACAGTCACATATGAGTAAAGTATAGGCACTGTCGACATACTAAACCAAAATTATCTAAAAAATGTATATAAAAGGGGACCTTGCTATTTGATAGTATTTGTCAAAACCAGACACCATAAGCATTTGCTTGAATAGCTGTGGACTTTGGGGCAAAGCATAGAATGTTCCTGGCTTCATAAAGTGAACTAGTGTGAAATAAAATACAAATGCCATAGCATTCTGAATAAATCCAGACATCATTAAGATATATAAACAATAGAACTAAGAAACCAAATCGCGCTTTTAGAGGCCAAGTTAGTGATTTGTCAAAGAGAAGTAGAGTGTTTGACATTTCAACTTTGACTAAACCTCTAAAGCAACGGCCAAGCAAACAAACCAATCCTACACCTAGGATTTTATAGCTTAACCTTTACAATGCACGTATAAGTGTAGCTCTACGATAAGGAGTGAGTGTAATATGTTACGATCCCACATTGGCTAAATGTAAGTTTGGTTGGTGGCTTGGACCCAGAAAGAGGGTACCAACCGTGACCAACGAGGACATTGGCTCTTCAAAACGTGGGGTATTGTTACGATCCCACATTGGCCAAATGTAAATTTGGTTGGTGGCTTGGACCCGAAAAGAAGGTGCCAACCGTGACCAATGAGGCCTCGGAGTGGTGACTTGGCCCGAAAAGAGGGTGCCAACCGTGACCAACATAGCCGTGACCAACGAGGACGTTGGCTCTTCGAAGCGTGGGTTATTGTTACGATCCCACATCGGCCAAGTATGGGAATGGTTGGTGGCTTAAAAGTCAAGGTGTCCCCTCCTTTAAGCTAGCTTTTGGGAGTGAGTTCTACACTTGGGCTTATGTCTTTATATGGGCCTAGTATGGGAAAGGTTCGTATAATAATATTAAACTAGAATGCAAATGTGTAATTTTATGGTATTTTGTAATATGTAATGTTATAACACTTTTGTCTAAATTGACTTCTTATAGTTTCACAACTACGGAGAAAAAAAAAATCTATGATCTTTAAGTTTTTATATAACATTTTGAACAATAATTGAAGGTTTAAAAAAAGTTAGGAGCAAAAAAAAAAGAAAAGAAAGCAACTAGGCATACGTATAGCATAACTGATAATCAAACAGCTAGAGAGACTGATTTTGCATGCTATTCAAGAAATCATCTTTCTCATGTTCCTAATTACTAAGAAAAAGGAAAATATTAAGTATAGCTTTTGATGTATGTCTGTGATTATGTTTGAAGTTATTCTAGAAATACGTATGAATGAATCTTTACAACTTCCAACTCAACAAACTCATTACTCACAAGGCCGTTGATGGAGGGATTGGTTCTTCATACACTCATAGTTCAACCTAAAATACATGTTGATGTTATGTACATGCACTTTTAGATATGAATGAAAATATAAGATAACCAGACTTTAGATCAGGTCACCTCATATGCAAAACTAGCTAACAGAAGAGTATAAAGAATGTTGAAAGAAATGTAATACCTGAACTCTTGACGGAACCAAATAATCCCGAGCACCTTCGGGAGTTGACCTAGAGAGTATTGGAGTCTCAATCTACCTTACACCCGTGAAAAATTCAGGATCAAAACAAAGCGGGGATAATCATATATTCAAGAAACCAAATGTTTCATATTTGAATATTTCAGACCTTAAGTTTTAAGAAAGTACCTCCACAAAATCATGCACATCTTCTAAATACCTTCGAATCAGCTTCACAACTTGATGTCGTAACATTATGTTGGAACTCATTTGTGGTCGACGTAAATCAAGGCAACGGTATCTACAAATTTGATCTTAATACCTTTAACAAAAGATAATCCCAAAAACTATAATCCATCTTTCAAGTAAACTCTTCATAAAATGATAGTGCTAATGTCAATAAGTGGCAGTTTCGGCCCATTTGCTTGTGAATAGGGCGATTCAAGTTATGTTCCTAACGATTCAATAGTATATTATATACTTTGTTTAAAAAAAGAAAGAAAGGGGAATCAAAAAAAAAAAAATGGAATAAAAAAATAACACCTTAAGATAACAACAAAATGGGTCGAACAAATCAAAAGTCCCCTAAGCGTATTTATAGTGCATAAACCTCCTTAAAAATAATATTATATCATTATTGAAAAATATAGGTTTCATAAGCATATGTGAAACATTAAAAATGTTGGACATAAGTGTTTTGGTCAACCAAATCCAAGTATCCAACCTAACCCAAGCATTACGAAGAAAGAAACTACCCATTTTGACTCCCTACACAACCCACCTATTTTGCCACCACTAGTAATGAAAATAACAGCAGATGGTGTGTGAATGTAATGCGGGACTAGCAAAATAGTCATGTGATTTACAGAAACCTATGCTTTCTACCTCAAGCGAATTTCCTCTTTGATAGAATCTTTAGCATCATCTGAACTGGTAACCAAGAATGGTAACTTAGCCCTCACTGAATTCAACACTTGAACTTGCTCTGCAGTGACCTGAAGTAGATTATAGATTATAGATTATAGATTACAACATGGAGATATACATATATTGGTTTTGAGACCCTAAATCACAAATGAGCCTACCTCTATCATGCCAGTCTTCATGTTTTTATTAATTGAATCACTTGGACGTAGCCGAACAACACCTTCTATAGAAACCACATACTCAAGTCTCAAGTCATTCACCACAGAATGAGCATCAGGGTATTCATTAGGAAGTGTCGTAACCTGATTTAACCAATCCAACAACATCAACAAGTTAATGGTAATGCAAATATGAAAATAGTATCACATCATAACTACATATGAGAGATATGTAGAGCAAATGACTTATTTATAAAACCAAGCTTCAATCTTTTTACAGACCAATGCAACTAACATGATTTTTAACCAGTTAATACGCAACCATGCTACAACTGAAAAATGCGAAATTTTTTATCACCAAAAATGCAACCAAGATTTTACTTTGTCAACTTACAAAAGCTATCAAGTTTACACCTCTTTTGCATAAATTGGTAAAAAGGTTGAAACTTGCATATATAAATCACTTGCCCAACGATACAAACATATGTACACCAAAATCATTACATACAAAACTATAATCTAGAAAATTTACCAAATAACCAATACAAACAGACCTGAACAAGTCCAGAATGATCTCGAAGACTAATAAAAGTGAGCCCACCATGACCCCTATGAAGTGCAACCCACCCACAAAGTCTAACCCGTTTACCCACATCATTCTCACACAATTCACCACATAACCCATTTCTATTGACCCATTCAAGATTAGTGGTTTCATGAATGGATCCGGGTACGGAATCTCGTCGTTGTTCTTTGGCAGTTGTGGGTTGATTACTGACAACAGGTTCTATTGTTGAAGCAGAAACCGAAGAAAATAGTTTTGTTAAACGGGGTTTAGGGAATATGTGACTAAGGGGAAAGAGAGTCCGGGTTTGGGTTGAAAGGTATCTGGATCGGATTGCTATGTCGGGTAAGACCCGCAGAATAACGGACATGACTTTGGGTTTTGCAGAGGGATAGGGGGAAAGGGCCGCTTATCTATTGTGAAGACGAAAGAGGGTTTTATATAGGTTGTAAATAAATAAGTAACTGATTTTAATTTAAATGGTCCCTCCAGATTGACAGTTAGGCAATAGAGGCCCAAAGTTTTGTTAGGGTTTTCGAAATTGGTTAGACTAGCTAGCAATTCGTCAGGGGTTGACCATGTTGATATAATTTTGCATAATGCCAACATGTCAACTCTTTGACCCGTTTAGTTAATTAAATCGAAAAGTTCAACCCTAGTCCAAACGTATTTACTAGGAGGGTTAGCACGTCAATTATTACCTTAAAAAGTAGATTAATCGAAAATGGTTTAGGCGTTAGACCGAGACCTAGACTTAATTATACTTCTTTAGTTTAGTGTGTATCATATTTTGAATTGACACATCTATTTTGGAAGTAAGTTATGAAATGGAAAATGATTTGTGAGACTAATTACGGCGTACATTACTTCTAAAGAGTAAACTCAAACAACAATCAATCAATAATAAAGTAGCGAATTAGCATTAATACAAATAAATAACACTAGCGATTTATGTGGAAACCCCAACTTAAAGGATGGAAAATTAAGGGTAACAATCATAAACAATCCACTCTATTAATAAAGAATACATAACCTTTAATAGTATATATGTCACTTGGAGTATAAAAGAGAATTAAATAATTCTCAAGAACACTCCTAGACAAACTAGGGATTAAAATATGGACTCGAGAAACATGTGTATGCATGTACGTTGATTAAATGTATAGCTAATAGGCTCTATATATGTAGTAATGTAGATATATAAGTAATTCTAGAATGGGTTAATAGAAAAGTATGTTAGTGTACTTTGTGAAAATGTTCAACTAAGTTACTGAACTATTAATTTGTTCGATTGAATTACTAAGCTTAAAAAATCATAATATGTAGGTTATTAAACTTATGAATATTAACACTAAGATCACTTTACTTAACTTATGAATTTAATTAGGTTACTTAACTTATAAATATTACAACTTAAAAAAACTTAATTTAGATATTAAAATAGTTTAGTAATTCAATTGAACAATTTAATAGTCTGGTAACCTACTTGAACATTTTAGCAAATTACAATAACATATTTATGTATTAACCCTTCTGAAATAACTAGAATATACTTTCTTGAAATTTGATAGTTATCTTACAGTTAAAATAGAATATTTTTCAATTATAGTTATCTTAACAATAATTTATATATGATGTTGATGATTTAGAATAGCTGAAAGTTATGTTTTCGGGAAAGTTTCCTTATTATTATCAACATATATAGTTGAAACTTAGGCTATGGACGAGTGAACTGTCACACCCCGCCAAACGGTAATTACAATTACGTAGAGTGATTTGCGGAAGCTTAGTGACGTGGCGGGGGTGCGAGCAGTAATAACAACCAACAATTACATACATACTCAGAGCATATGATTATCGCAGAACGAAATAGATTAAGATGCCATTAGTTAAAGTTTTACAAATGATTACCACTTGAGAAGTGATAACAGTAATAGTAGTAGTTGAAATCAATATTTCATAAAATACATAATATCAAAAGTAGATTTCATAGGTATGACTGCAATAATTGCAGTTATACAGAGGAAATCCAAGTGTCCCAAAAGTAGTGGCATCCTAACAAGTCCAGGGTAGTCCGTCCTGATAATGCATGCAGATCTTACTTACGCTGCTAATTCCCTGAAAAACATAGAGTAAAACGTCAACAAAATTGTTGAGTGAATTCACAAGTTTGTTTGTTATGTAGGAAACACAGGTTAATCATTTAAGAATAACATTTCCAAATAAGTGTTGTTTGTCAAGTAGGAAACACAAGTTATTAACAAATAACATTTCCCAAATCAGTTGTAGTTGTAGTAGGAAACACAAGTTATTAACAAATAACATTTCCCAATTCAGTTATCAGTAGGAAACACAAGTTAACCTAAATAAAGATTAACATTTCCAAATCAGTGTACGTAGGAAATCCTTTCCTAATCATTAGTTTAGTGGGAATATTTAGACGGTGATCCCTTGAAAGGTGAGCTAAACCTGTCAAGTAAGGTAACCCGATCTAACCCTATAACCAAACCACAACCCTAATCTGTTGTTGTTTGCCATGCTGGACAATTAAGTATACGCTCCCAAATCCGTAGGAGGGTCGTCACGGCGATAGTACTATCCGTATACTCAGTGGCTAGAGTCACCTAGCTAATGGTTATAGTCTGTAGCCATAAGGTCTTTTATGCACTACATCGTTCAGCCTAGATCTGTACCAAGATTCGTTGCCTAAATTCCCAAAATAGTTATGAAAAACATTTCATAAAACATAGTTCAAATAGTTGTGTGAAATACCCTTTCACAAATAGTTCAAGTATGAAGTACCCCTTCATAAACAGTTTAAGCAAATACGTACAGTATTTAATCAGTCACAACATGAAATCTCATTTCATCAATAGTTTAAGTAAATACATCAAGTATTCAAACAGTTGTCGCATGCAAATATACATACGATTTCTATGTTTTCCACCCCGAGGTTTTAAAACATTAAAACATGGAAAAGGGGTTTGTGAACTCACGGTGAGTGCTCGGATGTGAATGCTAGCGAGATAAGATAGCGTAGTCCAAACGTAGTCAACCTATACACAATATTGTATTAACCATAAGTACATAGTTTACTTACGTTAACAGTTCGTTTGTTTGAAGAAATTATAAATTTCTGAAGAATATAAGTCGTTGTATTCGTTGATGACATTGTGTAGAAATCTTGTTATTATTTTTCTCATCGCATACTTAGTTAAGTATATAAACTAATACGTAATTGTTTATTTAATAAAAGGTCGTTTTGTTTCATTCGTATATATATATTTGTGAATATATATTCTTAAGTGTCGTATGCATATATGTCATATACCGTTAGTTCGTACGAATTAAATAAGTCCAATGTCCGTAATCATAGTTTGTCTCGTTTTATAATGTCATTCAACAATTTATTGTGTCTCGTATATGTCTTGTACAATTGTAGTCGTTAACGGAATTGTTTTGTGTTTTAAATTAAAAGTCAAGTTGTTGACCAGACACGGGAATCCGCCGGATTTAAGTCAAAAATCGGAATACGCCGGATTCGAGTGAATCCGCCGTATTCAATCAAGTTCGGGGGAATCCGCCGGATTAAATCGAATACGCCGGATTCGTGTGTGTTCATCAAATAGTTCGTGTGAAGCTTTGGAATACACCGGATTCATTTGAATCCGCCGTATTCACCCGTGTCTTTTACTCATTCATCGTTTTAGCCGAAGATTTGTGTGCGGGTCGGACACGGGAATCCGCCGGATTCGTTTGGTTTTTACTTATGAATACGCCGGATTCAAAGGAATCCGCCGTATTCATCATGATCGCAGAGTCTGTTCGTAGCAGAGCAACACATATGCTCGATCATTTGGTTCTAAATCTTTTATACATCAATACCAAATGTTCATATAAGTGTTATGTGTCGTTTTCACAAGCTATTACGTTATTCTAACAAGTTTTAGTATAACGATTTTTGTTTTAAAGTTTTGGGTTTTAAAATCATTTCAAGAATCAATCATCAATCTTTCATATTTGTTGTTTATATACATAGATTGTGATGTTTAAACATGTTATATAGCGATTTTAAAGCTAGAAATCGAAGAAATCAAAATTTCCTTACAAAGATTTGAAGGTGGTGATGATGACCGTGAATGATGATGATGAAGAAATGATCTGGTTTTTGCCCCACTTCTACTAACTGCTGCTGTTGCTACTCCCTGATCTTGTTAATAATTTAGAGAGAAAGAAAATGAGGATTTTGGATGTGTTGTGTGTGTGTTCTGCCGAAGATCACAGAAATATGGGAGGGAGTATGGTTTTAAAACCATCTGTCTCTGCATTATTGTAGGTTGGTGGGATTTTTGTCCCACCGATCTCGAGTACGGGTATAATTATAGCAATATAAAATTTAACATTTTATATTTTTATTTTGTAGATGCTCTCCTGGTTCGTAATATATTTTCAGAATAATGAGGTTTTCATTATTTTTGGTAGTTGTACATTTTGTACATTTTACTGCGCGCAGTTAATTGAGCGCCAATTTTCAGTAAATTTAGGATTTCATATTTTGAAGTAATGTTCTAACTTCTTCCAAATGAACGAGAAAATTTGCATTTTTATGATTTGACGTCGTATGCGCGTTTTAGAATTGTTTCTGTTCGTGTTATAATACGTTTTATGTTAAGCGTATATTTGAACCACTTTATCTATATGTTATAGATATATAAATACTCGTAATTAATAATCGAATTATTAATTATATATTTTGTCACCAACTTTCGTTATTTATTTTGTCGCATTTATTCGGACGCGTATTCGGTAACTTTTCAGCTAAAAATCGCGTAATTTTATAAATTACAATTTATGTAATACTTCATGTATTATTGTTTTGGGCTCGCTAGACTCACATCACATCAAAAGTTTATGTTAACACACAATTGTAGGGAATTAGCGTAAGAAATGCATGTAATTAAGTATAATTATATACCTAATTTGGAGGAGTGTCACATTCTCCCCCCGTTAGTGAAATCTCGTCCCGAGATTTAAGTCGAGCCGTGAGTCTCGGTCACGCTCTCAAATAGGTTAGGGTATTTCTTTCGTATTTCATCCTCTCGTTCCCAGGTAAACTCTGGGCCATGTTTCGAGTTCCAACGAACTTTAACCAGTTTGATTCGTTTGTGTCGAAGTTTCTGCGTTTTAGAATCCATTACTTCAACAGGTTCCTCCACAAAGTTAAGTTTTGAGTCAATGAAGACTTCGTCAGGAGGAATGATAAGTGTTTCATCAGAAAGACACTTTTTGAGGTTGCTAACGTGGAAAGTATCGTGTATGCTACTAAGCTCTTGTGGTAGTTTGAGCTTATAAGCGACAGGACCAACCCTAGCAAGGATTTCAAACGGTCCGATGTATCGTGGGTTCAGCTTTCCTCGTTTGCCAAATCGTGCTACTCCTTTCCAGGGAGATACTTTGAGTAGGACCTTGTCCCCTACTTGAAACTCAATAGGTTTACGGCGGTTATCAGCGTAACTCTTTTGTCGATCTCGTGCCGCTTTCAGTCGGCTCAATACTTGAGTTATTTTGTCAGTGGTTTCCTGGACAAGTTCGGGTCCAGATAGTTGTCTGTCGTCCAACTCTGCCCAACAGAGTGGTGATCGGCACTTGCGTCCATATAACGCCTCAAATGGTGCCATCTGTATACTCGTGTGATAACTATTGTTGTAAGAGAATTCAGCTAGAGGTAGGTGAGTATCCCAGTTACCTCCAAAGTCTATCACACATGCTCGCAACAAGTCTTCGAGCGTCTGTATAGTTCGCTCACTTTGGCCGTCAGTCTGCGGGTGATAGGCAGTACTCATATCAAGTCGAGTACCCATTGCCTGTTGTAATGTTTGCCAAAAGCGAGAAGTGAATCGTGCATCTCTATCAGAGATGATGGATAGTGGCACACCATGCCGAGAAACAATCTCTTTAATATAGATTTTAGCTAGTTTCTCCATTCCATCCGTTTCCTTAATAGCAAGAAAGTGGGCTGATTTCGTCAATCGATCGACAATCACCCATATGGCATTTGCTCCAGACGCCGTTCTAGGTAACTTCGTAATGAAGTCCATTGTTATTTGCTCCCATTTCCACTTGGGCAGTTCAGGTTGTTGCAAAAGTCCAGACGGCTTTTGGTATTCCACCTTTACCTTCGAGCAAGTTAAGCATTTGCTAACGTAGGTGGCAATGTCACGTTTCATTCCAGGCCACCAGTAAAAGCCTTTCAAGTCCTGGTACATCTTGTCCGCACCAGGATGTATCGAGTAGTTGGACTTGTGTGCCTCGTCCAAAATCAGCTTGCGTAACTCATCTACGCATGGTACCCAAATTCGGTTCATGAAGTACAACACTCCGTTGTCCTTTTTCTCGAGTTGTTTTTCCATCCCTTTCAAGGATTCATCCTTAAGGCGTTCAGAAGTGAAAGCAAGTTCTTGTGCTTCGCGAATTTGAGTAATGAGATTCGAGTGGATTGTCAATCCCAAGGCTCGAACTCTTCGAGGTTTGATTCGTTCCTTACGACTCAGGGCATCTGCTACTACGTTAGCTTTACCCGGGTGATACTTTATTTCACAGTCGTAATCGTTAAGTAATTCGACCCAACGTCGTTGTCGCATGTTAAGTTCTTTCTGATCGAATATATGTTGTAGGCTTTTATGATCGGTGAAGATCGTACACTTTGTACCGTATAGGTAGTGTCTCCAGATCTTTAGTGCAAAAACAACGGCTCCCAATTCCAAATCATGAGTCGTATAGTTTTTCTCATGCACTTTTAGTTGTCGTGATGCATAAGCAATGACCTTTTCATTTTGCATCAGTACGCAACCTAATCCCTGATGCGAAGCATCACAGTAAACAACAAAGTTGTCTACTCCTTCAGGTAGGGATAGTATGGGTGCGCTGCTCAGTTTCTGTTTCAATATTTGGAATGCCTTCTCTTGTTTCTCATTCCACTCAAATTTCTTGTCTTTTTGAGTTAATGTGGTAAGTGGCTGAGCTATCTTTGAAAAGTTTGCGATGAATCGCCTGTAATAGCCAGCTAGACCAAGAAATTGTCGTACTTCCGTTGGGGTTTTTGGTGCTTCCCAGTTGTTGATGGCCTCAATTTTGGATGGGTCTACATGAATTCCCTTGTCATTTATCACATGACCAAGGAATTGAACCTCTCGTATCCAAAATTCGCACTTAGAGAACTTTGCATAAAGCTTCTCTTTTTGTAGTAGTTCGAGGATAAGCTTTAAATGTTTTTCGTGATCCTCTTTCGATCGTGAGTATACCAAGATGTCGTCAATAAACACAATGACGAATTTATCTAAATAGGGTTTGCATACTCTGTTCATCAAATCCATGAATACTGCTGGTGCGTTGGTCAGCCCAAAAGGCATGACTAGGAACTCATAATGACCGTATCGAGTCCTAAACGCAGTTTTCGGTACATCTTCTTCTCGTACCCTGAGTTGGTGGTAACCAGATCGTAGGTCAATTTTTGAATAGTAACTTGACCCTTGCAGTTGATCAAACAGATCATCAATGCGTGGTAACGGGTATCGGTTCTTGATAGTTACCTTGTTCAGTTCCCGGTAATCGATGCACATCCGCATAGATCCATCCTTTTTCTTAACAAACAAAACCGGAGCTCCCCAAGGGGAAAAGCTCGGTCGGATGAATCCCAAGTCTAGAAGTTCTTGCAGTTGCGTAGACAGCTCTTGCATTTCCGAGGGAGCTAGACGATAAGGTGCTCGTGCGATAGGTGCGGCTCCTGGCACCAGGTCAATGTGAAACTCAATTTGTCGTGGGGGTGGCAATCCCGGCAACTCATCAGGAAATACTCCTGGATAGTCGCGTACAATGGGCACATCGTCTATACGTCGCTCCTCAGTTTTCTTTTCTACAATGTGTGCCAAAAATGCTTGGTACCCCTTTCGGAGATACTTACTGGCCTTCAAGCACGAAATCATTTTTGTGGTACTTTTTCGTTTCTCACCTTGAACCACAAGTGTTTCTCCTGTTGACAGTGGTAATCGTACCAGTTTATCATGACATATGATCTCAGCGCGGTTCTTAGATAACCAATCCATACCGACTACAACGTCAAAACTTCCCAACTTAACCGGTAGTAAGTCTATTTCGAAGAGATGACCTTCTAACTCCAAGGTACATCCCGGTACTATTTCTCCTGATTCGATTAACTCACCATCGGCTAATTCTATGGTATACTTGTTGTCTAACTTACGGGATTCAAGTTCTAATAGTGGTCTAAATTCAGTAGACACAAAACTTAAATCAGCACCCGAATCAATTAACACAGAGGCATAATGATTGTTTACAAGAAACGTACCAGTGACGGTGTTAGGGTCCTGGCGTGCCTCTTGTGCCCCGATCACGAATGCCCTTCCTTGAGCCGGTTGGTTGTTGATGTTGTTGGCTCGGTTATTGTTGTTACCGCGGTTGTTGTTGTTGAGCTTAGGGCATCGGTTACGGTAGTGTCCTTGCTCACCACATTCAAAACATCCCTGGTTTTGACGCTCAGTGTTTGCTCGTGGGGGAGGGTTAGTTTTGCATTCTCGGGTTCTATGTCCCCATGCCCTACAGTTTCCACAATACCCACACCCACCTTCTGTGGTGTTGGTTACACTTACCACATTTGGGTTTGTTACCCAGGTATGGTTTCGATTCGGTGGTAGTGGCAACATATGCTTTCGCATTTCCAGAAGATTTCTTGTTCTGCTGACCCTGACGATCAGTACCACTACCGTTCCACTTTCGCTTTGCACCACCAGAACTACTAACATTAGTACTGTTCGGTTCACCTTTTCCCGACACAGCTTTCTTAGTCAGATTTCCCATCCTGACTGCCTCCTCGGTCAAACTTTGTGCTAGAGTAACAGCACTCCTGAATGAGTCCGGTTTAGATGATGTTACCAGACTGCGGATTTGCGGTACCAGACCGTATATGTAGCGCTCGATACGCTTATACTCAGGTGTCACCATGTGTGGCACTAGACGTGCAAGTTCCTGAAACTTAGTGGTGTACCCAGTAATATCAGCACCAATCATGGTGATGTTCCACAACTCTGTTTCTATTTTCTGCATCTCACTGCGAGGGCAGAATTCCTCCAACATCAGATTCTTAAATGTTCCCCATGACATTGAATAAGCAGCTGGTCGACCAAGTGATTGGATCTGACTGTTCCACCAAGTGAGCGCTTTGTCAGCCAAAGTGCAAGCAGCATACTTCACCATACAGTCAGGTGAACAGTCACTAATATCCAATACCGACTCAGTTTTCTCTATCCAGTGAATCATACCAATTGCACCCTCGGTGCCACGAAAAGAAATCGGCTTACAAGCCTGAAATGTTTTGTTAGCTCCAGGTTCACGACTACGGCTTGCCTCGTATTCAGCAATACCTTCAGCTATTCTTCGTGCGATCATTTGTTCAGTGGTTTCGGTGGGTGGTGGTGGTGGAGGCGTAGTCGTTTTTTGACTTGTTCTAGTGACTCGTCGTTTGGGAGGCATGATTCAGCTCTGCGATGAATAAAATGCAGAGTGTTAATGTTGAGGTATTGAATGTGAATAGATCAAAGATTCACATTTGATAGAAATGAATGACATGAAAAGATGAATGAATAGAATTTTACAATACGTGCCATACAACTTTGAAACACCCACATGTATCTAGCATAATATAATCACGTTGGCCAGGCGTCATTATATAATGTCCAATACATATTTCTTTTCATTGTCGTTTAACACTGTAAATTTTAGAGGTTCTCAAGAATAATCAATCATCAAGCTGTAAAATGTTTCAGGGTTTACAAGAGTTGGTCACAAAGTGTCGATAAAGTATAGGTTTAATCACAAGTCGACAGTTGTAAGATGAAATAACATGGTTAATAATAAGCATAATGAACACGAGATGTAAACCAAGCATACATTATATATTAGAGATCAAAACGCTGTTACATGAGTTTAGTACAAAATGAGATGGGATTTCTAATATACCCATCTATGGTTAGCGTTATACAAAAGATGATGGGTTTCCTATACATATACCCATTTTACTAACAAAGTTTCATCCAACATACAGCTAGTCCATAACGAATACATACATATATTTCCCCAAAAGTAATAGTCTAATATGGTGTAGGCACAACCGCCATACACAGACCTAACGGAACCAGGGTAAATACATCCTAACCGCAACCATCACTGCTGCAGTCATCACACAAACACTAGCAACAATCTCTGACACCCTAGCACGCCTCTCTAAAGCTGCAACGCGTGCACGGGTGGATGCTAGACTCTGCCAGTCTGTCTGACGGTGAGTCTCCACAAAATCCATCCTCTGATGGAGCATAGCCATATCCATGTCAGTACGGGAGGCATCGCTCAGTAGCTCCATCACATCTCTGCTCCTGCTAGAGGATATCCTAAACATGGTGTGGACCACAGCCACAAGGGTAGGCATAGTGAGCTCCAGAGGCTCACCAGTGAGATATGCAGATGGTGGTGAGTGGGAGGACTCTCCAATCTCAAAGGTCGAGGGAATACCCTCTAGTGATCTCCACTCTCTCAATACTCGAGGCATCCAGTCCAGATGAGAAGGTCGGAGCCTCTTCTGTGGCGGCTCGACAACTGGAACCTCAGACTCAGTCACTGGCGCCTTATCGCGCGGCGCAAGTGGTCCCCTGGGAAAATCCCGAACACATATCCTAGCTGTCATCCGAGGTACAGGCATACGAGAGGTACTCGCAACCGGTGGTGTAGGGGTAGGAGTGACCACAGGTGCGGTCGGAGGTGGTACTAAGTAAGCATCACTAGTGTCATCAGACATAGCTCTCACATGAACTGATGACTCATCCCCTACTGTAATCGCGGGACCCTCAAAAGTAGCCTCGGTCGGCTCTTCATCCGAAGCGTAAACATGGTAATGTGATTGACTAGACATACTGTGACAAAAGAAATTGAGTGTGGCGTGTCAGTCGTATGTTAGTTGTATGCAAAGTATGTATGCATGAATGCACAAATGTTCTAGCCAAGGCTATAGTCTAGGTCTCTAAGGTTTTCAGTCACCTAAAGACATCTAGTTCGCTATAACCAATGGCTCTGATACCAAGTCTGTCACACCCCGCCAAACGGTAATTACAATTACGTAGAGTGATTTGCGGAAGCTTAGTGACGTGGCGGGGGTGCGAGCAGTAATAACAACCAACAATTACATACATACTCAGAGCATATGATTATCGCAGAACGAAATAGATTAAGATGCCATTAGTTAAAGTTTTACAAATGATTACCACTTGAGAAGTGATAACAGTAATAGTAGTAGTTGAAATCAATATTTCATAAAATACATAATATCAAAAGTAGATTTCATAGGTATGACTGCAATAATTGCAGTTATACAGAGGAAATCCAAGTGTCCCAAAAGTAGTGGCATCCTAACAAGTCCAGGGTAGTCCGTCCTGATAATGCATGCAGATCTTACTTACGCTGCTAATCCCTGAAAAACATAGAGTAAAACGTCAACAAAATTGTTGAGTGAATTCACAAGTTTGTTTGTTATGTAGGAAACACAGGTTAATCATTTAAGAATAACATTTCCAAATAAGTGTTGTTTGTCAAGTAGGAAACACAAGTTATTAACAAATAACATTTCCCAAATCAGTTGTAGTTGTAGTAGGAAACACAAGTTATTAACAAATAACATTTCCCAATTCAGTTATCAGTAGGAAACACAAGTTAACCTAAATAAAGATTAACATTTCCAAATCAGTGTACGTAGGAAGTCCTTTCCTAATCATTAGTTTAGTGGGAATATTTAGACGGTGATCCCTTGAAAGGTGAGCTAAACCTGTCAAGTAAGGTAACCCGATCTAACCCTATAACCAAACCACAACCCTAATCTGTTGTTGTTTGCCATGCTGGACAATTAAGTATACGCTCCCAAATCCGTAGGAGGGTCGTCACGGCGATAGTACTATCCGTATACTCAGTGGCTAGAGTCACCTAGCTAATGGTTATAGTCTGTAGCCATAAGGTCTTTTATGCACTACATCGTTCAGCCTAGATCTGTACCAAGATTCGTTGCCTAAATTCCCAAAATAGTTATGAAAAACATTTCATAAAACATAGTTCAAATAGTTGTGTGAAATACCCTTTCACAAATAGTTCAAGTATGAAGTACCCCTTCATAAACAGTTTAAGCAAATACGTACAGTATTTAATCAGTCACAACATGAAATCTCATTTCATCAATAGTTTAAGTAAATACATCAAGTATTCAAACAGTTGTCGCATGCAAATATACATACGATTTCTATGTTTTCCACCCCGAGGTTTTAAAACATTAAAACATGGAAAAGGGGTTTGTGAACTCACGGTGAGTGCTCGGATGTGAATGCTAGCGAGATAAGATAGCGTAGTCCAAACGTAGTCAACCTATACACAATATTGTATTAACCATAAGTACATAGTTTACTTACGTTAACAGTTCGTTTGTTTGAAGAAATTATAAATTTCTGAAGAATATAAGTCGTTGTATTCGTTGATGACATTGTGTAGAAATCTTGTTATTATTTTTCTCATCGCATACTTAGTTAAGTATATAAACTAATACGTAATTGTTTATTTAATAAAAGGTCGTTTTGTTTCATTCGTATATATATATTTGTGAATATATATTCTTAAGTGTCGTATGCATATATGTCATATACCGTTAGTTCGTACGAATTAAATAAGTCCAATGTCCGTAATCATAGTTTGTCTCGTTTTATAATGTCATTCAACAATTTATTGTGTCTCGTATATGTCTTGTACAATTGTAGTCGTTAACGGAATTGTTTTGTGTTTTAAATTAAAAGTCAAGTTGTTGACCAGACACGGGAATCCGCCGGATTTAAAAGAATCCGCCGGATTTAAGTCAAAAATCGGAATACGCCGGATTCGAGTGAATCCGCCGTATTCAATCAAGTTCGGGGGAATCCGCCGGATTAAATCGAATACGCCGGATTCGTGTGTGTTCATCAGATAGTTCGAGTGAAGCTTTGGAATACGCCGGATTCATTTGAATCCGCCGTATTCACCCGTGTCTTTTACTCGTTCATCGTTTTAGCCGAAGATTTGTGTGCGGGTCGGACACGGGAATCCGCCGGATTCCCTTGAATCCGCCGGATTCGTTTGGTTTTTACTTATGAATACGCCGGATTCAAAGGAATCCGCCGTATTCATCATGATCGCAGAGTCTGTTCGTAGCAGAGCAACACATATGCTCGATCATTTGGTTCTAAATCTTTTATACATCAATACCAAATGTTCATATAAGTGTTATGTGTCGTTTTCACAAGCTATTACGTTATTCTAACAAGTTTTAGTATAACGATTTTTGTTTTAAAGTTTTGGGTTTTAAAATCATTTCAAGAATCAATCATCAATCTTTCATATTTGTTGTTTATATACATAGATTGTGATGTTTAAACATGTTATATAGCAATTTTAAAGCTAGAAATCGAAGAAATCAAAATTTCCTTACAAAGATTTGAAGGTGGTGATGATGACCGTGAATGATGATGATGAAGAAATGATCTGGTTTTTGCCCCACTTCTACTAACTGCTGCTGTTGCTACTCCCTGATCTTGTTAATAATTTAGAGAGAAAGAAAATGAGGATTTTGGATGTGTTGTGTGTGTGTTCTGCCGAAGATCACAGAAATATGGGAGGGAGTATGGTTTTAAAACCATCTGTCTCTGCATTATTGTAGGTTGGTGGGATTTTTGTCCCACCGATCTCGAGTACGGGTATAATTATAGCAATATAAAATTTAACATTTTATATTTTTATTTTGTAGATGCTCTCCTGGTTCGTAATATATTTTCAGAATAATGAGGTTTTCATTATTTTTGGTAGTTGTACATTTTGTACATTTTACTGCGCGCAGTTAATTGAGCGCCAATTTTCAGTAAATTTAGGATTTCATATTTTGAAGTAATGTTCTAACTTCTTCCAAATGAACGAGAAAATTTGCATTTTTATGATTTGACGTCGTATGCGCGTTTTAGAATTGTTTCTGTTCGTGTTATAATACGTTTTATGTTAAACGTATATTTGAACCACTTTATCTATATGTTATAGATATATAAATACTCGTAATTAATAATCGAATTATTAATTATATATTTTGTCACCAACTTTCGTTATTTATTTTGTCGCATTTATTCGAACGCGTATTCGGTAACTTTTCAGCTAAAAATCGCGTAATTTTATAAATTACAATTTATGTAATACTTCATGTATTATTGTTTTGGGCTCGCTAGACTCACATCACATCAAAAGTTTATGTTAACACACAATTGTAGGGAATTAGCGTAAGAAATGCATGTAATTAAGTATAATTATATACTTAATTTGGAGGAGTGTCACATGAACCATTATGAAACTTTAGTTTCATTGCTTTTCAAAGCTCCTAATCGACGATTCCCCTTTCGAGTACTTCATTTTTATATCAGGTAATACTTATCTTAAAGATTAAAAGTTAGACAAAAAAAAAGTGACACGACATGTAGTTGATGATTAAGGATGGTAACGGGTTGGGTTTGGGTGGATTTTAGTGTATCTGTACCCATACCCGTTTAAAATATTCATACCCATACTCGGCCCAATACCCGCTTGGTACCCAATTAGTATTACCCATCGGGTTTTCGGGTATACCCGCGGATTTCGGGTATGTAACTTTGGCCGAACAAAAAAGTGTTTGGGGGTTGAAAATATAACACCCCTCGTTTCAATATAAACAATAATATAATAATTGCGACTCGGAAGCGTATATTTAAAACATACTATCAATATTACTCAAAATGTCAATAAACTTTTTCAAACTTATTACATGACATTTCAACAAACTCGGTGTTATATAATTCAAAACATTTCTATAGTTATCAAAATAACATCAGAGTAAAAGCCTGTCAAACATTCCATCCAGTCCCACAACCTCCTGCCCAATATGTCCCATCTATTTAACCTGCAGGAAGAACTGTGGTGGGGTTAGCATAAAGCTAAGTGAATGAAACTATAAGCAACAGTACAACCTAGCATAACAATCTGTTTACATCAAATCACAATAAACAGAAAATCAATCATTCACTCGACATCCAATCAATGTCAAGCTACACCAATCAAACATTATAAATCATCATGAGGACCGGTGGCTCCTGAGATACCCTAATACCGGTTTGGTACTCAGGGAACCCTTATCAATCATCTGTATTGGCCTATACAGAATTACCGGTAACCAGTTGTTAATCACACACGACCTAGATCTCCAAACCAACATTTCAAGTTTCAAGATCTCCTGTCGTCTACAATAACAACCAAGTCCAACTGTCAAGTCAAGTTGACCTCAGAATCTTACGTACTAGCTCAAACAGCCAAGTAAGCAACTAGTCAAACTATCATGGCAAGATATCTCAGCAATTACATTCTATCAAAATAATACTATAATTATTTGTTGTAAATCAAATCATTACAACTAAATCACACTGAGGTTACAGATCCACTCACCGACACCTCAGGCCTCCACTCAGTAGTCTAATATCACTGAGCCTTCTCCACATCTGAGAATCAATATCAAATATAAGTTAGTAATCATAATCATCGATACTAAACTTATATCAATCTTCAACATTTAGGAACTTAACACAATTAACATTTCAATTACTAGTTCCTAATTGTATATTAATGATTACAATAAATCATTATCATATAATTACATGTATCAAATATAAACCACATTACTATTAACAATCAAACATGAAATGTGATTACAGCCTACCAAGCCGCCGGATTCCCTAAATCCGACCGGATTCCCCAACTTTTACTGAATCCGCCGGATTCCCGCGAATCCGACCGGATTCCCTCATTTCTGCCGGAATCCGCCGGATTCCCGTGAATCCGCCGGATTCCTTCATCGTCCCAGCCCAGTTCGAACTGTTCAAACCCTAACTCGCGATATTTATAACAAAATCGCCCAAACTCAACTTCTAACAGTTTTTAACCACACATAACGTTACATAATCAATATGTAACACTTATAACATGTTTCTAACATCCAAATCTCTCAAATCATCAATTTACCCAATTTCAATCTAAATCAAATTCTTAAATACACAAGAATACTTACTGATTGAAGAGCATAATGATGATAATCTGATCATGATGAAGTTTTACGAGAATCACAACTTCCTGATTTGATTTCTAGTTTGATTTGGAGGTTTTCAGAGAGTTTCTATGAGTTTCAGAATAAAATGAATAACTTTCCTAAATAGGAAAGGATATATATAAGTCGGCTCATCCAACCGCCTTCAATATACGGGTATAATTTAATACCCCATCTCAATCTATTGTCTGGAACCCGAAAACCATTTGCGAGTCCAAACATTTTATTGCACCGTCAACTATATTAATTTACAACAATTAATAATTCACTTATCACATTGGAATATTCGACTCCTATTCCAATTATTTCAACTATTTCAAACAATATTATTTCCAAACACATTTAAATCAAGAAATAATATATAAACAACTAGGTCCATTTCGAGGATGTTACAGAAAATACAATGAAAATTCGAAACACGACAAAAAAACGAAACGAAAATACCATAAACTATAGTATATTCAAGATTTAAAATATTAAAGGCAACACTTTAAGTATTTAATTGATTAATTCAATGTTTCGAAACGTTAAAGATAAGAAACAATTTCATGTTTTCATTACATACAAAATTCAAATGTAATAATCATGAAATCCAATTTCAAAAGCATATGATATAAGGTTCGCCAGATGATATGTACATTATCATCTTATATATAAAAAAGATTATATATTATATAAGAACTTAAATTAAAACTAACAATTATGAGGGTATGGATACATGTACGGGTGGTTGGGTGGGTAATACCAAAACCCATCACTATACCCATACCCGCGAAATAAAAATATTTATACCCAAATCCGCATTCAAACCCGTTAACCCACATCAATACCCGCCTCAAATATTCCAGGTTCGATTTTCCTCATCGGTTTCTAGAGTTTTCGCCATCCCTATTGATGATTTGATAGTGTGTATCAAATTATTTGGAAAATAATCATTCACCATTTTAAATTTATAATCTTATAATCAAGAGGAACATTATAAATAAAACTTAAAAACATTATTATTATTATTATTATTATATTAAATAACAGAAATAGAACATAAATTATTTTAGGAAAACAAAAAAAAAAAAAAAAAACAAGAAATATAATAAATCTATTGAGATGAGATGAGAAGAATAAAGGGTAATAAATTAGTAATTTGATCAAGACATGTTTCAACGGATGATATTTTATGAAGATTTATATCGACAAAAAGCAAACCAAACCTTCCCCAAATCCAAACGGTGTTACTTGTATCCACGAATCATCAACCACATAATACATCCAACGCACACGGCGTACAACAGCACTCAACTAACTTAATTATCCTAACGTACGCCACATCCTCTGTTACGACATTGCTTCACTGCCACTTGCTTCCTTCTCTCTCTAAAACTCCAACACCTTTACAAAATACTAATCAAATTAAATTAAAATTCTTCTTATTTTCAAACCCTAGATACATATATGGCTTCAATTCAGATACTGAAATCCGGTTTATATCCCTTTACAGCTTCACAATCATATTCGAACGAACGCTTAATTTGTTACGATAACAGACGAGTTCTCAAATTCAGGTCAAAATTATCGATTAACAAACGGTTTATCGTTTCGTGTAAAGCTCAGGATACTGATGATAATGAAAGCAAAGGTATGTATGTATATGTTATGCTATATTGTTTTGCTGTTGACGTGGTGTGGAAATTAACTGAATAGTTCGATTAAGAGGTGTAGTGATTGTAATTAATTTTAGTTTAGTGTGTAATTGTGTTAGTTTTCTGTATTTTGTAATGAGTTTTTAGTGATTATATTTTAAGCACAGAACCTGAAAGATGTAAGAGGTTTTTAGTGTGTTTAATTGGTGTATGTATGGTGTTTGGAAGTTTAATTAGCTTACACAGAAGCATCAGGAAGTTGATTAATCTGATAAGAAGCATATTAATTAAAGTAGTATTTTATATTTTATGATCTTTGTTTTTTCAGAAAGAGTTGAAGCACTCGGTTCAACTTGACGAAATGAAAGAAAAATGTGCAGTTAAATTAATTGAATGCCCAATGCAGTCTGCATGCGGATGTACTAACTTTGTGTTTGAAGTTAATTAATATACACTGGAGTAGGAGATATTAAGCGTTGTTGGTGACTTATCTGGACATAATTGATACATGAATTCTTATCTGCCTGCGCCATCTCATTGCCGCTTTTATGAGTTTTTAGAACATGTTCAAACGTGTTATAAGAGTTTGGATTATTTATTCAAAATGTTATGGAGTAACACATATTATAAACCATAAAAGGAAAGCTATAGTTAGGACCACATAATAACAAATTAACATAGTAATACGGAGTATATTATTTGATAGAAAGTGGTTGTATCTATTATCTCAGGTATATACTAAAATGAGCTATAAACACAAGGGGCAAGTTGAAAGCAACTTGTTTGTTTACCCTAATTTCAATAGTAATCTTGATATGTTTTCAGAGTATTAATCCCTACATGACTCCTTTTAGGAACTTTACATTGCGGATCTGTGATTCATTAGTGGCTTGAATCAGCGTATGCCGATGGTTATAATTATTGTTTTGTTTTTTTTTTTGACTCGTCTATGTTTCCATTGGGTGTAATCTAAAGAATCCAACTTGATTTTCTGATGAATTCATTGTCTACAGGTGAAGAACCTACAGAGTCTTTGTTCATGAAAGAACTAAAGAGGCGTGGCATGACTCCCACTTCATTATTAGAGGAAAGTTGGAGTACCTTGAAAGACGAGAATATTACATATAAGGAAGAAGACGGAGGTTTTACAAATAGAAATGCTGTATCAACTGATTATGAAAAAGCCCTATCTAATCAAAGGGAGCGATCTATGGCTTTAAACAGTGAAGGTCTTGAGGTTGAAAAATTCTTACCTTAGTGGTTTTTGCTTATATGTTTATATATGATATGTTACTTACATTTGTGATACATATGTCAGGGTTTGATTCCACGTGCTAGAGTTTTGCTAACCCTTGGAGGAACATACTTCTTGGCATTTTGGCCATTGATCCTTGTAACGGTTGCATCATTTTCTGCTGTTTATCTTGTAAGCTTTCCTGATCTGTAGACTTTTACAAGTATTCCAAGAGCTTCCTAGTATTAGTTTTTGATTTGTCGACTGATACGCAATGGTCAGTAGAGTATAGTCACTAGTAAAGCCAAATGTGCAACTATAGTACTCCGTATTACGATATGCTCTTGTATAGTTGTATTGTAATGGGTGGTTACAGATGTAGATAATGAGGGCTTGGTTGAACTTGAAGTGTTATTAGTTTGGATTATTAATCGTTTGGATTTAAATGATTAATTATTGGGGATATGAAGTGTGTTGTTGACAGTACAAACTCTTTGTGCTGTTGACATATCTAGTGTAAGGTGGTCGATTAGTCATATATCTAAATGTTCTTCATTATGGAAAAAAAGAATATTATAGACCCAAATCAATGTTACTAACTGATTATAACATTGGGCAATTGGGCAAATATGTAACTGATGATAATAGAACTGGAGCAGTTTTCATTAGACATCTCAAGGAAAAAGTGTTGTATTTTTTTCTTTTCTTTTTATTTGGGTATAAAGGGGATTACCCCGGCAAAACTGAAGTGTTGTATTTTCCATGTTACCTGTATCCCATGTTTGTATCCTTGCAATGCACTTGTTATTTATCTTGAATTGTTTATGCTAAAAAGGGATTCACTTATGATTTTGATTTTCTAATGGTACATAATCCACTTATTATGAAGTTTTACACTCCACTTAATTTTCTAATGGTACATAATTCGCTTATTATGAAGTTTTACACTCCACACTTTACTAGATATCCCCATGCGTTCAATTCCTAGTTGTGTGGGAATGTTGACTTGGATGTACAAGGCAACACGTACAACTTTGTAGTAATTATCCACATGTTAAAGAGTTTAAGATGGGGTTCAAATGCATTATAAATTATTGGAATTAGAATTTTCTAAATTGATTTTTTTCTTTTTACTTCTCGAGCTCCTAAAATTTGTTGCCATTTTCAACATGTCTTCATTTGCAGTATTTTGGACCCAAATTTGTTCATGATGCTACCACAAGACAAGTGTACCTACCCCAGTATGTAGATCCATATGCACTTCTTGAAGACCAACGGATCTCGGAAACAGCACCAAGGCTGAATTGATGGTACAAGTCTTCCATATTCCATATACATCTTAAAAACATCAATAGCTAGACTTTTCGTCATTATCTTTCTACCAAATGTTCTGTAAATGTAACCAAGAACTCTCGTTATAACGAGATGTCTTTCATTCAGACTCTTGTAAATACAAATTCCTACTTGTACAATGAAAGTCGCCTATAGTAACTTCTGTTAAACTTCCCTTTTCCTGATTAAAGTCTACTGGAATACATAACACCAAACCCATTTGGGTTGCTTAGGATACAGATTGAAACGGTTTGAATGATTGGACTGAAGTGATGAGCCCGCGGGTTGACCCAACCGCGGCTACTAGGGATACAGTCAAGCATGCTAGACTCAGTATTTGCATCCAAATCCAGGTGAACGAGTATTTGCGGATCTTTGCTTGTGAGATGTACATCTCTATTGGGAAATAAACAGATAATGGCCAAAATGTGCCAGCACCAAGTAAGCCTACAAAGTCATTAAAGAACGGGAATATCATTGCTATTATTGTCGTCACTATCACATAGCTTGTCCTCCAAACGAATCTGAAGACATTGATGTCGAATCCACACAACGAGAACTCTTTTGTGACGAGTTTGTTTTGTGGCCATTTCTTTTTACTCCAAGTCTCAACGAACCCGAAAATTGGTTGTGCTAATACCTGGATAATTCATAACAGAACCACCCCTAGGTTAGTTACAATTTTGTGACAAGTTGTCACTGAAGGGTTGTGACTTCATGACACGATATCTAGATGATATGACTTTACCTGATAAGCACCAAGAAGATGAACAACAATGCAAATATTAGCGAAATCAATCAACCAAAATGGGTCGTAAAACCCGAATCCTGTCAAGAAGTTTCCTGGTGCATCGTTTCCGAATGCCGCATATCCGAGCACCCCGCACAGCAGATAGAATACAGTTGATGCCATGATCCCGGTGGCTGTTGCCTTCTTCATTTGTTTGTTTTCCGGTGGACTTGATTTCAACGTATCCTGCATTTCATCAACCAAGGTACACTTAGAACTCTTCAAATTATTAAGACAAAATCCTCATTTTCATTTGGCCCACTTATAGATGGCTTAATTCCAGTTATGTCACAAACAACTTGCCTGAATTTCAATGAGGACGAAACAAAATGAATATGCGAAAGCAATATCTCCAAGAGCGGAAAAAGTTTTCCACATTTTCTCCATCCCTGAGAAATCTTTACTAACTGGTATTCCTGTTAGAGTTGTCTTCCCAATTCCTTCACCTGTAAACGCAATAAAAATGATCTTAAAATTTCATAAAAAGATAATGAAGATATAGATGACCAAGTACAAATGAATATTTCCTGACCTGCAATTTTAGCAATTGAGAGACCGATTCCAATCAACGAGTAGGTGAAGGACATAATAGCAGCAATGACTGATAGCGGTGATAGCTTATGGAAGTTGGGAACTTGGCTTAAAACAATTTGAATGACCGCGAAAATCACCATAAAAGAGTTGTTGTGCACACGACAATCTGCTTCATGGCCATGTTTATGGAAACAGTTGGATTTGTTGATTGCACTGATGATAATTAGACAACATATCAAATCCAGGCCGGACAAATGAAAGGGAAAAATCGAAATTGTTATGAACTTACGCCATGCTGATAGCGGTGGTGGTGGTGTACCCGATGGTTATTCCGGTTAGAACACCATACTGAGCTATGCCACAAAGCTTGTATTGAAGTACTCCTGCATGTCATATACACGAACACAAGCAATTAGAATTATTCCAAAATTATTTCTAAATTACACCCTTTTAATTGTATTATTCTGACTTTCAATCTAGTAGTTGTATGATACTTTTAGGTTGAAAGAAAAATTCTGGTATTATTACTATGATAATAAAACTACATGTACTAAAAGTTATACTTCTTCAATTCACAAAATTCTTAGACTACTCATTTTTTATGTTAAGAGCAAGATACTTTATTATTATTTTACATATATAATAATATATAGGTATATTATATACGGACACAAATTACATATATGGTCCCATAAAGTACAAAACTATGCACACTTAATATGATGATATATATATTTGTAATACTAGCACGATACCCGCGTAAAGCAGCGGGTGATTATTTTTATTTGTGATGATTGATTAAGTTTTCGATTCGTGACAGTTGATAGAAAGAATTATAGGTACTACTTAAGTTTGTATGATTGAAAATAAATATTAGATAATATAGATTTTATAAGTATGTTTTATTTTTTAGTTCATGGTCAAACAATTGGTATTAATGAGCTTCTATTATTAGTATGGTAAGGGTAATTTAGACACTGTTAAGCATAATTTTTAAGATAACGGTGGAGATGATTTATATATATAGTAGAGATAGAGATATAACGGGTTATAGTCATTATTATTAGAATATTATTATCTATCTAATAATTCGTTATTTTTCTTAAGTCGGGTAATTTATAACCCCTAGACACGTCATATATCCGTTTTTTATTAAAAATATAAAAAATAAAAAATGTAATGTAATATGTATGTATTGTGTTTTGGAACAACTTAAACCGACAATCAGTTATTGGGGGACGGTGGAATTCTAGGGTGCGTTTAGTTACAGAAAACTCCCTATTTTTCTAGAAAAATTCTCTAAGAAAACAAGAAAATTAGAAAACGTGTTCAAATTCGAGTTTACTAAAAAACTTTTCTAAGAAAAGGAAAATCCTTGTTTTCCTTTTTATAATTACAAAGTTGAAAACTACTTTTGATGGTTTTCTAAGTTTTCCATCTCTACTATATTCCTTGGAAAAGGAAAACTCCACCCCTTGTAACTAAACACGTTTTATAGATTTTCTATGCTTTCCTAGAGAAGTAAAATACTTCCCATTCTCTAGAGAAATGGAAAAAGAAAAATGAAGAAATTTTTCCGTAACTAAACGCGACCTTAGCTTTTTGTACGACATGTTTACCCAAAAACGTTTGTAACGTAGTACGGAGTATATTTTTTGCATTAGCTACCCAATAAATGAAATAGTTTCCCCATATGTTTACATTTTTGTTTCAAAAACATTAAACATCATATCATAGTTTAATCAAACACGTACTATACTTTTTAGTAAAAGAATCAAACACATACTTTACTTTTTTAGTGATAAAAATGTGCTTTTGTCTAAGTAAATAAAAATCAAAAAGTTAAAAAAAGATTTACCAAGGTTGGATTTGACTGCATCCATGTAAGTATAGTTTCTGGAACCGGTTATAGGATCAGGTGACCGATAACAATCGGTCAGCAGGATGGAGTTAAACATAGTAATGACCGAAAACAAGATGAGAGTGATGGTGCCCGCAATCCATCCTAACTGAGCAAAACACCATGCTAACGATAACACTCCTGACCCGATTACTGCTGTTATGATATGTGCACTCGCACTTTTCCAATCACCTACACAATACAACATAATAAATGATAGTGTCATGTGTGATAAGTACTCCAACATATACAATACTAAAATTAAAATTATAATGGTTTAATACCGGTTCGCTTTATTCTACCATCGTCATCGAACTTGTCGCTATTAAGGTACCCGTTCTCCACACCCGAAAAACTCAGACCGTTTTGCATATTTTGGGATAGCTGAGGAAGGAAGGAAGAATGGTAACAAAAATGAGTTATGTTTTCCTTTGAATTTGATCCCTCATTAGGGAAGGGTGTTCATCCCTTATTTATAGTGTGTCAAAAGGGGTTGAAGGTCTTTGGCATGGGTCCCATTTAATAAATGTGATAAACTAATCAATTGTGTGAAAACAACAACAACAACAATATCAATAATAACAACAACGACAATATAATAATAAGGAGATGTAGCTCAATTGTTTCTTTATTGGGATTTTCTTAATCTCTTATTCAATATATTATCTTTTTTTCGCAAAAAAAAAAAAAAAAAAAACAACAATATCAATAATAATAATAATAACAACAACAACAATATAATAATAAGGGTATTGTTAACGACAGCTTTAAGGGCTGTCAATAATCAATTTGGACACGCATAAAATGATTGTACTTCAACAAAAATTCAGGTGGGGTCAACTAAAATTCAGGAGACTATGATATTTATTATTGTAAGAGTACAAATGTTAATGCACGTATTAGAGTTTTATAAATAATAATAATAATAATAGAAGTAGGACAAATAAATTGTACTGTTGACTTCACCTTTTAATGGTGGTGTTGGTCAATTATCTTTTTTTTTTACTTATATATTTTACCTTCTTAATCCATCAATTTTTATATATGTACACAAAATACCCTTCCAATCACACTAATAACACATTTGTTTTGTGCATTTCAACTGTACAAAACATTTCCTGTAACACCCTAAAATCTAAAAATATTATTGTGACAAATAAATTAATAGTTGTTTTAAACTATTAATTATGTAAGAAAATAAAAATATTAGAAATCGCAAAATGATTTTAAGTTCCGGACAATAGATAGTAAAGGGGACCGACTTAATAGGTATATATGGATATATATATATATCCTCCTTTACTTCTCCTCTGTTCCAGAAAGAAAGAAAATAAGAAAACATTATATCGTCCCTGTGATTCTAGCAAGTAAACAAAAGCAAGAAACCAAAATCCAATTCCCTTTCAATCCTTTGAATTCAAGACTAGAATCTAACATCATCGTCTTCATCTTGCCCTAATTTTCTTGTAAGTTTAATCCTCTCCTCTTCTAATTTAGAATTTTGAATTGGTGGGAGTTATATTGAACCTTGAAATTGAAATAGGTTAAGGTTACAATGATGATAGATAATGTTATTTAGCTTTGATTAACAGATTTAGAGACTGATTTCTTGTTATTGTATACAAAATTTGTGGAACCTTGTTGGAACTGAAGTTGCAGAACCGAAAACCTTAAGAATCGCGACGCAACCTCAGTGATTTCGCGACGCGATTATTAGAACTTCGCGACGCGATCAGCCATTATACGTGACACAATTTTATGTTAATCCGAATTCTGTTTTGACTTATGGCTCTTATGAATCAGTTATAAATCTTGGAATATAATCAGGAGTACTAATGGACTGTAATATGTGTTATAATGTAATGAGTTAGATGAAAACTAAAAATGATTGATTACTTGGATCATTATAACACTAAAAGTATGCATTATCAAGTGACTAGTGATCAAGGAAGTTGGAATAATTTGAATAGAATCCGTGATATACAATAGGCTTATTATAAAGCTAAATGTTGGTTAAACACTCGAATAATTGATTTTTGAAATATTCATAGCTATTAATGTAAGCTTAATCAATTGACTAGTGAGTTGTAAAAATCAAGAGTAATCGAATAGGTAACGATTAGCTTAGACAAATGATTTCTAAGCTATGTGGGGGATGGGTGTAATTCACTATTAATTGAAGTATAGTTGGAACTAAACATGTTTTTATATATATGTAATACGTGTTTAGGTGCTAAAGACGCGGAAGCCACTTATTGAATTCTTGTTGTGAACTCGACTATGACATCGAGGTGAGTATTATGGGGGTTAAATGGGTAATGGTTATGTAATCCATATTGCTTACGAGCAAGAGGCTTACATAATCTGATGAATGATTAATTGTGTATAATTGAGTTACAGACGGGAGTATGATTATATATAAATACATTGTTTATTATGATGTGGCATACAGATAACCGGTAAGTGTGGATATGTGTGACAACCGTAAAAATTAGGACTAGTTTTTTTTAGTTCCTAATCATTTAGAAATACGTGTAATTAGTTCTATGTATTAGGCTAATTGTATGTATCAATATATATTGTTGAATATATATATCAGTACGCGATTATATTTAATCGTGCATTTTTAATCGACCGAATTCCGATTTATCTATACGGCGTTGGTGAAAACAAGTATTAAGTAATATAGAATTTTTATTTAATACAACTCATTATTTATTACACATTATTTCGATAATATTTCAAAAGTATTTCATATTGTATAAATAACGTCTACGCGACCAAAAATACGTGAAACGCATGCAACAATCGAAATAAACTAAAGTTATATTTTATAACACATTAATAAGTATTTTGATAAAATACTTCAACTCAAAATATCTAAAGTTCATTCGTTATTTAAAAACATACGTATGATATATAACGTCTAAATTATACGTTTAAACGATCGGGTAAACAAATACGGGTATAACATCAATAATTGGAGACAAAATGTAACAAAAATCCACCCCCTTTGACCTTAAGAAAAATCAGGCCAAACATGATCCACATTTTGTGGATCATGCTTTTGACTAACACATACTACATACATTATTGCATCAATTTGTTCCTTCACTCTTTCACCACCTCTCTCTCCCTAACTCGTCTCTATCTCTCTCTCTAAACAACCAAAACCGCCACCTTAAACCACCAAGAACTACCATCAAAACACCTCCATTTGCAAAACGGCTAGGAGCTAAACGAGCACCACGCGATCCTCTACGACTCTATCTTTTCGGTTTTCAAAACCGACACTTGTAAGTTAACGACACCTTAAAACTACTTTAATACATTTATTTACTTGTTTTGTAGCTCATCAAACTATAAAATGTCCAAATCAAAACTTGAAACTCGTTTTTACAAACTCAAAAATGGTAACAGTTTCTGTCTTCGTAAAAACAGCCCACAAAAACGTCTATATCTTGAAAACTAGGAAGAACCAACTCTCGACATCTAAACGAAAAATGTTCACTAAGATACCAGCTACAACTTTCATTTTTGGCTCTCGGACCAGATCCTCACGGATCATGGTGAAAAACGTGAGTCTTTGGACTGAACTCATAATCGAACCCGATCCGACCACTCCTCATGTTTATTTTTTGTTAAAAATAGTAAATGAGCTTATAAAATCTCCATAAAGTGCAGATTTACACTAGATTCTTAGGTGAATAAGTGTGATTTTTGGTTAGACTTGAATCGGTCTAGAAGTTGGTTAAACAGAGTGTTCATCGAGTTCAAAATCTAGAAACTATAACTTTCGGCAGAAACTATAACCTTCGGCAGAAACTATAACCTTCGGCAGAAACTATAACCTTCGGCAGAAACTATAACCTTCGGCAGAAACTATAACCTTCGGCAGAAACCTTAACCTTCGGTAGAAACTATTCGGCAGAAACCATAACTTTCGGCAGAAACCTATAACTAGCAGTTTTAACTATAACAATTTAAATACGATACAACAATCAAAGTATAATAATAATAGTTGAGATTATTATTACCAAAAACTCACTAACGGGCCGTACACATCTTTCAAAAACTCAAATCTAATCAGTTAAACCAAATCATTTGGACATTACTAGTTGGATGAACAACTAGCATAGATGATATGATAAGACATCTAATCATTTTAAAACCTTGCGCGTTTAATACGCCCGGCAGGTTTTAGTCGTTGGAGACGACATCATTACTCTTGAACAACATCATTATTGCGTGTTAGCAACTCATTAGGCTCAGGTGAGTCTCATAGCCCCTTTTTAAATACTTTTACCTAGGGGTGTGATTTCATTGCTCTGTTTTGTTTTACATTATGAACGCAAGTACCATCAAATCAAATACTACATGAGTTATTTTCACTAATCATTTCAAAGCCCTCCATCAGCATAGTTTGGTAATACGTAGTAGCGTAAATATTAGTATATGGTACCATATAGGTTTGACCAGCCTCATCCGGGTTAGCACGCACTAACTAGTAAAACGGATGTATTAATATTTGTGTAGACGAGTGTTGATTAGGCACTCGTAGGAGGCACCTCGATCAGGATACCTTAAATGTGGACCTGACATCTCGAGTTAAGCTCAAACTATGTGCTCATGGCTGTATAACTTTTATTTTGCTTAATTGCATTTTAAATTCAATTATCATTAAATCTTGCGGTTCATACAAATATGTGTTGACATACAAACCTGTGAGCTCACCAGCGTTTCGCTGACCCATTTTAGCATGTATCACAGGTACTCAGCAGCAGTAGGTCTGCCACTCAAGATGCCCATTAGTTCGAGTCGCATTCAGACATCAAGAGATTGTCATGCATTACTATATTTTGTATAATTTAGTTATGCCATAGAATCTCTATCATTTGGACTCAAGGGCTTTTGTAAACTATATTATAACGGTGTAAAACCTTTATTTTATCAATGTATTTGTAAACGACGCATGTAGTGGTCGTTCATTATGTAATCTGGTGCTTTGTTTATTGATTAGTCGCGCCCCGAACCGACCCGCTTCCGCATCATAAATTGGGGGTGCGACAGATTGGTATCAGAGCCTAAGGTTATAGTGAACTAGGTTGCATTTTGTGGGCCTAGACTATGACCGTTAGGCAGTATTTCTTATTAGATATAACTGGTTCAGTGCTTACACCATATGAGTTTAATTTAACATTGCTTAGCTAACTATGTACAATTAAATGAATACGATGTGAAAGCTGAAAGGGGTTATGTTGAATAGGAATGCATTAGTTGACTCTGACCACGAGAGAAACCGTGACTAATACTTGATTAGTGTTAGACACACATTAGGCTATTATGTGATATAGGCGTATATACATACATAGGCCTCATTTATGTGCTACCTTATAGGCTATTATATATTGAAGATATATGATTAAGCCCCACTCGCGTATTATCTTCTAAGCTATTATATATATCGAATATATATATATCACACACGATAATACACTCGTTAACACTCTCACTACCAAAGACGACAAGTATAAATTACTTTCTTCTATCTCTTTAATACGCACATAACTTCTCACAACACAATTCCACTGTACCATCCTATTTTCACGAGGAGTATATCATTTCGTATTTCCTCCATCATTCTATTTCCTTAGAATCACAAATGGAACTTATTGTTTGAAGGACTATAGGCTCCATACGTAAAACCATACCCCACCTACTCGCAAACTCGCATCTAGTATGCAACTCTGTTGTTTGTCAAATGTGATTATCACTTGTGTAATTGTATATTACCCCATAAATATATATATGCATATGTGATGTATCATGTTTTGGTGCAAACAACTCATCCACTCTCTTTGCTTTTATCAGAATCATGCCGCCAAAGAAGACTTGTTTCAGTCAAGCTGAACTCAATGCTGCGGTTACCCGAGCTGTAGCCGAAGCCATGGCTGCTCAAGAAGCTCTAAGGAATGCAGAGACAGTCAATGCTACTCCTACTCCTGTTATCAAACCTTGTTCCTACAAGGATTTTCTTAGCTGCAAACCATTGTATTTCAAGGGCACAGAAGGTGCCATTGGCTTGATCAGATGGATTGAAAGAATTGAATATGTCTTCAGTCTCTGTAACTTTGCTGAAGATAGTAAGGTCAAGTTTGCTGCTTACACCTTTCAAGAAGGTGCACTAACGTGGTGGAACACTCATGCAAACTCTATTGGCGTCGAGATCGTAAACCGACTTCCTTGGCCTGAATTGAAGAAAAAGCTAAGGGAGAAGTACTGTCGCGAGGAAGAACTACACCGACTGGAAGTCGAGTTCTGGCATCTGGAGGTACAAGGGAACGATATTGCTGGGTACACCACCAAGTTCCAGCAATTCGCTCTATTGTGCCCAGGTTTAGTTGATACGGAAGGAAAAAGTATCAAGAAGTACATCCGTGGACTTCCAGAGAATATCCAGGGGAATGTCGCCTCAGCTCAACCAACCACTCTGGAAAGAGCTATCGAAATTGCTCATGAACTCATGGCCATGGTTGTCAGCCGTGAGACATCTGCTCCATCTTCTGGTAACAACAACAAGAGAAAGTGGTCTGGGAACACCACTCAAAATCAATCATCATCAAAGAGGTCTGAGTCTGATAAGACCCTCAACACTGGTTCTGGTTTCAACAAGGGTTACACTGGAAATAAACCCTACTGTTCAAAGTGCCGCCGTCATCATGATGGTCCTTGCAGCACACCTTGTGGAAAATGTCAAAGGTATGGACATTTGACCAAAGACTGTAGGTCTACCACTGCCAACACCAACACCACCAGCCAACCAAAGTCCTGCTATGAGTGTGGAGAAACTGGGCACTTTAGGAATGATTGCCCAAAGCTGAAGAACAAGGGTAACAACACTGCGAAGGGAAGAGCTTTCGTTCTGAACTCAGGAGAGGCCCATCAAGACCTGAATGTGGTCTCGGGTACGTTTCTTCTCAACAATCTTACTGCTTCTGTTCTATTTGATTCTGGTGCTGATAGGAGCTTCATATCTGATGAGTTTAGTAAATTACTTAACATTGCCCCTATTGCCTTAGATGCTAAGTACATTGTAGAATTAGCTAATGGCAAGTTAATTGAGGCTGACAGTGTAATACCAAATTGCACTTTAAATCTATCTGATGAAATCTTCTCTATTGACCTTATACCTGTTGAAATTGGAAGTTTCGACGTCATTATTGGAATGGATTGGTTATCCAAGCACCGAGCTGAAATTGTCTGCTATGACAAAATCGTCCGTATTCCTCTTGTCACCGGTAGTACTCTAATCATACAAGGGGAGACCGGTAGGACGAGACTGAATATCATATCCTGCATGAAAACTCGCAAGTACCTTAGGAAAGGGTACCAGGCGATTCTCGCACATGTCTTGGAGAAAAAGTCGGAAGAGAAACGACTTGAGGATGTGCCCATTGTTAGAGATTATCCAGAAGTCTTTCCCGAAGACTTACCTGGCCTTCCACCACCGAGACAAGTTGAGTTCTCGATCGATCTCGTGCCGGGGGCAGCACCTGTTGCACGAGCACCATATCGTTTAGCCCCTTCAGAACTTCAGGAGTTGTCTACTCAGTTGCAGGAACTCTTAGATAAGGGATTCATTAGACCGAGTTCTTCACCATGGGGAGCCCCGGTTCTGTTTGTGAAAAAGAAAGACGGTTCATTCAGAATGTGTATCGACTATAGAGAGTTGAACAAATTGACCGTCAAGAACCGTTACCCACTTCCTCGTATTGATGACCTATTCGACCAACTTCAAGGGTCAAGTATCTATTCGAAGATAGATCTAAGATCAGGTTATCATCAGTTACGAGTTCGTGACATTGACATCCCAAAGACTGCTTTCCGAACTAGCTATGGACATTATGAGTTCCAAGTGATGCCCTTTGGTTTAACTAACGCACCGGCAGTATTCATGGATCTTATGAACCGAATGTGCAAACCATATCTTGACAAGTTTGTCATTGTCTTCATCGATGATATTCTCATTTACTCGCGCAATGAGCAAGAACACGCGCAACATCTCAAAGTTATTCTAGAACTTCTTAGACACGAAGAGTTATATGCTAAATTCTCCAAGTGTGAGTTCTGGATGAAAACAGTTCAGTTCCTTGGTCATGTGATTGATAGTCAAGGAATTCACGTAGATCCATCAAAGATTGAGGCTATCAAGTGCTGGCAAGCACCGACGACGCCGACCGAAGTACGCCAATTCTTAGGACTGGCAGGTTATTATCGGCGTTTCATTGAGGATTTCTCCAAAATAGCTCAACCTCTCACAATACTGACTCAGAAGGAAAAGAAGTTCGATTGGAATGATAAACAAGAGTCATCATTTCAGCTATTGAAGCAAAAGCTTTGTAGTGCACCAATTCTATCATTACCCGAAGGCAATGAAGACTTCGTGGTATACTGCGATGCCTCACACCAAGGTCTTGGTTGCGTGTTGATGCAACGAGACAAGGTTATTGCCTACGCCTCCCGACAACTTAAAGTTCACGAGAAGAACTACACAACTCATGATCTCGAATTAGGAGCCGTAGTGTTCGCACTCAAGATCTTGAGACACTATCTGTATGGCACAAAGTGTACCATATTCACTGATCACAAAAGCCTCCAGCATATATTTGATCAGAAGGATCTAAATATGAGGCAACGTCGCTGGGTCGAGTTACTCACCGACTATGACTGTGAGATCAAGTACCATCCGGGCAAAGCAAATGTGGTTGCCGATGCCCTAAGTCGCAAAGAGCGCACAAAACCACTTCGAGTCCGAGCCATTAGCTTAACCATCCATAATGATTTAATCATTCAAATTCTCACTGCTCAACTCGAAGCATTGAAACCTGAAAACATCAAGGAAGAGGCCTTGCGAAATATGGAGAATCAATTTGAAACCAAACCCAATGGGGTCAAATACTTCGCAAACCGAATTTGGTTACCCAAGTTTGGGAATCTTCGAGACTTGGTGATGGATGAAGCTCACAAGTCCAAATATTCTATACATCCTGGATCTGACAAGATGTATCATGGCATCAAGGGATCATACTGGTGGCCAAACATGAAAGCAGAGATTGCCACGTATGTCAGCAAGTGCCTCACATGTTCAAAAGTTAAAGCTGAATATCAGAAGCCCACCGGTTTGCTACAGCAACCGGATATTCCAGAATGGAAATGGGAGCAAATCGCTATGGACTTCATCACTAAACTCCCGAAAACATCAAGTGGTTGCGATACTATATGGGTAATAGTTGATCGTCTAACCAAATCTGCTCACTTCCTTGCCATGAAGGAAACCGACAAAATGGAACGTCTCACACGAATCTATTTGAAGGAGATCGTATCCCGACACGGCGTTCCAATCTCAGTTATCTCTGATAGAGACAGCCGATTCACATCTAACTTTTGGCAATCATTGCAAAAGTCAATGGGTACTCGTTTAGATATGAGTACAGCCTATCATCCACAAACCGATGGCCAAAGTGAAAGGACTATTCAAACACTGGAAGATATGTTACGCGCCTGCGTAATTGATTTCGGTGCAAATTGGGAACATCACTTGCCATTGTGTGAATTCTCCTACAACAACAGCTATCATACCAGCATTGGAGTTGCACCGTTCGAGGCACTGTACGGTCGAAAGTGCCGGTCGCCTATCTGTTGGACCGAAATTGGAGATAGCCAACTCACTGGTCCGGAAATCATTCATGAAACCACTGAGAAGATCGTTGGTATCCAGCAACGGCTGAAGGCCGCACGTGATCGTCAGAAGAGTTATGCTGACGTGAGACGCAAGCATCTCGAGTTCCAAGTTGGAGATCGAGTTTTGCTCAAAGTATAACCTTGGAAAGGTGTCATCCGTTTTGGCAAACGTGGAAAGTTAAACCCTAGATACATCGGACCTTTTGAGATCCTTGAAAGGATTGGTCCAGTCGCTTATCGATTGCAGCTACCTCCAGAGCTTAGTAGCGTGCATCCTACATTTCACGTTTCTAACCTAAAGAAATGCCTGTCCGACGAGACACTCATTATCCCGCTTGAGGAAATTCAAATCGACGACAAACTTCATTTTGTCGAGACACCAGTGGAGGTCATGGACCGTGAGGTCAAACAGCTTAAGCAAAGTCGTATCCCAATCGTCAAGGTTCGGTGGAATTCGCGGCGTGGTCCGGAATTCACCTGGGAACGGGAAGATCAGATGCGACTTAAATATCCACATCTATTTTCAGACTCCTCTCACACATCAACTTCAAACTGAATTTCGGGACGAAATTCTCTTAACAAGGGGAGAATGTGACAACCGTAAAAATTAGGACTAGTTTTTTTTAGTTCCTAATCATTTAGAAATACGTGTAATTAGTTCTATGTATTAGGCTAATTGTATGTATCAATATATATTGTTGAATATATATATCAGTACGCGATTATATTTAATCGTGCATTTTTAATCGACCGAATTCCGATTTATCTATACGGCGTTGGTGAAAACAAGTATTAAGTAATATAGAATTTTTATTTAATACAACTCATTATTTATTACACATTATTTCGATAATATTTCAAAAGTATTTCATATTGTATAAATAACGTCTACGCGACCAAAAATACGTGAAACGCATGCAACAATCGAAATAAACTAAAGTTATATTTTATAACACATTAATAAGTATTTTGATAAAATACTTCAACTCAAAATATCTAAAGTTCATTCGTTATTTAAAAACATACGTATGATATATAACGTCTAAATTATACGTTTAAACGATCGGGTAAACAAATACGGGTATAACATCAATAATTGGAGACAAAATGTAACAAAAATCCACCCCCTTTGACCTTAAGAAAAATCAGGCCAAACATGATCCACATTTTGTGGATCATGCTTTTGACTAACACATACTACATACATTATTGCATCAATTTGTTCCTTCACTCTTTCACCACCTCTCTCTCCCTAACTCGTCTCTATCTCTCTCTCTAAACAACCAAAACCGCCACCTTAAACCACCAAGAACTACCATCAAAACACCTCCATTTGCAAAACGGCTAGGAGCTAAACGAGCACCACGCGATCCTCTACGACTCTATCTTTTCGGTTTTCAAAACCGACACTTGTAAGTTAACGACACCTTAAAACTACTTTAATACATTTATTTACTTGTTTTGTAGCTCATCAAACTATAAAATGTCCAAATCAAAACTTGAAACTCGTTTTTACAAACTCAAAAATGGTAACAGTTTCTGTCTTCGTAAAAACAGCCCACAAAAACGTCTATATCTTGAAAACTAGGAAGAACCAACTCTCGACATCTAAACGAAAAATGTTCACTAAGATACCAGCTACAACTTTCATTTTTGGCTCTCGGACCAGATCCTCACGGATCATGGTGAAAAACGTGAGTCTTTGGACTGAACTCATAATCGAACCCGATCCGACCACTCCTCATGTTTATTTTTTGTTAAAAATAGTAAATGAGCTTATAAAATCTCCATAAAGTGCAGATTTACACTAGATTCTTAGGTGAATAAGTGTGATTTTTGGTTAGACTTGAATCGGTCTAGAAGTTGGTTAAACAGAGTGTTCATCGAGTTCAAAATCTAGAAACTATAACCTTCGGCAGAAACTATAGCCTTCGGCATAAACTATAACCTTCGGCAGAAACTATAACCTTCGGCAGAAACTATAACCTTCGGCAGAAACTATAACCTTCGGCAGAAACTATAACCTTCGGCAGAAACTATAACCTTCGGCAGAAACCTTAACCTTCGGTAGAAACTATTCGGCAGAAACCATAACTTTCGGCAGAAACCTATAACTAGCAGTTTTAACTATAACAATTTAAATACGATACAACAATCAAAGTATAATAATAATAGTTGAGATTATTATTACCAAAAACTCACTAACGGGCCGTACACATCTTTCAAAAACTCAAATCTAATCAGTTAAACCAAATCATTTGGACATTACTAGTTGGATGAACAACTAGCATAGATGATATGATAAGACATCTAATCATTTTAAAACCTTGCGCGTTTAATACGCCCGGCAGGTTTTAGTCGTTGGAGACGACATCATTACTCTTGAACAACATCATTATTGCGTGTTAGCAACTCATTAGGCTCAGGTGAGTCTCATAGCCCCTTTTTAAATACTTTTACCTAGGGATGTGATTTCATTGCTCTGTTTTGTTTTACATTATGAACGCAAGTACCATCAAATCAAATACTACATGAGTTATTTTCACTAATCATTTCAAAGCCCTCCATCAGCATAGTTTGGTAATACGTAGTAGCGTGAATATTAGTATATGGTACCATATAGGTTTGACCAGCCTCATCCGGGTTAGCACGCACTAACTAGTAAAACGGATGTATTAATATTTGTGTAGACGAGTGTTGATTAGGCACTCGTAGGAGGCACCTCGATCAGGATACCTTAAATGTGGACCTGACATCTCGAGTTAAGCTCAAACTATGTGCTCATGGCTGTATAACTTTTATTTTGCTTAATTGCATTTTAAATTCAATTATCATTAAATCTTGCGGTTCATACAAATATGTGTTGACATACAAACCTGTGAGCTCACCAGCGTTTCGCTGACCCATTTTAGCATGTATCACAGGTACTCAGCAGCAGTAGGTCTGCCACTCAAGATGCCCATTAGTTCGAGTCGCATTCAGACATCAAGAGATTGTCATGCATTACTATATTTTGTATAATTTAGTTATGCCATAGAATCTCTATCATTTGGACTCAAGGGCTTTTGTAAACTATATTATAACAGTGTAAAACCTTTATTTTATCAATGTATTTGTAAACGACGCATGTAGTGGTCGTTCATTATGTAATCTGGTGCTTTGTATATTGATTAGTCGCGCCCCGAACCGACCCGCTTCCGCATCATAAATTGGGGGTGCGACAATATGTATGATTTCCATTATTTATGTGTTATAAATAGATGGAAGCGATATATTATATGCTATGAAAATATCATATGGATAAATTGTTGATATATGGTTTGTAATAGACGGTGTTGATTGCTAATTGTATATAATTAGCGTGGTTTAATACTAAGGATCCGTAACGATAAAATGACTTGTTATGTGAATATTGATTGTGAAAATTCTAATGGACTTGTGTCGGGGTTACTCCATCACTTCCGCGCGGTGTATGAAAAGTCTCAATTAATGATATTCAATACGCGGGTATTAATTGGAAACAAACTGTAAGACTAATTGGTAGTAATTAGCATGAAATAAATACTTAGTATGCTATCACCCGAGAGGTGGGATACTAAGGGGCAAAGATCATGTAGAGTTTCCACAATTACTAAATAAATAGTTATGTGTATATTGATATGGAATTAGGTGGAAATATTTGAATACTTGATATTGGTGTCCAGGAATGACTGCGGTCATTAGCTAGATGATTATAGTTGGTGTAAGTAATGGTTGCGGCCATTGGCTTGTGATAATTGATGGTAGCATACTATCAGTATAATAATTGAGGATCCTTAAGTAAATAATAATGTGATGTGAATAGTATATATGTAGATATGTACATTAATATTTGTTATAAAATGATGCGTGATAAATTATTCATTTAACTGCTCATATGCTCACTAAGCATTGGCTTATTCTTTTCAGTTGTTTATATTTGTAGGTGTGGTTCGGTTGAACCAATGTGATTCAAGATACAATTGAAGTTGTTTGAAGTTAACGTGGACTGGAGCTTGTTGTATGGTTAGACAAGCTTCTCTTTCTTTTAAACTATTGTAACGATGACACTTGTATAAGTCGCCCATTTTATGTTATTTAGTCAAATGTTTGGGAGAAAAGAAGTTTGTAAGTTATGGTATATTGTATGTGGTTGACTTTTAAAGTCGTCAAAATATGACAAATATTATAATATTACAATGGGACTAGAACGAAATTGAATAAAATATGTTTTAAAGTAAAGAAATAAATTGGGGCGTTTCATTTCCCCATAAAAGTAAATATGTAGATTCTTGAAAGAAAAAAATTGTAAGGGTAGTGGTTAACTTCCTAAAACCTATTACGGTAGTATTTTGCTTCATTAATATTGGCCCTGCTCCCGTGTTGTATTTTCGAGAGAAGGGAAGAGAAGTGGAAAGAACAAAAATCAAATCGTGTTCCCGAGTTTTTTATTTGGAAAGAAAAGAAGAGAAGTGGGAGGAGGATTTAGACATCTTTTCTCTCCAAACTTTCTCTTCAAAATTGGGAAGATTTGGAAGGAGAGAAGAATATTAAGGCTATATTATGTCACTTCCTTTCAATTCTCTTCAACTCGGGAACACAAAACCTTTCAATTTCTTTTCTTTTCTTTTCAACTCGGGAACGCAAAAGTGTTTTTCATCTTCTTTTCTTTTCTATTGTATTATATTCTTTTCTCTTCTTTTCTTTCTATCGAAATCTCGGGAGCATGGTCTAAAAGTATTGTTTAATACAATGGCTGACTCATAAAAATTTAGTCATCGGTGGTACAAAAAAATTTGAAGTTTACTTCACTGTGTACCATCTAAAAAATGAGTGATAGACTAGTAACACTCTAAAAGAATCAATAACCTTTTAACCGATATTACACTAAGTCGACATAATTGATTAGTGTCACGTAACATCACTGTAATAACGTAGATCCGCTAATCCGCTATGTCATATTTTGTAAGAGATTAATAGCCTCTGGGATTGGAATAGGAATATTTGATGTATAGATATGAAATATAAAAGGAACATTTCTGTTACCAGTCATGGCAGGGACATTATTAAGAGATGAAGGTATTGATTATGATTTATTATGGTTAAACTCATCCAGTGTTAGATCACAAATTTATTTTATTCAAAATAGTTTACTCAAAATTGTAATTGTTTTTTATTTTAGTCTATTTTATGATCAAATTTGCTTCCATTTTACTTACCCAAACCTTATATATAACTGATTAACTGGTTTTGACCATTTAGTTATGATCATGAGATTTTTAATATTTTTCTATTTACATTTCAAGAGCGAAGTAACTTAAAAATAAAGTTTACAAAGTTTTCTGCTTTCGCAACCACATTTCTAGTCAAAGGGTGAGTATTTCTAAACATTTGCATTTATTGTAACTTATTATACGTAACGCATATTCTGTTTAATTTGCAGTCGGTTGATCTTAATTCCCGCTTAGCAACTAATTATATATAAATAATTTAATAGTAATAGTTATTATGGGTAGGGTTCAAATGAGAATAGAAATTTGTGTGAGAATGAGGGAACCAATGATATCAAGCCATGTGTACAAAGAGAATGTTCCACATGTACAAAACCCATTTACCCCCAACATCAATTATCTCACAAACGACAAATCGAAAAATTATGAAAATTGCACCATTAAATTCGTCGTTTTCTCCTCTTCGATTTGCCGTCCCTCAAGACATACTTTCGAAAAGTTTTTTTTTCTTCATTTTTTTCGTGGGTTTCACATTTACTAACACATGTGTTAAAGTGTTACAAAACGCTAAACCCTAAACCCTAACCCCTAAACCACAAACCCTAAACCCTAAATGCTTTACAAAACGCTAAACCCTAAATCTTTCTAAACCCTAAATCTTGAACCCCTTCTAAACCCTAAACCCTTATAAACCCTAAACCATAAGCCCTACTAAACCCTAAACCTAACCCTAAACCCTAACCTTAACCGCAAATTAAATGTACAACTAATCACTAACACATGTGTTATTAATTTGTGAAACCCACCAAAAAATGAGAAAAAAAAGTTGTCAAAAGTATGCCTTGAGGGACGGCAAATCGAAGAGGAGAAAACGCTGAATTTTATGGTGCAATTTTCATGATTTTTCGACTTACCGTTTGTGAGATATTTAATTTTTAAAAATGTGGAGGAGAGAGAATAAAGTGATACATGGCAGAAATCTGTTGGTTCCCTCATTCTCACTCAAAATTGGTGTACTCATTTGAACCTTACTCTGGTTATTATATATATACTTTTAAAACATATCATCATGCCATATATATATGTTGTGTTAAATAATATGACTAACTCAATCCAACAACATCATCTTGATAAAAAAAAAAAAACCTAACATATAAACGATTTAAATATCTATTACAGAAGAATTTAAAGATACAAAAAATCTCACTCGGTTTAGAAAAAGATATACTCCATATAATTTAAAGGAAAAGAATGGCTGACCACGTTTCTTGTCACTAGCTAAGTAGCATATGTGTGTAAGTGGTCAACTAATTATATTAAATGGTAAGTTATATTATTAAAGTATTCAAAGTCAAACTTGAGTTATTTTGTCACCATTTATTACTGATCGAGTGCATAACCTTTTACTTTTAGCTGCTTTTATTTTTATGTATAGAAAATTTGAAACCATAATAATACGAAAAAGCTGAAAGTTCTCTTCGTTAACTTTTTTAAATTGAAGCCAAGAGCTTCCAACTCAAGTGGCACAAGGTGTTTCACCATGACCTCAAGGTCATGGGTTCGAACTCGGATGTGAGCAAAATGCTCTCCGGGATGGAGACAGGGGTTTTCTCTCGAAATATTCGGGTTTCCCTTGGAATTGGTGATGGGTATATGAAGAGGCAATGCCACTAAGCCCAATACTGCCTTTCAAAAAAATTGAAAATGGTCAACAAGCAGGATTAATTGATGGCCCATGCTTTTCATACCATTTTTTAATTTTATATTAATTTTTCTGTACCTTTTCTGTACTTTATTCCTTCATTTATTCTTACATTCTGTACTTATTCTGTACTTTTTCGTACCTTTCTGTATTTTTTTAATTTAAAAATGGTATGGTGAGTAATAAATAATGGTATGGATAGATATTCCCTTAATGGATTGATAGTAATTGATTAGTTCATGAAATTTAGTGATTATACTCATAATTATTTTGAATTATAGGATGTTTATAAAATAAATAACTCTTGTCGAGGACACCATAGCATAAAGTGACCGTAATTTATATATGTGATGTAACCCTACGTCATTCTTGATCAGAACTATCCATAATCTTATCGCTTTGAAGTTTGTACACACAAAAACAGATGCATACATGATTTATGTTTATCGAGCTCTGAATGTTCATGAAATAGAGATTTTACCTTTACTAACTATGAACAAATTTTGAAGAAATTTATACGTATAATTACTTAACAAAAAACAGTACTTAAAAATTGAGATATTTACGCTTTTATAATTAAAGGCATTTGATTAAACTTTGTAATATCGTGACACGTCCATGCTTTTAGGAGGCATGAAAAAAAGCCAAATATCGTGAAATATCGTGGCATTTTTCCTTTTATTGATCATCACTTATCATATTGATAAGTTGTTACAAGGATCATTAATTCTGATTTTATTTTATTTTATTTTATTTTTGTAGCCTAATAACCAATTATTTAAGACCATAAAAAGGAATAATCTTCAGTTTTATGACTTTTATGAATCAAACTTATTCTAAATTATATTTATGTTGGTTATTAAACAAATTAGTGACACACAAAACTTGGAGCCCCATTTATATTCTTATTCTTGGAAAGTGCCATACCTACCGTTTTAGCCTAAATAAAAAAATTTGTGCATGTTACATAAAGAAAAGAAGTAGACTACTTTGGGTGCTAAAGTTCGAAATTATTGGGGGCCAAAATATAATATATCTACAAAGAGTCTAAATTACTCTTTCAAGGAATATTTTGTGTTTGGAATGTTTAAAATAATCAAGTGTGTTTTATGGGAAGCCAAAAACTATAAATCTTTGCTTTATGTTATGATATTATTGTTTCATATCTAACGGATAACAAATATGATATGGTAATGTAAGTAAAATAGACGACTTCTTTGAAGGCGAAAGGAACATGGAACTTCTCTTCACTTATGGATGCTTTTTCTTTTTTAATTTAGAAACACGATACTATAATTAACGTAACAATATTTGTACATCACCCATATATATACATGTCACTCATGAGACTTGAATTCACAACCTCTCGATTGATTTGCTTCTAATACCGCTAGCCGCTAGGCCATAGACGATAGCTAGGCCGTTTGATTTTTTTATATTTGAAAGATTATCAAGTTTTGGAAATTATGAAATATGTTGATTTCAAGTAGTCAAGGTGTCCTCATCAAAAGGTATATCACAATTTCGATTATTTAGTTATTGAGCTTCTTTTTTTTTTTACTACTACTATATGAAAGCTAAATTAATTAGCACTAGCAGAATGCCCGCGCAATGCATCGAGACAAATTTAGGTTTCACGTTCATTCGATATGTAGTACGTAAATTATAATTAAACTCTATACGACAATACACTACGATATAGTTTATCATTAAAGGAAAAAAATCACATCTTTACTCTTTAAAAATGAGTTAAAACTAAATACCCAATATATATATAATTGTGGTTACAGCTGTTAGATTGCATGTTCAAAATGGTTAGGTTCAAGTTGTGATTTGTGAAATCGAGGGTTGGGTTGTGACTAACTAAAAATACAATATTTACGTGGGTATAATTATATACTACCTCCGTCCCATTTAAAATGTCAACTTTGACTTTGCACGTAGTTTTAGGATTCTCCACTAACTACACTTTTCACCAATCAAATATTAAATTTACACACTAAAGTATTTTTTGATTGGTTAAATATCAAAGCAGACACTTATAATGGGACATCCCAAAATAGTAATGTGGACATTTTAAATGGGACGGAGGGAGTACTAAACTTATGTATAAGACATTGAAATCGTAAAATTTGATCAAAAAATTTAAACTCTCAAATATTGGAATTGACTGTATAGAAATGAAATTAAGAATACAAAAAAACACTTAAATTTACAATTTTATAAAAAACACTATTGAGAGTTCGTTTTTGATATCCTACAACACTTTTTAAAATGTGTAAAATTAAAGGAAATTGAATTTTGGAGGCTTTAGAGATGGAATTTGGCCACAAATGGTGGACAAACCGTCTTTGGCAGTTTGCTAAGATGTTCGTCTCGTTCAAACCTCCCCGGCCATAATTTACACGTCTCGTAACTCCTTGCATTTAAAAAGTTATGCCATATTTTGTTTACTTAATTTCATAATAATGATATTATATGTAAGATGTAATCATATATGTAGGGGTTAGTTAGTAATTTCATGTAGTTTTTTCAAATATTAATAATAATGTTAGGGGTAAATTAGTAAATACAATTTAAAAAAAATTGAAATGCATTATATATTAATAAAGATAAAGATATATATATAGATATATAAATGTCTAATTAATTAGAGTTAAATGTCATATACTTATTACTTTTAAGTTTAATAATTATGATATTAATGAGATTTTAATACATGTAGGGGTATGTTAATAATTTAAAGTAGATTTTCAAATATTATTAGTAATGTTAGGGGCATATTGGTAATTTCCCTCTTAAAAAAATATCCAAAATGTGTTATATAATAGTAATAGATATTGCAAATGTATACTCGTACCAAATTATGAGTTAAGATATTTTTAATAGTGAAAATCAATATTGAAAAAAAAAAAAAACTGATTATACATCTAGAGGCCACCCATGTAACACCCGCCAAATTAGGACTAGTAATTAGTGCCTAATCAGATGTTAATACATGTAATTAGTTCTGTGTTAGGCTAATTAATGTATCGAATTATATATATTGTTGAATATATACGAAAATGCGATTTGGTTAAATCGTACGCAATTTAAATCGAAGGTATTTCGATTCAATTTAATACGGACGTTGGTGATCAATTTTATTTAAATAACGCTTTTATGTCAAAAATATTATTATGATAATATTTCGTATTCATACGTATCGTACAAACGGAACTTACACAATTTAAAATATTAAAACGCGCAAACTAAGTAAACAAATTTGCATTTTGTAACTCAAATAGAAATTGAATTGTAAAATATTTAAATAAAATATCGCTTAATAAATTGTATTTTAAAACGTACCAATTAATATGTAAAATAATTATTTAACATTTGAACGACGGAGAAAACGAACACCGCACGGGGCGCAGTGCGCGGACTGAAAATGGTGGGGATTTAACCTCCACCACTTCCATTTCTTTTTCATTTCTTTCTTTATTTCTCTCTCTCTCTCCATCTTTTTCTCTCTAAATTCCATAATCACCAACCTCACAAAATCACTAAATACTACTACTAAACGCGCTCGGATTTCATCGGCTCTTTGGAATAAAAGACTCACTGCATCCCGATCTATCATCCTATCTTTTCGGATTTTTGATCCGACACTTTGTAAGTTTCCGACAAATCCCGAAATCTCTCGTTTTTAAGCGTTTTTGCTTGTTAGTGGTTTGGATCAACTTATAATGTCCAAATATGGGTTGGGTAAAAGTTTTGGACCGAACGGAAACCGAAAAACTCTTTTTCGACACATTTTCCGGCCATCAGACCGTAACGTCGCTTTTGGACCCAGATTTATGCGACGTCAGCTTCAACGTCGCAAAACCCCTCGTGACGTCGCGTGGTGCGACGTCAGTCACAACGTCGCATTAAGTTGCGACGTCGCATATAGCGACATCAGCCTTAACGTCGCCAATACCTCACCACGTCGCACTTAGCGACGCAAGCCCCTACGTCGCAGAAATCAACAACGTCGCATATAGCGACGCCACGTACAACGTCGCATTAAATTGCGAAACGTCGCCTTTAGCGACGTCATGCTCAACGTTGCAATCCTACCTGCGACGTAACACCCAACGTCGCATAAATCAGAACCTCAAAAACATAGATTTTTACTAAGTGTCGAGACTCGAAATTTATCACTCGATTTTACCCAAATTCGGTTCCAGATGCGTTTTTCGTCAAAGCAATATAGTAGAAATAAAAATTTTCCAAGCTGACCTGGCAGCTCGACCCCAGCCAGGGGCTCTGCCCCTTAGACCCCTCGGCTAATCATTCTCAGTTTATTTTCATAAACTCAACGACTCAGGTGAGTCTCATAGCCCCTCTTTTACTGTTTTACTCAGGGGTGTTGTGACACTCCTCCAAATTAGGTATATAATTATACTTAATTACATGCATTTCTTACGCTAATTCTCTGGGATTGTTTTAAACTAAACTTAGGATGTGATGTCAGTCTAGCGAGCCCAAAACAATAATACAAAAAGTATTACATGATACGTAGTTATTTATAAATTACGTACGAACGTATCGGAACGAAGCCGACAAAAATAAATAACAAAAGTTTCGTGACACAAATATAATTAATAATGAAATTATTAATTACGAGTACTTATATATCTATAACGTATAGACAAAAGGGTTTAAATATACGTTTAACATAAAACGTATTATAACACGAACAGAAACAATTCTAAAACGCGCATACGACGTCAAATCATAAAAATGCAAATTTTCTCGTTCATTTGGAAGAAGTTAGAACATTACTTCAAAATATGAAATCCTAAATTTACTGAAAATTGGCGCTCAATTAACTGCGCGCAGTAAAATGTACAAAAATGTACAACTATCAAAAATAATGATAACCTCATTATTCTGAAAATATATTACTAACCAGGGAAGCATCTACAAAATAAAAATATAAAAAGTTTATTTTTATATTGCTATAATTATACCCGTACTCGAAATTTGCAGTACAAAAATGGGCTACTAACCTCAATAATTGAGGGAGACTGATTCATTTTGAACCATACTCCCTCCCTCTCCTCTCTGGTTCCAGGCGACACACACACACACACACATCATCATCACCATCTTTTTCTTCCTTTCCCTCTAAAAACTTAACAAGATCAGTAGCAGCAACAGAGTAGCAGCAGTAGAACAACAAAACCAGGGGAAACATCATCTTCATCATCATCGTCTACTTCTTCATCACCAACATTTCATTTGTAAGGAAACATCTTCCTCTTTGATTTCTTTACTTGTATTTCGTTATATAAATCGTATATACATCATAATCTAAACGAATAACACATAAAGATTGATAATTTGGTTGATGAACACGAAATGGGTTTTATAAAAACCAAAACTTGAAAACCTAAATTAACATGTAAAAGTTTGATGTTAAATGTTATAATGATGTATATTGTTGTTATGGAGCATATAAACACGAAACCCATTCAAACCCTTGCATAAAAACACCACGAAATCGGACTTCAAAACTTGAAAACGGAGCAGGGGACTGGACTGGAACATGTAGCCGATCGGCTAAGCATGAGCCGAACGGCTAAGCAAAAGCCGAACGGCTGAGTGACTAAAACCGATCGGCTGGGATGCGGGACTTCTGGGCTGTGTGGACTTGGGCCGTACTAGATAACGGGCTAAACAATTGGACTCGGAAACGAATAATGGGCTTGGATTGGGTCGAGGCATAAAGCCGAACGGCTTATGGACAAGCCTAACGGCTGGCCAAGCCGAACGGCTGGCCCAAGCCGATCGGCTGGGCTGGGCTGCAGACTGAGCTTTAGTCGCGAACTGGGCCGGACGTTTCTTGGGCTGAGACTTTGGGCTTGGACCGAGAACCTTAAAAACAAATGAGTTAAATTAAATAAACGGATTGTGTAATGTATCCGAAAACTCAAGTTAACAAACGATAGGTATGTATATGTAACATGACATACAAAAGGTGTATATATATATATATATATATATATATATATATATATATATATATATATATATATACGACAATTGAAAGGTAACAAACATATATGTATACCTACGAATGTAGAACGAACCTATTGGTATATATACACATTTGGGACGAGACGCATATTATATGGGACAAATAAGACTAGTGAATTTGAAACTAAAACGACAAACAATATACATAAATGATTTATATATATATGAGATATATGTGAACGTAACAACGAACAATAATATATATATATGCAAGAATATATATATTCAACTATATAAGTATATATGTATATATGCTTACACATTCGAATGATTCGACAAACAAACGTAACTTGGAAAATATTATTATATTCGACAACAAACATCAACGATTTGCACAAACTTAAGAAATTGATAATTTCTTCAAACAAACGAATTATTAACATAAGTAAACTATGTACTTATGGTTGATACAATATTGTGTATAGGTTGACTACGTTTGGGCTACATTACCATATCTCGCTAGCATTCACATCCGAGCACTTACTGTGAGTTCACAAACCCTTTTTCACTGTTTTAATGCTTTTAAAACCTCGGGGTGGAAAACATAGAAATCGTATGTATGACTGCATGCGACACTGATTTGAATACTGTATGTATTTACTTGATTTGGCTTATGAAAGGATATTTCATACTTGAACTGTTTGTGAAAGGGTATTTCACACAACTATTTGAACTGTGTTTTATGAAATGTTTTCATAACTATTTTGGGAATTTAGGCAACGAATCTTGGTACAGATCTAGGCTGAACGATGTAGTGCATAAAAGACCTTATGGCTACAGACTATAACCATTAGCTAGGTGACTCTAGCCACTGAGTATACGGATAGTACTATCGCCGTGACGACCCTCCTACGGATTTGGGAGCGTATACTTAATTGTCCAGCATGGCAAATAACAACAGATTAGGGTTGTGGTTTGGTTATAGGGTTAGATCGGGTTACCTTACTTGACAGGTTTAGCTCACCTTTCAAGGGATCACCGTCTAAATATTCCCATACACAAAACTACTGTTTAGGAAGTGATTTCCTACGTATACTATATTGGAAATGTTAATCTTGATTTAGGTTAACTTGTGTTTCCTACTGATAACTGATTTGGGGAAATGTTAATTGTTAATAACTTGTGTTTCCTACTTGACAAACAACACTTATTTGGAAATGTTATTCTTAAATGATTAACTTGTGTTTCCTACATAACAAACAAACTTGTGAATTCACTCAACAATTTTGTTGACGATTTACTCTATGTTTTTCAGGGAATTAGCAGCGTAAGTAAGATCTGCATGCATATCAGGACGGACTACCCTGGACTTATTAGGATGCCACTACTTTTGGGACACTTAGATTTCCTCTGTATAACTGCAACTACTGCAGTCATACCTATGAAATCTACTTTTGATATTATATATTTTATGAAATACTGATTTCAACTACTACTATTACTGTTACTACTTTTTCAAAGTGGTAATCTGTTGTAAAACTTTAACTAATGGCATCTTAATCTACTTCGTTCTGCGATAATCATATGCTTTGAGTATGTATGTATTTGTTGGTTGTTATTACTGCTCGCAGCCCCGCCACGTCACTAAGCTTCCGCAATTTACTCTTGTTAACTGTAATTACCATTTGGCGGGGTGTGACAGACTTGGTATCAGAGCCATTGGTTATAGCGAACTAGCAGTCTTTAGGTGACTGAAAACCTTAGAGACCTAGACTATAGCCTTGGCTAGAACATTTGTGCATTCATGCATACATACTTTGCATACAACTAACATATTACTGACATGTCACACACGATTCTTTTGTCTCAGCATGTCGAGACGCGCACCGATCTATATCACTGATTCCGATTCTGAGGAGGAGCCCATGGAGGCCTCCTACTTTAGCGTAGCGAGTACTGGAGTGACCACACACCGTGGACCATCTGCTTACATCACTCATACCTCTACACCACCTGTTGCGAGTACCTCTCGTGTGCCTGTACCTAGGATGACAGCTAGGATCTGTGTTCGGGATTTTCCCAGGGGACCACTCGCGCCGCGCGATAAGGCGCCAGTGACTGAGCCTGAGGTTCCAGTTGACGAGCCGCCACAGAAGAGGCTCCGACCTTCTCATCTGGACTGGATGCCTCGAGTATTGAGAGAGTGGAGATCACTAGAGGGTATTCCCTCGACCTTTGAGATTGGAGAGTCCTCCCACTCACCACCATCTGCATCTCTCACTGGTGAGCCTCTGGAGCTCACTGTGCCTACCCTTGTGGCTGTGGTCCACACCATGTTTAGAATATCCTCTAGCAGGAGCAGGGATGTGATGGAGCTACTGAGCGATGCCTCCCGCACTGATATGGATATGACTATGCTCCATCAGAGGATGGATTTTGTGGAGACTCACCGTCAGACAGACTGGCAGAGTCTAGCATCCACCCGTACACGCGTTGCAGCTTTAGAGAGGCGTGCTAGGGTGTCAGAGATTGTAGCTAGTGTGTGTGTGATGACTGCAGCAGTGATGGTCGCGGTTAGGATGTATTTACCATGGTTCCGTTAGGCCTGTGTATGGCGGTTTGTGCCTACACTAGATTATAATACGACTTTTGATGTACACGTATGTATGTACTAGGTGTGTACTAGCTGTATGTTGGATGGAACTTTGTTAGTAGAATGGGTTCATGTATAGAAAACCCATTACCTTTTGTATAACGCTAACCATTGATGGGTATATTAGAAATCCCATCTCATTTTGTACTAAACTAATGTAACAGCGTTATGACTTTTAATATATATTGTATGTTTGGTGTACATCGCGTGTTCGTTATACCTATTATCAACCATATTATTTCCTCTTACAACTGTCGACTTGTGATTAAAACTATACTTTATAGATAACTTTGTAATCGATTCTTGTAAACCCTGAAAACATATTGCACCTTGGTGATTGATTATTCTTGAGAACCTCTGAAATTAACGGTGATAAACGACAATGAAAAGAAATATGTATTGGACATTATATAATGACGCCTGGCCAACGTGATTATATTATGCTAGGTACATGTGGGTGTTTCAAAGTTGTAAGGCACATGTTGTAAAACCCTGTTCATTCATCTTTTCATGTCATTCATTTCTATCAAATGTGAATCTTTGATCTATTCACATTCAATATCTCAACATTAACACTCTGCATTTTATTCATCGCAGAGCTGAATCATGCCTCCCAAACGACGAGTCACTAGAAAAAAGTCAAAAGACGACTACGCCTCCACCACCACCCACTGAAACCACCGAACAGATGATCGCACGAAGAATAGCTGAAGGTATTGCTGAATATGAAGCAAGTCGTAGTCGTGAACATGGAGTTAACAACAGTGGATCTACCCCTACTAATACTGAGACACCCGTGAATGCTAGCCGAGGGTGTTCATACAAAACATTTCAGGCTTGTAAGCCGATTTCTTACCGTGGCACCGAGGGTGCCATTGGTATGATTCATTGGATAGAGAAAACTGAGTCGGTATTGGACATTAGTGACTGTTCACCTGACTGTATGGTGAAGTATGCTACTTGCACTTTGGCCGACAAAGCGCTCACTTGGTGGAACAGTCAGATCCAATCACTTGGTTGACCAGCTGCTTATTCAATGTCATGGGGAACATTTAAGAATTTGATGTTGGAGGAATTCTGCCCTCGCAGTGAGATGCAGAAAATAGAAACAGAGTTGTGGAACATCACCATGATTGGTGCTGATATTACTGGGTACACCACTAAGTTTCAGGAGCTTGCACGTCTAGTGCCACATATGGTGACACCCGAGTATAAGCGTATTGAGCGCTACATATACGGTCTAGTACCACAAATCCGTAGTCTGGTGACGTCATCTAAACCGGACACTTTCAGGAGTGTTGTTACTTTAGCACAAAGTTTGACTAACGAGGCGGTCAGGATGGGAAATTTGACTAAGAAAGCTGTGTCGGGAAAAAGTGAACCGAACAGTACTGATGCTAGTAGTTCTGGTGGTGCAAAGCGAAAGTGGAACGGTAATGGTACTGACCGTCAGGGTCAGCAGAACAAGAAATCTTCTGGAAATGCGAAAGCATATGTTGCCACTACTACCGAATCGAAACCATACCTGGGTAATAAACCCAAATGTGATAAGTGCAACCGACACCACGAAGGTGGGTGTGGATATTGTGGAAATTGTAAGGCATGGGGACACAGAACCCGAGACTGCAAAACTAACCCTTCCCCACGGGCAAACACTGAGCGTCAAAACCAGGGATGTTTTGAATGTGGTGAGCAAGGACACTACCGTAACCGATGCCCTAAGCTCAACAACAACAACAACCAAAACCGCAACAATAACAACCGAGCCAACAACATCAACAATCAACCGGCTCAAGGAAGGGCATTCGTGATCGGGGCACAAGAGGCACGCCAGGACCCAAACACCGTCACTGGTACGTTTCTCGTAAACAACCACTATGCCTCTGTGTTAATTGATTCGGGTGCTGATTTAAGTTTTATGTCTACTGAGATTAGACCACTATTAGAACTTGAATCCCGTAAATTAGACAACAAGTATACCATAGAATTAGCCGATGGTGAGTTGATCGAATCAGGAGAAATAGTACCGGGATGTACCTTGGAGTTAGAAGGTCATCTCTTCGAAATAGACTTGCTACCGGTTAAGTTGGGAAGTTTTGACATTGTAGTCGGTATGGATTGGTTATCTAAGAACCGAGCCGAGATCATATGTCATGATAAGATGGTTCGCTTACCGTTACCGACAGGAGAAACTTTAGTGATTCAAGGTGAGAAACGAAAGAGTGCCACGAAAATGATTTCGTGCTTGAAGGCCAGTAAATATCTCCGAAAGGGGTACCAAGCATTTCTGGCACACATTGTAGAAAAGAAATCCGAGGAACGACGTATAGACGAGGTACCTATTGTACGCGACTGTCACACCCCCAATTTTATGATTTGCGGAAGCGAAGATTTGGGTGTGACTAATCAATATACAATGCACCAAAGTACAAGCAAACGACTCTACATGAGACGTTGATAAATATTACAAAAGTAATACAAGTTTTGAGTGAAAGTTTACAACATAATAGCGAGTTCGCAAAAGTAGTTTTGAAGATTTTAATACATAATCATTATACAAAATATAATGCAAGAAAATCTTCATGTCAAAATGGATGCATGCGACTCGTGAGTAGATAGCTTATCCTGAGGGCCATCCTACTACTGCTGATCACCTGAGTCTATCCGAGCAGTGAATATATCCAACGAGGAACGTACGGTCCAAAGTCTCCTAATGTCCGAGCTAAAAATGGAGAAAATGAAGATGTCGATGGTGAAGATGATGATGTACACGATGAAGATGACGATGATTATGCTGCTGCTGTTGATGATCTTGTTATTGTTATATGTTGTTGTTGTTTTTGGACCGAGAGAGAAGAGACCGAGAGTGAGATTGAGAGGGAACGAGAGTGATCAATAATCTGTGAAATAATTGAGGTCGGTTGTTATAACCGGCCTCAATTATTGAGGTGAGTGGGTGTTTTCCGACCCGTGTTCGTGTACCCGATCGTTATTTAGTAAAATGTTTTCAAACGATAAATCTCTAAAATTTAAATCGTATAAGTTTTTATTTGAAGTATTTCACAAAAATACTTTTAGTGTGATACTAAATTATATCGTTGTTTCACTTTGAACTTACGGATACTTTTAATTATCCAAAAAAAGTTTTGCAAATTTTCCAAGTACTGTAATATTATTTCTGTTAATAATATTTTGTTTGGAGATGTTTTGGGACAACTTTTATTTCCATGTTTTCTGAGTGCTTTCGGATTAATTCGCGTTGTGATTATTAAATAATCATTTCGTGTTATATATATATATATTTATATATATATATATATATATATTATCCGAATACTTTGTTTTTGATTCGTACCGAGTACGAATAATTAAAGTTTAAATTGGCCCCTAATTTTGGCCCTTTTTGACCGGGTGTCACAGCGACTACTCAGGAGTGTTCCCTGATGAGTTGCCAGGATTGCCACCCCCACGACAAGTTGAGTTTCACATTGACCTGGTGCCAGGAGCCGCACCTATCGCACGTGCACCTTATCGTCTAGCTCCCTCGGAAATGCAAGAGCTATCCACACAATTGCAAGAACTTCTAGACTTGGGATTCATCCGTCCGAGCTTTTCACCTTGGGGAGCTCCGGTTTTGTTTGTTAAGAAGAAGGATGGATCTATGCGAATGTGCATCGACTACCGTGAGCTGAACAAGGTAACTATCAAGAACCGATACCCGTTACCACGCATTGACGATCTGTTTGATCAACTACAAGGGTCAAGTTATTATTCAAAAATTGACTTACGATCTGGTTACCATCAACTTAAGGTACGAGAAGAAGATGTACCAAAAACCGCGTTTAGGACTCGATACGGTCATTACGAGTTCCTAGTCATGCCTTTTGGGCTGACCAACGCACCAGCAGTATTCATGGATTTGATGAACAGAGTATGCAAACCCTATCTGGATAAATTCGTCATTGTGTTTATTAACGACATCTTGGTATACTCACGAACGAAAGAGGATCACGAGCAACATCTGAAGCTTGTCCTCGAACTACTACAAAAAGAGAAGCTTTATGCAAAGTTCTCTAAGTGCGAATTTTGGATAAGAGAGGTTCAATTCCTTGGTCATGTGATAAATGACAAGGGAATTCACGTAGACCCATCCAAAATTGAGGCAATCAACAACTGGGAAGCACCGAAAACCCCAACTGAAGTACGACAATTTCTTGGTCTAGCTGGCTATTACAGGCGATTCATCGCAAACTTTTCGAAGATAGCCCAGCCACTTACCACATTAACTCAAAAAGACAAGAAATTTGAGTGGAATGAGAAACAAGAGAATGCATTTCAACTATTGAAACAGAAACTGAGCAGCGCACCCATACTATCACTACCCGAAGGAGTAGATAACTTTGTTGTTTACTGTGATGCGTCGCATCAGGGATTGGGTTGCGTACTGATGCAAAACGAAAAGGTCATTGCTTATGCATCTCGACAACTAAAAGTGCATGAGAAAAACTATACGACTCATGATTTGGAATTGGGAGCCGTTGTTTTTGCACTGAAGATCTGGAAACACTACCTATACGGTACAAAGTGTACGATCTTCACTGATCATAAGAGCCTACAACATATATTCGACCAGAAAGAACTTAACATGAGACAACGACGTTGGGTCGAATTACTTAACGATTACGACTGTGAAATAAAGTATCACCCGGGTAAAGCTAACGTTGTAGCAGATGCCCTGAGTCGTAAGGAACGAATCAAATCTCGAAGAGTTCGAGCCTTGGGATTGACAATCCACTCGAATCTCATTACTCAAATTCGCGAGGCACAAGAACTTGCTTTCACTTCCGAACGCCTTAAGGATGAATCCTTGAAAGGGATGGAAAAACAACTCGAGAAAAAGGACAACGGAGTGTTGTACTTCATGAACCGAATTTGGGTACCATGCGTAGATGAGTTACGCAAGATGATTTTGGACGAGGCACACAAGTCCAACTACTCGATACATCCTGGTGCAGACAAGATGTACCATGACTTGAAAGGCTTCTACTGGTGGCCTGGAATGAAACGTGACATTGCCACCTACGTTAGCAAATGCTTAACTTGCTCGAAAGTAAAGGTTGAATACCAAAAGCCGTCTGGACTTTTGCAACAGCCTGAGTTGCCCAAATGGAAATGGGAGCAAATAACAATGGACTTCATTACGAAGTTACCTAGAACGGCATCTGGAGAAAATGCCATATGGGTGATTGTCGACCGATTGACGAAATCAGCCCACTTTCTTGCTATTAAGGAAACAGATGGAATGGAGAAACTAGCTAAAATCTATATTAAAGAGATTGTTTCTCGGCATGGTGTGCCCCTATCCATCATCTCTGATAGGGATGCGCGATTCACTTCTCGCTTTTGGCAAACATTACAACATGCACTGGGTACTCGGCTTGATATGAGTACTGCCTACCACCCGCAAACCGATGGCCAAAGTGAGCGAACTATACAGACGCTTGAAGACTTGTTGCGAGCATGTGTGATAGACTTTGGAGGTAACTGGGATACCCACCTACCTCTAGCTGAATTTTCTTTCAACAATAGTTATCACACGAGTATACAGATGGCACCTTTTGAGGCGTTATATGGACGCAAGTGCCGATCACCACTCTGTTGGGCAGAGTTGGACGACAGACAACTATCTGGACCCGAACTTGTCCAGGAAACCACTGACAAAATAACTCAAGTATTGAGCCGACTGAAAACGGCACGAGATCGACAAAAGAGTTACGCTGATAACCGCCGTAAACCTCTTGAGTTTCAAGTAGGAGACAAAGTCCTACTCAAAGTATCTCCCTGGAAAGGAGTAGCACAATTTGGCAAACGCGGAAAGCTGAACCCACGATACATCGGACCATTTGAAATCCTTGCTAGGGTTGGTCCTGTCGCTTACAAGCTCAAACTACCGCAAGAGCTTTGTAGCATACACGATACTTTCCACGTTAGCAACCTCAAAAAGTGTCTTTCTGATGAAACGCTTATCATTCCTCCTGATGAAGTCTTCATTGACTCAAAACTCAACTTTGTGGAGGAACCTGTTGAAGTTATGGATTCTAAAACACAAAAACTTCGACACAAACGAATCAAACTGGTTAAAGTTCGTTGGAACTCGAAACATGGCCCAGAGTTTACCTGGGAACGAGAGGATGAAATACGAAAGAAATACCCCAATCTATTTGAGAGCGTGACCGAGACTCACGGCTCAACTTAAATCTCGGGACGAGATTTCACTAACGGGGGGAGAATGTGACACTCCTCCAAATTAGGTACATAATTATACTTAATTACATGCATTTCTTACGCTAATTCTCTGCGATTGTTTTAAACTAAACTTAGGATGTGATGTCAGTCTAGCGAGCCCAAAACAATAATACAAAAAGTATTACATGATACGTAGTTATTTATAAATTACGTACGAACGTATCGGAACGAAGCCGACAAAAATAAATAACAAAAGTTTCGTGACACAAAAATAATTAATAATGAAATTATTAATTACGAGTACTTATATATCTATAACGTATAGACAAAAGGGTTTAAAATACGTTTAACATAAAACGTATTATAACACGAACAGAAACAATTCTAAAACGCGCATACGACGTCAAATCATAAAAATGCAAATTTTCTCGTTCATTTGGAAGAAGTTAGAACATTACTTCAAAATATGAAATCCTAAATTTACTGAAAATTGGCGCTCAATTAACTGCGCGCAGTAAAATGTACAAAAATGTACAACTATAAAAAATAATGATAACCTCATTATTCTGAAAATATATTACTAACCAGGGAAGCATCTACAAAATAAAAATATAAAAAGTTTATTTTTATATTGCTATAATTATACCCGTACTCGAAATTTGCAGTACAAAAATGGGCTACTAACCTCAATAATTGAGGGAGACCGATTCATTTTGAACCATACTCCCTCCCTCTCCTCTCTGGTTCCAGGCGACACACACACACACACATCATCATCACCATCTTTTTCTTCCTTTCCCTCTAAAAACTTAACAAGATCAGTAGCAGCAACAGAGTAGCAGCAGTAGAACAACAAAACCAGGGGAAACATCATCTTCATCATCATCGTCTACTTCTTCATCACCAACATTTCATTTGTAAGGAAACATCTTCCTCTTTGATTTCTTTACTTGTATTTCGTTATATAAATCGTATATACATCATAATCTAAACGAATAACACATAAAGATTGATAATTTGGTTGATGAACACGAAATGGGTTTTATAAAAACCAAAACTTGAAAACCTAAATTAACATGTAAAAGTTTGATGTTAAATGTTATAATGATGTATATTGTTGTTATGGAGCATATAAACACGAAACCCATTCAAACCCTTGCATAAAAACACCACGAAATCGGACTTCAAAACTTGAAAACGGAGCAGGGGACTGGACTGGAACATGTAGCCGATCGGCTAAGCATGAGCCGAACGGCTAAGCAAAAGCCGAACGGCTGAGTGACTAAAACCGATCGGCTGGGATGCGGGACTTCTGGGCTGTGTGGACTTGGGCCGTACTAGATAACGGGCTAAACAATTGGACTCGGAAATGAATAATGGGCTTGGATTGGGTCGAGGCATAAAGCCGAACGGCTTATGGACAAGCCGAACGGCTGGCCAAGCCGAACGGCTGGCCCAAGCCGATCGGCTGGGCTGGGCTGCAGACTGAGCTTTAGTCGCGAACTGGGCCGGACGTTTCTTGGGCTGAGACTTTGGGCTTGGACCGAGAACCTTAAAAACAAATGAGTTAAATTAAATAAACGGATTGTGTAATGTATCCGAAAACTCAAGTTAACAAACGATAGGTATGTATATGTAACATGACATACAAAAGGTGTATATATATATATATATATATATATATATATATATATATACGACAATTGAAAGGTAACAAACATATATGTATACCTACGAATGTAGAACGAACCTATTGGTATATATACACATTTGGGACGAGACGCATATTATATGGGACAAATAAGACTAGTGAATTTGAAACTAAAACGACAAACAATATACATAAATGATTTATATATATATGAGATATATGTGAACGTAACAACGAACAATAATATATATATGCAAGAATATATATATTCAACTATATAAGTATATATGTATATATGCTTACACATTCGAATGATTCGACAAACAAACGTAACTTGGAAAATATTATTATATTCAACAACAAACATCAACGATTTGCACAAACTTAAGAAATTGATAATTTCTTCAAACAAACGAATTATTAACATAAGTAAACTATGTACTTATGGTTGATACAATATTGTGTATAGGTTGACTACGTTTGGGCTACATTACCATATCTCGCTAGCATTCACATCCGAGCACTTACTGTGAGTTCACAAACCCTTTTTCACTGTTTTAATGCTTTTAAAACCTCGGGGTGGAAAACATAGAAATCGTATGTATGACTGCATGCGACACTGATTTGAATACTGTATGTATTTACTTGATTTGGCTTATGAAAGGATATTTCATACTTGAACTGTTTGTGAAAGGGTATTTCACACAACTATTTGAACTGTGTTTTATGAAATGTTTTCATAACTATTTTGGGAATTTAGGCAACGAATCTTGGTACAGATCTAGGCTGAACGATGTAGTGCATAAAAGACCTTATGGCTACAGACTATAACCATTAGCTAGGTGACTCTAGCCACTGAGTATACGGATAGTACTATCGCCGTGACGACCCTCCTACGGATTTGGGAGCGTATACTTAATTGTCCAGCATGGCAAATAACAACTGATTAAGGTTGTGGTTTGGTTATAGAGTTAGATCGGGTTACCTTACTTGACAGGTTTAGCTCACCTTTCAAGGGATCACCGTCTAAATATTCCCATACACAAAACTACTGTTTAGGAAGTGATTTCCTACGTATACTATATTGGAAATGTTAATCTTGATTTAGGTTAACTTGTGTTTCCTCTAGCCACTGAGACTAGCCACTAGTTTATCTCAGGCTTTTAATCTTGCCCGATCCGTGGATAGTGACATTAGAGGGTCTCGTGAAACACGATCTAGAGATAATTCTTCAAAGTCTAGAGCGGATTCCTCTAGTAAAGGGAAATCAAATTGGCAAGGGAATCGTCAGACAAAGAAGTATGTTAGTAAGAGTAGTTCGTCGGGAAATTCGAACTGGTGTAGTACATGCAAATCTAGACATTCAGGGCCGTGTACTCCGCAAACAAATAAGTGTCTGAAATGTGGTGATCTTGGTCATGAGATAAGAAATTGTCGTTATCCGAACTTTGTGTGTTGGACTTGTAAAAAGGAGGGACATCGAGTGGGTCAATGTCCAGAGGCGGGGAAATCGGGGCTTGGTTCGGTCGGGAGTTCGGCATCTTCCGGTCAGAAAAGGAAGAATCCTCCACCAGCAACCAGTCGGGCTTTTCAAATGACAGTCAATGAGGCTGTACATACAGAAGATGTTATAACTGGTACATTCTTTATAAACTCTGTACCGGCTCGTGTTTTATTTGACTCTGGTGCTACTTGTACTTTTATATCTGTATGCTTCTGCGACAAGTTGAAATTAGTGCCTACTGTGATAACCAAACCCGTAGAAGTAGAAATTGTTAGCGGTAAATTAGTTCCTGTTACCACCTCGGTGACTGGAGCTAATATTGTGATTGATGACCGAACTTTCCCTATTTCATTCTTGTTGATGCCAATCCCTAGTTTTGACGTAATAGTTGGTATGGATTGGTTAAGTCAGAATAGGGCTAGCATTGATTGCCACCAAAAGTTGATTAGGATCCCAATCTCCGACGGGTCATACGTTGTGGCTCGAGGAGAACGGGATGGTATGTCTATTCCCCTGATTTCGATGATGAAGGCTAGGAAGTCATTATCCAAAGGTTGCGAGTCCTACTTAGCTTATGTAGTTGATGCTAAACTTGAAAGAAAAGTTATTTCCGATGTACCAGTTGTGTATGAATACTCTGAGGTATTTCCTGATGAGTTACCTGGGTTGCCACCAGTTAGGGAAGTTGAGTACCGTATTGATCTTGTGCCGGGTTCGTCGCCTGTAGCTAAAGCTCCTTATAGGTTAGCGCCTTCTGAGATTCGTGAAATGATGAATCAGATACAGGAACTGTTAGATAAGGATTTTATTAGACCTAGTTCTTCACCGTGGGGTGCACCAGTATTATTTGTGAAAAAGAAAGACGGGTCTATGCGCATGTGTATTGATTATAGAGAGTTGAACAAGAGAACGGTAAAGAATAAGTACCCTCTTCCTAGAATAGATGACTTATTTGATCAGTTGCAGGGTTCTTCAGTGTATTCTAAGATTGATCTGAGATCGGGTTATCATCAGGTCCGTGTTCGTGAAGAGGACATTCCAAAAACAGCATTTCGTACTAGGTACGGTCATTATGAATTTTTGGTTATGCCTTTTGGTTTGACGAATGCTCCAGCTGTATTTATGGATTTAATGAATCGGGTTTGTCGACCTTTCTTGGATAAATTTGTTATTGTTTTCATTGACGATATTCTCGTGTATTCGAAATCCGAAGATGAGCATGCTTTGCATTTAAGGTTGGTTCTTGATACGTTGAAACGAGAACAGTTGTATGCCAAGTTCTCTAAGTGCGAATTTTGGATTCGGGAAGTTCAGTTTTTGGGTCATGTAATTTGTAAAGATGGTGTGAAAGTTGATCCAGTGAAAGTTGAGGCTGTGATGAATTGGAACGCCCCAAAGACCGCGTCGGAAATAAAGAGCTTCCTTGGATTAGCGGGTTATTACCGGAAGTTCATAAAAGATTTTTCTAAGATTGCTGGTCCGTTAACCAAATTAACTCGTAAGGATGAGAAATTTATATGGACCGATCGTCAGGAGCATGCCTTCCAAACGTTAAGACAAATGTTGTGTCAGGCACCGGTGTTAGCATTACCGGAGGGTTCGGATGATTTCATTGTTTATTGTGATGCTTCTTTTTCGGGCTTGGGCTATGTTCTTATGCAAAGGGATAAAGTTATTGCCTATGCTTCTCGTCAGTTGAAACCGCATGAAAAGAATTATCCCACTCACGATTTAGAACTTGCAGCGGTTGTATTTGCCTTAAAACTTTGGAGACATTACTTGTACGGAACTCGATGTGTTGTTTGTACTGACCATAAAAGTCTGCAATATGTGTTTTCCCAAAAAGAGTTGAACATGCGTCAGAGACGATGGCTTGAATTAATCAAAGACTATGATTGTGAAATTAGATATCACCCAGGCAAAGCTAATGTGGTTGCGGATGCTCTAAGCCGAAAGGGTGCTTCTGATCGAATCTTTTATCTGAAGGTAAATGTTTCCTCTGACTTGATTGATCGAATCAAAATTGTACAATTAGAAGCTTTGTTGGATCACAACTTAAAGTCCGAAATTATGTTGAAAAGAAAAGATGAATTAGTGGACGATTCTAGAGGATTGAAAACTTTTAAGTCTCGGGTGTGGATTCCTTTAATTGGCGGAATTCAGGATACGATTTTGAATGAAGCTCATAAGTCTAAGTTAACTGTTCATCCCGGTAGTACTCGAATGTATAACGACTTAAAACCTTTGTATTGGTGGCCCACGATGAAAACTGACATTGCACGGTTTGTTGGTAATTGTCATATCTGCGCGCAAGTTAAAGCTGAACATCAAAAGCCGTACGGATCACTGAAACAGTTGGAAATTCCCGAGTGGAAATGGGAACATATAACCATGGATTTTTTAACTAAACTGCCGCGTACCATTCGAGGTAATGATATGGTTTGGATTATTGTTGATCGGTTGACAAAAAGTGCGCATTTTCTTGCTGCGAGTGAGACCACCTCTTTGACTAAGCTCGCCCAGTTGTATCTTAATGAAATTGTATCAAGACATGGAATTCCAGTGTCAATTGTGTCAGACCGAGATTCCCGTTTTGTTTCGCATTTTTGGCAGAGTCTTCAACAAGAATTGGGTACCCGTGTAAATCTAAGTACAGCGTATCATCCTCAAACAGATGGTCAATCAGAACGAACGATTCAAACATTAGAGGACATGCTTCGTGCCTGTGTGTTGAAATATGGAGGTTCATGGGATTCACATCTTCCGTTGGTCGAATTTGCTTATAACAATTCGTATCACTCGAGTATCGGTATGCCTCCGTATGAAATGTTATATGGTCGTCGTTGTAGAACACCGACATTTGGTTGGAAGTCGGTGAGAAACAGTTTGCTGGACCCGACATAGTACAAATGACCGCGGATAAGGTAACAATTGCACGTGAAAAGTTGAAAGCCGCGCGCGATAGACAGAAAAAGTATGCGGATCCGAAAAGGCGACCGGTTGTATTTTCTGAAGGTGAACTAGTCTACCTTAAAGTTTCCCCGTGGAAAGGTGTAATTCGTTTTGGAAAACGGGGAAAGTTGGCACCTAGATACATTGGTCCATTTAAGATTCGACAAGTGGTTAACGACCAGTCAGTGACGTTGGATCTTCCTCCTGAGCTTTCGGGTATTCATAGTACGTTTAACGTGTGTTATTTGAGGAGGTGTAACATTGAGGACCAGTCACAAATACTTCCTTTGAGGGATTTAAAAGTTGATAGAACTCAAAAGTTAGTTGAAGAACCGGTAGAAATCCTAGATAGGAAGGTTACCAAACTTAGGAAGAAACAAATTCCTATGGTGCTTGTAAAGTGGAAACATAGTTTAGGGTCCAACTTGACTTGGGAGTCCGAGGAGTCGATGAAGTCCAGATATCCTGGATTGTTTGATGGTGTTGAGATTTCGGGGACGAAATCTCCTTAAGGAGGGGAGATTTGTAACATCCTCTCCAATAGCCTGGTATTTTCTATTCATAATTTCGGATTTAATAAGTTTTAAATAATTTTGCGATATAAATTTTTAATTGTGAAAGTTGGTGAAATAGGTCTTAGGACTTATTGTGTATAATGAAATGTTGCTTGTTTTAATATATTAAAGTTGACGGTACAATAAAATGAATTTCTCGCATCTAGCAATTAGGTGCCAGACAATAGATTTAGAGCGGGTATAAAATACCCATTGTTTGAGGCCGGTTAAATAAAGGGCCGATCCCTTTATTGGGATCACTTTACCAATTTCATTTCATCTTTCCCTTTCTCTAAACACATAAACCCTAACTTACAACTTTAGATTTAATCATCCATTGGAAGTGGAATTGAAGTGTAATTCTTTACTTGTATCATTATCATCATCATCTAGCTTCCTTCCTATTGATCTTCCTTTCCTTTTGTAAGTGATTCTTAGCTCATGAACTCCATTTTAGAATGAATGATGAAATTGATGATTTGAGATGATTCTTGAGTTTAGATGGTAAATACTTGTGATATATGATCATATGTGTGCTTCTTAACTAGTTATATGCATCAAATCCATGATTATGAGCTTTGATTGAGAAAAGTGTAAAACCTAATTTGATTTCATAACTTTGGTGAAATCTTGAATTGTTAGATGTTATGGAAGTTGATATATGTTAGATAAGTATTGTGTGAAGTTGTTGCAAATTTAAAAGTCGAGTTTTCTGTGTACTAGGCTCGAAATAGTGATTTGGTTGAGTTTAGTTCGAGCTGAAATGTAGTTGCAGGTCTGACCTGAGATGGAACGCGTGTGAACGCGATCCAGAAACCCTTGCCGGGATCGCGTTTCTCTGTTATAAAAGAAATTGGTTATGTTTTCTTCTTCGAAACGCGATCCAGCCGCAATTACCGGATCGCGTTGATTAGCGTATTTTGGTTACAGAACTTTTTCCTTATTATGAACGCGATCCCGCCCTTGTTCCCGGATCGCGTTTCCAAGTGTTATTTGATGACAGAATGTTTTCTTCATTGGAACGCGATCCCATCACCAGTAGCCGGATCGCGTTTGTCTGTTAAATTTTGATGATTATGATAGTTTGTGAACCTGAGTTTATATAATATAAATAGTTATTATTGTTACTCATTGTAACTTGAATTGTGAAGTTGACTATTATTAGTTAGAAACAAGTTACTAACTTGATGTTATGTGGTACTTACAGATAAACCAAAGATTCAGTGATTAGAAGCTAAGTGTGGATACTTCAGAGGTATCGGTGAGTGGATTCAGAGCTCACCATTTAATTTAGTTGTGATCATTTGATTGCAACGAATAAACGTGAATATGTTTTGTTGATTAGTTGATATACTTTGTTGACTGTGAACCTATGTGCTATGTGTTTGGCCTTCGGGCATCAGTTGTTAACGAGGTCAACGAGTTGTTAAATGGTTGGTTGAACTAGGCAGGGGTTGAATGAATGATACAGAGTCGTACTTCATTTGTTGTGTGTTTGATTCTGTATTTGAGTTCAACTACCACTGGTTATCGGTCTCGTCCGTATGGCCATACGGATATGGTTGGGTAAGTGTTCTTGGGGAGCCACCCGGGCATTACGGTTATCCCCAGAGCCACCGATCCTCGTTAAGTTGTTGTTGATTTGTTGAATATTGTATTGCGGTTGTTTGAAGCAATTGTATGATTATGCTAAGTTAGTTGTTGTGTTATGAACTCACTCACTTAGCTTTGTGCTAATCCCTCGCATTTACTTTCTGCAGATTATATTTTGAATAGGTGAGTAGCAGAAAGTAGATGCTCTAGGAGCTGGGGAATGTTTTGACAGCTTGCTACTCTGATTATGTTTTGTAACAATTAATGTTAAGTTTTATATAATACCCCGTATTATGTGTTTGTTAAACCTGTTTAACTCGACATGACTTAACTTATGATCGGTTTATGATTTTTGTTCTAACGTATATTAATTAAATATGTTTTAATTTTCTTCGCTTCCGTGTTTTCAATATAATAATATTATGGAAAATGAGGGGTGTTATAAGTTGGTATCAGAGCATTGTTTTGGGGTAATTGAGCATTGTAGAATGTTCAATCCCAAAACTGTAGCGTGGTATGTCAAACATTCCTGGGTATGGGATTTAGCATTGGTTGTGAAATTGTTAGTAGATAGGTACTAACGATTAACAAGTTTCAAGTGTTGTGTTGATTTCAGAAATGGCAGATGACGAACAACCGATCCCCAACCCCAATAATGCCTCTCGGTATGTTGTTCCTCCTGTTGTGACTAATAATCGTGAAGGTACATCTCATCAAGGCGGTGAAGAAACCAATAGGGATGAGTATATACATGAGATAGAAGATGAATTGATATTTCTGAGAGAGTTTAAAAGGAAAGCTGAGGAAGCTGCAGCTAGGCAACTTTTGCAACAACAATCTTCGGTGTTTGGTGCTAGTCCATCTTCTCAGACTAATAAGATGTGTACTTTTAAAACTTTTATGTCTTGCAAACCACCGGAGTTCCATGGAAGTACCAACCCAACTGTGGCTTTAAATTGGTTAAGAGATATGGAACGCAAGTTTGATGTGATTAGCTGTGAGGAAGAATCTAAAGTCAAGTTTGCTGTGCAGTGCCTGAAGGACGATGCCATGGTTTGGTGGGATTCAATTACTGGGCATTTTAATCCACAACAAAAGGAATCTATACGATGGAATGAATTTCATCAAGTAGTGCGTAATCAATAGTGTTCTGATTTCCATATGGCACAAATTAGGAGGGATTTTGTGAATCTTCAATTAACGGATAATATGACCATGGAGGAGTTGATAGCTCAATTTACAGAAAAACTTCGATTTGTACAACAATGGGTTCCGGAGGAGAAGACGAAGATAGAGCAGTTTGTGGATACTTTACCCCATAACTATCGTACTACCGTGAGACTAGCCACTAGTTTATCTCAGGCTTTTAATCTTGCCCGATCCGTGGATAGTGACATTAGCGGGTCTCGTGAAACACGATCTAGAGATAATTCTTCAAAGTCTAGAGCGGATTCCTCTAGTAAAGGGAAATCAAATTGGCAAGGGAATCGTCAGACAAAGAAGTATGTTAGTAAGAGTAGTTCGTCGGGAAATTCGAACTGGTGTAGTACATGCAAATCTAGACATTCAGGGCCGTGTACTCCGCAAACAAATAAGTGTCTGAAATGTGGTGATCTTGGTCATGAGATAAGAAATTGTCGTTATCCGAACTTTGTGTGTTGGACTTGTAAAAAGGAGGGACATCGAGTGGGTCAATGTCCAGAGGCGGGGAAATCGGGGCTTGGTTCGGTCGGGAGTTCGGCATCTTCCGGTCAGAAAAGGAAGAATCCTCCACCAGCAACCAGTCGGGCTTTTCAAATGACAGTCAATGAGGCTGTACATACAGAAGATGTTATAACTGGTACATTCTTTATAAACTCTGTACCGGCTCGTGTTTTATTTGACTCTGGTGCTACTTGTACTTTTATATCTGTATGCTTCTGCGACAAGTTGAAATTAGTGCCTACTGTGATAACCAAACCCGTAGAAGTAGAAATTGTTAGCGGTAAATTAGTTCCTGTTACCACCTCGGTGACTGGAGCTAATATTGTGATTGATGACCGAACTTTCCCTATTTCATTCTTGTTGATGCCAATCCCTAGTTTTGACGTAATAGTTGGTATGGATTGGTTAAGTCAGAATAGGGCTAGCATTGATTGCCACCAAAAGTTGATTAGGATCCCAATCTCCGACGGGTCATACGTTGTGGCTCGAGGAGAACGGGATGGTATGTCTATTCCCCTGATTTCGATGATGAAGGCTAGGAAGTCATTATCCAAAGGTTGCGAGTCCTACTTAGCTTATGTAGTTGATGCTAAACTTGAAAGAAAAGTTATTTCCGATGTACCGGTTGTGTGTGAATACTCTGAGGTATTTCCTGATGAGTTACCTGGGTTGCCACCAGTTAGGGAAGTTGAGTACCGTATTGATCTTGTGCCGGGTTCGTCGCCTGTAGCTAAAGCTCCTTATAGGTTAGCGCCTTCTGAGATTCGTGAAATGATGAATCAGATACAGGAACTGTTAGATAAGGATTTTATTAGACCTAGTTCTTCGCCGTGGGGTGCACCAGTATTATTTGTGAAAAAGAAAGACGGGTCTATGCGCATGTGTATTGATTATAGAGAGTTGAACAAGAGAACGGTAAAGAATAAGTACCCTCTTCCTAGAATAGATGACTTATTTGATCAGTTGCAGGGTTCTTCAGTGTATTCTAAGATTGATCTGAGATCGGGTTATCATCAGGTCCGTGTTCGTGAAGAGGACATTCCAAAAACAGCATTTCGTACTAGGTACGGTCATTATGAATTTTTGGTTATGCCTTTTGGTTTGACGAATGCTCCAGCTGTATTTATGGATTTAATGAATCGGGTTTGTCGACCTTTCTTGGATAAATTTGTTATTGTTTTCATTGACGATATTCTCGTGTATTCGAAATCCGAAGATGAGCATGCTTTGCATTTAAGGTTGGTTCTTGATACGTTGAAACGAGAACAGTTGTATGCCAAGTTCTCTAAGTGCGAATTTTGGATTCGGGAAGTTCAGTTTTTGGGTCATGTAATTTGTAAAGATGGTGTGAAAGTTGATCCAGTGAAAGTTGAGGCTGTGATGAATTGGAACGCCCCAAAGACCGCGTCGGAAATAAAGAGCTTCCTTGGATTAGCGGGTTATTACCGGAAGTTCATAAAAGATTTTTCTAAGATTGCTGGTCCGTTAACCAAATTAACTCGTAAGGATGAGAAATTTATATGGACCGATCGTCAGGAGCATGCCTTCCAAACGTTAAGACAAATGTTGTGTCAGGCACCGGTGTTAGCATTACCGGAGGGTTCGGATGATTTCATTGTTTATTGTGATGCTTCTTTTTCGGGCTTGGGCTGTGTTCTTATGCAAAGGGATAAAGTTATTGCCTATGCTTCTCGTCAGTTGAAACCGCATGAAAAGAATTATCCCACTCACGATTTAGAACTTGCAGCGGTTGTATTTGCCTTAAAACTTTGGAGACATTACTTGTACGGAACTCGATGTGTTGTTTGTACTGACCATAAAAGTCTGCAATATGTGTTTTCCCAAAAAGAGTTGAACATGCGTCAGAGACGATGGCTTGAATTAATCAAAGACTATGATTGTGAAATTAGATATCACCCAGGCAAAGCTAATGTGGTTGCGGATGCTCTAAGCCGAAAGGGTGCTTCTGATCGAATCTTTTATCTGAAGGTAAATGTTTCCTCTGACTTGATTGATCGAATCAAAATTGTACAATTAGAAGCTTTGTTGGATCACAACTTAAAGTCCGAAATTATGTTGAAAAGAAAAGATGAATTAGTGGACGATTCTAGAGGATTGAAAACTTTTAAGTCTCGGGTGTGGATTCCTTTAATTGGCGGAATTCGGGATACGATTTTGAATGAAGCTCATAAGTCTAAGTTAACTGTTCATCCCGGTAGTACTCGAATGTATAACGACTTAAAACCTTTGTATTGGTGGCCCACGATGAAAACTGACATTGCACGGTTTGTTGGTAATTGTCATATCTGCGCGCAAGTTAAAGCTGAACATCAAAAGCCGTACGGATCACTGAAACAGTTGGAAATTCCCGAGTGGAAATGGGAACATATAACCATGGATTTTGTAACTAAACTGCCGCGTACCATTCGAGGTAATGATATGGTTTGGATTATTGTTGATCGGTTGACAAAAAGTGCGCATTTTCTTGCTGCGAGTGAGACCACCTCTTTGACTAAGCTCGCCCAGTTGTATCTTAATGAAATTGTATCAAGACATGGAATTCCAGTGTCAATTGTGTCAGACCGAGATTCCCGTTTTGTTTCGCATTTTTGGCAGAGTCTTCAACAAGAATTGGGTACCCGTGTAAATCTAAGTACAGCGTATCATCCTCAAACAGATGGTCAATCAGAACGAACGATTCAAACATTAGAGGACATGCTTCGTGCCTGTGTGTTGGAATATGGAGGTTCATGGGATTCACATCTTCCGTTGGTCGAATTTGCTTATAACAATTCGTATCACTCGAGTATCGGTATGCCTCCGTATGAAATGTTATATGGTCGTCGTTGTAGAACACCGACATGTTGGTTGGAAGTCGGTGAGAAACAGTTTGCTGGACCCGACATAGTACAAATGACCGCGGATAAGGTAACAATTGCACGTGAAAAGTTGAAAGCCGCGCGCGATAGACAGAAAAAGTATGCGGATCCGAAAAGGCGACCGGTTGTATTTTCTGAAGGTGAACTAGTCTACCTTAAAGTTTCCCCGTGGAAAGGTGTAATTCGTTTTGGAAAACGGGGAAAGTTGGCACCTAGATACATTGGTCCATTTAAGATTCGACAAGTGGTTAACGACCAGTCAGTGACGTTGGATCTTCCTCCTGAGCTTTCGGGTATTCATAGTACGTTTAACGTGTGTTATTTGAGGAGGTGTAACATTGAGGACCAGTCACAAATACTTCCTTTGAGGGATTTAAAAGTTGATAGAACTCAAAAGTTAGTTGAAGAACCGGTAGAAATCCTAGATAGGAAGGTTACCAAACTTAGGAAGAAACAAATTCCTATGGTACTTGTAAAGTGGAAACATAGTTTAGGGTCCAACTTGACTTGGGAGTCCGAGGAGTCGATGAAGTCCAGATATCCTGGATTGTTTGATGGTGTTGAGATTTCGGGGACGAAATCTCCTTAAGGAGGGGAGATTTGTAACATCCTCTCCAATAGCCTGGTATTTTCTATTCATAATTTCGGATTTAATAAGTTTTAAATAATTTTGCGATATAAATTTTTAATTGTGAAAGTTGGTGAAATAGGTCTTAGGACTTATTGTGTATAATGAAATGTTGCTTGTTTTAATATATTAAAGTTGACGGTACAATAAAATGAATTTCTCGCATCTAGCAATTAGGTGCCAGACAATAGATTTAGAGCGGGTATAAAATACCCATTGTTTGAGGCCGGTTAAATAAAGGGCCGATCCCTTTATTGGGATCACTTTACCAATTTCATTTCATCTTTCCCTTTCTCTAAACACATAAACCCTAACTTACAACTTTAGATTTAATCATCCATTGGAAGTGGAATTGAAGTGTAATTCTTTACTTGTATCATTATCATCATCATCTAGCTTCCTTCCTATTGATCTTCCTTTCCTTTTGTAAGTGATTCTTAGCTCATGAACTCCATTTTAGAATGAATGATGAAATTGATGATTTGAGATGATTCTTGAGTTTAGATGGTAAATACTTGTGATATATGATCATATGTGTGCTTCTTAACTAGTTATATGCATCAAATCCATGATTATGAGCTTTGATTGAGAAAAGTGTAAAACCTAATTTGATTTCATAACTTTGGTGAAATCTTGAATTGTTAGATGTTATGGAAGTTGATATATGTTAGATAAGTATTGTGTGAAGTTGTTGCAAATTTAAAAGTCGAGTTTTCTGTGTACTAGGCTCGAAATAGTGATTTGGTTGAGTTTAGTTCGAGCTGAAATGTAGTTGCAGGTCTGACCTGAGATGGAACGCGTGTGAACGCGATCCAGAAACCCTTGCCGGGATCGCGTTTCTCTGTTATAAAAGAAATTGGTTATGTTTTCTTCTTCGAAACGCGATCCAGCCGCAATTACCGGATCGCGTTGATTAGCGTATTTTGGTTACAGAACTTTTTCCTTATTATGAACGCGATCCCGCCCTTGTTCCCGGATCGCGTTTCCAAGTGTTATTTGATGACAGAATGTTTTCTTCATTGGAACGCGATCCCATCACCAGTAGCCGGATCGCGTTTGTCTGTTAAATTTTGATGATTATGATAGTTTGTGAACCTGAGTTTATATAATATAAATAGTTATTATTGTTACTCATTGTAACTTGAATTGTGAAGTTGACTATTATTAGTTAGAAACAAGTTACTAACTTGATGTTATGTGGTACTTACAGATAAACCAAAGATTCAGTGATTAGAAGCTAAGTGTGGATACTTCAGAGGTATCGGTGAGTGGATTCAGAGCTCACCATTTAATTTAGTTGTGATCATTTGATTGCAACGAATAAACGTGAATATGTTTTGTTGATTAGTTGATATACGTTGTTGACTATGAACCTATGTGCTCTGTGTTTGGCCTTCGGGCATCAGTTGTTAACGAGGTCAACGAGTTGTTAAATGGTTGGTTGAACTAGGCAGGGGTTGAATGAATGATACAGAGTCGTACTTCATTTGTTGTGTGTTTGATTCTGTATTTGAGTTCAACTACCACTGGTTATCGGTCTCGTCCGTATGGCCATACGGATATGGTTGGGTAAGTGTTCTTGGGGAGCCACCCGGGCATTACGGTTATCCCCAGAGCCACCGATCCTTGTTAAGTTGTTGTTGATTTGTTGAATATTGTATTGCGGTTGTTTGAAGCAATTGTATGATTATGCTAAGTTAGTTGTTGTGTTATGAACTCACTCACTTAGCTTTGTGCTAATCCCTCGCATTTACTTTCTGCAGATTATATTTTGAATAGGTGAGTAGCAGAAAGTAGATGCTCTAGGAGCTGGGGAATGTTTTGACAGCTTGCTACTCTGATTATGTTTTGTAACAATTAATGTTAAGTTTTATATAATACCCCGTATTATGTGTTTGTTAAACCTATTTAACTCGACATGACTTAACTTATGATCGGTTTATGATTTTTGTTCTAACGTATATTAATTAAATATGTTTTAATTTTCTTCGCTTCCGTGTTTTCAATATAATAATATTATGGAAAATGAGGGGTGTTATACATATGCTCTGAGTATGTATGTATTTGTTGGTTGTTATTACTGCTCGCAGCCCCGCCACGTCACTAAGCTTCCGCAATTTACTCTTGTTAACTGTAATTACCATTTTGCGGGGTGTGACAGGTGTGATATATTGCTCAACTTTTAACATGTGAACGCAAGTACAAACATTTCATATACTACATGAGTTTTTCGAAACTTATCATTTAAAGTCCTCCGTCAGCATAGTTGTTAATACGTTGTAGCGTGAATATTAGTATATGGTACCATATAGGATAAACCCACCTCGTTCGGGTTAGCAAGCACTAACCGGGTAAACGGACGTACTAATATTTGGGAAGACGAATGTGGATTAGGCATTCGTGGAGGCACCTCGCCCGGAATTCTCTATAGGGGACCCGGCCCTCGAGTTAAGCTCAACTATGTGCTCATGGCTGTATACACGATGATTATCATTTAATTGCTGGATGCAATTCATTATTTAATTGCTGGATGCAATTCATTATTTAAATCTTGCGGTTCATACTATATTAACTGATTTCAAACCTGTGAGCTCACCAGCTTTCTAGCTGACCTTTTAGCATATATCGCAGGTACCAAGCAGTAGGATGTTTCTGCTTCAGGATTTTAGCTCGAGTCAGCATACAGACGATCGAGATTTTCTTGCATTAGTATATTTTGTTCAAGTACTTATGTACTGAAATCTCATTTTATTTAAAACTCGAGCTATGTAAAGCTTTAAATGTTGTAAACATTTCAGTTATCAATATATTTTGTTAAAACGACGCATATAGAGTCGTTTACTATATATCTTTGTGCTTTGTTATTGATTAACACCCAAATCAAGCTTCCGCAAATCATCAAATTTGGGGGTGTTACAGATTGGTATCAGAGCCTAAGGTTATAGTGAACTAGGTTGCATTTAGTGGGCCTAGACTATGACCATTAGGCGGTATTCCTTATTAGGTATAACTGGTTCAGTGATTACGTCATACGAGTTTAATTTAACATAGCCTGATCAACTATGTACAATTAAGCAAAGATGATGTACGATCTGAAAGTAGTTATGGCTGAACAGGGTACAATAGAAGACTCTGACCTCGAGAGAACCGAGACTTAAACATGTTTATGCTAGACACTCAATAGGCTATATTATATAGGAACTATATGAATATAGGCCTCAATCTTACTAACGCTTTATCTCAGAAATGGCAAACACACCATCAAACTCATCTCGCTCTTAATCCGGGTCGCAGAACCCAAGGGTAGCAAGGAGGAACAACAGGTTGCCTCGAGCTGGCCCGTACCCCACTCACATCACCTTTCCGGCCTTAGCCGCTAGGGTGAACCAACACGAGCAGCGACTTCGCACCATGGATGTCGTGCTACAGGAAACGAACGAAAACTGGAGACTTACATCCCTTGAACGCATCGAACAAGTCTCCGATGACCTTGAAACCACAAACAACAACATGGATGTCCTTCGCAACCAAGTAATAGAAATAAGCGTGGAAAATGCCCTTCTGCGACAAAGGATGGAAGAATGTGAACTGCGCTCACATGAAGCAGAAGAGTATGCCCGTGGACTAACACAACGACTAGCACTAGCAGAAGATAACGCCCGACAAGCTAGCAGACTTGCAAACACTGTGGACCGTCTTGTCACGATGATGGAACAAATTAATCTATGTTAAGAATAGTGTAGTCTTTGCCTTGTAATCTATTCTGTAATCTAGTAACTATCTAAGCGCTACTCTATAATTCGGTCGGATGTAACAATTCCCGACGCCTTTTGTAATACATCCATAGGATGTAACCTTTGAACTCATATTAGCTATCAAATATTCCTTGTTGTTTCAACTCATATTAATTGTCATTTTCCCATGTTGATGTCATGTATTACTGCTTTTATACATGTACATCTATTACAAATGCAACTTTCCTACAAAATCTCATGTATCTTCATTTCTTTTATTGAAGAATCATGCCGCCAAAGACAAGACCATACACCGATGCTCAGCTTACATCGCTTATAACCCAGGCTGTTACTGAAGCCTTGGCTCGGAATACCCCCCAAAATTCTACCAGAAACAGCGATGCCGCTGAAACCACTACTGCTAAACCTTGTTCTTACAAGGACTTTCAAAGCTGCAAACCCTCCAGCTTCAAAGGTTCTGAAGGAGCCATCGGACTTATCAGATGGTTCGAGAAAATGGAAATTGTTTTCCGTGTCAGCAAATGCGCGGAGAACGACAAAGTAAACTTCGCCACCTGCTCTCTCGAAGATGATGCCCACTCTTGGTGGAATTCATATACCCAATCAGTGGGTGCTGACATTGCCTACCAACTAACTTGGGAGGAATTGAAAGCAAAACTCACTGCCAAATACTGCTCAATCGCCAAACTCCAAAAGCTAGACGAGGAGTTCTGGAACCTAAAGGTTCAGGGTGGTGATATCGATGGTTATACCACCAGATTCCAACAACTTGCCGCCCTCCGCCCAGCTATGGTGAGCACTGAACCTGATAAAATCAGGAAGTACATCCTTGGCCTTCCTGAGCCTGTTCGGGGGCATGTTGCCTCTTCCAACCAAACCACCATTGACGGTGCAATCCTGTTGGCCCAAGACCTGATGTCCATGAGCCAAGATTCTGAACCACCCACTTCATCCTCCCAAAACAACAAACGAAAGTGGTCGGACTACCACAATAACCACTCCAGCCAACAAAACAAGAAACCCGACACCATCAAAGCCTACAACACCACCACAGACATCACACGGGGCTACACTGGGAACAAACCCTATTGTTCCAAGTGCAGTCGCCACCATGAAGGTTCCTGTGGTCCCTTTTGCAACAACTGCAAGAGGTACGGCCACCTCACCAAAGATTGCAATTCTCCTGCCAACAACAATTCCAACAACAACACCAGACCACCCAAAGTCTGCTTTGAGTGTGGGAAACCCGGGCACTTCAGGGACACGTGCCCAAAACTGAAGAATAACAACAACAACAACAATAACCGCAACAGCAACAACAACAACACCCGAAGCAGAGCCTTCGTCATCAAATCTGGGGACGCCCGCCAAGACCCAAATGTGGTCTCGGGTATGTTCCTCCTCAACAACTTACATGCTTCTGTTCTATTTGATACTGGTGCTGATAGAAGCTTTATCTCTGATGATTTTTGCCCACTACTTGACATCAATCCTGTTACCTTAGATGTTAAGTACACTGTAGAGCTAGCAAATGGGGAACTTATAGAAACCGATAGTGTGATTCCTAATTGCACTTTAAACCTAGCTGACGAAATCTTTTCCATCGACCTTGTACCCATTGAAATCGGGAGTTTCGACGTTATCATTGGAATGGACTGGTTGTCCAAACACAGAGCAGAAATCGTTTGTTACGATAAGATCGTCCGCATTCCACTCGCTGCCGGTGGAACCTTGATCATACAGGGGGAGACCGGTGGGATGGGACTCAATATCATCTCTTGCTTAAAAACCCGAAAATTTCTGAGAAAGGGTTACCCTGCAATACTCGCACACATCACAGAGAAGAAGTCGGAGGAGAAGCGACTTGAAGATGTGCCAATTGTTAGAGAATTTCCCGAAGTCTTTCCGGAAGAACTACCTGGTTTACCTCCACCTAGACAGGTTGAGTTCTCAATTGATCTCGTGCCGGGTGCCGCACCGGTGACCCACGCACCGTACCGTTTAGCCCCATCCGAACTTCAGGAGCTGTCTGCCCAGTTACGGGAACTTCTGGACAGAGGATTCATTAGACCGAGTTCTTCACCTTGGGGAGCTCCGGTCTTATTTGTTAAAAAGAAGGACGGTTCATTCAGAATGTGCATCGACTACCGAGAGTTGAACAAATTGACCGTCAAAAACCGATATCCACTTCCTCGCATTGATGATCTATTCGATCAACTTCAGGGTTCAAGTTTCTACTCAAAAATCGACTTGCGATCAGGCTATCACCAGTTACGAGTTCGCGACACCGATATTCCAAAAACTGCTTTCAGGACTCGCTACGGGCACTACGAATTCCAAGTGATGCCCTTTGGTCTAACAAACGCACCGGCTGTATTCATGGACCTTATGAATCGGGTGTGCAAACCTTACCTCGACAAGTTTGTCATTGTTTTTATCGATGACATACTCATTTACTCGCGTAACGAGCAAGAACATGCGCAACACCTCAAAACCATCCTTGAACTACTTAGACACGAGGAGCTGTATGCAAAATTCTCTAAGTGTGAGTTCTGGATCCAAACTGTTCAATTCCTTGGTCACGTGATCGACAGTCAGGGAATTCACGTTGACCCATCAAAAATCGAGGCTATCAAAGACTGGCAAGCACCCACCTCTGCAACTGAAGTAAGACAATTCTTGGGTCTTGCCGGGTACTATCGGCGATTTATCGAAAACTTCTCCAAAATAGCTCAACCACTCACGGTACTGACTCAGAAGGACAAAAGGTTCGATTGGACCGATAAACAAGAGTCATCATTCCAACTTCTAAAACAAAAGCTTTGCAGTGCTCCAATTCTATCCTTACCCGAAGGCACCGATGACTTCGTGGTATACTGTGATGCTTCTCACCAAGGCCTCGGTTGCGTATTGATGCAACGAGATAAAGTTATTGCCTATGCCTCACGACAGCTGAAAATTCACGAAAAGAACTACACCACTCATGATCTCGAACTTGGAGCTGTCGTTTTTGCTCTCAAAATCTGGAGACATTATCTCTACGGCACTAAGTGCACCATCTTTACCGATCATAAAAGTCTCCAACATATATTCGATCAGAAGGATCTCAATATGAGGCAACGTCGATGGGTCGAGTTGCTTACCGATTACGATTGCGAGATCAAGTACCATCCAGGGAAGGCGAATGTTGTAGCCGACGCCCTCAGTCGAAAGGAACGACCAAAACCACTTCGAGTCCGAGCCCTCAGTATGACCATTCACAACGACCTTACCGTTCAAATTCATACCGCTCAGATCGAAGCCCTGAAACCTGAAAACATCAAAAATGAAGCCTTACGGGGTATTGACAAACAATTTGAAGTCAAATCTAACGGGATTAGGTATTTCTCAAACCGAATCTGGTTGCCTAATTTCGGGAACCTACGAGACTTGGTGATGGATGAAGCTCACAAGTCTAAATATTCTATCCACCCGGGATCCGATAAGATGTACCACGGAATCAAGAAATTTTATTGGTGGCCAAACATGAAGGCCGAAATCGCCACTTATGTCAGCAAGTGTCTTACTTGCTCGAAAGTCAAAACCGAACATCAGAAACCACCTGGCTTACTCCAACAACCTGAAATCCCTGAATGGAAATGGGAACAAATTGCCATGGATTTCATAACCAAACTACCCAAGTCGTCGAACGGTTGCGATACCATTTGGGTGATCGTCGATCGTCTCACCAAATCTGCTCATTTCCTAGCAATCAAGGAAAACGATAAAATGGAACGCCTTACACAAATCTACATCAAGGAAATCGTTTCTCATCACGGCGTTCCAATCTCGATCATCTCTGACAGAGATGCCCGTTTCACCTCTCACTTTTGGCAGTCACTTCAAAAAGCATTGGGTACCCGTCTCGATATGAGTACCGCGTACCATCCTCAAACCGATGGCCAAAGTGAACGAACCATCCAAACCCTGGAAGATATGCTACGCGCCTGCGTAGTTGATTTCAGTACAAACTGGGAAAAACACCTACCGTTGTGCGAATTCTCGTACAATAACAGTCATCATGCCAGCATTAAGGCTGCACCGTTTGAGGCACTGTACGGTCGTAAGTGCCGATCACCGATCTGTTGGACTGAAGTGGGAGATAGTCAACTCACTGGTCCTGAACTCATACACGCCACCACTGAGAAAATTGTGGAAATCCAAAACAGACTCAAAGCCGCACGTGATCGTCAGAAAAGTTATGCTGACGTGAGACGCAAACCACTCGAGTTCCAAGTTAGGGATCGAGTACTCTTAAAAGTATCGCCTTGGAAGGGCGTCATCCGTTTTGGCAAACGCGGGAAGTTGAATCCCAGGTACATTGGGCCTTTTGAGATCCTCGAACGGATTGGCCCCGTAGCTTATCGATTGCAGCTGCCATCCGAACTCAGCAGCGTGCACCCTACTTTTCATGTTTCGAATTTGAAGAAGTGTCTGTCTGATGAGACACTTATCATTCCATTAGATGAAATTCGTGTTGACGATAAACTTTATTTTGTTGAGGAACCCGCTGAAATTATGGACCGTGAGGTCAAACAACTGAAACAAAGTCGTATTCCCATCGTCAAGGTCAGATAGAATTCGCGGCGTGGTCCGGAATTCACCTGGGAACGGGAAGACCAAATGCGACTCAAATATCCTCAACTTTTCACTGATTCTACCTCGAACACGACCTCGAGCTAAATTTCGGGACGAAATTCTTCCAACAGGGGGAGAATGTAACACCCGCCAAATTAGGACTAGTAATTAGTGCCTAATCAGATGTTAATACATGTAATTAGTTCTGTGTTAGGCTAATTAATGTATCGAATTATATATATTGTTGAATATATACGAAAATGCGATTTGGTTAAATCGTACGCAATTTAAATCGAAGGTATTTCGATTCAATTTAATACGGACGTTGGTGACCAATTTTATTTAAATAACGCTTTTATGTCAAAAATATTATTATGATAATATTTCGTATTCATACGTATCGTACAAACGGAACTTACACAATTTAAAATATTAAAACGCGCAAACTAAGTAAACAAATTTGCATTTTGTAACTCAAATAGAAATTGAATTGTAAAATATTTAAATAAAATATCGCTTAATAAATTGTATTTTAAAACGTACCAATTAATATGTAAAATAATTATTTAACATTTGAACGACGGAGAAAACGAACACCGCACGGGGCGCAGTGCGCGGACTGAAAATGGTGGGGATTTAACCTCCACCACTTCCATTTCTTTTTCATTTCTTTCTTTATTTCTCTCTCTCTCTCCATCTTTTTCTCTCTAAATTCCATAACCACCAACCTCACAAAATCACTAAATACTACTACTAAACGCGCTCGGATTTCATCGGCTCTTTGGAATAAAAGACTCACCGCATCCCGATCTATCATCCTATCTTTTCGGATTTTTGATCCGACACTTTGTAAGTTTCCGACAAATCCCGAAATCTCTCGTTTTTAAGCGTTTTTGCTTGTTAGTGGTTTGGATCAACTTATAATGCCCAAATATGGGTTGGGTAAAAGTTTTGGACAAAACGGAAACCAAAAAACTCGTTTTCGACACATTTTCCGGCCATCAGACCGTAACGTCGCTTTTGGACCCAGATTTATGCGACGTCAGCTTCAACGTCGCAAAACCCCTCGTGACGTCGCGTGGTGCGACGTCAGTCACAACGTCGCATTAAATTGCGACGTCGCATATAGCGACATCAGCCTTAACGTCGCCAATACCTCACCACGTCGCACTTAGCGACGCAAGCCCCTACGTCGCAGAAATCAACAACGTCGCATATAGCGACGCCACGTACAACGTCGCATTAAATTGCGAAACGTCGCCTTTAGCGACGTCATGCTCAACGTCGCAATCCTACCTGCGACGTCGCACCCAACGTCGCACAAATCAGAACCTCAAAAACATAGATTTTTACTAAGTGTCGAGACTCGAAATTTATCACTCGATTTTACCCAAATTCGGTTCCAGATGCGTTTTTCGTCAAAGCAATATAGTAGAAATAAAAATTTTCCAAGCTGACCTGGCAGCTCGACCCCAGCCAGGGGCTCTGCCCCTTAGACCCCGCTACCAGGGGCGCTGCCCCCGGACCCCCGTACTTAGATTCCGTAACGGATTCTAAAACACAATCAAAACACATTTTTCAAGTAAAACGACACGAAATAAAAATAATAATAGTTGAGATTATTATTACAAATCCGTCACCAACGGGCCGTACATATTTTCAAACATTTGAATCAATCAACCAAATGTAATTTGGACATTCTAGTTGGACGGACAACTACAAGGTAGTCTTATTAGATACCTTCGCATATTATAACCATCGCGTGTCGTGGACACCCTCAGGTTACAAGTCTTTGGACTTCGATTCTCGGCTAATCATTCTCAGTTTATTTTCATAAACTCAACGACTCAGGTGAGTCTCATAGCCCCTCTTTTACTGTTTTACTCAGGGGTGTGATATATTGCTCAACTTTTAACATGTGAACGCAAGTACAAACATTTTATATACTACATGAGTTTTTCGAAAATAATCATTTAAAGTCCTCCGTCAGCATAGTTGTTAATACGTTGTAGCGTGAATATTAGTATATGGTACCATATAGGATTGACCCACCTCGTTCGGGTTAGCAAGCACTAACCGGGTAAACGGACGTACTAATATTTGGGAAGACGAATGTGGATTAGGCATTCGTGGAGGCACCTCGCCCGGAATTCTCTATAGGGGACCCGGCCCTCGAGTTAAGCTCAACTATGTGCTCATGGCTGTATACACGATGACTATCATTTAATTGCTGGATGCAATTCATTATTTAATTGCTGGATGCAATTCATTATTTAAATCTTGCGGTTGATACTATATTAACTGATTTCAAACCTGTGAGCTCACCAGCTTTCTAGCTGACCTTTTAGCATATATCGCAGGTACCAAGCAGTAGGATGTTTCTGCTTCAGGATTTTAGCTCGAGTCAGCATACAGACGATCGAGATTTTCTTGCATTAGTATATTTTGTTCAAGTACTTATGTACTGAAATCTCATTTTATTTAAAACTCGAGCTATGTAAAGCTTTAAATGTTGTAAACATTTCAGTTATCAATATATTTTGTTAAAACGACGCATATAGAGTCGTTTACTATATATCTTTGTGCTTTGTTATTGATTAGTAACACCCAAATCAAGCTTCCGCAAATCATCAAATTTGGGGGTGTTACAACCCAAGTATATTATTTTGTTTGTTTAGGTCACTTATATTTAGAAACGATTTTGTAGGTCACCAAAATTCGTCTGTTGTTTCATGTATATTAAATCTGGCAAAAAAAACTCAATGAAAAAATACAGTGGTATTTGTGTTTTTTTATAATTTTTCTGATGAGTTTTTACACGGATTTGTTATACAAGGAAGAACATACGACCTTGGATGATCTACAAAGTCGTTCGTAATATAGATGGACTACAAGAACAAAATATACTTGATTGGCCTCCAAATGTATAATCTTTCATATATACTAATTGGGTTTCCCCCGAGATATGTGAAACTTTTCATGATACCATATTGAATAAGAATCCTATATGTCATTACAATGAATTTTATCACTTGAAAAGGAAAAAAATTAGACCATCCACCTCATAACTATCTCTAAATCCTACCATATCATCTAATTCAACGTGTAAATGATAAGTAAATAAAGTTGATGGATTCTCGAAATTAAAACCAAATTAACTATACTCAATTTCATTCATGGTCCCTTACTTTTCTTTACAATGAATGTAGCACGGAAGATCCAATCGCTATCTTTTCTTCAATTCTTTCATAAGTTATATGAGTAAGGTTTAAATGAGTCTACCAATTTTGAGTGAGAATGAGGGAACCAATAGATTTCTGTCATGTGTCACTTTATTCTCTCTCCTCCACACTTTATTCTCTCTCCTCCACATTTTTAAAAATTAAATATCTCACAAACGGTAAGTCGAAAAATCATGAAAATTGCACCATAAAATTCAGCGTTTTCTCCTCTTCGATTTGCCGTCCCTCAAGGCATACTTTTGACAACTTTTTTTTTTCTCATTTTTTGGTGGGTTTCACAAATTAGTAACACATGTGTTAGTGATCAATTGTACATTTAATTTGTGGTTAAGGTTAGGGTTTAGGGTTAGGTTTAGGGTTTAGTAGGGTTTATGGTTTAGGGTTTATAAGGGTTTAGGGTTTAGAAGGGGTTCAAGGTTTAGGGTTTAGAAAGATTTAGGGTTTAGCGATTTGTAAAGCGTTTAGGGTTTAGGGTTTGGGGTTTAGGGGTTAGGGTTTAGGGTTTGAGGTTTGGGGTTTTGGGGAGAAACCCCAAACCTCAAACCCTAAACCCTAACCCCTAAACCCCAAACCCTAAACCCTAAACGCAACACTTTAACACATGTGTTAGTAAATGTGAAACCCACCAAAAAAATGAAAAAAAAAAAAACTTTTCGAAAGTATGTCTTGAGGGACGGCAAATCGAAGAGGAGAAAACGACGAATTTAATGGTGCAATTTTCATAATTTTTGGATTTGTCGTTTGTGAGATAATTGATGTTGGGGGTAAATGGGTTTTGTACATGTGAAACATTCGCTTTGTACACATGGCTTGATATCATTGGTTCCCTCATTCTCACACAAATTCCTATTCTGATTTGAACCCTACCCTAAGTTATATAAAAGCATCAAGAATGAACATTTTAAAAAATATCCTAATACATGAAACACGTATACAGTTTCAATCAATTTACATTAGATACTCACATGGGTTGAATTAGTACTTCATTCAATCTTCTTGATCTGAAAGATATTCACGGTATTTGTATTGACGTTTCGGAGTATTATTTTTCTGGTTTGTTTGATCCTTCTTAAATTATGTAGTATTGTGCTTCATGCACCTCAAATGTTTAGTGAAAATGTCTAACATTAAATTTCTCCAATAAGGCTCACGTTTTAAATTTTAGTTGAAAGTATATTCTATTTCCAAGGTATAGTTGAATTATATATAGCATGCTTTCAAATATTTAAACATGGTCACATTCTTAAGTATATATATGTGGTGGTTATTAAAGATTTCATTGCCTTTGAAACTAGATTGGACTCTTATGGTGCATCTTGCCTTTCAATTTCAAGCTTTTCTCCCATGACATCGATTTGTACAAGCTTAATGAATTTATGGATTTCAATGTATATTAAAAAGCACTCAATTGTTCTTAATTGTAGTGCTAACGTTTTCCGTATTATAATCAGTTACGAAATAACAAATGTTGTAAGATTTTTACCTAGGATGGATATTTGATTGTTTTTATTTCCTTAATTTCATTCAAGTTTTATGTAAACAACTCACATGCCTCAACCTTAGATTTTAAGTAACTTTATAGGACTAAGCAAGTATAGTTATGTATTGTATGGGTATGGGTATGGGTATGTATATGGGTATTAGTATATCACGGATATAATTAGGTAACCGTGCATCGCACGGGTAATAACAGTAGTTATATATATAAATTCATAAGAATTACAAATATTTTAAAACCGATGGAGTAATAATTTAAAGACACCAACCCATGACCAACAAGTCGAACGGAAAAGAATCTTTGAGCTTTTTTGCAACTACCCAATTAATTAATTAAATATCTTCAAATCCAATCATAATACGATAAGATCTTTTGTCCTTTTTATATTAATTTAAAATAAAAAAGATATTTGAGATTTCTAATTCTTTATTTCTTTGGAGTCTATCTTGATCCTTCATGTCGAGTATCAAACAACTTTGAGGGTTGTGATGCAAATGCTTAATCAGGTTGCAAGAAATTAAGGTTATGTAAGATATTTACTCTGTATAATGTAGTAATACTTTAATGCCGTTTTTGAGGGTAGATAAGGTGGATCGATGATCGATTGATCGTATAGGGTCGTTAAATTTTGGTTTGCTTTAAATTAATCTCAAATGATGTTATACGTTTAAATTAGAATAAACATATCTTTCAAGTAAGGACATGCATAGATTAATGATCCAATATTGGCCATTGAATTGAAATATTAGAGTTCGACTAACATAATTTACGATCAACTATTGGCACAATAGATGTTAGAGAAACAACAAGGTTAATTAATTATTTAAAAGCTATGTCATTTAAGATTTATTTTCATTTAAATCTAAAAAATCGACTTATTTGACATCCAATTGAATAGTCTTATTTTTTTATTCCGATAATTTTACCCGCATCCTGAAAGAACTTAAAACAAGTCCGTTGTAACACCAAACTCGATCTTAGTTTGGTTTACATGAGATAGATAGTGTAAACAATCATGATCGTGATACATATTTGATTAACAAGGAAAGTAAATTCATAATTATTCGTTTATGAAACATCTACGGATTAAAATGAAAGGAGTGAAAATATGTTTGCTTTTTGTTTCCTATTATTGTTGTGTGGAGCCCGATCATCTTTTTTTTTTTTGGCATTAGTTGGAGACTTGGAGGGTGGGCGTAGGCGCAGGCATGTTGGACCAAAGTTGTAGCTACCTAGCTACCATGTGCATCTAATCAAAAGCCGAATTCACTCGTGCATTATCATTATCATACTATCTGAAAACGATGTCCATTACTCGCATACTATATTTTTTTTTTTTTAAAGGCTAACAGAAATCGCCTAGGTATTCCGTACGGGGAGACCCAATGGCTAAGTCTCCATATACTGGCCCAATCCAACCGTACGGAGCCCTTAAGGGCCCCAAGTTACTCCAAATCCAGGAAAAACCCACTAATCCGTCCGTCCAAAGGCACGACAACGAATTAATGGTAAAACCCGCTGGACTCAAGGATCGAACCTGGGTTTCCCAGGTCTCCTATCATTGACCCCCAAGCCTCTGACCAGTTGAGCTGGACATCATTGGCTACTCGCATACTATATGTTTTACCTTTTTCCATATGTTTTGTGAAAACGAATAGATAAATTAAATAGTACTCCTTTCGTTCCAAAATAAGTGTTCACCTTTTCATTTTAATTTGTCCCAAAACAAGTATCCACTTTCAAAAATAGTATATTAACTTTACCATTTTACCCTCAATATACATTTTCTTAAAATTGATACATGAGAGTATGTGCAAAAAGTAAGAGTTTAGTGTCACCTTCATTACTAGACAATCTAATTTTTTAAATTACGTGAAAACTGAAACATGACACTTATTTTGTGACTGAGGGAGTACTAGTCTTTGTCATAATTAATTAGTTGATGTGTCATTAATTTTTAAATACATTAAACATCATCTAAAACTTAAATGGTTTTGACTTATAGGGTGTGTTTGGCAAAACTGGCTGGAGATGGAGATGTAGCTGGAGCTGGAGATGGAAGCTTAAAGCTGGAGCTGGAGTTTTTGTTTAGGAATGGAGCTGGAGATTTTAAACTTTAAAAGTGTTTGGCAAAGTAGATGGAGATGGAGCTTATTAACGTAAAATGACATAAATGTTCAAAATCTTAGTTTTTTAATAACTAAAAGAAGGGCAATATAGTAATTTTATAATTAGTGGATGGGGATTCTTAAATAATCTACTTTCAAGGGATTCTAATTTTAGGGATTATTTTTGGAAGAATCCCTAAGCTCTTATGTGTGCCAAACAAAGATTGTGATTTTTTAAAGGATTGAGATTCTTAAAATTAGAATCTCAATCCTTTAGAATCCCCCATAATCCCTTAAATTGTTGGTGCCAAACACACCCACAGATTATTAAGACATTAGACATGTGTTTCTTATTAATGCACTTATTAAGTGCATTAAGTAGCAACTAGCAAGTACTAACATTCAGGGGCGGGCTGTCCCACAAAAATTTTGAAATTACGTAAAAAAATAAAATAATTTAAGGTATTAATGACGATTTTAAAATTTTGCTCCCTCAAAACTATAAAGAAGCACAACATAATTTTATTTTTGACCCCTCCATGTACAGTTCCTAGCTCCGCCCGTGCTGACATCGAAGAGTAATATTTATCATAAGGCTATATATATGTTGCTATAACTACACAACCAAATACAGTATATACTATAGTCTACAGTCCTTGTGTACATCATGTTGCACATTCAACATGTAAGCGACTGTATCATGCATAAGAAAATTAAAATAATCTTGTGTGACGATTAGTTGAATATATAACAGCAATCAGATAATTCCTCCAATACTACCTACTACATACATACATCATATCACCAAAAGGTAGCCCAAAACCTAAAAAACATGCATGTACGTCTTAACAATCGGTGCCTCTTTTGATCACTTGCTTTCACATTGATATAATACGAAATCTTACAATGATTTTTGTAGTATTTCTTTAGTCTTCTAGCTAAATTAGTTTGTCTATTACTCCGTATTATTATTAATTATATACGTACCTTTTGTAGGAATAAAATCGTATATACGTCGATCATTTCTTACCAACTTCATACACAAAGTCTTAAAGTGGCTGATATAAACACATTAAATTCTTCTAATAACGAACAAACATAAACATGAAAATGCACCTGTACGTGTTGTATCAATATCAACATTTTAGGAAAAAATGTGTTATATGGTGACAAATCGCTTTCTTGATGAACCGTCATGTTACACATGACAATGAGGTTTCCCATTTTTTCATTAAAGCTAGGGATAAAAAGATAAAGACATACTCATTTTCTAATAAAGGTATGCAAAGTAAACTCAGTGCTTGACTCATTGACTCTACATATATACGAATCATTTGTTTATATATATCTACCTATATAAGTAATAGAGGATAGCTTATTTCCTACGTGTCATATTTATTCTTTTGACAACTAAGCAAAAATCCTAGATGTCATCACCTTAGCTTCCTAAATATTCCTATGTGTCATTCAAATTGAAAAAATTCTATACCCACCTATTTTTTAGCTATTAAACTCTTAAAAAAAAATTTATAACACGTAGATTTCAAAAAATAAATTAAATAAAATGTAATTTCAACCTATTAATTAATTAAATAATAGGTGTTTATGTTTCGCTTGATATCTATTCCTAATATATATTTCTATATATAATTAATAATTCCTTCAAAAATTAAAGATTTATATGCATTACGATCTTATTACCCTCTACATAGGTGATTATTTGTCATCTTTTTTCATTTTATACCCATGAAGTAGTATCTAACACTTATGTTAGCCCCTTAAAATAATACGAGTAATAATTTTCTACTTGGACCCTAATCTTGAATATGTAGATAAAATCATATCATAGGAAAGTCCAAATATATAAATGTTCTACAAATAATCACGTATTTTAGCATCAAACTAATTTAATTTCTTTGATAAAGCTTTTGTATACCAAACATTTTTTTCTCTAAAAGAAAGGATGATACATTTAATTTAATGTTCGAATTAAAAAAAATATGCAACTTTCTATTTAATTTAATCTACACTTATTGGAAGTGCTTAAATCTGATTTTTATTAATAAATCATATGATACGAAGTTTTGTGTACATTCAAACTATTTTTCACTTTTAATATCTCTTTTACATTAGGATGATTGTACGTTTATGTTGTTTCGATGTAATGTTTATGTTTTTATTTAATAATAACTTTTAAGCCCTCCTCAATTTTAATTTAAAGCTCCGCCCCTGCTTCTAATTTAATATTTTTTTATATATAAAGTTCTTTATTTTGATTAATTATATAGTTTACTCATCATTCACGTGGTTTATCAATATGCTCATTGTTGTTTTGTGTTGTTTATATAAGATAAATTATTTTTGCAAATTAATATCCAGAATTGTTGAATATTAATCATCCCGTGCATCGAACAAGTTAAAAAAACTAATACGGGTTTTGATATGTCATTTCATGAAAGTTCGGTATTTGATAATATTAAGGTGTTGATCATTATCACTCATTATTAATTTGTAGAATCACTTCGATGAACCAGACATCATGTAGTTTGTATAGTGTTAGGGTCTACATTCCTTCTAAACTGTAATATATCAATACGTAGGTTACTTAGTTTAGTTATTTATGTATACTTGAATATATAAGTACGTACCCCCAATCTTTTTCATCTTCCTATAATTATTAGCCGTGCATCGCACGGGCATAAAAACTAGTATATTTATATACCGGGAGGATCCAGGGAAGCTCTTTTTTGGGGGGAAGGAGGAAGTGTAATATTCATCACTGAAATATATTAACTTTGTCAATACATTTGTCAAATATTAAAAGTGAAAATTAATAAATGTTGATCAGAATCGATGCTATAAATGTTAAGTTTCCTTGATAAATTCTTTTTGTAGGCTATAACATCAATTGATAAATTTTATATCCAAAATCGTTAATATTCGTCGTGGTAAATGTTAACTTAACATTCATCACGATGAATGTTAAATTTTATTTTTTGTTATTTATGTTAAGTTAACATTCACCACGATGAATATTAACGTTTTATTAAATAAACATTCATAAACTAATGTTATGACTTAAAATTGAATTTCATCTGTGAATATACTTTATAGCATCGATTTTGATTACTATATACGAGTAAAATTAATTTTTTCTTTGATATTTGTATTGACAAAGTTAAGATGCCCCGTGATGAATATTACACTTCTAACCTTCCCCCAAAAAAATGTTTCCCTCTTGAACCCTCCCATATATATATATATATATGTATATATATATATTAGGAGGATAAAAAAGAAGAAAATTTAGGGAGAGAAGAAGAAATAATACGATTCATTCTTTTATTACTAAGATTTATATTTGTTACTTTAATCCTACATTTTATTGCTTTGGTTCAATATTATATTAATAAGATTTAATCTTCTATTTCTATGATTCGAAAGTTACAGGTAATAAAAATCTAAATCTTAGTAACAAAAAAATGACAAATTGTTTCTCCCTCTTTTCTCCTTAAATTTCCTTCTCCTCGAAACCGATTATTATATACTAGACTAGACTAGACTTCAAGTAATCTATGAAAAAAGATGCCATGAATTGTGTTTACAATTCCTTTCTTGAAAAGGGAATTATAGATTTATAGTGTAACATATAGTTGACTCATACATTAATATTGAATACTAAAAATGGAAATACTGCAAAATACAAAAGCATATATGTAGGGACTCAAACGTTTGTGTGTTCTCCCTTTAGTACGAGTACAAGAAACCGAGTTTCTACAAACAGGTAACGTAACGACTTACTTGTCTGCTCTTTGGTTCTTGTTGCATATTTTTTATCCACAGGATGAGAATTAGTCCTACTAATTTATTGTCGTTCATAACACATGTTCTATATCACTATATGTAATGTTTTTAAATTTTGTAAGTTTATATGTAACTGAACGATTGTATAGATTCGGATGTAGTATGTTGAAATTTCAAATTTAAACTACTTTTTTATAAATCCGTGTTATCATCATCCAAAGTCTAAGTTGCTCATAATATTTGATGCATAAAGCCTCCTGCACAGAGCAGGATCTGGTGAACTTGCTTGGAATTGAGCCAAAGCTTGATATGCGGAACGTTTTAATTGCTCGTTAAATTGTAGATTAATAATAACTCATGAAGTAGAAGATCTATAACATTTTATTTTCAAGGTGTTATCATTCTTGTTTGTTATGTCAATCTCTATAGAAAAGAAAAAAAGAAAAAAAAGTGTTTTTCCATGTTGGTTAAATTTCTATATGAAAAATCTGATAATTTGGGCTATCATAATTATAGTTCGAAAATAGGCCCAATATGCAGAACAGCAACAACTTGGGCCATTGATCCATGAATATTGACGAGCAAAATAGCCAGAAGCAATGTGATGGTAATTTATGTTAAGTTTATAGTTGTAAGTAGGGGTGCACAAAAAAACTGGCCCTACCCGATTAAAACCCGAAAACCCTACCCGGTTGTACCCGGGTATGACCCTACCCCGTTCGGGTTTTGGGAGTACCCGCCGGGTACATAACCGGGTTGGGTTTTTAGAATTCGAAATCGGGTTGAAATAGTGTCGGGTTGGAAAACCGGTCAAAAACCCGGTTGAAAACCCGAAAAAACCGGTTTTAACCCGGTCAAAAACCCGGTTGAAACCCGGAAAAAACCCGGGTCGGGTTGGTCAAAACCCGGTTTCCCCCTTTGACCAAAACCCGGTTCGGGTTTTCAGGTCGGGTAGGGTCAAAACCCGGTTTTGTTCACCACTAGTTGTAAGTTGTAACTTCACAATCAAAGTTCGTAATTTGTAAGTTGTAACTTCGCAATCATATCATATTCGTTATAGATAATTATAAATATTCTTTCGGTTAAAATTTAGTTTATGTTACTTGTTGCTTAAAATATGTTAAAAGTTTATTAACATGACTGATAGTGTAAAACAAAACATGTGAAAACAATTTGATAGAAAGAATTCTAAATATTTGTAGTAGAATTTCATGTCCCCAAAAGCGGCATGCAAGTATGAAACCATTCAAACTAACATATTTGTGTCTGGTAATTGAAGTTTTATTTCTAGTGAATTGAAGTCTCATTGATGACTGTCTTGAACCAATAACAAATCTATACAAGTGACCGTACAACAACGTCCCATAAAAAACTCGCTCATAGACTATCATCATTCTCACCAATAAATCTTACCTTAAATTTAAGGTTATGCAGTTATAAAGAAGCTGCCTATTGTGCAATTATATTGTTGATATTATTAGAGGCACATATTGAGATGTAAAACTACGAGCAGCATAGCACGAGTACTTGTACAAGCAAACATCAACATCAGATATTAGAACAAACTTTGAAACACATCACATGCCAATAGTCATATTATTTGGTCACATCGCCACAACAAACACACACACACATGGGAAACACAGAAAACATCCATCACAATCCACACACAAATCATACACAAAACACAAGGCAACAACCCATGTCTGTCTAGTACTCATCTCCTTCATCACCCTCATCCTCAGCACCTTCAGCACCAACCTCCTCGTAATCCTTCTCCAAAGCAGCAAGATCCTCACGAGCTTCAGAGAATTCACCTTCCTCCATACCCTCACCCACATACCAATGCACAAAAGCACGCTTAGCATACATCAAGTCAAACTTGTGGTCAATGCGGGAGAACACCTCAGCCACACTAGTCGAGTTGGAGATCATGCAAACAGCCCTCTGCACCTTAGCCAAATCTCCTCCAGGCACCACAGTTGGTGGTTGGTAGTTAATACCGCACTTGAAACCAGTAGGACACCAATCAACAAACTGGATGGTCCTCTTGGTCTTGATGGTAGCAACTGCAGCATTCACATCCTTGGGGACAACATCACCACGATACATAAGACAGCAAGCCATGTACTTGCCATGACGGGGATCACACTTAGCCATCATGGAAGATGGCTCAAAGGCACTGTTTGTGATCTCAGCAACAGATAGTTGCTCGTGGTATGCCTTCTCAGCTGAGATAACTGGAGCATACGAGGAAAGCATGAAGTGGATCCTTGGGTATGGAACCAAGTTGGTTTGGAATTCAGTCACATCAACGTTCAATGCACCATCAAACCTCAAAGATGCAGTCAAGGATGAAATAACCTGTATAACACACAACACGTGTTAATTAACCAGAGAAAACAAAGACAACTGAAATAATTCAAAATTTCAAACTGTGTCCAGGTGAGCTTTCTTTTTACCTGAGAGACAAGGCGATTGAGGTTGGTGTAGGTAGGACGTTCAATATCAAGTGATCGCCTGCAGATATCATAAATGGCTTCATTGTCAAGAAGAATGGCAACATCGGTGTGTTCCAAGAGAGAGTGGGTTGAAAGGACACTGTTGTAGGGCTCAACAACAGATGTTGAAACCTGTGGAGATGGGTAGACAGTGAACCCAAGCTTGGATTTCTTTCCATAGTCAACCGACAATCGTTCCAAAAGCAGGGAACCCAAACCAGAACCAGTACCTCCACCAACAGCGTTAAAAACAAGGAAACCCTGGAGACCAGTACAGTTGTCAGCAAGCTTTCTAATACGGTCCAAGCACAGGTCAACAATTTCTTTCCCAATTGTGTAATGACCACGGGCAAAATTGTTAGCAGCATCTTCTTTGCCACTGATCAACTGTTCAGGATGGAACAGCTGGCGATAAGTACCAGTCCGCACTTCATCAATAACAGTTGGCTCAAGATCAACAAAGACAGCACGAGGGACGTGCTTTCCAGCACCAGTTTCACTAAAAAAGGTGTTGAATGCATCATCACCTCCTCCGACTGTCTTGTCACTTGGCATCTGACCATCAGGCTGCAAAATCACATGAAAATATCAGTGAAGCATCCAACATTAGCATAAATGCTTGAACTAAAAGGTTTTTAATTTGTAATAAACACCAGTTAAAGGTAATGGTAGTGACTGTTACACAAGTCACTGATGCATACAGCCATACAACAAGGACTAAAGAGTATGCATTAAGAGAATAAAACTGTGAAATATAATCATCAAAATAAGTCTTGTAAGAATCACATCTCATACAATATACCATCAAATCCTATGTTGTAGGTAGTAACAAAGCTTTTAACAACACAAGCCAACAAATTTCAAAAGAAAGTTACCAATTAACAATACATCGTTCTTGCTAATTTATTGACTGTTATTATTTATTGTCATTACACCAATATCAGACTGATAGCATTTAGTTAAAAAAGTTATCAAGTCATAGAAATATTAATCTACCGAGATCTTAACCTAAAGCAAAAAATTGATAGATCAAATAGAAACTGAACCTAATCTGGACGTAATTGAGAATATTTCACTAGATGATATAAATTATAACTTTAAAGTTGACTAAAACTGCAGATCCACTAGTTGATAATACAGTACATGCAGATCCATAACAAAAATGCATGATTCTCACAAAAGATACTGAATTTAAAACATAATATAAGAATTACGCATCAGATCATTAATAATAAAAGTCAGAACACGCAGATCTAATATAAAAACAACGGATCTAAATCTGAGTTCACTTAGATTAACCAGATCTGGCGAATTATAACAAATTATAAGGTTTACAATATAAATGCGTAAATTACACGAACAGAGAGATCGATATATACCTGAATGCCGTGTTCGAGACAGTAGAGTTCCCAGCATGCATTTCCGACTTGAATACCGGCCTGACCGATGTGAATTGAGATGCACTCTCTCATTTTCGCTGATGAATTGACTTAAAAGAAGATCGAATTTGAAAATTAGGCGAAAAAACAGTCAGAATCAAAAGGCGTTTATCAAGACGCCTTCAGATGCAAATGATGTGTTTTGTGAATCCTAGGGTTTGAGTATTTATAGCAGTGGGAGTGAGAGACTAACTATGGTTAGGTTAAATGACAGCGGATGGATAGATACAGGATAACAGTAATATGGTTTAACATTTTGATTTAAATTTTAATATTTGCCGCCTGTTGTTAGGTTTTTTTTTTTCATATTACATTTATAGCCCCTCATGTTTAAAAGAATGTTACACAATCCCTTAAAAATTACTCCACCTATTTCATTTCATCATTTGTCCAAAGAAAAAAAAAAAACATTCATGACAAAAAGGATTATAGAGGTGTTTGTTAATTAGGGGCATTTTAAAATTTTCACCCCCACAAAACTATAAAATAAATAAAAAAAAAAATTTCCGCCCCATCCACTAGAATTTTTTGGCTCCGCCCCTGAACTTTGTTTTACGATTTTCGGAATGAAATTTTGGAATGCAATGAAAACAATTGTTTGGCATAAGGGATTAGATCTGAAAATTGAAATTATATATGATTTTATTGGTTGTTCTTTTAAATCATTCTGATTAATGGTGGTTTGAAAATGTTTGGTGACAAAAAATGGAAGAAGAGCCTTTCCATATAATTTCAATAGGTGACGCGGTCACTTTCCTGTCAGTTGTGTCAACTCAGCACTTCTTATTCAAAATGGTTAACAACTCATACATCTGTGTCAATAGTGAGACCGTCACTTCAATTTATGAGCCAACATTAACCAATATACATTTATTTCTAAATTATTAGCCTATATTAACCTATATTTTTTAGTATGCCCTCACTCCTATTTAAAAAATGCCCCCAATCCATTTAAACATACCTTAAGCTGTAACATCTTCAAAATGGACCTAGTTGTTTAATATTATTTCCTAGAATTTTAAATTATTATTTAATGTGTTTGGAAATAATATAGGTTGAACTAGTTGAAATTAATTGGAATAGGAGTCAAATATTCCAATGTGACAAGTAAATTATTAATTGTTTTAAATTAATAAAGTTGACGGTAAAATAAAATGTTTGGACTCGCAAATGGTTTTCGGGTTCCAGACAATAGATTGAGATGGGGTATTAAATTATACCCGTATAAGTGAAGGCGGTTTGTTGAAGCCGACTTATTTATTTCACTTTCCTTATTAGGAAAGTTATTCACTTTCCCTTTCAATTCTTTGAGAACTCAAGAAACCAAAATCAAAAACTTGAAATCTAATGGTGAAGCTGTGATTAAGACTGAATATCATCATCATCTTCATCTTGTGGCTACTTCAATTAGTAAGTTTGATTCAAATAGTTTATAAGTTTTGGATTGATTGATTTTGATTAAAAACATGAATTGATGTGAAATTGGATGTTAGAAACTTGTTATAATTGTTACATAATGATTATGTGAAGTTATTGGTTGTATAAAACTGTTAGAAACTGAGATTTGGTGTTTTGGTTAAATTTTTCGGGTGCTGAGTTTTGATCAGACGCTGGTCTGCTGGGGACGAAGGGAGTACCCGGCGGGTACCTCCCTTACCCGGCGGGTAAGCATGAAACTGATGGGAAGCCGGCGGCTTCTAGGGCAAGCCGGCGGCTTGAGGCCCCTGTCCAGCCTTTCAGTTTTTAAACGATGGATTTCAACGTTAATTGTTACCACATGTTGTGACCTCGATAAATTAACATTAATAATACATGATTTGGAACTTGTAATTGTAATAACATTTGTGTTTAAGTTCCTAGTATTATGAATTGATATATGTGGTATACACATTCAGATATAAGTTAAGAGGTTATAGAATACATTACTAACTTATATTTGACTGTCATTTATCATGATTAATATGATAAAATGAGAATGAAATAAACAGATATGTTATGTGATTATAACATAAGATTATTGTTATTAATGAGTTACTAACTCATTGTTTATCTGATTGTATTCTCAGATTAACAGAAGAACTCGGTGACATTAGACTACTGAGTGGAATGCTGAGGTATTCGGTGAGTGGATCTATAACCTCAGTATGATTTAGTTGTAACAGGTTTGGTTACAACGAGTAACGTATTATTACTGTGTTCATTTTTTCCATTATGATTATGGTTGTTAGTAATAATACTGTTGATAGACTGTTTAGTCTGATAAGTTGACCTAATTGAATATGTGATCACATGTTATATTTGGCCTTTGGGCATCAGACTTGAGGTCAACTTGAAAGTTGGGTTTGGTTACTATTGAATCACGACAGGAATTTCCTTATACTTACCGTTAATAGGAAATTAGGTCGTATGTGATTAGTACCAAACTATCGGTCTATTCTGTATTGGCCATACGGATTGACGCTAAGTGTTCTGGGGGAATCCCCGGGTATTATGATACCTCCGGAGCCACCGATCCTCATTTTATGTTATTGTATTGAGATGTTATCTCTTTGAAATAGAATTGTATGTTCTTGGCTGAAGGTTTTCCCCAAGGACTCTAGATACTCTGTGACATTGTATGATTACGATACTTGACTGTGAACAGAGTTGTTATGCTAAGTTAGACTATTGCTTATAGTTTCATTCACTTAGCGTTATGCTAACCCCACCACAGTCCTTCTTGCAGGTTATTGTGTATATACAGTGGGTGGGCAAGAATATTGTTAATTGGATGGAATGTTTGACCGAATGTAAACTCTGATATTGGTTTGATAACCAAAAGTTATGTTTTGAATTTTATATAACACCCAGTTATGTGTAATATGTTTTGAAATATTCCGAGTTTAATTATATTACCAATAGATAATGTAATTCGATATACGCTTCCGATGTAAAATACCTTTACATACTGTATTGAAATGAGGGGTGTTATATAAGCCCACTTAAAAATCATTCAGCCCAAATAAGAAAAGAAGACGTCATACTGAACTACTGATAGTGTAGACTAAATATACGTTATTTTTTGCCATTTTCCATTATAATTATTTATCGAATGTCTTCTTGAAAGCAGTCTATATACCTTCAAGTAGAGATATGATAGAGATATGATGTTTACATCTTACCTCTCCATATCTCACATCAACAGAATTGGGTAGCCTTGTTTATGGAAAATGATTGGTGGACCTAAAATAATAGGACTAAATATAGACCTAACAATGTGATTAGTGGATGTAAAAAATTGATTGGATGAGATTCAGAGAGAGAAAAAAGCAACCAATCATATCCTTAGGTCTATATGTAGGTCCATATAATTAGGCCTATATAGCATTACTCCTTGTTTATAACTGATAATCAACTATAGAATTCTCTAAGTTCTTTTGCTTAATATGTTACGAACTTACAATAACAAAAATTTATTAGAATAACTAGCATTGAAACTACAAAAATTATACAATATAAAAGTTAATATACAGAGTATATGGATAGCCGGTATACTTCTTTTGTTCTGTTGAACATAATTTTTGAGCTTTAATGATACATGTATAATTGACAACCAAGTAACCAACACGATCAACAAAGCGAGTAACAGACAATAAATCTCACCAGCGTAATGCATTACCATTGGCACCACAATTAACTATTTACAAACTCCTTAACTTAATCATCAAGTCAAGGCCTATGAATTGGCATATAACTAACGGAAAATTTCATATATATCCCTAAAAACTATGACAATTACATACATATCCAACCAAATCTAACAATATCATATATATCTCTATAAACCAATGAAACTCTCATATATATCCATTCCTCTAATTAAATAAATAAATACTCATATTATTACCCTTCCGTTTAAATAACATTTTCGTTCATCGCTGCACTTGAAGTCTAATAATTGAGATGAGCATTTTATGTACTAAAACTCACATCTTCACGTCCTACATGATCCTTTATAAAAAAAACTAAAATTCTCAGTATGTAGCTTTCGTATTTTTATCACCATTTAAGCATCCTTTAGTATCACATAAACTAATGCTACCTTCACTAAATGGATTCATGCAATAAATTTCCCACATGAATTTTCCCAATTTTCATTGATTACAAATGTATATAATTTTCAGTTAACACCCTTATCGATCCGTTTGATTCAACAATCAAAAAATGCAAATCCCCATAAACATAAACATATATATAAAAGTAGCTACACATATTATAAATAGTAACAACATGATCCATAACAATTGCTACATGAACGAGTATTCAATTGGGCAGTTTGCAAGTATAATTTGAGTATTTATTTAATAAATTAAATGTTTGGATAGGGTGGTGATTTGTACTCCACCAAAAATTAGGGGTGGTGATATTTCCACCACCATATATGATAAATCCACCATTAGTATGCTTTAATCTATATTATATAGTAAAGGGCAGTTGAGGATGATGTCATTATGCTGATATGGCCCAATCTTGAGCTGGTCTTTTGATGATGTGGACAGCCTGAAAATCAAGGAATTAACTGGTAATTTTGTTTTTTTTTACTAAACAACTTAAATTAGCAGCATTCAAATAATCGGTTGTTGTGCGTTATATTTCCTAGGATAGATAAATTGGTTGTTGCACTTTACAAGAAGCATGCGGATGGACTTTGATTCTTTTGAAAATAGAGAGTTACTTTTGCTGTTTTTTATATACTCCCTCTTTATAGTACACGAGCATGGAAAAAAAGAAAATACTATTGGGCCATGTGAGTACAACACATCATGAGACACAGATGGGTGATGTATTCAAGAAGCTTTTAATATGATTGGTACCTCTAACATCAAAGGCTGACTCAATTTCCAATTTTCATATATTTTAAATTGTGTAAACCATTTATCTCTATTTTCTTATCATTTCCTCTTCACAACTTCTTATTATATAGTAAAGGGCAGTTGAGGATGATGTCATTATGCTGATATGGCCCAATCTTGAGCTGGTCTTTTGATGATGTGGACAGCCTGAAAATCAAGGAATTTTCTGGTAATTTTGTTTTTTTTTTACTAAACAACTTAAATTAGCAGCATTCAAATAATCGGTTGTTGTGCGTTATATTTCCTAGGATAGATAAATTGGTTGTTGCACTTTACAAGAAGCATGCGGATGGACTTTGATTCTTTTGAAAATAGAGAGTTACTTTTGCTGTTTTTTATATACTCCCTCTTTATAGTACACGAGCATGGAAAAAAAGAAAATACTATTGGGCCATGTGAGTACAACACATCATGAGACACAGATGGGTGATGTATTCAAGAAGCTTTTAATATGATTGGTACCTCTAACATCAAAGGCTGACTCAATTTCCAATTTTCATATATTTTAAATTGTGTAAACCATTTATCTCTATTTTCTTATCAATTCCTCTTCACAACTTCTTATTATATAGTAAAGGGCAGTTGAGGATGATGTCATTATGCTGATATGGCCCAATCTTGAGCTGGTCTTTTGATGATGTGGACAGCCTGAAAATCAAGGAATTAACTGGTAATTTTGTTTTTTTTTACTAAACAACTTAAATTAGCAGCATTCAAATAATCGGTTGTTGTGCGTTATATTTCCTAGGATAGATAAATTGGTTGTTGCACTTTACAAGAAGCATGCGGATGGACTTTGATTCTTTTGAAAATAGAGAGTTACTTTTGCTGTTTTTTATATACTCCCTCTTTATAGTACACGAGCATGGAAAAAAAGAAAATACTATTGGGCCATGTGAGTACAACACATCATGAGACACAGATGGGTGATGTATTCAAGAAGCTTTTAATATGATTGGTACCTCTAACATCAAAGGCTGACTCAATTTCCAATTTTCATATATTTTAAATTGTGTAAACCATTTATCTCTATTTTCTTATCATTTCCTCTTCACAACTTCTTATTATATAGTAAAGGGCAGTTGAGGATGATGTCATTATGCTGATATGGCCCAATCTTGAGCTGGTCTTTTGATGATGTGGACAGCCTGAAAATCAAGGAATTTTCTGGTAATTTTGTTTTTTTTTACTAAACAACTTAAATTAGCAGCATTCAAATAATTGGTTGTTGTGCGTTATATTTCCTAGGATAGATAAATTGGTTGTTGCACTTTACAAGAAGCATGCGGATGGACTTTGATTCTTTTGAAAATAGAGAGTTACTTTTGCTGTTTTTTATATACTCCCTCTTTATAGTACACGAGCATGGAAAAAAAGAAAATACTATTGGGCCATGTGAGTACAACACATCATGAGACACAGATGGGTGATGTATTCAATAAGCTTTTAATATGATTGGTACCTCTAACATCAAAGGCTGACTCAATTTCCAATTTTCATATATTTTAAATTGTGTAAACCATTTATCTCTATTTTCTTATCATTTCCTCTTCACAACTTCTTCTTTCTTCTTCATTTAGGTCTTCAATTACAGGAGATATTACTTCAAATCAGTCAATCCGAATCATAATAGCAAGGTATCAGCCGATTGCTTTGACAAATGTTCGCAAGGTGATTTTTCACATGTATTCTCTATATTCTATTTCGTGCTTCTTGGCTCTTGAATAACATTATGGTAAGTTTTTGAATATTTATTTATGGGTGTGTTTTTGAATATGTAGTTGTTGGGTGTTGTTGTAATTAAAAATTTAAAACACACATATAGTCACAAAGAAGATTCATCTATTCCATCTTTTACCACGGCACCACGAAGTGTCCACCACCACCACCACCCCTGTCGCCCTTATGTTTTTGTCAATTGTGGTACTGGGTGGTGTGGGTTGTTTTTTCTAACTACAAATTCTTAGTTGATTTCTACTTATTTTGAGGAAAATTTATTTTTAGATTTTTATTTGTTGTTTATTTTGCATTTTTTGTAGTAAAATGCAGATCAAATTCAGATGTGGGATGTTTTTTCTGACAACTGAGGTCGATTCAAGATGTATTACATTATATTATAGGGTTACAATCAGCCAGTCAGGTACCACCTCAAATAATGTTCTCATGCTTGAGCTATATGGATCCAAAAAAAGATTCGGCTACTACCTATTTATTTATGTTACTTGCATCTTAACTTGCTTCAACACAACTTATTAGATAGAAAAAAATAATACTCATTTCCATGTGCTTTGTTCTTTTATGTTCCATCCATTCATTTTAATCATTTGTTACAAGTCTCCGTTTCTTGCATACTAACTGTTTGATGAAATGCATGAACAAAAATTGTGGGTTCTTCTTCATATTTACCAATCTCACAACATTTATATTGTTATTACTATTACTAGTTGGTATTAATTATAATTAACATTGTTATTACTATTACTGTTATTATTGATATTGCTATTACTATTACCAGTATCTGCTGTATGTTATTTTTATTATTATTACTATCATTATTGTTGCTATTATTAATATCATTATTATTATTATTGTTTGCATTTACGACTAAATTTATTTCTGGTAGTATTATTACTATGAATATCATTATTATTCATAATATTACTATTACTTCTATTACTATTACTAGTACTAGTAGTATCATTATTACTATTATTATTTCTGCTGCTGCCGTCGTGGGTTGCTGTGTTTTTTTTAGGTGATTGTGTTAGGTTGCTGTTTGGCTGTTGCGGTGGCGGTTTGCTGTTTCTGTTGCTGGAAGAGGATGCATATGTGGAGGACGTTCAATGGAGTTTCTGCTAGCTGTTCTAATTATTTTGCATTTACTTTACTTCATAGTTTTCTGCACATTTTGTACATATCGTGTAAAGAACTAAATAAATACTCTGCCGGAGGTCTTTCTGAAAGCAGCCTCTCTGCCCTTGGGTAGGGGTAAGGCTGTCTACATCCTACCTCCCCCATACCCCGCCCTAGGCGGGATTGGGTATTGTTGTTGTTGTTGTTATCACAACATTTATATTGGACACTCATAAGCCAGAGTTATTTGCAGCTTGTATTTACCGTGAAAGTTTCCTGAACATAATAAACGAGGTCAGTACTTCTATATGAATGGCTTCATACGTGTTGTATTCATAATTTGAAATAGATTTACGATTGTTAGAGATGGGCTAATTGTTTTGTAACAATTATTATCAGCACATGGTAGTTAGGAATCTCAAAATAAAAAATTAGTTTCATATATAGTCATGTATTAAATCATTTGTAAATCTTCATTGGTGTGCTAATGAGTCAACATATACTACGCTCCCTCACTGAAAGTACGTTTTGTTTTTGATTGAGAGTTTAGTTGTTGCTTTTGCTGTTTTTATTTTTGTTTTTGTCAGATATATGATCGAAAGTCACTTATTGTATACGAGGGTTGAAGATATGTACAAGTTTGTATTACTTTGTTTGTTGTTGAAGAGTGATTGAGAAATGCATCTGTTCAAGTTGGATACTTGGTGATTGATGCACTGACATTGAATTCTTTGCTTCATCTCTGAGCTTATGCCAAGGTGCTCATTATAATCTCTTTTTGACCTTTAGATAGCAATTTCGACGGGCTAAACTTGAAGCAAGTTGTTATTTAATTTATTTTAAGGCTTAGATACTTATTAAAGTGTGGCAATTTGACCCGTTCACTTTTGATTGGGTCGATTTGTGGTATGATTGATTTCTAGAGGGGCAAAATTTCACTATATTGAAAATGCCAAACATCTCTTTTGACTGATACATTTTAATCTTGTATTTTGTTAATTCACTGGAGTGACCCAAATCAATTTTTATCCATATTCATCCCAAATCAATTTTTATCCATATTCATTCTTTAAGAAAGTTAGTGTGCCAAATTTGTTGATCAATGGGAATGAAAAAATTAGTGTTTATCCAGTGAACCAAAATTTTTATTAAGGTATGAGGTATCATACATCTTGAATATGTACTACATCCGGATTATCTTTTTGTATTTAAATGATGTTTCCATTTTGGGGTTTGTTTATTTAGTTTGGATTTGTAGAGTGGAGGGGATAGCAGAAGCTCTGGAATTCAAGCAATTTGAAGTTGAATTCCAAAAAAAGTTGTACAAGAGAAGCTGTTATTCACGAAGACCTTAAGCTGGGCTCAAAATTCCAAACTCTTTTTCTTTGTTTTAGAACTTAAGAACGTACTCTGTATTATTTTAATTATGTCTCTAGAGCAAAGATGTAATTTATTAACTGTAAGTAATATGAAAAATCTTCAAAGTTGTGTAGTATATCACAAAGACCTTAAGACTTACTCCGCTCGAATTGTATGATTAGAATGTATTGCAATGTAAACATGTTTATTTGAAAGGTATCATATAAACAAAACAAAACAAGTTTATTTGGAATAAGTGAATTTTTGAAGTTGTATATTACAAACCTTGAAACTTACTCAGTTCTAATTGTATGATTAGAAATGAAATGCAAGTGTAAACAAGCTTATTTGAAAGGTATCATGAAAACATACTTATCTGAAAGTTCTAAGATGTTTTTGAGTTCAAAAACTCACTTCGCTAAATGAGCTTATAAGAATTAATCACTATATTTGCTTTTAACGGGCCTTTAGGAATAGGGGTATTATGGGTATTATCTTTCTAACAAAATAATATTTCTGTTTTATTGAGGTTTATAAAAAGGGTCAGCATATAGTGTTCAACGAAATTATACAATATATTTATCATGTATAACGTATTTACAATTAACAAAATCCTTGTAACTTTTGTTTATCTTTTTTTTTTATATGATGCCTACAAAATCTATTAGTACAAAATTAATACATGAAAATTATGCCTACATGTATTATAACTTATAACTTTACAAATAATTTATAATCAAATTATTTTTTATCAAACCCGTGTTTTACACGGGTCAATAAACTAGTTAGTTGTACTCCACCAAAAATTAGGGGTGGTGATATTTCCACCGCCATATATGATAAATCCACCATTAGTATGCTTTAATTAGTTGTACAGTACAATCTGTTAACGCAGTCTTGTGGTGGATTTATCAAATATAGTGGTGGAAATATCATTACCCAAAATTAGCCATACACCACTAAAGCTGTTTTACAGTGTTGTACAGTACAACACGACAATGCATAAGAATGGTGTACGGCTAATTTTCGGTGGTATACAAATCACCACCGGTTTGGATATATATGAGAGTTTAGATAGTTTGTAAGGATATATATGATATTATGAAGTTTAGTTGGATATATATGTAATTATTAGAGTTTTTAGGGATACATATGAAATTATCCCTATAACTAAAGAAGTCTAAATAGCATGATACAGATTCAGTTTGTCTGCATTCTGCAATACTAGAGGTTAAGTAGCTTTTACAGTTTTACCAGAGAAACAAGATCTCATGTCCAACCTCCCTAACACTGTGATATATATTCGGAGAAAGGTTGTGTACCAATTTAGTACCAATGTTAATAGATAGCGGGATTGAACAGATTACCTCATATACTTTACAGTCAGTAGAAATTCATTTTACTACACCACTATGTTAAACAACCACGCATACATTTTACATTTAAAGCGGAAGAAATATGTAAAACTAATGAGATGCAACTATGCAAGTGACCCCACAAAACCTCATATAGCATTTGTGTTGGCCGTTAACAGAACCATGTAAAACCACCACTTTCTCAACTACTAGCAGTTTATCTGATGTCTTACCTTTGGAGGTAAAAAAAAAACATAAATCTAAGCTACGATGAGAACATTAGAAAACGTGGCCAATACTACACCATTTTTAGAGATGTTACAGACTAACAAATTAGTACCTTTATGGCTATCCCTTTAGTTCAGATCTCCCCAGGATATATCTGTTTATCGCTGCTGCAAGATCCAATGACACACCCGTTAACCAATCCAGTATGACCAGGAAGTTTATACAATATGCGTCTTAAAGTGGTGTCCCAAATATACACCATCTGATCAGAACTACCCATGGTAACTTTACTCCCATCAGCTGACCAACTACACTTCAAAAGATTCTGCTCTACATAATGTTGATGTCCCTCCATTACCTTCATACACTAATCCTGCAGCACATACGGACGCATATCCCATATACGATGCGTACAGTCCATCCCATTGGTAAGAAGGTAGGACTTATCAGGGCTTAGTTTCATACCTGTTATTACATTCTGATGACCTTCAAGAGTCAAGTCACTTCATATTTCCTAATATCCCAAACTTAACAACATTATCAATTCCACCACTGTATAGCTTATCTGAAGCATCAGAAAACGCATCTGCGACGATCTGGTATTTATCAGGAAACGTCTAGATAGTGCCTCGTTGACGTAAACCCCAAAGCTTAGCCGTCCCGTCATCTGATCCACTTACAAAAAGTGGTGGACCCCGGCGAGACAGGCAACATGAGTTCACGAAAGACGAGTGTTCGGACATTTTCTTTATCTGCTTCCCCCTGTTTCCACATCCCACACCCTTAACATCTTGTCGGAACTAGCTGAGATCATCTGGGACCCATCAGAAATCCACTTAAGATCCATCACGACGTTCTTGTGAACTTTTAAGACCATAATGTTCTTGCATTCACCACTCATGTGCCAGAGAAAGATTTCTCTGTCGTGAGAGCCCGAAACAATCATTGTTCCTGATGGATTGAAGTTGAGGGTATAGATTGCACTCTGATGGCCTGAAAGCAACATGATAGGTGATAATATACTTGACGTTCTATGTTTACCACATGACCTGCTACTTGTTATATTATGGTGACCGATATATGATAATTCCATTGCATGTGGGCCCATACCTTCACCTGTTTGCATTTTGGCTTGAATTATGATAGATACAACATTTACTGCTTTTGCTCCTGAAGAAAAAAGTTGCGATATATCATTATTTTTACTTCCAATAAAATATAGTGGCAGCTTATGGCTTATCAAATATTGGAAAGGGCGATAAGCATAATTTAATGTCTAATGAACTTACAAACATTAACCCATGGGTTATTTTAAGTCTGTAAGCTCAAGTTGATAAGCTTGTAAACTATTCAAAATGAGTTTTTAGTCTTTTCCAAATTCCAATAAGCCGAGGTAATAAGCTTACCCAAACATTACGTTAATGATTTCAAGAGCATAATTACTATGGGTGTGCAAAACTCAACGTGAAACCGTGATACCCGACAAACTGTACCGGTACCATTCTATATATGCTACAATCGGTGCTTGGTACCAAATTTAGCAAAAACAATCAGTGGATATAGTACAGTTCTGTGCATGTATGGTAAGCCAAACCGTTGCATAGTTAAGTAACGTCATTGTGGTGGGAAATTACACTAAAATCACTAACTAAAAGTTTGGTCTACTATATAGGCCCTAAAACCAGTACTGTACCAGTACAAAACCAATAGTATAATGTGGTATTATTGCTACGGCTAACGGCCTTGTTCTTACTGCTGTACATATTTATATATAAATAACTATGTTTGATTAGGTCTACCTTTTGAAGATGCATAGTGTACTTGAGCATCTGCGCTATTTAGAGCATCCCCAATGTAAACATCTTTACTTGAACATCTGTGCTATTTAGAGCATCACCCTAGTCTGAAACCACAGGTACAATTACAAATATAATATAATAATGATATAATTGAAGTCCATTATCATAGTACTGAAAAAAACCCTAATGTTGCGGTTTGGGGTTAAGTTAGTATTTTGTGATTGATTATTCAAAGTGATCGATTACGCGTTATAATTGTGCGTTTATCAGTCTATCAGAAGCATATAATCAGCATAAAAATCTACAGTCGTTAACATTGTAGGTAGAAATATATTAGAAGTGAAAAAAACACAGAAAAAGGGATAAAGTGTGTACCTGAAATGCGGATAAAACAGAAAGAGATTTGGGAGATTGGCAGGCGGTGATGAGTTTACGGTGGCTGCAGCTTCGATCGGAGAAGTTGATCGACGAGGCTGTTGTGTTGCTGCGTCGATCGGAGACAGGAGATAAGCTGCTTAGAATTTTTAAATAATTTCGAACCATACCATCCTTCTCACATCGTGAAAATCATTTTACCACCTTTAGTAATGCCAGTTTTTATGTTACCACCTTGAAGATGTTGATCTTTGTCGTAATAAACCCCTTCACACATTTACACATTATGACATCTAGGGACCAATTATGTGTGTTTTGTGAAACATAAAGTATGAAATGTGAAAATTTTATTTTAAATTTTCTCTTCACAATACATAGATTATGTAATGTACACAACACATATAGTTTCCCCAATACATATAGTTTCCCATCATATTATGTTGTGAAAGTAAATGATGTTAGATTTGTAGAGCCGTCAACTCTAATAATCGGAGTAGTGTTGAAAATCTAGATGGAAGAAATTTTGACTACTTTTCAACATTGTAAAAAGGCTAAGGCTTTGTTTTCCAGTTTACAACTCAGATTAAGTGAAGAGAAGGGAAAGGAAAGGGCTCATTTTCTTCTCTTCCAAATCATCCCAAATTGAACGGATTCTATTTTTTTCCCTTCCAAATCCCTCACTTTCCCTTAAAACACACTCTCTAAAGGTAGACTTGTTTATTTCTTAGCTTAACGCTAACGAGTATTATAAGAAGGTTACTTACAAACTTGAATCCTTTGACAGGCTCGTTCTATTTGAATACATAGAAATATTGATAGGGGTCAATTCAGGGTTTTATTTATCTCATGGTAAATAGTGTATAAACTCATTACATGACAATTTGTGGCTCCAAAGGTGATTTTCAAATAGCTAAAAAGTTCCAAAGTTATAGATACATCTTTTTGAAAAGTTTCTTATAAAACAAAGATACATTTGGTGGCATTGAACATAATATGCCAAGCAAGCATGAATGAGTATTAAAGTCCTCTTCACAACCAAAAGTGTTGTTTGCTATGTAAGTAGTACAAATTCAACAATCAAGCTAAATCAACTCTTCCATCTAAAGCAAAACATAATCCCACACGAATTTATTCATATTGTCATTTACTCAAAATACAACTCAAATTAATTCATCGATAAATAAAAAAAAGAAGTTAAAATTATGATCTCTAAAGACCAAGAGATCTTTCTCGATCAATCCCGTTGACCCTCATTCTTCGAGAATCAGAAAGACTACTATCATCCATTTGAGACATGTATTGTTGAAGGAACTTATGTGTAATAAACCTATACTATAAGGTACTTATATGTCATTTTCTTGAATATAAAGTCACCTCACCTCACCTCACCTTCATCTACAAACTCCAATGTGGGGTTTTATATCCTTGTCATTACTTGCAAATAGCCAAGAAGCATACACCTGTAACCTTTCTCCATTTTTCTAGACCAATCTCTGATCAACTCAATTTCCATTCCACTCCTTTTAAATCATTCCCTCGTCATCATTTTTTCCCACCTCAACCAGGTTAAGCAATTCTTCAACAATGGCAACCACTTTATCAGTTCCCACCTTCTTCAACTCAATTTCTTCAAACTTAAACAGGACCCAATTCACAGCCACATGTTCTTTCTTCAAACCCCATCATTCATTCAGTCTCCACAACCCAAAAAGGCTAAACTTTTCAGTCAAAGCAGAGAAAGAAACAGAGCACTCAAATGTAACAATAGCTTCAGCTGAAAAGGAAAATGAAAGTGATGGGAATGATGAACAGCAAGAAATGGATTGGAAAAATGATGAGGAATTCAAGAAATTTATGGGGAATCCTTCGATTGAAGCTGCGATTAAACTCGAAAAGAAGAGAACTGATAGGAAGCTAAAGGAACTTGATAGAGAAAGAAATAGTGGTAATTTAATTAATGGGTTGTTTAATCAAGTGATTCGAGATAGTTTGTCTAGAGAGAAACAGAGGTTGGAGAAAGCAGAGGAGAGTTTTAAAGCTCTTGATCTCAACAAGGTAAAACTTTTTATTATATTTTTGATATACCTTGAAAACCCATGTCTATAAATTCAATTATTAGGAAGATATATGATGCATGGTAGTAAATTTGTTATCTCCAAATTACAATTTGGACTAATTTACTGAAAACTGGTTACGCCTAAAATGGATAAAATAAAAATAAAAAGGAAAAGAATTATTCCTATTTAGTAATAAATTTGTTACAAAATTCGAATAGTTAAAACAGGTCGACCCGACCCAGTTGACCAAAAAATGGGTCAAACAATCACTTCCCAATCGAACTGATACAATTAGTTTGTATTTGGTTACAGCTTCTTATTGCGTTAGAAGAAGAGGATAGTATGAATTATGAGTCGTATCACTACTAAGATTTTTGGTTTTAGTTAAGAACACATGCAAGTCGTGATTTGAATGGTTCCATGTTTGACTTGAAAAGTCAAACGTGGGTTCCAATATGCAAAATAGCAACAGCATCAACATCAACATAATGTATATTTTATTTGAATGGCAGTTAAAAAGCTGCTTTGGGTTTACTACGTTTTTCGCAACGGATGTTAGGAGATTTGGTGATGGAGGGATTTTTATTGGAAACTTGAGGAGGCCCATTGAAGAAGTGATCCCAGTATTGGAGCAGAAATTATCTGAAGCAGCAGGAAGGGAGGTTGTTTTGTGGTTCATGGAGGAAAAGACTAACGATGTTACAAAACAGGTAATTTAGAATGCTAATAATATATTCATAAAGTGTTAAATTATCCAGTGTTTCATGAAAAGTAGTACTTATCAATAATGTAATGCACAAAGTGACAAAACTTATATTATTGGACTAAATTTGCTGAATGTTGTAGGTTCATGATTAATCCTTGTTGTCAAATATCTATAGGTTTGTGTGGTGCAACCGAAATCTGAGATTGACCTCCAATTCGAGTTATCCAAATTGAGCACACCATCAGGCTATGTTGCTGCAGTAGCCTTAGCCGTGACCACTTTTGGAACGGTTGCTTTGATGAGTGGCTTCTTTCTCAAGCCCAACGCAACGTTTAATGACTACCTAGCAGATGTTGTGCCACTATTTAGTGGTTTCCTAACTATTTTAGGTGTTTCAGAGGTATTATATCCCCCTCTGTTGGACTTTAGATGTATGATTGATTTTGTTAGAAGTGGCAATTTTATGTCTCTGACTTAAGAATGGGTCGAACGCATTGAAGTCGTCCAAAATATATATTTAATGTATACAACCTCCCGAATTATTTTTATAAAAGACTTACTTTATTATTATAACATTATTGTTTTGTTTATGTAATTTTAAGTAACACATCATTTTATCTATAGAAGTATATAAACGAACAAAATATTTGCAGTACGTAAATATCATAAAAATTGAAAACTGTTGTCTGCTGATATTACCTTTTGTAACCATTTAGACATCCTTTTTGACATAAAAAGGGTATAATTGACTTTGATGGTCAAACTGTATCTGTGATTTCTATTACTGATTATTGTTAACTTTATATGTCCTGCAGATAGCTACTCGGCTAACATCAGCACGTTATGGTGTAAAACTCAGTCCATCATTTCTCGTGCCCTCTACTTGGACAGGGTGCTTGGGAGTCATGAATAACTATGAGTCTCTTCTTCCCAACAAAAAGGCTTTGTTCGATATTTCAGTAGCACGAACAGCAAGTGCTTATTTGACCTCACTGGCACTTGCAGTAGCTGCTTTTGCTGTTGATGGTAGCTTCAATGGAGGCGACAATGCTCTGTAAGTCATTGCTTCCATCTAGGATTCTAGGGATGTCAAAGGGGGCGGGTCAAAAAGAACAGTTTAGTAAGCGTGGATCAAAACATGTCATGCGAACACTTTTTTCTTAGTGATAGATAAGTAATGTGTTGAATATGATCACATAACTATATTATTACACTAACAATCTAAACTCTCTTGGTAAAGTGATGTAGAGGTTTTATGCATCTGACTATATATCGGGTGACTTGCAACTCATTTGACCCCTTTTCAACTCATAAGACACGTTCCACCCGTTTGACAGGTTCCTATTATAATAAATCCTATAGACTAACACCTGTGACATGATAGAGATGAAACATTACCCAATTCAAAGCATTGTATATAATTGGGTCAAAGTTTTGTCTCATTTGTAACATTACCTAATGTGTTTTAAGATCATTCATTATGGATTGTTCATATGCAGGTACATAAGACCACAGTTCTTTTACAACAACCCATTACTTTCTTTCATCCAATTTGTTATAGGGCCGTACACGGACGATCTAGGCAACGTGTTACCTTACGCTGTTGAAGGTGTCGGGGTTCCCGTTGATCCACTTGCCTTTGCAGGGCTTTTGGGTGAGTCTCGTCACACCATTTTTCATTATCCTATATTTTGAATATATATAATTACCTATGTGGTCATTTCCATCGTTACGAAGTTCAACAACTTTGTTACTCCATTGAAGGGCATTTTGTTCATTTTCTAAATTGTTGACATTACATTTGAGACAGGAATGGTGGTGACCTCGTTAAACTTGTTACCATGTGGAAGGCTCGAAGGTGGTCGAATAGCTCAAGCCATGTTCGGTAGGAGCACTGCTGCGTTGTTATCTTTAGCCACTTCTTTTATATTAGTCATCGGCGGTTTCAGTGGTAGTGTCCTATGTTTGGCTTGGGGGCTCTTCGCGACATTTTTTAGAGGAGGAGAGGAGATACCAGCAAAGGACGAAATTACCCCTTTAGGCGACGATAGGTACGCCTGGGGGTTTGTCCTCGGTCTCATATGCTTGCTTACACTTTTTCCGAATGGTGGTGGAACTTTCTCTAGCTCGTTTCTTAACGGCCCGTACTTTAGAGGAGATCTGTAATTATAATCCAAGTTGTCCTTCATATGTTGCAAGATCTGTAATTGAAACTCAAGTTGTACATGTTGCTGGGTGGTATATATTTTGTATTACAGCAGGGTTTTTTACATGTACTATACATTTTTTTTAAATTAATTTATATATCATAGGAAGCATAGATGTTCATGAGGGGTTATGGACTCCAATTCTTTTGGGGCAAAAGCCCATGACTGATTAAGCAAGTTTAGTGATTTAAATTCTTAAAATAAAAAGAAATTATGGACTTCAATTGGATTTTGATCAAATGTACTTGGTGTAGCATGAAAAATATGAGTCTTAGGTAACGTTTTAGTTTACCAAACATATATGTTCACATAATAATGTCAAATGTGATTCCACCAAGTTAAATCTTGTATAAATGATTTTTGGGAATTTTAAACCTTACTAGGATTAAAAATGATACCAACATAAATTGGATGAAGGGTTTTGGGTTTTTTACTTAAAAAATTGAGAATAAAACCCCAAATAATTGAGAACTTTTAAAGTGATATTAATTCTCATTATACGTTACTATATATTTTATGCACATAACAAACACACGCAAATTATTAACCACTCAAAAAGTGCTAATAATATTTAATGACTATACAATAGCACACCACATGACCACAAGGACTAATAATGGATAAGCTATATCTTAGGGGACTTAATTTGTAAACCTCGAGTAAGTTCACAACAGATATTCCCGCCTTTCTTCTCTTTGAAGTTCGAACGCTAGATATATGCAATATGTATATATATATGTGGTCGTATATAAGTGTAATCACTTGACAAATTTTAACGCAATTAATATCTTCTGCACATCTTAGAACAAATATATATCTCTCTTTCAAGGAAAAGAAAACGGAGCAAAATCAAGAAAAGAAAATTGAGAAAAATCAAGAACTGAAAATGGATCAAGAAACGAAAACAGAGCAAAATCAAGAATTTGACAAATACGCGAAGGTAAAAATTGAAGAACCGAATCTGCAGTTGCCTAATGATTTACTGAGAGTTAATACTGATCCGTCTGGCGGTAAACTCTACTATATCAAAATTCTCCGTAAGTACTCTGCTATGTTTTAGTGGTGAATATTGATCAAACGTTCTCATTTCTGTTGTGTCAAAGTTAAAATTCTAATGTCAAACAATTTCTGATGTGTTATGATCTGTTTCATTAAATCAATTTCTCTCATTGGGTTTAAGTGGATTCTGATTTCTGCTGTCCTATCTGTTTCTTGAAAAATTGAATTACATATAAATATAGACGATTTTGCTATATTATATGTTTCTTGAAATCAATCTTTGATTTTATGTTATGTATAAAGGTGTTGTTGATTCTATTGGTCTGTTAGGTTACAAAAAGTTTGGGACTGTAATAATTTTCAATCAAGAACAAACTCAGCGAACATTATATATGTAACGATATGTCGATATGTGTGTATTCTGAGTGTTTGATGAAATTTATCAAAGAATATAATTCATCAGTATTAGGTTTCAGCAAGGAATTATGATTGCTGCTGTTTAATTAAGCATACATAAATGTCAAAGATATATATCTTAGTCGGCTGTTCTTAGATTTCTTAGATATTCTCTTATGAATTATATTTTGGTTTGGAATTGTAACTTTTAAATTCAGAAACAAACTCTACAAACCTTGTTTGAGTCTGTGTTTTGAGGACTTGACTGGGTTGTTTATGTCTAAATTCATTAGTTGGTACACATGCCTGATGTGCAAATGTTTCTTGATCCATGTGTTTCTTTTTTTTTTCTTTTTTTTTTTTTTGCAAAATGAGCATATAATCACATCATATTCTGTTGTTAGTAGAAGACGATACTAAAAGAGTTCAACATCTACACGAGGCAATTGTGGCAGGAGCACAACTAGATAGGAAAGTATACCGGATTCGTAATGTGGAAGTATGTGACATACCACAATCGTACATTTCAATATATGGACCCTTTTTAACTTTTTCTTGCTGATACTTTGTGTTCACTTGCAGCTTCTCAAAGCTACTGGAGAAGATTTCAAAGTTCTACATATAATTCAAAAAGTCTCAAAAGCCACAATTGGTGTGTTAGGTGATGCTGAAAGTGAGCGCCATTTTCATGCGTTTATTGATTTGGTGGGTACTGTTGAAGAAGTCAAAATAGCTGAAAAACTCATCCTAGATCAAATCCTAAAGGTTAACCATCTCCTATTTCTTAGTTGTGTTTTTTTATGAGGTCAGGTAATTAAATCTTGCTTTGGATTATTGTATGCAGACATATACTTTCCCGATGTTTCCAGTGATTCTGATGCCACCAAATATTTACGGGCATGAAATAAAAATCCCCGAGGACAAGGTCATACATCTATACTCAAGTAGAGCGATAACCTGTATAACTCATTATAGTTGTTGTTCTGAAGCATGTATTGTGGTGTGTGTGTGTGTGTGTGTATGTATTGAATAGGTAAGGCTTCTCATTGGGAATAACACTATTCTCTTTGGAATGGAACTAGTTTCTGGTGCATGGCTGCAGGTTTGTATTTTGATCTAACATTATGAATTGACTAATAAGTCAGTCGATGTATTTATATATTAATTAAAAGGATTATAATGGTGAATAATGTCCGTTCGATCAGTTTCATAAACAGGAGAGAACAGTCCACATATATGGTCCGAAGCCACAAGTTGTCAAGGCTGCCCAGTTACTTCACTCAACACTCTATGAGGTAATGTTAGCTTAAGTTTATGTTAAAAGTCAGTTGGTTGGTTGGTCGATATTTAAGTATTATATTTTTGTTGCAGCCAGGTGAACATGCCGAAGGAGAAATGGAAATGCATATGTTGTTTAGCGAACTTAGTTTTGGTGAGAAGATGGAGGGTATGAAATCTCGTACACATGACATAACTGACCTGGCATCCAAACTAATAGTAGGGGAGCAGAAGCTGCAAGCCGGAGAAGGTGGTTCCGGTTCTGGTCAAACAGAAGAACAAAAGCAGCAAGAGGATGTTGAAGTACCTGAACATAAAGGATCTCAAGATGAAACAGATCAGCATGACAAGGATGTTGGAGAAGGGAATTCTGGTGAAGCATCTCAGCAGCATGTTCAAGAAGAAGATGTTGTGCTGTCCCATTAATGAAGAATCCATATTGTGTCACACATTTAACTAAAACTTGTTTCATAGAATTTCAAGTACTGTATTCTTGTAAAAGTGCACTTGTAAAATCATTTGAGAAAATGTTGTTGCATAGAACTTCAAGTACTCTATTCTTGTGAAATTGGATCTGTAAATTCATTTGATAGAAAGTTGTATTGATTGTCACAGTTTAGAAGGTTGTAAATGTGTTCCCCAAATGCTCATTAGACTTTATATCTTGGCAATAAAATGTCATTGTTTTGCTTTTATAATTTCAATTAACACTTTATTTATATTTAAAATAATAGATAATGGGCAAAACTATTTGCAGGTATCTGACCCATATAACCAAAGAGTTTCAGCCCAAGCACATTTTGAGCCTCATCCAACCCACCCATCTTCTCACCTCTTCATTTTATGAACTAGAAGTGCAAATTTAGTTTAATACAGTAGCATTGATTTATTCATATCATTTCTGAGACAGTAAGTTCAAAGACAGCGAGTTCGCTTTCCAAATAAAAAAATTAATTCTTAACATTTCAAAGAAACGTTTGATGACACATATCTTACAAATTGGAATCTATTGATATTACCTTTTGTAACCATTAGCACATTGATTTTGACATCAAAAAGTGGTTGAATGACCTCAATGGTCAAACAATATATATGATGTCTACTACTGATGAATGTAAACTCAACATGTTCTGCCGATAGCAAATAAGATAACAGCAGCACCTTAGGGTGTAAAACTCAGTCCGTTTCTTGTGCCCTCTAATTAGAAGGGGTGCTTGGGAGGTATGAATAACTATGAGTTTCTTCTTCCTAACAAAAAGGCTTTATTCTATATTTCAGTACTGTGCTTATTTGACCTCACTGACACTTGCAATATCTGCCTTTTTTTCCCTCCTGGTGGTAGCTTCAATGAAGGTGATCGTGCTTTGTAAGCCTTTGCTGCCACCTAGTATTCATGGGATGTCAAAGTGGGTGGGTCTGTCGGGTTGGGTATCGGACAATAAAGGTCAAAATTTTAGTGTGGATAAAAAAAAGTCCACTCATCTGACGCGACATGCAAACTCTTTTTTTTTATTTCGAGTGGATTGGAAGAAATGAGGAACAGCAAGAATTGGATGGGAAGATTGATGAGGAATTCAAGAAATTTATGGGGAATCCTTCGATTGAAGCTGCGATTAAACTCGAAAAGAAAAGAACTGATAGGAAGCTAAAGGAACTTGATAGGGAAAGAAATAGTGGTAATTTAATTAATGGGTTGTTTAATCAAGTGATTCGTGATAGTTTGTTTAGAGAGAAACAGAGGTTGGAGAAAGCAGTGGAGAGTTTTAAAGCTCTTGATCTCAACAAGGTGAAAACTTTTGTATAGGTTTTGGTTCAATTTTATAAATCTTGAAAATCATGTCATTTAAAAAAAAAAAGTTTGGAAAATCTTTGATGTAAGGTAGTAAGTTTGTTATCTCTAGCTACAATATAGACTAGTTTACTGACAACTGGTTACACTAAAATGGTTTGTATTTGGTCAAAGTTTCTTATTGCATTAGAATAAGATTTTGGTCATAGCTAAAAAAGTTAAGGAACACATGTAAGTTTTGATTATAGTAGTACCATGTCTGACTTCATAAGTAAAACGTGGAGTCCAATATGCATGGTAATAAATATTTTGTTAATCTTGAATGGCAGTTAAGAAGTTGCTTTGGGTTTACTATGTTTTTCGTAACGGGGAGATTTGGTGATGGAGGGATTTTTATTGGAAACTTGAGGAGGCCTATTGAAGAAGTAATCCCAGTATTAGAGCAGAAATTATCTGAAGCAGCAGGAAGGGAGGTTGTTTTGTGGTTCATGGAGGAAAAAACTAATGATGTTACAAAACAGGTAATGTAGAATGCTAATCATATAGTCTTAAAAGTTGTTATTTATCCAGTGTTTCATGAAATGTGGTAGTTATCAATAATGTATAGCACAAACGTATACGATTGGACTAAATTTAACGACCATAAACACTCTGCAAAAGGTGTCAATATTCATAATTAATTCTTGTTGTCAAATGTCTATAGGTATGTGTGGTGCAACCGAAATCTGAGATTGACCTTCAATTCGAGTTATCCAAATTTAGAGCACACCATCAGGCTATGTTGCTGCAGTAGCCTTAGCTGTGACCACTTTTGGGACGATTGCTTTGACAAGCAGCTTCTTTCTCAAGCCCGACGAAACATTTAATGACTACCTAGCAAATGTTGTGCCACTATTTAGTGGTTTTCTTACAATATTAGGTGTTTCAGAGGTACCATATCCCGCTTTTCTGTCTGATTTTTGGAGATCTGATTGATTGTTAGAACTTAGAAGTGGCAATTTCAAGTCATTTTGAGTGGGCTGATTTGGTTGTGTTTCATTAGAAATACTTGCATAATTATTATAATGTTATTGTTTTGTTTATGAAAAATTTTAAGCGACACGTTATTTATTTAAAGAAGAATAAAGACGACAAAAATATTCGCAGGTCATCTGACCCATAAAACTGACTTTCAACACAAGCACATTTTGAACTGTTACCCACCCTGTCCATCTTGTTGTCTCGAACTTTTTTCAACAAGAAGTGCAAGTCATTTGGATCCATTATGCTCATGTTACATAAAAGAAGATGATTCGACTTTGCTGTCAAGACAGTAACTTTGCTTTCCAAAACCAATGTTAATTTTTAACATTTCTGAGAAACATTAGATGCCTATATTACTGTTTGTATATATCGTACGAATTGGAAACTGTTACTTTTATCTTTTGTAACCATTTCCACATCGATTTTGGCATCACAAAATGGTAGAATTGACTTTGATGGTCAAACTCTATGTATGATTCTACTACTGATCAATGCTAACTCAATGTATCCTGCAGATAGCTACTAGGGTAACAACAGTGCGTTACGGTGTAAAACTCAGTCCGTCATTTCTTGTGCCCTCTAATTTGGACGGGGTGCTTGGGAGTTATGAACAACTATGAGTCTCTTCTTCCTAGCAAAAAGGCTTTGTTCGATATTTTAGTTGCATGAACAGCAAGTGCTTATTTGACCTCATTGGCACTTGCAGTAGCTGCTTTTGTTGCTGATGGTAGCCTCAATGGAGGCGACAATGCTCTGTAAGTCTTCGCTACCATCCAGGATTCTAGGGATGTCAATGTGGGTGGGTCGAATATGACAATTTTTAAGTATGAATCAAAACAAGTCATGCATAACACTTTTTTCCGAGTGATATATATAAGTAATATGTTGAATATGATCACATAACTATGTTATTACAATAATAATATAAACTTTCATAATAAAGTGACATATCGGTTTTATGCATTTGAGTACATATTCTGTGAGACTGTGACTTGCAACCTATTTGACCCGTTCAACGAATAAGACTCGTTCTAACCCATTTGACATGTTCCTTTTAAAGTTAAATCCTAAAGCTTAACCCATGTGACTTATTAGAGAATAGAGATTATACATGTAACACCCCCGAAATTCACTGTTTTGCGGAAGCATAGTTTGGGGTGTTACTAATCAAATATCACAGCACAAAGATAAAGTAAACGACATCTATATGCAACGTTTGTAAATTAGTTACATTCCATAGATATATTGTTTGAAAACTTAGTGTTTTCGTATACAAAAATGTAGTTTCCCTAGAGTCCGCGCGTGTAGCGGGAGATTCTATTACATAATCAAAATATACAAAAGATAATGGTAAGAATCTCCGTTAATGCAGTTGTGTTGAAATCATGCGACTCTAGCTAAAAATCCTGGAGTAATCCTACTCCATCCGAGTACCTGAGAAAACATGCTAAAAAGTGTCAACCAAAAGGTTGGTGAATCTCACAGGTTTGTAAGTAATATCAGCTTTGAACACGAGATTTCATCAGTAATGCCCGCAGGCGTAAAATCAGCAATTTCAATCCAGAAATCGTAAACCAGTATTTGCAATCCCGCAAATGTAAGTAAGTAAGTTTATACCGTTGCCATGAGGCTCATAATCGAAGCTTAACCCGTAAGTAATAAGTTTGCTCCCGTGACATGCTCGTAATTGAGCAAGCATCAGTAACGAATAAGTAGTCACCCGTTTCTACGTGTAAATCGGTACGTGGCAGCGCTACTGCCCCGGGCGGGGAGGGTCATTTCCCTAATGGATCCATTAACTAGTGTTCGCGCTTAAGTCCATAACTAACGATATATGATGGAGAGACTTCTGTTTGTAAGTAAACTCATGCAATTCCGTTTGGTATAGTAAACAGTTTAGTACTTGTGTTCAAGGAAAATTAGTAGCATGTTTCTCCCCCAATAAGATAAAACAGTAAAAGTGGGGCCGTAAGACTCACCTGAGTCTTGTAGTAATCAGTTGCAATTAGCAAGTAGTAAGTAAAGCAAGTAGGTTCTCTGAACCCGTAACCTTCAAATGCTTAATCATATGAAGTTATGTAAGTATGCGTCTCACGAGACATTTCGTTTAGTTGTACACAACTAGTATAGCCAATGTTTGTCCGTATGTTTGTAATTGTTCGTTTGTTGAAAAACATGTTTGGCCCGTTGGTGACGGTTTGTAGCAAAAATTCTAAAATGTTGACTTTGCTACAGTAAATGTGCTACAGTGAATTGCTACGGTAAAATTTGACTTTTTGCTACAGTAACTTTGACTTTTCTATAGTGAAAATCCTTTAAAATTTCCAAGTTTTCTGTTTTCTACGACATAAGCTGCAACACAAGGATTTGTATGCGACACAAGGGTTGTGTCGCATGAAGGATGCGACACAAGAGCTCTGCGACACAGTGGTTGTGTCGCAAAAAGCTTGCGATGCTAATTCAATAGCGACAGAACGGTTGTGTCGTATTAAATACGACATAGTATGCGACATAGAGTGCGACACAATATTGTGTCGCAAAGGTTACGACACTAAAGGATTGGTACGACACAAGGTGCGACACAAACGGGTTTATGCGACACAGCATGCGACACAAGGCTTGTGTCGCATGTATGAACACCAGCCCAGAAACTTTCGGGTTTCAAGAATTTTCGACCAAAAACGCAAATCTAATCCATTTTTGGGCTATAAAATCGTGTATTCTTCATGTATTAGGTTATATCTAAGTTGTGTACACATCAAAACATCAAAACATTACACCAAATTGAATAGATCTAAGATTTTAGGAATTTCTTACTTTTGCAAATCGAGCTAAATGGAGGATGAATTGATGAAGACGGTCTTGATATTCTTGCTCCACTCGTGATGGTGATTCCGAATATGTAATTTTCGTGGTCGAGATTTGATGTCAAAAATTTGGTGTGAATTGAGGTTGAGAGAGTTTGTGGTTTGTGTGTGTTTAGTTAGAATGAAAATGGAAAGGGAAATTGGGGTGGGGGTTTGGGTTGGTGGCTGATCCAAAAGGAAGGAGGGGGAAAATACTCCCCAAAACACAGTGTTGACTCCGTGTCCTAATCGTTTATTCACTAGTTTTTCATATTTAACCAAACGTTTATATTTTTAAAACGTAACTGGAATATTTAACCAGTGTTGACTCCGTGTCCTAATCGTTTATTACGTTTTGTTGCGTTAGTTAAAATGTCGTCGCGATAATATATAAATAATGCTCGTTCGGTTGTGTATTTTATATAACAAAATACGTTCTCATTATTTAAATAAATTTCTGTCACCAACGTCCAAATAAACTGTGTCGGACTCCGTCCTGTTAATTCGTACGATTCATCCAAATCGCGTAAGTACACACATATATATATAAATCACCTTATATATATATATACAAATAGAGTCTGTAATTAGTCCTATTACATACTAATTACCACTAGTTACAAACAATTAGGCATAATTAATTATCCTAATTATGCAGGTATTACAATACATAACCCAAAAATTGAACCAGATCTATATAATTGGGTCAAACTGTTGGGAAAATAAAGTGACAAAATTTTTTATGTCACACTATAGATTTGATGAGATAAAATTAGAATTTTTTGAGCATAGAGACCTCTTTATTTGAGAAAAACATGTCTCTTTGAGCATTTCATCATTTCCACCACTAGTTCAAGGTTTCCACTGCTAAGCCAAATTGCAAGGTTTCCACTGCTTAGTGGATTGACATATTTCCTTAAAATTAGGGAATGCTTACTGTGGTAGACCATGCTTTTAAAGTCTCATACCACTTGGATAGATTTGTTTCTATACATTTATAAGAAAAAATCTTGTAAAGGACAAATCTATATTTATAAATAGATTTCCTTGTCCTTAGAAGTATGGAGACATGTGCTAGGTTTGACTTTAAAGAAATTGTGTTTCCAATGTAAGTCTAGTGGGGCTCTATAAATAAAGAGACCCATAGATATTTAGAAAGTGTGTTTTCTGGTTGTATTTTCAGGCACACCACGATCTCATAATTTGAGATCGTTCCCCATATATACGCATATAATAGTTTAGTTAGCTCCAAGGTTGTTTACAAACCTGATACAAATTTAGTGTATCTGTCTTATTAATATTTTTGATTAATAAGATTGGAGCTTTGTTATTTAAAAATCTTATTTGTTCTTATTTTATTGTAATTCTTTTGCTTGGAGCTTAAACGGGACCACACAATTGGTATCAGAGCGCATCGAATCTATTCAAGATTTGCAAAGATCCACTCTAAGCAAGAGAAGTCGTATCGAAGAAATCAAAGAAGATTGAAGAAAATAAGTTTCTCAGAGCGCGTCAAATCACTTCCTAATCAGACCCAAAGGTTAGCTCAATCCTAATCAACATTTGTGAAGTTGAAGATAAAGTGTTCAACTGGTATGTTCAACATTTATACGTTCAGAGTGGTGGGTTGACATTCTGTGACGGGTTAGCATTCTTATGTTCAAATCACTTGAAAATTTTTCTCTTTTAGCATTATAAGTATTGTTGAGGGTAAGAGCTTGAAATCTGTTCAAACCAAATCATACAAACCTTCTTTTCCAAGATTAGGGATTTTATTAGATTTCCATAAAGTTTTCTAACCCTGATACAAGGAGTGTATTCGTCTTGTTAAAGAAGGGTGATGCAAAATAGGGGATAACTATTCAACAGTGGGTATAAGGGGGAGATTAAAGCTTCAAAGATTACAACTCGAAGATGTACAAGTATCATGAAGATACAACTCAAAGATCAAACTATTCAAGTTAACTTTAAAGAAACGTGTTCTATGTTAAAGAAGAAACTTGTAAAAAGGGGAAGATCGTAATCAGTTTACAAAAATTATTTTGTCATCATCAAATAGGGGGAGATTGTTGGAAAAATAAAGTGACATAAATTTTTATGTCACACTATAGATTTGATGAGACAAAATATAAACCGATTAGGAAATACAAATTGGAATTCTTTGAGCATAGAGACCTCTTTATTTGAGAAAAATAGGTCTCTTTGAGCATTTCATCATTTCCACCGCTGGTTTAAGGTTTCCACCGCTAAGCCAAATTACAAGGTTTCCACTGCTTAGTGGAATTGACATATTTCCTTAAAATCAGGGAATGCTTACTGTGATAGACCATGCTTTTAAAGTCTCAGACCACTTGGATAGATTTGTTTCCATACTGTAAAGGACAAATCTATTTATAAATAGATTTACTTGTCCTTAGAAGTATGGAGACATGTGCTAGGTTTAACTTTAAAGAAATTGTGTTTTCAATGTAAGTCTAGTGGGGATCTATAAATAAAGAGACCCATAGACATTTAGAAAGTGTGTTTTCTGGTTGTATTTTCAGGCACACCATGATCTCATAATTTGAGATCGTTCCCCATGTATACGCGTATAATAGTTTAGTTAGCTCCAAGGTTGTTTACAACCCTGATACAAATTTAGTGTATCCGTCTTATTAATATTTTTTATTAATAAGATTGGAGCTTTGGTGTTTAAAATCTTCTTTGTGTTCTTCATATTGTTCTTAGTAGTTTTTGTTGGAAAATTGGGTTAAAATATGCATTTTTCCCAAACTTTGGACCTAATTATTTATATGTGAATATAGTAATTATAGGTAATATACTACATGGTTGTATAGCTCTTGATAAGAGCTTAGAAATGGTATATTGTATGTCCAAAGTTAATGAGAGATGAATGAGATATCGAGACTCAAAGTAAGGTGTATGAAACTTGAAATGATGGGTGTTGTGGGTAGTCCCACATAGGAAATGGGATACAAAACTTAAGGTGTTTATAAGGTTTTGTGTTTAAGCTTGATCAATAAGCTTATGACCAATACACACTCCAACTCTTACGCGCAGGGGGGGGGGGGGGGGGTGCAAATCCTTGGCCAAAAAAGGGTTGGGGCTCCTGCTCCATTGTGCGACCTGCGGACACGAATGCAGCTCGAAAAAACCCGGTTTTTGCTGCAACCCAGTCTTTTTGGATCCGACCCATGACCCACTGGTTTGACCCATTACAGTTTCAGTTTTAGAAATGATTTGGAAAATCATTATAGCTATACACCAAACGAGTTTTTTTTTTGTTTTTGATTTCGTTTTATATTTCAAATAGATACGAAATTAATTACGATTCAAAGGAAACGATTTGGTTTCTAAATGACTATGATTTGCTCGGCCCTATATAAAGGATGTTATCATTATCGTTTAGATGTACCGAAAACCTACAACTCGTTTTCTCCTTCTCTCCCTCACGCACGAACTATCAAACCATACTGCATTTTCAGGCAAGTGAATAAACTCCGGCAGTACGCTGCTCTGGCCGTCGTACCCTGGGAAACGGACGCGATTTCGTTTTAAGGGAATTGTGTTCAACACAAGCTCCGGCTCTTATACGATTTTGTTGATTTATTTTGTTACAAACTTACTGTTTCAGTTTCGTTTATAAATTATTTGCTACAGCTTAAAACGAATTCGACGAAACTGTTACTTACTACGTTCTCTTTATTTCAGTTTCTTTCGTTTCTGGAACACATATTTGTTCTCTGAAAACGTAACCGGGTTGCTTTGGACCTGTGTTCTTTCGAGCATATTGTGTTAATAACGATTGAAATTTACTTTGTTTTTGATACAATCTTTTGTAAACTTGCTTGCTTGCTTTTTACCATATCGTTCTTTGGGTTCTTTATCAGACCATCAGATCTGATTGATTGTGCTGATATACCTTAACAATGATATCTAAAAAATCTCTTTCCTGTTGTCATCTTCTTATATGAATAGCTACTGTTAGCTTGTTTTAATTATTGCTTTTGTAAAATTATATTGGAAGTCTACTATTGTCTATACAATTCTCATAATTAATTGGTTTATATAATAGCTTTTAAAAGCACATATATACAACTTCATATTAATTGAGAAATGTATATATTGATACGTGTGTAACCAATTTTGGTTAGAACTTGTGTATTGATTTGCTATTACAATCAGTCCACAATTTTGATTTAAAAGTTTTCTATCGAAGATAAGAAACCGAGATTGAGTTTCTTATCGTTTCAAAGAAACCAAGATAGAGTTTTGTATTATTTTCAAACCGGGCTAGAGTTTCTTGTTTATTATAACTTGTTACGATTAATTGCTTATTCGTATCAGTTTTTGTTGATTTTCAGATTTACTATGGCTGAGGGTCAATCGAGTGCTTCAAAGCAACCAGTGTCTGGTGCTAACACTGCAGCTGTGACCGTTCCAACTATTGCTACTCATGCTGAGAGGCCGGAAAAGTTTTCTGGTTTGCACTTTAAGACGTGGCAGCAGAAGATGCTCTTCTATCTCACTACCCTGAATTTGTCTCGGTTCTTGACCGAATCTGTACCCCAACTTGCTGAAGGGGAAACCGATGCACAAGCTTTGAGAGCTGTTGAAGCTTGGAACCATTCTGACTTTATTTGTCGGAACTATGTATTGAATTGCTTGGTTGATGGATTGTACAATGTTTATTGTCAAATCAAGACTTCCAAAGAACTATAGGAATCATTGGATCGGAAGTATAAAACAGAGGATGCTGGAACCAAGAAATTTGTGGTAGCTCGGTTTTTGGATTATAAGATGGTTGATTCTAAGACTGTGATCAGTCAAGTACAAGAACTACAAATCATACTTCATGATATTCACGCTGAAGGTATGACACTAAGTGAGACTTTTCAGGTTGCAGCTATGATTGAGAAGTTACCTCCCGGTTAGGTGGATTTTAAAAACTATCTCAAACATAAGCGTAAGGAGATGTCAGTAGAAGATCTTATTGTTCGTCTCAGGATTGAAGAGGACAATAAGTTGGCTCAAAAGAGTAGCTACACGGCTACTTCTGCTAAAGCAAATATAGTGGAACAAGGTCAGTCGTCCAAGGCAAATAAGAACTACAAAGGCAAAGGCAAAAGAAATAATGAAAAGAATGGCAAGGGGAAAACTGTGAACCTTGGTCCGAAAGCTGGGATTGTGAAAAAGAAATTCCAAGGGACTTGTTACAATTGTGATCAACCGGGTCATAGGGCTGCTAATTGTAAGAAGCCAAAACGTGAATCTTCACGTCAAGCTAACATGGTGGATGATGATGTGATGGGACTTGTTGCTATGGTTTCCGATCTTAGTATGATGATTTCGGAAGTGAACCTTGTGGATACTGATTCCAAAGGTTGGTGGGTTGATACCGGGGCTACACGTCATGTTTGTTCCGATAAGAGTCTCTTCCACACATTCAAGGAAGTTGAGGATGGTGAAAAGCTCTTCATGGGAAACTCGGCTACCGCTGAAATCAAGGGTGAAGGAAAAGTGATCTTGAAGATGACCTCCGAGAAAGAGCTCACATTGAACAATGTGTTGTATGTGCCCGAGATTCGTAAGAATCTCGTGTCCGGGTGGTTGCTTAATAAGTTTGGTTTTAGGCTTGTGTTTGAGTCTGATAAGGTCGTGTTGACCAAGAATGGTATTTATGTTGGTAAGGACTATGCCCTAAATGGTATGTTCAAACTCAATGTAATGGTTATCAAAAGTGAAATGAATAAGACTACTACTAGTTCTACTTATATGCTTGAGTCTTCTTCTAATATGTGGCATGGTCGTCTTAGTCATGTTAATTTTAATTCTATTTGTCATTTGATTAAATTGAATTGCATACCAACGTTTCATATTGACTCAAATTACAAGTGTAAAACATGTGTTGAATCCAAACTTACTAGATCATCATTCCAATCGGTTGAAAGAAAAACCGAACCACTTGATATAATTCACACGGATATTTGTGATTTAAAATCAACTCCAACAAGAGGTGCCAACAAGTATTTCATCACATTTATTGATGATAGCACAAAATATTGTTATGTATATTTACTTAAAAGTAAAGATGAAGCAATTGATAAATTCGTGCTATACAAGAATGAAGTTGAGAATCAACTTAATAAGAAAATCAAGGTAGTTAGAAGTGATAGAGGAGGTGAATATGTATCACCATTTGCTGAATTTTGTGAGCAACATGGTATTAGACATGAATTCACCGCTCCTTACTCACCTCAAAAAATGGTATTTCCGAGAGAAAGAACCGTACCTTGAAAGAAATGATGAATGTCATGTTAATAAGTTCTGGATTAGGGCAGAACATGTGGGGAGAAGCTATACTCTCGGCTAATTATCTTTTGAATAAGATACCTCGGAAAAAATAAGGATGAAACCCCATATGAATTATGGACGGGAAGGAAACCTTCCTACAAATACTTAAAAGTGTGGGGGGTGTTTAGCCAAGGTGGTTGTTCTGCCACCTAAAACGGTAAAGATTGCACCGAAAACTGTGGATTGCATATTCATTGGATATGCTCACCATAGTAGTGTCTATCGATTTTTTGTGCATGAATCTAAGATTCCCGATATACACAAGAATACGATTATGGAATCAAGGAATGCTTCGTTCTTTGAAAACGTGTTTCCTTGTCTAACTTCATATGAACAACCTAGTGTGGTTAATCATGATGAACAACCTAACGAGGTTAATCATGATGAAAGACTAGATAGTCAAGTTAGACAAGAACAATCCGAAGAAGAGGATGTTGAACCAAGAAGAAATAAAAGGGCAAGGGTTGAGAAGTCGTTTGGTCCTGATTTTGTCTCTTTCATGGTAGAAAGTGAACCCAACACCTATTGAGAAGCAGTTACTTCTTCTGAAGGACCCCAATGGAAAGAAGCCATTGAAAACGCTCAAAAGTACTATATTTCAGTAGTATTTTACCCCTAATCTTGAATGTTTTTATTGCATTTTGTTTAGAATAGATATTGATTTCGTTCATATTTGCAATTAGATGTGGAAATGGAGCGTTTATGAAGAAAGGAAGGAAAACAGTCAATAAAAGAGTTAAATGATGCGTATTTGAAGAAATAAGTAAAGCCGAAGTCGAAGAAAAGAATAAAAGAAGAAAAATCAAAAATTCGGCTGGAAATGTCATCCATACGCCGTATGGAATTCCATACGCGGTATGGATTGCTGCAGTGGAGGCCCAGGTTACGCGGACATGGGCTGGGCTTGAAATCAATCCATACGCCGTATGGAAATCCATACGCCGTATGGATCAAAAACCACATAAGTATAAAATCGCGAAAAAACCCTAAATCGATAGTTTTTGATAGTTTTCGTTTTCTTTCAGTTCCAGACGACTTTAGGGGTTTATATTTCGTAAATTAAGGTTAGTTTGGAGGTACGAAAGGTGAAGAACGAGGATAATTCATCTAAATCATTCGTAGTTCATCTTTATAACTCGGTATAATTTCTTTATTTCGATTTCATTGAAGTATTTGATGTTGAATGATCTGATTATTACTGATTTATGATGAATTGAGTAATTAAAGTGATTGTGTAGTTGATTTAACTTAGATTATGATTATTGAACGATTATAATTGCGTATTGAATAATTTATTTGATTGAAAACGGTTATATTGCTCGTGGACACTTGTTTATTGGTAACTAGTTATTATTGTTGCTTCACGTGATTAATAATTTTAATGAGATTGAGTTCCTTTAAGATTATTGATTATTGCTAGTACTACCTTAGGGTTTTGGACTATCACTAAATACGTTGAGTCTGATAGGTCGAGTATACAATAATTATCTACTTTAAAATGAGCAAGACAATAAGTTAATTATTGGGTATTGTTGAGTCATACCAATAGAGTTAATTATAACGAGTTGTGAATGTTTAATGCATAATTTAGGGAAAGGCACACAATTGACTGATCATCTTGTGACATTGGAACCAGTGTTTCATGTTGGACCCTAGATTATAGGAATTAGTTGGACCCGAAACGTTGGCTAGTTCATATTTGACTTAGTATTCATTGAAGAATTTGGTATTAAGTTGATCTAAAAGAATCACAATTAGATAATCAATACGTAATAAATCGGGAAATATGAATCTAAGTGACATTAACTATACAATTACTTATTCCTTCCAATTAGGATTTATCGTTATTATTTATTTATTATTTTAATTTAAAAGTTTTATTTAAGTTTGTTTATTTCAAAGTAAATGTTTTCTAAACAAATGTTCGTACGGAACTAAAACGCCCCCCATATTTATTGTTTTCTAGTTAATTGTTAATTTCTATTTTAAATATTCCACCTTTTCCCTGTGTTCGAATCTGACTTACCAATTCTATATTTACAATTGATCGGGTATTCTTGCCTGGTTGCTTGAAAGTATTTATTAGGTATTTCTAGTTATAAATTGTAAAACAAGACGCGCTTTCATAAGCCGACATCAAGTTTTTGACGCCGCTGCTGGGGAAAAGCGGTTGTGATTATTTAAATAGGAGTTAGTTGTTTGTAAACTTTGATTTCTAAAATTATTTTATTAAATAAATAATTGTGTAAAGTTGTTTAAAGTAAATTAAGTAATTGTGTAACAGGTTTTTATAAATTCATTGGTTGAAACTAATTATCCTTTAATTGGTTGAACTTTTGGGGTTTTAGTTTCAACCGGCGGATGGAAATCCGTCCGCCGGTTGGAGTTCCATTTATTTTAAAGTTGTACATGTTATTTTAATTTTGTTTATTTTGTGTGAACTAACTTGTTTTTCGTTCGTAGTGTTTTGTATTTTCAGATTTATTTTTATTTAGGTTTGTCCAATGGCGAGGAGTTTTGAAAGTGATGCTAATGATAATAACATGGTTAATAGGGATCAGTCTGCTAATTCGGATGCTAGTTCCGCAGAGAGGGTGCCTCCTTATACCCAATTAGGCCGTATTCCCGTTCCTATTACTTCATCTTGTCAGGGGTTGCTATCGGCACTTGAGGAGTTTAGAGGGGATATCCCTTTCAGTTATGAGATTATTAGCAGGTCCACTGTGGATTTTACTGATAGTCAGAGGGTTTTGGTAAATGATGTGTTAGAGGCAGCTTTGATTGAGAGTCAGTATGGGATTGATAGGCAATTCTATATTGCCCTCACTACTTTTGGGGAATCTCTAGAAACTAGGATTAAGGAGGAAGAGAAATTCTACACAGCTCAGAAGAAAAGATATACGGAGATTTATGAGATTCTGAGGCATTCTGCATTTCCTTATTCGGCAAATCAGACCGCGTGTCTTGGCCGTATGCTTAGGGCTCTGTACGAGGTTACTGGTCATCCAAAGGCAGAAGCAGACAAGGAATTTAGGTTTGGTTTAAGAGAATTGGTTCGATTGCTACATTCAGATGACCATTTGACGGATATTACACCTCATCAGTTCATTGTTACGAGTACTATTCATTACTATCTTCATGAAATGGTGACAAAAATGGATCGCTTTGCTAAGAAAGAGGAAGAAAGGCCTCACTCGGATTTCATTCATCCTCATTTTGATATTGATTTGGCTACTTATGTGGTACTGAACTTGGATGTTTTAGTTGATAACAATAAGGTTCTAACTATGAGGGAGCATTTCCACTATGGGATGGTGGAAATATACACTAAATTGGTTGAAATCTTCAAAGATTCAGGATTAGAACTAACTTGTGTTCAGAATGAGGTAATTGCAGGGATTGAAACTAGAATAAGAAGTTTAAGGAAGGAACCGTTTCTGAGTAAGCATGCTGGGATAGTGGCAGATTGTTTGGAGTTTATGAGTGAGTTTGAGAAGAACCATCCTGACTGTGAGTACAAGCTAGTAGGTGATAAGTTAGTATTGGCACCTGAGGGAGTAAATAATAAGGTGATAAAGGGAATCAGCTGGGACTTGGTCTATCTTCAGCATGTTACCAATGGACACTTGGAAAGTTTTGCGACTTTTGGTAATGGGGTTGAAAATGTAGTCACTGAAATGATGAAGAGCTTCCTTGTCCTCTATCCATTGAACTAATTTCATCGTTTAATCCTTTTTATATTTCTTATGCTATTGGATTGTTTCTAACATTCTGGTTTGTTTTGGATTATGTTAGACTTTTGATTGTTTTGAATTTTTATTTTTGAATGTGTGATTTGAATATTAAGTATTATTTTGAATATTATTCTTTTTAATGTTTGTTAATTATTGTTATTTATTTTATAGTGTGGAATTGTGAAGATTTTGAAGTCGTGATTATCCTCCAGGTTTGAGATTTAATTATATAAAGTTAGTGATAATTTTGGATTGAAAATGGGTTTGAAAATCGTTTTTGAAAAATTCTGATTTTTTAATCCATACGCCGTATGGAATCCATACGCCGTACGGATTGGTTGGGCCGCTGGACCGGGCCGTTGACTGGGTTTAATGAGTTGACATGGGCCTGTTTAATCCATACGCCGTATGGAATCCATACGCCGTATTGATCAAAAATGCAGAAAACCGCCAGCAGCCCCTTCTTCCTCATTTTTCACCCAAAACCTTTTTCTTCAAAACCACCTACGGCTTTCACACCCACAACCCCCAAACGGAAATTCCGGCCACGCATTCATCACCATTTTTGTGTATTCGTGTTACACGCACTTTCCTCTACAAGGTATAACTTCCCGTTTTCATTTTCGTTGGTTAAATCACTCGTTTGGAAGTTAGGGTTTATTGTAGATTTTTTTTGGGTATTTCGGATATGTGTATGATTATTAGCATGTTTTGATTGAATTATGTTCTAGTTGCTATATACATTGCAATGTCATGCTCGTTTTTCAATTGTATTGCATATTTTATGTTATTCGAATTATTCGTTCGTGATGATAAAATGTGAATATGAGAAACTCAATTATGCTATGTTTTAATTTAGTGCTTATTAATTTTCTGACCACATGATGATTAATGCAAATATTTGTTTGGTACACAAGTGTTTGTGATTACGGTTATGTGATAAGTTGTTATTTTGATTAATTATGTTATGATAATTCATTTTGATATTATATGGATGTTTGCTAGTTGCTAATACTCGAGTTTAGTGATTGTGCAATTTCGTATATTCATAATGGTACCAAGTTATTATAATGCATTTGATTAGACAATTGTCGGGGATATTTAATTAAGTATATACATGTATGCATATTGAGTAGTTTTTGTTTAAAAATTGCAATTTAGGTTCATGAAATTGATTGTTGCGGTAGTTTTAGGCTAAACCTTTATGGTGGATTATTCAATTTTAAGCCGAAATGCTGCCGAAATTTTTAGTAACTTTTTTGCAATTAACTGCTTATTTAGTATTATTAACAATTGTTTGGTTTAGCAGTTATCATGTCTAACAGGAGAGCACGAGGAGGTGAAGCTTTGGGAAACCCATTGATTAGATCCCACAGATATCTCACTTTTCATGGGTCGTATTCTGAGACTGCTAGGATGCAGTTTAGAGATCGTCTGGCTTCCAATATTGGCCAGTCAATTGAGGTGTTTGATGCTGTTAACTGGAATGTTTTGGAGCATGTGATTGCTAGAGAGGGGTTTACTAATGGTGCTGAAGCCATTAGGAATTTACTTGCAGTTCCATATGTACTAGAGGATGGAAACATTGGATTTGTTTCCTATGCTTGGTCCCGGTTATTCGGTATCAGGGAGGATATCTACTGAGAGTTGGTTGTTGAGTTTTACAGCACTTTTAGGTTTGATGCCAGGTCGACTCAATGGACTGAGAACTCCATTTTCTTCCAGCTAGGGGGACAACCCAAACAGATGACCTTGGTTCAGTTTGCTTTGGGATTGGGGCTTTATGAGCCCAATGAGCTGGATAATCCTCACTTTTTAAACCACATTTCTGCAGGTGCTGTGAAGAAGCTCACTGATTTGGAAATTGAGCAGGAGTGGCAGTTTATTGCCCAGGGTAGTTATGGTAGTTCGACACCTTCTTACACGCGTATTCGAGATCCTCGTCATCGACTCATTCACAAATTGTTGACTTACACCATTGTTGGTCGCAAGGAGGGGCCTGAGAAAGTTTCGAGGCCTGACTTGTTTTATTTGAGCTCGATTATCAGGAAGAGGTTAGTGAATGTACCTTGGAGGTTGGCGAAGTGGATGTCGAAGAGAGCTACTGGTACTAGAGATGGTAGTAGTTTGTGTGGAGGTCACTTTGTTACTCGATTGGCGAGATACTTTGGTTTGGCTACTTAGGATGAGATGGGGTCATGCACGATTGTTCAGCCTAGTATGGGATGGTTGACTGCACGCAGGTTGGAGGCGTTTTGCTCTCATTGAGCCATGCATTACCTATGGTGGTCCTGCAGAGATGTATTACTGGGTTCCGATTACTCCAGTAGGACAGACTTTGCAGTCGAGGCAGGCTAGAGCCAGAGGAGATACGAGTGGCAGTGATAGAGGTCGAGGTACGGCACGAGGCCGTAACAGAGGTTATGCTACGGAGTTTGATCAGTTGTCTCAGCAGATGCACCAGATGCAGTTACATCAGACCCAGAGGTTTGATCAGATAGATCGTATGCAGAGACAGCATTTCCATCAGACCAGTGCACACTTGGACTACCAGGATGGCTTGTTTGAGCAGCTGTTTGGTCAGTTTCCATCTGGACCCGCGTATCAGCCATTCCAGTACCAGATGCCACCAGAGTTCATGCCACGACCACCACCACCACAGTCAGAGTATGGAACGCCTTCTCATCAGTACCAGTACCGCCTGGATGATGACAGTGACTAGGATGATGTTCATCCTATTTGGTTTATGATTCCAGACACTATTATTATTATTGTTTTATTATTATTATTATTATGACTGTTTATTTGTAGGTTTTATTAATTATGTTTGATTGGTAGTTTTAGGATTTGGTAGTAGTTATTTTTAATTAGGATGTTTTAATTTGGTATTATTTAATTATGTTTGTTGATTGTTCCCTCAGAATTGTGTTGTGAGTACGTGTCATGCTGGCAGTAAGTTCAGCGCAACGAAAAATTGAATCGAGAGGATGTGGGAAATTCGTATCATCCTTGTCATTAAACTGCACACTATTCCAGGGGAGTTTTTCTGTTCTAAGTTCTTTTCTCTTTTTCCCGTTTTAAGTATTTTATTATTTGTACAATGAGGGCATTGTACATCTTTAAGTGGGGGATGGGAGAGAAAAGAAGTTTAATTTCCACATAATTGTTCTGTTGAGTAGTAGATGATTTTGTAATTTGGTTAATAGTTATCTTATTAAGATGAGTAACTAGGAGGTTATGAGTTGCCCATTTTTCAACCAAATTTTTGCATTAAAATTTTTGTTTTCTAGATATAATTATTTTGTAACTATGAAGGTTAAATTTAAAATTCTCTACACTATTAATTAAATACTAAAGCTATTAAAGATGTTATTTAGCTTCATTATATGATGTATTGATAAGCGATTTATATGAGAATGTTTGAGCTGTTAAGAAATGATAATTAAGGAGTAAATGTTTCTTTTGGATGAACTTTAGCTATGTATGACGTATGTCTTAATTTTCATATTAGTAATGTGTGATATGCCATATTTTTGGGAATTTAATTAATATCATTTGGGGATATACTGGGTGTTGTTTCCTCTGTTGTACGAAAGTACATACCTGGTATCCGTCAGTATATCTAATGAAAAAGAGCAAAAGAGTTTAATAACTCATGATTCTAAAATATGGTCAAATTAAGTCGCTTTGTTGTACTGAGGTACAGACCTGTCACCAATGGTTTGACTAAAAACATTATTGCTAAACCAAAATCAAGTTATGTTGCTTTGTTGTGTTGAGGCACAGACCTGTCACCTCTGTCTTGATTTGAAAAATGATTGTTTTGATTAAATTTCAAGATATGTAATATCGGCATATTATGAGTATGAAAGTATATAGTTTTTTGGAGTCTAATGGAATATTTACACGAATAATAATAAGTTGAGCTCGAGTATTCAAATATAGATTGTTTAAGTGGATAACAATATCAATAATCATTGTGAACTATTTGATGTTTAAGAATAATAACTCTATGTGTAGATCAGTTTTTGTAAATCTCATAGTTTCTTAATAATTGTTTTTAGAATTAACAGATTTTTAAATTTAAGCATTTGAGTTGAAGATGGGTGATGTTGTGTAATTCCTATTTTAGTTATTTAAATTAATGGAGATGACTGTTTTCTTAAGAAGTTGATTTTTGAATCGATAGTCTACTTGAGGACAAGTAGGATTCAAGTGGGGGATGTTTGATAAACGCTCAAAAGTACTATATTTCAGTAGTATTTTACCCCTAATCTTGAATGTTTTTATTGCATTTTGTTTAGAATAGATATTGATTTCGTTCATATTTGCAATTAGATGTGGAAATGGAGCGTTTATAAAGAAAGGAAGGAAAACAGTCAATAAAAGAGTTAAATGATGCGTATTTGAAGAAATAAGTAAAGCCGAAGTCGAAGAAAAGAATAAAAGAAGAAAAATCAAAAATTCGGCTGGAAATGTCATCCATACGCCGTATGAAATTCCATACGCCGTATGGATTGCTGCAGTGGAGGCCCAGGTTACGCGGACATGGGCTGGGCTTGAAATCAATCCATACGCCGTATGGAAATCCATACGCCGTATGGATCAAAAACCACATAAGTATAAAATCGCGAAAAAAACTCTAAATCGATAGTTTTTGATAGTTTTCGTTTTCTTTCAGTTCCAGACGACTTTAGGGGTTTATATTTCGTAAATTAAGGTTAGTTTGGAGGTACGAAAGGTGAAGAACGAGGATAATTCATCTAAATCATTCGTAGTTCGTCTTTATAACTCGGTATAATTTCTTTATTTCGATTTCATTGAAGTATTTGATGTTGAATGATCTGATTATTACTGATTTATGATGAATTGAGTAATTAAAGTGATTGTGTAGTTGATTTAACTTAGATTATGATTATTGAACGATTATAATTGCGTATTGAATAAGTTATTTGATTGAAAACGGTTATATTGCTCGTGGACACTTGTTTATTGGTAACTAGTTATTATTGTTGCTTCACGTGATTAATAATTTTAATGAGATTGAGTTCCTTTAAGATTATTGATTATTGCTAGTACTACCTTAGGGTTTTGGACTATCACTAAATACGTTGAGTCTGATAGGTCGAGTATACAATAATTATCTACTTTAAAATGAGCAAGACAATAAGTTAATTATTGGGTTTTGTTGAGTCATATCAATATAGTTAATTATAACGAGTTGTGAATGTTTAATGCATAATTTAGGGAAAGGCACACAATTGACTGATCATCTTGTGACATTGGAACCAGTGTTTCATGTTGGACCCTAGATTATAGGAATTAGTTGGACCCGAAACGTTGGCTAGTTCATATTTGACTTAGTATTCATTGAAGAAATTGGTATTAAGTTGATCTAAAAGAATCACAATTAGATAATCAATACGTAATAAATCAGGAAATATGAATCTAAGTGACATTAACTATACAATTACTTATTCCTTCCAATTAGGATTTATCGTTATTATTTATTTATTATTTTAATTTAAAAGTTTTATTTAAGTTTGTTTATTTCAAAGTAAATGTTTTCTAAACAAATGTTCGTACGGAACTAAAACGCCCCCCATATTTACTGTTTTCTAGTTAATTGTTAATTTCTATTTTAAATATTCCACCTTTTCCCTGTGTTCGAATCTGACTTACCAATTCTATATTTACAATTGATCGGGTATTCTTGCCTGGTTGCTTGAAAGTATTTATTATGTATTTCTAGTTATAAATTGTAAAACAAGACGCGCTTTCATAAGCCGACATCAGCCATCAAAAGTGAAATAGATTCTATTTTACAAAACCATACATGGGAGTTAGTGGATCTTCCTCCGGGATGCAAACCATTAGGTTACCGATGGATCTTTAAGAAAAAGATGAATACGGATGGCTCGATTGATAAATACAAAGCAAGATTGGTGATCAAGGGTTATAGGCAACGAGAAGGTCTAGATTATTTCGATACCTACTCGCCGGTGACCCGGATAACTTCCATAAGAATGGTACTTGCTATAGCCGCCATTAGAGATTTGGAAGTTCACCAAATGGATGTGAAAACTACTTTTCTAAACGGAGATTTAGATGAGGAGATTTACATGGAACAACCCGAGGGTTTTGTTGCCAAAGGACAAGAGAATAAAGTTTGCAAGCTTGTTAAATCACTGTATGGTTTAAAGCAGGCTCCAAAACAATGGCATCAAAAGTTTGACCATGTCATGATAATGGTTTTAAGATCAATGAATGTGATAAGTGTGTCTAGGTGAAAGACACACCTAATGGATACGTCATCTTATGTCTCTATGTGGATGATATGCTAATCATAGGTAGTGATGATAAGATGATAAAATCAACAAAGGATATGTTGAAAGCAAGGTTTGACATGAAAGATATGGGTTTGGCGGATGTGATTCTTGGTATCAAGATCACAAGGACCAAAGATGGTCTTATGTTACACCAAACTTGTAACATCCTCAAAATGCACCTAGTTGTTTTATATTATTTCCTAGAATTTTAAATTATTATTTAATGTGTTTGGAAATAATATTGTTTGAACTAGTTAAAATTAATTGGAATAGGAGTCAAATATTCCAATGTGACAAGTAAATTATTAATTGTTTTAAATTAATAAAGTTGTCGGTACAATAAAATATTTGGACTCGCAAATGGTTTTCGGGTTCCAGACAATAGATTGAGATGGGGTATTAAATTATACCCGTATAATTGAAGGCGGTTTAGTTGAACCGACTATATATTTCACTTTCCTATTTTGGAAAGTTCATTTCTTTGAAAACCTAGAACCAAAAATCAAGAAAACTTAAAGATTGAAACAAGTGAAGCTGTGATCTTGATTCTAGTTTCATCATCATCTACATCTCATCATCGTTATCATCATCAAAACCAAGTGAGTTGATTTTTGAGTTTCATAAAATGGGTTTTGAGTGATTGAACCAAATTAAAGCTTGTTATGTTGCTATTTGGTGTTAATAGGTGTTGTTTGATGTCACTTGAAGCATTAGAAACCATAGAAATCAAGTTTCTTGAGTTTTGGTGAGTTTTGGGTCGAAAATCAGATTACAGCAGCGAAAATCGCAGGTTTCAGTTCGTCCAACGAGGCGAGTTGAACTGGTGAAGCGAGTTGAGTTTCGCTGTGCGAACCGAGATGGTTTGCGAGCCGAAAATTTCGAACCAACCAAAACTGCGAAGCGAATCGATTTTTTCTGCGAACCGAGTTGACCTGCGAGTTGAGATTACTGCGAACCGAGAATTTCGTTTCGCAAATTTTAAAAGTGCATAAGTGTAAAAATGCTTGCACCTTTAGTGACTAAATGATTTACAAATTTTTCATTAACCCGGATTGAGCTGAAATTCGCATGGTCACTCGGAAACGGCCCAATGATCAAAGCTATATGTTATAGCCTAGGCAGTTTTTGGCCATTCGGGGTCATCTAGGGGTCGAAAATGGCATTTTTCAGTTTTAAAACGTCATTTCGGGATTTTTGGATTTTATTTATGATTGAACTTTTGTTTGTCTAGACTTCAGGGATTACCTGATTTAATAAATATGCTAGAATGATGATTATGGAACAAGTTACTAACTTGTGTGTTTTGTGGTATTTCAGATTAACAGAAGACTCAGTGACATTAGACTACTGAGTGGGACTTAGGTTATCGGTGAGTGGATCTGTACCCTCAGTGTGATTTAGTTGTAACAGGTTTGGTTACAACGGGTAAACGTATTATTACTGTTTTAGTTTACCATGATGATTATGGTTTAGTTGTAATAATACTGTTGATAGACTGTTTAGTCTGATATGTTGACCTGATTGAATATGTGATCACATGTTATATTTGGCCTTCGGGCATCAGACTTGAGGTCAACGCGATAGTTGGATTTGGATACTATTGTAATACGACAGGAATTTCCTTGTACTTCTCGTTAACAGGAAATTAGGTCGTATGTGATTAGTACCAAGTTATCGGTCTATTCTGTATTGGCCATACGGATTGACGTTAAGTGTTCTGGGGGAATCCCCGGGTATTATGATACCTCCGGAGCCACCGATCCTCATTTTATGTTATTGTATTGAGATGTTATCTCATTCAAATAGAATTGTATGTTCTTAGCCGAAGGTTTCCCTAAGAACTCTAGAAACTCTGTGATATTATATGATACGATGCTTTGATGTAAACAAAGTTGTTATGCTAAGTTGGACTGTGCTTATTGATTCCCTCACTTAGCGTTATGCTAACCCCACCACACCACTTCTTGCAGGTTATTGTGTAAATACAATGGGTGGGCAAGAAGATTGTTGACTGGATGAAATGTTTGACCAGATGTAAACTCTGATATTGGTTTGATAACCAAAAGTTATGTTTTGAATTTTATATAACACCCAGTTGATTATAATATGTTTTGAAATATTATGAGTTTAATTATATCCCTAATAAGTAATGTGATTTGATATACGCTTCCGATGTAAAATACATTTAAATATTGTATTGAAATGAGGGGTGTTATAAAACTCATTATGTGGATAAGATTCTTGAGAAGTTTAATTCGGGTGATTCTAGTGTAGCCAATTGATATAAGTCAACACCTATCTAAGAATAGAGGTCAAGGTGTTTCCCAAGTCGAATATTCAAGAATCATTGGTAGTCTAATGTATTTGATGAGTTGTACAAGGCCTGACATAGCATATGCAGTAAGCAGGCTGAGTAGATATACTAGTAATCCAAGTACTGAACATTGGAAAAGTATAACGAGATTACTAAGATATTTGAGATACACTCGTGAATATGGACTACATTACAAAAGATATCCAGCTGTAATTGAAGGATACACCGATGCAAATTGGATCTCTGACATAAAAGATTCAAGAGCAACTAGTGGGTATGTTTTCACACTAGGAGGCGCAGCTGTATCTTGGAAATCGTCCAAACAAATGGTTATAGCTAGATCTACGATGGAATCTGAGTTTATCGCTTTGGACAAATGTGGGGAAGAGGCAGAGTGGTTACGTCAATTTACCGAGGATATACCTAGGTGGCCTAAACCGGTAACGGCCATTAGTATACATTGTGATAGCCAATCGGCAATTGGTAGAGCTCATAGCATAATGTATAATGGTAAGTCTCGGCATATTCGACGTAGACATAACACTATACGACAACTACTCTCAACTGGAATTATCACGATTGACTACGTGAAGTCAGCTGATAATATTGCGGATCCGCTAACTAAAGGCTTAAGCAGAGAGGTAGTTTATAGGTCGTCGAGAGGAATGGGACTAAAGCCCTTGAATGAATAAGTTTGTACAAAGGAAAACCTCACCTAGTTGACTGGAGATCCCAAGATCTAGGTTTAAGAGGACAACCTAATTGTATGAACGAAGGGAGGTCACTGTGGGGGAAGTTAATTTATTAGCTAAACCCGTTAAAAGGGAGTTTATTAAACTTCCTAGTCCATTCTTATAGTAACAGTGAGAGTTAGGTTAAGCTTAATGTTTTTAATGATTTCGAAAATCACCTATGTGAGAGAGAAGTGGGGTCGCTTCGAAGGGAAATGTGGGGGGCGTATTTCCTAAGAGCTCTTGCAGAACCAGGCTAGTGTTCAGGACCATAAAGGACACGACTATGAGGAGTTGACATTGTCAGGAAGAGTCATGTGTGAACATGTATTGTCGTCTACATAAACAGCAGATCAGTTCAAAGACATCACCATCTACTGACAGCTAGGAGACTAAGTACATTTCACAAGGGAAGGTTCAAAGGGTAACACCTACCTATCCTATGCAAGACTTGACTGTTGAAATTTCAGTATGAGTATGTGTGTTATTCTATCGATCTCCATTCATGTGGGGGATTGTTGGAAAATTGGGTTAAAATATGCATTTTTCCCAAACTTTGGACTTATCATCCTCAGACTGATGGTCAGTCTGAGCGGACTATTCAGACCTTAGAAGATATGTTTGAGCGTGCGTTTTGGAATTTGGTGGGTCTTGGGATTCTCACTTACCTTTGGTTGAATTCGCCTATAATAATTCCTTCCATTCTAGTATAGGCATGCCACCCTATGAGATGTTGTATGGCCGTAGGTGTAGAACACCCACTTGTTGGCTAGAGGCGGGTGAGAAACAATTTGCGGGTCCTGACATAGTACAAATTACAGCCGATAATGTAGCCATAGCCCGTGATAGGTTAAAAGCTGCCCGTGATAGACAGAAACAATATGCCGATCCGCGTCGTCGACCTGTTTCGTTTGTAGAAGGTGAGTTGGTTTACTTGAAGGTTTCACCTTGGAAGGGGGTTATTCGGTTTGGGAAACGTGGTAAGCTAGCTCCTAGATTCATTGGACCGTTTAAAATCCGACAAGTCGTCAATGATCAAACGGTTTCCTTAGATCTTCCTCCGGAAATGTCGGGTATTCATGATACATTTAATGTGTGCTATTTAAGAAAGAGCAATGTGGAGGACCAATCCCAAGTTCTTCCATTACAGGATTTGCGTGTGGACCTAAGTAAAAAGCTTGTAGAAGAGCCCGTAGAGCTAGTAGATCGTAAGGTGACTAAACTTCGAAAGAAGGATATTCCCATGGTGTTGGTTAAGTGGAATCATAGTTTGGGGCCGAACCTTACGTGGGAGACCGAGTCTAGCATGAGGACGCGTTACCCTAGTTTGTTTGGGCAAGGCGAGATTTCGGGGACGAAATCTTCTTAAGGAGGGAAGATTTGTAACATCCTCGATTTGGGCCTAGTAGAAATTCGGTAAATTCCTTATTTTATTTAATGATTTAATTGCGTTTAGAACTAATTGGTAATATGTGATACTTGAAATAAATAAGTTAATTGGTTAGATAACTTATTGTGGATAGCGAAATATTATTTCTTTTAACTAGCCTTAGTTGAGGGAAAAATAAAAGGTATTGTCTCGCAAATTGGTTTTAAGTTCCAGACAATAGGTTTAGAGCGGATATAACATTTCACTACCTAATGAGGAGTTGGTTGAGATATGTCAACTAACTCATTCACTTTCCTCATTTTCTTTCTTTTCTATCTCAAGAAACACACACACATAAAAGATTTGGGGCTTGGATTTAGTTCAAGAATTATCTTCTTAGTTTCATCATCTTGTTCCTCTACAACTTGTAAGTAACCTCTTGCTCTCGCATATCTTTAATTTGAGTTTGATTGAAGTTGATTCAATTAGGTTAGATTTTGATGCTTAGATAGATTTTGTGGTTTGATGATGTTACTTGTTGTTATACTATGTTGTATGATACTACTTGAGGCCGATTTTGTGCTAAAACCGTGTATTACAACTGAGTTTCATGATTTGGGTATTTTGGTTCGTGGGTATGGGTTGATGAGCTGCTGATCTGCTGCTGAACTGATGAAGAAGCCGGCGGGTTGGTGTCCCCAGCCGGCGGCTTGTTCATCATTTTGAGGAAACGGTGGGTTGGTGTCCCTAGCCGGCGGTTTCCTCTCCCCACCCAGCGGCTCATGGGCCAAAACGGCGGCCTATTTAGGCTTTAAAACGCAATTTTCTTCTGGTTATGAAAAACCTGCATTACCCGGCGGCTTGGGTATCCCAGCCGGCGGCTCGTGTAGTGGAACCGGCGGGTCCGGTGACCCAGCCGGTGGCTTCCTGGCCGTTTCCAGCATAACCAATTTCACTTCTTGCATTCCTTCGAAATTAATCGGTTATACGTTTATATGATTAGTAACATGTAATAAGGATTCATGATAGGTTAATTTATGAATTTATGTACATGTCGAGGTGTCGTAAATCGAGTTGTCATGATTGATGGTCATGGTGCACTTTTAATTCCACTAAGTATATTTGAGATGAATAATTGACTCGTATACCTTTGCTGTGTTTCAGATAAACCGAAGACTCAGTAATATAAGAACTCTGAGTGGAGACAGTGACGTCAAGGGTGAGTGGGTCCTTGGCTTCAGTCTAATTTGGTTGTAACAATCTTGTTACAACGGGTAACTTGGTTTTATTTGTGAATAGTTTAATTAACATATTGCCATGATGATTATGGATTATGTGAATCTTTCAGAGGTCAGTTGCGATTGGGTTTGGGTACTATTACTTGGATAACATCAGTACTTTGTACATGTGTTGTTCACTGGAATGATGTTGGAAGTAGTAGTAGTACCAAACCATCGGTTAGATCACTGAATTGGCCTTCAGTGGTCGTAAGCGTTGCTTGGGGGCCACCGCGGCAGTAGGGTGCCTCAAGAACCACCGATCCTCTTTGAAGTTATTTGTTTATGATGCTTAGCTGTAAACAATTGTGCATTCGAGTTAGGTTGATAGTTAATGATCTATTCACTTAGCTTTGTGCTAATCCCCCTCATTACCTCTTGCAGATTATCTTTTGTATGTGGGTTGGCAAGATGATGAGAATGGAATGTTTGAGGATGCCTACTCTGATTTGGATAAACATGTTAACTGTTTATTATCTTGTTTGACATTAATAACTCTAAGGCTTATGTTTTGAAAGTTGTAATAGGTTAAGCATCTGGATGATACGGTGTGGATTGCACTTTTGATTTAATATGCAATCTACATGGTATCATTTAATGTAACTTTGGTGATGCTAAGTAATCCAAGTTGTGAATGTTAAAGTACGCTTCCGAAATAATAAAAAAAAAAGCCTTGGTAATTTGGAGAGTGTTATACTATACACCAAACGAGTTTTTTTTTTGTTTTTGATTTCGTTTTATATTTCAAATAGATACTAAATTAATTACGATTCAAAGGAAACGATTTGGTTTCTAAATGACTATGATTTGCTCGGCCCTATATAAAGGATGTTATCATTATCGTTTAGATGTACTGAAAACCTACAACTCGTTTTCTCATTCTCTCCCTCACGCACGAACTATCAAACCATACTGCATTTTCAGGCAAGTGAATAAACTCCGGCAGTACGCTGCTCTGGCCGCCGTACCCTGGGAAACGGACGCGATTTCGTTTTAAGGGAATTGTGTTCAACACAAGCTCCGGCTCTTATACGATTTTGTTGATTTATTTTGTTACAAACTTACTGTTTCAGTTTCGTTTATAAATTATTTGCTACAGTCTTCACTTCTTTTGCTTGGTGTTTTAAACGGGACCACACATAAACTTTTGTCTCGGTTGTTACATCACCCTGTGTTATAAGATCATTCATTATATGGATTGTTCATATGCAGGTACATAAGATATAACGCCCCTCAATTAATACAACAATATAATATTAAGTTTGGCGGAAGCGACTACATTAAATAAATATTCTATTAAAACCTACTAGAAATTTTCGCAACCCTTTATACAATATGTTTAACTACTAAACAAACATAGTTAACATGTTTACAAACCCGGGGCATTATATACTATAAAACGTTATTTATTACAAACTGGATCAGAGTTGCAAGTTTCAAACATTCCCAGCATCAAAACATCCTTCCTGACTACCCACATATTATACATTACCTGCAGGAAGTAAATTGAGGGATTAGCACGAAGCTAAGTGAACGAATTATCAACTACAATTCAATTTAGCTAGTAATCTGTCACAATCAATAATGCAACAATTATCGTCAAGAGGAACGGTGGTTCCTAAGGACCCTGTGCCGGGTGGCCCCATCAGAACACTTACATCAACTGTAGGCCAAAACAGTGATTAACCGCTAACTAAATGCTAATCTCCATCAACACATGTACGCAACCCTGTGTTGACCAACATTAGCAATCAAGTCCAACCAACAATCTAGTTGACCTCTGGATTATACATTTCAATTCAATGTTCAACAAACAACCAATCAAATGGCATATCATTTCAAGGTTAACATACTATCAATAGTAATCCTATAATTACTGATTGAAATCAAACTGACACAACCAAATCAAACTGTGAGTTTCAAATCCACTCACCTGATTATCTCGTTTCACTTACTCAGCTGTCTTATCTCGCTGAGCTCTTTGCTTATCTGAGAATCAACAATCAGGTAAAAGTTAGTAATCAAGGTCGTAACACTTGAATTAAATCAATTTAAATCATTAGGAACTTAACTCAATTAACATTACAAATATCATAAGTTCCTAAATACAACAACTATCATGTATTATTATGCTAATAAGTACAATTTACATTACAAACAACAAGTTAGAACAAGTCTTAAAAGTTAAACAAAACATTTGCTGAAACACACCCCAAGCCGCCGGCTTGGGTAAGGAAGCCGCCGGCTTCCGGTCACCACCCGCCGGGTCCCACTTTATAACCGCCGGGTGAATTAAATTGGGTGGTAACAGAACTTAATCGCGTTTTAAAGGCTATAGGAGCCGCCGGGTACGGGTTTTACCCGCCGGATCCCCGGTTTAGGCATACTACCCGCCGGGTACAGGTTAAACCCGCCGGGTTCACCCCCTGCACCAGCAAGCTTCGCCCAGCTCAAAACCTGCTACGAACTTAACTTTCCAAACACACCAAAAACAGCTTCTAAGATCATTTTAACATAACAAATAGCAACTATGTCATGTAGTATCAACTAGTAACAATCCCAAACATCAAAATCAACTTATTTCACATATCAATCATATACTCATAAGTTTAGCATATTAAAAATAACTCAAACTTACCACTTGATTATGCAATAAAGGTGATGATAATGATGTTTCAGAAACTAAACTTTCAAGATCACAATTCAATCTTTGAGTTCTTGTTTTTAATTATAAGTTTTCTTAGGGTTTTGGTTTCTAGTTTTTTGAGAGTTCTTAGGTTTTGAAATAAATGAAGACTTTCCTAAAAAGGAAAGAAATTTAAGTCGGCCTAATATTTTTACACCGACCCGCATTCACTTAAAACTAGTCCCCTTTCAATCTATTGTCTGGAACCTAAAAAACCATTTGCGAGAAACTTATTTTATTGCACCGTCAACTATAGTAAATTAAAACAATCAATAATTTACTAAGCACAATAAGTCCTTAAGCTTATTTAACTAAGTTTCGCAAATAAACAATTAATATTAAATAATTTCCAATACAATTAAATATATCAATTTAAAATTAGAAATTACCGGACCAGAAGAGAGGATGTTACAACTCTCCCCCCCTTAAGAAGATTTCGCCCCCGAAATCTCATCACGATCAAACAATCCAGGATATCTGGATCTCATACTATCCTCTGTTTCCCACGTTAGGTTTTCACCTAAACTATGTTTCCATTTTACTAACACCATGGGAATCTGTTTCTTCCTAAGTTTAGTCACTTTTCGGTCAAGAATTTCAACGGGTTCTTCAACTAACTTCTGACTTTGATCAACTTTCAAATCTTTCAAAGGAAGAATCTGAGACTGGTCTTCAACGTTACATTTCCTCAAATAACAAATGTTAAACGTATCATGAATACCAGCAAGCTCTGGAGGAAGATCCAATGTAACAGACTGATCATTAACAATCTGACGAATTCTAAACGGTCCAATATATCGAGGAGCCAATTTACCACGTTTACCAAACCGAATTACCCCTTTCCAAGGCGAAACTTTTAGATAAACAAGTTCACCTTCAACAAAAGTAACAGGTCGACGTTTAGGATCAGCATATTGTTTCTGTCTATCACGTGCAGCTTTCAACTTTTCACGAGCCACTGCGACTTTATCAGCTGTCATCTGAACAATATCTGGACCTGCAAACTGTTTCTCACCTGCCTCTAGCCAACAAGTTGGAGTTCTACAACGGCGTCCATAAAGCATTTCATATGGAGGCATGCCAATACTAGAATGATATGAGTTATTATAAGCAAACTCAACCAATGGCAAATGAGAATCCCAAGAACCACCATACTCCAAAATACAAGCTCTCAACATATCCTCCAATGTCTGAATCGTACGTTCTGACTGACCATCTGTTTGAGGATGATAAGCTGTACTAAGATTCACACGTGTACCCAATTCATGCTGCAAACTCTGCCAGAAATGAGATACAAACCTTGGATCTCTATCAGATACAATCGATAATGAAATACCATGCCGTGTAACAATTTCATTCATATACAACTGTGCAAGCTTACTCAGAGATGCAGTATCACTAGTAGCTAGAAAATGAGCACTCTTAGTCAATCGATCAACAATAACCCAAACCATATCATTTCCTCGGACAGTTCTAGGCAACTTGGTAACAAAATCCATAGTCAGGTGTTCCCACTTCCATTCAGGAATCTCAAGCTGTTTCAACGACCCGTACGGCTTTTGGTGTTCAGCTTTAACTTGAGAACAAATATGACAAGAACTAACAAACCTTGCTACGTCCATCTTCATTGTAGGCCACCAATACAAAGGTTTCAAGTCATTATACATTTTAGTACTTCCCGGATGTACAGACAATCTGGACTTGTGGGCTTCATTCAAAATAACATCCCGAAGACCCCCAAACAAAGGAATCCAAACACGAGACTGAAAGGTTTTTAATCCCCTCGAATCATCTAATAACAATTCTTTTCGATTCAACATAATTTCAGACTTCAAATTATGATCTAACAAAGCTTCTAACTGTGCAGTTTTTATCTGAGCCACCAAATCAGAAGAAACTTCTAAACGCATAACATAAACTCGATCAGAAGTTACCTTGCGACTTAAAGCATCAGCAACCACATTGGCTTTCCCTGGATGGTATTTAATTTCACAATCATAATCCTTGATTAACTCTAACCATCTTCTCTGACGCATATTCAACTCTTGCTGCGAAAATATATACTGAAGACTCTTGTGATCTGTACAAATAACACATTTGGTACCGTACAAGTAATGCCTCCAGATTTTTAAAGCAAACACAACTGCTGCAAGTTCTAAATCATGGGTAGGATAATTTCTTTCATGAGGTTTGAGCTGACGAGAAGCATAAGCAATCACACGATCTCGCTGCATTAAAACACAACCCAAACCAGCAATCGATGCATCACAATAAACAATAAAATCATCGGACCCATCTGGCAATGCTAACACAGGAGCCTGACATAACAACTGTTTCAGAGTCTGAAAAGCTGTTTCCTGTTGTTCAGTCCATATAAACTTTTCATCCTTACGGGTTAGTTTAGTCAACGAACCGGCAATTTTAGAAAAGTCTTTAATAAACTTCCGGTAATAACCCGCCAAACCAAGAAAACTCTTTATTTCTGAAGCAGACTTTGGAGCTTTCCAATTCATTACAGCTTCAATTTTCGAAGGATCAACTTTAACACCATCATTACAAATAATATGACCCAAAAACTGTACTTCTCGAATCCAAAATTCACATTTCGAAAACTTTGCATACAAATGTTCTCTCTTTAAGGTTTCCAATACCAACCTCAAATGCATTCTATGCTCTGATTCGGATTTAGAATATACCAAAATGTCATCGATAAACACAATCACAAATTTATCAAGAAAAGGTCGACAAACACGGTTCATCAAATCCATAAAAACTGCGGGAGCATTCGTTAAACCAAAAGGCATAACCAGAAATTCAAAATGACCATATCTGGTTCTAAATGCAGTTTTAGGAATATCATAATCCCTAACACGAACTTGATGATAACCTGATCTCAAATCAATCTTTGAATAAAATGAAGATCCCTGCAACTGATCAAATAAATCATCTATCCGAGGCAGAGGATATTTATTCTTTACTGTCCTTTTATTCAATTCCCTATAATCAATGCACATTCTAAAAGACCCATCTTTCTTTTTCACAAACAGAACTGGTGCACCCCAGGGAGAAGAACTCGGTCTAATAAACCCTTTATCCAACAACTCCTGTATCTGATTCATCATTTCACGTATCTCAGATGGAGCTAATCTATAAGGGGCTTTGGCTATAGGTGAAGAGCCAGGAACAAGATCAATCTGATATTCAACCTCCCTAACCGGTGGTAAACCAGGTAATTCATCAGGGAATACTTCCGGATACTCAGAAACAACCGGTACATCAGAAAGGGACTTCTTTTCTAACTTAGCATCAATCACATAAGCTAAATACGATTTACAGCCCTTAGACAAAGATTTCCTAGCTTTCATCATACTAATCAAAGGTATACAAACATTATCCCGTTCTCCTCGAGCCACTACATATGACTTTTCAGAGATTGGAATTCTAATCAGCTTATTGTGGCAATCTATGCTTGCTTTATACTGACTCAACCAATTCATACCAATAATCACATCAAAACTAGCAATTGGCATCAACAGAAAGGAAATTGGAAAAGTCTGGCTATCTATCATAATACTAGCTCCAGTTACCGAAGTGGTAACAGGAACTGACTTGCCACTAGCTATTTCTACTTCAACTGGGTTTGTTATCACAGTAGGCATCATTTTCAACTTATCACAGAAGTACACAGATACAAACGAACAATTTGCACCAGAATCAAACAAAACACGAGCTGGTACAGAATTTACAAGAAAAGTACCCGTGATCACGTCATCTGTATGAACAGCTTCATCAACTGTCATTTGAAAAGCCCTACTAACTGCAGATGGCGGAGTCTTCCGCTTCTGACCGGAAGAAGCTGATGAACCAACAACTGTCCCCGAACCCTGTCTCTTAGCCTCCAAACACTGATTTGCACGATGACCTTCCTTATGGCAATTCCAGCACACATAAGTAGGAAAAACACAATCTTTGGCTTCATGCCCAATCACACCACATTTCACACATCTAGTGGTTTGCACAGTACACGGCCCAAAATGTCTAGCTCTACACTTAATACACCAATTGGGACGATCAGAAGTACCACCACGACTTTCTTGTTTCTTACCCTGCTGATTTCCTTGCCACCGTTGCTTACCTTTACCCGTCGATTCACTCCTAGATTTCTGAGAAACTATTTCTTTACTTGTTACTTGTTGAGGTTTCAAATCACTGTCAACAGATCGAGCTAACATGAAAGCTTGAGGAAGAGAGCTCGCTAATCTCACTGAAGTTCGATAATGATTAGGTAAAGTACCCACAAACTGTTCTATTTGAGTTCTCTCATCAGGAACCCACTGCTGAACAAACCTAAGTTTCTCTGTGAACTGATTTATCAAATCATCCATTGACATGTTATCAGTTAATTGCAAATCCATAAACTCTTTTCTAATCCGAGCTATATCAAAGTTTGAACAATACTGCTTACAAACTTCATTACGAAAGTCAGACCATCGGATAGAAGCTTTCTGAAAAGAAGATAATACAGAAGTAATCGAATCCCACCAATTCATTGCTGCTCCTTTTAAAAGTTGAGTTGCATAAGGAACTTTCAGTTCTTCCTCACATTGACAAACCTCAAATTTCTTTTCCACATCTCTTAACCAATCCAGAGTTACAGAAGGATTTGTACTACCCGAATACACAGACGGATTACTGCTCATAAAGGTTTTAAAGGAACACACCTTTTGCTTTGGCGGTGAAATCGTACCAAACACAGGATGAGAAGATTCAGCCTCTTTTTGTTGTTTATACATTCTAAGCACTTGGTTTTCCTCTTCCAAATGAAGCAAATACTGATCCCTTTCTGCCTCCTCTCTAGCATAGAAAGAAGTTCCAGCGTGTTCATTACGGTCATCATGAGTCTCAGCAGCGACTTCAGGCCTTGAGACATTATTAGGGTTAACAGGTAGTTGCTCGTTATCCGCCATATCTGTAAACACCACAACAGCTTACAAATCATTAGTCGTTAGCACCTATTCTACTAACCGATTCACATTCAGTACATAATCCCATTTCCAAGAATGTTTGACACAACACAATCAAAGTTTAGGATTGAACATACAATCATATTCAATTGCCCCAAAATATTGCTCTGATACCAACTTATAACGCCCCTCAATTAATACAACAATATAATATTAAGTTTGGCGGAAGCGACTACATTAAATAAATATTCTATTAAAACCTACTAGAAATTTTCGCAACCCTTTATACAATATGTTTAACTACTAAACAAACATAGTTAACATGTTTACAAACCCGGGGCATTATATACTATAAAACGTTATTTATTACAAACTGGATCAGAGTTGCAAGTTTCAAACATTCCCAGCATCAAAACATCCTTCCTGACTACCCACATATTATACATTACCTGCAGGAAGTAAATTGAGGGATTAGCACGAAGCTAAGTGAACGAATTATCAACTACAATTCAATTTAGCTAGTAATCTGTCACAATCAATAATGCAACAATTATCGTCAAGAGGAACGGTGGTTCCTAAGGACCCTGTGCCGGGTGGCCCCATCAGAACACTTACATCAACTGTAGGCCAAAACAGTGATTAACCGCTAACTAAATGCTAATCTCCATCAACACATGTACGCAACCCTGTGTTGACCAACATTAGCAATCAAGTCCAACCAACAATCTAGTTGACCTCTGGATTATACATTTCAATTCAATGTTCAACAAACAACCAATCAAATGGCATATCATTTCAAGGTTAACATACTATCAATAGTAATCCTATAATTACTGATTGAAATCAAACTGACACAACCAAATCAAACTGTGAGTTTCAAATCCACTCACCTGATTATCTCGTTTCACTTACTCAGCTGTCTTATCTCGCTGAGCTCTTTGCTTATCTGAGAATCAACAATCAGGTAAAAGTTAGTAATCAAGGTCGTAACACTTGAATTAAATCAATTTAAATCATTAGGAACTTAACTCAATTAACATTACAAATATCATAAGTTCCTAAATACAACAACTATCATGTATTATTATGCTAATAAGTACAATTTACATTACAAACAACAAGTTAGAACAAGTCTTAAAAGTTAAACAAAACATTTGCTGAAACACACCCCAAGCCGCCGGCTTGGGTAAGGAAGCCGCCGGCTTCCGGTCACCACCCGCCGGGTCCCACTTTATAACCGCCGGGTGAATTAAATTGGGTGGTAACAGAACTTAATCGCGTTTTAAAGGCTATAGGAGCCGCCGGGTACGGGTTTTACCCGCCGGATCCCCGGTTTAGGCATACTACCCGCCGGGTACAGGTTAAACCCGCCGGGTTCACCCCCTGCACCAGCAAGCTTCGCCCAGCTCAAAACCTGCTACGAACTTAACTTTCCAAACACACCAAAAACAGCTTCTAAGATCATTTTAACATAACAAATAGCAACTATGTCATGTAGTATCAACTAGTAACAATCCCAAACATCAAAATCAACTTATTTCACATATCAATCATATACTCATAAGTTTAGCATATTAAAAATAACTCAAACTTACCACTTGATTATGCAATAAAGGTGATGATAATGATGTTTCAGAAACTAAACTTTCAAGATCACAATTCAATCTTTGAGTTCTTGTTTTTAATTATAAGTTTTCTTAGGGTTTTGGTTTCTAGTTTTTTGAGAGTTCTTAGGTTTTGAAATAAATGAAGACTTTCCTAAAAAGGAAAGAAATTTAAGTCGGCCTAATATTTTTACACCGACCCGCATTCACTTAAAACTAGTCCCCTTTCAATCTATTGTCTGGAACCTAAAAAACCATTTGCGAGAAACTTATTTTATTGCACCGTCAACTATAGTAAATTAAAACAATCAATAATTTACTAAGCACAATAAGTCCTTAAGCTTATTTAACTAAGTTTCGCAAATAAACAATTAATATTAAATAATTTCCAATACAATTAAATATATCAATTTAAAATTAGAAATTACCGGACCAGAAGAGAGGATGTTACATAAGACCTCAGTTCTTTTACAATAACCCGTTACTTTCTTTCATCCAATTTGTTATCGGGCCATACACGGACGACCTAGGCAACGTGTTACCTTACGCTGTAGAAGGTGTCGGGGTTCCCGTTGACAGCCTTTGCAGGGCTTTTAGGTGAGTCTCATCAATACCATTTTTCATTATCCTATATTTTCCAATAATTATTAATTATGTGCTCGTTATTCTTGTTACAAAAAACCAATGATATTGAGCTCTGCTCTACAAAAGTGTAAAACTTTGTGATTAGTGAAATGCATATTGGTCATTTTCTATATAGTGACATTACATATGAGACATGAATGGTTGTGACCTCTTTAAACTTGTTACCATGTGGAAGGCTCGAAGGAGGACGAATAGCTCAAGCCATGTTTGGTAGGAGCACTGCAGCAATGTTATCTTTAGCCACTTCATTTATCTTAGTCATTGGCGGTTTCAGTGGTAGTGTCCTATGTTTGGCTTGGGGACTCTTTGCGACATTTTTTAGAGGCGGAGAAGAGATACCTGCAAAGGACGAAATCACCCAATTAGGCGACAATAGTCAATAGGTACGCTTGGGGGTTTGTCCTCGGTCTCGTATGCCTGCTTACACTTTTCCCGAATGGTGGAGGAACTTTCTCTAGCTCGTTTCTTAACGGCCCATACTTCAGAGGAGATTTGTAATTGTAAGCCAAGTTGTACATGTTACTGGCTGGTATATATTTTGTATTATAGGAAGGTTTTAAATGTATTTAAATTTGTAGGAAGCATCGATGTTTATGAAGAGTTATGGACTGCAACTATTTTGGGGCAAAATCTTGTGACTGTTTAAGCAAGTTTACTAATTTGAATTCTTAGAATAAATTAATTAAGGACTTTAATTGGATTTTGGTCAAATTTTTACTCCAAGGATGATAGGAATGTATGAAAAGTGGTGAACTGTGGATATAAAATATGAGTTTTCAGTAACGTTTTAGTTTATTAAATTTAGAGAAAATTACAAAAATGGTCCTTATGGTTTGACATAAATTGCACATTCAGTCATTTAATTAATTTAATTACATAGATGATCCTTTCTTTTGAAACTTGTTACGTAAATAGTCCTTTACACTAACGATTGTTAAATCTCCGTTAAAAATGACCATGCATGTCAAAAATTTAATTCTTTAAATTTTTTTGAGTAAAATACAAATAATAAAATCTAGCATATGTATAGATACATTATATGGTGCACATAACATTATTTTCAATTCACTCATTTTATTCATTATCAAATTTGATCATATTTTTTCTCTATAACTAGGGCTGTTGACGAACCGAGTCAATTCGAATATGCTGATGCTCGACTCGTTTAAAAAATAAGTATGTTCGAGTTCGACTCGAACTCGATTAACTTTTTAAAACCATATTCGAGTTCGGGCTCGGATAATAATTTAGTGTTCGAGCTCGAGCTCTATACTCGTTTAAGTTTATGACAATTTACAAAAAAAAAAAAAAAAAAAAGAAGTTATTTGAGCTCAAAATGTTTGTTTAGAAGCTCAAGCTCGATAAAATCGTTTATAAGCTTAAACAAGCTCATTAAAAAGTATACTAACTATTTTATGAAACTTGAAATAAAGTTTGTAAAAGACATTTACACTTAATTAAACTTAAAATGTGTAAGTTTAATTAGTTATCATCAAACACTAATAATAAGTATGTAATTAGATTCTTGATGTTAATATTTATAGTGTGCTCATCTCATCCTAACGAGCCGAGTCAAATTTATTATTTTGAAGCTCGGCTTGTGAAACTAATCGAGCAGTCTTTTTATGTTCGAACTCGACTCGTGCTCGAATAGTATTATGCTCGAATTGGAGATAAACGAGTTCGAACTCGAGTAGCTCGTTAAGTGCTCGGTTCGTTAACACCCCTATCTATAACATCAAATTTATATTCCACCACCACCTTTTCCTACCTAAATATACATTTTTTACTTAATTAGTTCCCACTTTTCAACGTCATTTTACTTTAAAGCTAGGGTCATCGAAAATGATACAAAAGAGAATAGATGGTGGCCACTAAAATCATTACGAGCTAAGATGAATGGGTAATTGAGGGTCCTTGAGTGGTGAAAGACAAATGTGTAAGAAGAACAATTTGACAATGAATTTGCTAAGCGAAATGTGAAAGCTGAAAATGATGTTGTGCACCTAATAATGTATATATACATAGTTTAAATTTTATAATTTATATATACTCAAAAATTATAAAATTTAAAAGAATAAAAAAAAAATTACACACGTGATCCTTTTTAACGAAGATTTAACAATCGTTAATGTAAAGGACTATTTACGTAACAAGTTTTAAAAGAAAAAACCATCTATGTAATTAAATTAATTAAAGGACTGAATGTGCAATTCAGGTCAAACCATAAAGACGGTTTTTGTAATTTTCTCTTAAATTTACTATGCTAAGAATATATAAGTGTCAGAATGTGATTCCATGTTAATTAAATCTTGTATAAAATGATTTTTTATGGTATTTTAAACCTTACTAGGATTAGAAATGATACCCACATACTTTAAACAAACACTTTATATCATTATAATAAATTCCCACATATAAAACCCGTCATCCAAAATTATGAATGAAACCATAATAAAATCAGAGTTTTAAACCAAACTAGGGAAATGGGTTCTCAACTTCTCATGAAAAATTGATTCCCTTAACCAAATCAAACACACTCTAAATGGTCAACAAGTCAAACCTGCTAAAAAATATTAATGATTGTATACGACAGAACACCACAAGGACTGATCATGGATAAGTTGTATATGTTAGGGTACTTAAACTGTAAATTTCAAGTAAGTTGACAACAGATATTCCCGCCTTTCATCTGAAGTTCAAACGCTATATATACGTATATATGTGATTGTATGTAAGTAAATGTAATCACTTGACTTTTCTTAACGCCATTCATAATATCTTCTGCATTTCTTACAACAAATATACATCTCTGCTCCAAGAAAAAGAAAATGGAGCAAATTCAAGAAAAGAATTTGGATCAAAATCAAGAAATGAAAACGGATCAAAATCAAGAAAAGAAAACGGAGCAAAATCAAGAAAAGAAATCGGACCAAAATCCAGAAAAGAAAATGGGGAAAGATCAAGAATTTGACAAATACGCGAAGGCGAAAATTGAAGAACCGAATTTGCAGTTGCCTAATGATTTACTGAGAGTGAATACTGATCCATCTGGTGGTAAACTCTACTACATCAAAATTCTCCGTAAGTACTTCGTTAGGTTTTAGTGGTGAAATTTGATTCAAAAGTTCTAACTTTTGTTCTGTCAAGGTTATAATTTTATGCCTGTAATCTTTCTGATGTGTTTCTTGGAATAAATTTCTCTCATAGGGTTTAAGTTGTATCAGTAATCTGAATTCTGTTTTCTTATCTGTTTATTGAAAAATTGGATTAGATTACATATAAGTATATACAACTTTTCTATACGATATGTTTCTTGAAATCAATATATGAGTGTATGTTATGTATAAAGATTATGTTGATTCTATTGATCTGTTAGGTTACAAAAAGTTTGGGACTGCAATCATTCTCAATCAAGAACAAATTCTGTGAACATTAAATGTGTAAACATATATGTGTATTCTGTGTGTTTAATGAAATGAATCAAAGAACAGAATTCATTTGTATTTGGTTTCAGTAAGTAATTATGATCGCTGATGTTTAATTGAGCAAGCATAACATCAAAGATATATATTATTGTGGGTTATCCTTGAATTTCTTCAGTATTCTTTGTTGATTTATATTTTGGTTTATAATTGCAAATATTTTGATCAGGAACAAACTCTATAAAACCTGTTTGATTCTGTGTTTTGAGGACTTGACTGGGTGTTTTATGTCTAAATTCAGTAGTTGATACACATGCCTAATGTGCATATGTGCTTACAGCTTAAACTTGACCTATCTGTTTCTTTTTTTGCAAAATGAGCGTATTATCACAACATATTCTCTTGTTACCAGAAGCCGATACTAAAAGAGTTCAGAATCTACGTGATGCAATTGCTGCAGGAGCTCAACTAGATAGGAAAGTATACCGAATTCGTAATGTGGAAGTATGTGACATTCCATCCCACAATCTTACGTTTCAAAATATGGACCCTTTTTAACTTGTCTTGCTGATACTTTTATCTATTCACAGCTTTTCAAAGCTACTGGAGAAGATTTCAAAGTTCTAGATATAATTCAAATAGTCTCCAAAGCCACAATAGGTGTGTTAGGTGATGCTGAAAGTGAGCGCCATTTTCATGCATTTATTGATTTGGTGGGTACTGTTGAAGAAGTTAGAATCGCTGAAAAACTCATCCTAGATCAAATCCTAAAGGTTAACCATCTCCTCTTTCTTATTGGTGTGGTTTTCTATGAGGTAAATAACTCTTGCTTTGGATATGTTATTGTATGCAGACATATACTTTCCCAATGTTTCCAGTGATTCTGATGCCACCAAATATTTACGGGCATGAAATGAAAATCCCCGAGGACAAGGTCATACATCTATACTCGAATAGACTGATAACCTGCGTAACTCACTATTTTTGTTGTTCTGAAGCATGCATTGTGGTTGTGTGGGTATGTATTAAATAGGTTGAGCTTCTGACTGGGAAAAACACTACTCTCTTCGGAATGGAAATAGTTTCTGGTGCATGGCTGCAGGTTTTTAATTTAAATTGGCTAGTCAATATATCTGTATTTTAAGTTAAAAATTAAATTGGTGAATAATGTTCTTTCAGTATCATAAACAAGAGAGAACAGTCCGCATATATGGTCCGAAGCCACACGTTGTCAAGGCTGCGCAATTACTTCACTCACAAATTTATGAGGTGATGTTAGCTTAATTTGTTTTCTAGAGTTGGTTAGTCGACGTATAAGTTTAAGTATTATATTATTGTTTTTGTTACAGCCAGGTGAATATATTGAAGGAGAAAAGGAAATGAATATGTTGTTTAGCGAACTTAGTTTTGGTGAGAAGATGGAGGGTATGAAATCTCGTACGCGTGACATAAGTGACATGGCATTCAAACTAATAGCAGAAGCTGGAGAAGGTGGTTCCAGTTCCGGTTCTGGTCAAACAGAGGAGAAGAAGCAGCAGGAGGATGTTGAAGAACCTGAGCATAAAGGATCTGGAGATGAATTAAAAGATGAAACACATCAGGATGAGAAGGATGTTGAAGAAGCGACTTTTGGTGAAGAAGCATCTCAGCAGTGTGTTTAAGAAGAAGATGTTGTGCAGTCCATTAGTAAAGAATCCACATTGTGTCATGCACATTTGACAAATACTTGTTTGTAGAATCCCAAGTACACTATTCTTGTAAAAGTACATATGACAGAAAGTTGTTGCATAGAACTTCAAGTACTATATTCTCGTGAAATCACAATTGAAAAACATTTGATAGAATTTTGCAATTGTCACAATGTAGAAGATTGTAAACGTGTTTCCCAAGTGGATTTCAGCATTTATATCTAGTAAATATAATGTTTTTGTTTTGCTTCTATAATTACACTTAATTATTTATAATATTTAAAAAATAAAAAATTGACAAATATTTGCAGGTCATCCGACCCATAAAACTGACGAGTTGCAACCCTTACATTTTGACCTTTACCCAACCCGCCCATCTTGTCACCTTTGCATTATATTAACTAGAAGTGCTGAAGTGCATATATAGTTAAATTCCATTAGCTTTGATTCATTCATAACATTTCTGAGACAATAAGTTCGCTTTCCAAATAAATATTAATTACATTTCGGAGAAACATTTGATGACAGTTTGTAAATATCTTACGAATTGGAATCTTGATATCACCTTTTGTAACCATTAGCACATTGTTTTTGACATCAAAAAGTGGTTGAATGCCCTTAATGGTCAAACTATAATTATGATGTCTACTATTGATAAATGCAAACTTAACATGTTCTGCTTATAACAACTAGGGTAACAGCAGCACCTTCAGGTGTAAAAATCGGTCCATTTCTCGTGCCCTGTAATCTGACGTGGTGCTTGGGAGGTATGAATAACTACGAGTCTCTTCTTCCTAACAAAAAGGCTTTGTTCTATATTTCATATGACCTCACTTACATTTGCAGTAGCTGTTTTCTTTTTTCCTGATGGTAGCTTCAATGAAGGCGATGGTGCTTTGTAAGTCTTTGTTGCCACCTAGTATTCAAGGGATGTCGAAGTGGGTGGGTCAATCGGGTTTGGTAACAGACAAAAAAGGTCAATTCTTAGTATGGATCAAAACGAGTCAACTCAATTGACCAGATATGCAAACACTTTTTCTATTATGAGTGGTATAAAATATGTAATGTATTGAATATGATTGCAAAAGATTCATTTGTGTTTAACAGTTTAAACGGGTCGGGTGTCAGGGTACCTGTTGATCCTATTGCCTATGCAGGACTTTTAGGCGAGTCTTGTTGCTTCATTCCCATTATCAGAAAGTTTCCAATAAATAGCAACTTATGTGCTAGTTAGTTGTTTCAATCCTTTGTATATAATAGTCTACAACTTTGTGATTAGTAAAGGGCATTTTGGTCATCTTCTAAATAGTTGACATTACATATGAATGAGACAGGAATGATGATGACCTCATTAAACTTGTTACCATTGTTAAAGGTTATACATGCATTTATAGGAAGCATAGATATTCATGAGGAGTTGTATGAGTACTGTTTGTGTCTTGTAAATGAAATTGTGGACGGTGTACATTTCATGATGATATATATTTCTACTTTTTACCTACTCCGTATAAAATTATGTTATCGTGTAGTTAGTTAAACATAAATATCCCTTTTAGGAATGACATGTTACAAAAACTTCTACAGTTTTATATTATTGATCATTTTGATAACACAATTATAACACATGATAATGAAAAAAAATCAACAAAAAGTTAAAAATTAACAAAATGGTAAAATATGAGAAGGATTCAGTAAGTGTAAAAATGGTAAAATGACAAAAACCAAGGTTACTTTACTATTTAAGCCAAAGTCCCACTACACTCTCCCCAACCTGAACCCAAAACCCTCTCAAGCCTGGAATCAAATGCAAGGTCTCTGTTTTAGTTTGAGCCCTCGTTTGGCGGTAGGGGTGTTCATGGTCCAGAACCGGACCGAACCGGGCAAGAACCGGACCGAACCGAGAACCGAAAAATAAGGAAAACAAGGACCGAGGACCGGACCAAATATACTCGGTTCCTTCCGGTTCGGTTCCGGTCCGATTCGGTTCTCGGGTATTTTCGGTTATACCCGATATTTGCACACTGAAGTGACTTAACAGTTCATGGGAACCGAACCGGGCTCGGACCGAACCGAACCGAGAACCGAAAAATAAGGAAAACAAGGACCGAGGACCGGACCAAATATACTCGGTTCAGTCCGGTTCGGTTCCGGTCCGGTTCGATTCTCGGGTATTTTCCGTTCTCGGGTAAATTTGCACACCCCTATTTGGCGGTGGTTTTGAACCGGAAAACCTTCAAGTTCCGAGCATTCTCATCGTCGGATTCTTCCAATCAATCTCGCGGCGGTCTTCCTCGCTTCTTCTCTGACGTCATCCCTCCCTCCAAGGCAACATATCTATCACTCTATCTCTCTCTCTCGAATACATACACACTGCTGAAATTATATTTGATTTATTAATTGGTTTATAACAGAAGCAAAACGAGTCGCAGAGAGTTTAAAATATCGCATAATTTATAGCACACAAGTGACAAATATCGACATATCGTATAGAAGTGACAAAATTTGCACAGAGTCAAAAAATTTCTCACAGCGTAAATTTTTGGCACATGAGTCAAAAATTTAGCACAGAGGTCAAAGATTTCACTCTAAGATTGCTAATACGTTAAATGGGAGGCCAATCATGTTAACTAAATTTCCCTTGATTGATTATTAGGGTTCCATTGTTCGTGTTCAAGGGGATGAATTCTGGCATATGACTAAAGTTCTGAGGTTAAATATACATGACAGGTATGCATGCTTTACAGTATGTTACTTGTTAATTTAGTGCTGTAAAAAATGACATTATTTCTAAAAATTCAAAGTAATATGTTAATGTCTGCAGGGGCGGAGCTAGAAGGGGGCAGTCGCCCCCCCCTAGAAATCAAAAATTTTCGAAAAAAATAATTTTTTTAAAGGTAATTAGTGACAGTTTAGAATTTTGACCCTCCTAATGTGATAGAAAGAAAAATAAAATAAAAATTTGCCCCCCCTTCTAAAAATTCATAGCTCCGCCCCTGAACGTCTGTCTGTAATTAAGAAGTTGAAGGTCTAAACGAATAAACGATATTAATGCCTGTCTGTAATCAAATGTATACAGCACGATAAGTTTTGTGCGAATCACGCAATAAAAATGTTTATGTATTCTGTTGTGTGGTAGCATAGTCTCTTGGATTTTGGGGAGTATGGGGACTTGGCTTATTTCTCCCTTTCGATTGAATGCTTGTTTTATTTGCGATTTTCTTGTCATATTTGAAACCTTGCAAGGATAGAGCTCTTCAATGGAAAAGGAGGTTTGGTTGAAGGTTGCATAGAGAAGATTGACCGCACTGGAGCAGATATAGTTTCACTTGAAAATCCTAAACTGGTATCCATTAATACAACCCAATGGCATGTATTTGCTGCATTTGGTAGGTTTTCTGGCCATTGAAAATCATGCCTTGATCTGTTTGTTTAACCTGGAGGTGGCACAATGTGTGGACGAGCAAGTTGGGTAACAGGTCAAGACTAGTAATGTTTTGGTAGTGTCAAAATGGGCTGGGTCATTTTGGCCCGAAACACTTGCTTCTCTTTTTATGTTATGGAGTATATGTGTCAAATGTGATTACTATAAATCCTATCATGATAGTTTTTGATTAAATCAATAGAGTAGGTTGTATGCATCAAAAAGACTTTGAAAAAATTTCAATTTGGTTGACCATTCTCTTTGCTATCTTATTTTACTCGGATGACACGTTAGAATTAACACATACTCTGAATCCACCCATTCATAAGTAAATGGGTCGAAATTGCCACCTTTAGTTCCTAATGCTTGTGTGTGAAGTTAAGTTTCCATGACATGTACTACTATGTAGGTACTCTAAAGGGTGGTCGATCCGACTGGCTTATAGAGAAATGCACAGTATGTGTTGAATAAAGTCTGCATGTCTTGTTCTATTTAAATTTTCACTTTTTATTATCGCAACAAGCTAATATGTATGTTTTATTATCTTAGGAGCTTGGAGCAGGTAGTGTAACACCGCTATTAACTGAGCGTTCTCCTTCAATTTCTGAGAACAGAGTGGATAGGTTGCAACGAGTCATAATGGCTGCAGCTAAACAGTGTTAAGAATCATCTTTTATATATCTTTACCCCAACTAAATAGGTGCGTCTGTGAGTCAGATTTGGTAATGATCTGATCTGAGACATCTGACCCATGACCCAACTGAATGGATCATGATTGAATAGAAGCATGAGCCAAATACCCAACACATTTTTACAAATTATGATGATTCAACACAAGTTATGTTTTAAGAGAATGAATTGAATATAGGTGGGTTGAGAAAGCTGGTGACATGTGGCGGAGGGGTAATTCGGTTGACAAAAGTGATCATGAAACGATATATATTTCTTTTAATAGATCGATTGTTGACCTATTGGACTACTTGTTGAATAAATCTATCTGTTTGTATCTAAGGGATTACATAACTGAGTCAGTCAAATCTAGATCAAGATCCGACCAATTGACGCACCTACAACTAAACTGCTTGGAGTTGGAGTATAATGTGCCTAACCAGCTTATTCTTGATGCATTTTTAGCTCATTATACTAATAATGCTAAAGCATATTGTAGGTCAACGGCTGCATGAAATGACTTTGAACCCTCCGTTAGAAGTTCGTGGCCTCTTACCTATTGTAAGTTGTATCGGTGGTGTGTGTGGTATGTCCGATGTCTTGTATCGCATAAACATAGAGCGATTAAATAAATTATCATGGATTTCAGTTTCCTTTTCTTGATTACGGATTTATATGGAGTCTGGAATTTTCTTAATATGCCATTAATTTCAATTTTGACGCTCATGTTTTCACTATGTCATTCCCTTAGGTTTCACAATCGAAACTGTCATTCATAGCTGCAGCAGAGGCTTCACCAGTTTTGAATGTTTTGGCTCTGTCTAAAAGAGAGCCTGTTGGCTCAATTATCATTGGACCTGAAGGTGGTACGTATCTTCATTCTCTCTCTCGCTCGCTCTCTCTCTCTCTCATACACGCACACACAAAGTAGTATGCATACACGACTTGTTGCTATAAAAACAATTTTCTTCTTCTTTGGAACAGCTAGAAAGATAGTAATACTAATTGTCTATATTTAATTAGGGTCAAAGGCATTAATAATCACATGAAATGACTTTCAACCCTCTAGTTGGTCGTTCGTTTTCTATAATAGATAATTTAATTTTTTTCTATCAGCAAATGAATGATCTCAAAGGTAAGAAAATAGATGCAACCTTATTATTTAATACTTACCAAAGTCAATGGTTGGTTAATGCTTTTTAACTTTCTCAACCCTGAAAGTTGTCAACTATATACTGCTGGCTGGTTGGAGGTGGTTATGGTTTGAAGCAACATTGTGAACTTAAAATTATCATTATCATATTCCAGACTTTACAGAAGCCGAAGTGACGTCGATACTAAAAGCAGGAGCAACAGCAGTTGGGCTCGGGCCACATCGCCTTCGAGTTGAAACTGCAGCAGTTGCACTTCTAGCAACAGCAATGTTATGGTCCGATTCTCAGCCAGTAACTAATTCTTAATAGCTCTTAGGTAAGTCTCCATCATGCATCAACCAAACATCCTTGAAAGAATCTACATCTGCTTTCTAAAGATCTTATATTTGCAGGTTCACTGGATCTTACAACGAATAGTGAAATTTCACTTGATGATGAGTAAATCGATTGTATGATTGTTACGAAAGTGCATATTCTGGTCTGAAATTTTTGGATTAGTCGAAGAATCCATGTGAATATGTGCAAGAAGGATCTGTCTTATACATGATGAACAAGAACGACGAGCTACACTCGATTTTGACCATTGGCCTCTTTTTATCATCTGGTTACTTTTTTGTATGACTTTTAAATTGTCATAAAATGTTGCTATGCTGAGTGTCTATGTTGACTTTCTTTTAAACTTTGGTTTTAAAGATAATGAAATCTTAATTTACATGATTATTGAATGGAAGATTTAGTGCATAACATGATTAAGATGAAGTCTGTGTATGATAAATTGACAAGTCATTGCAATCAATCTTTTTGACCAAAAAATGTCTTTGTAGCGTTTATGGACCATTTGACTTTTAGTGCCATAACTTTTCTTAGTTGAGGGCAGAATTCAATTTATTAACCAGAATGAAATTAGTTTCGCATTTATGCTGGATTAAAAAGTCAGGATAGTTAAGTCGCCAGTCTATCTTGGCAGCTTCTATTATAATCTAAAATAAAGATAAAGATTATTGTATTTTATTATATTTAATTAATAATAAATTAATAAGGATAATAATAATAATACTCCATAATGCAATTTAGTTGACCCTCATTTGATATCTAAAATAAGATCTGTTTCTATATTGAGCTATACTAGACTAGACCAGATGTGGTGATAAAACAAAAACAATATTGGTAATGGTCAGTCACCCAATCCAACAAATAATTAACGTCACAATATTCGAACGGTAAGTAATAACAACAACAACTCCATTCCACATCTGTAAAGTTTGAACAAAATCAAGTACCAAATATAACATTTCACCATTCTACAAGGACCTAGAACAAACTTTTTTACATTTACATCTTGACTAAATAAATACTCCGTAGTAAATAGCGAATGAAATCAGGTAGGTACGCAACCGACTCCATAAATAGCTGGAGTACAACGCAGCACAGATTACTGACCTTGCTTCTCACTTTTATTCCTCTTATTTCTTGGCTCTTGATTTCAAATATAGATACATGCACATGTATATATAGAATTTTAAGAAATCAAGGAGGAGAGGATGACGAATCAGTTTGGGAATTTAATCGAAACGATAAAATCGAAGGTGAAGGCGTTGAAGAGGGGGAAGAAATCGAAGAAAGTGTACGTGAAAATGGATAAAACCAACAGTGTACGGGTTCAGATCCGTAGCAATCATGCTCGTAAACTCATTGATAAAACTCTACAAGCGGCTGATCATCCTGGCAAGCGTCCTATTTCTTAATCTAAATTACTAATCATTTTGAATCTTGATTTTTATTATTAAGTGTGTATAATAATTTGGTAATTTTAGATTATTAATCTTGTGCTGACAGTAATCCAAGTTTGTTACAATTTGTTATGCTTCTCTTTCTCTCTCTCTCTCTCTCTCTCTCTCTCTCTCTCTCTCACTTATTTTGTAATTTATTTATTTATTTATTTATTTTTTATTATTATTATTGTTGATTGTTATTGTATAAAAATAAAATCAATGCCACGTGTGCATATGAATGGTAACATAAATATTGTAATGCCAAAATATAATATTATAATTTAATGTGATTATTATATACGAATAAGTGCACCGTCCCGATATAACGTACTACTGAGTAATAAACAAGTCTTAAAAGTGTCTGATTAATGCATTTTTTAATACTCAAAAATTGTAAAATGTCAGTTTTTTAGTGTTTAAATAAATACACGTACAGTTTGAAATTTTAAAATTGCGTAGTTAATGTTGCTTTATGAAAATGTGTAAATGGTTGAACGTTAGTACACTAACTAACCGATTTGAAGGCATCCGTAACTATAAAGTGCAAAACGTGACAATTTTACAAATGTGTAAATTTAGTACATTTTAAAATTAAGTTGGATACATTTGTCTAGCGGTATGGAGGTGACATTCTAACCGTAAATTTGTTAGGGTCAGAAGTCTTGAAATCAGACAAGGCAATTATATATATTCGTGAATAAATGTATCTACTCGTGACAGTAATGTGTGTGCGTGGTGTATGCTGAGAAAAAAATAAGAAGTATAAATAAAAATAAGAAGTACGTCTAGTTAAGGTACAAATGTACAATATATACCTAGGTTGACAAATTAAGTTTGAACATATCTCACTTTACACATATGAAACTAATCTACACCTCCTTTTGTCAGTCTTTCACACACACACGCATACTTAAATATTACTCCGTATATTCTAGTTGTAAATATATTAATTAAAAAGTATAATTAAGATTAAATATAATAATTATATTTCGAGATTGACAAAATGACAGGGTTTTGAATTTATGACATAACGAGATTCCAATCGCTTAATTAATTAATTCGATGTCATTTAGTCTTGTTGAATTATTATTATTATCATCATCTTGCTTTCATACTGGTCATAATTTCTGTTTCTTGTACTCGTATTATGGAGTAAGTAATGTACGTTTTTGTATTTGGTTGACTTTTTTGGGGTATAAAAAAATAATTTCGTAGATTAAAAAGTTGTCATTTGGTGAAGGTTAATTAATCTATACACACGAGTGCATGACACGTGATATGTTTTATAACATGGTCAAAATAAGATGGCTCTCAAATGTGGCAAGTAATATAAATACTGTTTCCGACAGAGTTGAATGTTGGATGGATTATCGAGTAATTAACTTTATAGTTTTAGGGTAGGGTTCAAATGAGAATAGAAATTTGTGTGAGAATGAAGGAACCAATGATATCAAGCCATGTGTACAAAGAGAATGTTCCACATGTACAAAACCCACTTACCCCCAACATCAATTATCTCACAAACGACAAATCCAAAAATTATGAAAATTGCACCATTAAATTCGTCGTTTTCTCCTCTTCGATTTGCCTTCCGTCAAGACACACTTTCGAAAAGTTTTTTTTTTTTTCATTTTTTTGGTGGGTTTCACATTTACTAACACATGTGTTAAAGTGTTGCGTTTAGGGTTTAGGGTTTGTGGTTTAGGGGTTAGGGTTTAGGGTTTGAGGTTTCGGGGAGAAACCCCAAACCTCAAACCCTAAACCCTAAACCATAACCCCTAAACCACAAACCCTAAACCCTAAACGCTTTACAAAACGCTAAACCCTAAATCTTTCTAAACCCTAAACCTTGAACCCCTTCTAAACCCTAAACCCTTATAAACCATAAACCATAAACCCTACTAAACCCTAAACCCTAACCTTAACCACAAATTAAATGTACAACTAATCACTAACACATGTGTTACTAATTTGTGAAACCCACCAAAAAATGAGAAAAAAAAAAGTTGTCAAAAGTATGCCTTGAGGGACGGCAAATCGAAGAGGAGAAAACGCTTGAATTTTATGGTGCAATTTTCATGATTTTTCGACTTACCGTTTGTGAGATATTTAATTTTTAAAAATGTGGAGGAGAGAGAATAAAGTGTGGAGGAGAGAGAATAAAGTGACACATGGCAGAAATCTGTTGGTTCCCTCATTCTCACTCAAAATTGGTGTACTCATTTGAACCTTACTCTATAGTTTTAATTTAATTTGCGTCAACCATGATTAAGAGAATGCTTAGGTTAGCATACAAAGTGAATTGCAAGATTTTTCATATACTCTGCATGAACAACCGAGTGCAATTCACATCCTTCGGTCCTTCCTTTTGATTTTTATTAATATTTGTATTCGTATAGTAATTTTATATATATATATATATATATATATGCATTGATGATGAGTAAAAGCGAGTAATGGATTGCAATTCCAATCAATTAATTTGATTTTATGTCACTAATTACTACCGTTGGTTATGTCATTATGTATCCTGCCCGTTTTAATCAATATATAATTAATAATTAATGTGTACGTGCTTTGATAAATTTTTTTTTTTTTGAACAGCAACAATATATTAAAAAAACTCTAGCAACAACTAGAGCAAAAGATATAATATCAAAAGTACTAGTACCAGATATAATATCAAAAGTACACTCATATTGAAAACAACTTTAATTCATGGTTAAACACAAACCTACCTAATGATAAACTTGAAACTTGAACTACCATTCCAAACTTGAACCAAATTTGACCACCTATACGTGGAGCGCAATAGGGTGAAAACTTGGTGAAAATCGGTGGCTCGGCCCCTATTTTCGGGGATTTTTTCCTGAATCTTTCAGGTTTTTTTCATCCTTTTTAGTATCCTTTTAGTTCGAATTTAAGTTCAAGGAATATCTTATGGTGTATGTACATTTTGGGGTCTATTTAGCGCCTTGCTAGTAGACATGTTTATAATATATTTAGCCTTTAAAAAAAAAAATACATGGAGCGCAATAGAGACGCAAGATAACCACATATATAATGGTTGAAACCAACAAATAAAATGTGCATTTAGATAAATCAACGGTGAGCAGAATTCGCAGTTGAAGCGAATGGTAAAACCATGAAGAAATATTTGTACTTGTATGATCGATGATACATGCCACTGTTTGTCTGTATTATAGGCCTCATCAACTATTTGACATTGTAAAGCAGTGAACATGTAAGGTGTTTAAGTGTAATGTGAGGATATATTGACAGACGGCGGGTTTAAATTCACTATTGCTTGAAAGATTATAAGCGAACAAAACAATATTTTTCATGAGAAATAGAAGTTGAATATGAGACTTTCATGAAATAGCATACTACTATAATTATTAAGGTGTGTTTGGCTTAGGGGTTTTAGTGAGTGGGAATGGTAATGGTAACGAGAGGGAATGAAAAACTGTGTTTGTTTAAGGAGTGTGAGTTTTAAAAGGTCGGAATCAAACCCATAAAATTGGGTTTTTTCAAACTCAGTAAGTGTTGCTCCAAAGGTGAAGTAACACGTTAGGTGAGGACTGGTTTATGCTTCGGGAGGTAGGACCAAGAGAGTATCCTGTGTGATTGTTGACGAGACCTTGAACCGAAAGGAGGATACCCCTTTCGGCTGGCGATTCCCTATTGGTAACTCCGACTACCGTTTCTATAACGCCCCAAAATTTACAACTGTTTTTTTTTTTTTTTAAAACAATTCGGAAGCTCAAGTCCCAAAACATATATATACATAAAATGACATGTCGTCATCTTCCATTACCTAAGTTCTAAGTATTGATTATTACCGATTACAAAACAATCCTTTATATCCTGGGCATTATATAATTACACATTTTAAACTGTATTAAATAATAATCAGAGTAATCCTAGTCAAACATTCTTCAGTTACTCCTTGACCTGCCCACAACAATAGATATTTACCTGCAAGGAGTAAACAACGAGGGATTAGCACGAAGCTAAGTGAGTTAACTCATCACTAACAATACAACTTAGTTTAACACTATGAGTTCACTACATTTAACACTTTGACTCAACATCACCAGAGGATCGGTGGCCCTTGTGGCGCCCTCAGCCGCGGTGGCCCACCAAGCGACACTTACACCAACTGCAGGCCAATACAGTGGTTAACCGATAACTGTTTATTACCTTTAGTCAACACAAGCCTTACTCACAACGAATGTTCACAACCCTTGTGTTGACTAACCTGTAACAACACAGTCCAACATAGTTGACCTCTATTAACACTGTTACCATATAGGTCACTTAACACTTAACACTTTAACACAATTCAACTTAACATAGGAATAACACTTAACACTTGAATATAACACATAACACTTGAAGTAACCACAATAGTGATCACTAAATTATAGTGAGAGATCAAAGTCCACTCACCGACTACCATAGTCGCCCACTCAGTAGTCTAATATCACTGAGTCTTCTCCATATCTGGAATTACAACAAAATAACACAAGTTAGTCACTTGTTTCAAATCTATATAACATTACTCCAATAGATTTACATCAACAACTCCAAGTTACTCAAGTCATAACTATTTAACATAATCATTATAATTCACCATCACTATCAAATCATGATCATAAAATCACATTAATTCACCACTAGTTGTCACTAACCAACATGATCCTCTTAGTTTCAATGATTAACAATTTCATATAATAACTCACCTTTCACTAATAACACTATAACAACCTTTTGTTATTATCAATCAAGGTGATTAACACCTAATCATCACACTTTCACCAAAATCCACTTGAATTATAATTCACACAATTTGATTAATTCATTATTAGGTTAGATTAAAGCTACTAACCTTCATACTAACACATATTAACACCATTTCCACTAATATCAATCATTAATTTATAATAATCACCATTAACCCATCAAAATCATCAAATTTCCTATAAAACTCATGAACCCTAATTCAAACCTATAACTTAAGCATGAATCATGTTAGATATCAACAACAATAAGCTTAACTAACATCATTTTAACAACTTCAAGCCCTAATTTCGAATTTACACCTTTCAATTTACAAAAACCCCAAAATATCATTTCTAGGTTTATAAAATTAGAGAAACAAAACTTACCAAGCAATTAGAAAGGTTGAAGGATGATTTATCTATGTGTTTGAAGCTTGAATCCGAATTATAAAGCTCCGATTTTGATGATTTCTTCTTGTTTTTGAGTTAGGGTTTAATGTGTGTGTGTATATGTATGAATACGTACGTATGTATGTATGTGTGGGAATAAAACCCGATCCATCATATATAATATACCATATAGTGTTAGTTTTCATTCCCCGTATTTATTATTGTCTGGAACTTAAAAACCATTTGCGGGAAAATACAATTTTATTTTACCGTCAACTAAATAAATTTAAAACAAACAATATTTCACAAGCCACAATATTCCCTGAGGCTTATCGACCTATTAATTATAAAATCAAACACAATAATAATTTTAAATCGCATTTAAAATTTTCAAGAAATACCTATTACTTCTAGGCCCAATTTGAGGATGTTACAAATCTCTCCCCCTTAAAGAGATTTCGTCCTCGAAATCTAATCAACCTTAATTATTCTAAAGAACTCAATCACGTGACATCTCTCATTCCTTAAATGAGATTCTAATATCACAATATTTCCAGTTTATTAATATTGTACTCTTCGTACTGTTCTAACATCGTAATTACTCATCACTATATTCACCTAAAGTGTGTATACACAGCCTAAATCACCTATGCATGACATGCTTATGCATACATTTCACTACACACTCCATGTACCTACATATATATTATTTCATCAACTCACACACGACTAGTGTGTATCTCAATTAGATTCACGAAAACATATAATTTATGTCTCATACTCAATTTAACTTGCAATACTATACAACAAGTGTGATATTTATCACTTAAAATAGTTACTCCCTTGAGCAACTCTTAATTATATGCACACAATTTAAATTCTATCTACATATACATATCCACATGTACATGTTTCTATTTCTTACCTTAACATATGATATGTATCTAAATCATATTTTCATGCATACTATGATCACTTAAGGAAATTATTCCCAATTAATCACTTTAAACAAGTAATCACTTGACGTAAGTGAATAACATCATTATGCACATAGCATACTCTTAACACTAGAAACCAGCGATGTGCTAGAATCTTTAAAATAGATATATGATTTATACCCCTTTTAACAGCAAAACAATGATTATGAAAATCACAATACACCCAACAACAACGAAATTTAAATTTCAATTCATAACTAGCATTTATGCTAGTACCACATATCACTAATGTATATGATAATCTTTTATTTAAAAGTATCTCAAACTCATATAACACTATTCACATATTAACAAGCAAAATACAAGTCAATTCTTCATAGTTAACACTATTATCACTTAATCACCAAGTCACTTAGTACCAATTCAAATTGAATAATTACCAAGTTTTTCCATCAACAGGTACATTGCCATTCAAGCGCAAGTACCACTCCATCAAAATGTGATAACCACACACACATTTTTCAACAACATTTCATCAATCAATTTTATCTCTTTAATCTCCACGGAAGATTCTTTCATGTTTTATTTTCTTCTATATGCAACTTATCACTTCACCTTGATATTATGCATATAATAACAATCAAATTTCACACAATTCTCAATTAATAATAATATAACTATCAATCAAAAGGCTCTCTATATATAAATATTTATATATATATCTCTTTTATTAATAGATAGTTCATTAATACAATAATTTAATGCTTTACTACCATTTCATTTTAGTCCTCTCTGACTCTCTCTCATATGCCAACATCGAAAACCTACAATTTTTAAGGTCACATTAATTTCTCTGGTACTTGGTAGCCTCAATACTCCATGTGAAATGGCATAATATAAATACGTTGGCCAGACGTCGTCATATTATGTCAATCACACTTTATTCTCAGACCACTTCATACCATTGATCTCTAAAGTAATTAACTTTTACTCTCACATAATTCACAATGTTGAAATTAACAATTATCACACATTTAATAGCACTCAAAATAGATTTATGACCAAGTGTTAACTTGTTACTATTTTTCCTTTATCACATGAATGTGAAACTACTCACAAACTAAGTAAACATAACAATTTTATCATCTAACACATTCCTCATTATCTTATTAACACATGTGTAAGTTTAACACAATTAAATCAATTTAACATCCTCTCTACACGATTCAATATCATTCACTTAACACTTTAATTATCAAGTATAATACTCTATATAACATTTAGCACTAAGTACCTTGTTAATTACCAGATCATATTCCACATATTTTCATCAATATATAATTTCTAAGTTGATTAATAAATAACCTTCCATCTTTAGTTATTAAGCAAGAGTAAGCTCCTATAATACTCTTCAACTCTTACAAATACTTATTCAATCATATTAAGTATTTCACATAATATAATTAACCTGATTACATAATCAATATTTATTTACCCTAACAAACAACAATCAACAATACCCTTACTGGTATACTTTGCAGTTAAATAAACTGCCTACAGATAACTCCTACACAAAGAACCATATAGACCTCTTAAAACAACTTTTAATATTGCATATAGTCACATGAATGATCCATGGGCTCAAAGAAACAAAAGCCCAATACAAATCATAAGCTAAAAGTCCGAAATAATGTCCGAAAAACAATAAAACGCGATTTTCGGGCCCCAAACGACCCCGAAGTGCCGAAAACTGACAGGGCTCATGGCGATGCAATGAGCTTTGACCGTTGGGCCGTTTTTGAGTTGACATGTAAATTTCGTCTTAATCGGACACCGAAATTTTCTAACGGAAATTCTACGTTGAACGTTACGACGAACGTCGAAATTTACAAATTTTCATATTAAATTCACTTAACATAACACAAGAAATGTCTCAAAACATGGGAATACGTTCGTATTCAAGGGAATACGTCCGTATTCATGGGAATACGTCCGTATTTACGGGAATACGCCGTATTCCCGCCAACATTTTCAACCAGAAAGATTTTTAAGGAATACGCCCAAGGAATACGTCCGTATTCATGGGAATACGTACGTATTCAAGGGAATACGCCGGATTCAACATGCTGCAGCAACTCAGAAATTTTAGTGCAAAAACATGAAATTCAAACGCGCATATCTCCTAAACCGTAAGGAGTTAGACTCTGAAATTTTGCAGGCACTCTCATATAATCAAAATGCAACTTTCCATTTTTCCACTTTTTCAAATTACACGTTTAACAAGAAAATAGACGTATGGGTCATTTTAGACCATTTTCGACCGTTTTAGTTGACACGCTATATTTCAAACGACTTGGTTTCTGACTTCCACCTTTTACCAACATGTTTCTACATATATTTATGACGTGTGGGCACATTCATCATATACAAACACTCATTCTACACTGTTTTAACACGTTTTCACTAGTCGACCCGTTTAAGGGTCCATTTGGACACTTTTAGCCAATTTCAACCATAATGACTACATTAACACTTTCAATCCACATTTTATCTATACTTATGACTTTAAGTCACTTTAAAAGTTATCATACACATACCACATCAAGTTCTATACATTTTAACACTAAGTGGCCCATTTGGACACTTAAATGACCCATTTGGGTTTCAACCCATGCATCCACTCATTTTATTACCCAACCCACACTTCTCTGACTATTCCAAGTCAAACTAACACACTTTCATAATTAGTTTCATATTATCACCCTAAAACACCAAGTTCACAAAATTCAATCATATATGAACCAATTTCAACATATAATTTCAAATTCGACTTTTCACAAACTTGTCACCGCACATTTAGACTCATTGTCCACTTCGACTTTCTTACTACACTATATATAATACAAAGATCATAATTCACCCTAATCATGATCAATGCTAAACATTTAGACATCTAGTCACATTCCTCACTTCATAGCATGGCATAGCATGGCAATTATCGAGTTTGACACAATTACATTCAACATTGACCTTTCCAAGTCAATAGCATATACTTCAACAACCCGGACACACTCTAAGTCACACAATAACACAACTCCAAACTTATAAATAGATACACCTGCAACCCATTGATTTCATCATATTGTGTCACACCAATTTAGCTTATCATTTATCAATTATTTCCCCAGCAAGGATCTATAATCACACTTGCATTTATCAACTTATATTCACACTCTTCATTGTCACATTACACATACACTTAATTCCACATAACACAACTGTTACACATTAGTCATTCATGTATCTACACACAGTTTCAACTTCTTAATTACATACTAATAGCTCTATCACCTTATTAGCAAGTAATAATCACCAACAATTCAATTTACTTTACTAATAATCATAACATAGTAAAGTAAAACAATTGAAATTCACCAAGTTTATCAGAAATTACCTGGCACATCTAGGCCCACAAGTGTTGAGGATTGAGAATACCAATCGGTTCCTCATGATCCTCCATCTCTGTACTCAAAACAACAATCTGACATCTTGTTATAGATTAGTTCACATTTAATAACAACTTGCTCATACCAACACTAATCCCTCACTTCGGAATGTTTGACCACTATCACTAGGCTTGGGATTGAACATCCAACCACTATTCAATTCGCCCAAACCTATGCTCTGATACCAACTTATAACGCCCCAAAATTTACAACTGTTTTTTTTTTTTTTTAAAACAATTCGGAAGCTCAAGTCCCAAAACATATATATACATAAAATGACATGTCGTCATCTTCCATTACCTAAGTTCTAAGTATTGATTATTACCGATTACAAAACAATCCTTTATATCCTGGGCATTATATAATTACACATTTTAAACTGTATTAAATAATAATCAGAGTAATCCTAGTCAAACATTCTTCAGTTACTCCTTGACCCGCCCACAACAATAGATATTTACCTGCAAGGAGTAAACAACGAGGGATTAGCACGAAGCTAAGTGAGTTAACTCATCACTAACAATACAACTTAGTTTAACACTATGAGTTCACCACATTTAACACTTTGACTCAACATCACCAGAGGATCGGTGGCCCTTGTGGCGCCCTCAGCCGCGGTGGCCCACCAAGCGACACTTACACCAACTGCAGGCCAATACAGTGGTTAACCGATAACTGTTTATTACCTTTAGTCAACACAAGCCTTACTCACAACGAATGTTCACAACCCTTGTGTTGACTAACCTGTAACAACACAGTCCAACATAGTTGACCTCTATTAAAACTGTTACCATATAGGTCACTTAACACTTAACACTTTAACACAATTCAACTTAACACATGAATAACACTTAACACTTGAATATAACACATAACACTTGAAGTAACCACAATAGTGATCACTAAATTATAGTGAGAGATCAAAGTCCACTCACCGACTACCATAGTCGCCCACTCAGTAGTCTAATATCACTGAGTCTTCTCCATATCTGGAATTACAACAAAATAACACAAGTTAGTCACTTGTTTCAAATCTATATAACATTACTCCAATAGATTTACATCAACAACTCCAAGTTACTCAAGTCATAACTATTTAACATAATCATTATAATTCACCATCACTATCAAATCATGATCATAAAATCACATTAATTCACCACTAGTTGTCACTAACCAACATGATCCTCTTAGTTTCAATGATTAACAATTTCATATAATAACTCACCTTTCACTAATAACACTATAACAACCTTTTGTTATTATCAATCAAGGTGATTAACACCTAATCATCACACTTTCACCAAAATCCACTTGAATTATAATTCACACAATTTGATTAATTCATTATTAGGTTAGATTAAAGCTACTAACCTTCATACTAACACATATTAACGCCATTTCCACTAATATCAATCATTAATTTATAATAATCACCATTAACCCATCAAAATCATCAAATTTCCTATAAAACTCATGAACCCTAATTCAAACCTATAACTTAAGCATGAATCATGTTAGATATCAACAACAATAAGCTTAACTAACATCATTTTAACAACTTCAAGCCCTAATTTCGAATTTACACCTTTCAATTTACAAAAATCCCAAAATATCATTTCTAGGTTTATAAAATTAGAGAAACAAAACTTACCAAGCAATTAGAAAGGTTGAAGGATGATTTATCTATGTGTTTGAAGCTTGAATCCGAATTATAAAGCTCCGATTTTGATGATTTCTTCTTGTTTTTGAGTTAGGGTTTAATGTGTGTGTGTATATGTATGAATACGTACGTATGTATGTATGTGTGGGAATAAAACCCGATCCATCATATATAATATACCATATAGTGTTAGTTTTCATTCCCCGTATTTATTATTGTCTGGAACTTAAAAACCATTTGCGGGGAAATACAATTTTATTTTACCGTCAACTAAATAAATTTAAAACAAACAATATTTCACAAGCCACAATATTCCCTGAGGCTTATCGACCTATTAATTATAAAATCAAACACAATAATAATTTTAAATCGCATTTAAAATTTTCAAGAAATACCTATTACTTCTAGGCCCAATTTGAGGATGTTACAGTTTCGATAGACGAGTTATACGCCACAAATGTCAATGGTCTCTTTCGGTATCAGAGTGTTTTTAATGTCCGTCATCAATGCCCAACAACTGGTGGTTGGGCGGCTATTTATAGTGCTTCACATGTCCTTCCTTTACCCATTTCGGTATCTCTCTATTGTCCGTTGGATATAAGTGTTACCGCCGCCATTTGCAGCATTTATTAGATGTGACAACTCATCAGACGTTTCCCTTCGGTAGGACGAAGACCTATGACTTGATATTTCCTTATAAACCTGTTATGCTTTAAAGGTTCTCTTTTAGGTACAAGGTGTTTCGGTATCGGCATACCGATACCGAGGTACGTCATCAGCCCCCCAATCTATTTTGGCAAAAAATCAGTATTTTATGCCGAAATAGATTCAATAAAAATTATTATTATTATTATTATTATTATTTATTTATTATTATTTTTTTTAGTCGGTTGAATGTAGGTAAGTCTGCGTGGTCGGCCTTGTCGTTGGTCTTGTATGCTGACGCGTGTAGAGTAATCATTACGTTGTCATGTCAATCTGTCAGAAGGGCGCGTCGGTTAGTCAGGAGGGCGCGTCGGTACGCATTCCCGTAACGGTTATGTTTTCCTATTATAAATATGTGTAAACCGGTCATTTTCACATTATTTCACTCCCTTGGCTCTGCGACCGAAAGGCATTTCTACCACCGGAACCCTTCTGCTCTGCTACCGAAAGCTAAATTCTTCCTTCATTTCAGGTATATTTCTTTTCCACCATTTTATTATTTTATTATTATTTCCTTCTATAGAGGTCTTCCTGCCATGCTCTCCCTTCGGTCATAGTTGCACGATACCCGGCTTTATATGAGTTGTATGTTGCTTTCTGGTTTTATAGCTTTCCTTTTCCATTCGGTACCTGTAGTTATATAATCCTTCGACATGGCCGACGGTATGGCTATCGGCAAGTGGGATAAAAGCTTCTCTGTAATGACCCAGACCAACGTTAATATTTTTTGTGCCACCTTCAATATACCCATGGATCTTAACCCTACCGCTCCGGGACCCAATAAGCGTATAGACGAGTTTCCGGAGGGTATGATAGGTGTTTATACCCGATTTTTTAATTGTTCCAACCTTCGTATACCTTTTTCCCGCTTCTTCCTTACTGTGATGCAATATCACAATTTTCATATATCTCAACTAACTCCCGGTGCCGCCCTCAAAATTTCTTGTTTCGAGATTCAATGTCGATCCCTTGGTTTCGAACCCACATTTCCCTTTTTCCGGCGCTTCTATACTCTTAGCCGAAAGGGTAATTGGATTACGGTCAAACTTCGGCCGAAACCGATAGAAAGTTGCATCACCCAATACCCTACCAGTGTGAAGAAATGGAAAGATCACTTTTTTTATATCAAAGCTTCTGCCGTACCCTTTAAGATGGTTTGGAAACCCTTTGGTGCTGTTATAAAGGATGACATGCCCACCGATATAGAAGCTGGGGCCGACCTTGTTAAGACATTAATCACAAACAAAATGCGTGTCCGTAGCTTTTTTGAGCAAGCGTTGGTCATCGCTGGAATTAGTCGGGTTTGGGCGGATGCGGATTCGGTTCCGACTTTGATGTACGAAGGGGCAGGTGTGTGTGACCTTGTTGCTTTTTATTTTACTTTCTTTGTTTGAGCTAACCGTTTCTTTATTTTTCCAGAGATGAGTTTGAGGGCTTTCCTTCAGAAGAAAGACCTGACATAGGTGACTGCCGGTTCTCACCCACGTCGGCCGGAAGAGCCGGTGCATACCTCTATTCGTCCAGATATCGTTATCCATCCCTCGAACGAAACTGTGGAGCTGGTTGAACCTGCACCTTTACCCGAGATATCTATCAAAGTTTCTCAGCCGAAGAGGAAAGAGGTTAACGAAGCCGAAGGTAGCGAGCAGCCGAAGAAAAGGCTAAAGCGTGCGGCCCAACCTGCTAAATCTCCACCGAAGAAGAAAAAGCAGGTGGTCGAGTCTTCTCAACGTCAGCTAATTGATGAGTCCACCGATACCGATACCGAAGGTGATATTTCTGATTTTGATACTTACAACGATTCTTTTCCGGGTGGTACGCCCCTTGCTTCCGGGTGGTCCACCCCCGATGTTTTTATGAATGATCCATATAACACCCCAGAGTTTAAGACAAAAAAAATTTTTTTTTTTTTTTTTTTTTATTCGGAAGCGCAAATCCCATATATAATATATACATAGATGTCACGATATCACCAACCAAAACATTACATATGTTCTAAAATTTAGATATAGTTACAAACGACAATTATCGACTGGGTGTTATTTAACAAAACAAAGTAATAACAAAACGATCAGAGTTCAACTTGGCAAACATTTCTTCAAACCATCAACACGTCCCAAACAACCCAAAAGTTAACCTGCAAAAGTATTGTGGGGAATTAGCACGAAGCTAAGTGAGTAAACTAAGTCTAACAATCTAACTTAGTATAACAATCAATTCACAACAATCATCTAAATAAACAATAAAACAGAGGATCGGTGGTTCTTGAGATACCCTCAGTCCGCGGTGGCACTCCAAGAACACTTAATAATCAACTGCAGGCCAATACAGAGATTTTTACCGATAGTTTATTGCTATCTTTAATCAATATGGGTTAATTCACAACGAATGTTCATCCGACCCATAAGGATTAACCTATAGCAACTAAACCCAAAATTGACCTCTATCATTCCAACCTATCATGGAATATTCACTAGCAAACAATCAATCTATCAAACTACAAGTTTAATCAACAATCCTATCATTTTCGTAACGATAAATCAATCAATACCAGCAACTTAAAAATTGATGCAACTAACTGTTAACACCAAGATTAAATTGTGAGAACCAGTCCACTCACCTGTCAGTTTCAGTCTCCAACTCAAAAGTCTTATTTTATTGAGTCTTCGTTGTCTCTGTAAACACAATAAAAACACAAGTTAATAACTTGTCTCAAAATTTAATTATGACTATACTTAATTACATACATTGATAATCAAGAAATATCGATAACTAAACATTATAAGTGTTAGATTCACATAAGTTCACTAAATATCCAATTCTTCAAATTTACAAAGATAAACGCGATCCAGCTCATGGGGTTGGGATCGCGTTCCTCTTCACAAAATTTTCTGTTACCATTTTACACTTTCGAACGCGATCCGGGTTAAGGTGCTGGATCGCGTTCCTATGAACAAAACCAATCCGACTCAAGTAAACACTGACTAACGCGATCCGGGTAACTGTGGCTGGATCGCGTTCGAATGAACAAAACCAATCTAAAACCAATTTTCACTATGGAACGCGATCCGGGTGATGGAGCTGGATCGCGTTCACACATTTTACAACAGAAGTTCAGACCTGCAACTTTTCAGCTCGAACCTAAAACCCAATTTTTCACCAAATGCCATTGCAATGCACTATTTTTACCAGCAATTATCCTCACATAACATGTAATAATATGTATTAACAACAAACAAACATCATCCAAATCCTAATTCTTAACATGCATCAATCTTTCAACCTAATTTAAACCAAAACCCACATTTATTCAATAGAACATGAAGAACACCATTGATATTTAAGATAAGCATAAAATCAGTCCAACAATCATCACACAATCACATTTAAACATGAATTTACTCTATCTCATCATTACATGCTATTAAATCAACCATTTCAACTAATTCAAGTTCCTACATGAAATGGAGGTGATTTCACTTACAATGGAGATGATTATGAGATGAAGAAGATGATGAATATTTTGGAACCAAAATCACAGCCTTCTAATTTGAAGAAATCAGATTGTAATTTGTTGGAGAGTTTGAGAAATCAAGAAACCATTGAAGTGAAAGTGAGAGTTTGAGAAATCAGTGAAGTGGTGGCAAAATGGAGTCTCCAGGTGTCGACACACCTATGACTCAGTCCATTTTGGGTATAAATTATACCCGTCCTAAATCTATTGTCTGGAACCTAAAAACCATTTGCGAGAAATAAGTTTTTATTATACCGTCAACTAAATAAATTTAAAACAAATAATAATTCATTTAACACAATAAGCCAATTGACCAATTGACCTACTAATTTAGCTATCGAAATACACCAAGTATTTAGAATACAATTTAAATAACAGTTAAATTAAGGAAAAATACCGTATTTCTCCTAGGCCCGATTTGGGGATGTTACAAATCACCCCTCCTTAGAAAGATTTCGTCCCGAAATCTAATTAGACACAAATAAGTTAGGATATCTAGTTCGCATATTCTCCTCCGTTTCCCAGGTGAGATCCGCTCCCAAACTATGCTTCCATTTAACTAACACCATAGGGATTTCTTTCCTACGCAATTTGGTCACTTTTCTATCTAAAAGCTCGACAGGTTCCTCAACCAATTTCTTACTTGAGTCAACACGAAGATCTTGCAAAGGAAGGATTTGGGATTGATCCTCCACATTGCACTTTCTTAAGTAGCAAACATTAAATGTATCGTGAATACCAGCTAATTCAGGTGGAAGATCTAAAGAAACCGATTGTTCATTAATCACCTGACGGATTCTAAATGGGCCAATATATCGGGGAGCTAACTTCCCACGTTTACCAAATCTAATAACACCCTTCCACGGAGAAACCTTTAAATAAACTAATTCACCTTCAACAAATACAACAGGTCGCCTTCGTGGGTCAGCATACTGTTTCTGTCTATCACGTGCCGCTTTCAGTTTCTCACGAGCAATCTTAACTTTGTCAGCTGTAATTTGAACTATATCAGGACCCGCAAACTGTTTTTCTCCCGCTTCTAACCAACATGTAGGTGTTCGACAACGGCGCCCATACAGCATCTCATATGGCGGCATACCAATGCTAGAATGATAAGAATTATTATAAGCAAATTCTATCAATGGTAAGTGTGAATCCCAAGAACCGCCATACTCAAGTACACAAGCTCTCAACATATCCTCGAGTGTCTGAATAGTACGCTCTGACTGCCCGTCTGTCCGAGGATGATAAGCTGTACTAAGATTTACTCTGGTACCTAATTCACGTTGCAAACTCTGCCAAAAACCAGAAACAAACCTGGAATCTCTATCGGAAACAATGGATAAAGGAATACCATGTCTAACAACAATCTCATGAATGTACAATTGAGCAAGTCGAGTCAACGATGCCGTTTCACTGGTGGCTAGAAAATGTGCACTCTTGGTTAATCTATCAACTATCACCCAGATCATATCATTACCTTTCTGAGTGCGGGGAAACTTGGTAACGAAATCCATAGTAATGTGCTCCCATTTCCATTCCGGAATATCTAACTGTTTCAATGAACCATAAGGCTTCTGATGTTCTGCTTTAACCTGGGAACATATATGACAAGTCTCCACCATTCGAGCAACATCGGTTTTCATAGTTGGCCACCAATACAACGGTTTTAAATCATTGTACATTTTCGTACTCCCTGGATGAATAGATAACCTCGATTTGTGTGCCTCTGACAATATCAAATTCCGAAGTCCCCCAATCAATGGAACCCAAACCCGTGACTGGAAAGTTTTCAATCCTCGAGAATCATCAATCAATAAATCTTTCCGTTTCAACAAAATCTCAGATTTTAAATTTTTATCCAACAATGCCTCTAACTGTGCAGCTTTCAACTGAGAAATCAAATCAGAAGATATTTCCAAACGCATAAAATAAATTCGGTCGGAAGGTACATTTCGGCTTAAAGCATCGGCAACCACATTAGCTTTACCCGGATGATATCGGATTTCACAGTCATAATCCTTAATCAACTCCAACCATCGGCGCTGTCTCATATTGAGTTCTTTCTGAGAAAACATGTACTGGAGGCTTTTATGATCCGTGCATACGACACATTTAGTTCCGTACAAATAGTGTCTCCAGATTTTCAACGCAAATACCACAGCTGCAAGCTCTAAATCGTGTGTGGGGTAATTTCTTTCATGAGTTTTAAGCTGTCGAGAAGCATAAGCAATAACACGATCATGTTGCATTAAGACAGCACCCAAACCAGCATGAGAAGCATCACAATAAACCACAAAACCCTCGGAACCATCAGGTAGTGCTAACACTGGCGCCTGACATAACAACTGTTTAAGAGTCTGAAAAGATGTTTCTTGTTGATCACCCCACTGAAATTTAATATCCTTTCTAGTTAGCTTGGTTAACGGGCCAGCAATTTTGGAGAAATCCTTGATAAATTTTCGATAATAACCCGCTAATCCAAGGAAACTTTTAATCTCAGAAGGTGATTTAGGAGCATTCCAATTCATAACAGCGTTCACCTTGGAAGGATCTACTTTGACACCATCCTTACAAATAATATGCCCAAGAAACTGTACCTCTCGGAGCCAAAATTCGCATTTGGAAAATTTAGCAAAAAGACGCTCTCTTTTCAAAATCTCAAGAATCAATCTTAAATGATGTTCATGTTCAGTCTCAGACTTTGAATAAATCAAGATATCGTCAATAAATACAATCACAAACTTGTCTAGAAAAGGTCGACATACACGATTCATTAAGTCCATAAAAATAGCAGGAGCATTTGTCAATCCAAAAGACATAACTAAGAACTCGTAATGACCATATCGGGTACGAAAAGCAGTCTTAGGAACATCTTCCTCACGAACTCGTACCTGATGATAACCGGATCTCAAATCGATTTTAGAAAAATAGGATGATCCCTGTAACTGATCAAATAACTCATCAATTTTGGGCAATGGATATTTGTTTTTCACTGTTCTTTTATTGAGCTCTCTATAATCAATACACATTCGAAGAGTACCATCCTTTTTCTTAACAAACAATACCGGAGCACCCCACGGGGAAGAACTCGGTCGAATAAACCCTTTATCTAACAGTTCCTGAATTTGACCCATCATCTCACGGATTTCAGAAGGAGCTAATCTATAACGAGACTTAGCTACAGGAGTCGAACCAGGAATCAAATTGATCTGAAATTCTACATCTCTTACAGGGGGTAAACCAGGCAATTCATCCGGAAAAACTTCCGGGTATTCAGAAACCACCGGAAAATTTGTCAAAGATTTCTTTTCTAACTTGCTATCTATCACATATGCCAAATAAGAATCACATCCCTTAGATAGAGATTTCCTAGCTTTCAACAAGGAAATCAATGGTAGACTACCCTTTACTCGTTCTCCTCGAGCCATGACGTATGACCCATCAGAAATCGGAATTCTTATAATCTTTTTATGACAATCAATGTTGGCCTTATTCAAACTTAACCAATCCATACCAATAACTACATCGAAACTAGGAATTGGCATTAACAAAAAGGAGACTAAGAAATTATGACCCTCAATAAGTATACTAGCTCCAGCTACCGATGTGGTAACAGGAACTAATTTACCGTCAGCAATTTCAACTTCTAAAGGTTTAACAATCAAAGAGGGGATCAATTTCAGTCTATCACAAAAGTTCACAGATATAAACGAACAATTGGCACCAGAATCAAACAATACACGAGCTGGTATAGAATTTATGAGAAATGTACCAGTGATGACATCTTCAGTGGTGACAGCATCATCAACTGTCATTCGGAAAGCTCGGCTAGCAGCTACTGGTGGATTTTTCCTCTTTTGACCAGAGGATGGCGAACCTTTACCCGTACCCATACTCTGTCTCTTCGCCTCAGGACAATCCCCTGCACGATGCCCTTCTTTATGGCAATTCCAACACACGCTATTTGGGTAGGTACAATCCTTTGCAGCGTGACCAAAAATTCCACACTTAACACATCTAGATGTCTGGGGAGTACAAGGACCATTATGTCTAGCTCGACATCTATTACAATAGTTACTATCCGTTGGAATACCAGAATTCGATCTCCTGTTTTGTTGACTACTTTGACCTTTCTGTTTATTCGAAGAATCTCCTTTGTTTTTCAGTGAATACCTTTCTTTATTCAACACTCTTTTAGCCATAATATCCCCATCAACCAAACGAGCTAAATCATAAGCTTGAGGAAGTGAACCTGCTAGTCTCACTGTGGTACGGTAATCAGGAGGTAATGTTTTCACAAAGTGATCAATTTTGGTCCGGTCAGTTGGAACCCACTGTTGCACAAACCGCAATTTATCTGAAAACTGCTTAATTAATTCATCAATCGTCATTTGATCAGTTTTTTGTAAGTCAAGAAACTCTTGTCTAATCCGTGAAAGATTATACTCCGAGCAGAATTGCTTGCAAATCTCAGCATGAAAATCTGGCCATCTTATATCATTCAACTGTTGTGGAGTTAATGGTGCAGTAATCGAATCCCACCATGACATGGCTTGACCCTTTAATAATTGAACCGCATAAGGTACCTTATCCTCCTCCTCACAATGACATACATTTAGTTTTCTCTCTACATCTCGAAGCCAGTCAAGAGTGACCGTAGGATCGGTACTTCCAGAATAAACTGAAGGATTGCAAGACATAAAGGTTTTAAGAGAACAACCTTTCTTCAACTGTTGAAAAGGTGGAATAGGTATTTGATAACTAGAATAACCAGTCGAATGAAAAGGACCCGTAGTCTGATAAGTATAACCCTGTTGTTGCTGTTGTGGAGTAAAAGGAATAGATACCGGAATCCGTGTAGAAGACACAATAGGTGGTACATTAGTCACAATGTGGGGACGAGTAGAAACTGGATGTTGAGAAGATCCAGCTCGTTCTCTCTGAAGTTCCAACACTCTATTCTCCAATCTCATAATATACTCCTGATCAGTTTCAATTTCTCCACCGGCTAAATTAGATGTACCATTATGACCCTGGTTCTCTGGTGGAGCATCTGTCCATGTAGTATCATTGAGAGTATGGGAAGGTGGCTCATTATCCGCCGTACCTGTCATCACATCACATCTCAACATTCGTTAATTGTTAGTACTAGCAACTAACCAAATCAACTATCATAACTAATTCCCACCACAAGAAATGTTTGACCAACATGACTAAGTTTAGGATTGAACACTTTAAATATTCAATTCACCTAAACCACGCTCTGATACCAACTTATAACACCCCACAGTTTAAGACAAAATTTTTTTTTTTTTTTTTTTTATTCGGAAGCGCAAATCCCATATATAATATATACATAGATGTCACGATATCACCAACCAAAACATTACATATGTTCTAAAATTTAGATATAGTTACAAACGACAATTATCGACTGGGTGTTATTTAACAAAACAAAGTAATAACAAAACGATCAGAGTTCAACTTGGCAAACATTTCTTCAAACCATCAACACGTCCCAAACAACCCAAAAGTTAACCTGCAAAAGTATTGTGGGGAATTAGCACGAAGCTAAGTGAGTAAACTAAGTCTAACAATCTAACTTAGTATAACAATCAATTCACAACAATCATCTAAATAAACAATAAAACAGAGGATCGGTGGTTCTTGAGATACCCTCAGTCCGCGGTGGCACTCCAAGAACACTTAATAATCAACTGCAGGCCAATACAGAGATTTTTACCGATAGTTTATTGCTATCTTTAATCAATATGGGTTAATTCACAACGAATGTTCATCCGACCCATAAGGATTAACCTATAGCAACTAAACCCAAAATTGACCTCTATCATTCCAACCTATCATGGAATATTCACTAGCAAACAATCAATCTATCAAACTACAAGTTTAATCAACAATCCTATCATTTTCGTAACGATAAATCAATCAATACCAGCAACTTAAAAATTGATGCAACTAACTGTTAACACCAAGATTAAATTGTGAGAACCAGTCCACTCACCTGTCAGTTTCAGTCTCCAACTCAAAAGTCTTATTTTATTGAGTCTTCGTTGTCTCTGTAAACACAATAAAAACACAAGTTAATAACTTGTCTCAAAATTTAATTATGACTATACTTAATTACATACATTGATAATCAAGAAATATCGATAACTAAACATTATAAGTGTTAGATTCACATAAGTTCACTAAATATCCAATTCTTCAAATTTACAAAGATAAACGCGATCCAGCTCATGGGGTTGGGATCGCGTTCCTCTTCACAAAATTTTCTGTTACCATTTTACACTTTCGAACGCGATCCGGGTTAAGGTGCTGGATCGCGTTCCTATGAACAAAACCAATCCGACTCAAGTAAACACTGACTAACGCGATCCGGGTAACTGTGGCTGGATCGCGTTCGAATGAACAAAACCAATCTAAAACCAATTTTCACTATGGAACGCGATCCGGGTGATGGAGCTGGATCGCGTTCACACGTTTTACAACAGAAGTTCAGACCTGCAACTTTTCAGCTCGAACCTAAAACCCAATTTTTCACCAAATGCCATTGCAATGCACTATTTTTACCAGCAATTATCCTCACATAACATGTAATAATATGTATTAACAACAAACAAACATCATCCAAATCCTAATTCTTAACATGCATCAATCTTTCAACCTAATTTAAACCAAAATCCACATTTATTCAATAGAACATGAAGAACACCATTGATATTTAAGATAAGCATAAAATCAGTCCAACAATCATCACACAATCACATTTAAACATGAATTTACTCTATCTCATCATTACATGCTATTAAATCAACCATTTCAACTAATTCAAGTTCCTACATGAAATGGAGGTGATTTCACTTACAATGGAGATGATTATGAGATGAAGAAGATGATGAATATTTTGGAACCAAAATCACAGCCTTCTAATTTGAAGAAATCAGATTGTAATTTGTTGGAGAGTTTGAGAAATCAAGAAACCATTGAAGTGAAAGTGAGAGTTTGAGAAATCAGTGAAGTGGTGGCAAAATGGAGTCTCCAGGTGTCGACACACCTATGACTCAGTCCATTTTGGGTATAAATTATACCCGTCCTAAATCTATTGTCTGGAACCTAAAAACCATTTGCGAGAAATAAGTTTTTATTATACCGTCAACTAAATAAATTTAAAACAAATAATAATTCATTTAACACAATAAGCCAATTGACCAATTGACCTACTAATTTAGCTATCGAAATACACCAAGTATTTAGAATACAATTTAAATAACAGTTAAATTAAGGAAAAATACCGTATTTCTCCTAGGCCCGATTTGGGGATGTTACAAATCACCCCTCCTTAGAAAGATTTCGTCCCGAAATCTAATTAGACACAAATAAGTTAGGATATCTAGTTCGCATATTCTCCTCCGTTTCCCAGGTGAGATCCGCTCCCAAACTATGCTTCCATTTAACTAACACCATAGGGATTTCTTTCCTACGCAATTTGGTCACTTTTCTATCTAAAAGCTCGACAGGTTCCTCAACCAATTTCTTACTTGAGTCAACACGAAGATCTTGCAAAGGAAGGATTTGGGATTGATCCTCCACATTGCACTTTCTTAAGTAGCAAACATTAAATGTATCGTGAATACCAGCTATTTCAGGTGGAAGATCTAAAGAAACCGATTGTTCATTAATCACCTGACGGATTCTAAATGGGCCAATATATCGGGGAGCTAACTTCCCACGTTTACCAAATCTAATAACACCCTTCCACGGAGAAACCTTTAAATAAACTAATTCACCTTCAACAAATACAACAGGTCGCCTTCGTGGGTCAGCATACTGTTTCTGTCTATCACGTGCCGCTTTCAGTTTCTCACGAGCAATCTTAACTTTGTCAGCTGTAATTTGAACTATATCAGGACCCGCAAACTGTTTTTCTCCCGCTTCTAACCAACATGTAGGTGTTCGACAACGGCGCCCATACAGCATCTCATATGGCGGCATACCAATGCTAGAATGATAAGAATTATTATAAGCAAACTCTATCAATGGTAAGTGTGAATCCCAAGAACCGCCATACTCAAGTACACAAGCTCTCAACATATCCTCGAGTGTCTGAATAGTACGCTCTGACTGCCCGTCTGTCCGAGGATGATAAGCTGTACTAAGATTTACTCTGGTACCTAATTCACGTTGCAAACTCTGCCAAAAACCAGAAACAAACCTGGAATCTCTATCGGAAACAATGGATAAAGGAATACCATGTCTAACAACAATCTCATGAATGTACAATTGAGCAAGTCGAGTCAACGATGCCGTTTCACTGGTGGCTAGAAAATGTGCACTCTTGGTTAATCTATCAACTATCACCCAGATCATATCATTACCTTTCTGAGTGCGGGGAAACTTGGTAACGAAATCCATAGTAATGTGCTCCCATTTCCATTCCGGAATATCTAACTGTTTCAATGAACCATAAGGCTTCTGATGTTCTGCTTTAACCTGGGAACATATATGACAAGTCTCCACCATTCGAGCAACATCGGTTTTCATAGTTGGCCACCAATACAACGGTTTTAAATCATTGTACATTTTCGTACTCCCTGGATGAATAGATAACCTCGATTTGTGTGCCTCTGACAATATCAAATTCCGAAGTCCCCCAATCAATGGAACCCAAACCCGTGACTGGAAAGTTTTCAATCCTCGAGAATCATCAATCAATAAATCTTTCCGTTTCAACAAAATCTCAGATTTTAAATTTTTATCCAACAATGCCTCTAACTGTGCAGCTTTCAACTGAGAAATCAAATCAGAAGATATTTCCAAACGCATAAAATAAATTCGGTCGGAAGGTACATTTCGGCTTAAAGCATCGGCAACCACATTAGCTTTACCCGGATGATATCGGATTTCACAGTCATAATCCTTAATCAACTCCAACCATCGGCGCTGTCTCATATTGAGTTCTTTCTGAGAAAACATGTACTGGAGGCTTTTATGATCCGTGCATACGACACATTTAGTTCCGTACAAATAGTGTCTCCAGATTTTCAACGCAAATACCACAGCTGCAAGCTCTAAATCGTGTGTGGGGTAATTTCTTTCATGAGTTTTAAGCTGTCGAGAAGCATAAGCAATAACACGATCATGTTGCATTAAGACAGCACCCAAACCAGCATGAGAAGCATCACAATAAACCACAAAACCCTCGGAACCATCAGGTAGTGCTAACACTGGCGCCTGACATAACAACTGTTTAAGAGTCTGAAAAGATGTTTCTTGTTGATCACCCCACTGAAATTTAATATCCTTTCTAGTTAGCTTGGTTAACGGGCCAGCAATTTTGGAGAAATCCTTGATAAATTTTCGATAATAACCCGCTAATCCAAGGAAACTTTTAATCTCAGAAGGTGATTTAGGAGCATTCCAATTCATAACAGCGTTCACCTTGGAAGGATCTACTTTGACACCATCCTTACAAATAATATGCCCAAGAAACTGTACCTCTCGGAGCCAAAATTCGCATTTGGAAAATTTAGCAAAAAGACGCTCTCTTTTCAAAATCTCAAGAATCAATCTTAAATGATGTTCATGTTCAGCCTCAGACTTTGAATAAATCAAGATATCGTCAATAAATACAATCACAAACTTGTCTAGAAAAGGTCGACATACACGATTCATTAAGTCCATAAAAATAGCAGGAGCATTTATCAATCCAAAAGGCATAACTAAGAACTCGTAATGACCATATCGGGTACGAAAAGCAGTCTTAGGAACATCTTCCTCACGAACTCGTACCTGATGATAACCGGATCTCAAATCGATTTTAGAAAAATAGGATGATCCCTGTAACTGATCAAATAACTCATCAATTCTGGGCAATGGATATTTGTTTTTCACTGTTCTTTTATTGAGCTCTCTATAATCAATACACATTCGAAGAGTACCATCCTTTTTCTTAACAAACAGGAGGAGGTGGTGAATGTGGAGGACACGCCTAGCGGTGGTCATGGGTCGGAAGATAGGAATAAGTATGACGATGGTGGGGGTAGATTTTTGGGGGAGGGTAGTAATTTACAAAAATTTGAAGAATTTGCGAGTGGGGTAGATTCTGATGCGCCAAGGTCTCGGTATGCCGAAGTAAGTGCCGAGGAGCTGGAAGCGGAATATGGTGAGAAGATCTTTCGTCCCCAATGGGACATAAAAAATAAGGATGTTCTCGATGATCCTTTCGTCTGTCAGGAGCTTATTCGTGGGTTAGCTACTCATGGTGAGAAACGTGCCATGGCCACCAAATCCTCCATCCAGGTACAAAAATTAGTAATTTTAAATAAATCCTAACGAGGTTACGAAATGTTCAGTGTATGATTTTTTCTTTCTTTTGTGTAGGTTATGTCCGATTACTACTATCATGAGGCTGCGGCCGTTACTCATGGGAGAGAGGCAGTTCGTAGGTGGGAGATATGTTATGAGGCCCTTCGTCAGGAGAGACTGAAGATGAAAAAAGCCTTCGCCGACCTCCAGGAACGCGATGCCCGTATTTCGGAACTTCAAGCAAGGACTGATGAGAGTTTTTTGGATGAGGTTAATTTTTGGGTGGTGACCGAAAGGCTGCGTTTGATGGAGCAGAAGAGAGAAAAAGCTTTAGAGAAGGGTCGTCGTATGCAGCAGCGGATTGATGAGCTCTCCGCCTCCATTGCCGATCATGAGAGAACCCTAGCTACCGAAAGGAGCAGTGGCGCCGAAAGGCTTTTAGCAATGGAGAGGTCGAAGCAGCAGGTAATCGATGAGCTGACCAAGGAAAATGAAAAATTGCGGGAGGAACGTAGGTGGTTCGCCGCTCATTCTTCCGGTCACGCCTTCGAGACCCTTCGCCAGAGCTACGAGTATTTGCAATCTGTTGCTGTTGTTCAGAATACGGCCATAGACTATGGTCGTCATGAGGGTGTGCTTCTTGGTTACCATAATGCGAGCATGAATGTTCCTATCGAGACGTCGGAGGGTTATGACCCGGGGGCCAAAAGTCGTTTAGACACTGCTGCTGACGCGTTGAGACAAGTTCAATATCCCTATCTTCAGAAGATTGCAGAAAATGGTGACGTCTCGGTCGATGATTTTAAAGCTATCCAGCCTGCTCCCGCCCCTGATAGTTAGGAATTTGTAAATTGTTGATACATTCCCAAATAACATTTTGCTTGTAAATATATTTTCGGCCTCATGCCGTTTTGTCTATGATTTTATTTTATTTTGTTCTTTTTTATTCCGTTTACTAGTTGCTCATGAACTGTGTTTTTGTTCGGTATTTTTTATTCGGCATCTTGTTAATTGGACCGGAGGATATTGATAATTTCCTACTTATACATCGTGCTTGATTAGGCCGTTAATCTTATCTTGGGCCGAAAGATATTGATAATTTTTATTTATATATCGGCGTTTGACTTGGCCGTAACTCTTGTCATGGGCCGAAGGCTATTGACAATTTTTATTTATATATCGGCGTTTGATTTGGCCGTAACTCTTGTCATGGGCCGAAGGCTATTGACAATTTTGTTGGTCAGTGATCGTTAGGCAAAGCGTCCTTTGCAGATTTATGTGACCTTAGGTTGAACATTTGCAACCATAATTTCGGTACACCAATCTTTATCGGTGTGCCGGAGCGTGTTAGAGAGGTAAGCTCAACCCTGTGTCTTATATCGGATTGTCAAGTGTTAAACCGCTGCTCACAGCGTAAATATATTAATATTTATCAAAAGTACAATCAAGACTAGTATTTAAAATTAGTCTTCGTATCGGCCTATTCAAAAGTAGAATTTTCGGAGGTTCGCTCCATTCCAACTTCTCGACAATGCTTTCCCCTTTTCGTCGATGAGCTCGTAGGAGCCGTTACCGTAAGCTCTGGCTATACGATATGGGCCTTCCCATTTTGGACCCATCTTCCCTAGGCTCTGTTGTCTGCTTGCTTCATTTTTCCGTAACACATAGTCTCCGACCCGGAACGTCGAAGGCCTCACGCGTTGGTTGTAGTATTGCTCTATCTTCTTCTTATGGTTTGCCTCTCTGATGGCGGCTATTTCACGTCTTTCTTCTAATAAATCCAAGTTTAGCAACAATTCTTTGTCATTTTCGGCATGCCTTTCTCCTGAGGTTCGGTAAGTCGGGATTCCGATTTCCGTCGGTATAATGGCTTCTGATCCGTAGGTTAGGCTGAAAGGCATTTCTCCATGACTTGTTTTTATCATTGTTCTATGTGCCCATAGCACATGTGGCAAGTGTTCCGTCCAATTGGAACCGTCCGTGTCTATCCGTGCCTTTAGTCCTTCTACGATGCTTCGGTTTATCCTTTCGACTTGACCATTTCCCTGTGGGTGAGCAACCGAGGTGAATATTTGTTTCACATTTAATTCTTCGCACCATCCTCTAAAAGGGTTGTCCGCAAACTGCTTCCCGTTATCTGTGACAATTTCTCTCGGTACGCCGAAACGGCAAACAATGCTATCCCATACGAATTTCTTCACATTCTTCCCGGTTATCCTTGCTAATGGCACTGCTTCGACCCACTTTGTAAAATAGTCTACTGCCACTAGGAGAAATTTTAGTTTTCCCGGAGCTTGTGGGAAAGGACCAACTATATCCATTCCCCATTTGCGGAAGGGCCAAGCGCTTACGACGGGTATCATGTTCTGTTTCGGCAGTTTTGGTATTGGCGCGTGAATTTGGCATGCCCTACACTTTCGTATCTCTTGTACCGCATCCTGATGCATTGTAGGCCAGTAATAGCCTGCGTTCATCGCTTTCGCCACCACCGACCTTGGACCAGAATGTAACCCGCATGAACCCTCATGAATTTCCCTAATGACGTAATTGGCCTGAAGGGGTCCAACACACCGTAACATTGGTCCCAAGTATGATCTTTTGTACAGAATCCCATCTTCGACCTCGAATCGTAAGGATTTGACCGCTATTTTTTGTGCCTCCCTGTCATCCTCCGGAAGGATACCTTCGGTTAGATACTTATAGATTGGTGTCATCCAGGTTGTTCCATCTTCGGTCACAACCAAATTCACTTCTTCACACATGACCGAGGGCTTGCCCAGTGTTTCCACGAGAACTTGTTTTGTTAGGTGTTCGAAAGCCACTGAGGCTAATTTACCTAACGCGTCTGCTTTGTGATTCTTGCTTCGTGGTACTTGTTCTATTGTTGCTCTTTCGAAATTTTTCATCATTTCTTTCGCTTTGTCCCGGTACCTTTTCATTACGTTACCTCTTGCTTCGTAGTCTCCATTTATTTGATTGGCTACCAGCTTCGAATCCACGAAGACTTTTAACCTTTCGACACCCAATCTTGAGGCCAGGCGAAGCCCTGCTAGTAATGCTTCGTACTCTGCCTCGTTGTTGGACGCATCGAAACCGAAACGCAGTGCATACGTGTGCTCTATTCCCATTGGGTCTGTAAGGATAAGTCCTGCACCAGAGCCGAAGCTATTTGATGCCCCATCGGTGAATAAATTCCACTCGGTTTCCTTTGGTATTTCCCCTGTCGGCATTTCAGCAACGAAATCTGCCAATATCTGGCCTTTTATTGCTGTTCGTGACTGGTATTCAATGCCATGTTCGCCCAGCTCGATTGCCCATTTTGCCAATCGGCCTGAAATTTCCGGTTTGTGTAGCACCTGCCGGATTGGCTGATCGGTTATTACGATTACTTGATGTGCCTGGAAGTATCGCCTTAGGCGTCTCGAGGCATGAACCAAAGATAAGGCCAATTTTTCTAAAGGAGAATAATTCGTTTCCGGTCCGTGTAGTGCCCGACTAATGAAATATATAGGAAGTTGTTTACCCTCCCTTTCGGCCATCAATACTGCACTGACTGCTTCATTTGCTGCCGCTAGGTATAGGTATAACGATTCCCCTGCTTTCGGTGCTACAAGCATCGGTAGAGATATGAGGGCGAGCTTTACTTCCTCGAAGGCCTTGTCGGCCTCAACCGTCCATTTGAAGTTTCGTTTGTTCACACCGTTTTTCAATGTTTTGAAGAAAGGAAGCGATCTTTCGGCTGAACGAGACAGATATCTGTTTAATGCCGCCAATTTCCCGTTTAGGCTTTGGACCTCCTTTATCGTCTTCGGTAGACGCAAGTCGACGATAGCTTTTGTTTTATCAGGGTTTGCCCTTATACCTCTTTCCGTGATGATATGTCCCAAGAATTTGCCCTCTTCCACCCCAAAAATACATTTTTTTGGGTTTAGCTTCATGTTAATCCTCCGGAGGTAGTCAAAGGTTTCTTGTACGTCGGCAAGCATAACCTGTGGTGCCCTGCTTTTTATCACAATATCATCGACATAGGCCTCCAGGTTTCTCCCAATCTGTTCCTTGAAACTTCTGTCGACCAACCGCTGATATGTCGCGCCCGCATTCTTTAGACCGAAAGGCATTTTTCGGTAGCAGTAAACCCCTTGATCTGTGTGAAAAGCCGTTTTGTCTTCGTCTTCTTTTGCCATCTGAATCTGGTGATACCCCTTGTATGCATCCAGAAAACATTTATACTTGAAGCCAGAAAGGGCTTCGACTTTCCAATCTATTTCCGGTAGGGGGTAGGGATCCTTCGGACAAGCGGCATTGATATCTTTGAAATCGACGCACATTCTCCATGAGCCGTCGTTCTTCTTTACCATTACTGGGTTAGCGATCCAGGTACGATACTTTACTTCCCTCACAATTCCGGCATTTACTAGCTTATCTACTGACTCACACACCGCTTTGCTTCTTTCTGGTGCCAACGACCTCTTTTCTGTACTACAGGCCTTATACTTTTGTCTGCGTTCAGACGGTGTTCGATAACGTCCCTCGGTACACCCGTCATGTCGGATTCTGTCCATGCAAAAACATCTATATTCTTTTTTAACAGAAGCAGTAGCCCCGTTTTTATATGTTCCGGTATTCTACTACCGATGGATACTGGTTGCTTCGGGTATTGAGGATTAAGAATGAACTTTTCTTCAGTCTCTTCGGGTGTCATATCCTCCGGACACCCGGAATCCAGTGGCTTTTCTGCCGGGACCTCGCGAGAGCTTTCTTCATATAATTCCCTTTCGGCTTGCAAACTTTCACGAACTTCTTTTCTATCTGCTCTGACCGTTGCGATGCCATGTGGAGTTGGGAACTTCATGATTGCATGCATGGTGGATGCTACAGCTCGTAAGGCAGATAGGCCCGGACGGCCTAGCAGGATGTTGTAGGATGAGGGCGCGTCGACCACTAAGAATCGTAAGACTATCGTTCGGCTTAGTGGGTATTCACCAAAGGTTACCGGTATGGCTACTTCACCCATCGGCCATACTCTTTCTCCTGCAAAGCCCACAAGGGGTCCTCCGGTGTTTCGAATCTTTTGTTGAAATTCTGGTTCCAATGCTCGAAAACAATGCGCATACATGATTTCTGATGCGCTACCTCCATCCACGTAGATACGATGTACCATTTGATTTCCGACTTCAGCTTTTATGACCAGTGGGTCGCTAGTCGGAAAATTTCCTGGTTCAGTTGGGAAAGTGATTGGTTCGTCCATCCAGTTTTCCGAGCGTTCCTTTCGTTTGGACCGATTCCATTCGGAGTATGTCACCATTATATATTTCCCGCGCCCCTTCGACCCGCTATCTTTCTGACCTAGTGGTACGATAGCTTTACTTTCTTGTTTCACTACCGTCCCACTCATAACGTCCTTTATCAGGTGAGTTAGCTGTCCTGATTTCAATGCTTCTTCAATCTGTTTTCGAAGTTGAAAACAGTCGTTCGTATGATGGCCTCGGTCATTATGGAATTCGCAAAATCTGTCCATATTCCTCCGTTCGGGGGTTCCGGTTAGGGGACCCGGGGGTTTGAAGATCGATCGGGCTTCTTCAGTGGCTAAGATTTCACTAGGCGTTTTTGTGAGCACCGTGAAGGGCATATTCCTTCGGTGAGACGTGGCCGGTGGCATAGTAGTTTGAGGGACTTTGCGGTGCTCCGGTCTGCTTGAACCGTAAGTCAGGAATGGACGAGGAGTCACGTTCCCCTTCCAAGTATTCTGCCTTTTGGGGTTCCCCTTTCGGTTTATGGGATCAGGAACCTGCGAGGCCGCTGCCTCCTTTCCTCGTATGAAGGCTTTAGTAACCTCCCACATTTCTTTAGTTGAGTTCGGCACTTTGTTGTTTAACTTCTCGATTAGTTGCTTGTTTCGTATTCCATGCATGAAACCTGAAATCTGCATGAGTTCAGTGGTGCCACCTATCTCGATGCTCTCCGTTTTGAACCGGTCCATGAACTCTTGAAGTGTTTCGTTCTCCCGCTGCTTTATGTCATGTATTTCCACCGCGTGTCGAGTGTACCTTTTTTGGGAGGTGAAGTGCGTGGAGAAAGCTTTCCTTAGCTCTTCAAAACTATCAATCTTTCCGACTGGGAGACTATCAAACCACATTCGAGCTGACCCGGATAATGTCTGCGCGAACATATGGCACCATAGAGGCATGGACCACTGTTCCATTTCGGCCACCCCTGAAAAAAGGCTCAAGTGGTCGTCCGGGTCTGTTGTTCCGTCATAGATCCTTACATGAGAGGACATTCTCATTCGGGAAGGTCTTCGGCAATTAGCTATTCGGGAGGTGAATCTTCTTGCAACCGATGGTTTGTAAGGAGAATTCAGCTCGTCCTCCGAACTGTCGGTACCCGAGGAAGTACCGCTTGTGGTTGCGGTGTAGCCACTTGACGTAGTAGCATGGTTCCTCTTTGACGACTTAGTTTCGGTTTTCTGTAACCTTTTAGGGCGTTTTCCCTTCGACCTCAGTCTTTTCTTTTTAGGGCGCGTTTTACGCTCTTCCGTCCAACGGGATTTCTTGGGTGTATTCCCTGTGTGACTTGTCATTTCATCTTCCGTCGTATTGGGATCTTCATAGGATAGTTTCCGAGGTGCACCCCTCGGGTCCTCCTTCTCGATGGTATCCATGATCGTTTTCAGCTTCTCGAAATTGTTTTTAACAAATATAGGTGTAATCTCATTTGCTGGCGCATCTGTTTCACCTTCGGCATCCTGTCCCGCCGAAGGTGGATCTTCTGGTGCTACAATTGCCATATTGGTTTATTGGGTTAGGTTCAGGTTGTACTCTATCGGTCCCACGGATGGCGCCAAATGTTGCTCCAAAGGTGAAGTAACACGTTAGGTGAGGACTGGTTTATGCTTCGGGAGGTAGGACCAAGAGAGTATCCTGTGTGATTGTTGACGAGACCTTGAACCGAAAGGAGGATACCCCTTTCGGCTGGCGATTCCCTATTGGTAACTCCGACTACCGTTTCGATAGACGAGTTATACGCCACAAATGTCAATGGTCTCTTTCGGTATCAGAGTGTATTTAATGTCCGTCATCAATGCCCAACAACTGGTGGTTGGGCGGCTATTTATAGTGCTTCACATGTCCTTCCTTTACCCATTTCGGTATCTCTCTATTGTCCGTTGGATATAAGTGTTACCGCCGCCATTTGCAGCATTTATTAGATGTGACAACTCATCAGACGTTTCCCTTCGGTAGGACGAAGACCTATGACTTGATATTTCCTTATAAACCTGTTATGCTTTAAAGGTTCTCTTTTAGGTACAAGGTATTTCGGTATCGGCATACCGATACCAAGGTACGTCATCAGTAAGGCAAAGCATTCTCATTCCATTTTACTATCAATCTCATACCCATAGTAATTCTTTTAAGCAAATCAAGCGCACCCTGATAAAATCTTCTATTGGGTGCAAAAAGATTTGTTAGGGTTTAATAATTAATAGTAGAGAAGGCCCAAGTTAAAGATGAATTTGAGTTTTGGATCGCTGACCCAATTGGTATTGTTACTGGATTAAGGGTGTTTTTTAATTTCTTCCTTTTATAAATTTTCTTTCCTTACAATTTCAAAGTTGCTTTTGTTTTTACTCTTGCTTGAAGCATTATATACATGTTTTCAGGGGCGGTACCAGAAAATAATTTAAACGGGGATGAACTTTAAAACTTTCTATCATACCGGGTTCTTCAATTTGAGGTTTTTCTTTAGTTTAGTAGTCTCACAACTAAACTAAAGTACCAAACTAACTTATTTGACTATGAGCTTATACTTAGTAAAGACTTATATAATTAGCATTCTTAAATTAACATACTTGTTATTTTGTGTGTGTTACTCTTCGCTATCTAACTATGAAGTTTGTAGATTTATGCTATCCATTTTAATTATGAAGAAAAATGAAAAGAAAATATTTACCTCTTAAAGTATGATGCTTAGTAAGTAATATAGCATACACTACAATTATTTTATAGTTAATAATATGTAAAATTAATTTTCGTAGAAAGAAAAGGTAAATGGAAGGGGCAGTGGGAAAAAAATAAAGGAAGAAAGAGACAGGAATCTAGACTTAAACATGGGACACCATTTTGATCAACAAAGGGCTTAACCACTAAGCTAGTGGGGCAATTATTAATGAAAGGCATATTAAGGGGAATTAGACTACCAAATCAGGGACCTATCATCACTCACTTCATGTTTGCTGATGACCTAATCGTGTTAGGGGAATAGTCGGGTACAAATGTACAGAACATCATGAGAATTATGAGATGCTTTGCGTTGGTGTCGGGGTTGGAAATTAACACGACCAAAAGTAACATTTTTGGAATTAATGTGGACAATGTAATGGTCAAAACAGTGACTGACCAAATTGGTTGTAGGGTAGGAAAATTGCCTTTTGAATACCTTAGGTTGAAAATGGGCGCGATTATGAATAGAGGTAAATGCTGGACAGAAATAATAGATGTTTTTAAAAGTAGGTTGTCCTCTTGGAAAGCTAAGACCCTTTCAATGGCTGGTAGAATTGTCCTTATTAAAGTCGTCCTTGATAGTCTCCCAGTCTATTATTTTTCGGTATTTAAAGCCCCAGCTCAAGTCATCGAGAGTCTAGAAAAAATAAGAAGAAAATTCTTATGGGGAGGGTCAGAAAATAATTCAAAAGTAAATCGGGTGGGTTGGTCAAGGGTAATTGCACCAAAGGAAGCGGGTGGTCTTGGTATCGGCTCACTATAACAACTTAATATCAGCCTTCTGTTAAAGTGGTGGTGGCTATTTCATCAAGAAACAAATAAAGTGTGGAGCTAAGCGATTAAAGCAATTCATATGAACAATTCTTGCTCATCACTGATACCGGTTAGGAAGCACCTCTCGAGTACATGGGTTAATATAAGTAAGGTGCAAAAGGAATTATCGACTTGCAATCTGGATGTATCACAAATTATGGGCAAAGTAAACGGTTCCTGGGTTTGGAAGGGCGATCCAACAGGGGTGTTCTCGGTGGCATCGGTCAGAAACTTAATCATTAAGTCATCCTCATGTAACACTAATTTTCACTTTCAATGGAATAAGTGGGTTCCAGGTAAGGTAAACCTATTCTTGTGGAGGGCGGACATGGATCGTCTTCCTACAAAAGTTGCTTTGGAATGAAGAAACATTCAGGTTAACTCTACTCTTTATCCACTTTGCAATCAATTTGATGAAACAATCTCTCACCTTTTAATATCATGTGAATATGTTAATTTGTTATGGAGTTTTATAAGTTCTTGGTGCAAAATTACTCTCATCTTCGCTTTCTCCGTTCGTGATCTTCTTAGCATAAAGGAGAAAGAAAACAGTAGGAAGAGCTCAACCATTCAAGCAATCATTTTCTCTGCATGCTGGTGTATTTGGAAGGCTAGGAATGATGCTTGCTTTAAAGGCATTACACCCTCATGGCTGCGTTTAAAAGAGGAGGTACAATGCCTCTCTTTTTTCTGGGTAAAAAACCGATCAGGAAGAAAGGATTTATTGTGGAAAAGCTGGCGTGAATTCAAGTTGGATTGACAAATTACTTCAGTTCTTTCGCATCATGCTACTTGCATGGTGGGTTAAAAGTCTCGGAGTAATATGAGACCACTGACTTCAATCTGATTGTGCATGGTGCTAATCAAAGTGGAAGATAGTACGGGTGCTGCTGCAATTTTGTTAAGATAGTATGGGTTCTGCTATTTTTGTATTTTTAAGGGGTGGTAATATGGGTTCTGCTATTTTGTATTTCTTAGGGGGTGATAATAAAATCTGGATCTGTTTGGGGAGCTATCAAAAACGATATAAGGTAAAAATCGGTGGCACGATCCCTAGGCTCGGGGATTTTTTCCTGTCCTCTCATATTTTTTTCATCTTTTTTAGTTCCCTCGCAGTTAAGATCCGGATGTTAGGTTTTTACTTTTATTTTGCAGTCTGTGACTGTGTATTGTATTCGTGGGGCTATGTAGGAGCTTGCTACTAGCTCCCAAAATGCAAGAAAATACAATTACCACTTGTAAAAAAAAATATATGGACCTCTTATATACACACATGCAACTTGTTTTTAAAGAAAAAAAAATGTTGAATGTCACGTGAAGTTGATAACTTAAAAAGTAAATCGTAAAAGCGATTTGTACATCACCTATTTTTAAACATACACCATCAAATTGTATGGTACATTTTATGGTGTAAAGCTTAACATATAATATCACAAAACTAAGTTCCACATGATTACATCTTAAGTTTAACATAAATAAAAATTTGAATATAAGACCATTCCCAACGGTAATCGGTTTGGCCAACCGGTTACCAAGTGGTTGATTAGAGGGGTGCCAACCCTAACCACTTCCAAATCAGTTTTAGATGAGAAGTGGTTTCAACCGGTTAACTGATTCAATCACTTTTGTAATCAGTTGAAAAAGTGGGCCCCCAGTGTGTTTTAATTATTTTTTCTGTGTTTGTTTTATATTAAATAACAAAAATAAAAATAAAGTGGTTTGGAAGTGGTTAAACTGTTGGTAGATACGAATCAGTTTTGAATCGGTTGGTGAAAAGCTGATGTGGCGCTGATGTGGCACAACTAATTGGGAAGTGGTTTAACCACTGTTGGGAAGGCTCTAAGGGACTTAAATTTAGTTATTACATAGTTGAAGGACAAACAACGAGATTCACACAAAAACAAAAAACAAGACCCTGTCAAAATACATTTCAAACCATCACCTTTAACGACGTCAATGAAGGCCCGTCGTCAACCACCGTTGAAACCCACCACCACCGTCGCTTCATCTCCTGCAGAAGATGGAATCCTTCCAACACGAGCCGCCACCCCTCTCCACAACGTCGTTGGCGGAGCTAGAAAAAAATCTGCCGGGATCAGACAATGGCTCCTCCTTGATTCCGCCGGTCAAAGTCAATTGGTTGAGGCCGAGAAACACGCGGTCATGCGCCGGACAGGATTACCGGCACGTGATTTACGTATACTCGATCCCATTTTATCGTATCCATCTACCGTTCTTGGTAGAGAACGAGCTATTGTTATAAATTTGGAACATATTAAGGCTATCATAACAGCACATGAGGTGCTTATGATTAATTCGAAAGATCCGTTTGTTGATTCGTTTGTCAATGAACTGCAACGGCGGATAATGCGTCATCATCACTCGGCTGCATCTCAGGTTATTCATGTAAATTCTATGTAATTAATTTATGACATAAACATTGTTATGCAGGTTGCAATGATGTTGTGATTAGTGTCGTGATGAACGAAATAAGTTTTTTCGTTTGTTGAATTTACGAAATGTACGTTTATTTGATTTAATGTATGCTAATACTTTGCATGATTAATGTAGTAATATTCATAATAGCATTATTTGTATTGTTAGACATGCATTTGTAGTTAAAGTCTAAGGTAGCTATAAATCAAGTTTCATGCTGATATAAGTATGTGGAAACTGTTTACGAGCTTTATTTACAATTATTTGGAGTTAGTTAAAATGTTTGTGTAACAGGGGGGAACCACACATTCTGACGATACAGACTGGGAGAATTTGTATGATTTAGGAGACCGGCAATCAAAGGGAGTTAGCTCTCCAAGTGTATCCACGACAAGTTTTGAGAAAAGTGAAGAGGTTAAAACCGACGAAATACATTCTCTTGGTAGCCAAAATGGATTGAAACTGAACCCGTTCGAGTTCATTGCACTTGAGACCTGCATAGAGGCAGCTTGCAGTTCCTTGGACAAAGAGGTAACAGTTTTATCCTTATATATTGTTATGTCATTGGCAACTTTCTCCATTTAATTATGTATGGTTCGATTTGCGTTGTAGTTTTCCTCAAACGGGTCAAATGTGTCGAAGGGGTTAAATATGGGTCAAAGTCTATCTAATATGCGTACAACCTCCTAAATTATTTTATTGGAGTACTTAGGGCGCATTTAGTTACAAAAAACTATCTTCATTTTTTATTTTCCATTCTTCTAGAGTTTTTTTGTTTCTTGAAAAATAAAGGAAATTAACAAAACGCGTTCAAATGTAAGGGATAGAGTTTTAATTTTCCAGAATAGAAAATGTAGGTAACCATCATCATATATTCTGTTTTCTTAGTAAACTTCTCCTGAAAACCACAACTTGAACATGTTTTATAATTTTTCAATTTTCTAAAAAGAACATATGGATAGCTGGTGGAGTTTTACGTAACTAAACGCACCTTAATTGATCATGTAACAATACAGTTTCTGCAATCCTGGTTTACATGTTAACTTTTAACTAGGCAAGTACATTGGAGAAAGAAGCACATCCGGCTTTGGATAAGTTGACTACAAAAATTAGTACCCTGAATTTAGAACGTGTTCGACAAATTAAAAGTAGGTTGGTTGCTATTTCAGGACGTGTTCAAAAGGTTTGTGGTTTTTTTATGCGATCTAAAACACTTTGAACTGCATATCGGTCTTAAAGTATATCAAAACCCATATTGTTTAGATTGAATTAGGTTAGGGACGAATTAGAGCACTTGCTTGACGACGATGAAGATATGGCTGAAATGTATCTGACTGAAAAAATGTTGCAACAACTTGAAAATGATTCTACAACATCTGTAAATGAACAAGATGATGTGGATGAACAAGTTATTCAGTCAGAAAAGGATGATAGGTGTGAATCTTGTTTGACACACTGTTTTTTGTAGTTTCTGTTTTGATTTGGGAATTATGGTCATATGCTTATGCATTATACTAGAGTTCCTACTGAAGACGGTGAGAACACACATGAACGTGATTTTAAAAGAGTGACTAGCCAACAGGAACGGTATTTTGGATCTAATATTGTTGGAAGAGAAAGCCGTATGACTCGCAATAAACACCGTGACGTTGAGGAACTTGAAATGCTGTTGGAGGCTTATTTTGTTCAGATTGATGGTACACTGAATAAACTATCGACGGTATGCTTCTTAACGTGCTACATTAAAAGAGTAATTTAAGAATAAAAAAAATAAAAAATAGGTTGAAACGCAGTGGGTCAAATGGGTCAATAGTCTTCCAAAGTGTGTTGGTAATGCATAAAAACCTCTTAAATCAATTTATACAAAACTAAGATGATTATCATAAGAAGGATAAAACTTTTGGACAAAAGGTGTTCCAGATTGACCTTACCCATTTTGACCTATACCAAACATTGCCCATTTCTGGACCTCTAATCCTAAGATTACATGCCCAGCTGAGTGAGTATGTGGAGGACACAGAAGACTACATTAACATAATGTTGGACGACAAGCAAAACCATCTTCTGCAAATGGGCGTCATGTTATCAACCGCGAGTTTAATAATAAATGCATTTGTGGTGGTGGTTGGTGCATTTGGAATGAACATCAACATTGACCTTTTCAACGGTGACACCCCAGCTGAAAAGGAAATTGGTATGCGTAAATTTATGTGGACCGTTAGTGGCTGTACCGCTGGTAGCATCTTTCTATATGTTGTCGCCATAGCCTGGTGCAAGACCCAAAGGCTTCTAGAATGATTTCTTGAAGGCACATTTACTTCAAAGTTTTTGACTTTTGGTAGTTTTTATATGATTCCACCTCTTTCTGTAACATCCCATATCTGATTCATCTCAACCTGACCCGTTTAACAGAGAAATGGCAGGGTATGACTACGTGTGTAGCACCACAATGACGGTTGTATATAGTAACTAGTGAAAAATATGTAATTGTTCACTTGATTATCTTGATGTTACTTCCAGTTTTTGTCCAAACACGGAGAATGCACCATGTTGCATATCAAATTTCTGCAACAAGCATCAAAATGGTGCTTTAAAATATTTTTGTGTAGTTTTCATACTTAAATTATCAGAGTATCTTTCAAGTGACTGTCAATAGTTTACAATCTTTGGGTTTGTTGACGACTGTTGAGACTTAATATTGCTGGTTTGGGTTTATAGTATAAGCGCTTCAAGTTCGAATCTTAAACTTGTGTATTGCCCCGTTTCATATCAAAAGGAAAATTTGATGTGCCTTTATATATATGTATAACCAAACATACAAAACACTCTGTCAAAAAACCTGATGTGGTGTATATAAAAGATCTTGGCCACCACTTTGTAAGAACTAATAAAACTACTCTTAACTAACAAAAAAGGAATAAAAGCATTTAAAAATTGTAAAAATGCCTCTATTCTTTAAGTCTAATGTTCCACTTGCTTTGATGAGCCAGTCCCATTTCTTCTACTGTTAGCCTGCGATGGGATCCACTTCAAACCATCTGTTCATTGTCAAGTACACATGTAGTTAGGCTTAATTTGTAACATTTCAAAAGTAAAACATCAAAATGAAATCAACAAGAAAAACTATAAAAATGTGATCTTGGAAAAAGTCCTTGAATAAACAAGAATATTCTTGGTAGATATATACATGCTATGAAATTAAAAAATGTTAACACATTTTATAACTATATATAGTACCTCAAAATAGGTTGTGGAATGGCCCTGCGAATAACTAAAACTATCATCATCATCTTCCAATAAAGCTTGTTTGTTGCACACTTTCAGATCCTTCTACAATGATGAAAAATAAAAATTAAAACATCATTACAAACATAGAATACTATTAATATTGCTATTGATTAATTCAAATATCATGGATCAATCAATCCATACAAACTACTCTTTTGCAATCATGTGCATAACCAATATTGTAGCTTTGTTACAGAAACTTTAAGATACATGATTGTAGGCATATTTTTAATGATTGAGATCACTTCCTATGACCAACTTTAGTGTATAAAACTTGAACTTGAATCAAATCCACAAAAAATGACACGTTTGAAATGAATATTAACTCACAAATTAAAAACGGCCGAATCATAGTAATAGACACTTACATTGGAATAACTGAAAAATGGAGAACTAGCAGTGTCATCAAGAGAATCAGGCAATTCTTGCATTATGTGTCTATGACTATGAAAACTTGTTTGCTTAAATATCTTTCTTCTTTTTCTAGAACCCAACACTAATGTAGGATCACATGAGAAAACACCATTGTTATTGTTATTTTTACTGTTATTGTTGCAGTATTCATCTTCATCATGTTCTTGAAATTGTGGTGGACCTGATGATGCATCTGAAACCATAGACATATCATCATCTTCATCATCATCATTATCATTATCATCTTCTTCATCATCATGATCAATTTGTTGATGTGTTGTTTTACATGAGAAATCATGATGATGAGGGATGATATTGGAGTGTTGTAAGTATAAGGTCCAACCAGATTCACAACCACTACTTGATTCTTCTGAATCAAAAACTTGTTCCATTTTTCTTTTTCTTTTATGTGATTGGATAAATGGGAATAAGTAAGAAGTTTGAGCTGTGATATATGCTAAGATGTTGAATGGAATGGAAATGGGATAGGAGAAATTAATAAAGATGTGTGGAATCTGATGGTGTTTATATCCGAAACTAGTTTTTGTCGTGATGTGGGAGTATGCAGATGGGGTGAGCATGCGATTTCATTGGAAACTGCATCTTGTGCTGGTTCAGAATTGAACCACAAATCTCAATATCAAACTAATTAACTATTCTTTCTTTAATTTATTACTCCATTAATTAATTAATTATAAAATAGGTGGACCGAGCGGATTGGATTTTGATTTAAAAGCTTCAAACATGCATATTTTTCTAAAATCATTTTATATGGTTCGGGTTGAGGTGGAACCTCTTTCTTATCCACATTTTAAGGTGATTAATACTAGTAAATATGTGTTAACGATCATAGGGTATAAGTTCATCATGGTTCTTACACCAGAGCATCCGTTATACATACAATTAATTATCAAGTTCTATGAACTGTTACATCACTAGTTTATCATTTTATACGACTTTATATTACAAGCCATATAATCTAGCTATACAACTCGATCTCTAACATTTAATGGACTTAATTGTTGACGCATACACACGTACCATCCACTGCATACTTGGTACCTTGAGTGTGAGAAACTAAGATCAATTGAGATTTAATACATCGATAGTTTAAGTGGCAAACGGGTGGGTTTGGGTCGGGCTGGGTCATGTGTCAAAACAGGTTTGGGTCAAAATTGGTCACGGGTTGAGTAGATCATTTTTTAGATTGGGTCAAATGGGTCGGGTGTCGGGTCAAAACTGGGTTGGGTCGGCCCGCTAATGTACTACGATCTGAACATACTCCGTATAATTTACTCCATCGTACCCATGTCCTAATTAAGTAGTAGCAGTAGATAGAAAATGATCAAGGACACTAGGACAGGATATAGTTTTAAGGTAGATGTTTTCTATTAGAGAAATCAAAATGTATTACAAACTTGGGCGTTATAAAAAGTGATTTTGCAGTATGTGAATAACTTTATTGTAAGGTGATGAGTAGCAATTCTGAATTTGATTATAGATAAATTTGGATTTAGATTCAATTTAAGGGATTAAATTAATTAAAAAACAAATGATGATATATTTTATTCACCAAGAAAATGGTGATGCACGTGTGCAACTTCTGTGATCACATTACATTCCTGAAAAATTGCTCCATGCTTGCCTGCAACGATTGAACCGAGGACAGGTCACGACATTGGTTCAAACTAACATTTAAATAACACACCTAATGTTATTTAATTGTTAATCCGATCTTTTAGTTTTTTTACAATTAAATGCATACGTACAATATATAACCGTTCGATCATTTTATGTGTTATTTTAAGTATATTTGATATTTGATGAGAAAAAAGTATAACCTATGCTTTTATATGGTTTACTCAAAGGGATAAGTACATGGGAATGCACTCAACTTGTCTCAAATGTCTATTGTGTGTACCCAACTTACGGATGCCCTATTTAATGCACCTAACTTTCAAAAACGGTTATTGTGTGTACTTTGCTGACGTGTCGATGACGTGTCATCTTCTAAGGATGTCATGTGGCATCTTAAACGGACGACACATCATCAAAGTACACACAATAACCGTTTTTGAAAGTTGGGTGCATTAAATAGGGCACCCGTAAGTTAGGTACACACAATAGACATTTGGGATAAGTTGAGTGCATTCCCAGGTACTTATCCCTTACTCAAATAGTTATCCTCTTTTAAATACCTATATTAGAGATTAGATTAGATTAGATTAGACAGATATATTGAGATTTCCGTATTTTCTGAGAAAGAAAAACAAGATCAGTTTATTGATAATCATATCATTGCTTATTATTTCAATTCATCTTGTAACATTAGTTTTATTAATTATTTATCTGATAATTAATTAATGCTTGATATTTATAACTTAGGATTTGATGATCATTATAACTTTCTTCTACTCATAAAGCTTGATTTTAACTATAAGAAAAACAATAAAAATTATAATTAGATAATGAATCAGTACATTACATTTCATGTCACACAATGTAGTTTTGTGCAAGTGGATTATAACTTTTAGAAAGAGAAGCTATCAACTTTTTATCTCATATATTATATAATAATAATAATAAAAAAAAAAAATCATATTGTAGGTTTCAAACAAATCACATCTAGGATTTCTTATAATTTTACCCATTACGATTTAATATTGTATACTAATATTATATAATATGCATGTATGACATTTATTGAGGCTCACTAACTAATACTAGTATTAAGCTTTGTAATTATCACTATCAAACACACTAGTTAAATTACAATATTCAATAATATATAAGCTATAGAGTAAGGTTCAAATGAGTACACCAATTTTGAGTGAGAATGAGGGGACCAACAGATTTCTACCATGTGTCACTTTATTCTCTCCTCCACACTTTATTCTCTCTCCTCCACATTTTTAAAAATTAAATATCTCACAAACGGTAAGTTGAAAAATCATGAAAATTGCACCATAAAATTCAGCGTTTTCTCCTCTTCGATTTGCCGTCCCTCAAGGCATACTTTTGACAACTTTTTTTTTCCTCATTTTTTGGTGGGTTTCACAAATTAGTAACACATGTGTTAGTGATTAGTTGTACATTTAATTTGTGGTTAAGGTTAGGGTTTAGGGTTAGGTTTAGGGTTTAGTAGGGTTTATGGTTTAGGGTTTATAAGGGTTTAGGGTTTAGAAGGGGTTCAAGGTTTAGGGTTTAGAAAGATTTAGGGTTTAGCGTTTTGTAAAGCGTTTAGGGTTTGGGGTTTAGGGTTTGAGGTTTGGGGTTTCGGGGAGAAACCCCAAACCTCAAACCCTAAACCCTAACCCCTAAACCCTAAACCCTAAACGCAACACTTTAACACACGTGTTAGTAAATGTGAAACCCACCAAAAAAATGAAAAAAAAACTTTCGAAAGTATGTCTTGAGTGACGGCAAATCGAAGAGGAGAAAACGACGAATTTAATGGTGCAATTTTCATAATTTTTCGATTTGTCGTTTGTGAGATAATTGATGTTGGGGGTAAATGAGTTTTGTACATGTGGAACATTCTCTTTGTACACATGGCTTGATATCATTGGTTCCCTCATTCTCACACAAATTTCTATTCTCATTTGAACCCTATCCATAAGCTATATAATATAATTAGTGAAAAAATTAGTGATAATAAATTTAGAATGGTACGTACAATTGTTGGAGCGTGGTGTACTGACAGAAATCTGGTGGGTGAGTATATATATATTTTTCCATATTTCCATAAATCCCACATGCATGAAAAGTAAACACATGTAAGCACGTGCGGCATATGCAACACCATGGGGATTTTTCAGGTCTTCAGTTTCCATCTCATTACACGTTTTGTCACGTGAGACACACACTTCAATAGTTCAATCCCATTTTCCTTTTCTTGATTCTAGTTTTTTGCTTCCTTCAATAATTTATATTATACCATCTCAAGTTTGCATATTATAGTATTTTTTTTTTCTTTTCGTTTCTATCAAATTTACCCACATCTTTTTACTCCCAACTCTTATAAGCAAGTTAGTACTCTATGTAAAAGTACCTTGCAAGTTTATAGGTATTCTACTAATAAGTTCAAATAGAAAGATACTAATATACACATACGTACGTAGTATAAACTAATGTAATATTCATCTCCGAAAAATGAGTTAGAGCATCAACATTAGGATAAATGTATGCACGTGTGACTGTGCGAGCATATTATGTAGTTCGATATTAATTTTGAGGATTTTTCTTGAGAAGCATTGATAACCGACTACGATGACCGGTCCACGCGTTCAGACATGAGAACAATATGTGAAAGACAATATTTAGCTTATACTTTAGGCTAATTAAGGGCATTGGAGGATATCGGTAAGGGCAGTATGTACCAGCGTACAGAGCCACCGCTTTTTGAAGGCCACTAATTATTTATAAACACATACTACTACAACTTACTACTTCTTCTACTACTATATATAGTTTTTGGGAGGTGATAGATACAACAAAAAAATTGATTCAAACACCATATTGTACAATAATTACAGCACAGAGTACAAGTATAACATAACACAGTTTTGTTGTATGAAAAATTTTATTTGTTGTATATATCAACTCCATAGATTTATAGTCGGAAAAATTATCGTTACTCCTCAATAAATAAAGTATTCGAAAAGTATCATATTTTGTTAATTATACTAGAGCGCATTGGTTGATTTATAAAGATTTGATCAACGAATTATTCAAAAATGTTCGAGAAATGACTCTTTAAATGTAGAACAAAATAATTACTTTTTGCGATATGTAAGAAATAATACTTTTTGCGAGAAATGACTCTTTAAATGTAGAACAAAATAATTACTTTTGGTCAAAAGTTGTGTTTTGTGCACTGATTTCAGCTTCCAGAGTAAGATACGCGATCCCACCATTTCATGGGATCGCGTATACAAGAACAAATTCATCACAGTCGTATTTCAAGCTTTATTACGCGATCCCACTTTTAATCTGGGATTGCGTATGTCAGTGTGAAACGTTCATAGTCCGTTTTCAAGTATAAGTACGCGATCCCACTTCTTTTCCAGGATCGCGTACCTTAGTTATTTTTTGTCACAGTTTATTTTCATGCTTTGATACGCGATCGCACTACTGTGGTAGGATCGCGTATGTATGAGAAATTTTGATTATTTATTTTTGGTTCAAGTTAAATTCTAGTTTCTTATGTAATTGAGATTCATAAAATCGTTTAAGTATGAGACACTCTAAAGAGAATGAAAATGTAAAAAAAAAATCGGGGCTTTACACTCTCAAATTCATTTGCCGACCCTGATTAAGGGGAGCGTCATCCCATTTTGAAAAACATAAATATCCTCTTACAAAGTCGTATTTTTCTATACCAACTGGCTACACACCCGAGGACTGCGTAGGAACAATAATAATTCAATTGTGGTGTGACAACATATGAAAGTCGTCATTTTAGGTTTTACTTTGTTGTGTGATAATGTGATATGTTGTCCACATGTAAACGACATAGATTTTTACCGTATTTATGTAACATAGACTTTTACCATATTTATATGAACATGTTATGTAAGTGTGAACATATCATTTTGTATCGTATTTCTAGGATTTGATATGTAAATGTGAACAAATCAATTTCATCAAACACCACACTTGGACTTCTAATCTAATCCCTTAATAGAAATTTGTTTTTGAATTTTTAAAACCCGCTTGATTCGCCATCTTAACAATACGCTAAATATAACTCATGTTTCATAAAAATCTAACCAAATTACTAATTGTTCATTTCTGTCGAGGCGATTCTTGCATATGTAAGCAATGATATGTATTTTTTAGACTATGGACAGTTTTGTGTATTTCATCATTATTTTACGGTCTTACAACTTACAATTTGTTGAAATAAATGTCAAATAATTACTTCATTGTTTTATAAAAAGTTGTTTGATAAAAGAGTACCTTCCATAAGTTTCTATGTTGTTATGTTTGGCCCCTCAATGGCAAAGATAGAGGCGATAATGAATTACTTCATTCAGCTGAAGCCAGACATAAATGTCTATGAAGATGAAACCACAGTTGAAGGATTGGTGGAAGGATTTTTACTTGATTCTGACAATGAGGATGCTGAGGTACAAGCCAGTGGGATAGGCAGAAGGAAATCTGAGAAAAGATCTGGCATGGCTAATACTTTGGTGTGCAAACATAAACATGCAATTAAGCTCTTTGCTAATATTATTCTGGATTCCGGAAGTAGCAAAGAAAAAGAGGTAAAAATAGCTGTGAGAAGCGAGTAAAGAAGGTTAAATATAAGGAAAGCTCCAGTTGCAAAGTAAACCAAGACAAAACAATGAGCGATGCATGTATACATATCCAAGACCATATCCAGGACGTTGTTATATAAACCGTCAACCTGTCGTGGACTCTTCCCTTCCCTAGAATAAATTTACTCTTTTAAATGTGTAATCAAATGCTCTCAGTCTGTTGAAGTTTCATGAAGTTACATGTATAAGAGAAACTGTAGCTATAGATTGTGTAGGAGAATGTTTGGGTTGGATCAAGTGGTTAGACCCCTTGCCTTTGGAGAAGAGGTCAAGGGTTCGATCCTCATTCCCAGCAGGCCGGAGGTCCATTTCTAGAAGCAGCCTCTCTACCTATGGTAGGGGTAATGCTGTCTACATCTCACCTCCCCTATACACCGTGGAAGACGGTATTGGGTAACGTTAAGTTTTTTTTTTTTTTTTGGTTTGATAAAAGAGTATGAAAGACATTAATCTCACTAATCTTACTGGTGTATAAAGAGTTTGTTTAACGAAATTATTTACTAGTGATGATTTTTATATCTATAAAGGCATAAATATGATTGATATGTTCTAATTTAGAGATCAATTAACAAAACGTACAATTTAATATATGATTTAAATAACATCATGATACTCTTATATTTTAAAATATTTTGAGAAGAAAAAAAGTACTAAATTGTTGGTGTTTATCATGAGGCCTCTCAAATAGTATCACACAAGACCTCTCAAATTCATTTGCTGACCCTGATTAAGGGGAGTGTTATCCCATTTTGAAAAACATAAATATCCTCTTACAAAGTCGTATTTTTCAAAACCAACTGGCTACACACCCGAGGACTGCGTAGGAACAATAGTAATTCAATTGTAGTGTGACAACATATGAAAGTCGTCATTTTAGGTTTCACTTTGTTGTGTGATAATGTGATATGTTGTGCACATGTAAACGTACATAGATTTTTACCGTATTTATGTAACATAGACTTTTTGTAACACCATGTTTCTGGGCCTGGAAATAAATTGTATTTTATAAGTTTGGTTGGTTTATTTAAGAATAAACAGGTAAAAGAGTCTCAGTTTTTATTGTGATTAATAAAATATTGTTTGTTTTAAATAAACAAAGTTGACGGTAAAATAAAAGTATTTTGACTTACGGGTATTTTCGGGTTCCAGACAATAGGTTGGGAACGGGTATAATTTATACTAATAATAAAAGATGGGGCGGTGGTGTAGCTGGATCATTTCTCACCTAACTTATTTCTTCATCCTTTCTTAAACTCTCTCATTTCTTCAAAGAAAAATCAAAGGATTAAACTTATGTTTGTGGATTCAAATTACTTGAAAGGAGTTTGTAATCATCTTGTTATCATCTTTATCTTCCCATCTCTTTGTAAGTGTTCTCCATTTTAGATATTCTTGAGGATTAAAATGATTATTAGAGTTTATATGAAATTGATGCTAGAAATTGGTTGTAACATGATTATAGGATGATAATATGTTATAGTTAACTGATTTCATGGTGATTATATGCTAGAATTGTTAATGTTCTTCAAGTTGAGTTCATAGATTAGGGTTTGGTGATTTTGATAATTTGATGATGATGCATGAGTTAGATTGTTGTTAGATGATGTTTGTTAGTGTTATTATATGTTTATGGTTGAAGTTTGTGGTTATTTACTTGATAAAATCGTGTTCATAAACTGATTTAGTGAATTTTGGGGTTTTGGTTCGTATAGTGTTTTTGCTGAAGGAAAAGTTGCAGGTACAGGGGGGAAGCCGGAGGCTTCATGCTGAAGCCGGCGGCTTGGCAGGGAAGCCGGACGGCTTCAGAGAACGGCTTCTATATTTGAGTTCGGGTCAAAAGTTGTGCACTGAAACGGGTTGGAAGCCGGCGGCTTTAAGGGGAAGCCGGCGGCTTCAGGTGGGAATCCGGCGGCTTCCTTTGGTTTTCTGGTTTTGGGTTTAAATGATACATGTTATATGGTATAGGATATAAAATACATGTTAGATGATAAGTATATCATGATATGATTGATATGAAATTATGATATAAGTATTGTGATTAATGTTGAACATTTACTGACTTGGTGTTATTGTTTTATTATCAGATAAGCGGACGGCCACTCAGTAAGATAAGACCTCTGAGTTGGCGATCAGGCGTAAATATTCGGTGAGTGGAATTGTAGTCCTCGGTTACACCCAATTGTAACGGGTTCGGTTACAACGGGTAAACCAGGTGTAACATCCTCTCCAATAGCCTGGTATTTTCTATTTATATTTGCGAATTTAATTGTTTTAAATAATTTTGCGGTATAATTGTTTAATTGTGAAAGTTGGTGAGATAGGTCTTAGGACTTATTGTGGAATATAAAATGTTGCTCATATTAAAATATTGAAGTCGACGGTATAATAAAATAAATTTCTCGCAAATGATTTTTAGGTTCCAGACAATAGATTTGAAGCGGGTTTAATTTACCAATAGTGGTAGGTTGGTTAAATTTGGGGATCGACCTAACTATTGATCACTTTCCCAATTTCTCTTTCAAATAAAACCCATAAACCCTAACACAAATCTTAGATTAAATCATTAACTGGAAGTGTGAATCGAAGTGTGATCTCTTTCTAGCATCATCATTCTCATCACCTAGCTATCATCTTTGTGTTTATCTATCTATTGTAAGTTATATATTTCGAAAATTCATATTCCAAATAAATGATGATTTGATTAATTATTGGATGTTATTGTTGTTAATAGAGGTGGGTATAGCATTAGTAATGTGTTGTGATTGAGTTAGAAGCTAGCAACATGTGTATTTTGCATGTTTGATCCGTATTTGGTTTTGTGGTTTTCAAGTTCTGCGCAGGTCTGCCGGTCAAAGGGAATCCGGACGGATTCCTGGGAATACGGTCGTATTCCTGGGAATACGGCGTATTCCCTAGCCATATTGCTTAAATATTGGTCTGATCGAAAATGATGCTGAAAAATGGTCGGGAATACGGCGTATTCTAGTGAATACGGTCGTATTCCGGTGAATACGGACGTATTCATGGGAATACGGTCGGATTCTCGGGAATACGAACGTATTCCCCTGTCGATTAAAAACTGTTTGTTTTGTGCATTAAGCTGTAGCAATATTGAGACTTGTATCTTGAACCAGTATGCATATTATCAAGTTAATATATATGTTAAATGGTTGTGTTAAAATATGTTACCTCCAAATATAAGTTATGAGATTTAAAATGATTACTAACTTATATTTGATGTTGAATCTCAGATCCTTTGAAAGACACAGTTGCCCCAAGAATCTGAATAGTTGAAGACGAAGGTATTGGTGAGTGGATTTCAAACTCACCGTTTGGCTTAGTTGTAATCATTTGATTACAACGGGTAAACATAGATTTGATTATTGAATTGATTAGTTGCTATCGTTGATTATATGTGCTTTGTGTGGCCTTCGGGCATTGTTGTTAATGAGGTCAACAAGTTGATGAACTGTTGGTTGGGCTAGTGAGTTGTTGTGTGAACGGTACAGGGATGTACTTCATCTGTTGTGTGTGCTGAACTGTACCTAAGTATGATAAACACTAGCTATCGGTCTCGTCCGTGATGGCCATACGGATATGTTTGGATAAGTGATCTTGGGGAGCCGCCCGGGTGCTAAGGTTATCCCCGGATCCACCGATCCTCATTAAGTTGTTGTTGATGTTGTTGTTGCGAATACTTGTTGTAGTTAATTGGTTTAGCTAAGATAAATGTTGAGGGTTGGATTTACTCACTTAGCTATGTGCTAATCCTTCGTTGTTACTTCCTGCAGACTTTTGGTCTTGAGCATGCGGGTGGGTAGCAGGAAGGTCAAACCTTGAAAACATGGAATGTTTGATATTCAAGCTACTCTGATTATTTTTGTAACAACTCAGTTTAGTTTATATAATACCCCGACATGCTAGACTTTTGAACAAGTATTAATTTGTAGTAACTTAACCATCTAAACTGTTTTGATACTTTGAAAAATATGAAATGAAGTATGGTGTTTTATTTACCTTCGCTTCCGTATTATTTATAATATTATTACTATGGAATGAGGGGTGTTATAAATTGGTATCAGAGCATAGTTTTGGGATAATTGTTCATTGTTGAATGATCAATCCCAAAACTCGAGCGTGATATATCAAACATTCTTGGGTATGGGATTAGTATTGGTTGAAGGTAGTTAGTGTTTAGATGCTAACGATTAACAAAATTTCAAGTGTTGTGTTGAATTTCAGAAATGGCAGATAACGAACCACCGACCACCAACCCCAACAATGCCTCCAGGATTATCGCACCTCAATTTGAGACTCCTAATCAGCAACACGATCATAATGGTACTTCTCAACCAACGGGACAACAATCTAACCGAGATGAGTATATTCATGAGATGGAAGACGAGTTGGTATTCCTTAGGGAATTCAAGAGGAAAGCTGAGGAAGCTGCGACCAGACAGTTATTTCAGCAAGCCTCAGTTTTTGGTTCTGGTTCATCCTCTCAATCTGAAAAGAAGTGTTCATACAAGACTTTTATGGCTAGTCGACCACCAGAATTTCAGGGAAGTAAAAATCCTACAGTAACGTTAAATTGGTTGAGGGATATGGAACGCAAATTTGATGTGACTTGCTGTGATGAGGAACTTAAAGTCAAGTATGCGGTTCAATGCATGAAGGATGATGCTATGGTATGGTGGGATTCAATTACCGGTCATTTCACTCAACAACAGAAAGAAGCTATTAGTTGGTCTCAGTTTCATCAAGTTGTTCGTAATCAATATTGTTCGGATTTTGATATTGCTAGGATTCGAAGAGAGTTTGTGAATCTTCGGTTAAAGGATGACATGACTGTTGATGAATTGATTACGCAGTTTACTGATAAGCTTAGGTTCGTGCAACAATGGGTTCCAGATGAGAAAACTCAAATTGAACAATTTGTGGATGCTTTACCGGATAACTATCGTACGGTTGTGAGATTGGCTAAGGATTTATCGCATGCTTTTAATCTTGCGCGGTCTGCTGATAGTGATTTGAGAGGTTTGCGATTATGGCAAGGAAAGGACACAAGTTTCTCTAAAGCAAGAACGGAATCGTCGGGTAAGAATAAATCTAGGTGGCAAGGGAATCGACAAGGTGGTAAGAGATTTGTTGGAAGAAGTAGTTTTTCGGGAAGTTATAATAGTTCCAACTGGTGTAGTTCGTGTAGGTCTCGGCATGATGGTCCGTGTACGGCTAAGACGAACAAATGTATGAAGTGTGGTGAATTGGGTCATGAGATAAAGAGTTGCCGTTATCCAAACTTTGTTTGTTGGACTTGTAAGAAAGAAGGGCATAGAGTCGGTCAATGTCCGGAGGCAAGGTCGACGGGGTCGGGTTCGGTCGGGAGTTCGGGATCTTCCGGTCAGAAAAGAAAGAACCCTCCTCCAGCAACTAGTAGGGCTTTTCAGATGACGGTTGATGAGGCCGTGCGTACTGAAGATGTTATCACGGGTACATTTCTTATAAACTCTGTACCTGCACGTGTATTGTTTGATTCGGGTGCTAATTGTACTTTCATTTCTGTGCAATTTTGTGATAAGTTGAAATTAGCCCCTATTGTGATAACAAAGCCTATAGAAGTAGAAATAGTTAGTGGTAAGTTAGTTCCTGTTACCACCTCGGTGACTGGAGTTAATATTACTATTGATGATCATGTATTTCCTATTTCCTTCTTGTTGATGCCAATCCCTAGTTTCGATGTAATAATTGGTATGGATTGGTTGAGCCAGAATAAGGCTAGTATTGATTGTCACCAGAAGTTGGTTAGGATCCCAATCTCCGAAGGGTCATATGTTGTGGCTCGAGGAGAACGGGATGGTGTAGCTATTCCTTTGATTTCGTTGATGAAAGCTAGGAGGTCATTGTCAAAAGGTTGTGAGTCATACCTAGCCTATGTAGTCGATGCCAAATTAGAAAGGAAAACTGTTTCGGATGTTCCGGTTGTTTGTGATTATTCTGAGGTGTTTCCCGATGAATTGCCTGGGTTACCACCAGTTAGGGAAGTAGAATACAGAATTGATCTTGTTCCGGGCTCGTCGCCGATTGCTAAAGCTCCATATAGGTTAGCTCCTTCTGAGATCCGTGAAATGATGAATCAGATTCAGGAGTTGTTGGATAAAGGTTTTATCAGACCTAGTTCCTCGCCATGGGGTGCACCAGTGTTATTCGTGAAAAAGAAAGACGGGTCGTTGCGCATGTGTATTGATTATAGAGAGTTGAACAAGAGAACGGTAAAGAATAAGTATCCTCTTCCTAGAATAGATGACTTATTTGATCAGTTACAGGGTTCTTCAGTGTATTCAAAAATTGATTTGAGGTCGGGTTACCATCAGGTCCGTGTTCGTGAAGAGGATATACCTAAAACTGCTTTTCGTACTAGGTACGGTCACTATGAATTTCTGGTTATGCCTTTTGGTTTAACAAATGCACCAGCAGTATTTATGGATTTGATGAACCGTGTGTGTCGACCATTCTTGGATCAATTTGTTATTGTTTTCATTGATGATATACTTATTTATTCGAAATCTGAAACTGAGCATGCTACGCATTTGAGATTGGTTCTTGAAACATTGAGACGGGAACAGTTGTATGCAAAGTTTTCCAAATGTGAATTTTGGATTCGCGAAGTTCAGTTTTTGGGTCATATAATTTGTCGAGATGGTGTGAAAGTGGATCCATCAAAAGTTGCAGCTGTGATGAATTGGAATGCGCCGAAATCTGTTTCTGAGATAAGGAGTTTTCTTGGGTTGGCTGGATATTATCGGAAATTTATCAAAGATTTTTCTAAGATAGCCGGTCCGTTAACTAAGTTAACTCGTAAAGAGGAGAAGTATGTATGGACTGATCAACAGGAGCAAGCTTTTCAGACATTGAAACAATTACTGTGTCAGACGCCGATCTTAGCATTACCGGAAGGTACTGATGATTTTGTGGTATACTGTGACGCTTCATATTCGGGTTTGGGTTGTGTTTTAATGCAAAGGGACAGAGTTATCGCTTATGCTTCTCGACAGTTGAAACCACATGAGAAGAACTATCCTACGCATGATTTAGAACTCGCAGCAGTTGTATTCGCCCTAAAACTTTGGAGACATTATTTATATGGGACTCGATGTGTTGTTTGTACCGATCACAAGAGTTTGCAGTATGTGTTCTCTCAGAAAGAATTGAATATGCGGCAGAGACGATGGTTGGAATTGATAAAAGATTATGATTGTGAAATTAGATACCATCCGGGCAAAGCTAATGTGGTCGCCGATGCTTTAAGTCGAAAGAATACTCCTGAACGAGTTTTCTATTTGAAAGTGAATGTTTCCTCGGATTTGATTAATCAAATTAAAGTTATGCAACTAGAAGCATTGAAAGATCAGAATCTGAAATCAGAAATCATGCTAAAACGCAAGGACGAATTAGTTGATGATTCAAGGGGATTAAAGACTTATCAGTCTCGTGTTTGGATTCCTTCTATTGGTGGTATTCGAGATTTAATTTTGAATGAAGCTCATAAGTCACGAATGTCTATTCATCCGGGTAGTACTTGAATGTATAATGATTTGAAACCGTTGTATTGGTGGCCAACGATGAAAACCGACATTGCAAAGTTTGTGGGATCTTGTCATATTTGTGCTCAGGTCAAAGCGGAACATCAAAAACCGTATGGGTCGTTAAAACAGTTGGAGATACCTGAGTGGAAGTGGGATAACATAACTATGGATTTTGTGACTAAACTACCGCGTACTGCTCGAGGCAATGATATGATTTGGGTTATAGTGGATCGATTGACAAAGAGCGCACATTTTCTTGCTACGAGTGAGACTGCATCGTTGACTAAACTTGCTCAATTGTATGTTAACGAAATTGTTTCTAGGCATGGTATTCCCTTATCGATTGTGTCAGATAGAGATACTCGGTTTGCTTCTCGTTTTTGGCAAAGTCTATAACAAGAGTTAGGTACACTGGTAAACCTTAGCACAGCTTATCATCCCCAGACCGATGGTCAGTCAGAACGTACGATTCAAACTTTAGAGGATATGCTTCGTGCTTGCATTCTAGAATATGGAGGTTTATGGGATTCACATCTTCCATTGGTTGAATTTACTTATAACAATTCGTACCATTCAAGTATTGGGATGCCCCCGTATGAAATGTTGTATGGTCGTCGTTGTCGCACACCTACTTGTTGGTTAGAGGCAGGTGAGAAACAGTTTGCTGGGCCCGATATTGTTCAAATAACCGCTGACAAAGTTGCTATCGCACGTGAGAAGTTGAAAGCCGCAAGAGATAGGCAGAAACAGTATGCGGATCCTAAAAGACGACCGGTTGTGTTTTCCGAAGGTGAATTAGTGTATCTTAAAGTTTCTCCTTGGAAAGGAGTGATTAGATTCGGAAAACGAGGGAAATTAGCTCCAAGATATATTGGTCCATTCAAAATACGGCAAGTTGTAAATGATCAGTCAATGGCATTGAATCTTCCTCCAGAGCTCTCTGGTATTCATGATACGTTTAACGTATGTTATTTAAGAAAGTGTAACGTGGAGGACCAGTCGCAAATTCTTCCGTTGAAAGATTTAAAGGTTGATAAAAATCAGAAATTGGTTGAGGAACCAGTTGAAATTGTAGATCGAAAGATTACCAAACTTAGGAAGAAACAAATTCCTATGGTGTTGGTAAAATGGAGGCATAGTTTAGGTTCCAACCTAACTTGGGAGACCGAGGAGTCGATGAAATTCAGATATCCTGGATTGTTTGATAGGGCTGAGATTTCGGGGACGAAATCTCCTTAAGGAGGGGAGATTTGTAACATCCTCTCCAATAGCCTGGTATTTTCTATTTATATTTGCGAATTTAATTGTTTTAAATAATTTTGCGGTATAATTGTTTAATTGTGAAAGTTGGTGAGATAGGTCTTAGGACTTATTGTGGAATATAAAATGTTGCTCATATTAAAATATTGAAGTCGACGGTATAATAAAATAAATTTCTCGCAAATGATTTTTAGGTTCCAGACAATAGATTTGAAGCGGGTTTAATTTACCAATAGTGGTAGGTTGGTTAAATTTGGGGATCGACCTAACTATTGATCACTTTCCCAATTTCTCTTTCAAATAAAACCCATAAACCCTAACACAAATCTTAGATTAAATCATTAACTGGAAGTGTGAATCGAAGTGTGATCTCTTTCTAGCATCATCATTCTCATCACCTAGCTATCATCTTTGTGTTTATCTATCTATTGTAAGTTATATATTTCGAAAATTCATATTCCAAATAAATGATGATTTGATTAATTATTGGATGTTATTGTTGTTAATAGAGGTGGGTATAGCATTAGTAATGTGTTGTGATTGAGTTAGAAGCTAGCAACATGTGTATTTTGCATGTTTGATCCGTATTTGGTTTTGTGGTTTTCAAGTTCTGCGCAGGTCTGCCGGTCAAAGGGAATCCGGACGGATTCCTGGGAATACGGTCGTATTCCTGGGAATACGGCGTATTCCCTAGCCGTATTGCTTAAATATTGGTCTGATCGAAAATGATGCTGAAAAATGGTCGGGAATACGGCGTATTCTAGTGAATACGGTCGTATTCCGGTGAATACGGACGTATTCATGGGAATACGGTCGGATTCTCGGGAATACGAACGTATTCCCCTGTCGATTAAAAACTGTTTGTTTTGTGCATTAAGCTGTAGCAATATTGAGACTTGTATCTTGAACCAGTATGCATATTATCAAGTTAATATATATGTTAAATGGTTGTGTTAAAATATGTTACCTCCAAATATAAGTTATGAGATTTAAAATGATTACTAACTTATATTTGATGTTGAATCTCAGATCCTTTGAAAGACACAGTTGCCCCAAGAATCTGAGTAGTTGAAGACGAAGGTATTGGTGAGTGGATTTCAAACTCACCGTTTGGCTTAGTTGTAATCATTTGATTACAACGGGTAAACATAGATTTGATTATTGAATTGATTAGTTGCTATCGTTGATTATATGTGCTTTGTGTGGCCTTCGGGCATTGTTGTTAATGAGGTCAACAAGTTGATGAACTGTTGGTTGGGCTAGTGAGTTGTTGTGTGAACGGTACAGGGATGTACTTCATCTGTTGTGTGTGCTGAACTGTACCTAAGTATGATAAACACTAGCTATCGGTCTCGTCCGTGATGGCCATACGGATATGTTTGGATAAGTGATCTTGGGGAGCCGCCCGGGTGCTAAGGTTATCCCCGGATCCACCGATCCTCATTAAGTTGTTGTTGATGTTGTTGTTGCGAATACTTGTTGTAGTTAATTGGTTTAGCTAAGATAAATGTTGAGGGTTGGATTTACTCACTTAGCTATGTGCTAATCCTTCGTTGTTACTTCCTGCAGACTTTTGGTCTTGAGCATGCGGGTGGGTAGCAGGAAGGTCAAACCTTGAAAACATGGAATGTTTGATATTCAAGCTACTCTGATTATTTTTGTAACAACTCAGTTTAGTTTATATAATACCCCGACATGCTAGACTTTTGAACAAGTATTAATTTGTAGTAACTTAACCATCTAAACTGTTTTGATACTTTGAAAAATATGAAATGAAGTATGGTGTTTTATTTACCTTCGCTTCCGTATTATTTATAATATTATTACTATGGAATGAGGGGTGTTATACCAGGATAGTTTATATTAGTAGGTTATTGTTATTGGTCGTACTGGTACCAGTCTTGTCTGTTTGTTTATATTGCTGAATATATGAGTTGTTGTGTGATTGTTGTTGAATTGTTGTTTAATTGATAACAGTTGTGAACTGTTGCTTGTTGTTGTGTGCTTTTGCATTGTGAATGCAATGTGGTTGTTTTCAGAGGTCAACTGTTGTCGGTTGGGTTTGGAGACTACTGTGTAGTTGTCGAGGTTTCTTTGAGACACATAGTTGAGAACAAGCCTAGTCAGTGAAGGTAGTACTCAAGCTATCGGTTGATTACTGGGAATGGCGTAGCGCCCAGTAGTCGTGGTTTCTGGGTTGGGTGGATACCAGGAACCGCCGGTCCTCTTGACGTTATGTGCTTATGTGTTTTAATTGTGGTTGTTGCTTAGTTGTAAGACTTGTTATGAGTGGGTTGAACCGTCGGTTACGGTTCCATTCACTTAGCGTGAGCTAATCCCTCGTTGTTGATCCTTTTTGCAGATTAGGTTAGCTTGTTGTTGATGTAGATGTTCGGGTTGTAGATGTTGACTGGAAGTTTGACTAAGCTTGGCGCAACTCTGATCTTTTGTGGATGCCTTTTTGGAAAAACGTTTTATATAAGACCCGTTTTGTGTTAATATGGGTTGTAATTAATATGGTTGTGAATAGTTAACTAATGTTGTCATATTTTGTAGTCGTTAAACTTGGAAGCATTGTAAGTCGGTAAATGTTTTGTTTTGGGGGACTTGCGCTTCCGTTTTCGAAATATAATATTAAAATGATATGTTTTGGTTTGCGTAAAGTCGGGGCCTTACAAGTTGGTATCAGAGCATAGGTTTGGGTGAATTGGGCATTTGCGAATGTTCAATCCCAAATCTATTTGGTGTTAGTCAAACTTTTCGGTTTGTGGGATTAGCTTTTGGTTGGGGAATTGGTTAGTATAGGTGATACTAACGATTAACAAGTTGCAAGTTGTGTTTTGATTGTGAGTACAAGAATGGCAGATGATGAGAATACGACTCCCAATAATGCTTCTAGAACTGAGCTTCCACCTCCAGAAAATAATAATGTTAATCAGGGTGGTACTTCAAATGTTCATCAAGATGAAACTAGTCAAGATGATTATTTGTTGCATATGGAGGATGAGGTTATAAGACTTAGAAAAATTGAACAGTTGTATTTGGAGCAACAAGCTAGGGCAACTCAGCAGAGAAACATTGGTTATGAGTTTCCTTCTCCACAGCAGAATAAGTTGTGTTCATTTAAGACTTTTAAGTCGTGTGGACCCAAAGAATTTGAGGGAGGTAATGATCCGATGGTGACATTGAACTGGTTAAGGGATACTGAAAGGAAATTTGAGGTGTGTCAGTGTGAAGATGAGTTAAGAGTTAAATATGCGGTTCAGTTATTGAAAGGTCAAGCGATGAACTGGTGGGATTCTGCGACTGCACAAATGACACTGGAGCAAAGATCTAGAATTACTTGGGCCGAGTTTCATAGGGAGATTTGTAAACAATTCTGCTCGGAGTTTGATATGATTAGACTTGGCAGGAGTTTCTGGATTTGGAGTTTTCTGAGAAAATGACAATGGATGAGCTTATCAATCAATTCACTGATAAGTTAAGATTTGTTCAACAATGGGTTCCGGACGAGAGGACTAGGATTACCCATTTTGTTAAGACTTTACCACCACAGTACCGGACATCAGTGAGGTTGGCACGTTCTTTGACCGAGGCTTTTGAGTTAGCTAGGTCGCTGCATAGTGACAATCAAGCATGGGAGAAGTCGGGTAAGAATAAGTTGGCGCAACAGTCTAAGAGTGGTACTACTGGAAATAAGAGTCAGAACCGGAGGATTGAGTTTAGTGAGGGCTCGGTGGGTAGTGATCCAAACCCTTGGTGTGCCGCTTGTAGGTCGAGGCATTCGGGTCCATGTACTCCTCAAACATTAAGGTGCATAAAGTGTGGAGCATTGGGGCATGGTAGTAGAGAGTGTACTTTTCCTCAGTCTGTGTGTTGGAACTGCAAGAAAGAGGGTCATCGGGCAGGACAATGTCCGGAATATGTTAGGCAAGGTTTGGGTGCAGCGGGAAGTTCGGGTTCTGGTTCGGGTTCTGCATCATCAATTGGACAGAAGATAAAGATGGCGCCTCCTCGAGCTTTTCAAATGACAGTGGGAGATCAAATGACAGTGGGAGAATTGCTCGAAGTGAATAACCAAGGTAGATTCTATATTGACTTTGATGTAATATATTTTATAGTATTGTATGCTTATATGTAATTGTAGCGTTTGGTCTATTTATGTGTGGGATTGGATTTCGGGGACGAAATCCTCTAAGGGGGGAAGATTTGTAACACCCTGTTTTTGGGCCTGGAAATAAATTGTATTTTATAAGTTTGGTTGGTTTATTTAAGAATAAACAGATAAAAGAGTCTCAGTTTTTATTGTGATTAATAAAATATTGTTTGTTTTAAATAAACAAAGTTGACGGTAAAATAAAAGTATTTGACTTACGGGTATTTTCGGGTTCCAGACAATAGGTTGGGAACGGGTATAATTTATACTAATAATAAAAGATGGGGCGGTGGTGTAGCTGGATCATTTCTCACCTAACTTATTTCTTCATCCTTTCTTAAACTCTCTCATTTCTTCAAAGAAAAATCAAAGGATTAAACTTATGTTTGTGGATTCAAATTACTTGAAAGGAGTTTGTAATCATCTTGTTATCATCTTTATCTTCCCATCTCTTTGTAAGTGTTCTCCATTTTAGATATTCTTGAGGATTAAAATGATTATTAGAGTTTATATGAAATTGATGCTAGAAATTGGTTGTAACATGATTATAGGATGATAATATGTTATAGTTAACTGATTTCATGGTGATTATATGCTAGAATTGTTAATGTTCTTCAAGTTGAGTTCATAGATTAGGGTTTGGTGATTTTGATAATTTGATGATGATGCATGAGTTAGATTGTTGTTAGATGATGTTTGTTAGTGTTATTATATGTTTATGGTTGAAGTTTGTGGTTATTTACTTGATAAAATCGTGTTCATAAACTGATTTTGTGAATTTTGGGGTTTTGGTTCGTATAGTGTTTTTGCTGAAGGAAAAGTTGCAGGTACAGGGGGGAAGCCAGCGGCTTCATGCTGAAGCCGGCGGCTTGGCAGGGAAGCCGGACGGCTTCAGAGAACGGCTTCTATATTTGAGTTCGGGTCAAAAGTTGTGCACTGAAACGGGTTGGAAGCCGGCGGCTTTAAGGGGAAGCCGGCGGCTTCAGGTGGGAATCCGGCGGCTTCCCTTGGTTTTCTGGTTTTGGGTTTAAATGATACATGTTATATGGTATAGGATATAAAATACATGTTAGATGATAAGTATATCATGATATGATTGATATGAAATTATGATATAAGTATTGTGATTAATGTTGAACATTTACTGACTTGGTGTTATTGTTTTATTATCAGATAAGCGGACGGCCACTCAGTAAGATAAGACCTCTGAGTTGGCGATCAGGCGTTAATATCCGGTGAGTGGAATTGTAGTCCTCGGTTACACCCAATTGTAACGGGTTCGGTTACAACGGGTAAACCATGATAGTTTATATTAGTAGGTTGTTGTTATTGGTCGTACTGGTACCAGTCTTGTCTGTTTGTTTATATTGCTAAATATATGAGTTGTTGTGTGATTGTTGTTGAATTATTGTTTAATTGATAACAGTTGTGAACTGTTGCTTGTTGTTGTGTGCTTTTGCATTGTGAATGCAATGTTGTTGTTTTTTCAGAGGTCAACTGTTGTTGGTTGGGTTTGGGTACTACTGTGTAGTTGTCGAGGTTTCTTTGAGACACGTAGTTGAGAACAAGCCTAGTCAGTGAAGGTAGTACTCAAGCTATCGGTTGATTACTGGGAATGGCGTAGCGCCCAGTAGTCGTGGTTTCTGGGTTGGGTGGATACCAGGAACCGCCGGTCCTCTTGACGTTATGTGCTTATGTGTTTTAATTGTGGTTGTTGCTTAGTTGTAAGACTTGTTATGAGTGGGTTGAACCGTCGGTTACGGTTCCATTCACTTAGCGTGAGCTAATCCCTCGTTGTTGATCCTTTTTGCAGATTAGGTTAGCTTGTTGTTGATGTAGATGTTCGGGTTGTAGATGTTGATTGGAAGTTTGACTAAGCTTGGCGCAACTCTGATCTTTTGTGGATGTCTTTTTGGAAAAACGTTTTATATAAGGCCCGTTTTGTGTTAATATGGGTTGTAATTAATATGGTTGTGAATAGTTAACTAATGTTGTCATATTTTGTAGTCGTTAAACTTGGAAGCATTGTAAGTCGGTAAATATTTTGTTTTGGGGGACTTGCGCTTCCGTTTTCGAAATATAATATTAAAATGATATGTTTTGGTTTGCGTAAAGTCGGGGCCTTACAAGTTGGTATCAGAGCATAGGTTTGGGTGAATTGGGCATTTGCGAATGTTCAATCCCAAATCTATTTGGTGTTAGTCAAACTTTTCGGTTTGTGGGATTAGCTTTTGGTTGGGGAATTGGTTAGTATAGGTGATACTAACGATTAACAAGTTGCAAGTTGTGTTTTGATTGTGAGTACAGGAATGGCAGATGATGAGAATACGACTCCCAATAATGCTTCTAGAACTAAGCTTCCACCTCCAGAAAATAATAATGTTAATCAGGGTGGTACTTCAAATGTTCATCAAGATGAAACTAGTCAAGATGATTATTTGTTGCATATGGAGGATGAGGTTATAAGACTTAGAAAAATTGAACAGTTGTATTTGGAGCAACAAGCTAGGGCAACTCAGCAGAGAAACATTGGTTATCAGTTTCCTTCTCCACAGCAGAATAAGTTGTGTTCATTTAAGACTTTTAAGGCGTGTGGACCCAAAGAATTTGAGGGAGGTAATGATCCGATGGTGACATTGAACTGGTTAAGGGATACTGAAAGGAAATTTGAGGTGTGTCAGTGTGAAGATGAGTTAAGAGTTAAATATGCGGTTCAGTTATTGAAAGGTCAAGCGATGAACTGGTGGGATTCTGCGACTGCACAAATGACACCGGAGCAAAGATCTAGAATTACTTGGGCCGAGTTTCATAGGGAGATTTGTAAACAATTCTGCTCGGAGTTTGATATGATTAGACTTAGGCAGGAGTTTCTGGATTTGGAGTTTTCTGAGAAAATGACAATGGATGAGCTTATCAATCAATTCACTGATAAGTTAAGATTTGTTCAACAATGGGTTCCGGACGAGAGGACTAGGATTACCCATTTTGTTAAGACTTTACCACCACAGTACCGGACATCAATGAGGTTGGCACGTTCTTTGACCGAGGCTTTTGAGTTAGCTAGGTCGGTGCATAGTGACAATCAAGCATGGGAGAAGTCGGGTAAGAATAAGTTGGTGCAACAGTTTAAGAGTGGTACTACTGGAAATAAGAGTCAGAACCGGAGGATTGAGTTTAGTGAGGGCTCGGTGGGTAGTGATCCAAACCCTTGGTGTGCCGCTTGTAGGTCGAGGCATTCGGGTCCATGTACTCCTCAAACATTAAGGTGCATAAAGTGTGGAGCATTGGGGCATGGTAGTAGAGAGTGTACTTTTCCTCAGTCTGTGTGTTGGAACTGCAAGAAAGAGGGTCATCGGGCAGGACAATGTCCGGAATATGTTAGGTAAGGTTTGGGTGCAGCGGGAAGTTCGGGTTCTGGTTCGGGTTCTGCATCATCAATTGGACAGAAGAGAAAGATGGCGCCTCCTCGAGCTTTTCAAATGATAGTGGGAGATCAAATGACAGTGGGAGAATTGCTCGAAGTGAATAACCAAGGTAGATTCTATATTGACTTTGATGTAATATAGTTTATAGTATTGTATGCTTATGTGTAATTGTAGCGTTTGGTCTATTTATGTGTGGGATTGGATTTCGGGGACGAAATCCTCTAAGGGGGGAAGATTTGTAACACCCTGTTTCTGGGCCTGGAAATAAATTGTATTTTATAAGTTTGGTTGGTTTATTTAAGAATAAACAGGTAAAAGAGTCTCAGTTTTTATTGTGATTAATAAAATATTATTTGTTTTAAATAAACAAAGTTGACGGTAAAATAAAAGTATTTATACTTACGGGTATTTTCGGGTTCCAGACAATAGGTTGGGAACGGGTATAATTTATACTAATAATAAAAGATGGGGCGGTGGTGTAGCTGGATCATTTCTCACCTAACTTATTTCTTCATCCTTTCTTAAACTCTCTCATTTCTTCAAAGAAAAATCAAAGGATTAAACTTATGTTTGTGGATTCAAATTACTTGAAAGGAGTTTGTAATCATCTTGTTATCATCTTTATCTTCCCATCTCTTTGTAAGTGTTCTCCATTTTAGATATTCTTGAGGATTAAAATGATTATTAGAGTTTATATGAAATTGATGCTAGAAATTGGTTGTAACATGATTATAGGATGATAATATGTTATAGTTAACTGATTTCATGGTGATTATATGCTAGAATTGTTAATGTTCTTCAAGTTGAGTTCATAGATTAGGGTTTGGTGATTTTGATAATTTGATGATGATGCATGAGTTAGATTGTTGTTAGATGATGTTTGTTAGTGTTATTATATGTTTATGGTTGAAGTTTGTGGTTATTTACTTGATAAAATCGTGTTCATAAACTGATTTGGTGAATTTTGGGGTTTTGGTTCGTATAGTGTTTTTGCTGAAGGAAAAGTTGCAGGTACAGGGGGGAAGCCGGCGGCTTCATGCTGAAGCCGGCGGCTTGGCAGGGAAGCCGGACGGCTTCAGAGAACGGCTTCTATATTTGAGTTCGGGTCAAAAGTTGTGCACTGAAACGGGTTGGAAGCCGGCGGCTTTAAGGGGAAGCCGGCGGCTTCAGGTGGGAATCCGGCGGCTTCCCTTGGTTTTCTGGTTTTGGGTTTAAATGATACATGTTATATGGTATAGGATATAAAATACATGTTAGATGATAAGTATATCATGATATGATTGATATGAAATTATGATATAAGTATTGTGATTAATGTTGAACATTTACTGACTTGGTGTTATTGTTTTATTATCAGATAAGCGGACGGCCACTCAGTAAGATAAGACCTCTGAGTTGGCGATCAGGCGTAAATATTCGGTGAGTGGAATTGTAGTCCTCGGTTACACCCAATTGTAACGGGTTCGGTTACAACGGGTAAACCATGATAGTTTATATTAGTAGGTTGTTGTTATGGGTCGTACTGGTACCAGTCTTGACTGTTTGTTTATATTACTGAATATATGAGTTGTTGTGTGATTGTTGTTGAATTATTGTTTAATTGATAACAGTTGTGAACTGTTGCTTGTTGTTGTGTGCTTTTGCATTGTGAATGCAATGTGGTTGTTTTCAGAGGTCAACTGTTGTTGGTTGGGTTTGGGTACTACTGTGTAGTTGTCGAGGTTTCTTTGAGACACATAGTTGAGAACAAGCCTAGTCAGTGAAGGTAGTACTCAAGCTATCGGTTGATTACTGGGAATGGCGTAGCGCCCAGTAGTCGTGGTTTCTGGGTTGGGTGGATACCAGAACCGCCGGTCCTCTTGACGTTATGTGCTTATGTGTTTTAATTGTGGTTGTTGCTTAGTTGTAAGACTTGTTATGAGTGGGTTGAACCGTCGGTTACGGTTCCATTCACTTAGCGTGAGCTAATCCCTCGTTGTTGATCCTTTTTGCAGATTAGGTTAGCTTGTTGTTGATGTAGATGTTCGGGTTGTAGATGTTGACTGGAAGTTTGACTAAGCTTGGCGCAACTCTGATCTTTTGTGGATGTCTTTTTGGAAAAACGTTTTATATAAGGCCCGTTTTGTGTTAATATGGGTTGTAATTAATATGGTTGTGAATAGTTAACTAATGTTGTCATATTTTGTAGTCGTTAAACTTGGAAGCATTGTAAATCGGTAAATATTTTGTTTTGGGGGACTTGCGCTTCCGTTTTCGAAATATAATATTAAAATGATATGTTTTGGTTTGCGTAAAGTCGGGGCCTTACAAGTTGGTATCAGAGCATAGGTTTGGGTGAATTGGGCATTTGCGAATGTTCAATCCCAAATCTATTTGGTGTTAGTCAAACTTTTCGGTTTGTGGGATTAGCTTTTGGTTGGGGAATTGGTTAGTATAGGTGATACTAACGATTAACAAGTTGCAAGTTGTGTTTTGATTGTGAGTACAGGAATGGCAGATGATGAGAATACGACTCCCAATAATGCTTCTAGAACTAAGCTTCCACCTCCAGAAAATAATAATGTTAATCAGGGTGGTACTTCAAATGTTCATCAAGATGAAACTAGTCAAGATGATTATTTGTTGCATATGGAGGATGAGGTTATAAGACTTAGAAAAATTGAACAGTTGTATTTGGAGCAACAAGCTAGGGCAACTCAGCAGAGAAACATTGGTTATGAGTTTCCTTCTCCACAGCAGAATAAGTTGTGTTCATTTAAGACTTTTAAGGCGTGTGGACCCAAAGAATTTGAGGGAGGTAATGATCCGATGGTGACATTGAACTGGTTAAGGGATACTGAAAGGAAATTTGAGGTGTGTCAGTGTGAAGATGAGTTAAGAGTTAAATATGCGGTTCAGTTATTGAAAGGTCAAGCGATGAACTGGTGGGATTCTGCGACTGCACAAATGACACCGGAGCAAAGATCTAGAATTACTTGGGCCGAGTTTCATAGGGAGATTTGTAAACAATTCTGCTCGGAGTTTGATATGATTAGACTTAGGCAGGAGTTTCTGGATTTGGAGTTTTCTGAGAAAATGACAATGGATGAGCTTATCAATCAATTCACTGATAAGTTAAGATTTGTTCAACAATGGGTTCCGGACGAGAGGACTAGGATTACCCATTTTGTTAAGACTTTACCACCACAGTACCGGACATCAGTGAGGTTGGCACGTTCTTTGACCGAGGCTTTTGAGTTAGCTAGGTCGCTGCATAGTGACAATCAAGCATGGGAGAAGTCGGGTAAGAATAAGTTGGTGCAACAGTCTAAGAGTGGTACTACTGGAAATAAGAGTCAGAACCGGAGGATTGAGTTTAGTGAGGGCTCGGTGGGTAGTGATCCAAACCCTTGGTGTGCCGCTTGTAGGTCGAGGCATTCGGGTCCATGTACTCCTCAAACATTAATGTGCATAAAGTGTGGAGCATTGGGGCATGGTAGTAGAGAGTGTACTTTTCCTCAGTCTGTGTGTTGGAACTGCAAGAAAGAGGGTCATCGGGCAGGACAATGTCCGGAATATGTTAGGCAAGGTTTGGGTGCAGCGGGAAGTTCGGGTTCTGGTTCGGGTTCTGCATCATCAATTGGACAGAAGAGAAAGATGGCGCCTCCTCGAGCTTTTCAAATGATAGTGGGAGATCAAATGACAGTGGGAGAATTGCTCGAAGTGAATAACCAAGGTAGATTCTATATTGACTTTGATGTAATATAGTTTATAGTATTGTATGCTTATGTGTAATTGTAGCGTTTGGTCTATTTATGTGTGGGATTGGATTTCGGGGACGAAATCCTCTAAGGGGGGAAGATTTGTAACACCCTGTTTCTGGGCCTGAAAATAAATTGTATTTTATAAGTTTGGTTGGTTTATTTAAGAATAAACAGGTAAAAGAGTCTCAGTTTTTATTGTGATTAATAAAATATTGTTTGTTTTAAATAAACAAAGTTGACGGTAAAATAAAAGTATTTTGACTTACGGGTATTTTCAGGTTCCAGACAATAGGTTGGGAACGGGTATAATTTATACTAATAATAAAAGATGGGGCGGTGGTGTAGCTGGATCATTTCTCACCTAACTTATTTCTTCATCCTTTCTTAAACTCTCTCATTTCTTCAAAGAAAAATCAAAGGATTAAACTTATGTTTGTGGATTCAAATTACTTGAAAGGAGTTTGTAATCATCTTGTTATCATCTTTATCTTCCCATCTCTTTGTAAGTGTTCTCCATTTTAGATATTCTTGAGGATTAAAATGATTATTAGAGTTTATATGAAATTGATGCTAGAAATTGGTTGTAACATGATTATAGGATGATAATATGTTATAGTTAACTGATTTCATGGTGATTATATGCTAGAATTGTTAATGTTCTTCAAGTTGAGTTCATAGATTAGGGTTTGGTGATTTTGATAATTTGATGATGATGCATGAGTTAGATTGTTGTTAGATGATGTTTGTTAGTGTTATTATATGTTAATGGTTGAAGTTTGTGGTTATTTACTTGATAAAATCGTGTTCATAAACTGATTTGGTGAATTTTGGGGTTTTGGTTCGTATAGTGTTTTTGCTGAAGGAAAAGTTGCAGGTACAGGGGGGAAGCCGGCGGCTTCATGCTGAAGCCGGCGGCTTGGCAGGGAAGCCGGACGGCTTCAGAGAACGGCTTCTATATTTGAGTTCGGGTCAAAAGTTGTGCACTGAAACGGGTTGGAAGCCGGCGGCTTTAAGGGGAAGCCGGCGGCTTCAGGTGGGAATCCGGCGGCTTCCCTTGGTATTCTGGTTTTGGGTTTAAATGATACATGTTATATGGTATAGGATATAAAATACAAGTTAGATGATAAGTATATCATGATATGATTGATATGAAATTATGATATAAGTATTGTGATTAATGTTGAACATTTACTGACTTGGTGTTATTGTTTTATTATCAGATAAGCGGACGGCCACTCAGTAAAATAAGACCTCTGAGTTGGCGATCAGGCGTAAATATTCGGTGAGTGGAATTATAGTCCTCGGTTACACCCAATTGTAACGGGTTCGGTTACAACGGGTAAACCAGGATAGTTTATATTAGTAGGTTGTTGTTATTGGTCGTACTGATACCAGTCTTGTCTGTTTGTTTATATTGATGAATATATGAGTTGTTGTGTGATTGTTGTTGAATTGTTGTTTAATTGATAACAGTTGTGAACTGTTGCTTGTTGTTGTGTGCTTTTGCATTGTGAATGCAATGTGGTTGTTTTCAGAGGTCAACTGTTGTTGGTTGGGTTTGGGTACTACTGTGTAGTTGTCGAGGTTTCTTTGAGACACATAGTTGAGAACAAGCCTAGTCAGTGAAGGTAGTACTCAAGCTATCGGTTGATTACTGGGAATGGCGTAGCGCCCAGTAGTCGTGGTTTCTGGGTTGGGTGGATACCAGGAACCGCCGGTCCTCTTGACGTTATGTGCTTATGTGTTTTAATTGTGGTTGTTGCTTAGTTGTAAGACTTGTTATGAGTGGGTTGAACCGTCGGTTACGGTTCCATTCACTTAGCGTGAGCTAATCCCTCGTTGTTGATCGTTTTTGCAGATTAGGTTAGCTTGTTGTTGATGTAGATGTTCGGGTTGTAAATGTTGACTGGAAGTTTGACTAAGCTTGGCGCAACTCTGATCTTTTGTGGATGTCTTTTTGGAAAAACGTTTTATATAAGGCCCGTTTTGTGTTAATATGGGTTGTAATTAATATGGTTGTGAATAGTTAACTAATGTTGTCATATTTTGTAGTCGTTAAACTTGGAAGCATTGTAAGTCGGTAAATATTTTGTTTTGGGGGACTTGCGCTTCCGTTTTCGAAATATAATATTAAAATGATATGTTTTGGTTTGCATAAAGTCGGGGCCTTACAAGTTGGTATCAGAGCATAGGTTTGGGTGAATTGGGCATTTGCGAATGTTCAATCCCAAATCTATTTGGTGTTAGTCAAACTTTTCGGTTTGTGGGATTAGCTTTTGGTTGGGGAATTGGTTAGTATAGGTGATACTAACGATTAACAAGTTGCAAGTTGTGTTTTGATTGTGAGTACAGGAATGGCAGATGATTAGAATACGACTCCCAATAATGCTTCTAGAACTGAGCTTCCACCTCCAGAAAATAATAATGTTAATCAGGGTGGTACTTCAAATGTTCATCAAGATGAAACTAGTCAAGATGATTATTTGTTGCATATGGAGGATGAGGTTATAAGACTTAGAAAAATTGAACAGTTGTATTTGGAGCAACAAGCTAGGGCAACTCAGCAGAGAAACATTGGTTATCAGTTTCCTTCTCCACAGCAGAATAAGTTGTGTTCATTTAAGACTTTTAAGGCGTGTGGACCCAAAGAATTTGAGGGAGGTAATGATCCGATGGTGACATTGAACTGGTTAAGGGATACTGAAAGGAAATTTGAGGTGTGTCAGTGTGAAGATGAGTTAAGAGTTAAATATGCGGTTCAGTTATTGAAAGGTCAAGCGATGAACTGGTGGGATTCTGCGACTGCACAAATGACACCGGAGCAAAGATCTAGAATTACTTGGGCCGAGTTTCATAGGGAGATTTGTAAACAATTCTGCTCGGAGTTTGATATGATTAGACTTAGGCAGGAGTTTCTGGATTTGGAGTTTTCTGAGAAAATGACAATGGATGAGCTTATCAATCAATTCACTGATAAGTTAAGATTTGTTCAACAATGGGTTCCGGACGAGAGGACTAGGATTACCCATTTTGTTAAGACTTTACCACCACAGTACCGGACATCAGTGAGGTTGGCACGTTCTTTGACCGAGGCTTTTGAGTTAGCTAGGTCGCTGCATAGTGACAATCAAGCATGGGAGAAGTCGGGTAAGAATAAGTTGGTGCAACAGTCTAAGAGTGGTACTACTGGAAATAAGAGTCAGAACCGGAGGATTGAGTTTAGTGAGGGCTCGGTGGGTAGTGATCCAAACCCTTGGTGTGCCGCTTGTAGGTCGAGGCATTCGGGTCCATGTACTCCTCAAACATTAAGGTGCATAAAGTGTGGAGCATTGGGGCATGGTAGTAGAGAGTGTACTTTTCCTCAGTCTGTGTGTTGGAACTGCAAGAAAGAGGGTCATCGGGCAGGACAATGTCCGGAATATGTTAGGCAAGGTTTGGGTGCAGCGGGAAGTTCGGGTTCTGGTTCGGGTTCTGCATCATCAATTGGACAGAAGAGAAAGATGGCGCCTCCTCGAGCTTTTCAAATGATAGTGGGAGATCAAATGACAGTGGGAGAATTGCTCGAAGTGAATAACCAAGGTAGATTCTATATTGACTTTGATGTAATATAGTTTATAGTATTGTATGCTTATGTGTAATTGTAGCGTTTGGTCTATTTATGTGTGGGATTGGATTTCGGGGACGAAATCCTCTAAGGGGGGAAGATTTGTAACACCCTGTTTCTGGGCCTGGAAATAAATTGTATTTTATAAGTTTGGTTGGTTTATTTAAGAATAAACAGGTAAAAGAGTCTCAGTTTTTATTGTGATTAATAAAATATTGTTTGTTTTAAATAAACAAAGTTGACGGTAAAATAAAAGTATTTTGACTTACGGGTATTTTCGGGTTCCAGACAATAGGTTGGGAACGGGTATAATTTATACTAATAATAAAAGATGGGGCGGTGGTGTAGCTGGATCATTTCTCACCTAACTTATTTCTTCATCATTTCTTAAATTCTCTCATTTCTTCAAAGAAAAATCAAAGGATTAAACTTATGTTTGTGGATTCAAATTACTTGAAAGGAGTTTGTAATCATCTTGTTATCATCTTTATCTTCCCATCTCTTTGTAAGTGTTCTCCATTTTAGATATTCTTGAGGATTAAAATGATTATTAGAGTTTATATGAAATTGATGCTAGAAATTGGTTGTAACATGATTATAGGATGATAATATGTTATAGTTAACTGATTTCATGGTGATTATATGCTAGAATTGTTAATGTTCTTCAAGTTGAGTTCATAGATTAGGGTTTGGTGATTTTGATAATTTGATGATGATGCATGAGTTAGATTGTTGTTAGATGATGTTTGTTAGTGTTATTATATGTTTATGGTTGAAGTTTGTGGTTATTTACTTGATAAAATCGTGTTCATAAACTGATTTGGTGAATTTTGGGGTTTTGGTTCGTATAGTGTTTTTGCTGAAGGAAAAGTTGCAGGTACAGGGGGGAAGCCGGCGGCTTCATGCTGAAGCCGGCGGCTTGGCAGGGAAGCCGGACGGCTTCAGAGAACGGCTTCTATATTTGAGTTCGGGTCAAAAGTTGTGCACTGAAACGGGTTGGAAGCCGGCGGCTTTAAGGGGAAGCCGGCGGCTTCAGGTGGGAATCCGGCGGCTTCCCTTGGTTTTCTGGTTTTGGGTTTAAATGATACATGTTATATGGTATAGGATATAAAATACATGTTAGATGATAAGTATATCATGATATGATTGATATGAAATTATGATATAAGTATTGTGATTAATGTTGAACATTTACTGACTTGGTGTTACTGTTTTATTATCAGATAAGCGGACGGCCACTCAGTAAGATAAGACCTCTGAGTTGGCGATCAGGCGTAAATATTAGGTGAGTGGAATTGTAGTCCTCGGTTACACCCAATTGTAACGGGTTCGGTTACAACGGGTAAACAAGGATAGTTTATATTAGTAGGTTGTTGTTATTGGTCGTACTGGTACCAGTCTTGTCTGTTTGTTTATATTGCTGAATATATGAGTTGTTGTGTGATTGTTGTTGAATTGTTGTTTAATTGATAACAGTTGTGAACTGTTGCTTGTTGTTGTGTGCTTTTGCATTGTGAATGCAATGTGGTTGTTTTCAGAGGTCAACTGTTGTTGGTTGGGTTTGGGTACTACTGTGTAGTTGTCGTGGTTTCTTTGAGACACATAGTTGAGAACAAGCCTAGTCAGTGAAGGTAGTACTCAAGCTATCGGTTGATTACTGGGAATGGCGTAGCGCCCAGTAGTCGTGGTTTCTGGGTTGGGTGGACACCAGGAACCGCCGGTCCTCTTGACGTTATGTGCTTATGTGTTTTAATTGTGGTTGTTGCTTAGTTGTAAGACTGGTTATGAGTGGGTTGAACCGTCGGTTACGGTTCCATTCACTTAGCGTGAGCTAATCCCTCGTTGTTGATCCTTTTTGCAGATTAGGTTAGCTTGTTGTTGTAACATCCTCTACAGTGGCCTGGTATTTTTCTCATTTAATTGAGTATTTAATTGTTTTAGAAATTTATTTGATATAACTGTTTAATTGTGAAAGTTAATGAAATAGGTCTCAGGACTTATTGTGGATAGTGAAATGTTGCTTGTTTTAAACTATTAAAGTTGACGGTATAATAAAATAAATTTCTTGCAGTTGAATTCTAGGTTCTAGGCAATAGATTTAGAACGGGTATAAAATACCCAATGTTTGAGTCGGCTATAATAGAAGGGCCGACCTTTATTTGGTGGTTACTTTACCATTTTGTTCTTCTTCATTCACATTCAAGAAACTAACCTAAACCCTAAGTAAAATCAATATTAATTCATCAAATCATTAGAGGAAATTTAAGTTGTGATTGTGTAGAAAGCTTCACCATCATCTTCTATCTCTTATTAGTTTGTTCATCTTGTGATTAGGTAAATATTTCATAAACTCAAGAATTTAAAAGTTTATAAGTGATTGATGAATTACTTTGTGTGTTGGAGTTTTATGATGATTAAAAGTGATATGAGCTGTTATATGATGATTTTGATTAGTTATATGGTTCATATCCATGTTCTTGATTTATGATTGAAGCTAATTGAAGATTTAATTTGGATTTCATGATATAGGTGTAAAGATTGTATGAGTTAGTTGTTATTGTTGTTAATAGATGTTTGTAGAGCATTAGAAACATGTTTTGATTGAGTTAGAAGCTTGTAAGTTATGTTTTATGCAGATTGGTTCGTAGTTGGGATTTTGTGGCTTTAAGTTCTGCGCAGGTTTGCAGGTCAAGGGAATCCGGACGGATTCCTGGGAATACGGTCGTATTCATGGGAATACGGCGTATTCCCTAGTCGTATTGCTTAGAAAATGGTCTGCTCAAAAACTGATGCTGGATATGGTCGGGAATACGGCGTATTCTAGTGAATACGTACGTATTCATGGGAATACGGTCGGATTCTCAGGAATACGAACGTATTCCCCTGTTGGTTAATAGCTGTTTGTTTTGTGCATTAAACTGTCGCAATTATGAAACTTGTATCTTGAATCAGTAGGTATATTATCAATTTAATATGCATGTTAGATGGGTGTGTTAATATATGATACTTCCAAATATAAGTTATGAGATTTCGAATGATTACTAACTTGTATTTGATGTTGAATCTCAGATCATCCGAAAGATAAGAAAACACCGGGAATCTGAGTAGTTGAAGACAAAGGTATCGGTGAGTGGATTCGAAATTCACCATTTGGTTTAGTTGTAATCATTTGATTACAACGGGAATTTGTAGATATGATTATTCTTATTGTTGATTGTATCACTATGTGCTATATATGATCTTTGGATATTGATTGCCAATGAGGTCGACAAGTTGATGAACTGTTGGTTGGGTTAGTTGGTTATCGTGTGAATGATACAGTGATATGCTTCATATGTTGTGTGTATTGAACTGTATCTGAGTAGGATAACCACTAGCTATCGGTCTCTTCCGTTATGGCCATACGGATATGGTTGGATAAGAGTTCTTGGGGTGCCGCCCGGGTATTATGGTTATCCCCAGAATCACTGATCCTCATTAAGTTGCTGTTGACTATTGTAGTTAATGATTATGCTAAGCTGAATGTTGGGTTTTGAACTCTCTCACTTAGCTATGTGCTAATCCCTCATCTTTCTTTCCTGCAGATTTTGTAGTTTAATGAGTAGCAGGATTGAGATGCTTTTGATGCAAGAACAGTTTGACTGCAAGCTACTCTGATCTTTAGTACTAAATCAGTTTGTTTTATATAATACCCCGACTTATGTTGTATGTTGAACAGTTTGACGTGATGTAACCTAAAATTTTAAATTGTTTGTATAAACTAGTAGAATGTACATTTGTAAATATGTTTAAAGTTCCTACGCTTCCGTGTGTCTAATATTATATTGATATTGTAAATGAGGGGTGTTATAAGTTGGTATCAGAGCGTGGTTTTGGGTTAATTGAGCATTGAAGAATGTTCAATCCCAAAACTTGAGCATGGTATGTCAAACTTTTCTGGTTATGGGATTTAGCATTGTTGATAATGGTTAGTAGATAGGTACTAACGATTAACAGATTTCAAGTGTTGTGTTGATTACAGAAATGGCAGATAATGAGCAACCGACCACCAACCCTAATAATGCTTCCCGGATTGAAGCTCCGCCTTTTGAAACAAATACTGAACAACATGATCATGAGGGTGTCCCTCATATGGGTGGTCAAGAAGCAAATAGGGATGAGTATATTCACGAAATGGAGGATGAGTTGATAATTCTAAGAGAATTTAAAAAGAAAGCTGAGGAAGATGCAGCTAGACTACTTGCTCTACAACAAACTTCTATCTTTGGTGCTAGTCCATCTTCTCAAACTAGCAAGGTGTGTTCTTTTAAAACTTTCATGTCGAGTAAACCACCGTTGTTTCATGGAAGTACAAATCCAACTGTGACCTTAAATTGGTTAAGAGATATGGAACGTAAATTTAGTGTGACACGTTGTGAGGAGGAATCCAAGGTTATGTTTGCTGTCCAGTGTATGAAAGATGAAGCCATGGTATGGTGGGATTCAGTGACAGGTCATTTAACCGAACAACAAAAGGACTCTATTAAATGGAAAGATTTTCACCAAGCGGTGTGTAATCAATACTGTTCTGACTTTGACATGGCACGGATTAGGAGAGAATTTGTGAATCTCCAGTTGAAGGATAATATGACAATTGATGATTTGATAGGTCAATTTACAGAAAAGCTTCGGTTTGTTCAACATTGGGTTCCTGATGATAAAACTCGAATTGAACAATTTGTGGATACCTTACCTCATAACTACCGTACTACTGTAAGGTTGGCTACCAGTTTAGCTCATGCATTTAATCTTGCACGATCAGTTGACAGTGATGTTAGAGGTTTTCGTGAAGCACGATCTAGAGACAATGCTGCAAAGTCTAGAGCTGATTCTTCTAGCAAAGGAAAATCAAGTTCTCAGGGTAGTCGACAGAGTAAAAAGTTTGTTAGCAAAAGTGGTTCGACGGGCAGTTCTAACTGGTGTGGTTCGTGTAGATCTAGGCATGATGGGCCTTGTACAATACACACCAATAAATGTTTGAAATGTGGAGAACTGGGTCATGAGATAAAGAGTTGTCGGTATCCGAATTTTGTATGTTGGTCCTGCAAAAAGGAGGGGCATCGAGTGGGTGATTGTCCGGAGGCAGGAAAGTCGGGGTCGGGTTCGGTCGGAAGCTCTGCATCTACAGGTCAGAAGCGTAAAAATCCTCCACCAGCAACCAGTAGGGCTTTTCAGATGACAGTCGATGAGGCTGTGCACACCGAAGATGTTATAACTGGTACATTTCTTATAAACTCTGTACCGGCGCGTGTGTTGTTTGATTCGGGTGCAAATTGTACTTTCATATCTGTGAAATTCTGTGACAAGTTGAAATTATTACCTACTGTGATAACAAAGCCTGTAGAAGTAGAAATTGCTAGTGGTAAGTTGGTTCCTGTTACCACCTCGGTAACTAGAGCTAACATTGTGATTGATGACCAGACTTTCCTTATTTCTTTCTTGTTGATGCCAATTCCTAGTTTTGATGTGATAATTGGTATGGATTGGTTGAGTCAGAATAAAGCTAGCATTGATTGTCATCAGAAGTTGATTAGGATCCCAATCTCTGAAAAGTCCCATGTTGTGGCTCGAGGAGAACGGGATAGTTTGGTTTGTCCACTAATTTCTATGATGAAGGCTAGGAAGTCATTGACCAAAGGTTGTGAATCATATCTAGCCTATGTAGTTGATGCCAAACTTAAAAAGAAAACTGTTTTAGATGTTCCGGTAGTTTGTGAATATCCAGAGGTGTTCCCTGATGAACTACCTGGTTTACCACTAGTTAGGGAAGTAGAATACCGTATTGATCTTGTTCCTGGCTCGTCGCCTATTGCCAAAGCTCCCTATAGGTTAGCTCCATCTGAAATCCGTGAGATGATGAATCAGATACAGGAGTTGTTGGATAAAGGTTTTATTAGACCTAGTTCTTCGCCGTGGGGTGCACCAGTGTTATTTGTGAAAAAGAAAGACGGGTCTTTTCGTATGTGTATCGATTATAGAGAACTGAACAAGAAAACGGTAAAGAATAAATACCCTCTGCCCAGAATAGATGACTTATTTGATCAGTTGCAGGGTTCTTCAGTTTATTCTAAAATTGATCTAAGGTCGGGTTACCACCAGGTTCGTGTTCATGAAGAAGATATTTCTAAAACTGCTTTTCGTACCAGGTATGGTCATTATGAATTCCTGGTTATGCCTTTTGGTTTGACGAATGCACCGGCAGTGTTTATGGATTTAATGAACCGTGTTTGTCGACCCTTCTTAGATAAATTTGTTATTGTCTTCATAGATGATATTCTTGTATATTCGAAATCTGAAGCTGAGCATGCTATACATTTAAGACTGATTCTAGAAACGTTGAAACGAGAACAGCTTTATGCCAAGTTTTCTAAATGTGAGTTTTAGATTAGGGAAGTTCAGTTTTTGGGTCATGTAATTTGTAATGATGGTGTGAAAGTTGATCCATTGAAAGTTGAGGCCGTAATGAATTGGAACGCTCCAAAGTCTGCTTCCGAAATTAAGAGTTTCTTGGGTTTGGCGGGTTATTATCGAAATTTTATAAAAGACTTCTCTAAACTTGCTGGTCCATTAACTAAGTTGACTCGAAAAGATGAAAAGTTTATGTGGACTGATCAACAGGAACATGCTTTCCAGACTTTAAAACAAATGTTGTGTCAAGCTCCTGTTTTAACCTTACCAGATGGTACAGATGGTTTTGTAGTTTATTGTGATGCTTCTTATTCTGGTTTGGGTTGTGTACTTATGCAAAGGGACAGAGTTATCACCTATGCTTCTAGACAGTTGAAACCACATGAACGGAATTATCCAACACATGATTTGGAACTTGCAGCGGTTGTATTTGCCTTAAAGCTTTGGAGACACTACTTATATGGTACTAGATGTGTTGTTTGTACTGACCATAAGAGTCTGCAGTATGTGTTTTCTCAGAAAGAGTTGAATATGCGACAGAGGCGGTGGTTAGAGTTAATCAAGGATTATGACTGTGAAATTAAATACCACCCAGGCAAAGCTAATGTGGTCGCGGATGCTTTAAGCCGAAAAGGTACTCCTGATCGAGTGTATTATTTAAGAGTGGATGTTTCTTCTGACTTGATTTCTCAGATTAAAGTTGCACAAATAGAAGCTTTGAAAGATGTTAATTTAAAATCTGAAGTCATGTTGAAAAGAAAAGATGAATTGGTGGAAGATTCGAGAGGATTATTAACTTATCAATCTCGAGTATGGATTCCTCTACTTGGTAATATTCGTGATTTGATTTTGAGTGAGGTACACAAGTCTAAATTATCTATTCATCCTGGATGTACTCGGATGTATAATGATTTGAAACCGTTGTATTGGTGGCCTACAATGAAAACTGACATTGCTAGATTTATTGGTAATTGTCATATTTGTGCCCAAGTTAAAGCTGAGCATCAAAAGCCGTATGGGTCCTTGAAACAGTTGGAAATTCCCGAGTGGAAATGGGAACATATAACGATGGATTTTGTGACTAAACTTCCTCGCACTATCAGAGGTAATGATATGGTTTGGGTCATAGTTGATCGGTTGACTAAAAGCGCGCATTTTCTTGCTGCTAGTGAATCTGCTTCGTTGACTAAGCTTGCTCAGTTGTACATAAATGAAATTGTCACTAGACATGGTATACCTTTGTCAATTGTATCAGATCGAGATTCTCGTTTTGTTTCTCGTTTTTGGAAAGGTTTGCAACAAGAGTTGGGTACACGTGTAAATCTTAGCACTGCTTATCATCCTCAGACAGACGGTCAGTCAGAACGTACAATTCAAACTTTAGAAGATATGCTTCGTGCTTGCATTTTGGAATATGGAGGTTCTTGGGATTCACATCTCCCATTGGTTGAATTTACTTATAACAATTCGTATCATTCCAGTATCGGTATGCCTCCGTATGAAATGTTGTATGGTCGACGTTGTAGAACACCGACATGTTGGTTAGAAGCCGGTGAGAAACAGTTTGCTGGACCCGACATTGTACAGATGACAGCTGACAAAGTTGCAATTGCACGTGAAAAGTTGAAAGCGGCTCGTGACCGACAGAAACAGTATGCAGATCCGAAAAGGCGACCAATTGTATTTTCTGAAGGTGACTTAGTTTACCTCAAGGTTTCTCCGTGGAAGGGTGTGATCCGTTTTGGAAAACATGGAAAGTTGGCGCCTAGATATATTGGGCCATTCAAAATTCGCCAAGTTGTAAATGAGCAGTCGGTTTCATTAGATCTTCCACCTGAACTTGCTGGTATTCATGACACATTTAATGTGTGTTATCTTAGAAGATGCAATGTTGAGGATCAGTCGCAAATTCTTCCTTTACAGGAGTTAAAAGTTGATCAAACTCATAAATTGGTTTAGGAACCTGTTGAAATTCTAGATAGAAAGATTACTAAACTTAGAAAGAAACAAATTCCTATGGTACTAGTAAAGTGGCGACATAGTTTAGGTCCTAATTTGACCTGGGAGACCGAGGAGTTGATGAAATCCAGATATCCTGGATTGTTTGTTGATGTTGAGATTTCGGGGATGAAATCTCTTTAAGGAGGGGAGATTTGTAACATCCTCTACAGTGGCCTGGTATTTTTCTCATTTAATTGAGTATTTAATTGTTTTAGAAATTTATTTGATATAACTGTTTAATTGTGAAAGTTAATGAAATAGGTCTCAGGACTTATTGTGGATAGTGAAATGTTGCTTGTTTTAAACTATTAAAGTTGACGGTATAATAAAATAAATTTCTTGCAGTTGAATTCTAGGTTCTAGGCAATAGATTTAGAACGGGTATAAAATACCCAATGTTTGAGTCGGCTATAATAGAAGGGCCGACCTTTATTTGGTGGTTACTTTACCATTTTGTTCTTCTTCATTCACATTCAAGAAACTAACCTAAACCCTAAGTAAAATCAAGATTAATTCATCAAATCATTAGAGGAAATTTAAGTTGTGATTGTGTAGAAAGCTTCACCATCATCTTCTATCTCTTATTAGTTTGTTCATCTTGTGATTAGGTAAATATTTCATAAACTCAAGAATTTAAAAGTTTATAAGTGATTGATGAATTACTTTGTGTGTTGGAGTTTTATGATGATTAAAAGTGATATGAGCTGTTATATGATGATTTTGATTAGTTATATGGTTCATATCCATGTTCTTGATTTATGATTGAAGCTAATTGAAGATTTAATTTGGATTTCATGATATAGGTGTAAAGATTGTATGAGTTAGTTGTTATTGTTGTTAATAGATGTTTGTAGAGCATTAGAAACATGTTTTGATTGAGTTAGAAGCTTGTAAGTTATGTTTTATGCAGATTGGTTCGTAGTTGGGATTTTGTGGCTTTAAGTTCTGCGCAGGTTTGCAGGTCAAGGGAATCCGGACGGATTCCTGGGAATACGGTCGTATTCATGGGAATACGGCGTATTCCCTAGTCGTATTGCTTAGAAAATGGTCTGCTCAAAAACTGATGCTGGATATGGTCGGGAATACGGCGTATTCTAGTGAATACGTACGTATTCATGGGAATACGGTCGGATTCTCAGGAATACGAACGTATTCCCCTGTTGGTTAATAGCTGTTTGTTTTGTGCATTAAACTGTCGCAATTATGAAACTTGTATCTTGAATCAGTAGGTATATTATCAATTTAATATGCATGTTAGATGGGTGTGTTAATATATGATACTTCCAAATATAAGTTATGAGATTTCGAATGATTACTAACTTGTATTTGATGTTGAATCTCAGATCATCCGAAAGATAAGAAAACACCGGGAATCTGAGTAGTTGAAGACAAAGGTATCGGTGAGTGGATTCGAAATTCACCATTTGGTTTAGTTGTAATCATTTGATTACAACGGGAATTTGTAGATATGATTATTCTTATTGTTGATTGTATCACTATGTGCTATATATGATCTTTGGATATTGATTGCCAATGAGGTCGACAAGTTGATGAACTGTTGGTTGGGTTAGTTGGTTATCGTGTGAATGATACAGTGATATGCTTCATATGTTGTGTGTATTGAACTGTATCTGAGTAGGATAACCACTAGCTATCGGTCTCGTCCGTTATGGCCATACGGATATGGTTGGATAAGAGTTCTTGGGGTGCCGCCCGGGTATTATGGTTATCCCCAGAATCACCGATCCTCATTAAGTTGCCGTTGACTGTTGTAGTTAATGATTATGCTAAGCTGAATGTTGGGTTTTGAACTCTCTCACTTAGCTATGTGCTAATCCCTCATCTTTCTTTCCTGCAGATTTTGTAGTTTAATGAGTAGCAGGATTGAGATGCTTTTGATGCAAGAACAGTTTGACTGCAAGCTACTCTGATCTTTAGTACTAAACCAGTTTGTTTTATATAATACCCCGACTTATGTTGTATGTTGAACAGTTTGACGTGATGTAACCTAAAATTTTAAATTGTTTGTATAAACTAGTAGAATGTACATTTGTAAATATGTTTAAAGTTCCTACGCTTCCGTGTGTCTAATATTATATTGATATTGTAAATGAGGGGTGTTATAGTTGTTGATGTAGATGTTCGGGTTGTAGATGTTGACTGGAAGTTTGACTAAGCTTGGCGCAACTATGATCTTTTGTGGATGTCTTTTTGGAAAAACGTTTTATATAAGACCCGTTTTGTGTTAATATGGGTTGTAATTAATATGGTTGTGAATAGTTAACTAATGATGTCATATTTTGTAGTCGTTAAACTTGGAAGCATTGTAAGTCGGTAAATGTTTTGTTTTGGGGGACTTGCGCTTCCGTTTTCGAAATATAATATTAAAATGATATGTTTTGGTTTGCGTAAAGTCGAGGCCTTACAAGTTGGTATCAGAGCATAGGTTTGGGTGAATTGGGCATTTGCGAATGTTCAATCCCAAATCTATTTGGTGTTAGTCAAACTTTTCGGTTTGTGGGATTAGCTTTTGGTTGGGGAATTGGTTAGTATAGGTGATACTAACGATTAACAAGTTGCAAGTTGTGTTTTGATTGTGAGTACAGGAATGGCAGATGATGAGAATACGACTCCCAATAATGCTTCTAGAACTGAGCTTCCACCTCCAGAAAATAATAATGTTAATCAGGGTGGTACTTCAAATGTTCATCAAGATGAAACTAGTCAAGATGATTATTTGTTGCATATGGATGATGAGGTTATAAGACTTAGAAAAATTGAACAGTTGTATTTGGAGCAACAAGCTAGGGCAACTCAGCAGAGAAACATTGGTTATCAGTTTCCTTCTCCACAGCAGAATAAGTTGTGTTCATTTAAGACTTTTAAGGCGTGTGGACCCAAAGAATTTGAGGGAGGTAATGATCCGATGGTGACATTGAACTGGTTAAGGGATACTGAAAGGAAATTTGAGGTGTGTCAGTGTGAAGATGAGTTAAGAGTTAAATATGCGGTTCAGTTATTGAAAGGTCAAGCGATGAACTGGTGGGATTCTGCGACTGCACAAATGACACCGGAGCAAAGATCTAGAATTACTTGTGCCGAGTTTCATAGGGAGATTTGTAAACAATTCTGCTCGGAGTTTGATATGATTAGACTTAGGCAGGAGTTTCTGGATTTGGAGTTTTCTGAGAAAATGACAATGGATGAGCTTATCAATCAATTCACTGATAAGTTAAGATTTGTTCAACAATGGGTTCCGGACGAGAGGACTAGGATTACCCATTTTGTTAAGACTTTACCACCACAGTACCGGACATCAGTGAGGTTGGCACGTTCTTTGACCGAGGCTTTTGAGTTAGCTAGGTCGGTGCATAGTGACAATCAAGCATGGGAGAAGTCGGGTAAGAATAAGTTGGCGCAACAGTCTAAGAGTGGTACTACTGGAAATAAGAGTCAGAACCGGAGGATTGAGTTTAGTCAGAACCGCCGGTCCTCTTGACGTTATGTGCTTATGTGTTTTAATTGTGGTTGTTGCTTAGTTGTAAGACTTGTTATGAGTGGGTTGAACCGTCGGTTACGGTTCCATTCACTTAGCGTGAGCTAATCCCTCGTTGTTGATCCTTTTTGCAGATTAGGTTAGCTTGTTGTTGATGTAGATGTTCGGGTTGTAGATGTTGACTGGAAGTTTGACTAAGCTTGGCGCAACTCTGATCTTTTGTGGATGTCTTTTTTGGAAAAACGTTTTATATAAGGCCCGTTTTGTGTTAATATGGGTTGTAATTAATATGGTTGTGAATAGTTAACTAATGTTGTCATATTTTGTAGTCGTTTAACTTGGAAGCATTGTAAGTCGGTAAATGTTTTGTTTTGGGGGACTTGCGCTTCCGTTTTCGAAATATAATATTAAAATGATATGTTTTGGTTTGCGTAAAGTCGTGGCCTTACACTTTTACCGTATTAATTTATATATATGAACATGTTATGTAAGTGTGAACATATCATTTTGTATCGTATTTCTAGGATTTGATATGTAAATGTGAACAAATCAATTTCATCAAACACCACACTTGGACTTCTAATCTAATCCCTTAATAGAAATTTGTTTTTGAATTTTTAAAACCCGCTAGATTCACCATCTTAACCATACGCTAAATATAACTCATGTTTCATAAAAATCTAACCAAATTACTAATTGTTCATTTCTGTCGGGGCGATTCTTGCATATGTAAGCTATGATATGTATTTTTTAGACTATATGGAGAGTTTTGTGTATTTCATCATTATATGGTCTTACAACCTACATTTTGTTGAAATAAATGTCAAATAATTACTTCGTTGTTTTATAAAAAGTTGTTTGATAAAAGAGTATGAAAGACATTAATCTCACTAATCTTACTGGTGTATAAAGAGTTTGTTTAACGAAATTATATACTCCGTACTACTGATGATTTTTATATCTATAAAGGCATAAATATGCTTGATATGATATAATTTAGAGATCAATTAACAAAACGTACAATTTAATATAATTTAAATAATCATGCCTAATACAAACAAGTAAGAATGAACGTGCAGTCGCAAAAAACAATTAGTAATCTTTAACAAGTTGGATTAGATTAAGTTTTAAGAGGTAATGTTTGGAGACACAAGAATTAAGGATATGCCACCAACTCTGACTCTGACTCACCAGTCAAACCTCAAGTGAGCATCTTTTTCTTGGATCACTCATTCTTTAATTCCTTGTGTTTCCAAATAAATGTTTATTTGTATCCACTTATTTTTAATTTTAAACCGCATCCATTAAAAGTTTAAAACCACGTTAACCGGTATATGATTACATTGGTGTTATGAGTATCAAATTGATGATACAAAATAGACCAGTGTGTAAATAAATCCCAAATGCCTAGTTTTCAAAGAGTGATTTAATATTTTAATATTTGCTACTTGATATATACATTGAAGTTTATATGATGACTTTGGCATTAAGTAACAAATGTTAAACTTTTAGATCAAAATCATGCAAACATCTGATATGTACTCTGAAAATGCACTTATAAAATACGATCGTTCGTTTCGCATATAAGTTTTTTCAAAAATAAACATAACATGTACATTAGTTGAGTTGCTTGTATTGAGATGTTTCTTCAAATTGTATAATTATTTCCTCAACCTTGTTAATAAATCAACGATAATAAAAATTACTACGTATCATTATTATTATTATATTCGAAGAAGATGAGATGCTGATGATGTACGTTAAACTATGAAAGAACTTAAAAAATGTTTGCTATAAAAAGAGGAAACAAACATATTTACCCTTTTAAGATCTAGTCCCTGAAATAAAAGTTAAGGTTATCATCAAATTAATCATGTTCGGTTTAGACCAAAGCCCGAGCAATTCAACACTGGATGTCTGGATACACCATGCCCAATTAAAGTTTACGTGAGGATCATTTTAACCGTTTGAATTGGGCCGAATACTTACAAAACGAATAACGTGAAGTAAAGCCCAACTAGTAAACCGGGCTTACGTTAGGCATGTCTAGTTAAGCTGGGCTTAATGAATGGATTAGTAATCAACATTGATCCAGTATTTGAAAAAGCCCAACTAGCAATCTAGCATTGATCAACTATGCAAGAATATGAAGTTTAAGACATTGATTGTATTTGTTTTACATAATAAAAGTAATAATACGCATATTAGACTATATATGTTCTGAAGCTCAATTTCGTGAATTCCTTGATGCAAACGTATGTTCCGTTTGGTGATAGTTGATCTTCATTTAAAAAAAAAAAAGGTTATTGGAGGGAACCGTTAACCCCGGATCCGTAGATCCACGGAGCCCCACCCGCAAGAGGCAACCCGTCCGGCTAAACACCTGGCCCCAGTGACCCCACACACGGAGCATAGGATTTTTTGTACTCCCAGAGGCTTGAACCCGGGTGGGGGGGTGGGGATTTGCGGCGGCGGTACCACTGAGGCAAAGCCCCATTTGTTTGATCTTCATTTAAGATATCGGGTAGCTAGAAATATATGGAACCGAGCGTACTTAAGCAAGCTCAATTCAAAAGGTGAAACAACTTTCATTTACATGTCACAACTCACAAGTATCAAGTATGTTTAATAAATTCCAACTCAATAATAGCCTACTTCAAGTATAAAAATAGTAACATATGTATAATACTCCAAAAACTCGATTCGAGACGGAGTCGATCAAGTTTATATAAACTTAGGCCAGAATAGTGTTTTTAAGAAATAGTTTCACAAACTCAAAGTGACTTTGTTTTGTAACTATAATTTCGAAATATAAAAAGCTAAAGTTTGTATTTGAGCAATTGAGCTCACAATTTGGGTTAAGTTGTATACCGTGAACACCCTTAATTGGTTCCTGTCAAATTAAAACGGGATTTATATATCTTTGGTGCTAAGAAAAGCATATATGCTAATGTTTGTGTTCAACAAGTGGGTTTGCATCGTTCTTCCTGTCAACCATATTTATTAGTATTTTATATTTCATTAGGCATATTACTCTTATAGAGTAGAGTTTAGATGAGTACATCAATTTTGAGTGATAATAGGGGAATCAATCTCAACTACTTATTTTCATCAAATATCCATTTCCCCACATTTTTTAAACTCAAATATCTCACAAACGGTAAGTAGAAAAATCATGAAAATTGCACCATAAAATTCAGCGTTTTCTCCTCTTCGATTTGCCGTCCCTTAAGGCATACTTTCGACAATTTTTTTTTTCAATTTTTGGTAGGTTTGTTAGTGATTAGTTGTACATTTGATTTGTGGTTAGGGTTAGGGTTTAAGGTTTAGCATTTAGGGTTAGGGTTTAGCAGGGTTTAGGTTTTAGTAGGGTTTATGGTTTAATATGATTTAGGGTTTAGAGTTTTGTAAAGCGTTTAGGGTTTAGGGTTTGGGGTTTATGGGTTAGGGTTCAGGGTTTGGGGTTTCACCCCTGAAACCCCAAACCTTAAACTTTAAACGCAACACTAACACATGTGTTACTAATTTGTAAACCTACCAAAAAATGAAAAAACATTTTTTGTCAAAAGTATGCCTTGAGGGACAACAAATCGAAGAGGATAAAACGCTAAATTTTATGGTGCAATTTTTATTATTTTTCGACTTGTCATTTGTGAGATATTTACTTTTTAAAAAGATGGTGGAAATATGTATTTGATGAAAATGAATGGTTGAGATTAATTCTCTTATTCTCATACAAGTTCTATTCTCATTTGAACCCTACTCTAATCTTATAATTGCAATGTAAAGCTACACTCCCACTTAGGGGTGTTCAGTATTTGGTTTGAAACCGTTTAACCCGAAAACCGAACCGAATAAAAACCGAAAAAAAACCGAACCGAATTTTGAAAACGGTTTTTGGATCGATAAAACCGAAAACCGAATTCGAATTCGGTTTTCGGTTCGGTTTTCGATTTTAAAAAATTTGAATTCGGTTTAACCGAAAACCGAATTCAAAACCGAATTCATAAAAATAATATTATTTTTTCGGTTTTTTCGGTTCGGTTTTCGGTTTTTTCGGTTCGGTTTTCGGTTTTTCGGTTCGGTTTTCGGTTTTTATGTTCGATTTTTAGGTTTTTTTGTACGGTTTTCAGTTTTTTTTTAAAGTTTTTCGGGTTTTTGTTCGAATTCGGTTTTTTCGGTTTTAACCGAAACCGAACCGAATTCGAATTCGGTTTTCGGTTTTCGGTTTGAATTCGGTGTTCGGTTCGGTTTTGCCCAAAAAAATTTCAAAACCGAACAACCCGAACCGAATAAACCGAGGAAACCGAAAACCGAACCGATGAACACCCCTACTCCCACTTATTATTATTAATTATATATATAATATACTCTTCTTCTTTTTTTCCTTAAAAAAAGACCATTCAACTTTTCAATATATGTGAAGTGTTTGTCACCTCCTCGAGCTTGATAATGTTTAGAAGTAAAGATAAGCTAAAGTATAATTGCTGATTAATTATTTCATTTTCATTAAATCAATATATATTCAAAGTTGTTTTATTATTATTATTATTGTATTATATTACTCAAGAGACAACCCAACGAATATAGACAATTTTTTCTCGAATATATAAATAATATATAACAATCTAATCTAATCTAATCTAATTTTTAAATATTAATAAAAGAAAACTTGTCATATGAAATATTTTGTTAAAATTGACACCTATCGACCAATCAAATGCCTAGATTTTATCAGAGATTCAATTAACCAATCAAATTCATTTATCTACCTAAAAAATCTAATTAAAAAATCCTAATTCGATCCTATATAAAACTAAATTTTATTTAATATATTTAATAGAATTTATTATTTAATTATTATTATTAGTATGACTCACGTACACAAAAATATAGGTATGGCTATTAATTTCGATGCAATTTTTTTAATATCTCTTCTCTTTAATATATTATAATAGAGTGTATATTAGGTTGTCATTTTTAATTTAGGCAACTTTAATCTAATCTCAACCCTCCATTGATTAACCATTTTTAATTAAAATCATTGATAATTTCCCATGTAAATGACAACCTAAATAGTTATTGTCTATTCCTCAAAAGTCATAATTGTCCCTCCTTAAATATTACAAATTTATTTAATTTAATTTAACTTTATTTTAAAAAAAAAATCCATAAAAAATTATAAAAACCCGTCTGCGATTTAAATTATAATACTCCAAAATAAAAAAAAACATCGTCATCCTCATTAGGAGAACACCAAGCAGAAAACGTAATCGTGCTTCAGACAAATTCCCAGAATAATCTAAATTTTAAAATTTTCTCTTGCAAATCTCCTCTTCTACCCAAACCCTAATCTCTTTTAACACTAAAATTAGGGTTTCAAGTAACCATGACCGTTGTAATGTCAATGGAAGACAACGACTGTAATGTCAATGGAAGACATTACAATTGAAAGCAATAGTTTAAACATCGATTTATCATCTGTTGATTACAACACCATTCATCTCCCTCCCGGTGAAGTTTTCGGCATCAAAAGGTTAGGGTTTTTACATTTATATACAATCGAATTGAATTATTTAGTTGTATATAATTGTTCTTTCTGCTGATCATTTTCCTCTTCAAAGGTCAGTTGATTTTAAATTTAAATATAGTTTGTTACAAGTTATTGTTTAGTTGTTTGTTAGTAAAATTAATTAATGAATAATTAGTTATATTAATAACAGTGTGTAGTCTGCAATTGTTGACGGTGATGGGGTGAAGCACATATTGCTATGCCGTGTGTTGTTGGGTAAAACTGAGCTTGTGAATCGTGGTTCTACACAATGTAATCCGAGTTCTGATGATTTCCAGACTGGTGTGGATGATCTAATCTCCCCGAAGATATATATTGTGTGGAGTAGTCAGATGAACACTCACATATTACCTGAATTTGTCATAAGTTTCAAGACGATGACAAGTGTTACCAGTAAGTTATTTTAGGAATTTCATGTACTCCATATTAGTATTGGATTTCACCTTTATAGGTAACTGATCTTGATTGAACCTATACGCACATTAACGTATGTGATTTAGGGCCGCGATCCAATGGAGTTCGTCTTGAGAAACTTGTTTCCCCTTGGATCCCAATTCCACAACTCATTACAGCACTTTCCAAGATTTTGCCCCCAAAAGCCATCAAGGAGATCACACAGCATCGTCACAGTTACATTGTAAGTGCTAATAAATTGTGTGTTTGTCTTGGCTTCTTTGAGGCTCGAATTCAGTTTCTGGAGCCTAATGATGTCTGTTACCTTTTGACAGGAGCGTAAGATATCCAGACGTGATATGATAAATGGAATCAGAGAAGTTGCTGGGGATAGGGTGTTGGTGGCAGTTCTAAAAGATTTCACAAACCAGGTACACTTTCATCATGTTTTATTTGTAGAAATTTGCTATTGAAATTGTAGGATTATATTGTGACCATGAATTAAGAAGTCATCAAATTGTCAATTATTTTTTCTCCTAGGTTCTGATATATATATATATATATATATATATATATATATATAATATATATATATATATATATATATATATATATATATATATATATATATATATATATATGTATATATATGTATGTATGAAACGGTGATTTTCCCCTAAAATTTATTGGTTCTAATATATATATATATATATATATATATATATATATATATATATATATATATATATATATGTATATGAAACGGTGATTTTTCCCCAAAATTTATTGGTTCTAAGTGATTAGTTAAACTTGTCATGCTCTGACCTTTGCTCGATTTGTGCACAGGTTTTCCTCATCATCTTCTTTATTCATATTCATACATCAGTTCATATTTTTAATTTATGTTTGACTTTTATTTTTTCCTGAATCTATATATGATTAGTGTTTCAATATTCTGTCTGAGTTCGTAGAGAACAATTTAGAAACCTGTTAATTGTGGATGTGTGCATTCTGCTAGATCTTGTAAGTATTGTGTATAGATGATTATCAATCCCTGCAAGATATATGTCAGTTTTGTTGCTTTTGTGTAAACAGCTTGCTTGACAAGCATTTTCTATATTAGAATCTTATTTCTTTCTAGGCAGCAAAAAGTAACATTGGTATAATGGCATGTGAAGTATATATTAGTTTATGCTTCTATGATACATGTCACTTGGTGCAGTAAATCATAGATGGCAACTATTTGCATTGACTCGAATTGTTCTGTGAAATCTTTAGGAATTATATGGCAGTTAGTTGTGAAGACTCTGTGGGTTTTGTTTAAATCTACATGCCTCTCACTGCTGGTAGGTACCAAGCTAGGAGATCTAGGAAGGCCCAATGCCCAATTGTTGAACGTTTGACCAACTCTCTTATGATGCACGGGAGGAACAACGGTAAGAAGTTGATGGCTGTTCGTATTGTCAAGCATGCTATGGAGATGATCCACCTCTTAACTGATGCCAACCCAATCCAAATTATTGTCGATGCTGTCATTAACAGGTACACTTAGCCACCTTTACTTTTCTGTTAATTATACTATGTGTTCCTTCTGATTTTGTTATTTAAGTTTGTATCTTTCGACTGATGATGTTAACTAATAATTATATGTGTAATTAATTATAGAGGACCAAGAGAAGATGCCACTAGAACTGGTTCTGCTGGTGTTGTTAAGCGACAGGTTGTTGACATTTCTCCTCTAAGGTGTGTTAACCAGGCAATCTACCTTCTCACTACTGGTGCACGCTTTTAGAAATGTGAAGATCATAAATGAATGCCTTGCGGAGGAGCTTATTAATGCTGCCAAGGGATCATCAAACAGGTAAACATTAAATTTTTATATGTGATGGAAATATATATTCTCTGTTTTTTGATTTAGGCTATGTTCCTATAATGCTTAGTTGACGATCATTTGCCTGATTGCGCAGCTATGCTATTAAGAATAAGGATGAGATTGATAGGGTTGCCAAGGCCAATCGTTGAAGAAGATATTATGTTAGGGTACTCGATTTTGGTGGCAATAGTTTGGTATTGTATGGAAAACAATTCATTATCAAAACTATTGGCTTTTATGTTCTGGATCATGAGTTACAGAGTTTCTGAATTCATTTCGGGTATACCTTTATTTTGCTTTCTCTGTTATTAATCAAATATCAGTTGAGAGTTTATCTATTTAATGCAGTTTTCTGGTATCTCTGTTTGTGTGAATGAGAACCGGCAAAAAGCTGCATGCCCAGGAGGTGTTGAGCCAACGATCAAAAATAAAAAAGCAAAGGATGCTATTAAGGCGTTGACATCAAGGTAATCTACTACCATGTAGCTGTAATGGATTATCACAAGAGGTGACAAATTGGGTGGAAGGGTGATGGGTCAAAGCAGGTCATGTAAGTTGTAAGGTTGGGGGTGACGGGTCAAAACTGGTACTTTCCCCTATATATTGCTAATTATATATAATATTATTGACGTGTAATCTATTTAAGCTATTACGTGGCATTCATACAAATTGTTAGCTAAGATAGGGTATGCACTTGCCCTACATCGTGCATGTAGTGCTATAAGTAATATCCAACAGAAACTATTTATGTGGTAATTCTTTTATGTTTTGTTTATTATACTCAAATTTATCCAACTTATAAATGTTGTTGATCATTTTGTTACTTCCTCAGCGGATTTTGAACTGAAATTACTTAGAAGAGCTGTGTTTTTGCAACTCTTTCTGGACAACCAATGAAGCTGATGATTTTGTTGGTGCTCACGAGTTAGATAAGAAAGGAAAACCCAACCAAAATTTGAATGTAAGTTACTATGTTCAAGTCGGTGATAGAAAGAAAAAGAGGCCCAAGTTGCTCAATTTAGGCTTTTGAGTTTTAACCAACCATTACCCAAGTCCCAACTCCATTAACCTTATTGATATTTAATTTAATTGGAATTACGAATACTGATTAATAATATGAATTATTTCCCACTAAGTACTCCATATATTTTGTTTGTATTTGTGTATCTTGGAATATGGATTTTTCACTTTAATTATGATTTAAGAAAAATAGTTTTCAATTATATTTTATTATCTCTATATATATACTCATCGTGTTTTTGTTTTGTTATCATTAGCTCTATGTGGGATGTTTATCATGTGAATATGTTTACTTTTCTCTTACCAATTCAATAAACAGGGTATACAACGTCTATGTCTAGGTTGGACATAACTCATTCACATAACCTTTGGTATTAAATTTTGATGATGTTATGTTTTGGTTGTTAAGTGATTGTATGATGAACATGTTTGGATTTTGAGATAATTGTAAATGAGTTATAATTTGGAAATTAATGTACAATTGTCTTAGTGTATTGTTACTTATAGCATGTTGGTAATGTAAAGAAAAATAAGGGACTTAAGTACGTGAGGAGCTTCTTAATTAACGTGCAATATAATTTTCTATGAGAATGTTGACTAAAGTATTTGAAATGATTAGGGAGGAATGTTGTTTTGGACGAATATGCTTTCCCCAAAGGTGTTTAATGATGGACAATCGCTAGAAATATCGAACTACCTGAGACCAGTGAAAGACCTTGATGATATTTAAGGTGGCAAAATTTCTTGATTTCAAGTTTTAGCATTTATTTTCGTGTCTTATGATCGAATTGTTGATTTCCTTTTCAAGTCTTTGCTTTAATCTCTGCTGGAAATGACCCCTATATGTGTTTTTAATTTTTGAGGTGGTAATTTTGGCCCATCTATTTATGAATGGCTCAATGTTCTTATATGCGTACTCAATTTTGGAGGTGGTGATTTCAGCCGAACTACTTATGAATGTCTGGATAAAGATCGAGTTTCATGTTTAGAAGTATAAGTAGTTAAATAAAGAACATCAGCTCAAAAGGAAATTATGTTGAGGTGAGGCACGCGTAGTCGTAGTGCCTTTGTTGTGTGGCCCTTTAAGGTGAATATCCAATGCTTTGAACGTTCTTACATAGTTAACTAAATATGACCTTACACAACTTATTATGTTTCCATGCATTATAAGTTTATATTTATGTTTATAATCTTATTAAAATTGTTGAGGTATTTCGATTATCTTAAAATTGTTTATTTATTTATTTATTTGAAACATTCACTTCAGTCGATATATAAGTTTACAGAACTTTGTTCATTAGAAAGGTAATTGCAATTGCTCAACACACTTGGATTAAGATATGTTTGTCCATCTAGATCACGACAGCTAGGAGAATGAGGAGCACATGCTTTATCCTTAACAAGTTCCCAAACCATTTCAAAATAAAAGTTCTACTTCGAAAAATAAGGTGTTCCTCAAAATGACTTTGCAAAATTCAGTTTTATTTTGTTAAGACATATATGTAGTTGTGTTTTTTGTTGTTGTAGGCTGTTATGGCATTGTAGAATATTGCTATTGAAGCTCCTTGCTCCTTGCCAAGGTAAGGCTCGATTAAACGAGCATGCCAAGCTTTCCATGCTAGCCTTTTTGTTATATATGCTGCAGTTATTTTGAGATAGCAAGATGGGTGGGGTGGGGTGGGGTGGGGTGAGTTGGGTAAAATGGGTCAAGCAGATTACGATGAAAGTGAGTCAATCTTTAAAGGGAGTTTAAATGTCACCTTTTTATAAATATGTAAATTGATAGTCAATGCATTGGAGACGTTTCACAAAACAATATTATTACCATAATGTTTTATATATATGATTAATAACACAAATTAGGAGTTTATGTCTTAAGATTTAGAAATACTGCTCATCGGAATATAAGCAGTTTCACCAACGTTTGTCCCCGAACAGATCTTAACCTCAACAACACGTTTACAAACTTGGATTATCCGAAGGATAGTACCCTTACACAATCCACCACTTTTGTAAACATCCCTAATCAACTTCACATGAATGCTTCTATCAATTAAATATCCAATATACTCACTACGGCAAGAATATAAACAACGCATATTTGCATCATCTTCATCTTCACTTATAGATTTTTGCTAACTACTTTTATTAACTGGCAGGCCGATGAACTTCGTCAAAAGACCTTAAAACAAACTCACGAGAAACTAACCACAAGACAATATGCACTTGCACTTCTTGCAATAAACAACTATTTTGTGAGGCTTCATGCAATAAGTGCACTCTGACTAGCACGTACTCAAGATTGATCATAAAGCTAATGTTTTTAACATATATCCAAACATGCAAAGTACTTCCATCAATGAATTCACCCTTATGATAATACCCTTTAGTTTGAATGATTACTGTAAATGTTTTTTACAAGTTACAATTACGTGATGCATCCTCTGTTTCTATTTAATTTAAATTTCATTTACTTGAATCAATTTTATATCACATTTTATATAGTTTTGAATATATGTACAAGTGATATACAGTTAAAGATTATGATATTAGTTAATATTTTTAATATATTTCATTTACTTAATAAACCTTAATTATTTTTATTGTCTAGCCCGCAAAACTTGCGGGTTATAATCTAGTTAATATATTATAATAGAGTGTATATTATGTAACATCCTCGAAATGGACCTAGTTGTTTATATATTATTTCTTGATTTAAATATGTATTTAAATGTGTTTGGAAATAATATTGTTTGAAATAGTTGAAATAATTAGAATAGGAGTCGAATATTCCAATGTGATAAGTAAATTATTAATTGTTGTAAATTAATATAGTTGACGGTGCAATAAAATGTTTGGACTCGTAAATGGTTTTCGGGTTCCAGGCAATAGATTGAGATGGGGTATTAAATTATACCCGTATAATAGAAGGTCGGTTGAGGAACCGACTTAAGTTTCTATTTATATAACTTTCCTTTTTAGGAAGTTATTCATTTTCATTCCAAAAACTCACAGAAACTCTCTGAAAACCTCCAAATCAATCCAGAAATCAAATCAGGAAGTTGTGATCCTCGTGAAACTTCATAATCATCATATTATCATAATCAGATTCTTCAAATAGTAAGTGTTCTTGATGTATTTAAGAATTTGATTTTGATTAAATTTGGGTAAATTGATGATTTGAGAGATTTGGATGTTAGAAACAGGTTATAAGTATTACATATTGATTATGTGATGATATTTAAGGTTTATAACCGTTTAAAAACCGAGTTTTTGATGATTTGGTTAAGATTTGCGGGTTAGGGTTTTGAGCAGATTCGCACAGGCTGGGACGAAGGAGGAAGTCGGCGGCTTCGTTCCCAAGCCGGCGGCTTGTGCGATGTTGGTTGAAGCCGGCGGCTTCGTGGGGCAAGCCGGCGGCTTGAGTGGTCTGGCAGGGACCCGACGGGTCTAAACCCGACCCGGCGGTTGGTATATGCTTTAAGACGTAGTGTTGTTCTGTTAACACAATTGGTAAATTACCCGGCGGTTGTGGAAGTAAAGCCGGCGGGTGAGGATAGGAAGCCGGCGGCTTCTAGGAGGAAGCCGGCGGCTTGAAGGGCTTGTGCAACATTTCTTGTTTGTTTGTTAATAAGTAATGTGATTGCTAATTGATATATATTAATATATGATAATGATTATGTTGTAAATCATTAGTGTATAATTAGGAACTAGTAATCTTGATGTAGATTATGTTAAGTTCTTAATGTAAATGGTTACCAATGGGGCTTTGCCTCAGTGGTACCGCAGCCGCAAATCCCCACGCCCCACCCGGGTTCAAGCCTCTGGGAGTACAAAAAATCTTATGCTCCGTGTGTGGGGTCACTGGGGCCAGGTGTTTAGCCGGACGGGTTGCCTCTTGCGGGTGGGGCTCCGTGGATCTACGGATCCGGGGTTAAAGGTTCCCTCCAATAACCTTTTTTTAATGTAAATGGTTGATATAAGTTCAGTATATTGATATTGATTACTAACTTATATTTGATTGATTGATTCACAGATATGGAGTAGACTCAGTGATATTAGACTACTGAGTGGAGGCCTGAGGTAGTCGGTGAGTGGATCTGTAACCTCAGTGTGATTTAGTTGTAATGATTTGATTTACAACAAGTAATTATAGTATTACTTTGATAGAATGTAATTGTTGAGATATCTTACCATGATAGTTTGACTAGTTGCTTACTTGGCTGTTTGAGCTAGTATGTAAGATTCTGAGGTCAACTTGACTTGACAGTTGGACTTGGTTGTTATTGTAGACGACAGGAGATCTTGAAACTTGAAATGTTGGTTTGGAGATCTAGGTCGTGTGTGATTAACAACTGGTTACCGGTAATTCTGTATAGGCCAATACAGATGATTGATAAGGGTTCCCTGAGTACCAAACCGGTATTAGGGTATCTCAGGAGACACCGGTCCTCATGATGATTTATAATGTTTGATTGGTGTAGCTTGACATTGATTGGATATCGAGTGAATGATTGATTTTCTGTTTATTGTGATTTGATGTAAACAGATTGTTATGCTAGGTTGTACTGTTGCTTATAGTTTCATTCACTTAGCTTTATGCTAACCCCACCACAGTTCTTCCTGCAGGTTAAAATAGAGGGGACATATTGGGCAGGGCAGGAAGTGTTTGGAATTGATGGAATGTTTGACAGGATGTTACTCTGATGTTATTTGGATAACTAAAGAGATGTTTTGAATTATATAACACCGAGTTTGTTGAAATGTCATGTAATAAGTTTGAAAAAGTTTATTGACATTTTGAGTACATTGATAGTATGTTTTAAATATACGCTTCCGAGTCGCCATTATTATATAAATTGTTTGAAATGAAACGAGGGGTGTTATATATTAGGTTGTCATTATTAATTTAGGCAATCCTAATATAATCTCAACCCTCCATTAATTAACCATTTTAAATTAAAACCATTGATAATCTTCAATATAAATGACAACCTAAATAGTAAATGTGTATTCCTCAAAAGTCATAATTGTCCCTTCTTAAATATTACAAATTAATTTAATATAATTTGATTAAGTTTATTTTAGAAAAAAAAAAACCGTAAAAAAATAAAGGAAAAACGTTTTTGGATTAAATAAAATTTATAATTGAAAATAAAAACTCATTCTCATTCTCATTAGAAGAAGCAGAAAACCTAGCCGCTCCACATCCCTCTCTTCTTCTTCTTCCGATTTGCAGAAACAGAAAACCTAGCAGCTCCACATCCCTCTCTTCTTCTTCTTTTAATTTAAGTTCACATAGTGTTTGTGTAACTTTGGAAGACATTACAATTGAAAGCAATCGTTTAAAAATCAGGAATGAGTCTGTTGATTACAACTCCATTCATCTCACTCTCGGTGAAGATTTCGGCATCAAAAGGTTAGAGTTTTTACATTTATATATAATTGAATTGAATTATTTAGTTGTATATAGATAGATGTATACTGCTATGGATGTATTTTAGCTTCTGATTAAATTGCTAATCTTTAAATTCGATTTATATAAATGGTCGTAATATGAAGCCCACAAAGTGTTTGTAGAAATGCGTAAGTGAGAATTAGAATGTATTATAGTATCCAAACAAGTAAATAAAACATTGGTTATTAAAGACTCGTGATGATTGATGAATTAGTGACTAACCGATGGATGTATGATAAGGGTCATACATTGTATGTTGACAAGTATGTTGTTAGCATTACATTGTATTCAGATAGTGTACATTTATAAGAGTACTAATTAAAGGATAAAAATGATTTACAATCGTTTAATTTTAGGGATGATGCCACACCTACAGGATTAAAACATGAAAATCAAAGTTCACTTACCGGTACAATTCTTAATATTAAGTGCACGCTATGTTGCTATCTTACTTTATATATTGTTATCTAATTTCATACGAGCCTGCTTACTTGATTCCCAGTGTCATATTAACGAAATTTCTCTTTTATTTGATTTCAGAAGACCATATTAGTATTACAGGGAATCAGAAGACCATATTAGTATTACAGGGGCTGCTAACGATCGTTATACGAAAGAATCCCATCTCGTCTCCAACATGAACAACCCACTTTCTTCTATGTTGAATTCGATGAGGTAAAATGTAGGGTTTTTTTTTAGTAAATTCAAATCAGATATGTGTTCTTGAAGAATGAGAGATATATTTTGTTTACTTCACTAATTGCTTCGATGTGTGTAAAAACATAATGAGATTGAACTCTTTTCTTTTAGCACTACTACTAAGGTTGTTCTCTAAAGTCTTTTATGTCATGTCATTTGATTGTCTTTTTTTTTTTAAAATTCATATAGATTAGTAATCTTATCTGATTATTATTGTTCACTTGTAACAGATTTACATGCAGTTTAAAGAACCTTCTGATATCACCAGATTATGACAGAAATGAGAATGGAACTTGAAGGTGAAGATAATATGAAAATGCTCATTGCGAATTTCTCCACTTGGAGAACCAAAATTAGGTAAAAGCTTTTGGATAAGACAACTAAATAATTATAATTTTTAAGTGGCAGTTCCGATCCATTAATTTGCAAAAGGTGGTTTCATCCAATATCATATAATATGTCAGCAAGTCAATGTCAATTCGTTAGAGGTCATTAAATACTTTATGGATCTTGCAACCAAGAAGACTGATGTGGCACGTAGTCAGGCACAAACTTTAGAAGAAGCTCTAGATGTTGACGATCTAAAAGCTGATAACAGACCAGAAGATTTGATGATGAGCTACGTTAGTGGTGAGAAAGGAAAGGAACGGTCAGATCGGGAGCTTGTGACCCCATGGTTTAAGTTCTTATGGGAGACGTATAGAACAGTTCTTGATATTCTGAGGAACAACTCCAAGTTAATGGCTTTGTATGCCGTAAGTTTTACTTAAAGGTGTTGGAATATGATTAATTTAATGCCAATTCATGAGTAGGATGAAATAATATGCTTAATTTTACTTTATGTAGGATACCGCACATCATACTTTTCAGTTCTGCAAGCTATACAAACGGAAGACTGAGTTTCGTAGGCTGTGTGAAATAATCAGGAATCATCCTGCAAATCTGAAGAAATACAAAGACCAGAGGGACCGGCCTGATTTATCTTCCTCTGAAAGTCTACATTTCTATCTTGATACAAGATTTGAGCACTTAAAAGTTGCTACGGAGCTTGAACTCTGGCAGGTCTGTCTTGGTCTTTGTGTTATTGTATGCAAGTTGGATCATGGCGTCTAGGCTGTAATATGCCGCTTTTAATACTGGTTAAAAGCGCGGTTTGACACACAATTATATTCTTAATGCGTTATTTTTAAGGTCTGAACTAATTCTCTTTTTTTATTTGTGTGAGTTTATGTAGTTTTAGTTTTATTGTTTGTCACACCAAGCGTGGCACAATGACATGATTGGTTGATGGAGCTTTATATTTATAGTAACTAATGCGGGTCAATTACCGGTAGAAGGCAAGAATCCTTTATGGATAGAAGCTCAACTATTTATGACACAAGAAAAGTAAAAGGACTTGGTGTTACCATTGATCAGGTAATACGAAGTTGGTTTTTGGTTGGATACTAATCAATCTTCATCAAGTGGTTTTCATTAGTTGTAAGTGTGATGTCTTTTCACTTTTTAGGAAGAGTACATCAAACTTGAAGTACTGGCATTTTAAATGGAGACTACTATTGCATCTCTAGAAGAAAATTTGGCAATCGTTAATGAGGAAAACCAACAGGCAGTGCTAAGATCTGAAAGTCTAGAAAAAAATGCAAGAATTGGCCGATAATTTGAGTTGTGAAAACTCAGAATTACAAAACATCAGAGGAACTTGTGTCAAGTCTTGTAAGTTCTGCCGATTGTATATTACTTGCTATTACATTATTCAAATTCAAATTCAAGATGAAATTCAGCATGTTAACCATGTTTATTACTTGCTATTAGAGGCCTGCATAAAAGAATGCAATGTCATCAGAAAAAAAACTGGCTTCAACTGTATATTATATATGTTTCTCTCTTTTTTTTTTCTTTTTTTTTTTTAGAAATTGGAAATGGAGAAGGCGTGTGCAGTGTGGTAAAATTACTTGAAATTAAGCAGTAAAGAACGATATCAGACTACACATGCATTTCATTAAAGATATTGTTGGCAAATGCCTACTGATTTTAAAAGGCTCTGGCAACTATGCATGGACCACGATTTCTTCATATCCGAAGTAATCTCCCTCTCTTCTACTATTGTTCAGGACTTCACTAAAAACTGCATTTCCTAATGTTTTGAGCTATTGAGTCCATTGATTTGAATGATATTTAGCCATGGGCTACATGATTATGCGGGGATGAACCAAAGACTGTAACTTTAAGGGAATAGTGGTTGCGATATTGTTTGTTGGATGTGTCAAGATGGGTGGGTAAGACGGTCTGCGTTAGTGGTTTGTATTGAAATGGGTCATTATGTATAGTACCCACCCATTGTAATCGGTCATTATATATAGTACTGGTTGAAATGGGTCATTACATAAGAACGATATGAACTAATGGCTCGCGCCGAAGATCTGCAGAATCATAAGGTCGAGCAGAAATTGATCATTGAAAAATGTAATAAGAAGGTAAAAGAACATAGCTTTATTGTCAATATTGGGATTTTAATTAGACGAGATCACAATATGGTGAGGTATTTATTGACCATCTCTTCAATGGCAAAGCCAAAGATGAGGAGCTGGTGATGAAGCCAAAAAAGTGAAGTTTGGTGCGATGTACTCGATTTAAAACACGTAAATAAGTTAGTTTGTACTGTCCTATAAACTTCTTATTTTGCCTATCATGAAGTATCTAGATGCAAATTCGTATCTTAATCATGTAAATTTCCCCGTTAGAGTTTTTCAATATTGACTCTAGATATTTCGCATCATTTGTAGTTGTTTTTTTTATAGAAAGCCACATGAAGTATTGATGAATTTGTGGTTGTATTCCGATAGAAAGTTAACATGACAGATTTATGAAATATTGTTGTTTGTGCACATGTGCAATATACTGGGTCCTTCTCGGGTAAATGACATGTAATGTAATTACCACAGCTTATATTATGAATTGATCACACATATTTTGAAATGAATTATCAAATATTCTTAATAGTTGTCATACTAAAGTCATTGGAATTATCTTACAATCAAATATTCATAATAAAATCAACAGAAGTTCTTGGTTGAGAGTATTGGGTCTTCAATTACGGCTTATCTCCTCGACCATCATACATAACCAAAGGCTATCCAACACACTCATAATTGAAACGTTAAACAATCACATCATTGATTTTCATCACATTTGTTTATAAAACATGTATCATCTTACGAATCATTTAAATGTAATTCTCTAAACTTTATCAAATAATAATGAAAATAGGTAACACCTGCTATCCTTGATATCTACAATATGTAAGGTACTATTATTATTAAGTAAAAATACATGTTTTGATTACTCTAATCTTATCATACTTGATAAACTTGAGACATATACATCTATATCTCTATTCAAAACATTTTGCATGCCAACTCAATAGTTATGTCAACTTAAATATTACATAATAAAATAAAAATATAATACTCCGTATAAACTTTGTATTTCCATCATGTGGTAGTCCGCGAATTCGCGAGTTATAATCTAGTATAATATTATATTATGTCTTATTATTAAAAAGGAAGATAATCACTAAGAAATATTATTATTTAATTAATCCGTTTTATTATTTTAATATCATAAAATTAATTATTTAAATAATAATTTATCTAAAACCTATATATTGAAATAAAATTACAATAATAATAATATATTTTACTTTACATCCATCATGCATACACAGGTTCAAAAATTGGAAATAGTGGCTTTAATGATGTGATAATTATCAAATAAAATCATATCTGTTTGGTCAAACTCCTTTCTTAATTTAGCGAGCATTTTATAATGAGAGAAATTTCATAGAAAGAATAATCAAAGTTTTCCCAAATAAAGAGAAAAGGTTACCAATAAAAATAATCATCTTAAATTATACATAGGAAACATCTTTATGATGTCATCTTTTTTAATTAAGTTTCAATTTGTCAATTAAATCCTTTAATTTTTAGTAAATATTAAAATAAGATCCCTAACTTTTTAAAAATGGCTCTTTTTAATCTAACTACTCATTTACATATAAAAAGAAATTTAATTCATTAATTACAACATTATTCAAAATATCCGCAATGTTTCTATTATTAATTCATCGAGTAGGAAAAACATTATATGAAAAGGTTAATATAAACTTAAAATAATTAATTATTTTTTCATTAACTTGGTATCAAAATCTTTAAATTTTTAATCTCAGCTTATATAAATCCATTTACATAAAGTAATATTATCATGAAATTAACTAAATGTTTAATACACGTATTAACTTACACACTTTATTATTGGAAACAAAATACTAAATATGAAATTTCTTTGTTAAAATTGAAACCTATCGATCAATCAAATGCCTAGATTTTATCAGAGATTCAATTAACCAATCAAATTCATTTATCTACCTAAAAAATCTATTTAAAAAAAATCCTAATTCGATCCTATAGAAAACTAAATTTTATTTAATATATTTAATAGAATTTATTATTTTATTATTATTATTAGTATGACTCACGTACACAAAAATATAGGTATGCCTATTAATTTCGATGCAATTTTTTTAATATATAATATTATATTATGTCTTATTATTAAAAAGGAAGATAATCACTAAGAAATATTATTATTTAATTAATCCATTTTATTATTTTAATATCATAAAATTAATTATTTAAATAATAATTTATCTAAAACCTATATATTGAAATAAAATTACAATAATAATAATATATTTTACTTTACATCCATCATGCATACACGGGTTCAAAAATTGAAAATAGTGGCTTTAATGATGTGATAATTATCAAATAAAATCAGATGTGTTTGGTCAAACTCCTTTCTTAATTTAGAGAGCATTTTATAATGAGAGAAATTTCATAGTAAGAATAATCAAAGTTTTCCCAAATAAAGAGAAAAGGTTACCAATAAAAATAATCATAATAGTACTCTAATACATAGTAAAATATAATAACAATAAGATAGAAGGTATATACGAAAGGTAAAAAAAAAATGAATAATTGAAATAAAAGGTTTGTCAAACTCCGTTTATATATTACATAGAAGTCCTTCTGAAGCGTCTTTTATAACGGATAATGTGGAACGATAGTTCCATTTTGGAAAATATTCCGGTATCCATGAGATTCATTTTCATTGAATACCAAAATTTAATTTTGTATAATTAGAAATTTATTAACCAATCAAATTTCTCAATTTCGTTAAATTTCAATTAACCGATCGTATCAAACAATTAATTAAAATTTATCAACAACTCCCTAAAAAGTCTAATTATAGAATTACGAAAGAATAAATAAATTTAAAATCTCAGGATGAGAAACCATGTGATTAGATAGGTGTAAAAATATCATTTTTTAGAATTTGTGTGGAAGAAAACTTATTATTGTCATGTATATATTCAATTAAAATGCGTGTTTTAGTAAAACATGTATCTTGAGTAGGATGATGACACAGCCAATATGTTGAAATAAAAGAAAATTTAGATTGTAAACATGATATAGCAAAATTTCTAAAGTTTCAATATTAGGTTGTCAACAAATTAATTAAATGAATTATAAAAACCTCAAGATGAGAAACTATGTGATTAAATAGGTGTGAAAAAGCAACATTTTTAGAAATTGGGTGGAAAAACTTATTATCGTCATGTATATATTCTATTAAAATATATTTTTATAAAATTTTAGTAAAATGATTTTCATATTAAGTATTTACGCATGTATCTTGTGTATAAGGATGATGACACATCCAATATGTTGATGATATCGCGTAAAAAGTTATGTTTTTACTAACGATATCTCTCTCATTCTGGAACGATTCTTGACATTTTAATTCAAATATAGCACAAATCAGTAACATTATGCCAAGATGGTCAAAATGAGGTTGCACGATAAAAATCAAGCAAAACGGATGAAAAACGAAGATTCCACACACGTTTGAAGATTCAAGGCATCAAAACGAGATTTCAAGACCAAAGTGCCCTTCACCGTCATCCAATATTTCCAAGATGTTTGTTTTTAAAATATGAATCCAACAGAAGAAGAATCAACCAAAACGGGTAAAAAATGAAGATTTCGCGCCCGCCGGAAGATCCAAATGATCTGTACGCAATATCTGGAGCTAGGGACCTCATCATAGGGCCTATCTTATGTCAAAATCTTCGTTTTTGAATTACGAATCCAACAAAAAAAGAATCAACGCAAACGGACGTATAACAAAGAAAACACGCACGAATCGAGAAACGAAGCAAAAGACCGCGCAACGGGGCGGGGGTGGGCCCACCGCCGCCGGCCACCAGCCCACCGCCGCCGGCCACCAGCCCCACCGCCGCCGGCTGGCCTGTACCCGCCTCGGTTTCCGTTTTCGGTAACTTTTGGTACCTGGTGCGCCTACTTTTCGTGTTGTACGGTACCCGGTGCACCCTTTTGGCTACCTTTTGCTAACATGCACCTCAAGATGCTAATGTGAGCCAAAGCTCACCTATAAATAGAAGGCTTTAGGCTTCATTTCAAAATGTCCCATATGCACTAGTCATATTATTTTCTTACGTTCTCATTCTACTTTCTTACTTTAAATTTAGCATTAGAATAGTTTAGCACTTTGTTTAGAGTAGAAAGAAAGCTAGAACGTTTTGTAATCTTTGGTGTACGCTTGGAGTTACGCTCATTAATTCAAGTCTATTCCTTCTCGCATATTAATCTCGGTTATCTCTTTCCTTATCTATCTTTATTAAACATGTTTGCTTTAATTATGTTTGCGATCGTTATTACCATGATTAGCGAGTAGATTACTATTGTATTTGTTGTGATGTAGTTAGTATATATAATTGTGGGATGACTTTAAATGCGTCGTGAAATAATACGATGGCCCCTATTCGACTGATTACTCGGTATAGTATTGGAAATGCTTTTGAGCATAGTACAAATATATGGAAGCCAGTAACGACCGAAGGTAGTTGTATTATTGATCGACGTTATAAAATTGGAAACTTTGTTAACGGACTTATCTTGTGATTTTAAACCTAAAACTTACATTCGCCTTTCGATTGACAAACGTGATTGTAACCTTGTAAAGAGGAGTCGCGAACCTCAATACTCGGTCAATAGTTATCTGTGTAAAAACTATGTTTTTAATTGTAACGTCATGCAAGCATTATAAAATGCAATGTGATTACGTGGACTTGCCATGAGTATTGTACACTTCTGATCACAATGTACTTATCATGTACTTATCATGTAAACATCGCGAAGCAATTAAACTCACAACGGAAACATCGGTAAACGATTAAATACGATGTGAGCCACCATAGTATTTTCCGACATGGTCTGGGTTTGACTTTCTGTAAAAAGCCGTCAGCATTTTAATTAGTTGTTTTAGTTTAGATTAGATTAGATTAGGTAGGCTATAGGCTATAGGCTAAATGATCATTTACGAAAACCTAGAGATTTGTTAATTGTATTAAGAAAGGCAAGTTTAAAATCCAACTTAAACCAATATTTTTTCCTGAAAACCATGAAACCTAAAGTACGGTATGCAAGAAACCTAAATGCTTTCCCTCGTTTATCACGCTTAAGTTTCATTGCTAGAAATTAATTAAATAAGTCCGGACACAAGTTCTAAGGTAGTTGTTTAATGGATTCATAATCATTGTGGTATTAAGAACGGCTAGACATGTTATGGACTTGCTACTCTATTCCTTCGCCCACGAGCGAATACGTTCAATAATATGGGCCACTGACTCCCTCACAGGAGAGTGTGGAGAGTTGAGCATTGTCTGTCTGGTCAGAATCATGATACCTTAGTTCCTCGTGACATATTAGTTGATAACCGACTAATAAGGAATCTATTGGTTATACCATAAGTTAATGAATCTCATAAGCAACCCAATTTAGTTAATCGTTTTCTCGTAAGAGTCATCATCCCATAATTATTAACTAACGAACTCACAACAAATACTACTTTGCATTATCTGACATCTTATTACATTTTATTCGCTTTATTTAGTTTACTTAATTAACTGAACCAAAACCTCCAACGCACTCTTTTAAAAACATTTACTAGAAAAGAAAGATTGATTGGATCACCTCCGTTTCAATTCAGTTTCTCTTTAAGAATGACTCTAGGTCCAACTTACCGCCTACTAACCTTTTGGTTCAGTACTAGTAAGTCACACTTAGACCCCAGCAATTATAAATTTTAAAACCACCCGTTGATAACATCAACAAGTTTTTGGCGCCGCTGCCGGGGAGACTAACTGGTCGATCCAGAGGCCCAACCAACCCCAATTCTAGTAAACCCTTAGGTAAAAACCTTCTAAAAAAAACACAAAAACATTTCCTTTATTGTCTTTTCTTTTAGTTTATGACCTGTTCCCCTAGATCTGCACCACTATTTAACTTTCCCGATCCAGAACTTATAATACGCAATATTCGACGAGAAAAGAAGCAATCTGCACTTAAGCAAGCAATGGCTGAACGCATCACTCTCGCTGACAACAGTAAACCCTCTATCGAAGGAAGAGGAGGACCAATTCTCTACCCTGAAACCCCTGGTCAATCTTTCGAGCTTAAACACCACATCATCCAACTAATCCAAAACCACTGTCAATTCCATGGATTGCCCAGTGATGACCCAAACTCTCACCTCGACAAGTTCATCTCTCTCTCAAATTCCTACAAGCAAAACGGAATTGGCCAAGATACAATCCGTTTATACCTTTTCCCTTATTCGCTCACCATCATGCGCAAACATGGTTTGAAGGTCTAGAGACCGGCTCTATCCATTCATGTACTGCGATGGTGACAAAGTTTCTAACCAAGTACTTTCCGCCTTCTAAACAAACCAAACTCCGAAATGACATCATGAACTTTCGACAAGCTTTCGATGAGTCATTATATACCGCATGGGAACGATTCAAAGGAGCCTTAAAGAAATGCCCTAATCACCGAATCGATAAGTCTGCACAATTGTGCACTTTCTACAATGGTTTAGATCCTAACCACCGAACTACCCTCGATGCTGCTGCACAAGGAAGCTTCATGGCAAAGACCGACGAAGAAGGATGGAACCTGATAGAAAATATGACTATGCATCACCACGATTGGAATTCTGGAAATCATTCAACATCTTCCAAACCTATCGCTGCTGCAAACCTGATTCCAGTCGAAGCAATTAAGACACTGACAGAGAAAATGGACTCGCTCATCAAACAGTTTGGAGAACTTAAGAAACAACAGCACCAAGTACACCAAGTGCAAGTCTGTCAACACTGCACCAACCCGCAACCATCTGGCGAATACCAAGTTGAATACGAAGAAGCAGATGGCACCGTCTACTATGCTCAGTTTCCAGCTCGACCACCCGGTTTCAACCAAAACAACAACCAACCTAGAGGACCTCCCTTTCCGCCGAGAAACAACCAACAACCATACCAACCCCGATACCCACCTAGATATCCACCCTACCAACAACAGCCACAACTTTCTTATAATCAACCCCTTGCACTTCCTACACCCACTTCCTGTAACATCCTCTTAACTGAGCTGGTAATTTCTAATTTAAATTGAATATGTTATTATTTTAGAAATTATTTGACAAATATGTTTAAATTGCGAAACTTAATTAAATAAGCTTTAGAACTTATTGTGCTTAGTAAATTGTTGCTTGTTTTAATTTACTATAGTTGACGGTATAATAAAATAAGTTTCTCGCAAATGGTTTTTAGGTTCCAGGCAATAGATTAAAAGGGGACTAGTTTTGAGTGGATGCGGGTCGGTGCAAAAGTTTAACCGACTTAAATAGTTTTCCTTTTTAGGAAAGTTCTCACTTTCCTCTTTTAGAAAATTTACCTAAAACCCTAAAACCCTTAAAACCTTTGATAAACAAGAATTGAAACAAGTGATCTTGAGCTGATTTGATCTTGATCTTAGCTAGTTAATCATCACAATCATCTTGTTCCTAGTTTTAAGTGGTAAGTGATTTAAATCAAGCTAGTGAATAATGATAATTGATGATGTTTGATGATTTTGATGTTATGATATGTTATAGTATACCTCAATGATATTATATGAGTTGTTAACTGCTGCTGAAATCGTTATTTGGTTTTGGTTTACATTTTCTGGGTTATGTTCTGCACAAACTGCCCAGGTCTGACGAACACAAGGAATCCGGCGGATTCCTTATGAATCCGGCGGATTCAAGCCAGTCAACGGGTGAGGAATCCGGTCAAAATGGGTTAAATCCGGCGGATTCGTACAACCGGATTCGTTTTATGAACCCTGGTCCAAATGTTGCATCTGAAATCTATTAGAATCCGGCGGATTCTGGGAGAATCCGGCAGATTCCATGCCTATGCAGAGATTTTGATTTTGGTTAACAAACTTCATATTTTCCCTAATGTATTATGTTTAAATTGATAAGTAAGTTGATATACTTAACTAAGGTGCATATAATGATGGGGTAATACATGATTTGAAATGTATTAATATATGTGATATTCGAATATAAGCTATGGTTTTACGAATGCGATTTCTAACTTATATTTGATTTTAATTCTCAGATAAACAAAGAGCTCAGCGAGATAAGACAGCTGAGTAAGTGAAACGAAACAATCAGGTGAGTGGATTTGAAACTCACAGTTTGATTTGGTTGTGTCAGTTTGATTTCAATAAGTAATTATAGGATTACTATTGATAGCATGTTAACTTTGAAATGATATGCCATTTGATTGGTTGTTTGTTGAACATTGAATTGAAATGTATAATCCAGAGGTCAACTAGATTGTTGGTTGGACTTGATTGCTAATGTTGGTCAACACAGGGTTGCGTACATGTGTTGATGGAGATTAGCATTTAGTTAGCGGTTAATCACTGTTTTGGCCTACAGTTGGTTTAAGTGTTCTGATGGGGCCACCCGGAACAGGGTCTCTAGGAACCACCGTTCCTCTTGACGATATTTGTTGCATTATTGATTGTGAACAGATTGCTAGCTAAATTGAATTGTAGTTAATAATTCATTCACTTAGCTTTGTGCTAATCCCTCAAATTACTTCCTGCAGGTGATATATATATTATGTGGGTAGTCAGGAATAATGTTTTGATGCTGAGAATGTTTGAAACTTGCAACTCTGATCCAGTTTGTAATAAATAATGTTTTATAGTATATAATGCCCCGGGTTTGTAAACATGTTAACTATGTTTGTTTAGTAGTTAAACATATTGTATAAAGGGTTGCGAAAATTTCTAGCAGGTTTTAATAGAATATGTATTTCAAGTAGTCGCTTCCGCCAAACTTAATATTATATTGTTGTATTAAATGAGGGGCGTTATAAGTTGGTATCAGAGCAATAGTTTGGGGCAATTGAATATGATTGTATGTTCAATCCTAAACTTTGATTGTGTTGTGTCAAACATTCTTGGGAATGGGATTATGTACTGAATGTAAAGCTGTTAGTAGAATAGGTGCTAACGACTAATGATTTGTAAGCTGTTGTGGTGTTTACAGATATGGCGGATAACGAGCAACTACCTGTTAACCCTAATAATGCCTCAAGGCCTGAAGTTACTGCTGAGACTCATGATGACCGGAATGAGAATGCTGGTACTTCTTTCCATGCTAGAGAGGAGGCAGAAAGGGATCAGTATCTGCTTCAATTGGAAGAGGAAAACCAAGCACTTAGAATGTATAAACAACAAAAAGAGGCTGAATCATCTCATCCTGTGTTTGGTATGATTTCACCGCCAAAGCAAAAGGTGTGTTCCTTTAAAACCTTTATGAGCAGTAATCCGTCTGTGTATTCGGGTAGTACGAATCCTTCTGTAACTCTGGATTGGTTAAGAGATGTGGAAAAGAAATTTGAGGTTTGTCAATGTGAAGAAGAATTGAAAGTTCCTTATGCATCCCAACTCTTAAAAGGAGCAGCTATGAATTGGTGGGATTCGGTTACTTCTGTATTAACTTCTTTTCAGAAAGCATCTATCCGATGGTCTGATTTTCGTAATGAAGTTTGTAAGCAGTATTGTTCAAACTATGATATAGCTCGGATTAGAAAAGAGTTTATGGATTTGCAATTAACTGATAACATGTCAATGGATGATTTGATAAATCAGTTTACAGAGAAACTCAGGTTTGTTCAGCAGTGGGTTCCTGATGAGAGAACTCAGATAGAACAGTTTGTGGGTACTTTACCTAATCAGTATCGAACTTCAGTGAGATTAGCTGGCTCTCTTTCTCAAGCTTTCATGTTAGCTCGATCTGTTGACAGTGATTTGAAACCTCAACAAGCACCAAGTAAAGAAATGGTTTCTCAGAAATCTAAGAGTGAATCTTCTGGTAAAGGTAAGCAACGGTGGCAAGGAAATCAACAGGGTAAGAAACAAGAAAGTCGTGGTGGTACTTCTGATCGTCCCAATTGGTGTATTAAGTGTAGAGCTAGACATTTTGGGCCGTGTACTGTGCAAACCACTAGATGTGTAAAATGTGGTGTGATTGGGCATGAAGCCAAAGATTGTGTTTTTCCCACTTATGTGTGTTGGAATTGCCATAAGGAAGGTCATCGTGCAAATCAGTGTTCTGAGGCTAAGAGACAGGGTTCGGGGACAGTTGTTGGTTCATCAGCTTCTTCCGGTCAGAAGCGGAAGACTCCGCCATCTGCAGTTAGTAGGGCGTTTCAAATGACAGTGGATGAAGCTGTCCATACAGATGACGTGATCACGGGTACTTTTCTTGTAAATTCTGTACCAGCTCGTGTTTTGTTTGATTCTGGTGCAAATTGTTCGTTTGTATCTATGTACTTCTGTGATAAGTTGAAAATGATGCCTACTGTGATAACAAACCCAGTTGAAGTAGAAATAGCTAGTGGCAAATCGGTTCCTGTTACCACCTCGGTAATTGGAGCTAGTATTATAATAGATAGCCAGACTTTCCCAATTTCCTTTCTGTTGATGCCAATTGCTAGTTTTGATGTGATTATTGGTATGGATTGGTTAAGTCAGTATAAAGCAAGCATAGATTGCCACAATAAGCTGATTAGAATCCCAATCTCTGAAAAGTCATATGTCGTGGCTCGAGGAGAACGGGATAATGTTTGTATACCTTTGATTAGTATGATGAAAGCTAGGAAATCTTTATCCAAGGGCTGTGAATCGTATCTAGCTTATGTGATTGATGCTAAGTTAGAAAAGAAGTCCCTTTCTGATGTACCGGTTGTTTCTGAGTATCCGGAAGTATTCCCTGATGAATTACCTGGTTTACCACCGGTTAGGGAGGTTGAATACCAGATTGATCTTGTTCCTGGCTCTTCACCTATAGCTAAAGCCCCTTATAGATTAGCTCCATCTGAGATACGTGAAATGATGAATCAGATACAGGAGTTGTTAGAAAAAGGGTTTATTCGACCTAGTTCTTCTCCCTGGGGTGCACCAGTTCTGTTTGTGAAAAAGAAAGATGGGTCTTTTAGAATGTGCATTGATTATAGGGAATTGAATAAAAGGACAGTAAAGAATAAATATCCTCTGCCTCGGATAGATGATTTATTTGATCAGTTGCAGGGATCTACGTTTTATTCAAATATTGATTTGAGATCAGGTTATCATCAAGTTCGTGTTAGGGATTGTGATATTCCTAAAACTGCATTTCGAACCAGGTATGGTCATTTTGAATTCCTGGTTATGCCTTTTGGTTTGACGAATGCTCCCGCAGTTTTTATGGATTTGATGAACCGTGTTTGTCGACCTTTTCTTGATAAATTTGTGATTGTATTTATCGATGACATTTTGGTATATTCTAAATCCGAATCAGAGCATGGAATGCATTTGAGGTTGGTATTGGAAACCTTAAAGAGAGAACATTTGTATGCGAAGTTTTCTAAATGTGAATTTTGGATTCGGGAAGTACAGTTTTTGGGTCATATTATTTGTAATGATGGTGTTAAAGTTGATCCTTCGAAAATTGAAGCTGTAATGAATTGGAAAGCTCCAAAGTCTGCTTTAGAAATAAAAAGTTTTCTTGGTTTGGCGGGTTATTACCGGAAGTTTATTAAAGATTTTTCTAAAATTGCCGGTTCGTTGACTAAATTGACCCGTAAGGATGAAAAGTTTATATGGACTGAACAACAGGAAACAGCTTTTCAGACTCTGAAACAGTTGTTATGTCAGGCTCCTGTGTTAGCATTGCCAGATGGGTCCGATGATTTTGTTGTTTATTGTGATGCATCTATTGCTGGTTTGGGTTGTGTCTTAATGCAGCGAGATCGTGTGATTGCTTATGCTTCTCGTCAGCTCAAACCTCATGAAAGAAATTATCCTACCCATGATTTAGAACTAGCAGCGGTTGTGTTTGCTTTGAAAATCTGGAGGCATTACTTGTATGGTACCAAATGTATTATTTGTACAGATCACAAGAGTCTTCAGTATATATTTTCACAGCAAGAGTTGAATATGCGGCAGAGACGATGGTTGGAATTAATCAAGGATTATGATTGTGAAATTAAATACCATCCAGGAAAAGCCAACGTGGTTGCTGATGCTTTAAGCCGCAAGGTAACTTCTGATCGAGTTTATGTTATGCGTTTAGAAGTTTCTTCTGATTTGGTGGCTCGGATTAAAGCTGCACAGTTAGAGGCTTTGTTAGATCATAATTTGAAATCTGAGATTATGTTGAATCGAAAGGACTTGTTAGTAGATGATTCGAGAGGATTAAAAACCTTTCAGTCTCGTGTTTGGATTCCTTTGTTTGGTGGTCTTCGGGATGTTATTCTAAATGAAGCCCACAAGTCCAGATTGTCTGTACATCCGGGAAGTACTAAAATGTATAATGATTTGAAACCTTTGTATTGGTGGCCTACAATGAAAATGGATGTAGCGAGGTTTGTTAGTTCTTGTCATATTTGTTCTCAAGTGAAAGCTGAACACCAGAAGCCGTATGGGTCGTTGAAACAGCTTGAGATTCCTGAATGAAAGTGGGAACATTTGACTATGGATTTTGTTACAAAGTTGCCTCGAACTGCCCGCGGAAATGACATGGTTTGGGTCATTGTAGATCGATTGACCAAGAGTGCTCATTTTCTAGCTACTAGTGATACTGCATCTCTGAGTAAGCTTGCACAGTTGTATATGAATGAGATTGTTACTCGGCATGGTATTCCGTTATCGATTGTGTCTGATAGAGATCCAAGGTTTGTATCTCAATTTTGGCAAAGTTTGCAGCGTGAGTTAGGCACCAGAGTGAATCTTAGTACAGCTTATCATCCTCAAACAGATGGTCAGTCAGAACGTACGATTCAAACATTGGAGGATATGTTGAGAGCTTGTATTCTGGAGTATGGGGGTTCTTGGGATTCTCATTTGCCATTGGTTGAGTTTGCTTATAATAACTCTTATCATTCTAGTATAGGCATGCCTCCATATGAAATGCTTTATGGTCGCCGTTGTAGAACTCCAACTTGTTGGCTAGAGGCAGGTGAGAAACAGTTTGCAGGTCCAGATATTGTTCAAATGACAGCTGATAAAGTTGCAGTGGCTCGTGAAAAATTGAAAGCTGCACGTGATAGACAGAAACAATATGCTGATTCTAAACATCGACCAGTTACTTTTGATGAAGGTGAACTTGTGTACCTGAAAGTTTCACCTTGGAAAGGGCTAATTCGGTTTGGGAAACGTGGCAAATTGGCTCCTCGGTATATTGGACCGTTTAAAATTCGTCAGATTGTTAACGATCAGTCTGTTACGTTGGATCTTCCTCCAGAACTTGCTGGTATTCATGACACATTTAACATTTGCTATTTGAGGAAATGTAATGTTGAAGACCAGTCTCAGATTCTTCCTTTGAAAGATTTGAAAGTTGATCAGAGTCAGAAGTTAGTTGAAGAACCAGTCGAACTTCTTGACCGAAAAGTGACTAAACTTAAGAAGAAACAGATTCCCATGGTGTTAGTGAAATGGAAACATAGTTTGGGACCAAACCTAACTTGGGAAACTGAGGATAGTATGAGATCCAGATATCCTGGATTATTTGATCGTGATGAGATTTCGGGGACGAAATCTTCTTAAGGGGGGGAGAGTTGTAACATCCTCTTAACTGAGCTGGTAATTTCTAATTTAAATTGAATATGTTATTATTTTAGAAATTATTTGACAAATATGTTTAAATTGCGAAACTTAATTAAATAAGCTTTAGAACTTATTGTGCTTAGTAAATTGTTGCTTGTTTTAATTTACTATAGTTGACGGTATAATAAAATAAGTTTCTCGCAAATGGTTTTTAGGTTCCAGGCAATAGATTAAAAGGGGACTAGTTTTGAGTGGATGCGGGTCGGTGCAAAAGTTTAACCGACTTAAATAGTTTTCCTTTTTAGGAAAGTTCTCACTTTCCTCTTTTAGAAAATTTACCTAAAACCCTAAAACCCATAAAACCTTTGATAAACAAGAATTGAAACAAGTGATCTTGAGCTGATTTGATCTTGATCTTAGCTAGTTAATCATCACAATCATCTTGTTCCTAGTTTTAAGTGGTAAGTGATTTAAATCAAGCTAGTGAATAATGATAATTGATGATGTTTGATGATTTTGATGTTATGATATGTTATAGTATACCTCAATGATATTATATGAGTTGTTAACTGCTGCTGAAATCGTTATTTGGTTTTGGTTTACATTTTCTGGGTTATGTTCTGCACAAACTGCCCAGGTCTGATGAACACAAGGAATCCGGCGGATTCCTTATGAATCCGGCGGATTCAAGCCAGTCAACGGGTGAGGAATCTGGTCAAAATGGGTTAAATCCGGCGGATTCGTACAACCGGATTCGTTTTATGAACCCTGGTCCAAATGTTGCATCTGAAATCTATTAGAATCCGGCGGATTCTGGGAGAATCCGGCGGATTCCATGCCTATGCAGAGATTTTGATTTTGGTTAACAAACTTCATATTTTCCCTAATGTATTATGTTTAAATTGATAAGTAAGTTGATATACTTAACTAAGGTGCATATAATGATGGGGTAATACATGATTTGAAATGTATTAATATATGTGATATTCGAATATAAGCTATGGTTTTACGAATGCGATTTCTAACTTATATTTGATTTTAATTCTCAGATAAACAAAGAGCTCAGCGAGATAAGACAGCTGAGTAAGTGAAACGAAACAATCAGGTGAGTGGATTTGAAACTCACAGTTTGATTTGGTTGTGTCAGTTTGATTTCAATCAGTAATTATGGGATTACTATTGATAGCATGTTAACTTTGAAATGATATGCCATTTGATTGGTTGTTTGTTGAACATTGAATTGAAATGTATAATCCAGAGGTCAACTAGATTGTTGGTTGGACTTGATTGCTAATGTTGGTCAACACAGGGTTGCGTACATGTGTTGATGGAGATTAGCATTTAGTTAGCGGTTAATCACTGTTTTGGCCTACAGTTGGTTTAAGTGTTCTGATGGGGCCACCCGGAACAGGGTCTCTAGGAACCACCGTTCCTCTTGACGATATTTGTTGCATTATTGATTGTGAACAGATTGCTAGCTAAATTGAATTGTAGTTAATAATTCATTCACTTAGCTTTGTGCTAATCCCTCAAATTACTTCCTGCAGGTGATATATATATTATGTGGGTAGTCAGGAAGAATGTTTTGATGCTGAGAATGTTTGAAACTTGCAACTCTGATCCAGTTTGTAATAAATAATGTTTTATAGTATATAATGCCCCGGGTTTGTAAACATGTTAACTATGTTTGTTTAGTAGTTAAACATATTGTATAAAGGGTTGCGAAAATTTCTAGCAGGTTTTAATAGAATATGTATTTCAAGTAGTCGCTTCCACCTGCTGCTGTTCCAGTAGAGGAAGAACCAAAGGTCAAGATACCAGCTGTGAAAACAATGAACAAAGAGGTTAAAATCCCTTACCCCGCTAGACTTAAAGTTCAACCTAAGAAACTGTCATCCTTTAAGTTAGATGGAAAATTCCTTGATACCATGTCTAGAGTTCCTGGTCGTAATAAGTATATTAGGAAATTGCTATCCACTAAGAATAAATTGCCTGAAGTGAACAACATTCCCCTTAGTTCTGAAACTTCAGCCCTACTTAAAAATAGCCTTCCCGAAAAATTAGGAGATACTGATAGATTTACACTCCCTTGTTCTATCTACAATTCCGGAAATATGAGCGCTTTAGCCGACTTAGGAGCCAGCATTAACCTTATGCCCTACTCCCTGTTTAAAAGGCTAGAACTTGAAAACTTGAAACCCACTAAGATGACCGTCCAGCTAGCCGACCAATCTGTTAGATACCCCAAGGGAATAGCTGAGAACGTCCTTGTTCAAGTTGACAAATTTTTCTTTCCAACGGATTTCGTGGTAATGGATATCCACGAGGACATAAACATCCCAATTATCCTTGGAAGACCATTCATGAATACAGCTAGAGCAGTGATTGACGTGTATAACCACACGATTGTTTTACGATCGCATGGTGAAAGCATCACTTACAAGATCGACCAACCGGAATGCACCCCCGAAGAGGAAGAATGTTGTGCTATATCCACAGGAAGAGTCTGTTCCGATGATGAATCAGAACCAGAAGAGGAACCGCAATTCACCCGATCATCAGTTCTCATTTCTGACACCGAATACGACCCAGAAGAGGAAGAATACGAGGAAGCAGATGAAGAAATTGAATCTGATCCTGAGGAGGAAGAAGAAGATGAAGAGGAAGAAATGGAAGAAGATGAAGATCACACTGATTCGCCACAAATGGCCGAAGTTAAAAGAATACAAAACTGCGATGATGACTCTTCATCTGAAGAATCAGTTGATTACGGAGTCATCCGTCAAGAGCTCAGATCCTCTCATCTTAAAAGAATGGGAAACATCCTAAATTCCTATCTCGATCCATCAAAACCCTTCACCAGAACCCGACTCCGAGACATAGAAATCTTTGAAGAAGGACTCCGATCATCACCACACCCAGACCAGTATGCTAAATTGCTACAGAGAATTTCAGCATATAAGGCACGTCAACCAGGAAGCTTTGACGAAGAGAACCTCCATGACATAACAACCGAAGTCCGAACCATCGAAATCGATAGTTCTCGACCCTTCAACAACGCACCCTCAGACGAAGAACTCCACCAATTTCCCGATTCACGTGATAAGGACTCCGACTGCAACAGTGAATGCGATGACGATTACGTCAACATCACTCTTGATGAACACTCTATTCCACAACCTCCTCTTGCTCCACCAAATTCCCCTGCTGTAACATCCGCCAAATTAGGACTAGTAATTTGTGCTTAATTCTCTGTTAATACATGTAATTAGTTTTGTATTAGGTTAATTAATGTATCAAAATATATATTGTTGAATATATACGAAAATGCGATTTGATTAGATCGTACGCAATTTAAATCGAATGTATTTCGGTTCCATAAATACGGACGTTGGTGACACAATTTATATTTAAGTATAAAACATTATCTGAAAATATTACTGCGTCCAAACTAATTGTTTAAATTACATTCCCAGAGTTGTCCCGTTTTGCACAATTAAAACTTACGTAATTAAAAACAAAATACACAAATTATTTAAATCACACTTTAAATCTTTAAATTAGTAGATAGTTGGTAAAACAATTAAATTAGATTATTAAACAAAAATTTGTATTTTAAAATGGTTAATTAACGCGCAAACTATTTATTAAAACGTTAAATGATGGAGAAAACGAACATCGCACGAAGGACGGAGACTGAAAAATGGGAGGATAACCTCCCACTTTCCATTTTCTTTCCTCATTTCTCCCCCACTCACTCTCTCTCTTACACTCTCTTCTCCATTTTCTCTCTAAACACTAAACCACCACCACCATCATAAATCTTCAAAATAACCACATAAAACGCAACCGGATCATAGCACCGCTTTGGAGAAAAACGACCACGACATCACGATCTACACTTCTATCTTTCCGGATTTTCATTTCGCCACTTTGTAAGTTTCCGACAAAATCCCGAAAACTCTCAATTCTTTGTATTTTCACTTGTTAGTTGTTTATATAACTTATATATGTCCATTACAAAGTGTAAAACACGATTTTATAGCTTAAAAACGAGTTTAAATTGGGTTTTGGCCGGAAAAACCTCGGCAGTCGAAACTTTCTGGGCTGATGTTCTTCAATGCGACACAAGCCTTGTGTCGCATGTTATGTCGTATTTTGCCTTTTATGTCGTATCTTGTGTCGTATGAAACCAGTTATGTCGTATCTTATGCGACACAATATTGTGTCGTACCTTATGTCGCAAATACCATACGACACAACCTCTATGTCGCTGTTGAATCAGCATCTCGAATCTATGCGACACAACCTTTGTGTCGTATAGATGTTGTGTCGCATATCTATGCGACACAACCCTTGTGTCGCATGACAAACTTTTGTGTTGCATATTGTGTTGCAAAACACAGAAAACTCAGATTTTTACTAAGTGTCGAGACTCAAAATTTATCACTCGATTTTACCCGAATTCAGATCCCAGATGCGTTTTTCACCAAGGCAATATAGTAGAAATAAAAAATTTTCGAGCTGACCTGGCATGTCGACCCCAGCCAGGGGCCAGCCCCTTGGACCCTGCCAGGGGCGCTGCCCCCGGACCCCCGTACTTAGATTCCGTAAGCACATTTCTCACCAAGTGTCAAACTTGTATGACTTCAAAACGCTTATATGATACAACTTTTCAAACATAATGGAATATACTTTTCAAGTATAACACTTCGAAATCAATGTGATAACATCAGGACTATTATTACAATTAATCACCAACGGGCCGTACACGTTTTCAAACACTTAACAAATCAACCAAATCGTAGTAATTTGGACATATATATATAGTTGTGTAACAACTACAAGGGTGATCTTTTGAAATACCCAATCATGTTTATAACCATCGCGTGTCGTGGACACCCTCAGGTTACAAGTCTTTGGACTTCAATACTCGGCTAATTAACTCAAGTTTATTAAGTTAAACTCACAAGACTCGGGTGAGTCTCATAGCCCCTCTTTTTACTGTTTTACTCAGGGGTGTGATACAATGCTTATTTTAACATGTGAACGCAAGTACAACTTTTCATATACTACATGAGTTTTACACTCTAATCATTTAAAGTCCTCCGTCAGCATAGTTGTTAATACGTTGTAGCATGAATATTAGTATATGGTACCATATAGGATTGACACTCCTCGTTCGGGTTAGCAAGCACTAACCGGGTAAACGGACGTACTAATATTTGGGAAGACGAATGTTGATTAGGCATTCGTGGAGGCACCTCGCCCGGAATTCTCTATAGGGGACCCGGCCCTCGATATAAGCTCAACTATGTACTCATGGCTGTATACACGATTATTATCATTTCATTTGCTGGATGCAAATCATTATTAAATCTTGCTGTTCATACTTTATTACTTGATTTCAAACCTGTGAGCTCACCAGCTTTAGCTGACCCATTTAGCATGTATCGCAGGTACCAAGCAGTAGATTGCTTCGGCTTCAGGACTTTTAGCTCGAGTCAGCATACAGACGATTGAGATTTTCTTGCATTAGTATATTTTGTACAAGTACTTATGTACTGAAATCTCCTTTTATTTAAACTCGAGCTATGTAAAGCTATAAATATTGTAAACATTTTCAATATTAATATATTTTGTAAAAACGACGCATATAGAGTCGTTTACTATATATCTTTGTGCTTTGTTATTGATTAGTAACACCCAAATCGTGCTTCCGCAAATCATTAAATTTGGGGGTGTTACACCTGCCATCGCAACTGAGAGACTAGAAATTCCTCTGATAGATACTCATCAAGACATGATCGAGATGATTGACGAATACAATGATGTCCGAATCATCATAGAAGCTATCAAAGAGTCAATTAACGACTACAACACCGCACAGAGACACATGATAAGGGCAATCATACGAGACTACGATTCATACCTCGCCAATTATGGAGAACCAGAGCCCAGCACTCTTCGGAGAAACATTCGAGCATTCTCTGACCTGCTTCAAAAACAACTTACCAGAGAAGCTCGACAGCGAGAAAGACCCAACTACCCAATGGGAGAAATCGAATTCTACGGAAACCAAAAGCGAATATACCAAAAAGTATATTGTGCCTTAGCCGGATCAGCTTTTCCGTACTCATCAAGTCAAAAAGCTATTCTTGCATCAATGAGAACCAATCTGGAAAGAGCCACAGGGAACCCAAGAAGTTATGCCGACATCAGAATGGTGGGAGATCTTAGAACTCTTCTAGATCTCATCGAAACTGGAGAGCACCTCACAACATCAGAGAACTGCAGGATCGTCATTCAATCCACCATTGGGCACCACATTGAACTAATAATTGATGAGCTGAACGAGCCAGCCTATGAAGAGGAAACTCGTGAGGTACCAAGATTCATCCCGCACATGTCGCAAATCAATTTAGCCACTTATGTGACTACCCGACTGCGCGAAATGTACCAATAAGAAGACGTAGAACTCGACGTCTACCGAAATGGATATCGCGAGATATTCAGCAAGTTAATTTGCATCTTCACCGACTCGGATTTTCCCTTCAACCGCGAGCAACATCAACTAATCAGACAAGTGTGCCAAGCAACTAGATCTTTCGGAGGAGACCCTTGGGCTAATGATTTTGAAGAAGTGAAAACCGAATTCATGGCTTTAATCGCCTCGATAGGAAGAAACCACCCACAGCGTGAAGTCGTTCGAACTTACACCTGCACTCGAATTGACCCTAACGGACCAGTCACAAGGGCAGTTCGATACATCTGCTATGGAATGGCAATTCTCGACCGACTCGCCACCGATCACTTCAAAAGCTTCAGAATGCTATCCACCAACCCACCAACTCTCATTGCCGACATGATAGAGCAATTCCTACAATACTATCCACCACGATACTCTCTACCAAGGAACCACAGTGACCACGCCACCACTACGGATGCATCAAGCATCATCTGAAGAAGAAAAGGACTAAGTCGAGCTCTCGACTTTATAAGAGCGCTTCTCGGGAGGCAACCCGTGTTTGTTTTTACATTTCTGCAATTTTACTTTCCAAGAAGTGATGAAATCTCCGACTATCTTTCACACTCGGATCATACAAAGAATGCTCCAGCCTGCAAGGAAGCATCAACAACCAAAGAATAGTATATCCGACGTGTTCACACTCACGAGACCAATCACAAAAAGACTTGATCAAAGAAGCACCGAAGAAGACAAAGACCGGCAGATGCAACCAAAAGAATACTGCAACTACCGGGGAGTACTTCTATGCCATCTCTTTCATTCGTTTTAAATATGCCATATCCATTATGCTTATCACTAAGTGTGGGATTCAAACCCAACACATACACTGAAAGAATGAATCTTGGATGTTTAAAACCCTAAGGGTGGGATTTTACCCCATTCAGAGCTTAGTATAACATCGAGGACGATGTTCCTTTAAGTGTGGGATAGCAGTAGTTGCACTACTGTTAATTGGATATTGGTATATACTTGATTCTAAATCGTTGCTCTTTATAAGACCTTGCTTTCCCATAAAAGTAAACAAATTTTTTCAAAACTAAGTTAAAAATATGTTGAAAATGAAAAATTTTAAGCGAAGAATGATTTACTTTGGGGAATAAGGACGAATAAAATATAAATTCTTTTGAAAAACAAGTTTGAAAATCCCATAAAGAGCATCGCATGACTAAGCACACAACAAACCAACTTTCGATTCGTGAGGTATCTTGAGCCATATGAAAAGCATTCACTTTTAATGCTTCACTTTTTCGATTCTTGAGTGTGCCGATGTATGCGTTTAGAATCAGAACTTGCTCCTGTAATGCATTTCGAAGCCAAACTAGTGAGTAAAAAGGAGATCAAATCACATCATTCTTGAACCCTTCTATACACCCCAAAATAAACACGTCATCCCGTACCTACTCAAAATCATCCCCCAAACTTCAAAAAAAGTTTCAAAGATGAAAGAAGAAAAGCTACAAGGATACGAAGTCAAAACTACCCAAGAAAACTCGAAGAAAAGAAAGTCAAAGTGGAGAAAATAACCAGAAGAAAAGGGGCGTCAATCGTCCTAAAAAGTCAAAAACTTCAGCTTTCCAACTTCACAAAAAAAAAGAAAACCCAACAAAACCCCCTCTCACATCACCAACACCTCACTCCAAAACCCTACATCACTCCCCTAAGAATGATTGTGGCTAGATCGACTTCACGCTCACCCAGAAAGGTAACGATTTGATTCTCGATCAAGCCTATGACGATAAACGATGCATGACTGGCGTTCTGAGTGATTGATATTCTAGAATAGGAAACCCTAAACACTTTGAGTGATTGGAGTGACCACCTTGAGAGGATCGCCTAGTCATGTATCAACGATCAATGATCAAAAGCATGCTCCTAAAGATTACAACCTTGCTTTCAAAAATTAAATATCTTTATTTTTAACGAAACCCCCTTAGTAAAAAGTTCCCGTCTTAAAATATTTCATTATCTGCTTATCTTTAACTATGTTTAAAATGAGTTTGCTTGAGGACAAGCAAAGTTCTAAGTGTGGGATACTTGATATCGCGTAAAAAGTCATGTTTTTACTACCGATATCTCTCTCATTCTGGAACGATTCTTGGCATTTTAATTCAAATATAGCACAAATCAGTAACATTATGCCAAGATGGTCAAAACGAGGTTGCACGATAAAAATCAAGCAAAACGGATGAAAAACGAAGATTCCACACACGTTTGAAGATTCAAGGCATCAAAACGAGATTTCAAGACCAAAGTGCCCTTCACCAACATCCAATATTTCCAAGATGTTCGTTTTTAAAATACGAATCCAACAGAAGAAGAATCAACCAAAACGGGTAAAAAATGAAGATTTCGCGCCCGCCGGAAGATCCAAATGATCCGTACGCACTATCTGGAGCTAGGGACCTCATCACAGGGCCTATCTTATGTCAAAATCTTCGTTTTTGAATTACGAATCCAACAAAAAAAGAATCAACGCAAACGGACGTATAACGAAGAAAACATGCACGAATCGAGAAACGAAGCAAAAGACCGCGCAACGGGGCGGGGGTTGGCCCACCGCCGCCGGCCACCAGCCCCACCGCCGCCGGCTGGCCTGTACCCGCCTCGGTTTCCGTTTTTGGTAACTTTTGGTACCTGGTGCGCCTACTTTTCGTGTTGTACGGTACCCGGTGCGCCTACTTTTCGTGTTGTACGGTACCCGGTGCACCCTTTTGGCTACCTTTTGCTAACATACACCTCAAGATGCTAATGTGATCCAAAGCTCACCTATAAATAGGAGGCTTTAGGCTTCATTTCAAAATGTCCCATATGCACTAGTCATATTACTTTCTTACTTTCTCATTCTACTTTCTTACTTTAAATTTAGCATTAGAATAGTTTAGCACTTTGTTTAGAGTAGAAAGAAAGCTAGGAACGTTTTGTAATCTTTGGTGTACGCTTGGATTTACGCTCATTAATTCAAGTCTATTCCTTCTCGCATATTAATCTCGGTTATCTCTTTCCTTATCTATCTTAATTAAACATGTTTGCTTTAATTATGTTTGCGATCGTTATTACCATGATTATCGAGTAGATTACTATTGTATTTGTTGTGATGTAGTTAGTATATATAATTGTGGGATGACTTTAAATGCGTCGTGAAATAATACGATGGCCCCTATTCGACTGATTACTCGGTATAGTATTGGAAATGCTTTTGAGCATAGTACAAATATATGGAAGCCAGTAACGACCGAAGGTAGTTGTATTATTGATCGACGTTATAAAATTGGAAACTTTGTGAACGGACTTATCTTGTGATTTTAAACCTAAAACTTATATTCGCCTTTCGATTGACAAACGTGATTGTAACCTTGTAAAGAGGAGTCGCGAACCTCAATACTCGGTCAATAGTTATCTGTGTAAAAACTATGTTTTTAATTGTAACGTCATGCAAGCATTATAAAATGTAATGTGATTACGTGGACTTGCCATGAGTATTGTACACTTCTGATCACAATGTACTTATCATGTAAACATCGCGAAGCAATTAAACTCACAACGGAAACATCGGTAAACGATTAAATACGATGTGAGCCACCATAGTATTTTCCGACATGGTCTGGGTTTGACTTTCTGTAAAAAGCCGTCAGCATTTTAATTAGTTGTTTTAGTTTAGATTAGATTAGATTAGGTAGGCTATAGGCTAAATGATCATTTACGAAAACCTAGAGATTTGTTAATTGTATTAAGAAAGGCAAGTTTAAAATCCAACTTAAACCAATACTTTTTCCTGAAAACCATGAAACCTAAAGTACGGTATGCAAGAAACCTAAATGCTTTCCCTCGTTTATCACGCTTAAGTTTCATTGGTAGAAATTAATTAAATAAGTCCGGACACAAGTTCTAAGTTAGTTGTTTAATGGATTCATAATCATTGTGGTATTAAGAACGGCTAGACATGTTATGGACTTGCTACTCTATTCCTTCGCCCACGAGCGAATACGTTCAATAATATGGGCCACTGACTCCCTCACAGGAGAGTGTGGAGAGTTGAGCATTGTCTGTCTGGTCAGAATCATGATACCTTAGTTCCTCGTGACATATTAGTTGATAACCGACTAATAAGGAATCTATTGGTTATACCATAAGTTAATGAATCTCATAAGCAACCCAATTTAGTTAATCGTTTTCCCGTAAGAGTCATCATCCCATAATTATTAACTAACGAACTCACAACAAATACTACTTTGCATTATCTGACATCTTATTACATTTTATTCGCTTTATTTAGTTTACTTAATTAACTGAACCAAAACCCCCAACGCACTCTTTTAAAAACATTTACTAGAAAAGAAAGATTGATTGGATCACCTCCGTTTCAATTCAGTTTCTCTTTAAGAACGACTCTAGGTCCAACTTACCGCCTACTAACCTTTTGGTTCAGTACTAGTAAGTCACACTTAGACCCCAGCAATTATAAATTTTAAAACCACCCGTTGATAACATCAACAGTTGAATTAAAAGAAAATTTTGATTGTAAACATGATATAGAAAAATTTATAAAGTTTCAATATTAGGTTGTCAATAAATTAATTAAATAATTATTGTTTCGGATACACCTTTAGTGATAAATCGTAACCCGCAATTTGATCATTCATATGTCCTATTTTCCTATTATATGGTCCTTCTATGCGATACATAAGTATTTTTGTTTTATTTATCATCATATCTTTTTTATTAATTAATTAAGTATATATAAATCGAATGGATATAAGCGATTGATTTTGAGACAAAAATACGTTATTTGATTATTATTAAGCTTTTTTGAGACCAAAATTCGTTTATTTGATTATTATTATTAAGCTTTTTAGGTATTAATTTTTGGGAATTTGTATTAGGTTACAAAATAAATGGGAATTGTTTTTCAAAAGATAGTATCAAGGGTTTTTTTAAAACAAAAGAGAGATTTTAGGCAAATCAATACATTTAGTTGGTTAATTGAAAGTTTGATGAAATCAGAGCATTTGAATGGTTAATAAATAAATTGTAATAAAAAACCTCCAAATGAGGAACCCTCTTATAAGATATGTGTGAAAAACATCTAACTTTCATTTGTTTAAAAAAACTTATAATCTTCCAAAATATATGTATATATTATTAAAAAGCATCTAACTTTCATTTGTTTCAAACGTTTTTATTATATTCTCATTCAATAAGCTCTTTGGAATAAGTAACTTTACATAGCACGTGAGTATATACGGGTTTAAAATTTGATTTTCTATGTTATTTAACTATTTCAATTATGTTGCGATATAAACTTGCAAATTCTATAACAAATCTCAAAACATTATAGCATAATGTTTATATTGTACATCCGAAACTAACATTAGCTGTTTTACTATTCTCATTTTAATTTTAGTAAAATATGAGATAAGATTGGTATTTATGATTACGATTAGATGCACGGGTTTACATAGGGGTGTTCACGGTCCGGTCCGCCCGGTTTTTGGCTAAAATTCAAACCGAACCGCGAATTGACGGTTTGGTAAAATACAAACCGGACCGGACCATTTAACTATTAAAACCGGACCGGACCAAACCGCGAAAACCGGTTCGGTTCCGCGGTTTTACGGGTTTTTTTTCTTTTGCGAGTGAATTAAATTTTTTGTTTTGATAAATGTAAGTAATATGATAACATTATTACTTAATATTCGATAACAATAATCATAATCAATTATTCAAAATGATTAGAAAATATTTGATCCTAATAGATTAGAAACTATTAATGTATACAAATTTACTCCACCGATTAGAAGAGTTCGTTAAGTTTTTATGACATATAATGAGATGCATGTAGCTTCTAAATTATTAAACCGTATATTATTGTAATTTGTGTTTTTATGTTGCCAAAAGAATAAAAATCATATAATGAGATGCATATAGATTTTAAATAATGAATCTGTACGTTATCGTTATTTTCGTTTTTAATCTATAAGTAGTACTCACATTTAATTTTGCTGTAGCTTAATGGTATAATACATCTTACTTAATAAATGATAGTGTTTATCGTAAATAAATAGTCATAAATGAGGAAACGTTTCAGGCATTCGCAAAGATTGGGCTAAAAGGCTAAAATTGGGCTTAAAAGATTAGAATTGGGCTACACTGCTACAGCATGCCCGTATACGATTAATATAAATATTTATTATATTATTATTATTATTATTATTTATTTAACGGTCCGGTCCGGTTTATCCGGCCGGTTATTAATAGAAACCGTAAACCAGACCGGGAACATCCGGTTTTGTATTTTTCAAACCGCATAGCGGACCGGTAAAAACCGGACCGGACCTGCTAAATTGAGACGGTTCGGCCGGTTTTTGCGGTTTTGACGGTTTCGTGAACACCCCTAGGTTTACAATTAAATAGTTTAACACATAGATTACAAATGTTTTTTAAATACTACTCCGTAACATTTACATATTTACAACGATAAATGTTATGTATATTTAACTTCAATTTTTTTTTAACATAGTCCATGTGTATTCACGAGATTATAATCCAGTTTAATAATAAAAAGGTTAGTGAAATACTACAATACCAAATTCCGAATAGTCCATAGTTCATTATTTAAAGAATAATAAAAACTTTTGGGGAGTAACATTTTGGGGTTTGCATGTTAGTTGTTTCTTGTCATGTTAGTTTGACCGGGTGCGACGACCCATGTTCGTTACAATATTCCAAAATTTGTGGGGTACGGAACAGATATAAAATAAAGTTACTTAATCATGCATGATAACAAATTATTATATTCAAGTCATTTATTTCTTTATTTATTTATTTTAACTTGTTAGTTACGACCTACATTTTTACTCCGTATTATATAGAGCATATAGCAATGTTTTGAAAACCGGTTGACTCGGTCCGGTCCGACCGGTTCAATCGGGATTTTTGAGGATTCCAGCCAGTTAATAACCGGTTTTGACCAAGGTTTGACCGGTCAACGAACCGGGCGGTTCGGTCAAAACCGGGCGGTTCAACCGGGAACCTGTAACACCCGCATAATTAGGATAATTAATTATGCTTAATTGTTTGTAACTAGTTGTAATTAGTATGTAATAGGACTAATTACAGGCTCTATTTTTATATATATAAGTTGATTTATATATATATGTGTGTATTTACGCGATTTGGATAAATCGTACGAATTAACCGGACGGAGTCCGACACAATTATTTTGACGTTGGTGACAGAAACTTACCTAAATAATGAGAACGTATTTTATTATATAAAATACACAGCGAACAAACACTAATTATAATATCGCGACGACATTTTAAATAATTTAACGAATACGTATTAAACGCGAGTTAAAAATTTTAATACTTCGACGAATGTTTTTATAATTAATTTCAAGGTATTTCATTAAAATATTCCCGTCACCTTTTAAAAATATAACTGCTTGATTTAACGTTTAAACGACGGAGGAAACGAACACCGCACGGAGCGCGGAGGCGCGGACTGAAAATGGGAGGCTTAACCTCCCACTTCCTTTTCCCTTTCTTTTCACTTCCTCATTTCTTTCTCTTTCTTTCTCTCATTTCTCTCTCAACTAACAAAACCACCACCATCTTACAAAATCACAAAATAACATCACGAAACGACGCCGAATCATACCACTCCTTTGGAATAAAAGAACCACGGCATCCCGATCTACCTTTCCATCTTTTCGGATTTTTGATCCGACATTTTGTAAGTTCCGACAAAACCCGAAACTCTCCGTTTTTACTCATTTTTACGTTTTTATGGTTTATATATGCTTAAAATGTCCAAAAATGGGTTGGGTAAAAGATTTGGACCTAACGGAAGTTTTTCGACCGATTTTCCGGCCACCAATTTCCGATCAGACCGCTACGTCGCAGAGACGCTGGGCTATCTGCGACGTAGCTCAAAACGTCGCATTAAATGGCCGACGTCGCACTTAGCGACGTCGCGACCTACGTCGCACTAAAATCTCAACGTCGCATTAGCGACGCCACTCTCTACGTCGCATTGATTTGCGAAGGTCGCATCATGCGACGTACATGCCAACGTCGCACCCTACGTCGCATGCTACGTCACATGCTACGTCGCACAAACCAGAACCTTGAAAAGTCAGATTTTACTAAGTGTCGAACTTACACAACTTCAAATACTTATGTCATACGACTTAACAAACGTCATGGAACATACTTTCTATTACAATTACACTAAATTGCGTTATAAATGATAACACTTTGAATCATTATTACAAACCGTCACCAACGGGCCATATTTGTTTTCAAACTACAAACGGATTACTAAACAAACACTTGGACATAATGAGTTGTGTACACAACTAGCCTAGATGGTCTTGCGAGACATCTACTTGCTTAAATTCATATGTTTAGGCATTTGAAGGTTACGGGTTCGGAGAACCTACGGTTGAGATTACTTACTCGTTTATTGATATAAACGTACTTGCAAAGACTCAGGTGAGTCTTACGGCCCCACTTTTACTGTTTTATCTTATTGGGGGAGATACATGCTATTACTTTTTCTTGAACACAAGTACTAAACTGTTTACTATACCAAACGGAATTGCATGAGTTGTTACTATTTACAGAAGTCTCTCCATCATATATCGTTAGTTATGGACTTAAGCGCGAACACTAGTTAATGGATCCATTAGGGAAATGACCCTCCCCACCCGGGGCAGTAGCGCTGCCACGTACTGATTTACACGTATAAACGGGTGACTACTTATTCGTTACTGATGCTTGCTCACTTACGAGCATGTCACGGGAGCAAACATATTATTTACGGGTTAAGCTTCGATTATGAGCCTCATGGCAACGGTATAAACTTATTTATTTATAATTGCTGGATTGCAAATACTGATTTTACGATTGCTGGATAGCAATGGCTGATTTTACGCCTACGGGCACTACTAATGAAATCTCGTGTTCAAAGCCGATATTACTTACAAACCTGTGAGATTCACCAACCTTTTTGGTTGACACTTTTTAGCATGTTTTCTCAGGTACCCGGATGGAGTAGGATTACTCCAGGATTTTAGCTAGAGTTGCATGATTTCAACACAACTGCATTAACGGAGATTCTTAGCATTATCTTTTGTATATTTTGATTATGTAATAGAATCTCCCGCTATACGCGTGGACTCTAGGGGAAACTACATTTTGTATACGAAAACACTAAGTTTTCAAACATTATATCTATGGAATGTAACTAATTTACAAAACGTCTCATTTAGAGGTCGTTTGCTGTATATCTTGTGCTTTGTATATTGATTAGTAACACCCAAGTATGCTTCCGCAAATCAGTGAATTATTGGGGTGTTACAGATTGGTATCAGAGCCTAAGGTTATAGTGAACTAGGTTGCATTTAGTGGGCCTAGACTATGACCATTAGGCAGTATTTCCTTATTAGGCATAATTGGTTCAGGAATCACATCATACGACTTTAATTTAACATAGCCTGATCAACTATGTACAATTAAGGAAAGATGATGTGAGGTCTGAAATGGTTATGTTAAACGGGGATGCGTTAGTTGACTCTGACCACGAGGGAACCGAGACTCTTACTTGTTATGTGCTAGACATACGCTAGGCTAATATATATTGAATATATATGAATAGGCCTCGCACGTAAACACACTCGCTATAGAGATAGCCGACGTTTCTCTGGTGACACTTACGAATTTCTCTCAGCGGTTTGTACCGACCATGACAGACTTGATTACCGTCACACCACCTTGTGGCGCACTCTAATGATTTTATGAAAATCACATCTAACACCCAGAAGCAACGTACTTCCAAGGACTAAAATCCTCTCTCTGTCATTTCTATAGAACTCAAAGACGCGAATTCCCAAATGGACGACTACATGTCTGATAGTGACCAAGTCCACGAGGAACAAATCCAGTACACGTATCTCGATGAGGGCATCGCACCAGAAGAAGAAATCATGCTGGAGGGAAACGAAAATCAGAATTTCGAAATGACTGGCATCGACATAGAAGAATATGAAAGAGTGCGAGATCAGGCCGTGGGACTAGACGGCCGAAATTGGGCACTTAAGCGTAAGTGCATAGACTATGAACAAAGATTGAGAATCTCAAACCGATCTGTCCCTACACGAATCAAAGATAAGATCCGTTACTGGAAGAAAGTGGCCACCAACCTAACCCGTAGGACCAAAACATGGATCAAACGTTTGGGCAGGAAGTCAACGGAGGAGACTAGGTACCGCTCCACGACTCAAAGATACAGGGACATGCTTGAGGCACGCTACCACCCACACGACCTGAACCTGGAGTCGGAAGACGAATCCGAAGGCCAGGAACCCTAACTAAGAATGAACCACCCGACTAGCAGAAACTGTGGACCGCCGTGTCACGCTAGTGGAACAAATTAATCTACATTAAGATTAGTGTAGTTTTCGTCTTGTAATCTATCTCGTAATCTAGGGACTATCTAGCACTACTCTATAAACTAGTCGGATGTAACCATTCCCGGCACCTTTGTAATATCTCTGTAGGATGTAACTTTTGAACTCACTTTATCTATCAGATATCCTTTGTTATCTCAACTCACATTAATTGTCATTTTCCATGTTGATGTTATGTATTACTGCTTTTATACATGTACATCTGTGACAATTACCAGCTCATACAAAATCTCATGTATCTTCATTTCTTTTATTGAAGAATCATGCCGCCAAAGACACGACCATACACCGATGCCCAGATTACCTCCCTTATAACCCAGGCTGTTACTGAAGCCTTGGCTCGGAATACTCCACCAAATTCCTCGAGGAACAGCGATGCCGCTGAAACCACTACTGCTAAACCCTGTTCATACAAGGACTTCCAGAACTGCAAACCCCTAAACTTTGCAGGTACTGAGGGAGCTATCGGTCTAGTACGCTGGATCGAGAAAGTTGAGTCTGTATTTCTGATCTGCAACTGTGCGGAGGGAGACAAAGTTAAGTTCTCCGTTAGTACTTTTACTGACATCGCACTCACCTGGTGGAATACTTATGCCCAGACTGTGAGTGTTGCTACTGCTTACCAACTTCCGTGGGAGGAGTTGAAGGAGATGTTGAGGGGCGAGTACTGCCCCAGGGATGAATTGAAACAGCTGGAAATGGAATTCTGGAACCACAAGATGCAGGGTAATGACATCACCGGATACACAAACCGTTTCCACCAACTGGCACTTCTGTGCCCAACCATGGTCGATCCTGAGTACAAGAGGATCGAGAAATTTGTTGATGGTCTTCCTGAAAGACTCCAAGACCTGGTAACTTCTTCCAAACCGGGTACTATTCAGAGCGCCATCCGTATGGCCCATGAACTAACGGCAAATTCTGTCCGCCGTGGCACAACTTCAACCCCATCTTCAAACAACAAACGCAAGTGGGAAGGAAACCCCAACTCATCCAACCAAACCTCCAACAAAAAGCCTGAGTACATTAAGGCTTATTCATCTGGAACTTCAGAGAAGAAAGGTTACAGTGGGAGCAGACCCTACTGTCCCAAATGCAACCGCCACCATGACGGTTCTTGCCCTTGCTCCAACTGCAAGCGGTTCGGGCATCTAGCCAAGGATTGCCGAATCAACATTTCTACCCCCAACACTAATGCACCAAAGGCCTGCTTTGGGTGCGGAAATACAGGGCATTTCAAGAAAGATTGCCCAAAGCTGAAAAACAACAACAACCCTGCTCGCGGCAGATCATTCGTTATCAAGGCTGGGGAAGCCAGACAAGACCCGAACGTCGTGACGGGTACGTTCCTTCTCAACGACCTTACTGCTTCTGTGTTATTTGATACCGGTGCCGATAGAAGCTTCATATCTGAGAAATTTAGCCCTTTACTTGATATTACTCCCACTGCCTTAGATGCTAAATACATTGTAGAATTAGCTAACGGCAAACTGATTGAGACTGATAGCATCATACACAACTGTACACTTAACCTCACGAACGAAACGTTTTCCATTGATTTAATCCCTGTCGAGATCGGCAGCTTCGATATTATTGTCGGTATGGATTGGTTATCCAGGCACCGAGCTGAAATCATCTGCCATGACAAACTCGTTCGCATACCTCTTGTCTCCGGTGGAACCTTAGTCCTACAAGGGGAGACCGGTAGACGGAATCTGAATATTGTATCCTGTCTGAAAACGAGAAAATATCTACGAAAAGGGTATCAAGCCATCCTCGCACATGTAACGGAAAAGAAGTCGGAGGAGAAGCGACTTGAGGATGTTCCGATCGTGCGGGATTTCCCGGAAGTCTTTCCTGAAGACTTGCCCGGACTTCCGCCACCTAGACAAGTTGAATTCCAAATCGAACTTGTGCCCGGAGCTGCACCCGTGGCACGAGCCCCTTACCGTTTAGCACCATTCGAAATGCAGGAGTTGTCTAACCAACTACAGGAACTCCTGGACAGAGGATTCATTCGACCAAGTTCCTCACCTTGGGGAGCTCCGGTCTTATTCGTGAAAAAGAAAGATGGGTCTTTCCGCATGTGTATCGACTACCGAGAGCTGAATAAGCTAACCATAAAGAATCGGTACCCACTTCCTAGAATCGATGACCTGTTCGACCAACTCCAGGGATCGAGTGTTTACTCAAAGATTGATCTACGGTCGGGTTATCATCAACTCCGAGTCCGTGACCATGATATCCCAAAGACAGCTTTCCGAACTCGTTATGGGCATTACGAATTCCAAGTGATGCCATTCGGGTTGACCAACGCACCGGCCGTATTCATGGACCTTATGAATCGGGTGTGCAAACCATATCTTGACAAATTCGTCATTGTGTTCATCGACGATATACTGATTTACTCGTGCAACGAACAGGAACATGCTCAACATCTGAAAACCATTCTTGGACTTCTGAAACACGAAGAGTTATATGCCAAATTCTCTAAGTGTGAGTTCTGGATTCGAACCGTTCAATTCCTCGGGCACGTGATTGACAGCCAAGGAATTCATGTTGATCCCGCCAAGATTGAAGCAATCAAGGGCTGGGAGTCACCGACCACTCCAACCGAAGTGAGACAATTCTTAGGTCTTGCTGGTTATTACCGCCGATTCATCGAAAACTTTTCAAGAATAGCTGTTCCACTAACCACACTGACTCAGAAAGATAAGAAGTTCGATTGGACTGATAAACAAGAGTCAGCCTTCCAGCTATTGAAAAACAAACTTTGCAGTGCACCAATCCTGTCCTTACCCGAGGGCACCGACGATTTCGTAGTTTACTGCGACGCCTCACATCAGGGACTTGGTTGTGTGTTGATGCAACGGGAAAAAGTCATTGCCTATGCCTCACGACAACTGAAAATCCACGAGAAAAACTATACGACCCACGACCTCGAGTTAGGTGCTGTGGTCTTCGCATTGAAAATCTGGAGACATTATCTCTACGGTACGAAAAGCACTATCTTTACCGATCACAAAAGTCTCCAACACATATTCGATCAGAAAGATCTAAACATGAGACAACGTCGCTGGGTTGAGTTACTTAGTGACTACGACTGCGAGATCAAATACCATCCGGGCAAGGCTAACGTAGTTGCTGATGCCTTAAGCCGAAAAGAACGAGTGAAACCCCTTCGAGTCCGAGCACTTTCTATGACAATTCATAACGAGCTTCCTGCTCAAATCCTTACCGCTCAACTTGAAGCACTCAACGATGAAAACTTGAAAAATGAAGCCTTGCGAGGCTTGGATAAACAATTCGAAATCAAACCCGATGGAACTCGATACTTCTCTAACCGGGTGTGGTTACCCAAATTCGGAAACTTGCGAGATTTGGTGATGGCTGAACCTCACAAATCCCGATACTCTATACATCCCGGATCTGACCAGATGTATCATGACGTCAAAGGGTTGTATTGGTGGCCTAACATGAAAGCTGACATCGCCTTGTACGTCAGTAAATGCCTAACCTGTTCCAAAGTAAAGACCGAACACCAAAGACCCTCTGGGTTGCTTCAACAACCTGAAATTCCTCAATGGAAATGGGAACAGATTTCCATGGACTTCATTACCAAACTACCGAAAACTTCGAGTGGTTGCGATACCATTTGGGTGATCGTGGACCGTCTCACGAAATCTGCTCATTTTCTGGCCATCAAGGAAACCGACAAGATGGAGCGTCTGACTCGCATCTATGTCAAAGAAATCATCTCGCGACACGGTGTACCTATCTCGATCATCTCGGATAGGGACAGCCGTTTTACTTCTAACTTTTGGCAATCGCTACAGAAATCTCTTGGTACTCGTCTGGATATGAGTACTGCTTATCACCCGCAAACCGATGGCCAAAGCGAGCGAACTATTCAAACACTGGAGGATATGCTACGAGCCTGCGTAGTCGACTTCGGTACTTCTTGGGAAAATCACTTACCGTTGTGTGAGTTTTCGTACAACAACAGTTACCATACCAGCATAAAGGCTGCACCCTTCGAGGCACTTTACGGGCGTAAGTGCCGATCACCCATCTGTTGGACTGAGTTAGAAGAATCCCAACTCACGGGCCCATAAATCATTCAAGAAACTACTGAGAAAATCGTTGGTATTCAAAACCGGCTGAAAGCCGCACGTGATCGTCAGAAAAGCTATGCTGACGTGAGACGCAAACACCTTGAGTTCCAGGTAGGAGACAAGGTACTTCTCAAAGTGGCACCGTGGAAAGGTGTTATTCGATTCGGGAAACGAGGCAAACTAAATCCTAGATACATCGGACCGTTCGAAATCCTTGAAAGGATTGGTCCAGTGGCATATCGCCTGCAACTTCCTGCTGAACTTAGCAGCGTACACAACACATTCCACATTTCTAACTTGAAGAAATGTCTGTATGACGAGAAGCTGATTATACCGCTCGACGAAATTCAAATCGATGATAAACTTCATTTTGTCGAGAAACCTATGGAAATCATGGACCGTGAGGTCAAGCAATTGAAACAGAGTCGTATTTCCATAGTAAAAGTCAGGTGGAATTCTAGGCGCGGCCCAGAGTTCACCTGGGAACGGGAAGACCAAATGCGGCAGAAATATCCACATCTCTTCCCAGATAACGCACCGTCCGTGCACTCAGGCTAATTTCGGGACGAAATTTCTTTAACAAGGGGAGAATGTAACACCCGCATAATTAGGATAATTAATTATGCTTAATTGTTTGTAACTAGTTGTAATTAGTATGTAATAGGACTAATTACAGGCTCTATTTGTATATATATAAGTTGATTTATATATATATGTGTGTATTTACGCGATTTGGATAAATCGTACGAATTAACCGGACGGAGTCCGACACAATTATTTTGACGTTGGTGACAGAAACTTACCTAAATAATGAGAACGTATTTTATTATATAAAATACATAGCGAACAAACACTAATTATAATATCGCGACGACATTTTAAATAATTTAACGAATACGTATTAAACGCGAGTTAAAAATTTTAATACTTCGACGAATGTTTTTATAATTAATTTCAAGGTATTTCATTAAAATATTCCCGTCACCTTTTAAAAATATAACTGCTTGATTTAACGTTTAAACGACGGAGGAAACGAACACCGCACGGAGCGCGGAGGCGCGGACTGAAAATGGGAGGCTTAACCTCCCACTTCCTTTTCCCTTTCTTTTCACTTCCTCATTTCTTTCTCTTTCTTTCTCTCATTTCTCTCTCAACTAACAAAACCACCACCATCTTACAAAATCACAAAATAACATCACGAAACGACGCCGAATCATACCACTCCTTTGGAATAAAAGAACCACGGCATCCCGATCTACCTTTCCATCTTTTCGGATTTTTGATCCGACATTTTGTAAGTTCCGACAAAACCCGAAACTCTCCGTTTTTACTCATTTTTACGTTTTTATGGTTTATATATGCTTAAAATGTCCAAAAATGGGTTGGGTAAAAGATTTGGACCTAACGGAAGTTTTTCGACCGATTTTCCGGCCACCAATTTCCGATCAGACCGCTACGTCGCAGAGACGCTGGGCTATCTGCGACGTAGCTCAAAACGTCGCATTAAGTGGCCGACGTCGCACTTAGCGACGTCGCGACCTACGTCGCACTAAAATCTCAACGTCGCATTAGCGACGCCACTCTCTACGTTTCATTGATTTGCGAAGGTCGCATCATGCGACGTACATGCCAACGTCGCACCCTACGTCGCATGCTACGTCGCATGCTACGTCGCACAAACCAGAACCTTGAAAAGTCAGATTTTACTAAGTGTCGAACTTACACAACTTCAAATACTTATGTCATACGACTTAACAAACGTCATGGAACATACTTTCTATTACAATTACACTAAATTGCGTTATAAATGATAACACTTTGAATCATTATTACAAACCGTCACCAACGGGCCATATTTGTTTTCAAACTACAAACGGATTACTAAACAAACACTTGGACATAATGAGTTGTGTACACAACTAGCCTAGATGGTCTTGCGAGACATCTACTTACTTAAATTCATATGTTTAGGCATTTGAAGGTTACGGGTTCGGAGAACCTACGGTTGAGATTACTTACTCGTTTATTGATATAAACGTACTTGCAAAGACTCAGGTGAGTCTTACGGCCCCACTTTTACTGTTTTATCTTATTGGGGGAGATACATGCTATTACTTTTTCTTGAACACAAGTACTAAACTGTTTACTATACCAAACGGAATTGCATGAGTTGTTACTATTTACAGAAGTCTCTCCATCATATATCGTTAGTTATGGACTTAAGCGCGAACACTAGTTAATGGATCCATTAGGGAAATGACCCTCCCCACCCGGGGCAGTAGCGCTGCCACGTACTGATTTACACGTATAAACGGGTGACTACTTATTCGTTACTGATGCTTGCTCACTTACGAGCATGTCACGGGAGCAAACATATTATTTACGGGTTAAGCTTCGATTATGAGCCTCATGGCAACGGTATAAACTTATTTATTTATAATTGCTGGATTGCAAATACTGATTTTACGATTGCTGGATAGCAATGGCTGATTTTACGCCTACGGGCACTACTAATGAAATCTCGTGTTCAAAGCCGATATTACTTACAAACCTGTGAGATTCACCAACCTTTTTGGTTGACACTTTTTAGCATGTTTTCTCAGGTACCCGGATGGAGTAGGATTACTCCAGGATTTTAGCTAGAGTTGCATGATTTCAACACAACTGCATTAACGGAGATTCTTAGCATTATCTTTTGTATATTTTGATTATGTAATAGAATCTCCCGCTATACGCGTGGACTCTAGGGGAAACTACATTTTGTATACGAAAACACTAAGTTTTCAAACATTATATCTATGGAATGTAACTAATTTACAAAACGTCTCATTTAGAGGTCGTTTGCTGTATATCTTGTGCTTTGTATATTGATTAGTAACACCCAAGTATGCTTCCGCAAATCAGTGAATTATTGGGGTGTTACAGAACCGGACCGGTTAACTCGGATTTTAATTTTTTTTTTTTTTAAAAAACGGTGATGTAGGCCGGTTTTGGGGCGGTTCACTCGGACCAGTTGGACCGGAACCGGAGGCCTATCCGCTCCGATCCGGTTTTCGGTTTTAAAAACACTAGATAAAAGACCCGCGGTAACGCGGGCTTTGTTTAAGTGGTTTGGTTATATATTTTCTAAAGGAAATTTATGTTATAGGATATGTTTTTTTATTTTGTTTTAATTAATTAAGGAAAACGGGAATTTAAATATACTTAGATATTTAAAAATTAAATGGATTGTGTGGTTTATGTAATTGGACAAATATGGAGCAAGAAATCATATTGTATTAAAATATTTTGTTTTTTGTTGGGCCCGTGTGTTGTTTTTATTATAAATCTTCTTGTTGGGCTTCGTGATTTAGGTCTATTTTAATTTGTAGTTTTATGGTGTATATATTTAATGATTGCACCGGCGTTTTATGTTACCGATTTTGTGAATAACCATAGCTAGGTATTCATGTATGAGTTGATTTTGGTTGTGGTTTATCTCACCTATCAGTTGATTTGGGTTTAGCTTAAAGCAGAATAAGTTGAACAAACATAAATAATGTACTAATTCGTATACATGTGAAAATCTGATGTTTTATTCAAATCAACGGTATTAATGTAAAGTAAAGTCTACTCTTGAATAGTTAAAACACTTGACAGTAATGTTTTGTATTATCTAAATATTGATAAGTTCAATTGCTTTGAAGGACCTCTTTGTAGACGACATTCTTTGTTGTATTTGTTATTCTTCCTGCATCATCTAATATCAACGCCTTTAATCCTGATTTTTTTGTTACTCGTGATAAAGCGACGTACAGCTTCCGTGTGTGAACACTTGTTTGCGTGGGAAGAGAGCAACCTTATTCAATGACTGTCCTTGGCTCTTGTTGATAGTCATTACAAAGCATACAGATATTGGAAATTGACGTCTTTGAAATTTGAAGGGTATTTTCTTGTTTGTAGGTATCAATTTCATCCTAGGTATGTATGCCTTCTTTCCAAAAAACTTTTCATGAATAATTTTTACTTCTATACAATGATCTGCCATCTCAGTAACTTGCAACTTCATTCCATTGCACGTGTCATTTAATTGATCCATGTTGCGCAGTAGTATAACAGGGACCCCTATCTTTAGAGTGAGTTCGTGATTTCGGATACCTCCTGGTTTATACTCGTTTAATATCTCAGGTGAGTAAGCTGCTCTCTAAAAATCAATATGCGCTTACAAAGAGGATGCACAAATACAGATGATGAATTCGAAACCAAAAAGTTTGCATATTGGATTCTTAATATAGGGGAAGGAACGGTTGGAGATGATCGAGAAGGTGGGGCTGATGTTAAAGTTGAAACCAAAAATTTTGCAGAATGGATTCTTAATATAGGGGAAGGAACAGTTGGAGAGGATCGAGAAGGTGGGGCTGATGTTACATTCCCTGACGACATGTTAATCAAACAAACAGGGAACAATGTGAAATCAATTGTCGATAACATATTTCCAAACATCCAACAACATATCAAAGACGCATCATTCTTTAAAGACCGGGCAATATTTGTTAGGAGAAATGACGAAGTAGATTTGATAAACGATCATGTATTATCTACAATAAAAGCAAAAATTTTACTTTAATGATTTGACAAAAACACAAGCTACCTTAATACATATATAATGAAACAAATCGACTAATCGTAAACCATCAATTAAGCATAAAAAGAATATAATTAGGAATCTTAATTGACCACGATACAGAAAGTCAATTACCTCACCCAACGATTTCGACGATTTAACATTGGCAGCGGAAAATTGCCATGACCAGCTTCTGCATATTGACTCTTTGCACAATGTCGCACCGTAAACATGTTCTTCCAACATTTCGTTACTTGCTAAAAAGATATTAGGTAGATATATCAGTCAAACTTCTTATCACCCATATTTCAAAAATGCAAAAACCATAGCCTGCCATAATACCTTGTTTTGTACTAATATTACCATTCACAAAATTAAATAATTAACCTACTGTCATACTATTGACACTACCCATCTTCTAACTTCCACCATTCAAATACCTTTTCCTAAATGTTTCTTGCTTCCTTACACAATACTACTAAACAATGATCACTTGTTTCGATATTACAATCACAACAACTCTCAAATTTTTAGAAGATCATTGTACTACTAAAAAATACATATTTCATTCGATTTAGCTTGACTTGCCTGCTACTTTTCGAAAGAGTACATAACACCAAATCAATGTACAAATACCATAGCCATCATCTAACCAAATCCTTCCAACAACCGTCCCATGTAAATAAACGACGTATACTATGAACACACTGCCTTTGTGAATACAAAATTTAGCTTATTAAAGTTATAGATAAAAAAGAAGAAAAAACCAATTGAGTGATGATCAGGAGCTTACTTGGGCAAATGATATACAAAGCAAGCCAATGATATTAAGGATAGCTAGAATAATCAAAGACTTCAGTAAAGTACTACTCCGTACTTAATAACTTTCGGATCTTAAATGCATATATAGGTTTATATAAGAAATGAAAAAGGTTAAAGCATACCCCTTTTCGGACAATATATTCTGAAATCTGCCACTGGCTATTGAACCAACCATTGCACTCTCATTTATAAAGAACCAAACAAAGAGAACTGTAAGTTGTGTGTAACCCAATACTATAAATCAATCCAAGTTCATTCACTAAAAATCAAAATAAAAATATTATAACACGAAATATATTAGCAAACATACCCCACACACGATACGTTTAAGATCCCTAGAAATAGCATTTTGAGTAGACGATGAATAACCACCCTCATCAACAATAGAAACACGTCAATCAAAAAGTAAATCACAAATTATTAATTAACCGAGAACCTCTTCCACGATTAGATAAAATTCAACAATTGAACTCGTGTCCTTGCTGCATTGAGACAAATTTTCATCGCTGGAATATTAAGGAATCATTAACCATGTAACCATTTATAATTTCAGTTTAGCATATAAGGATAGACATATTCAATCCAATCGACTAACATAATAGAAGAGTTGATAGTGGTACGGAGGTACCGAATTCATTTCAATGTAAGCAAACACAATTAAAAAAAAGACTAACCTTGTTGATTTACAATGGTGAAAAGAGAGTATCGACTTTCAAATCATAAAAAATGGATGTTAACTAATAATAAAAAAAAATACAATGCTAACAAAAAAAAAAGCTATTGACCCTTCAAAACCCACAATCTTGCCCCTGCACCATATAATATACAAATACCTCATGACCAATGTACATATAAATTATAGACCTTTAACATTTAATGTAGGTAATCAACTTTACAATATACATATAAGTTATATTTGAATGTCGATGCATGTCTTATACGTACACAGAATATATACAACAGTCAGCATACCTTCTCAAGTATCTTCAATTGTTTCATCACTCAATTTTTCACTACCACCTTTGGAAGAATGTTGCAATATGCACTGGTTTTGGTCATCTCCAAAGCTATACTATCTCCTTTCCCAAAACCACTCTTTGGCCATGATCCTAATAAATAAAAGAAACAACACAAAATCAATGGCTATTAATATTGTAGTGGAATTCCTAGATTTGTTATTCCCTGAATTTCCCTTTGTTGCCATAATGCATCGTGAAATTTACAGTATCATTTTTTTTCCAGATTAATCAAAAAGCATAACATACAACTGCTGGACTAAAACTCTATAAACGGGCAGATAATGATTATGATTATATACTAAAAGGTAACCAGTAGACCACATCACTCGATTCAATCAAACCCTACGTTCAATCACAATGGGAAACAATCCTCAACAACTGTATTTTGAGCGGCGTTTCCGTTTACTCGTAATCGAAAATCATACTGAAAGTACATGTATTAGCATATATATCACTGAAGCTACAAATCAAAAGATAATGAGCTCAAGATATACTCACAAATATAGAAGATTATATATATCACTGAAGCTACAAATTAAAAGATAATGAGCTCAAGATATACTCACAAATATAGGAGATGCAATTTCAGTAAATTCATCATCAACTCTAACCACGGCTGCCGTATTAAATTGAGGGTTTAGGGTTTTAATTGAAATAATTAGATATAGACACCGTGAATAATGAGAATGTTATGTGATGTCCGCTTTTTTATTATTACTTGTGTAAATTAAATATTTAAAAGATATGTATCTATTTATTTTATTTAGTACATAATTTATTTATGTTTTAATAACCAAATATCTTTTAACCAATTTTAACCAAAATTCGTTTTTTTATCTAATAAAAATAAATTTATTTAATTTAAATAGCTACATATTATTAAATTAAATCGTTATTAGTTATAATTAATTTTAAATATAAAAGGGTGTTAAGTGTAAGAATCATTAAATTAATCTAGATCGTTAGATGAGGATGGAAAAAAGCAATTAAGAATTGGGATTGTTCCAAGCTATTTTGATTTAAGTATATTTTATTTTTATTTATAGATTGGCATATAGCGTATGTCAGTTAACTTAGTTTGACCTTTTCTAAATATATAAAAATAAATAGGATACCCTAGAGGGCTAGAGGGTTTCGTTATTCATGTCTAACAACCATCATTAATAAGTTTCTAACATGTATAAATTATAATTTCATTAATATTTAAGGGACGCTGAGTTTGCTATGTTTTTATTATAAGTTTTGATGCATGTTTTAAGTTATTAATACCAGTTTTGAAGGCCGTTATTATCATCATCATGTTTCTAATTTATAATCTAGAACATTAAACAATTATACTATTGAAGCTAGTAGGACAACTTTCACTAATTTAACGATTAAGCTTCTTAAATCTTAGAATTTACACAACTTACTTTAAAAATGCTAAAACATTATTTGATGAAGAAAGTAACTTTCACTAATTTAGCGATTAAGCTTCTTAAATCTTAGAGTTTACACAACTTATTATAAAAATGCTAAAACATAATTTGATGAAGAAAGTTAAAACCAAAGGAAAATGTACCTTATTTTCTCATGCTAATCAGATTATTTATGTATTATTTCAGGTGTGTTATCTTATCATAAGTGTCGTAAATTTATATGGTTAAGATGTTATTATACCTTATATACAATTCACAAAGTAAGTTGACGTACAATATATATATATCATGATATATTTGTTAATTAATACGAAAAGCATGTTAATATTAGTTACTTACCATCTTATTATAAATATTCTCACATTTATTGTCAGTGTGTTGATATAATAATAATAATTAATTGCATCGGACCATTTCGTATTGGAGAGTGATTCGTACACCACCTGTTTTTTGCCGTACACCACCAAAAGTGCTTTATGGTATCGTACAGTACAACACCTGTAGCACGTTTGGTGGTGTATGACTAAAAACAGGCGATGTACGAATCATCACCCTTTCGTATTAGTCCTCTCAAGTAATTATAACTTTTTGAAGCATCAACAAGTACGATGAAGGTGAGTTTTAAGTGTTTAGATTTGTTTGTCTTTGTATTTCATTTGTTTTTTAATATATTTGATTAACATACGTATGTCTTTGTATTTCATTTGTTTTTTTTTTTGTCTAAAATGATAATTATTTTCCAATCTCATATGTTGTATCGATAATCGAGTTGTTAAATTATATAATCTATCCCGTGCGAGTGTGAGGGGCAAATAAAAGCTCGTATTAATTTGAACCTACTTGTACTTTTCATATGTTTTCTATGCTTATAATACTTTTTACATTATATATAATTCAACTAAGGTTGTTTTACCCTTGACTGTAAATATTTGTCATTAACCTTCTATATGTTCTATCACAATTGTTTTTAGTCGTATTGTAAGTGGAGACTATATTGTTTTTGTTAGACATATATTTAAATATATATGACCATTATATATATTCAAACCTACCTACATATAAAAAGTCTCATTTATTCTTGTCTATTTTGTTAATACAACTCATTTACATACAAAAGTATTATAGTATGTCATTATTCTTTTAATAATAATAATAATAATAATAATAATAATAATAATAATAAGGGTTTTGCTAACGTGTGCCCCCATGGGCCCATGGCACACGTTAAGGTGCGTTTAATGAACTTTTAATTTCCTTAAATAACAGAATTTGTAATTAATGTATGCATAAAAAAGGAAAATATTAGATTGAATTAATGAGCATTAAATGTAAAAATTAATAATTAAGAAAATTTTAACTTCATTAAATGCATCTTAACTTGTGCCACGGGAGCACACGTTAGCAAAACCCTAATAATAATAATAATAATTCTGTTTATACCTTTACACCAATTTTGATGTTCTTTAGTATAATAATCACAACAACCTGTTATTACACCAATTTTGATGTTCTTTAGTATAATAATCACAACAACCTGTTATTACCTGACGGTTGTTATGATACTTTATATACAAGCTTTTATTATAATATGTAGGCGTCTCTCACTTTTAGAGTCATGGACAAAAGTTGAGTAATTACCGAAAGGAGACATTATGTCCAAAGTATAAGAATTTTTGTATTTTTTTTATTGCGACTCAATCAATTTTGAAACAGTTATAGTTATTCAAATTATTATATTATTCTCTGAGGATCGATCACCGCGTCCTCTCTCAAATACGGCTACGTGTCATGATTTTGTAATATGAAGGTTTGATAGTGATAATAACGATTATAAATGTAAATCCACACTTAAAATATTAATATGTTGACTACCACTTTGAATTTTATAAATTTTATCACGACCCTATTAATAAAAGGGAAATTAAAAAAAATACCACTTTTTTTTGAAGTATATATGGATTTGCCATCCCGGAAAAAAAGTTGACGAAATACCACACGAAATCGCAAATCGCAAATTTGCGATTTGCGACCCCGCGTCTTGCTTTTGCGACCCGGTCACCGAGCGAGCCGTGGCCGGAATAAATATGCCATCGCAAATCGCAAAGCGCAAGCTTGCGATTTGCGATTTGCCTATTCCCGAGTAGTTTCCCAATTCCCGAGTCGTTAACGAGCGTTGTACGAGGGGTGGTGCCATCGCAAATCGCAAAGCGCAAGCTTGCGATTTGCGATTTGCCCATGCCCGAGTAGTTTACCGATTCCCGAGTCGTTAACGATTCGTGTACGAGTGGTGGTGCCATCGCAAATCGCAAATCGCAAATTTGCGATTTGCGATTTGCCAATGCATGAGGAGATGTGAACGAGACGTGAACGAGTTACCGACGACGTAAATGAGTTGCGATTTTAGTCCGCCAAAAAAAACCCAATGTTACATTATGTTTTACATTTTGATGTACTTATTTTATTTTTTATATATATACACATCTTTTTGAAAAAACATATTTTATATATATTTACACATTCCCTATTTTTTATATATCATAATCACAATTATTTGTTATCATATATATATATATATATATATATATATATATATATATATATATATACACATTATTTTTTATATATATTCTTTATTTACACATTCCCTATTTTATTTACACATTCCCTATTTTTTATATATCATAACCACAATTATTTGTTATCATACATTTACACATTAAAGAATATATATATAAAATAATTATGTGTATATATATCTATATATATATATATGTATATATATAATATATAATATATAATATATATATATAAATATATATATATATATATATATACAATTATGTGTAAATATATATATATATATATATATATATATATATATATATATTTACACATAATTGTATATATATATATATATATATATATATATATATATATTATATATTATATATTATATATATACATATATATATATATATATAGATATATATACACATAATTATTTTATATATATATTCTTTAATGTGTAAATATAGATATATATACACACATTATATATACACATAATTGTGATATAGATATATATACACACATTATTTTCTAATATATATACACATAATTATTTTATATATATATTCTTTAATCCGGATAACTGGGATGAAAGTTTTTTTGTGATTTTTTGGATATAACATTTTTTGGATAAGAATTTTGGATCAGATTTTTCGTGATTTGCGTAGATGTCGATGAGTTTTCCACCAAATTTCTGGATTACGCTTTGGAAGAGCTAGGTTATTGGGCTCCAAAGAAGTGGTTCTGCTACTATAAAGAGCCTGATAAAGACCTAGATACTGGTTTACAATTATTTGTTATCATAATCACAATTATTTGTTATCTATATATATATATATTCCCTATTTTTTATATATCATAATCACAATTATTTGTTATCATATATATATATATATATATATATATATATATATATATATATATATATATATACACATTATTTTTTATATATATTCTTTATTTACACATTCCCTATTTTATTTACACATTCCCTATTTTTTATATATCATAACCACAATTATTTGTTATCATATATTTACACATTAAAGAATATATATATAAAATAATTATGTGTATATATATCTATATATATATATATATGTATATATATAATATATAATATATAATATATATATATAAATATATATATATATATATACAATTATGTGTAAATATATATATATATATATATATATATATATATATATATTTACACATAATTGTATATATATATATATATATATATATATATATATATATATTATATATTATATATTATATATATACATATATATATATATATAGATATATATACACATAATTATTTTATATATATATTCTTTAATGTGTAAATATAGATATATATACACACATTATATATACACATAATTGTGATATAGATATATATACACACATTATTTTCTAATATATATACACATAATTATTTTATATATATATTCTTTAATCCGGATAACTGGGATGAAAGTTTTTTTGTGATTTTTTGGATATAACATTTTTTGGATAAGAATTTTGGATCAGATTTTTCGTGATTTGCGTAGATGTCGATGAGTTTTCCACCAAATTTCTGGATTACGCTTTGGAAGAGCTAGGTTATTGGGCTCCAAAGAAGTGGTTCTGCTACTATAAAGAGCCTGATAAAGACCTAGATACTGGTTTACAATTGATAACTGACGATGTCGGACAAATGAAGCAGATAACTGACTACGCGAAAATACATAGCATAGTGAGTAGTCAAATCTTGTAATTCGTATCTATGTTTCAATCAATTGGATGTTTGCCAAATTAAGTTAATCCTTATATAAGTTGTTTGTTTTTGTAGATAAAATTAAACATTATGTAATGAAGATGTTTTAGTATTGTTAAAACATGTAAAAATGAACAACAAGCAATTTCATTCACTCAAATTAACCACGATAATAAATAGCATAGGTTTTCTGTTATAAATAATTTAAGGGTCACTCAAATGAACACTTGGATAGCTCTGAGTCGGTTGAGACGTGGTTGCAGCTTCGTCCTCGATATGGCTGTTCGTTGATTTTGTGGACGTTTTCTGCAAGTAAATATTTGAGGATGACATTAATGATACAATGTAATATTTTATTTTTTATATTAATATTTTCGGGAACTCACTTTTTTCGATCTTGATTTGGATCTTGATTTTGACCTTGACTTGGATCTTGTTGTGGTTCTTGATCTGCTTGGCTCGTCCGTTCTATCGTATGGAGCCATACAATTAACTCGACTATGACCATGTTCCTTGCAACGGCTACATTGCTTTGTGTATTTCCCTTTCTCCTCTCCTTTAGAAGGAATGCGTGCACGCCCAGGTGGGCGACCAGACTGCCTTTTCACAAGTATCGGCGGTAAGCAAATCTGTAGATTACCCGGATCGGCCCATTCTGAAGGATGAGGCAGTGGATTTATAGCCTCACTATAGGCCGCTCGATATGTTTCCGTGGTGAAATACCTCTCTGCAAAGGCGGACACGTTGTCCATATGAAAGTGACGGGTCACTGCCGATACGTGTCCGCAAGGTAAACCTGATAATTGCCATTGCATGCAAGTGCATGTTCTCGCTTCCAAGTTGACTGTCCCATTCTTTTTCCCGTCCACCACCTCACAAATCATATTTGTCGATGGGTTAACCCTCCAGCGCAGCGATTTGTTAACCCTTTTACCTATTTTGTGCTCCGCATATGGTGTGACAGGTGTTGTAACAGCTCCGGCAGTATTCCGATGTTTGAAATACCATTGTTGTACTGAAGATCGAAAAAACTCCAATAGCATTGTGACCGGCAGTTTCCTTGCATGCTTGGTCATGGCGTTAATGGACTCCGCACTGTTAGTTGTGAGGTAAGCATATCGTGTCCTTGTTGAATGATGCCGTGACCATCTTTCTTTTCCCACATCCGTAAGAACCTTAGTTGACGCCGGTAAATGTCTAGAAATGGCATCATAATGTCGATCGAAATCTGACTTACGGTACGCCTTACACATTTTCCAATAATGCCATTCGAAGTGCTTGACCTTTGAAGATTTGCTTTTCAAGTTCATCAATAGATGACGACAACACAAGGCATGAAATGCCTCTGGAAACACAGCAGAGATGCCGGATGCAATTGCTGGAGCCCTGTCAGAGATGAATGTCAGGTTGCTAATCCCACCTGCAGATTCAATGGCGTCTCGTAAGTTTCCTAAGAACCACGTCCAAACGTCGGACGTCTCTCCCGCCCCAATTCCATAGGCTAGTGGCAAGATGCCATTATTACCGTCCATCGCCACGGCAATCAAGTTAGTGCCCAAGTAACCCCCTTTCAAATGGGCAGCATCGACGATGATAATCGGGCGTGTATGGTTGACAAAAGAACGTACCTGCAAGTTCAGATTAAATAACACATAAATTATATATGAATGTACGTATGCGAACATAAGATGTAAACCAACAATCATTACTTACAGCTGCACCTATGGACATGTAACACATTACAAATTTATTCTCCTTGTCTGTACGGAGATTCGTAATGCTCCCCGGGTTATATAGCTTTAGGTTGTGGAGATAAATGGGAAGTTTCGTAAACGATTCAGCTGGAGTACCTCTCAACAACTCTATAGCGTAACATTTTGCTCTCCATGCTTGGTTGTATGTAAGGCTTATTTTAAAGCGTTCAGTCATATCAAGTTTTATCTCTTTGCCTCTGTATACACGTCCTTCCAAACTCATCGCCTCTTTTAAGATGTTACCAAGCACCTTCTTGCTCGCAGAACGGCTGTTAGGCATGTTTTGAGTACGCGAACAAGTGTGAACATCACGTAACTTCCTAACTTGGAAGTTGTGACTATCTCTGATACACGCTGCACTAATCTTCCAATCACAATTAGGCAAGATACATTTTGCTGAGTACCTTTTCTTGTCTGAATTCTTCAGCTTAATCTGAAAACCTTCTTCTAGACACTTTGTATGCAACTGGAGAAGAAATTCTTCTTTAGTTTCAAATGTTTGGCCCTCTCGAACTCGACTAGATGTCTCGTGCATGGTCACCGGTCGTTGTTGAACTTCTTCTTCTCCGTTTCCTAAAGGCGATGGCATATTCCAGAATATGTCTTTTTGTGCTCCTCTTTGTGGTATTGGTTTGTCATATGTATCTCTTGGATCAGGCTCATCCTCCTCATCATCCTCATCATCAGTAACAATGTGATTACAAAATGGATGGTCATGATCCTTAGGTGGATTGACATTTTCTTCATCATAATGATCAAAATCATCAGGATGTGGATGCGGCTCATCCGGCTCCTCCACATAGTATTCTGAATTAATGTGATCATAGTGAACATTCTCCTGATATTTAGAATCATCTTGGGTTTCTTCATCTACCTTAAAAAATGTGTCTTGTGTGTGTTGTGTAGGATAGTTATGCATCGGCATGTTTTGTGGAAAAGCATGATAATGAAATTGATATTGTGGTTGAAAAGGAAATGGAAATTGTTGAAAGGGTTGTTGAAATGACTGATATTGGTGTTGTTGGTTGTATTCATTAGTGTGTAGTTGTTGAAATTGTTGGTGAAATTGTTGTTGAATGCCAGAACTACTACTGCCAGGTTGATTGCTACCCATTCCCGAAACATTCCTTACATTATCGACAATGTAAATTTCTATCGGAGCATTGTTAATTGCATGGCACAAAAAATCTCCAAAATCATCAGCATCATCGTTTATATCAATAACATACCGATCTACTTTATATTTCAGACAAACTGGTGTATCAAGTGGCAGACCAAGTTTTTTTAAAACGTTTTTCAACAATACTTTGCATGTCATGGGTTTTTCCGGTGCCACTGGAAGTTTTAATGGCACTCTACTACACTCTATTGGCAAATACATCGGCAAGTTATCAATATATTCAAAACGACCACCATAACATATAAAAAGTTTGAACTTTTCCATAATGAAAGTAAATAAAACTAAAATAATCAGAACTCGTACCTGAAAATTTTATGTAATGGAAGTGTAGAAGAAATTTTGTCGAATGGAAAATGTGTTTACATTTGGTTGTGAATGTGTTTACAAATGGTTGAGGTCATGTTATAAGTACATTACAATCGAGATAATGTTATCCGAAAAAATCTACAAAATCCCCAAAAAGTCAGGTAATATCCAAAAAAACTTATCCACAACGGATAAGGTAAGTTGTAGATAAGGTTATGTCAGAAAATCTCACCAAAAATCTTATCAACAAAGGATAAGGTCAGTCGCAAATCGCAAATCGCAAATCGCAAATCGTAAATCGTAAACGTGTCCAATATAATCCGCAGCTATTTGTAAATAATATTCTCCCGCATCGTTTCAATTTGTAAAATTCACGTTTTACCAACCATATTATTTGATACCCAAACGCACAATTTTAGCAAACATTATATATTTTTGGATAACGATATAAAGGTTATCAAAAGCCATTACACATAATAAAAACATAAATAACATTGTTAACTAGTACATAATTGTGACGTCCACACTAGAATTTAAAAGATAACATAGACACTGAAATTAAAAACATACATACTAGACTTTAAATCCTACATAACAACATACGAAAGATAATTTCGATTTGCATGACATCCCAGAGTGATTTGTTTGCCGTTTGTTTCCCTACTCGGAACGTTCATCGGTAGTAATGTGTGTTGCTGTCATCACTCTCATACTCACTGAAATTCAATTCGGGTTCTTCATCCATGTGTACAAGATATAGGTCAATACCTTGACAACATTCTTTTGCATGTTTGACTACTGTATTCCAGTTTTCATCCGTCATAAGCATACGAGCACCAGCATTTTGAAGATTGCCCGCTTCACAGTAGTACACATCACTAAAAGCGAAATTTATATTTTCCTTAAGGTAGGAAAACAAGTTACTAAGACCAAACTCATTAACGTCGAAATCGACGAATGTTTTTTTGACCCCATTTTCATACGACTTATTGTCATCACGTAGTTCCCCCCCAAAAAACACAGTAAGGTCGATCAGTTGCATTATGTTACCAACTGATTAAATAATTGAAATAGATAATAATTTGATGATGAATGAAGAATGATGTTTAGATGTCTATTTAAAGCGAAATCAAGATAAGGTTATCTGGAAAATCTACGTAGGTGGATAAGGTAATGTCAGAAAATCTGATCCAAAATCTTATCAACAATGGAGGTAATGTCAGAAAATCTCATAGGTGGATAAGGTAAGGTCACTCGCAAATCGCAAATCGCAAATCACAAAATTCATTTGCGATTTGCGATGGCACATGTTAACTACTACATAATTGTTAGCTACTACATTATTCTTAACTAGTACATAATTGTTAAATACTAGTCTATCAAGCATCCGCCGGTTCCCAGTCAAAACGCGCACTAAAGAAAGTATCAATCATCCGTCGCCTGTAATCCATAGCAATCAAATCAGTCTCCCCACTCACCTTGTAGTCTTCCCGATATGCAATCTTCTCCATATTTCTGCACACCCATACCCCGCAATCGCCTAGATGCCCATCCTGTTGAGGCACATCCTCCATCATGTCAGTCATAAACTCAGTGGTATCACCCTTAAAATGCTTTTCTTCATCCACATGCCTCCAAAAGCCAATGGCGTCTAAATATCTAACTACATTTTGACCTAAGGCTTCAACAATTTGCAGTATTTCCTTGTCACTTTTCAATTTCTTATAGCTATCATATGCCGTGACATCCCAAGTATGCAGATCCAACACAATTAGAACCCAATGATCCCTACTCTCGATGTTGACCGGCATAAGTACCTACATATTAGGATTTTATTATGGAAATGTTAAAATGTTATCAGCTTATATTATATAGTTTGCTACTCCATTTTTCTTTACTTACTTTGTCGCAGGTCCACCATGAAGAGTATGGCCTACGTTTGCCGTTGGCATATCCCATCAACAAGTTGTAGTCTGGTCCGGACGATGCCTCAATTTTGTCACCTGCATTAATAGACACAACTATATTAAATACTAGTGACAGAAAACCAGCTAATATTTCAGCTTATCACATCATCAAAGTTTGTTCAATTTTCCACAATTATCAACACTATAATATAATCTACACTAGCATATTACTATCTCTATATAAGAATGTATATGCGTATGGTATATATATAACCATATATATATATATATACACATATATATATATACACACACACACACACATATATATATATATATATATATATATATATATATATATATATATATATATATATATATAGACATATATATATATATATGTACATATATAGACATATATATATATGTACATATATAGACATATATATATATGTACATATATAGACATATATATATATATCTATATATATACACATATATATATATGTATATATATACACATATATATATATCTATATATATATATATATATATATACACATATATATATATATACATATATATATATATACATATTAGAGTGATTTGTACTTACCCTTCTTCTTTAGCTCCGTTTTCTTTTTGTCTTCCTTGTAGTTCTTGAAAGCTGCAATCATATCAATAAAACCTATGGGCATAATCGTCCACTCCAGTCTCTTTTCCAATTGAGTTGGTCGAGTCCAGTTTCGATATTTCCACCACATCAGTAGATAGCTCCAACCGTCAATATGCTAAAAATTTGATAAAACAAAGGTTAGTATCACATATAGGTAAAATGCCATAGTTTGTTTAAAAAAATAAAGCCATAGTTTGTTTAAAAAAATGAACTCGTAAACTTACAAAGTTTTCTAAGTAACCACTATCGACATGACCATACAACCGGCCCCAAAAATCCTTTGTGATATCAACATAGGTCGTGCTCGGTCGAATAAACATACAACGCACCGAGCCTCCACTCTTATACAACTCCTCAACTGTGGATGGTCCGTCAATCTCTCTAGTCTGACGTATCACAGGGGGCGGAGGAGTGAGAAAACCATTCTCGTTCACCAAACTGTCAACCATGCCCAATAAGATGTCCTCGGGTAACTCCTTCTTGGCCGACCTTTTCCTTGCCGGCCGCTTCAACTTCTTTCCTCGCTCTGTAACCACTCCCTTAACAACCGGCTCAACCGGCTCATCATCCGGCTCAACATCCCGCTCAACAAGCCCAACCTGGTCGGTATCCAATCCCACAAGCACCCGCTCAGCCGGCTGGGTAAGCACTCTCTCATCATCGACTCCTAAATTAACTGGTGGTGGTTCCTCATTCTCCTCTACATGCACCTTCAAAGGTTTCTGCAAAAGTCGTTTAACATGTGTCGGTGTAACATACGGCGATAGTCTGGCCGGAGCACGTCGACGATCTCGCATACTTCGGCGCAACTCATGTGCAACCGAGAACTTGCTCGCAGAAAAAAGCAGGGTGTCGGAAACATAACCCTCATCAACATCATCGTCATCACCAGCATCCTGAAAAAATAAAATCGTACGTGTTAAAAGGAAAACACCTTAACACATATAAAACGCTAGAAATAATCAACCTTATACCTGACGCGTCTCAACGATCTTCAACAACCGGTTTATAGTACATTGTTGTTCGTCTACTCGTTTGCCTAAAGTGGAAATGGTCTCTTTCATCGTCTGCATTTCGGCTCGTAAGGAATCATAAGTCCCTGGCTGAGATGATGGCCGAGAGGCCTCACGACGATCTGTACCCAAGGAATCATAAGTCGCCTGCTCGTCATGAGGTGGGGTCAAATGGAAATCATCGGCATCCTCCTTTTGACTACTCCGTGCCTTCTTCATTGGCCTCTCGGCAACTAGCTGGTCATCAAAGTATTTCCAGCTATCAATCCACCATTGGCACTTCTTTTCATGCTTATTCGGCTTCAAAGTAATCTTTGGAAGATGCTCAGGTGTAGTATCCTTCTGCATAAAACGAGTGTCATACACATATACATATACATATACATATACATTGGAAATGTTCTTTCTGTAAAACGGGAAAAACAATTGGCATTTCAGCTTACCGAGTGAGTCAAATCTCATCAATATTCCCCACATATTAACAACACCTTATTAATCAAATATATAATATAATTGGCATTTCAACTACCAACAAGTCTACTAAGTGACTATATCAAATTATTTCACTTACCGCAATCTGCAACAATTGCCCGAATTCTTTAAATTCAAGAACCTTCCTTTTGCGCTCCCAGTAGATCCCACGTGGTATTTTATCTCGTTTTGGCCTTGTAGCAACTGTCTCTATCTGACGATAAAAAGCCTCCCAAATCCACGTCTTGTAAACAATAACCAAAAAACATATCAGCATATTAATATATTAACATGTTATATATATATGTATTAATCGACGTATATATATATATATATATACATATACATATATATATACTTATACATATATCTACATGTATATATATATATCTGTATATGTATATGTATCTACATGTATATATATATATATGTATATGTATCTATATATATATACATATATGTATCTACATGTATATATATCTATATATATATACATTTATGTATATACATATATGTATCTACATGTATATATATCTATATATATATACATATATGTATCTACATGTATATATATCTATATATATATATATACATTTATGTATCTACATATATGTATCTACATATACATATATCAACATGTATGTATATATATATATATATATATATCTATATATATATACATTTATGTATCTACATATATGTATCTACATATACATATATCTACATGTATGTATATATATATATATGTAAATGTATGTAAATGTATATATATATATATGTATATGTAAATGTATGTAAATGTATATATATATGTATATGTAAATGTATATATATATGTATATGTATATGTATATATATATATATATATATATATATATATATATATATATATGTATATGTATATATATATATACGTCGATTTATACATATATATATATATATACGTCGATTAATACATATATATGTTAATATATATATACGTCGATTTATACATATATATATATATATATACGTCGATTAATACATATATATAACATATATATATATATATATATATATATATATATATATATATACATGTAGATATATGTATATGTATATATATATATATGTAAATGTATGTAAATGTACATATACATATGTAAATATACGTACATATACGTACATGTATATGTAAATAATATTGGAATGCTACCTTACACGCCCAGCCAAAACCACTCAACGTGTACTGCATCCCGATTTGAGTCAAACGAGTCTCCAAACCCTTATCTAACTGCTCAAAAGTTCTGGCCCAAATAATATTACCCCAAGGGTACCCGTCACAAACACCAAAATCCTCAACCATATGCATATAGTCATCCTCAACAATATGCGAACCCTGCTTTCCAAAAAAACCTTTATATATCAACATGAGCGTACACACGCGCACACAATCCTCATCGCTCAATTTCCTGGGCCCACTAAACAAACCTCTATCTCTAAACTTCTTCTCAATGTCTGAAACATGTATGCTGCGATCGCAAAAATCCGGAAATAACCGCTCTTTAAATGCCGGGGTCATCTCTCGAACCTTTTTGGGAATATGATCTGCCATCCTTTCATTGGGACCGAACCGAAAACCAGTCACCAAACAAAACTCCCTCCGACCGAATCGTATAAAATGGTCATCGGTGACCCTAAACCACAACTCATCCACCTCCGCCCGAGGGTGCTTTAGCCCTGGCCGCTCCGTTCGTCGAAACTGTAGTATATGATGTACAAAACCCGGGTCATTTTCCAGAGCCTTCGCATCCAACCAATGCCCAAAACAATGATCTCTAAATATCTTTTTTTGATCTTCTGTCAACGCGGACCTGATATGGGTAACAACAGTCAACTGGCTTTTCAAAGTCAGTTTTGCACTAAAAATGTCCTGCAAAATAATCAATCAAGCAAACAAGTTTCATTATTAATAACAGGGATACCTTAATAACACGCAATAAAACTATAGCTTTAGTGGAAACGATAAATAGAATTTTTATAAAAAATTGGAAATGTCCTTTCTTAAAAACGGATAAACCAGCTAATATATTAGCTCATCAGAATTCAACATAATTTCTCAAGTTAACAACGCTATACATATATCGACACTAAAAAAGTCATATCTATACTACTTAATAAAGCATTCATAAACTTATTCGACTTTTAATTAAACTTTTAATTAAACTACTGTATATATATATATATACATGTATATATATATATATATATATATATATATATATATATATATATATATATATATATATATATATGTTAATATATATATATATCTATATATGTTAATAACATTATTGCCTTTGAAACTTTCAATCTACTCAAGCTAGGATGCAATCGACAAACTACTATCAAATACGAGTAGTAAGTACACCTTCCAATATTCAGTATCAAATACGAGTAGTAAGTACACTCTATCTCTCTTGCATGCATATTTCAAAGTTAAGATTACTTCTATTTTATTTTTATAATTATATAACATACAAAGATCTATTTATATTTATGCCATACAAATATATAATCATCATTAATTATTAATTATCATTATATATTCAACATTTTTAACCAAATAATAATAAATTTATCGCAACTTCATTTAACGAATACAAAGATCAAGTTCTACACAAGTCGAATCAATTGTAATGCATATTCAACTTTTCAAACGTACTCAACTCCAAAATGACATCCATATACATTAAGACATTATCTAAGCACTTAAACTCAAAAAAGGGATATATATGAACAAAAATTCAACAAAAAAAGATGTTATTTTTCACTGTGGCATTTCATCGAGCACGTGGTGTGCACACATATTTATAGCATCAAAAACGAATAAAACGCGTACATACAACAACTATAATAGCAACACAGCAACGCAATGCCATACCTGAGAATCGGACATCTTCACGGAGTAAACGGAGGCGGTGAGTGGTGGCGGTGGTGATTTCGGATTTCGCGATTTCGGTTGTTTTGATGTGATACGGCTGGGTGGCTGAGGGTGGTGGCGGTGATACTAAGGCCGAAGGGCGGTGGTGGTGGTGTGGCTCAGGGTGGTAGTGACGGACGTCCGGTGGTGGTGGTGCGATGTGGAGGGTGGTGTTGACGGAGTACCGGGTATTCGGATTCGTAGGGGTGACGGGGTGGGGTGCGTCGGAGGGGTGCGTCGGAGGGGTGACGGATTCGTAGATCGCAAAAGGGTGTTGCGATTTGCGGTTTGTGGTTGGGTGGAACGGTGGTACGGGGTGGTGTGGTCGGGGTGGTGTCACAATGACGATGAGGACCGATTTACGGTTTAAATGGAAACATAAATCGAGTTTTTTTTTTTTTTAAAATAACGAGCGGAGGTAAATCGCAAATCGCAAATATGCGATTTGCGATTTGCGTTTACCGGGTTCACGTCATCGGTAACCATCGCGATCTCGTTCACGACTCGGGTATAGGTAATCCGCAAATCGCAAACTTGCCCTTTGCGATTTGCGTTTACCGGGTATTCTGGATCAAGTCATCGGTAACACGTTGCGCTCTCGTTCACGACTCGGTAAAGCGCAAATCGCAAATCGCAAGCTTGCGCTTTGCGATTTGCGATGGCACGTACATCCCGGACACTTCTCGCTCGGTGAACGGGTCGCAAACGCAACATGCTGGATCGCAAATCGCAAATTTGCGATTTGCGATTTCGTGTGGTATATCGTCAATTTTTTTTTCGGGATGGCAAAACGATATATATCTCTAAAAAAAGTGGTATTTTTTTTAATTTCCCTTAATAAAATCCACAGGGAATTGCAACAAAATCCCTTTCAATTAAATTCCCACTCGTTGTTTGTTTCATACTTTAATTCAAAGACAGAGGATCATCCATCATATGTCATCTATCCACTCACGCGTATCCCACGCGCTTACGTTACCCCACTCCTCTCACCTTTAAACCGCCAGTGCGTGACGTACACACACCAACACTTTTTTCACTTTTCTTTTTATTTATTTATATAAAACCTTTTTTTCCCCTCACTTTATAAAAACCCCCAATTCCACCATTTACAAACCTCATCACTCGAATCAATTTTTTTTTTTTTTCAACAAAAATCATGAGTTACTACAATCAAGGCCAACCTCCTGTTGGTGCTCCACCACCACAAGGTATGTCTTTAATTGTGTTAATAATTTGATGTTGTTTTACGGTTAGATTAAATATGCATCATCTGTGGATTAGGGTTTTGAATGGTGTTTGGTTGATTGTAGGATATCCACCGGAAGGATACCCGAAAGATGCATACCCACCACCCGCGTATCCGCAACAAGGATACCCACCGCAACAAGGTTATCCACCACAGTATGCCCCTCAGTACGGTGCTCCACCTCCTCAACAACAACAGCAACAAAGTGTCGGTTTTATGGAAGGATGGTAATTTACTAATTTACCCCTCTCTATTTATCGCTTCTTTATCAATGCATGTAATTGTTAAATTGGTTAGAGTAAGGATCGGATCTAGATTGATTGGTGTTTGTATTTTTTTTATGTGAAAGATGTTATGTGTGTTTTGGTCCGATTTTTTTGTTGATTTTAGCACAAATCATGATATTCTTGCTAAAATATCTGCTATTGATATTAGCACAGATCGTGATGTTTTTGTTTTGAAATTAAGTATGTGATTTCCGGTAAAACAATTTAATGCACAAGGGTAAAACAGTCTTTTGCACTTCCTATCATTGGATCTTTAAGTTTGATGACTAAGGCCATGTTTGGTTCAAATAATTGGAAGGAATTGGATGGAATTGGAATTTGAATTCCTTCAGATTCCATTCTATGTTTTGTTTGGTTGGAAAATTAAAGGAACTTTAATTGTTAAGATTCCTTCACATTCACTCAGTTAAGGGAATTCAACTTTCCTTTGGTTTATTGAAGGACATGCCAAACTTTCAAAGGAATGTAACCGATTTACCAAAAAAACCCTCAAATTAAATTTACAAATTACAACTCAATCTTCCAAACCTATATCTTCCCCATTTCTGAACCAGGTGACCTTCTCCACCTCCGGCCACCTCGAGGTTGTCCGGCCAGTCACCATCCCACTGTTGCACCATTCACCACCACCGGGGCACTAGTCAACATCGCACCACCACCGCCATCATCGCACCCATCACCATCCCTCCACCGTTGCATCAGTTAACATCGCACCACCACCACACCATCGCGCCAGTGAACACCACCAACACCGGTCATCACCGATTTGCTTACGTCTTCTTACTTTTTGTCAATTTGGGCTTCTAGGTTTTTGTGGTCTATCTCTCTTCTTCAAGATTCTTCTTTTTCCTTTTAGATATGCTAGTAACTTTTAGATATCCTAATTTACGATGTCTGTACTCTGTAGGTAGTAATTTTATTTGTCAATGGTCTATGGTTATATAGGGTGCTAGTTCACAGTAATGGGTTTTGGTGGTGTTTCAATTTATTGATGGGTTACATCTAGTAGCAGGTAATGATGGTGGTTACTAGGATTAGAAGGTTTATAAAATAATTATTCATAAATTGAAGGGTAATTTTGTCATCAGATAATATTAACATTCCAAGCGTTGGGGAATATATGAACCAAACAAGATTATGTAAAATAACGGAATCTGATAATTCTAATTCCAATTCCTTCAAATTCCAATTCCTTCACAAACATTCTGTGAACCAAACGGAGCCTAAGTGTTTAGTGGTTTTAATTTCAAGTCCAAGTGCTTGATCATTAACTAAGATTTATAAGTTGTTTAGTGAAGGGTGATTAATTTAATATATTGAAAAATGAAAATTTATTCATAATGTATGAGTAATTATATCCGTTTGTTAGGCGTGCATTTTAGGATCATGTTTATAGCCTTATGAATCATTTTCCATTCTTATAATGTGATCTTATAAAGTTTCGTATGATAATTTTGTGTGTTATGTGAATAGACCTTATCTGGACTTGGTGGAAGAAGTGTGCACTTTTGTTTACGTAATTGAGTATGACTCGTGCACGTTTATGCTACATTGAATGCTCATTATTATGTAGAATGACTTGCCCTTAAGTTTCTAGTTTGATATGGTTACCATTTAGGAAGGATACATTAAACATATGACCACATTGATGTTTATAGCACAAATGTGGTTCTTCAAATAATATCTGCTTTTATAACTGAGGTATCGTTTTTTTTGCGGGTCTTGGGTTTATACATGCAGCGAGAAGTATAAAAATACTTCCTTTTTCGTGTATGCATGATGAGATTCATATTAACACCCATAACCTTATATGGTTTGAAGTAACAAAATGTGATATCAGTTTTTATACATGTAAAGTGAGTAGATATGAATATGGGAATCACAATGAGGACCAAATAGCGAAAGGATATTGTATACGTTATAGAAAATGGTTAGGTTGGGTAATAGGTCGGTCAAACTGGTCATACCCCGTAAGGTGTCTTGGTTTTTTTTTTTTTTTGCTACACAGTCCATGAAATATTAAAATAGTAAATATGATCGTGGAAACTCACAATAAAAACGATGCAATTGATGTTGCAAAAGTGGTTTAGGAGGTTATAAATGTTTGAGCACCCTTTTGTTAATTTGGTTTCTTTTAGTAGGTCAAAGTTTTGACTTTGTTAATGGTGATTGTGTGCAGTTTGGCTGCTCTGTGTTGCTGCTGCCTGTTGGATGCCTGCTTTTGAGTGAAGTATGGATGGGTAGATGGTGTACAAGTTATCAAGATTTAATTTTGGGCTATCAAGGATTGGACTTGTTACCAGATTTGAACATTTCTTTATCTTTTTGCATATGATTTTGGATGTTGAAAATGAACTAAAATTGTACCTAGTGGTTGCTTTTATGCTCTTCTGTTATGGATCATGAGTTCTTGGCTTCTTGCTTTTGCATATGGTTCTACTTGTTCATCTTGTGTTTGTAAAGACGTTAGGCATACATGAAACCTTTATTTGGGTTTGCGGTGCAGTGCTACGCTCTTTTCATCTCATAAGATGAAAAGCGAATCCTTTTTGCAAGTTAATGTTTTCTTTCACGAAAGGCAATGATTGTATTTCAGAAACAAGTAACATAATTTGGGCTTAAAAAAGTTGATCATTCTTTTTCCAAGTGTCGAGTAACGATGTATTTTTAATGCAGTACTAAAACATAAAATAAAGGGGAACAAAAGAAAAACCTACTTCATTCACCTCTTTTATAAGGTTTTAACGTATCTAGTCATCACACTTTTATGTGAAAACTAAACATCGTAATTCGTTTTTCGTAGTCTCTTAAAATTGAAAGTTCAAGATAAGAAGCCGAGAAGACATACTATTTTCGTATCTATGGATAGAGATGCGCAAAACCTGGTTTTAGGAATACCCGACCCGACCCGAAACCGGTTTTGGTCAAACTTGGTCAAAACCGGTTTGGCCCAAAACCGGTTCGGGTTCAACCCGATTTGGGCACCTCAAAACCCCAACCCGACCCAAACCGGTTTGGGTAGGGTCCAAACCGGTTCGGGTTCAAAACCGGTTTCAAACCGGTTTTTTTTATAAAAATCGTATTTTCGCTCGCAAGTCTTCGTTTTAAGGAAAAGCAACGTTTGGGCCAAATTTTTTTCATTAACTTTGTAGAACATTAGTAATGGAAACATAATTGATCAATAACGTAACCAAAAGGCTTCTAAATCTCCTTAAAAATATTATTGAATCCGAAAATTCTATATAATTCATAAACGTTAGGGCGTTAAGCGTTTTAATGAAAAGCAACGTTTGGGCCAAATTTTTTCCTTAACTTTGTAGAACATTAGTAATGGAAACATAATTGATCAATAACATAACCAAAAGGCTTCTAAATCTCCTTAAAAATATTATTGAATCCGAAAATTCTATATAATTCATAAACGTTAGGGCGTTAAGCGTTTTAATGAAAAGCAACGTTTGAGCCAAATTTTTTTCATTAACTTTGTAGAACATTAGTAATGGAAACATAATTGATCAATAACATAACCAAAAGGCTTCTAAATCTCCTTAAAAATATTATTGAATCCGAAAATTCTATATAATTCATAAACGTTAGGGCGTTAAGCGTTTTAATGAAAAGCAACGTTTGGGCCAAATTTTTTTCCTTAACTTTGTAGAACATTAGTAATGGAAACATAATTGATCAATAACATAACCAAAAGGCTTCTAAATCTCCTTAAAAATATTATTGAATCCGAAAATTCTATATAATTCAAAGTGAGTTGATACTTTCAAGGAATGTTTTACTAAATGCAAGGAAACATGTGCATAAAAAGTGATACTGTATGCATAAAGAGTTGTACATTTCCGTGTGTTTAGTAAAAACTTCCTTGCATTTATCAAACACGTTTTAGCGTTAGGCTTTTTAAGGATAAACAATGTTTGGAGCAAATTTTTTTTTATTGAATTGGTAGAACATTAGTAATACAAACGTAATTGAATAATAACTTAAACAAAAGTCTTCTAAGTCTTCATAATACAATTACAACTAAAAATATAAAATATACCAACGAATACATTTCGAGCTTCGGCATGGCCATCACCCGAAAATGTAATCGTGTAGTAATCTTCAACTTGTATTAATCTTCAAAAGTCGAAATCTTCTTCGGAGGTAGCCTCGCGCGAAGCTTGATCAAGAGCAATTTCTTCGTCGGAAAGTGATATTGTTACACCTTCTTCCACCTCGATATTGTGTATGTCTTCTTCGTATTCCATTTCACCTTCAAGACTTGATACATTTTGTATGCGTTCCGCGGCGTCCAAGTGATCCTTCAAGCAAATGCACATCTCTAAGGAGGCCGGTGTGAGTCTTGTTCTTCGTATAGATAATACCCTGCCACTAAGAGAAAAAGCGGATTCCGAAGCTACCGTTGAAGCTTGGACGGTTAGTAAATCTCGGGCCATGATGGCTAGAATGGGAAATTGAGATTCCCTCTCTTTCCACCAAGCCAAAATATCAAATTGTTCGAACTCATTGGGTAGAATAGTGGCCAAAAAATCCGTGGTCGTATATCTCCCATATTCGTTAGTGGTATTTTGGTTACCATCACCTCTTGCCCGTTTATTGTTTTCTTGTCTTAAACTATTATAAAAGTTTAGCATTGGATTGCTAGAAGAAGATGAAGAAAACATTGGGTTAGCCGTACTACCGGACACATGTGTGGTTGAACTATATTTTTGAAAATATACGCCAAATAAATCTCCCAAACATTTGTTAAAATCCGTTTTTGCATTATGTGAAAACAATGGGTCGGCCTCATTCAAATCCAAATTGTGACAAATGTTATCGATAAGCATTTCTACCCCGGTAACGTTTAAACAAGGGTTCATTGCGGCGGAACAAGTAATTACCGGTGGCATTTCTTGAAAATATTTTTTTAGTTTTTCTTTCATGGGAGCCACCATTTCTTCAAATATAGGACCTTCATACACGTAGTCGTTTAATTTTGTAGTCATTAACCAAATTTGATTAAGCACCAAATGGCTAGTTGGATAATAAACACCCGATAACAAAGTAGTCGCGGTTTTGAAAAGTTTGAGCAATTCGACAATCTTTTTAATATACTCCCAATATATGATTGGAAATGGTGTTGCATGGCCTTTTGTAACAAGATGATCATGAAAAACTTGTAAAGTATCGCGTTGGCGTAAACCACATACAAACATATGGTAGGTCGAATTCCATCTAACGGGCATGTCCCAATTAGGGGTTAAAAAAATAGAATTCGTATCATTGCACAATTTCATATAAGATTTGTATCTAGCTTTACCCTTTTGAAAAACGTCTTGCAACATAGATTTAAATCTCGTTTTTACTTCGTCTACATCTTCAACCGCTAGTCCGGCTTGCACAACCAAGTTAATGATGTGTGCAACACATCGACTATGATAAAAAATGCCCTTCAATGGTGGTGCGTATTTTAGTATTAATTTTGAAACGGCAAGTGTATTATTACTAGCGTTGTCAAAAGATATTGAAAAAACCTTTTCTTCCAATTTAAACATTTTAATCACACTTCGTAACATGTAAAATAAGTTTTGACCCGTGTGAGGATACTCAAAGTCTTCAAAAGCAATGGTACGTTTCATCATTTGCCAAGTTGCGGGATCAACCCAATGTGCGGTTACACAAAGGTACGAACCGGGCAAACCATGAGGAGCCGACCAAACATCGGTTGTTAATGATACACATGTATTTAAATTTTCAAAACCGATTTTTAGTTGTTTTTTAGCATCTTTCCACAATTTAAGGGCATCGCGTTTAAGAGTAGTACGACTTACATTGTTATATCGCGGTTGAAGAGTGGTTTGAATCACCCTAGTAAGCCGAGGGTTGTCGAAGTGGTTGAAAGGCAAAGCTTCTTGAATTACATAACCCGCAAAAGCTTGTCGACACCGTTCCACATCGTATGTAAATATAGAACCATCTCGTGCCATCGAAGATTGCCCACTTGCTTCCGGATTACCTTTGAGTCCCGCACAATGCTTCTCGGTATGATTTTTCAAGGTGGTGTTGGAGTCGGGTTTGAAGAACAACTTACAACGTTTACAATGCGCTTTAATCGAACCATCCGACAACAACACTTTGTCGTAAGCACTCCAAATCTCCGGATTTCTTTTGTTGGGCAATTGTTTCACAATCGTTGGTGCATTTGAAGAACCAACACCATGGGAAGCCGAAGAAGATTGAGTTGCCATGAGAATATAGTTTGCGTTTTTGAGTTTTTTGAGTTTTTGTAGATATGTATGAGTGTTTGGAAGTTGTGAATGAACCTAAACTCAAGCCTTGTATTTATAGTTATTTGGAATGGCAAAAATGTAAAAAAAAAACCATAAAAACGGCTAGAAAGTGAGCCAAACGGCTATTTTTTTCAAAAAATCAAAAAACCGGTTTCAAACCGGTTTTCAAACCGGTTCCGGTCAAACCGGTTCCTAACCGGTTCCAACGGTCCAAATGTCAAACCAGTTTCAAACCTACGGGTTGGGTATAACCCGAACCGGTTTTGGTCAAAACCGGTTTTGACCGGTTCGGGTTCGGTTTTTTTTCGGGTCGGGTTCTTGAACCCGGTTTCGCTGTGCATGTCTATCTATGGATAAATAGTAGATGTTGTAATGTGAATGTCAATTGGATTGAGTGGACTAGTGATCCAATTTCCTCCCATTATAAATTTTTTTCTAGCTTCTTGCTAGTTGGTTTTTAATTCAAATACGTTGTTAAATTTTTTTTTGCTTGTAATCATAAATGTATACCCGATCACCAGACCAGAGATAATAAAGTCCCGAACTTTCTTGATTACTACACTTTTCAAAAATGAAAATATAACACCCTTCATTTACAATCATTTAAATATAATACATCGGAAGCGTCAGTCCAAATTTCATCATTTATACTTATAATAGTAGATCACTACCCATGCGATGCACGGTTGTACTAAAGTAATTGAATATGCAAAAATGTATCTAACTGTTTTGTAATAATGAGGTTACAAAATCATTGGTACATTACAACACTCTCAATCCTTCCCATCACCACTATCGTGTATATGTCCCTTAAATATATAATTTATATTGATGTTAAGATATTAAAGTAAGAGAACTTAAGTGACGGTAATTTATATTGATGTTGAAGATGTTAAGATATTGTTTTCTACAAAGGTTTAAAAATAATGATCCTGTTTATTACACCTAATTGTACTGACGTGTTTGTTTATCATGCATGTATCATGAAAATAGTCAAATACCATCGACTTTAAGTTCAGGATTTAATCTTTAACAACTATGCATCAAGAGTTGGCCAAAAGGAATTCAAAAGTAGAGCATCAAAAGTCATAAACGTGTTTGCTTATGTACTTATTTTTAGACAAAACACATAAATGTGATTCTTCTAATACAACACCTAGAAATAAAGTATAATTAAAGTCCTTGAAAAAATAATACTCCTAATGTGATTTTAAAATATGTTAATATACTAACCCATGATACATAAAACTCATGGTTGAAATCAATATTTCTTGGGATAGAATCAAAAGCAGATAAGCGACACTAAAAATAGAAAGCCCGTTAAGAATCGAAATATAACAATTGCAATAGAATTGAGAAACAAAAATATTATGATTGACGATATATTAATGAGAAAGGAACAAACCTTGAATCGATAAGAGAAGTCACTAACGGAGTTAGTCAGAACGGATTCACAACTAATGAAAATCGATTAACTATTGGTGGGATTAACGGATCATGAATGGAACCACAAACAATCAAATTACTTTCGATCAGGAATGATGATAGAACTCATACGTTGATCCCATTTGAAGAAGCATCGTGATTATTAGATACATTAATTTGTTAAGATTGATAACCCCAAATCAATACCCATAACGACATGTTAAAGTTTTGCTAATAACCGATCATAAGTTATAAGTTGAAATGTTAGGAAAAGAAAAGTGCCAAGTAAAAAAGATGCACGGTTATTAAGGCACATATTTATTTTACTCCGTATTTATCAATCTAATGAGTAATGACCAAATAAGAAAAGTAAAAAACGGATTGAAACCCATCCATCCTTTTTGGCGGGAAAAGGAAGTCAAAGGGGTGACGTGGCACCATAACTATTTGCCACATAAGAGTCTAATTATCCATTTTTTATTGTTGGGATAGAAGATTGACATCTTAAAACATGATATTTCAAAACCTGTTTCACACTAGTTTTATGAAATACAACCAAAGTACACTAAACTGGGTGATATATGAAAACAAAAGATAACACTGCTTTATACAACTCAAACATCAGAGTAAACGCTAGTTGTCAAACATTCCTTCCAGTCAAACTTCTTGTCAATCCCATTCTATCAAAACCATAACCTGCAAGAAGTGGGGTGGTGGGGTTAGCATAACGCTAAGTGAGTGAATAGTAATCAACAATTTAACTTAGCATAACCCATCTTGTTTACAACAAATAATCGTAAACAAATCATATCACAATAGATCGATGGTTCTTGGGGAAAAAACTTCAGTCAAGAACACACAATTAATTTCAATGAGATAACATCTCAATAACACAACATATCAATGAGGATCGGTGGCTCTTGAGATTTCATAATACCCGGAGATTCACCAAGAGTACTTACCACAATCTGTAAGGCCGATACAGAATAGACCGATAGTTTGGTACTAATCTCATACGACTTAATTTCCTATTAACGATAAGTACAAGGAAATTCCTGTCGTCTTACAATAGTAACCAAACCCAACCAACATGTTGACCTCAATACACCGATGCCCGAAGGCCAAATATCAAGTGATCACATATTCAACCAGATCAACATATCAGACTAAACAGTCTATCAACAGTATTATTACTATTAAACCAAAATCATCATGGCAAACCAAAAGTAGTAATAATACGTTTACCCGTTATAACCGAACTTGTTACAACTAAGTAAAACTGAGGATTTCAGATCCACTCACCAAATACCTCAGTCGTCCACTCAGTAGTCTAATATCACTGAGTCTTCTCTATATCTGAGAATACAACAGAATAACACAAGTTAGTCACTTGTCTCAAAATCTATACAATCTCATTCCAAAATGTGTATACTAACAAATCTCTAAAATATTCAATTTATACAAATTTACACAATAATCACAATTATCAACACTCAATCCATAATTACATGGATTCATATCATATATCTCAACTAATCAAAAACATCAATTTATCACTCCCATTGGAGTAATCATACTTAACTCATGTTAACAACAATTATCCATCATATACTACTAACATGAGCTTAAAACTTTCATGATCATTTATCAACTTTATAATCATTATAATCACCTCATCACCTTAATTCACATTAATCATTGTTAACTAATATAATTAGACCATTAACAAGATTATTAATCTCTAACATCAACAATACATCAAATTCTCAAGAACACCTCTTGAACACTTAATCAATTTCTTCAATTCTAAGTTAGGACTTAGGTTATAATCATGAAATAAGCATTAACTAACAACTATAAGATCATTACCAGTCTTAATTCAAGATTAATCAAGCTAATTTCATCGAATACATAAAACCCCAATTTCTAGGTTTATACAAATCAAGCAATTAAGACTTACAAAGTGTTTAAGAGGATCAAAGGATGATTACTTCATGTTTTAGAAGCTTAATTCGAAGTTCTATGGCTTCAATTTTGCTTGAATACTCATTTCATAACTCAAGAGTTGTTCCTGTGCGTGGTTTAGATCGTACAAACCAAGAACAGAGAAAATACTAATTGATTTCACAAGAAATTTGATGATTTAGGGTTTGAATTAGGGTTTAAATCTTTTTTTCCAGCTCTAAATCGATGATACTGGAAGTTTGGTGGAGTTTAATACGTATTACACACATATATTAGAAATATGTGTACTAGTTTTGTCCCCTTTTAAATCTATTGTCTGGAACTTAAAAACCATTTGCGAGGAAAAACTATTTTATTATACCGTCAACTATATTAATTTAAAACAATTAATAATTCACTAGTCACAATAAATTATTCAACTCTTTTCCCCATTTAATTTCAAATAACATAACAAAACTATTTTCCGACACATTAAATAATAACTCACCGTCAGAAAATATTAAAATACTACTAGACCCAAGAAGTGGGTGTTACAAATCTCCCCTCCTTAAAGAGATTTCGTCCTCGAAATCTGATCACACTTAATCATTCTAGTGAAATACAATCATACATTTTATTTCACTAATATTATACTTTTCATACAACTTTAATCACCTAATTACTCATAACTACATGCACCCAAGACGTGGTACAGTTTAAAATAACTTATGCATACGACCTTCATGCATATCCTTAATCACACAAACACAAAATGTGTATACATTACAATCTAATTATATAGGTATAGGTTATTTCATCAACTTAGATATCACCAATGTGTATTTCAACTGAATTCACATAAACACATAAGTTATGTTTTGTACTCTATTTAATTCTGAGCAACTCATAAATATAGGTACACGTTTTCGATTCTTTCCACATGCACATATCCAAATGTACATGTTTCTATCTTTTCCCCTGCACAATTACTGTGCATATATCCTGTCTCTAACAAGTTAACTGACCACTTACATAACCATTCATACTTAGTCATGTAAACAATTTAAAAACATATAATCTGTAACATCCTCGAAATGGACCTAGTTGTTTTGTATTATTTCATGATTTAAATTAGTATTTAAATGTGTTTGGAAATAATATTGTCGAAATTAGTTGAAATAATTGGAATAGGAGTCGAATATTCCAATGTGATAAGTGAATTATTAATTGTTGTAAATTAATATAGTTGACGGTGCAATTAAATGTTTGGACTCGCAAATGGTTTTCAGGTTCCAGACAATAGATTGAGACGGGGTATTAAATTATACCCGTATATTGAAGGCGGTTTGTTAGGCCGACTTATATATATAACTTTCCTCTTTAGGAAAGTTCATTTGAAACTTCAAAACTCACATAAACCTTATGAAATCCAAATCAGAAACTTGAAACCTACGAATTGGAGCTATGATTTATTCTAGTTTCACCATTATTATCTCTCAATTCAGTGTTCTTCAATTGAGAGGTAAGTTTGAATTGAATCAAATAGTTTATAAGTTTTGAATTGATTGATTTGGATTGAAAAACATGAACTTGATGTTAGAACTTCGTTATAACTATTGCATATTGATTATGTGAAGTTATTAGGTGTTTAAAACAGTTAGAAATCGAGTTTGGGTGATTTGGGTATTAAAATCGCGAGTTAGGGTTTGATCAGGGATGAAGATGAGCTGAAAAAGGCTCAAACGCGATCCCAGAACCCTAGCCAGGATCGCGTTCGTTAGTTATAAAAGGAATCGGACGAGTTTTGTTCTTGGGAACGCGATCCCAAGAATTTGTCCGGATCGCGTTGGTTAGTTATAATTTGTCCCAGAATAATTTTACAAAGAGGAACGCGATCCCGCCATTGTTTTCTGGATCGCGTTTGTCAGTACTTTTTGTAAAATTTCAAAAGTGCATAAGTGTTTAGTAGTGATTTTTGCCACGGAAAAATTGACAAATTGTCTTTAAACTCCGATTGGGCTGAAATTTACATGGTAACTCGAAAACGACCCACTGATCAAAGCTATATTACTATAGCCTAGTCAGTTTTTGGCCATTCGGGGTCGTTTAGGGGTCGAAAATAACATTTTACAGTTTTTGGACCTTATTTCGGGACTTTTTGATTATGTTCCGAATTGAACTTTTGTTGCTGTGATCTTAGGGATCACTTGATACATGTAATTATGTTATGATTGGGTAACGATATTAATTACCTGTGTGTTATCAGCTGAGACAAGTTATTAACTTATTGTTTATTGATTGTATTCTCAGATATGGAAAAGGCTCAGTAATATTAGACTTCTGAGCTTGCGGCTGAGGTGTCGGTGAGTGGATCTGTAACCTCAGTGTGATTTAGTTGTAATGATTTGATTTACAACAAGTAATTATAGTATTACTTTGATAGAATGTAATTGTTGAGATATCTTGCCATGATAGTTTGACTAGTTGCTTACTTGGCTGTTTGAGCTAGTATGTAAGATTCTGAGGTCAACTTGACTTGACAGTTGGACTTGGTTGTTATTGTAGACGACAGGAGATCTTGAAACTTGAAATGTTGGTTTGGAGATCTAGGTCGTGTGTGATTAACAACTGGTTATCGGTAATTCAGTATAGGCCAATACAGATGATTGATAAGAGTTCCTTGAGTACCAAACCGGTATTAGGGTATCTCAGGAGCCACCGATCCTCATGACGATTGATAATGTTTGATTGGTGTAGCTTGACATTGATTGGATGTCGAGTGAATGATTGATTTTCTGTTTATTGTTATTTGATGTAAACAGATTGTTATGCTAGGTTGTACTGTTGCTTATAGTTCATTCACTTAGCTTTATGCTAACCCCACCACAGTTCTTCCTGCAGGTTAAATAGATGGGACATATTGGGCAGGAGGTTGTTGGACTGGATGGAATGTTTGACAGGCTGTTACTCTGACGTTATCTTGATAACTAAAGTAATGTTTTGAATTATATAACACCGAGTTTGTTGAAATGTCATGTATTAGATTTGAAAAAGTTTAATGACATTTTAAGTAATGTAAAACATTGATAGTAAGTTTTGAAATATACGCTTCCGAGTTGCAAATATTATACTATTGTTTATAATTAAACGAGGGGTGTTATAAGTTGGTATCAGAGCAATAGTTTGGGTGAATTGGACATGACAGAATGTTCAATCCTAAACTTTGATTGAGTTGAGTCAAACATTCCAGAAAGTGTGGGTTTAGTTGATTAGTGAATGTGTGAGAAAGTAGTTAGTTGAATATGTACTAACCTTTAACAAGTTGTGAAGTTGTTGTTTGATTGCAGAGACGGAGGAACATGAGTATCTGACTGGTATATTTCATGTTTCCTCAACACTCGTGGGCTTAAGATTTCCAGGTAATCTTCGATAAGCCTATGTTAATTTACATTAACTTGAATTGTTTACTCTGTTATGTTGAGTAAGCTTTGTTGTGAAGTTAATTGAGTCAGACTGATATGATTCCCCAGTTTTGAGTCAACTAATGATTGTTATAGGTTGACATAAGAATAGAAGTGATAAGTGAGCTGTTTATTGTTGCTCATTGTTGTGAGTATTTCTAATTGAATTAAAAATGCAGAAATATGATTAAGTAAGCAGAAAAGAGTTGATTAAGGTTCAACTGGATTGATGTTAGAACCTAAGAGTGTCTTTATTAGTGAGACAAAATAATTGATAGTATTATGTTAATGGATTGATCACAAGGTGTGATCTAAATCCTTGTTAAGGAAGGTTGTGTCATTTGATTTGAGGATGACTGCTAATTGAGAAAATATGTGGTTATGTGACTACATGATATGTTTTGATTGTAGTTAAACACTTGAGTTAAACCAAGATGAATAAGTTTATGAGGAAAATAATTTATGATAAAGCTAAATTGAATGAGAAAGTGATAGGTCTTTCTAGTCAATTGTGAATTAGTAAATGAAATGTTTATAGTAACATGATTGAGTAGGCTTGTTGTGACAGTGATGCTTGATAGTAAAGCATATGTCAAAGTAATGATAATTAATTAAGATGTGTCCTGAATTTTGTAGTAAGTAGGGACATTGAATTGTGTTAAGTATTGAAATTATGATGATAGGTTATCATATGTTTGAGGTTTCAGACCAGTAGATATACTGAGTAATTCAGTTGTTGAAAATAAATTATGTGAGATGGCTTGCATATGTAAGGTTGAATATGTAAGTAGTAAGCTGATTTTGAGTATGTATCAGCTGTTAAAAACTATTAAATGAATTTTGATTGATTTGAAATCATATGAGATGAGAATAGATCACATTGATAATTATAATGTAAAGTAGCCTGAGAATGGATTGTGAAGAACATAATCTGGCAACACCTGATCACCGTTGTTATATTATGTTGTGTCACATGAACTTGTTGAGGCTACTTGGTATAAAAGAGATGTAATGTGATTTTGGAAATGGAGCATGATAGTATACTAAGTTGTTTAATAGTTGTTTTGATAAGAAAACAATCAGTTGATAGAACTGTGACCTTTAGACTGTAAAGGTGAGAGTGTAAATGATATACTTATCAGTGATAGAGGTTTTGATGATAAACCTAGATGACTAATTTGATTTTGTTGAAAATGTAGTTGTGACTGATTGTGTCAAATTGTCCATAGGTGGATTTGTATAGTGTTTAAATGAATCACTATTTTGTATCTGGCTTGTATGAAGCCAAAGCTGAGGTAGGTTGATATTGTCTTGCTTGAGGAATTCTAAGTATTATTGAATGTAATAATTTGAAATGTATGTTTGAAAGTGAACATATAAGATGAAATGGTTTGTTGGGAGTTAATATTGATAGTGTATTAACTTTGAAAGTCAAACCATGAATAGAGAATTGTGTATAAAATAAATTGCTTGTGATTGGTTTGAGGATAGGTCAAACTTGAGAAAAGCAATCAGAGGATTTTATTGATTGATTGATTGAAATCAAGGTTGACAAGTAGTCAACTGTGTGTGTTGAAATAGTCTAACATAGATTAAAATGTTATGATTGTGGGGAATATGATTGAATTCCTAGATTGATTAAATTATGTTGAAACGGGTCATTGAAGATCCAAAGGAGATAGATGAATTGTCTAAGTTTGTGAAACTTGGTTCATTACTTAAGGCTAGTATTAAGTAATTGAAATAGTGTTAAGTATAATTGAGTATTCAGTTAAGTAATATTTGATATTTGAACTGAATATGTGTTAAAGAATTATACAGATATAAAGTCATTATTTGATATGACAGTTATAATTTGCTAAGATATGTTAGAATAATTAAATCACATTGATTAGAATTGTGATAAGACAATCTTACCAGTGTGTGAAGCTTGTGATGATAGCTTTGATTGGGTAAGAAGGTGAGATGAGAAATAATTGAAAGTTACTATTAATAGTTGCATAGGTTGATTTGTACCTTATGGTGAATTACTTAAGTATTGAAAGAATTGGATGAATTCTTTAGTTATTTGTTGATAGTATACAAGTAAAGTAAGTGATAAAGTGGAAAAACTGGGATTAGATCCAAATAAGGTATGATATGAAAGTATATCTGGAATTGGATGGTGTTAAAGATTTAGTTGATCTTTGTTTGATAAATTGAGGAAATATGAATTGAATGATTGTTCATATTTTAAGAAATTGTATGTGTTAGAGAGTAAGAGAAACCTTGAAATTGTGTAGGTATGTAAGTGTGGTATACATGATAATAAATGGCATGATAAGTTTTAATAGAATGAATTAAAATATGCCATAAGATATGTGGAGGTTAGTTAATTGTAATTAACTTGATGTAGATTTTGTTGGAAATGTGTTGGAAAGTAGCACATTTTGATAATGTGATATTGTGATGCTTGACCTGTAGTATCATAATATGTGGATTAAGATTGACTTAGTTGCTAGATTGACGGGATCTAGTGTTGAATGATTGGGTGGTTAAAGTTGTATAATTTTATAATGGCTTGTGATTAGTAGTTTATGATTGTAAGGTTGAGTTGAAATAACTGGTTGCTAAGAATAGATTTTGATGTCTTACCAGTTTAATAGTATATAAATTCTAACTTAATGGTTAGTTAGAGTTTGAAGACAAATATTAAAGTACTGATAGGTGTACTGGAATGTATAATCACTAGTGTTGTGATTATTGTTTGAGCAGTAGTTGTTGTCGACTTTGATGTTGTTGACAATTGATAGGTAGTAATGAAAGGAATTACAAGTGGAAATAAGTCAATGTAGAGGTTGGTTGATTGTAGGTAAGATTGATTGTAGTACTTTTGTTGATTGAGCAAAGTACTTGTTGATTGTAGTTTTACCTACTGAGTGTGACCTCTGCTTTGCTTATTAAGGTGATATGAATCTGGATTACTTTTAAGTAAAGAATTTCATATGATTGAAATGATATGTGAACATTATAGGTTGTACAAAAGAGCATAGGTATGAAACTTTTGGATGAAAAGCTGACCTAGATTTGAATTTCAGATCTTTGATGGTAAAGATTTAAGATTGTTATCTGTTATTAGACTGATTGTAAGTCGTGAGCTGAATTTTTATTTCAGTGTAACTAGATACATTGTAGTTTAATGACCACTGTTGTGATAATGTGACTGCTGTTTTATTGATAACAGTGATAAATAGTGGTAATAGGTTAAAGATTTTAGCATGTTGCTAATTTCTGGTTATATAAACCTATTAAGTAATGTTAAGTTTTATTTGTTGATTAAGTGATTGTAGGTTTCACTTGTTAAAGTAAGTGTTTGTTTATAAAATATATCTGATTGATGATATTGATTAGATGCACTGAATGTGTGCGTACGAAAAGACAGAAGCATGTTCATGGGAACATGTGCATGTGGAAAGAATTCAAATAGTCTAAGTATAGTGGTAAGTTGCTATTGAGGATTCATGTATGCTAAGAGGTATGTGATAATATTACATTAGTTAGACTGATTGAGTGAGGTTAGATTTCGGGGACGAAATCTCTTTAAGGGGGGGAGAGTTGTAACATCCTCGAAATGGACCTAGTTGTTTTGTATTATTTCATGATTTAAATTAGTATTTAAATGTGTTTGGAAATAATATTGTCGAAATTAGTTGAAATAATTGGAATAGGAGTCGAATATTCCAATGTGATAAGTGAATTATTAATTGTTGTAAATTAATATAGTTGACGGTGCAATAAAATGTTTGGACTCGCAAATGGTTTTCGGGTTCCAGACAATAGATTGAGACGGGGTATTAAATTATACCCGTATATTGAAGGCGGTTTGTTAGGCCGACTTATATATATAACTTTCCTCTTTAGGAAAGTTCATTTGAAACTTCAAAACTCACATAAACCTTATGAAATCCAAATCAGAAACTTGAAACCTACGAATTGGAGCTATGATTTATTCTAGTTTCACCATTATTATCTCTCAATTCAGTGTTCTTCAATTGAGAGGTAAGTTTGAATTGAATCAAATAGTTTATAAGTTTTGAATTGATTGATTTGGATTGAAAAACATGAACTTGATGTTAGAACTTCGTTATAACTATTGCATATTGATTATGTGAAGTTATTAGGTGTTTAAAACAGTTAGAAATCGAGTTTGGGTGATTTGGGTATTAAAATCGCGAGTTAGGGTTTGATCAGGGATGAAGATGAGCTGAAAAAGGCTCAAACGCGATCCCAGAACCCTAGCCAGGATCGCGTTCGTTAGTTATAAAAGGAATCGGACGAGTTTTGTTCTTGGGAACGCGATCCCAAGAATTTGTCCGGATCGCGTTGGTTAGTTATAATTTGTCCCAGAATAATTTTACAAAGAGGAACGCGATCCCGCCATTGTTTTCTGGATCGCGTTTGTCAGTACTTTTTGTAAAATTTCAAAAGTGCATAAGTGTTTAGTAGTGATTTTTGCCACGGAAAAATTGACAAATTGTCTTTAAACTCCGATTGGGCTGAAATTTACATGGTAACTCGAAAACGACCCACTGATCAAAGCTATATTACTATAGCCTAGTCAGTTTTTGGCCATTCGGGGTCGTTTAGGGGTCGAAAATAACATTTTACAGTTTTTGGACCTTATTTCGGGACTTTTTGATTATGTTCCGAATTGAACTTTTGTTGCTGTGATCTTAGGGATCACTTGATACATGTAATTATGTTATGATTGGGTAACGATATTAATTACCTGTGTGTTATCAGCTGAGACAAGTTATTAACTTATTGTTTATTGATTGTATTCTCAGATATGGAAAAGGCTCAGTAATATTAGACTTCTGAGCTTGCGGCTGAGGTGTCGGTGAGTGGATCTGTAACCTCAGTGTGATTTAGTTGTAATGATTTGATTTACAACAAGTAATTATAGTATTACTTTGATAGAATGTAATTGTTGAGATATCTTGCCATGATAGTTTGACTAGTTGCTTACTTGGCTGTTTGAGCTAGTATGTAAGATTCTGAGGTCAACTTGACTTGACAGTTGGACTTGGTTGTTATTGTAGACGACAGGAGATCTTGAAACTTGAAATGTTGGTTTGGAGATCTAGGTCGTGTGTGATTAACAACTGGTTATCGGTAATTCAGTATAGGCCAATACAGATGATTGATAAGAGTTCCTTGAGTACCAAACCGGTATTAGGGTATCTCAGGAGCCACCGATCCTCATGACGATTGATAATGTTTGATTGGTGTAGCTTGACATTGATTGGATGTCGAGTGAATGATTGATTTTCTGTTTATTGTTATTTGATGTAAACAGATTGTTATGCTAGGTTGTACTGTTGCTTATAGTTCATTCACTTAGCTTTATGCTAACCCCACCACAGTTCTTCCTGCAGGTTAAATAGATGGGACATATTGGGCAGGAGGTTGTTGGACTGGATGGAATGTTTGACAGGCTGTTACTCTGACGTTATCTTGATAACTAAAGTAATGTTTTGAATTATATAACACCGAGTTTGTTGAAATGTCATGTATTAGATTTGAAAAAGTTTAATGACATTTTAAGTAATGTAAAACATTGATAGTAAGTTTTGAAATATACGCTTCCGAGTTGCAAATATTATACTATTGTTTATAATTAAACGAGGGGTGTTATAAGTTGGTATCAGAGCAATAGTTTGGGTGAATTGGACATGACAGAATGTTCAATCCTAAACTTTGATTGAGTTGAGTCAAACATTCCAGAAAGTGTGGGTTTAGTTGATTAGTGAATGTGTGAGAAAGTAGTTAGTTGAATATGTACTAACCTTTAACAAGTTGTGAAGTTGTTGTTTGATTGCAGAGACGGAGGAACATGAGTATCTGACTGGTATATTTCATGTTTCCTCAACACTCGTGGGCTTAAGATTTCCAGGTAATCTTCGATAAGCCTATGTTAATTTACATTAACTTGAATTGTTTACTCTGTTATGTTGAGTAAGCTTTGTTGTGAAGTTAATTGAGTCAGACTGATATGATTCCCCAGTTTTGAGTCAACTAATGATTGTTATAGGTTGACATAAGAATAGAAGTGATAAGTGAGCTGTTTATTGTTGCTCATTGTTGTGAGTATTTCTGATTGAATTAAAAATGCAGAAATATGATTAAGTAAGCAGAAAAGAGTTGATTAAGGTTCAACTGGATTGATGTTAGAACCTAAGAGTGTCTTTATTAGTGAGACAAAATAATTGATAGTATTATGTTAATGGATTGATCACAAGGTGTGATCTAAATCCTTGTTAAGGAAGGTTGTGTCATTTGATTTGAGGATGACTGCTAATTGAGAAAATATGTGGTTATGTGACTACATGATATGTTTTGATTGTAGTTAAACACTTGAGTTAAACCAAGATGAATAAGTTTATGAGGAAAATAATTTATGATAAAGCTAAATTGAATGAGAAAGTGATAGGTCTTTCTAGTCAATTGTGAATTAGTAAATGAAATGTTTATAGTAACATGATTGAGTAGGCTTGTTGTGACAGTGATGCTTGATAGTAAAGCATATGTCAAAGTAATGATAATTAATTAAGATGTGTCCTGAATTTTGTAGTAAGTAGGGACATTGAATTGTGTTAAGTATTGAAATTATGATGATAGGTTATCATATGTTTGAGGTTTCAGACCAGTAGATATACTGAGTAATTCAGTTGTTGAAAATAAATTATGTGAGATGGCTTGCATATGTAAGGTTGAATATGTAAGTAGTAAGCTGATTTTGAGTATGTATCAGCTGTTAAAAACTATTAAATGAATTTTGATTGATTTGAAATCATATGAGATGAGAATAGATCACATTGATAATTATAATGTAAAGTAGCCTGAGAATGGATTGTGAAGAACATAATCTGGCAACGCCTGATCACCGTTGTTATATTATGTTGTGTCACATGAACTTGTTGAGGCTACTTGGTATAAAAGAGATGTAATGTGATTTTGGAAATGGAGCATGATAGTATACTAAGTTGTTTAATAGTTGTTTTGATAAGAAAACAATCAGTTGATAGAACTGTGACCTTTAGACTGTAAAGGTGAGAGTGTAAATGATATACTTATCAGTGATAGAGGTTTTGATGATAAACCTAGATGACTAATTTGATTTTGTTGAAAATGTAGTTGTGACTGATTGTGTCAAATTGTCCATAGGTGGATTTGTATAGTGTTTAAATGAATCACTATTTTGTATCTGGCTTGTATGAAGCCAAAGCTGAGGTAGGTTGATATTGTCTTGCTTGAGGAATTCTAAGTATTATTGAATGTAATAATTTGAAATGTATGTTTGAAAGTGAACATATAAGATGAAATGGTTTGTTGGGAGTTAATATTGATAGTGTATTAACTTTGAAAGTCAAACCATGAATAGAGAATTGTGTATAAAATAAATTGCTTGTGATTGGTTTGAGGATAGGTCAAACTTGAGAAAAGCAATCAGAGGATTTTATTGATTGATTGATTGAAATCAAGGTTGACAAGTAGTCAACTGTGTGTGTTGAAATAGTCTAACATAGATTAAAATGTTATGATTGTGGGGAATATGATTGAATTCCTAGATTGATTAAATTATGTTGAAACGGGTCATTGAAGATCCAAAGGAGATAGATGAATTGTCTAAGTTTGTGAAACTTGGTTCATTACTTAAGGCTAGTATTAAGTAATTGAAATAGTGTTAAGTATAATTGAGTATTCAGTTAAGTAATATTTGATATTTGAACTGAATATGTGTTAAAGAATTATACAGATATAAAGTCATTATTTGATATGACAGTTATAATTTGCTAAGATATGTTAGAATAATTAAATCACATTGATTAGAATTGTGATAAGACAATCTTACCAGTGTGTGAAGCTTGTGATGATAGCTTTGATTGGGTAAGAAGGTGAGATGAGAAATAATTGAAAGTTACTATTAATAGTTGCATAGGTTGATTTGTACCTTATGGTGAATTACTTAAGTATTGAAAGAATTGGATGAATTCTTTAGTTATTTGTTGATAGTATACAAGTAAAGTAAGTGATAAAGTGGAAAAACTGGGATTAGATCCAAATAAGGTATGATATGAAAGTATATCTGGAATTGGATGGTGTTAAAGATTTAGTTGATCTTTGTTTGATAAATTGAGGAAATATGAATTGAATGATTGTTCATATTTTAAGAAATTGTATGTGTTAGAGAGTAAGAGAAACCTTGAAATTGTGTAGGTATGTAAGTGTGGTATACATGATAATAAATGGCATGATAAGTTTTAATAGAATGAATTAAAATATGCCATTAGATATGTGGAGGTTAGTTAATTGTAATTAACTTGATGTAGATTTTGTTGGAAATGTGTTGGAAAGTAGCACATTTTGATAATGTGATATTGTGATGCTTGACCTGTAGTATCATAATATGTGGATTAAGATTGACTTAGTTGCTAGATTGACGGGATCTAGTGTTGAATGATTGGGTGGTTAAAGTTGTATAATTTTATAATGGCTTGTGATTAGTAGTTTATGATTGTAAGGTTGAGTTGAAATAACTGGTTGCTAAGAATAGATTTTGATGTCTTACCAGTTTAATAGTATATAAATTCTAACTTAATGGTTAGTTAGAGTTTGAAGACAAATATTAAAGTACTGATAGGTGTACTGGAATGTATAATCACTAGTGTTGTGATTATTGTTTGAGCAGTAGTTGTTGTCGACTTTGATGTTGTTGACAATTGATAGGTAGTAATGAAAGGAATTACAAGTGGAAATAAGTCAATGTAGAGGTTGGTTGATTGTAGGTAAGATTGATTGTAGTACTTTTGTTGATTGAGCAAAGTACTTGTTGATTGTAGTTTTACCTACTGAGTGTGACCTCTGCTTTGCTTATTAAGGTGATATGAATCTGGATTACTTTTAAGTAAAGAATTTCATATGATTGAAATGATATGTGAACATTATAGGTTGTACAAAAGAGCATAGGTATGAAACTTTTGGATGAAAAGCTGACCTAGATTTGAATTTCAGATCTTTGATGGTAAAGATTTAAGATTGTTATCTGTTATTAGACTGATTGTAAGTCGTGAGCTGAATTTTTATTTCAGTGTAACTAGATACATTGTAGTTTAATGACCACTGTTGTGATAATGTGACTGCTGTTTTATTGATAACAGTGATAAATAGTGGTAATAGGTTAAAGATTTTAGCATGTTGCTAATTTCTGGTTATATAAACCTATTAAGTAATGTTAAGTTTTATTTGTTGATTAAGTGATTGTAGGTTTCACTTGTTAAAGTAAGTGTTTGTTTATAAAATATATCTGATTGATGATATTGATTAGATGCACTGAATGTGTGCGTACGAAAAGACAGAAGCATGTTCATGGGAACATGTGCATGTGGAAAGAATTCAAATAGTCTAAGTATAGTGGTAAGTTGCTATTGAGGATTCATGTATGCTAAGAGGTATGTGATAATATTACATTAGTTAGACTGATTGAGTGAGGTTAGATTTCGGGGACGAAATCTCTTTAAGGGGGGGAGAGTTGTAACATCCTCGAAATGGACCTAGTTGTTTTGTATTATTTCATGATTTAAATTAGTATTTAAATGTGTTTGGAAATAATATTGTCGAAATTAGTTGAAATAATTGGAATAGGAGTCGAATATTCCAATGTGATAAGTGAATTATTAATTGTTGTAAATTAATATAGTTGACGGTGCAATAAAATGTTTGGACTCGCAAATGGTTTTCGGGTTCCAGACAATAGATTGAGACGGGGTATTAAATTATACCCGTATATTGAAGGCGGTTTGTTAGGCCGACTTATATATATAACTTTCCTCTTTAGGAAAGTTCATTTGAAACTTCAAAACTCACATAAACCTTATGAAATCCAAATCAGAAACTTGAAACCTACGAATTGGAGCTATGATTTATTCTAGTTTCACCATTATTATCTCTCAATTCAGTGTTCTTCAATTGAGAGGTAAGTTTGAATTGAATCAAATAGTTTATAAGTTTTGAATTGATTGATTTGGATTGAAAAACATGAACTTGATGTTAGAACTTCGTTATAACTATTGCATATTGATTATGTGAAGTTATTAGGTGTTTAAAACAGTTAGAAATCGAGTTTGGGTGATTTGGGTATTAAAATCGCGAGTTAGGGTTTGATCAGGGATGAAGATGAGCTGAAAAAGGCTCAAACGCGATCCCAGAACCCTAGCCAGGATCGCGTTCGTTAGTTATAAAAGGAATCGGACGAGTTTTGTTCTTGGGAACGCGATCCCAAGAATTTGTCCGGATCGCGTTGGTTAGTTATAATTTGTCCCAGAATAATTTTACAAAGAGGAACGCGATCCCGCCATTGTTTTCTGGATCGCGTTTGTCAGTACTTTTTGTAAAATTTCAAAAGTGCATAAGTGTTTAGTAGTGATTTTTGCCACGGAAAAATTGACAAATTGTCTTTAAACTCCGATTGGGCTGAAATTTACATGGTAACTCGAAAACGACCCACTGATCAAAGCTATATTACTATAGCCTAGTCAGTTTTTGGCCATTCGGGGTCGTTTAGGGGTCGAAAATAACATTTTACAGTTTTTGGACCTTATTTCGGGACTTTTTGATTATGTTCCGAATTGAACTTTTGTTGCTGTGATCTTAGGGATCACTTGATACATGTAATTATGTTATGATTGGGTAACGATATTAATTACCTGTGTGTTATCAGCTGAGACAAGTTATTAACTTATTGTTTATTGATTGTATTCTCAGATATGGAAAAGGCTCAGTAATATTAGACTTCTGAGCTTGCGGCTGAGGTGTCGGTGAGTGGATCTGTAACCTCAGTGTGATTTAGTTGTAATGATTTGATTTACAACAAGTAATTATAGTATTACTTTGATAGAATGTAATTGTTGAGATATCTTGCCATGATAGTTTGACTAGTTGCTTACTTGGCTGTTTGAGCTAGTATGTAAGATTCTGAGGTCAACTTGACTTGACAGTTGGACTTGGTTGTTATTGTAGACGACAGGAGATCTTGAAACTTGAAATGTTGGTTTGGAGATCTAGGTCGTGTGTGATTAACAACTGGTTATCGGTAATTCAGTATAGGCCAATACAGATGATTGATAAGAGTTCCTTGAGTACCAAACCGGTATTAGGGTATCTCAGGAGCCACCGATCCTCATGACGATTGATAATGTTTGATTGGTGTAGCTTGACATTGATTGGATGTCGAGTGAATGATTGATTTTCTATTTATTGTTATTTGATGTAAACAGATTGTTATGCTAGGTTGTACTGTTGCTTATAGTTCATTCACTTAGCTTTATGCTAACCCCACCACAGTTCTTCCTGCAGGTTAAATAGATGGGACATATTGGGCAGGAGGTTGTTGGACTGGATGGAATGTTTGACAGGCTGTTACTCTGACGTTATCTTGATAACTAAAGTAATGTTTTGAATTATATAACACCGAGTTTGTTGAAATGTCATGTATTAGATTTGAAAAAGTTTAATGACATTTTAAGTAATGTAAAACATTGATAGTAAGTTTTGAAATATACGCTTCCGAGTTGCAAATATTATACTATTGTTTATAATTAAACGAGGGGTGTTATATAATCACTGGTAATAAATGTAACACATATCCATGTGAACATTTCAACTTTACAACAATCACAACAAGTGGTAAGAAATACCACCACATGCACATTAATAATAAGAGTTCAATTAAATTCACAACTAGCAATTTAGCTAATAACCATATATTTCTTTAGCTAACACATTGCTAGAAAATTTCTACTTTCGCAACTAGTTCATTATTGATTTACAACTTGTATTTACATATCATCATTAGGTTATATGAAACTCTTTACTCTAAGGGAATCAAAATCATATAACCATCAACACGTATGAATAATCCATAAACAGTATGTAGAGGTCAAATCTTATGATAAAATCATTATCACATAACCAATTAGCATCCCATCACATCACATTGGATGCTAAATCAACACCTGTGAATACCATGCATCATCAACATAGGTATTTTAACAACACAAGGTGCTGTCATTAATCAAATATTCAATAATATCAACATAATATTATTTACAGTCAACTGACCTCTACTATGCTTAAATCATCTTTTAATTATTACTAGTTGCAATTCATAACACATACACATTTATTATACAATAGATACCATGTTAGCAATAAATTTGTGGTTTACTACTCTTTCATTTCAGTCAATCAGTGACTATTTCTCAACTACATGTCAACATATCTTACCTGTTATTTTAAAACCACTTAACTTTATCTGGTACTTAGTAGCCTCAACAATTTCATGTGAAATGGCATAATATAAATACGTTGGTCAGACGTCGTCATATTATGTCAGTTACACTTCATTTTCAGGCAACTTTATACCATTTACTTTCCAAAGTAATTAATCTTTACTTTCACATATATCATTAACAGTGATATCAAATTTTACACACATATGATAACACTTTTACAGCAGGTATATGATCAAATATTAACTTGCTACCAGTTCCATGTATCCCTTGGAAAGTGGAATTACCCATATAATCATATAGGTATAAGCAACACAGACATTTACACCATTTTCATTATCTCATTAATTTAGATGTAATGTCTAACACAACCACATCAATCAATACCTTTAGTTTAATTACAATTGAGCATTTCATGTTCAATTATCACATAGCTATAATCTTATGTACTTAACTTATAAATTCTTAAGATGCTCAATTCAACCAATTTTAATGTTCTACATGATTCATGTACTTTATCATGGATCAATTAGTCCACATAATATGATCCACATAATTTCATACTCAATGTTTATTAACCCTAGTTAGCAACAATCAACAATATAATTTATTGGTACATTTTGCAGTTAAATAAACCGCCTGAGAACAACTCATATACAATAACATACGTGGACCTCTTAAAACAAGTTTTACTATTGTATATAGTCATAGGAATGATCCCTGGGCTTAAAGAAACAAAAGCCCAGGATTTAGATGTAATGTCTAACACAACCACATCAATCAATACCTTTAGTTTAATTACAATTGAGCATTTCATGTTCAATTATCACATAGCTATAAGCTTATGTACTTAACTTACAAATTCTTAAAATGCTCAATTCAACCAATTTTAATGTTCTACATGATTCATGTACTTTATCATGGATCAATTAGTCCACATAATATGATCCACATAATTTCATACTCAATGTTTATTAACCCTAGTTAGCAACAATCAACAATATAATTTATTGGTACATTTTGCAGTTAAATAAACCGCCTGAGAACAACTCATATACAATAACATACGTGGACCTCTTAAAACAAGTTTTACTATTGTATATAGTCATAGGAATGATCCCTGGGCTTAAAGAAACAAAAGCCCAGGATTTAGATGTAATGTCTAACACAACCACATCAATCAATACCTTTAGTTTAATTACAATTGAGCATTTCATGTTCAATTATCACATAGCTATAAGCTTATGTACTTAACTTACAAATTCTTAAAATGCTCAATTCAACCAATTTTAATGTTCTACATGATTCATGTACTTTATCATGGATCAATTAGTCCACATAATATGATCCACATAATTTCATACTCAATGTTTATTAACCCTAGTTAGCAACAATCAACAATATAATTTATTGGTACATTTTGCAGTTAAATAAACCGCCTGAGAACAACTCATATACAATAACATACGTGGACCTCTTAAAACAAGTTTTACTATTGTATATAGTCATAGGAATGATCCCTGGGCTTAAAGAAACAAAAGCTCAATACAAAACGTAAGTCAAAAGTTCGAAATAAGGTCCGAAAAATAATAAAATGCCATTTTCGGGCCCCAAACGACCCCGAAGTGCCCAAAACTGACAGGGCTCATAGCAACACGATGAGCTTCGACCGTTGGGCCGTTTTTGAGTGGACATGTAAATTTCGTCTTATTCTGACACCGAAATTTTCGAACGGGAATTTCTACGTCAAACGTCGAAAAACTTAAAAATTTATTTTGCACATAATTGAGCCCCAAGCCGCCTGCTTAAAGGGTGAAACCGCCGGCTTCAAACCCCGAACAGCCGGGTCCTAAACCCTAACAGCCGGGTACAACTACTTTTGGGCAAACAGAAATAAAGTCGCGTTTTAAGCCTAAAGAAGCAGCCGGGTCATGTTCCCAAGCCGTCGGGTTTACACCCCTAGCCACCGGGTCCACCTCCAGACCCGTCGGGTCCCATGCCTGCACAGCCAATTCTGCACCAGCAAACTTTAATGCAATTTTCTGAAATTCAAACGAGCATATCTCACAAACCGTAAAGAGTCAAGGTCTGAAATTTTGCAGGCACCTTCATATAACCAAAATGCAACTTTCCATTTTTACACTTTTTCAAAATTCACGTTTATCGAGAAAACGGACGTACGACTCATTTTTGACCATTTTAGTTCATTTTAGTGACACGTCAAGTTTCAAATGGCTTGGTTTCTGACTCCAACCCTTTGCCAACATGTTCCAATATACATTTGTGACGTGTGAGCATATTCATCACCCTCATATACCCATTCTATCATGTTTTGACTCGTTGACCCGTTTGAAGGTCTAATTGGACACTTTTACCAATTTCAACCATATTGACTACATTAACACTTTCAACACACATTCCTACTATATGTATGACTTAAAGTCACTGTTACATTGGTCATAACCAAACCACTACTCATTTTAACCGTTTAACCATCAAGTGACCCATTTGGGCACTTTAAGGATCCGTTTGGGTTTTAGCCCATATAATCACTATTTTAACACTCATTTCACACTTCTTTAACTTTACCAAGTCAAACAACTTCATTTTCACTATTGGTGTCATATTATAACCTTGAAACACCAAAATTTTTTTACATAAAACTATCATATTTACACCAAATTTACAACAAATTTTCAGCATTGACCTTTCCAAGACTTGTCAATACATATAAAGACTTGTTAACCACTTTGACTTTCTTACTAAACCACTTTTAATACATAGATCATAATTTAACCGAAATCATGATCAATGCTACACATAAACCCCTAGTCACATTTATCACTTTATTCATAGCTATTACCAAATGTGACTCTACTAATTTCAACTTTGACTTTTCCAAGTCTACACACACTTTCAAATCAATGAACACTTTCTAATTCATACAACAACAAGACTCCAAACTTATTAATTGAGATTACCAACATCTCATTAAATTTACTATATGGAGTCATATCAAATAAATCTATCATGTATCAAATAATTCCTTAACAAGAATTTATACTCACACATTGCATTTATCAAATCATAATCACACAATGATTTATACTTTATTTTCATATCGTAGACACACTTAAATCCAAATAATGCAACTATTACACTTTATTCAACAACGTGTCTACACAATTCTTTTCTAGTTCATTTAGAACTACTCATGATGTAAAACATCTCAATTAATATTCATAGCATCACATTAACATGTATTGATCACCAAAAACTCACAACTGGGGATTCATATCAGTCTGACTCAATTTACTTTACTACTAATCATATCATAGCAAAGTAAACAATTCAAGCTTATTAAAATTCACCAAGCTTATCGAAATTACCTGATACACTTAGGCCCACGAATATTGAGGAATCATTGAGAGTACCAGTTGGTTTCTCATGTTCCTCATTCTCTGCAATCAAAACAACAATCTCGAATCTTGTTATAGGTTAGTACATATTCGACTAACTAAATTCTCATACAACTACTAATCCCACACTCTGGAATGTTTGACTTGACACATATCAGAGTTTGGGATTTAACATCTTACAATGTACAATTCACCCAAACTCATGCTCTGATACCAACTTATAACACCCTTCATTTACAATCATTTAAATATAATACATCGGAAGCGTCAGTCCAAATTTCATCATTTATACTTATAATATTGACATCTTAAAATATGATATTTCAAAACCTGTTTCACACTAGTTTTATGAAATACAACCAAAGTACATTAAACTGGGTGATATATGAAAACAAAAGATAACACTGCTTTATACAACTCAAATATCAGAGTAAATACTAGTTGTCAAACATTCCTTCCAGTCAAACTTCTTGCCAATCCCATTCTATCAAAACCATAACCTGCAAGAAGTGGGGTGGTGAGGTTAGCATAACGCTAAGTGAGTGAATAGTAATCAACAGTTTAACTTAGCATAACCCATCTTGTTTACAACAAATAATCGTAAACAAATCATATCACAATAGATCGATGGTTCTTGGGGAAAATACTTCAGTCAAGAACACACAATTAATTTCAATGAGATAACATCTCAATAACACAATATATCAATGAGGATCAGTGGCTCTTGAGATATCATAATACCCGGGGATTCACCAAGAGCACTTACCACAATCTGTAAGGACAATACAGAATAGACCGATAGTTTGGTACTAATCTCATACGACTTAATTTCCTATTAACGATAAGTACAAGGAAATTCCTGTCGTCTTACAATAGTAACCAAACCCAACCAACATGTTGACCTCAATACACCGATGCTCGAAGGCCAAATATCAAGTGATCACATATTCAACCAGATCAACATATCAGACTAAACAGTCTATCAACAGTATTATTACTATTAAACCAAAATCATCATGGCAAACCAAAAGTAGTAATAATACGTTTACCCGTTGTAACCAAACTTGTTACAACTAAGTAAAACTGAGGATTTCAGATCCACTCACCGAATACCTCAGTCGTCCACTCAGTAGTCTAATATCACTGAGTCTTCTCCATATCTGAGAATACAACAGAATAACACAAGTTAGTCACTTGTCTCAAAATCTATACAATCTCATTCCAATATATGTATACTAACAAATCTCTAAAATATTCAATTTATACAAATTTACACAATAATCACAATTATCAACACTCAATCCATACTTACATGCATTTATATCATATATCTCAACTAATCAAAAACATCAATTTATCACCTCCATTGGAGTAATCATACTTAACTCATGTTAACAACAATTATCCATTATATACTACTAACATGAGCTTAAAACTTTCATGATCATTTATCAACTTTATAATCATTATAATCACCTCATCATCTTAATTCACATTAATCATTGTTAACTAATATAATTAGACCATTAACAAGATTATTAATCTCTTACATCAACAATACATCAAATTCTCAAGAACACATTGAAACACCCCAATATTTGTCGTTTGTTTATTTTATGTTTTAAAGTAAACTGTTGTAAACTGTGACCAAATCGCGCCGCAACATACAACAATCGCGTCGCAATTAAAGTTCATAATCGCGTCGCAACCATTATACATCGCGTCGCAATTCGATAAAGATCGCGTAGCAATCTGAGAAGATCGCGCCGCGACTGCTGCCTGCACAGACCCAAAATAGGCAGATTCACAATCTGTCCAAAAATGACCAAATCAAATTTCCGCGACATCTTTGAACTATAACCTGTACACAATACAATTTCCGCAACACCAATACATGGTTTTACAAACAATCTTCATCAAATTCTCTTACATAATCTCTTGACCCGTTTGAATACTTGGATCAAAACAAACCAAACCATTTATTACCATATCAATATTGAAACCAAAACTTTGACATGGTATCAACATTTACATACCATTTAACAACTTTGAACAACAAACTTATAATACCAAAATGACTTATATCATAATTTTTACAAAAGATGGGGTAATTAGCATCGAGAGCATGATTTAATGAATACGAGTCATTACCCCAATTTAACAACATCCACCGCTAGCTACCCACCGGTTTCTTGCCCAAATCACCTCTTGAACCGCTAGCGTCACCTAAACATTTGAATTATTCAACCGTAAGCAAAACGCTTAGTAAGTAATGAAATACAATCACATGTAATAATGATAATTTAGCTAAGGATCCTTAACCGCCCATGCTAGTTGTATACTACTAGCAATCACACGAGCCTTGGCCGCAACCATTACTCGCACAAAACCGTTAGCAAATGACCGAAGCCATTCCTAACCCATGTTCATGTAATCCAAAACTTACCTTGCGATTGCACAATTAAATCACTAGCAACTCTTCCAACTTCTTTAACACCTAATCACATAATCAAATAACACATAATTACACTTTGCACATATACTAGTACACTTTATAAAATTTTAACCAATTTTCTTATCTTTGAACATTAATCACACTTGGACATTTTATCAAACTCAAATTCTATATACACTTGAATAATGGTTCTTTCCATCAATTTATAACAATCTTGCTCAACAACACTTATATCATTCTTTGGAACCATTTTTACAAGTGTATATATATGTATATAATTTTACATCATTCTCACTATTATTTCTTTCATAACAATTTCATAATCATAATCTGATTATAAACATATCTATATCACTAATTCATCATTTGCAATTAGATAATCATTTTCATTAGCTTAGGGTTTCAACAAATTTCCAAACCCTAACTAAATTTCTTATACAAACCTTATGACATGATTCACTAGCATATATATATCATCTATATACTAATAATCTAATCATATAGCAAATATAAATACTTAGGGTTTCACTATCAATCAAACCCTAATCTGATTTTGTAAGAATTTAGCAAACCATACCTTAATATGTGATTAGGGAAGTACTTATGCTTTCAATATGAAACTAACAAGCTCAAACTTGATGGAATTCACCATCTAATACTAGAAATCGCCATTTTTCGTCATAAATACTTAGGGTTTTGATTTGGGAATATTTTTGGGTGTTAAATCGGATCTGGAAGCTGCTGGGGTTAAAAACCCATTTCTGGAACTGGCTGAATCGCGCCGCGACCATCCAGGATCGCGCCGCGATCTCTACCTGGACAGGCCCAATATTTTTCTTTTATTGCATTTCTAGCCCAAAACTTTTACACTTCTTAATATATATATACCTATATATAATACATGTAATCATATATCTACAAGTCAAATAATGTGATATATATACATATATATATAAATACACATATTCAAATAATAAGCAAATATTTATATGTATGCTTTAATAAACTAATAATATTTAGAATTTACGAAAATAGGATGTTACAACTATCCTCCACCAATTTAGGATTGTGTCCTCACAATCCAGTCCTGGTACAGCGAGGGATAGAAATGAATGACTTCTTCTTCCGGTTCCCACGTGATTTCAGAACCTTTGCGATGCCTCCATTGGACTTTAAACATTCTAAGATCTTTATTTCTTAATTTGGTAACTTTTTCACCGAGAATAGAGACAGGTTGCTCAACATAATTCAATTGATCGTTAACCTCAATTTCTTCCAATGGAACATAAGCAGATTCATCAACTAAACATTTTCGGAGAAAGGACACATGGAATGTATTATGGATTCCAGCTAGTTTGTCAGGTAGCTCAAGGCGATAAGCTACATTACCCACTCTAGCCAAAATAGTGAAAGGACCAATGTATCGAGGACCCAATTTACCTCGCTTTCTGAATCGGATAATTCCCTTCCATGGAGACACTTTTAACATAACTTTATCACCAACCTGGAATTCAATCGGACGCCTTCTATTATCAGCATATGACTTTTGTCGATCTTGGGCAGCTTTTAACCGTTCTCTGACTTGATTAATCTTTTCAGTGGTCAACAGAACGATGTAAGTGCTTCCCAGTTCTTTCTGTCCGATCTCTCCCCAACAAATAGGAGTCCTACATTCTCTTCCATAGAGCATCTCGTAAGGTGACATTTTAATACTCGAGTGATAGCTGTTATTATAAGAAAATTCTACCAAAGGTAAATGTGAATCCCAGCTACCACCAAAATCAATAACACACGCCCTTAACATATCTTCCAGAGTCTGAATAGTTCTTTCACTCTGGCCGTCTGTTTGAGGATGATAGGCGGTGCTAAAATTGATACGAGTACCCATAGATTCCTGAAATTTCGTCCAGAAACGTGAAGTAAATATAGTATTTCTATCAGAGACAATAGATACAGGAGTACCATGACGAGCAACAACTTCACGTATGAATGAATCTGCAAGTGCTTTCGAAGAGAAAGTTTCTTTAATTGGTAAGAATAAAGCACTTTTGGTTAAACGATCTACAATCACCCAAATTGCATCATGCTGGCGTAGCGTTTTAGGCAACTTGGTGATAAAGTCCATTGTAATATGCTCCCACTTCCAAACAGGTATTTCTAAAGGTTGCAATTTACCATATGGTTTCTGATGTTCAGCTTTTACCTGTAGGCAAGTTAAGCATTTCTCGACATACTTCACAATTTCTCTTTTCATACCTGGCCACCAGAAGTTAGATTTTAAATTATGATACATCTTCGTAGCTCCAGGATGAATCGAATATCGAGACTTATGAGATTCGTCAAGCAATATCTTCTTTAACTCGAGTGAGTTAGGAATCCAGATTCTAATATATCGTGTTTTTAACCCGCGAGAATCATCAACGAAGTTTTGAACTTGACCTTTAATACGCTCAGAATTAAAATCACCTTTTTGCCAAGCTTCCATTTGTGCACTTTTTATTTGATCAAGTAAATCTGGAATAACAGTGATTCTGAAAGATTTGACCACCAAAGGTGGCTGAATAGCTTTCTGGCTAAGTGCATCAGCAACCACATTAGCTTTTCCAGGATGATAAAGAATTTCACAATCATAATCTTTCACTAGATCAAGCCAACGTCGTTGCCTCATATTTAAATCCCGCTGATCGAAAAAGTATTTGAGACTTTTATGATCAGTGTAAATGGTACACTTTACGCCATAAAGATAGTGTCTCCAAAGCTTTAAAGCAAAAACAACCGCCGCCAACTCAAGATCATGAGTTGGATAATTCTTTTCATGATCCTTAAGCTGTCTAGATGCATAGGCGATTACCTTGCCACGTTGCATCAGAACACAGCCTAAGCCAGTATAAGAAGCATCACAGAATACAACCATATCTTCAGTACCATCAGGGAGTACTAAGATAGGCACTTGACTAAGCTGTTGCTTAAGAATATGACACGCTTGATCAGCTTGCTCATTCCACTCAAACTTAATATTCTTTCTGGTGAGTTTAGTGAGAGGAGTAGCAATCTTTGAAAAATCCTGGATAAAACGTCTGTAATACCCAGCTAATCCCAAGAAACTTCTAACTTCAGTTGGAGTAGTTGGAGGTTCCCATTTCAGAACTGCTTCAATCTTAGCAGGATCAACTTTAATTCCCTGATCGTTTATCACATGCCCCAGAAATTGAACTTCTCGCAACCAGAATTCACACTTTGAGAATTTAGCATAAAGCCTTTCAGTTCTCAAAATTTGCAACATTTGCCTTAGATGATTTTCATGCTCACCGGCTGACTTAGAATAGATAAGAATATCGTCAATAAATACAATTACAGACTTATCGAGTAAAGGTCGACATACCCGATTCATAAGGTCCATAAAAGCGGCTGGAGCATTAGTCAAATCAAAGGGCATCACCACGAATTCATAGTGCCCATATCGAGTTCTGAAAGCAGTTTTAGGCACATCATCATCACGGACTTTCAATTGGTGATAGCCTGAACGTAAGTCAATTTTGGAGAAATAACTGGCACCCTACAACTGATCGAACAAGTCATCAATCCTAGGTAAAGGATACCTATTCTTGATGGTTACCTTGTTCAATTCCCTGTAATCGATACACATTCTCATGGTGCCATCTTTCTTTTTAACAAATAGTATCGGAGCTCCTCACGGTGAACTACTAGGGCGAATGAAACCTTTGTCTAGTAATTCTTGCAATTGTTTCATCAACTCTTGCATCTCCGATGGGGCAAGTCTATAAGGAGTTTTAGCGATAGGAGTGGCTCCAGGTACCAAATCAATACGGAACTCTACTTGCCTATCGGGTGGAATACCCGGTAGCTCTTCGAGAAATACATCGGGAAATTCATTTACTACAGGAATATCTTCCAGTTTAGGAACAACTTTCTGAATGTCTACCACATGTGCCAAGAATGCATGACAACCATGTAGCAGATGACGTTTAGCACGAGCATATGTACAAATGGATAAAGAAGACTTCCGTTTTTCACCATATATATCAACTGTTTTACCACTAGGTGAGCTGACTCGAATTATCTTTTTCTCACACTGGATAATAGCATTATGCTGTCCTAACCAATCCATACCTATCACAACGTCAAACTCACCCATTTTCATAGGAATTAGATTTATCACAAACATTTCATTATCGATTTCAAGTTGACACCCTCGGTAAACATTTACCACATATATATATCTATTATCCGCTACTTCAACATCTAAAGGAGTATCTAACTTTGTACGGGGAATCGATAAGTTTTGACTGAATCGTTCAGATATAAATGATCTTGAAGCACCAGAATCAAACAATATATAAGCTGGTTTCTGATTCACAAGAAAAGTACCTGTCAATACATCTGAAGCTTTTTGAGCTTCATCAGCAATGATCTGAAAAGAACGAGGTCTGAATCTTTGAGGTTCATTTGGTTTTCTCTCCACATTAGGCCGAGGAACAACAGGAGCAGATTGAGTCCTTAAGTCAGGACACTCAGCTTTAATATGACCCGGCTTATAACAGTTATAACAAACACGATGTGGATTAGGGCAATTGGTACTTAGATGACCTTCCTGTTTACATTTATAACATGTAGGTGGTTTATAACGACAAATTCCAGAATGTCTTTTATGACAGATTTTACACTCAGGAGGCGGTGGTCCTCGTCTTTCATCAGATTTTGAACTATCACCGGTTCTCGGTTTCTTGGAAGGAGTAGAAGTGGTTTCAACTTTTCTTTTGGAAACATCACGAAGTAATTCCAATTCATGAAATCTAGCCTCGTCAACCATCTCTTCAAAACTAGCACATCTTTTAGGAATGATAAATTGCCGAATTTCTTTCTTTAGAACGTTATGGAAATGACCCATAAGCATCCTTGGATTTGACATGTATTCCGGGCAGAAACGAGCTCGATCAAGAAAAACACCAACCAATTCATTCACAGACTCAGTAGTTTGTTCCATAGAAAGGAACTCCCTTCGAATCCGGTTCAGCTCAGACTCTTGAGAATAAGCAGTTTGAAACATATGTCTAAAATCATTCCAAGATAATTGTTTAATAGCATCGTCGCCCAAAGTACTACACTGTACCTCCCACCAGCCTTTAGCACCAAATCGTAAAAGATTAGCAGCAAAACGAACCTTTAATCTTTCAGGACATTCAGTGGTAGCGAACGCCCCTTCCACCTCAGAAAGCCAACGATAACACTTTATTGGATCCATTTCACCATGGTACTCAGGAGGATTACAAACAGAGAAATCTTTATAGCTGAATCTGCGGTTCTCATCGAGAGGAATAACATGTGGTATAACAGGAGGAGGTTCTTCCTCTCTAGCTAGATCTCTCTTTTGGAATTCAGACATAACAACTTCCTGTACAGTTTCAGAAATTTGGTTTAACATAGAAGAAAGATTTGCTTCTTGAACACGTCCCACTTCTTCAGAAACAATAGCTCTTAGATCAGATAGTGATATTTTAGCTTCCCGTGCAGGAGAATCAACTCTTTCGTGTCGTTCTCCCGTTTGGTCAGTTTCACGTTCCTCGGTTATTATTATACTGAAATAGATATCAATATTTAATATAACAGTTTATATGTTTACCAATCTACTTTAATTATAATATACACAATTAACAGTTAACAATCACTATAACTTCCTTATCATAACATCTCGTGGTTTCAAAGATTCCATAAAATGTCAGATGATAATTATTGCGTTGGCCAGGCGCATTAATTACCATATCACATTCATACGTATACTAAGTCCCCACGAGACATCCTGATTTCAGAAATCTAGGCAATATGTTAACCGGATCACATATCAAATAATAACAAACACTTATCATGCTCGAATACAACTAAAGTGGTCTAAGTTCAAGTACCCTCCTAATGGTGGATACTCGAATCCCTTAAACCGATGCTCTGATACCAACTTGAAACACCCCAATATTTGTCGTTTGTTTATTTTATGTTTTAAAGTAAACTGTTGTAAACTGTGACCAAATCGCGCCGCAACATACAACAATCGCGTCGCAATTAAAGTTCATAATCGCGTCGCAACCATTATACATCGCGTCGCAATTCGATAAAGATCGCGTCGCAATCTGAGAAGATCGCGCCGCGACTGCTGCCTGCACAGACCCAAAACAGGCAGATTCACAATCTGTCCAAAAATGACCAAATCAAATTTCCGCGACATCTTTGAACTATAACCTGTACACAATACAATTTCCGCAACACCAATACATGGTTTTACAAACAATCTTCATCAAATTCTCTTACATAATCTCTTGACCCGTTTGAATACTTGGATCAAAACAAACCAAACCATTTATTACCATATCAATATTGAAACCAAAACTTTGACATGGTATCAACATTTACATACCATTTAACAACTTTGAACAACAAACTTATAATACCAAAACGACTTATATCATAATTTTTACAAAAGATGGGGTAATTAGCATCGAGAGCATGATTTAATGAATACGAGTCATTACCCCAATTTAACAACATCCACCGCTAGCTACCCACCGGTTTCTTGCCCAAATCACCTCTTGAACCGCTAGCGTCACCTAAACATTTGAATTATTCAACCGTAAGCAAAACGCTTAGTAAGTAATGAAATACAATCACATGTAATAATGATAATTTAGCTAAGGATCCTTAACCGCCCATGCTAGTTGTATACTACTAGCAATCACACGAGCCTTGGCCGCAACCATTACTCGCACAAAACCGTTAGCAAATGACCGAAGCCATTCCTAACCCATGTTCATGTAATCCAAAACTTACCTTGCGATTGCACAATTAAATCACTAGCAACTCTTCCAACTTCTTTAACACCTAATCACATAATCAAATAACACATAATTACACTTTGCACATATACTAGTACACTTTATAAAAATTTAACCAATTTTCTTATCTTTGAACATTAATCACCCTTGGACATTTTATCCAACTCAAATTCTATATACACTTGATGTAACATCCTCAAAATTGGCCTAGTTGAAATACGGTATTTCCCTTAATTTAATTGCTATTTAAATTGTATTTTTAAATACTTGGTGTATTTTGATAGCTAAATTAATAGGTCAATTGGTCAATTGGCTTATTGTGATAAATGAATTATTACATGTTTTAAATTTATTTAGCTAACGGTATAATAAAAACTTATTTCTCGCAAATGATTTTTAGGTTCCAGACAACAGATTTAGGACGGGTGTAATTTATACCCAAATTGATGAGTCATAAAGATCAGGTCGACACCTGTTTATTCATTTTCACAGAACACCATTTTTGTTCCTGACTTTTGCTTACACCTCAAGAACACACTTTCTCAAAATCAAATAACCACAATCTGATTTTATCAAGTTAAGAGTGTGATTTTGATTTCCTTGTGTTCTTCTTCTTCATTGTATCATCATCTTCATCATCTAAATATTGTAAGTAAGAATACCCATTTACATGTTCTAGTTGAAATGTTAAATTAAGTTAAATTGATGACGAATTTGAGTTAATCTATGTTTGAATGTGTTTATGTATTGATTATAAACTGATTTCATGTCCATTTAAGATGAATCAATTATGTGTTCATATATGAATTTGAATGAATTGGGTTTTGGTTGAAATTAGGATGAACACATGATGCATGTATGAATCTTGGTGTCAGCTATTGCTATTTGTCGTTGTTATATGTTTATACATGTTAGTATAGGTCATTTTCGTGTTAAAATCATGTATTACAACTGAATTTGTGATTTTTGGTGTTTTGGATTCGTGTGTAAATGCTTGCTGATCTGGGTATTGTTGCTGAAAAGGTGTCGAACGCGATCCGGACTAGTCACCAGGATCGCGTTGTTATGTGTTAATTGTTACAGCACGAATTGTTCCTTGGAACGCGATCCAGATCACCTCGACCGGATCGCGTTGGTCAGTGAAAAGCTGAGTCACTAGGATTTTGTTCTTGTGAACGCGATCCAGCCACCTTGCCCGGATCGCGTTTGATAGTGAAAAACGGTAACAGAACTTTTTGTACATGGGAACGCGATCCAGCTTACTCTCACCCGGATCGCGTTTGCATGTTGTAAAATGACGAATTTGATAACTTGTGACTTGTGCATTCGTGTTAATCGCATTGTATAGTAGATATTCTTATCTGACACTATATACATGATTATATCATAGTGAACTTGAATTTGAGACTAATTCGGGTTAGTTGTATTTTCAGATAAAGCGAAGACTCAGTGAGACTAGATCTCTGAGGGGTGACATTGTCAGTAAGGGTGAGTGGATCTTGGACTTTCAGTCTAATTTGGTTGTAACAACATGGTTACAACGGGTAAATGTGAATTTACTGTTTTCATTGTTAAGTTAATATTTTGCCATGATGGTTATATTTAGCTTAATTATTGGTGTCCTTGATTTCTTTGATGGTTGTGGACTATATGAATGTCGGGGGTCAACGTGTGTTGGGTTTGAGTACTATTACTTTGGACATCATAAGTGCTTTGTACATGTGTTGTTCACTGAAATTATGTTGTAAGTAGTAATAGTACCAGGCTATCGGTTTAGCCACTGATTTGGCCTTCAGTTGGTTTTAAGTGTTACTTGGGGAACCACCGCGGCATGAGGGTACTCCAAGGACCACCGATCCTTCATGATTTAACTGTTGCTATGATTTGCTGTATTCATTTGTTAAGCTAAGTTAGGTGATAGTTTGAGATTTATTCACTTAGCTTCGTGCTAACCCCTCATTACTTCTTGCAGGTTTACTTTGGTATGTGGGTGGGCAAGAAGTACTATAGGAATGGAATGTTTGACAAGCTCACTCTGTTTTGTTAACTTTGTTAATGCTATGACATTATGATGTGGATTTCTATAACACTAAACTTATCGTATGTAATGTCTAGGATAATCTAGTTTAAAGACTGTATGTAATTGGATTGCCATTTTGAAATGTAAATATGCAATCCAATGGTTTGTATCTAAATCTTGCGCTTCCTTTAAAAAAAAAAAAATATATCCTTGTATTTTCGAGAAGGGTGTTATAAATTGGTATCAGAGCAATGATTTGGGCGAATTGAACATGGGTTAATTGTTCAATCCCAAATCTATTTGTGTTAGTCAAACATTCCTGGGAAGGGGATTGAGCTAGTGAATATGATTTGGTTAGTATTGCTAAGTACTAACAATTAACGGGTTATGAGATATGTTGTGGTGATACAGGATATGGCAAAAAGTAACGCTCCGACCAGTACCCCGATCAATGCTTCTGGAGCGAGAGACTCTCCTCCAGAAATTCAGTCTCAAAGCCAAGGTCAGACTAATACTACACTCCCTGCAAGTGAATTGAGCCGTGATGAGTACACTTTGTATTTGGAGGATGAGTTAAACAAATATAAGGAATTATATGAACAACAAGCTAGAACATCCCGACAGATTCTGGCGGTTAGTACGATTACACCTCCGTTAGTGACATCACAGTTTTCTATGCCACCGCCTACTTACTACCAGACATCAGCTCCTTTTTCTTCTTCAGGACCTTCTGGATATCAGTTTCCGGTATTTCCTCCTCCACCTCAGCAAAAATTATGTTCATTTAAGACCTTTAAGTCTAGTGGACCTTCGGATTTCTTTGGGAGTACAAATCCTTCTGTGACCATGGATTGGTTAAGGGATGTCGAAAGAAAATTTGAGGTTTGCCGATGTGAGGATGAGATCAAGGTAACTTATGCAGTGCATCTTTTAAAGGGTCCGGCAATGGGATGGTGGGATTCTATCACATCTCATTTAACACCTCAGCAAAAAGCTTCCATTACATGGTCCGATTTCCATAACGCGGTTTGTAAGAAGTATTGCTCCGGGTATGACATGACTCGCATTAGGCGTGAATTCTTGGATATGCAATTGACTGACAGTATGACTATAGAGGACCTTATCTCCCAGTTTACCGATAAGTTGAGATTTGTACATCAATGGGTACCGGATGAAAGGACAAAGATTGACCATTTTGTTGGAATGTTACCCCATACTTATCGAACTACTGTGAGACTTGCAGGAGATCTTAACCAAGCTTTTGATTTGGCCCGTTCTGTGGACGGCGATATTAGAGCTCATGATTTGGAGATTAAAGACAAGTCCCCAATGAAACCCAAAGGTGAATCTACGTCAGGTCAGGGAAAGAAGAAATGGCAAGGTAATAATAATAACCGTAAACCGAATGTTATTGGTGGTTCAGTGGATAGATCAAATTGGTGCCAAAATTGCAAGTCTAGGCACACGGGACATTGTACACCTCAGACTGCTAGGTGTATTAAGTGTGGTCAGTTCGGTCATGACATCAAGGATTGTCCTTTTCCTAAGCCAGTGTGTTGGAATTGTCGCAAGGAAGGACATCGTTCGAGTGCATGTCCAGAGGCAGGGAAGCAAAAATCGGGCACGGTCGGAGGGTCATCGTCATCTTCTGGCCAGAAAAGAAAGAATCCTCCCGCTCCAACGGGTCGGGCTTTTCGAATGACCGTGGATGAAGCTGTGGTAGCCGAGGACGTCATAACTGGTACATTTCTTATAAATTCAGTACCGGCATGCACCTTATTTGATTCAGGGGCAAATTGTTCCTTTATGTCCTTGGTATTCTGTGATAGACTTAAATTGACACCTACATGTATTTCACAACCAATTGAGATTGAGGTAGCGGATGGAAAGTTAGTTTCGGTTACCACATCGGTGACAGGAGCTAGTATTTTGATTGAGGGTCATAGTTTCCCTGTTTCTTTTCTATTGATGCCTATTCATGGATTTGATGTTGTGTTAGGCATGAATTGGTTGAGTCGTAATAAAGCCAATATAGATTGTCATAAGAAGCTGATAAAAATCCCAATCTCAGACGAGTCATATGTCGTGGCTCGAGGGGAAAGGGAGAGGGGTAGTATACCTTTGATCTCTATGATGAAAGCTAGAAAATCTCTAGCTAAAGGGTGTGATTCTTATTTAGCCTATGTTGTCGATGCTAAGCTAGAAAAGAAAGCCATTTGTAATGTCCGAGTTGTTTCTGAGTATTCGGATGTTTTCCCTGATGAATTGCCTGGTTTACCTCCGGTTAGAGAAGTAGAATATAAAATTGAGTTAATTCCTGGTTCTGCCCCGGTAGCTAAGGCACCTTATAGATTAGCTCCCTCCGAAATCCGTGAAATGATGAATCAAATTCAGGAATTATTAGATAAGGGTTTTGTTAGACCCAGTTCTTCTCCTTGGGGTGCTCCTGTATTATTTGTTAAAAAGAAAGATGGCACTTTCCGTATGTGTATTGATTATAGAGAATTGAATAAGAGGACAGTAAAGAATAAGTATCCTTTGCCCCGAATAGATGAATTGTTTGATCAATTGCAAGGATCTTCATTTTTCTCTAAGATAGACTTGAGATCGGGTTATCACCAAGTTCGGGTTTGTGGGGAGGATATCCCTAAAACAGCTTTTCGCACTCGCTATGGTCATTATGAATTTCTTGTTATGCCTTTTGGGTTGACTAACGCTCCAGCAATTTTCATGGATTTAATGAATAGGGTTTGTCGGCCTTTTCTCGATAAATTTGTCATTGTATTTATTGATGATATTTTAGTTTATTCTAAATCTGAATCTGATCATGAAATACATTTGCGTTTAGTTCTTGACACCTTGAGAAAGGAGAAATTATATGCTAAGTTTTCGAAATGTGAATTTTGGCTTCGTGAAGTTCAGTTTTTGGGGCACATCATTTGTGAAGATGGGGTTAAAGTGGATCCATCTAAAATTGAGGCTGTCATGAATTGGCAATCACCTAAATCTCCGTCAGAGATCAAGAGTTTTCTGGGTTTGGCAGGCTATTACAGAAAATTTATTAAAGATTTCTCCAAGATTGCAGGTTCTTTGACTAAATTAACTCGTAAGGACATGAAATTTCTGTGGGGTGATCAACAGGAATCGGCTTTTCAGACTTTGAAACAATTGTTGTGTCAAGCTCCGGTTTTAGCTTTACCTGACGGATCTGAGGATTTTATTGTATATTGTGATGCTTCACATGCGGGTTTAGGTTGTGTTTTGATGCAACGAGACCGTGTTATTGCCTATGCTTCACGTCAGTTGAAACCTCATGAGATTAATTATCCTACCCATGACTTGGAACTTGCAGCTGTGGTTTTTGCCTTAAAGATTTGGAGACATTACCTGTATGGAACCAAATGCGTTATTTGTACGGACCACAAGAGCCTTCAGTACATGTTTACTCAAAAAGAACTTAACATGAGGCAAAGGAGATGGTTAGAATTGATTAAGGATTATGATTGCGAGATTCGATATCATCCGGGTAAGGCAAATGTGGTGGCGGATGCGCTTAGCCGAAAGGGTAAATCTGAAAGGGTTTGTTTAATGCGTTTGGAAATCTCTTCAGACTTGATCGATAAATTGAAATTGGCTCAGATGGAGGCCCTATTGGATCATAACTTGAAATCCGAAATCATGCTTAAAAGGAAGGATTTATTGGTAGAAGATTCTCGTGGATTAAAGACATTTCAGTCTCGTGTTTGGGTCCCATTGTTTGGTGGACTTCGAGATGTGATATTGATGGAGGCTCATAAATCCAGACTGTCGATTCACCCAGGAAGCACCAAGATGTATCATGATTTGAAACCATTGTATTGGTGGCCCACTTTAAAATTGGATATAGCGTGGTTTGTTGAATCTTGCCACATTTGTTCTCAAGTAAAAGCCGAACATCAGAAACCGTATGGAACTTTGAAACAACTTGAGATTCCCGAGTGGAAATGGGAGCATATTACCATGGATTTTGTGACCAAATTACCTCGAACTGTTGAGGGTAACGATATGATTTGGGTAATTGTCGATAGATTGACCAAGAGTGCTCACTTTCTTGCTACTTGTGAGACGGCATCATTAAGTAAATTGGCGCAATTGTACATTAATGAAGTGGTTATTAGGCATGGGATTCCGTTATCGATTGTTTCAGACAGAGATTCTCGATTTGTGTCGGGTTTTTGGCAGAATTTACAGCGTGAATTGGGTTCTAGGGTCAACTTGAGTACGGCTTATCATCCTCAGACGGATGGTCAGTCGGAGCGCACCATTCAAACCTTGGAAGACATGTTGCGGGCATGTGTATTAGAATTTGGTGGGTCGTGGGATTCCCATTTACCATTAGTTGAGTTTGCCTATAATAATTCTTTCCATTCTAGTATAGGCATGCCACCCTATGAAATGTTGTATGGTCGTAGGTGTAGAACACCCACTTGTTGGTTATAGGCGGGTGAAAAGCAGTTTGCGGGTCCTGACATAGTTCAAATTACAGCCGATAAGGTAGCTATAGTCCGAGATAGATTAAAAGCTGCCCGTGATAGACAGAAGCAGTATGCTGACCCACGTTATCGACCAGTTTCGTTTGTAGAAGGTGAGTTGGTTTATTTGAAAGTTTCACCTTGGAAGGGTGTTATAAGGTTTGGGAAACGTGGAAAACTAGCTCCTAGATACATCGGACCGTTTAAAATTCGACATGTCGTCAATGATCAAACGGTGTCATTAGATCTTCCTCCTGAATTGTCGGGTATTCATGATACTTTTAATGTGTGCTATCTAAGAAAATGCAACGTGGAGGACCAATCCCAAATCCTTCCATTGCAAGACTTGAGTGTGGACTTAAACCAAAGACTTGTAGAAGAGCCCATAGAACTTGTTGACCGTAAGGTGACTAAACTTCGAAAGAAGGAGATCCCTATGGTATTGGTTAAGTGGAATCATAGTTTGGGTCCAAACTTATCTTGGGAGACCGAGTCTAGCATGAAGGCGCGTTATCCAAATCTTTTTGAGCGTGGCGAGATTTCGGGGACGAAATCTTCTTAAGGAGGGAAGATTTGTAACATCCTCAAAATTGGCCTAGTTGAAATACGGTATTTCCCTTAATTTAATTGCTATTTAAATTGTATTTTTAAATACTTGGTGTATTTTGATAGCTAAATTAATAGGTCAATTGGTCAATTGGCTTATTGTGATAAATGAATTATTACATGTTTTAAATTTATTTAGCTGACGGTATAATAAAAACTTATTTCTCGCAAATGATTTTTAAGTTCCAGACAATAGATTTAGGACGGGTATAATTTATACCCAAATTGATGAGTCATAAAGATCAGGTCGACACCTATTTATTCATTTTGACAGAACACCATTTTTGTTCCTGACTTTTGCTTACACCTCAAGAACACACTTTCTCAAAATCAAATAACCACAATCTGATTTTATCAAGTTAAGAGTGTGATTTTGATTTCCTTGTGTTTTTCCTCTTCATTGTATCATCATCTTCATCATCTAAATATTGTAAGTAAGAATACCCATTTACATGTTCTAGTTGAAATGTTAAATTAAGTTAAATTGATGACGAATTTGAGTTAATCTATGTTTGAATGTGTTTATGTATTGATTATAAACTGATTTCATGTCCATTTAAGATGAATCAATTATGTGTTCATATATGAATTTGAATGAATTGGGTTTTGGTTGAAATTAGGATGAACACATGATGCATGTATGAATCTTGGTGTTAGATATTGCTATTTGTCGTTGTTATATGTTTATACATGTTAGTATAGGTCATTTTCGTGTTAAAATCATGTATTACAACTGAATTTGTGATTTTTGATGTTTTGGATTCGTGTGTAAATGCTTGCTGATCTGGGTATTGTTGCTGAAAAGGTGTCGAACGCGATCCGGACTAGTCACCAGGATCGCGTTGTTATGTGTTAATTGTTACAGCACGAATTGTTCCTTGGAACGCGATCCAGATCACCTCGACCGGATCGCGTTGGTCAGTGAAAAGCTGAGTCACTAGGATTTTGTTCTTGTGAACGCGATCCAGCCACCTTGCCCGGATCGCGTTTGATAGTGAAAAACGGTAACAGAACTTTTTGTACATGGGAACGCGATCCAGCTTACTCTCACCCGGATCGCGTTTGCATGTTGTAAAATGACGAATTTGATAACTTGTGACTTGTGCATTCGTGTTAATCGCATTGTATAGTAGATATTCTTATCTGACACTATATACATGATTATATCATAGTGAACTTGAATTTGAGACTAATTCGGGTTAGTTGTATTTTCAGATAAAGCGAAGACTCAGTGAGACTAGATCTCTGAGGGGTGACATTGTCAGTAAGGGTGAGTGGATCTTGGACTTTCAGTCTAATTTGGTTGTAACAACATGGTTACAACGGGTAAATGTGAATTTACTGTTTTCATTGTTAAGTTAATATTTTGCCATGATGGTTATATTTAGCTTAATTATTGGTGTCCTTGATTTCCTTGATGGTTGTGGACTATATGAATGTCGGGGGTCAACGTGTGTTGGGTTTGAGTATAATTACCTTGGACATCATAAGTGCTTTGTACATGTGTTGTTCACTGAAATTATGTTGTAAGTAGTAATAGTACCAGGCTATCGGTTTAGCCACTGATTTGGCCTTCAGTTGGTTTTAAGTGTTACTTGGGGAACCACTGCGGCATGAGGGTACTCCAAGGACCACCGATCCTTCATGATTTAACTGTTGCTATGCTTTGCTGTATTCATTTGTTAAGCTAAGTTAGGTGATAGTTTGAGATTTATTCACTTAGCTTCGTGCTAACCCCTCATTACTTCTTGCAGGTTTACTTTGGTATGTGGGTGGGCAAGAAGTACTATAGGAATGGAATGTTTGACAAGCTCACTCTGTTTTGTTAACTTTGTTAATGCTATGACATTATGATGTGGATTTCTATAATACTAAACTTATCGTATGTAATGTCTAGGATAATCTAGTTTAAAGACTGTATGTAATTGGATTGCCATTTTGAAATGTAAATATGCAATCCAATGGTTTGTATCTAAATCTTGCGCTTCCTTTTAAAAAAAAAATATCCTTGTATTTTTGAGAAGGGTGTTATAAATCGCAGCTCAATTGGTGATATCAAGTGGTAAGACTTGATATTAAAGGGATTCATGTTCGAATCCAACAACCTACCTGAGATGTTCAGGAGATAGGTTGGGGTGCATTGGGCTGCAGACCTGGCCCAATGGCTTATATTAACATTCCTCCTTGGGCCTGCGGGTGATGGAGGGGGGTGTTACACTTGAATAATGGTTCTTTCCATCAATTTATAACAATCTTGCTCAACAACACTTATATCATTCTTTGGAACCATTTTCACAAGTGTATATATATATATATATATAATTTTACATCATTCTCACTATTATTTCTTTCATAACAATTTCATAATCATAATCTGATTATAAACATATCTATATCACTAATTCATCATTTGCAATTAGATAATCATTTTCATTAGCTTAGGGTTTCAACAAATTTCCAAACCCTAACTAAATTTCTTATACAAACCTTATGACATGATTCACTAGCATATATATATCATCTATATACTAATAATCTAATCATATAGCAAATATAAATACTTAGGGTTTCACTATCAATCAAACCCTAATCTGATTTTGTAAGAATTTAGCAAACCATACCTTAATATGTGATTAGGGAAGTACTTATGCTTTCAATATGAAACTAACAAGCTCAAACTTGATGGAATTCACCATCTAATACTAGAAATCGCCATTTTTCGTCATAAATACTTAGGGTTTTGATTTGGGAATATTTTTGGGTGTTAAATCGGATCTGGAAGCTGCTGGGGTTAAAAACCCATTTCTGGAACTGGCTGAATCGCGCCGCGACCATCCAGGATCGCGCCGCGATCTCTACCTGGACAGGCCCAATATTTTTCTTTTATTGCATTTCTAGCCCAAAACTTTTACACTTCTTAATATATATATACCTATATATAATACATGTAATCATATATCTACAAGTCAAATAATGTGATATATATACATATATATATAAATACACATATTCAAATAATAAGCAAATATTTATATGTATGCTTTAACAAACTAATAATATTTAGAATTTACGAAAATAGGATGTTACACACCTCTTGAACACTTAATCAATTTCTTCAATTCTAAGTTAGGACGTAGGTTATAATCATGAAATAAGCATTAACTAACAACTATAAGATCATTACCAGTCTCAATTCAAGATTAATCAAGCTAATTTCATCGAATACACAAAACCTCAATTTCTAGGTTTATACAAATCAAGCAATTAAGACTTACAAAGTGTTTAAGAGGATCAAAGGATGATTACTTCATGTTTTAGAAGCTTAATTCGAAGTTCTATGGCTTCAATTTTTCTTGAATACTCATTTCACAACTCAAGAGTTGTTCCTGTGCGTGGTTTAGATCATACAGAACAAGAACAGAGAAAATACTAATTGATTTCACAAGAAATTTGATGATTTAGGGTTTGAATTAGGGTTTAAATCTTTTTTTCCAGCTCTAAATCGATGATACTGGAAGTTTGGTGGAGTTTAATACGTATTACACACATATATTAGAAATATGTGTACTAGTTTTGTCCCCTTTTAAATCTATTGTCTGGAACTTAAAAATCATTTGCGAGGAAAAACTATTTTATTATACCGTCAACTATATTAATTTAAAACAATTAATAATTCACTAGTCACAATAAATTATTCAACTCTTTTCCCCATTTATTTTCAAATAACATAACAAAACTATTTTCCGATACATTAAATAATAACTCACCGTCAGAAAATATTAAAATACTACTAGACCCAAAAAGTGGGTGTTACAGAAAATATCGAGAATAAACTAAATTTAATTTAAGTTAAATAAAAGATTCATTTATGTTTATTATAACACTTTTCGAAAAAATATATCATTCTCTAAACTTTAAGTAATGAAAATTTACATGTAACTCAAACTAAATAACCCAAAAACCCATAATTGAACCGATATTAAAAAAAGATTAACATATAATTCTAACTTGGATACATATATATTTCATGGATATATATCGAGACTCCTTATCATGACATGACATGAAAGACCGATGAATTGAACTGTCAACTCAGCGTTATGTCAATAAGTTGCCAAAGAGACTGAACAAAGACAATAAACTAACTATGATGACATGAAAAATTGAACTTTTTTTGTTTTTATTAAAAAATCTCACATTAAAAATAATACGTTATTATTTACCCAAATTAAGACAAAAAATAAAATAGAAAGTAAACCTGACGCTGATCTCGCCCACAATCAAATGAATAAAGATGAAGGCAAAGACTATATGACGCCTGTAACGTCTTATTTAGAAAGCAGCAAGATTACACCTAATACACGGCAAAGATGCCCGTCTAAATTTACAACATTTTATCGTATCTATAAACGTAATCACATACCTTGATTTGATCAAATATTAAGTGATATAAAATTTAAGTTATATATACCAAAATAGGGTGATGTTCAAATGAGACTAAAAATTTGTGTGAGACTAAGGGAAGCAATGATATCATGTCACATATACAAAGAGAAATTTCCATACTACAAAACCCATTTACCCCAAACATTAATTATCTCACAAACGACAAATCGAAAAATTATGAAACCTGCACCATAATTTTCAGTGTTTTATCCTCTTCGATTTGCCGTCCCTCAAGGCATACTTCCGACGATTTTTTTTTTTCATTTTTTTGGTGGGTTTCATATGTTACTAACACATGTGTTAGAGTGTTGCGGTTAGCGTTTATATAACACCCCTCATTTTATAACGCAATATTATATTATGTTTCACGGAAGCGTATACTTACAATACATATTTTATTAGAATTCTGCTTGAAATTTTCGCAAACCTTTATACAACATGTTTAACTACTTAACCAAACATAGTTAACTTGTTTACAACCCGGGGCATTATATATACAAAACATCATTTATTACAAACTGGATCAGAGTTGCAAGTTTCAAACATTCCTAGCATCAAAACATCCCTTCCTGACTACCCACATAATAAACATAACCTGCAGGAAGTAATTTGAGGGATTAACAAGAAGCTAAGTAAATGAATAATCAACCACAATTCAGTTTAGCTAGCAATTTGTTCACAACCAATAATGTAACAAATATCGTCAAGAGGAACGGTGGTTCCTAAGGACCCTGTTCCGGGTGGCCCCATCAGAACACTTAAATCAACTGTAGGCCAAAACAGTGATTAACCGCTAACTAAATGCTAATCTCCATCAACACATGTACGCAACCATGTGTTGACCAACATTAGCAATCAAGTCCAACTGACAATCTAGTTTACCTCTGGATTTATCAATCAAGCTCACAGGCTAATCAAACCACCAATAAAATGGCATATCGTTTCAAAGTTAACATTCTATCAATAGTAATCCTATAATTACTGATTGAAATCAAACTGACACAACCAAATCAAACTATGAGTTTCAAATCCACTCACCTGATTGTTTTAGTTCACTTACTCAGCTGCCTTATCTCGCTGAGTTCTCTGAGGATCTGAGAATTAACAATCAAATATAAGTCAGTAATCACATTCTTAAAACCATAGCTTATATTCGAATATTACATCTATGAATACTTCTCACAACATATATAACACAATCAATATATGAACATAGATTAAGTATATCAACATACTATCAATTAATCATAATACATTAGAGATTATATGAAGTTTGATAACAAAAATCAACATCTCTGCAATGGGCCAGAATCCGCCGGATTCCCATAGAATCCGCCGGATTCTAATGGATTTTAGATGCAACATTTGGACCAGGGTTCCCAAAACGAATCCGGTTGGACGAATCCGCCAGATTTAACCCATTTGGACCGGATTCATATCCGTTTGACTAGATGAATCCGCCGGATTCAACAGGAATCCGCCGGATTCCTTGTGTTCGTCAGACCTGGGCAGTTTGTGCAGAGCTCAAACCAGAAATCATAAACCATAAACTAACTAACAACAGATACGTTTCCAGCTTCATATTACAGCTTATATATCATCATATATGCAAACAATAGCATGTTTAACACATCACTTTAGCATCAATTCATTCAAAAACATCATGTGATTATGATGATGAGTTTAATCATGAAAATACCTACACTTGATGATGATGATGATATAACTCACAAATCACAGCAAATCTTCAGTTCAAATATTGGATTTAAGGTTTCTATTTTAGATCTTTGGTTTCTAGGTTTAAGTTTCCTAAAAGGGAAAGTATGAAAAACTTTCATAAAAGGGAAGGTTTTATAATAAGTCGGCTAAGTTATTTACACCGACCCGTATCCACTAAAAACTAGTCCCCTTTCAATCTATTGTCTGGAACCTAAAAATCATTTGCGAGAAACTTATTTTATTCTACCGTCAACTATAGTAAATCACAACAATCAACAATTTACTATCCACAATAAGTTCTGAGACTTATTTATATAAGTTTCGCAATAAAACAATTAATATCAATAGTAATCCTATAATTACTGATTGAAATCAAACTGACACAACCAAATCAAACTATGAGTTTCAAATCCACTCACCTGATTGTTTTAGTTCACTTACTCAGCTGCCTTATCTCACTGAGTTCTCTGAGGATCTGAGAATTAACAATCAAATATAAATCAGTAATCACATTCTTAAAACCATAGCTTATATTCGAATATTACATCTATGAATACTGCTCACAACATATATAACACAATCAATATATGAACATAGATTAAGTATATCAACATACTATCAATTAATCATAATACATTAGAGATTATATGAAGTTTGATAACAAAAATCAACATCTCTGCAATGGACCAGAATCCGCCGGATTCTAATGGATTTTAGATGCAACATTTGGACCAGGGTTCCCAAAACGAATCCGGTTGGACGAATCCGCCGGATTTAACCCATTTGGACCGGATTCATATCCGTTTGACTAGATGAATCCGCCGGATTCAACAGGAATCCGCCGGATTCCTTGTGTTCGTCAGACCTGGGCAGTTTGTGCAGAGCTCAAACCAGAAATCATAAACCATAAACTAACTAACAACAGATACGTTTCCAGCTTCATATTACAGCTTATATATCATCATATATGCAAACAATAGCATGTTTAACACATCACTTTAGCATCAATTCATTCAAAAACATCATGTGATTATGATGATGAGTTTAGTCATGAAAATACCTACACTTGATGATGATGATGATATAACTCACAAATCACAGCAAATCTTCAGTTCAAATATTGGATTTAAGGTTTCTATTTTAGATCTTTGGTTTCTAGGTTTAAGTTTCCTAAAAGGGAAAGTATGAAAAACTTTCATAAAAGGGAAGGTTTTATAATAAGTCGGCTAAGTTATTTACACCGACCCGTATCCACTAAAAACTAGTCCCCTTTCAATCTATTGTCTGGAACCTAAAAATCATTTGCGAGAAACTTATTTTATTCTACCGTCAACTATAGTAAATCACAACAATCAACAATTTACTATCCACAATAAGTTCTGAGACTTATTTATATAAGTTTCGCAATAAAACAATTAATATCAAATAATTTCTAATACAATTAAATATATCAATTTAAAATTAGAAATTACCAGACCAGAAGAGAGGATGTTACAGTTTAGTGTTTAGGGGTTAGGGTTTAGGGTTTGGGTTTTGGGGTTTCGGGGAGAGAGGATGTTACAGTTTAGTGTTTAGGGGTTAGGGTTTAGGGTTTGGGTTTTGGGGTTTCGGGGCAAAACCCCAAAACCCAAACCCAAAACCCTAACCCCTGAACCCCAAAACCCAAACCCTAAACCCTAACCCCTAAACCCCAAACCCCAAACCCTAAACCCTAAACGCTTTATAAAACTCTAAACCCTAAATCATACTAAACCCTAAACCCTAATAAACCCTAAACCCTACTAAAACATAAAATCTAAACCCTAAACCATGAACCCTGCTAAATCCTAACCCTAAACTCTAACCCTAAACCCTAACCATAACCGTAAATAAAATGTACAATCAATCACTAACACATGTGTTACTAATTTATAAAACCCACCAAAAAACCGAATTTTTTTTTTTATCGAAAGTATGCCTTGAGGGACGGCAAATCGAAGAGGATAAAACGTTAAAAAATATGGTGCAAGTTTCATGATTTTTCGATTTGTCGTTTGTGAGATAATTGATGTTTTGGGTAAATGAGTTTTGTAATATGGAACATTCTCTTTGTACATGTGACATGATATCATTGGTTCCCTTAGTCTCACTCAAAAATTATGAAACCTTACTCTACCAAAATAATAATAACCGATTGGTTTTTCACTTTGCTTTTTAGTTCCATATGAAAAAATTAAATTAAAATAAAAGATACGACGTTAATCATCATCTACATATAAAACTCCAGTGACAGACTTCAGACAAACGTAAAAATAGAATAAATAAAAATATAATCATTAACTGATTTCTTCTCCTTCTTCCTCCTCCTATTTCTCCTGTTTAAATCTGATTTCTAGGGTTTACACATATTTCCATCTCAGGTAATTAACTTAACTCCCTCTGATTTGCCCTAATTTTGTACCCATATACGATTGTGTATCTCGTCATGCTCAATTAACTCAAACAGTATATTCCTACCATGTTTGCTTTCAGTTATCTGCTATTGTTTCTATTTATTAATTAATTCCAATTGCACTTTAATTCCGACTTTTAGTTGACTTACTAAATTCTTTACATCAATATGAGATATTAGTTATTTGTTCAGGCAAAAAGTATGTAAAGTATTAAACCTTTTATAATGATCATATAGTTTGTGTTACATCTTTATTGGAATTTGCAGCCATGGATGATACGTTAGACGATCGTACCACGCTGCTTTCGCGTATTGAGCTGTTGGAACGCGGTATGTCTGTGCTGGCTTTTTATGTTTCATTTTTTAAGATGATGTTAGTAACTGAATGTTTGTATGGTAATTATTGATATGTAGAGCGTGATGAATTACGAAATGATATAGAGCAAATGTGTATGCAACATGCTGGACCTAGTTATGCTGCTGTTGCATCCAGAATGCATTTTCAAAGGTTTCTGTTAATAAATATATTTAACTTGTATTTGTATATATGTGTATGTTTTCAATTTTTGATTAGCATTAATATTATTAATAATAAATTAGGACAGCTGGTCTGGAGCAGGAGAGAGATGAATTGAAAAAAAAGTTAACTGCTTGTTTAAGAGAGAACGCAAACCTCCAAGAAGAGCTTTCAGAGGCTTATCGTATCAAAGTGAGATTCGTCTTCGTTTGAGTTTTTTGTCAATGATTCCGGTTCCATACATACTAATATTTTAACTCCTTCCGCAGAACCAATTAGCAGATTTACATGCTGCAGAGCTTACCAAGGTTTCTCCTATATTATGGATATTGATTTTTAAGCTTAAATTGAGTGACAATGATAGAAAGTATAGTGATGCTTATGTTAATAAACTTCTGTAGAGCTTAGAAGCAGAGAAGCAGATTAAATTTTTCCAAAGTTCAGTTGCTGCTGCTTTCTCTGAACGTGATACTGCAATAATGGAGGTGTAGTCTCTTGACCTCTGCATTTCCTAAACATACTTACTTCAATCGATTATCTTTTATGTTATTCGAGTTTGTTCCTGCACAAAAATATTTAAAATGAATTGTATGTATGGCTGTATATAGGCCGAACAAGCCAAGGAAAAAGAGGAAATTGCGTCACAGAAGTTTGACATTATGAAGCAAAAGTAAGTATACATTGCTCGTCAAGGCATTGCCTTTATCCGTTATCTGGTATCTATTTAAATTTCCTATGCAAATTTCTGATTAATTTGGTCGGATCAGGATAGAAGAACTCAGCTCGGCTGTTCTCAAAGAAAAGACACTTTCATCTATACTTCAAACTAATTTAGATAAAGAAGAAAAGGAGAATGAAATATTTAAACAGGTACTATGTTGGCTACATCATCTTTTGCTACTATTTGATTCTTATGTAAGCATAGGTTTATGAAATTGGTATTTTATTTGTTACAGGTGATCACTAAGTTCTATGACATCAGACAGCATTCTTTAAATGAATATGATGATGTTAGTTGGGACGATAAGTGTACTACCCTATTGAATGATTCGGAAGACATGTGGACTTTCACTGGTTACGGGGAATCATCAACCACAAAATACATCGTAAGTTCTAATAAGTGACCAAAGACTTCTAGAATTTTCCATATGCAACTGGATTAATTTTTGATTCAGACAGATTGCACTAGAGGAAGAAGTGGAGGCATTGAGAAACTCTGTAAATAATTTTCGGAGCAAGCTACAAATGGTAATATATTTGCTTCTGGTCCATCGGTGGTGTAAGAATGTAATTATATGAGAGCAATTTTGTGCTAAAGAACATTGAGAATAACAACCAGGCAGTTAATTAGTTATGGGTTGTTATTAAAGTGTTATACGCTTTGGTACATTCACTGACCAATTCAGATAACATCCCAGATTTAACTAACTGCCTGGTTGGATGTTCTCTCATTGCTATTTTACATAATTTCCCACATATATTAACAAAGAACATTACCCTTTAAGTTTCTCCTTACTGAGTTTTCAGTTCTTATTGGGAAACAGGGATTGGAGATCGAGAAACATTTGAAGAAGATGGTTCATGATTTGAAAAGCAAGAAAGTGAGATTAAATTATTAATTGGCAACCAGACTATGATGCGTAAACTCATGCTAATATATGTGACTTGTTTAATACAGGTCTTTTTGGAAGAGAAGATGATAAGGGATTTATCAGGCATACGTAGTTTCCATCTTCAGCACAGGCTTGAAATTGTGAATTTGCTTGAGGATGAATCTTCTTATTTTAAATCAGTCGTTGATGATATTAAAGAAAATATGAGACTAATTTCTTTAAACGGAGAACTCAATAAAATGTCTCCTCAGAGAGATGTGACATTGCAGGAAAATGACTGTCGTGATGTACATATAAGCCCTGATACTGGCTCAGATACTATTGCAAAGGTATATGATCCTTTGTGTAATTGTTTGTAGTTATGAAGAAAATAATATCCAAAGGAAAATGGTAGTATAATTGAAGTGACTGTACTTTGAGATGGATTATAGAAGTTCAGATGTTGCAGGAAAATGTTCCTGACATGCCAAGCACGTCCCTTTCTGGAGCTGATGATGGCTCCGAAGCCCTTGTTCAGATCCCAGAAGACAAGGTATGTGTCTCTTAATGCATGTGTGTCTATGTGTGCCTAAGTGCTTGCCTCTTTTGTTCCATCTAAATAGAACATAGAGAAGAGGAGGGCGAGTTGAAATTGCCACCTGTTTAGCTGTGCAATGACGCTTGATCTTCTTTTGAAGTAAAACTTTTTTCTTGCTGGTCATCATCATAGTGCTCTATGCAAGTCTCTTGTTAATGTTTTGCTTTTACAAAATTTTACAGGGAAACATTTCGGACTGGCGAAAAGCTTGCAGTTCTGGAACATGGGATGTTTCTGAACCCCTTGCTCAGGCATTGCAAGAGAAGGTACATCTTTTTGTGTTTATATTGATGTCCAAAGATTCAGATATTAAAATACGAGACACTATGTGAGCCTCTCAAGTTATATTCAAACTTCCGCGAATTTTATTCTTCAGGTCGCAGCATTGATGCTTCTGTCACAAGAGGAAGAAAGATATTTGTTGGAGAGCAATGTAAATGCAGCGCTTCAGAGTAAACTGGAGGAGCTACAAAGCAATTTAAAACAAGTAACAGTTATCATATGTGTTGATTCAGCTTAGTTCCATTGCTTGTTATACATTGCATCTTGAGCAACCACAATTTGTAAAAAGCTAGTACGATTTTTCAATAGGTGACAAATGAAAAGGTAGTTGCTCTTATGGAGTTGGCGCAATTGAAGCAAGAATACCATTTACTACAGGAGTACGTTTGATGCCTTCTTATTGATAAACTGTACAATTTCAAGCTTTTTTGTTGGATATTAAATGTGTTCGTGACATAATGGTTTCCACACCTATAGGAAAGTCAACGATGATGTAAAGCATGGCAAGGTTTTATCCTGGAGTGAAGAGAAAAGCTCGTTCCAGGACAAGGATGGAAGGTTAAAGGGTTTGTTAAAGAAAACATACTTCAGCCAGTGGATCAATACTCACCAAGAGTATGCACAAAATAGTGGTAAAAAATCCTCCAGTAGCACCATGGATTTTGCAAGGTTTGTTTTTGTTTTACTGTATTTAGATTTTATCTTTTCTTTTTTTTCTTTCTGGTTATGGAGATGATATTGTGCATTAGGTTCATATTTATATTTTTGTTACTTACGTTATGCAGAATGAGAATTGAGTATACCGCACTCAAAGAGAGCTTGGAAAGTATGGAGCATCTAACTTCTTCAATTCGTAGACTTCGTCTGTCACTTGTTAAGGTTAAAGAATCTGTTCCACCTGAGGATACAGTTGATAGAAAATCAGAAATAATTGAAAATGTTGTCACAGAGGCAAACCTTTTGAAAACCGCACTTGGTAGTTCTCTTCCTGTAAGTTGGTCAGCTGAGGCTACTGATGGCGTTACAAGTGCAGAGAAGGTGGACTGTGTGTCTGCAGCTGGTTTTGAGATGGTGGAACTTGTTATATTAGCGTCACATTTGGTCAGAAACTCATGTGTCGAAGTCAAGCTCCATCAAGGTGAACCGACCGATGAGTAAATTATTTTTTATTTTTTTATTTTGGGTGTTCCAGCTTGTTAATGTTGTAGATTATTGATTGCGTTTTCTAGTTTGTAACCTACATGTTGAAGCAACCATGTTTATTCTCATGATTGTATAGTCGATATGCATTTGGCTTTTAGGATGCATATACATTTTTTGTATACACAAACTGGTATTAAACTTTAACACGCCGATCCTATTTGCGATTGTGATTTCTGTGACTTATCTAATACAAGCATATCCAGTGTCAGATGTTTCAGACAATTTCACCAAGGAGTATTACGAGAGATCTCAGAGAAAGTAAAAAACTGAATTATGAAATAGGGAACTATAACGATTTTGGCTAAGAGCATCCTCTATGGTTGTATATACTATATACCACATTTGGACCACTTTAACGCCACTACAGTCCCCACGACTACTTTTGAACCACTTTAACTTTTATTTTCATGCCGATCGGCTTCTTGGCCAAATTCTTGCTTGCCGATGCCAACCAATTTCATTGCGATTAGGGACGCCACTCGTTTCTCACAAATACAGGGAACCCCGCACATGCTCTGAATTTCGGTTCTAAAAACTCGTACCTAGCGAATTTGTAATGAATTTTGGGCATTTTTAAAAAAGCGCATGTTGTTTCCAATTCAGTTGTTTTTTACGTCGAAATGAAAACCGGTTTTCATATATATGCATTTGTATTGTATTTACTCCGTAAGGTTAGGGAGTGGAGAAACAAGTTTGAGTACTAATATAAATTGCTTTTGGCTTTGGTATGAAAGCATCTGGGCATTTGGTCTAGTGGTATGATTCTCGCTTCGGGTGCGAGAGGTCCCGAGTTCGATTCTCGGAATGCCCCAAGTTTTTCATTTTCACAATTTGTATTTATTTATTTATTTATTTAATTTGTTAGGCGTTAAATGGAGTAAATATTTCCACAGCTTAAGAATACCTATCACCGGCTTTCTAATTTTTCCGGTCTCCCCGTGCCTCTCCGCCGTACCATCTGCTCTCATCGCCGGAACACCGCATTACTTACCCACTTCTACTGCATCTGAAACAACAAGAAAAACAAGAAATCGTCTATTCTTTTCCGCTGTTAGAAAAAGGTAATAAATTTGAAAACTTGGAATTTTAATTTTTGTCAATCCGTTGGTCATTGAATTTAAGCGCTATTTATTCTTTGTTCAAGTTAAACATGTTTCCAATTAATCTCTTATGTAGAGTATTGTATTATTAGGGTTTAAGAACTTTTGGCTAATAGGGTTTATCAATTTTAAGTATTGTTCTCTCATTAGGCTGTTCGTAGACACTTTATTTTAGATTTGTAATCATAAAGCTATTTTATTCGTAGACACTTTATTTTAGATTTGTAATCATAAAGCTATTTTATTCACTACATTATTAGCACAAGTTGAGAAATATAGCTTGATACAGGGCATTAAGGTTACAATCTTGCTAATTATAAAGATCAAGTAATTATTATCTTGCAATTGTTCGTACATGCTATTCAAAGTATGCACAAATCTTAATTTTTGTACTAGTGCTGAAATAGTTGTATTTAATGTTGTTCCAGAAGCTGTTCTTCCGATGCTCAAGCTTCTAATCGCAGGTAGGTAAGACTCTTTATTCTTGTTCGATATTATTTTTATCATCTACTTTTTTGTGTAGCTCACATTTATAGTTTCAATAGAGTAAAATAGCGTATCTGGCGTTAAAAATTTATATTTTCTCAAACGCGCATATTAAAGAATCGGAGTTTTGTTTTTCAATTTGGAGTCTTTTGATAATGAAACGTGCTTTTTATACTACGGAAGGTTTTTACAGGATCTCACCACTAGTTACATAATTGATTCATAATGCTGTGTGATTGTCATTGAACTAGTTTGACTAATATTGTTTCTGCTATTCTCCAACTCTTTTTATGCCCTTAATACGATTCCGTTTGATAATTACTGTAGATTAATGTTGTAATCAAATTTACCTTATTTTGCTTAACTAGATTTATTGTGTTTTCTCTTCCAGATTGCTGCCAAATTTCCAGAGTAACCATTTTCCCAAAGTTTTTCATTCTGGTCGGTGTCTTCATACATCATATTCCCCTGTTACAAATCTCATCCAAACTTCACACAATAACAATGGGAGCAATTACTTGGAGATTGATATCGAACATCTATTTAATTCATGCACGAAAACCCACCTTGCCAAATGCCTTCACGGATTACTTATCGTGTTGGGGAAGTTCCAAAGTCTATTCATTTCCACGAGGCTGGTCAATCTTTATGCAAATCTTGGTAATATCTCATTATGTCAACAAACATTCGATCAAGTCTCAAATAAAGACGTTTACACTTGGAATTCGATGATATCTGCATATGTTCGTAATGGGATTCCTATTGACGCTCTGAATTGTTTATATAAAATGCCAAATTATGAAGTGAAGCCCGATTTTTACACCTTCCCACCCGTATTAAAAGCATGTCGTGTTTTAAATGACGGGAAGAGAATTCACTCATGGATATCGAAAACTGGGTTAGAATGGGATGTCTTCGTGGCTGCTTCTTTAGTGCATATGTACTGTCGTTTCGGTTTGTTTGATGCTGCTTACCAAATATTTGAAAATATGCCATTTCGAGATATGGGTTGTTGGAATGCTATAATCTCGGGGTTTTGTCAGAATGGGAAAGGTGAAAAGGCACTCGAGGTTTTGGACGAGATGAACTTTGAAGGGATTAAAATGGATTCTGTTACTGTCTCCACCATTCTTCCTGTTTGTGCACAAATGGAGGATATGGTGCAAGGAAAATTGACCCATTTGTATGTCATAAAGCATGGGCTGGATTCTGATTTATTTGTTGGCAATGCATTTGTAAACTTCTATGCAAAATTTGGTGAAGTAGAGCATGCACAGAAGATCTTTGATGATTTGGTGACGAGAGATTTGGTTTCGTGGAATTCAATAATTGCTGCGTATGAGCAGAACAGTAATCCCGATCGTGCACTTAAATTATTTCATGAGATGCAAATGAACGGATTTAAGCCTGATTTGTTGACACTAGTAAGTGTAGCATCGAGTATTGCTCAGTCTCAGGATTCTGGGAGTAGCAAATGTGTCCATGGTTTCGTGTTAAGGAGATGCTGGTTTGAAAAAGACGTGATAATCGGAAATGCGGTGGTGGACATGTACGCGAAACTAGGAGACGTGGATTCTGCACGTAGACTTTTTGAAAGAATAAGCGTTAAAGATGTAGTTTCATGGAACACAATGATTACAGGATACGGTCAAAACGGTCTTGCAAGTGAGGCCATTGAGGTGTACCGTGTGATGGTAGAAACCGCATCAATAGCACCAAATCAAGGAACTTGGGCTAGCATTATACCAGCGTATGCTTATATTGGAGCCTTAAAAGAAGGGTCGACGATCCATGGGCGGGTCTTGAAAACGGGCCTAGTTTTGGATGTCTTCATCGGAACATGTCTAATCGACTTTTATGGAAAATGTGGAAAAGTCGAAGATGCAATGAACTTATTTTATGAATTACCTAGAACGAATTCGGTCCCATGGAATGCCGTGATCGCGTGCGTCGGCATACATGGAAACGGGGAAACGTCTCTGAAGCTATTTCGGAATATGCTCGATGAAGGAGTTCGGCCAGACGCTATAACTTTCATATCCTTATTGTCAGCGTGTAGCCATTCGGGTTTAGTCAAGCAGGGTGAGTGGTGCTTCAATGTGATGCAACATGACTATGGGATCAAACCGATGTTAAAGCACTACGGGTGCTTGGTTGATTTGTTGGGTCGGGCTGGACAGTTAGAGAAGGCGTATAATCTTATAAATACTATGCCTTTACAGCCTGATGCTTCGGTTTGGGGTGCTCTTCTTGGTGCTTGTAGGATATATGGAAATTCTGATTTGGGTAAGGTGGCTTCGGATCGTTTGTTAGAAGTGGATCCAGATAACGTTGGATATCATGTTTTGTTATCGAATATCTACGCAAATGCTGGTAAATGGGAAGGTGTGAATAAAGTGAGATCGTTAGCTAACAGCAAGGGGTTGAAGAAGACTCCCGGTTGGAGTTCTGTTGAATTAAACAATAAAGTCGAGGTTTTTTATACGGGGAACCAATCACATCCACAATGTGATGAAATATACGAAGAGTTGGATAATTTAATGTGGAAAATGAAGATTCTTGGTTATGTTCCAGATTATAGTTTTGTGTTGCAGGATGTTGAGGAGGATGAAAAACTGCATATTCTTACGAGTCATAGTGAAAGATTGGCAATTGCATATGGAATTATTAATACACCTGCTAGAACACCTCTTCGAATCTTTAAGAACTTGCGGGTATGTGGAGATTGTCATACTGCCACCAAGTTTATTTCTAAAATTACTGAGCGGGAAATCATTGTGAGGGACTCTAATCGGTTTCATAATTTCAAAGATGGTGTATGTTCTTGCGGTGATTTTTGGTAATCTTCAAGCTCAATACAGATCTCATATTCCTGTTGTATGTATTATCGCTAAGTGCTCAATGAAAGCCTATTCTCACAATGTTTCGGTTCTAGATGTGTTCATAGTTATAATAACGAGCCTTGATTTACGATTCTCACAATGTTTCGGTTCTAGATGTGTTCATAGTTCATACAGTTCACAACTTGGTATCTGAAAACAAACTGTTTATATCGTTTATGCTTATTACAGTAAATATATATGTAGCAAATGACACAGGTTATTAAAAAAAAGCACCAGTGGTCTAGTGGTAGAACCGTAGAATAGTACCCTGCCACGGTACAGACCCGGGTTCGATTCCCGGCTGGTGCATTCCTGAGCTATGATGTCTATGCCTCACTGGTGGAGGGGTCCATCAGATTTGCCAGACTATTCAAATGGTGACATTTAATAGGCCTTACTGAGCTCATCTTTTTCTTCTTATTTTTTCTGCTTTAAATTAGTTGCATACTTGCTTTTAATGACATTTGTAAGTTTCATTTAAGCTGTTTAATTCCTGCTAAAATGTTGTATACACTTTTTCTTCTATTAATTTTATGCTTATTCGGAGCTTTCATCGCTTTATGTATCATGTTCGGACACTAGAAGTATTACTGTATTATTATTCTATAGCAATTCGTGGGTACTTGCATCAGAAACTTTGACAGTGTTCTACAAAATGTCCATAAACTGTTTTACTAATCACTTGATATAAAATGAAAGGTGTGATATGAATATATGATACTAAACGAAATACAAATGTTGAATTAACCTTTGATATAATCCAGAAAATCAAGATGCCATTACATTTAGGATATGAAAAATGTGATTATTTTCAGGATATGAAATATCTATGCTTGGAATTATTACAAAATATAACTACAAAAACTTCTAGTTATCTTAATATTCTCAAGCTACTATTTTGAAAACCAGGATGTCTTCAGAAGAATCCAATGCTTCAACCTTCAAATATTGAGACATCTGAAGAGATTTTGCATATTTTCTAGGTTGGTAACTATCCATATCTGCTACTGTAACTTCATAATCTCCATGAATTAGCAAAGTCTCGTAAAAACCATTATGGTCTGTGGTGGCTGTAAAAACTGCACCAAAGAATTCGTGAAGTATCTTGTCCACAACATCGCCTGTGGCCAAGTTGTGGAAATTGTTATCGGTTAAACACATTCTGTAGCAGCCTTGTGGACTCCAAGCTGACCATAGAACTATCCCATTTACTGATGGATGTGCATGAGCTTCTCTTAAAACTTGCTCCAATACTGTTGCCTGTTAGTCACATTCATTTCTAGAATTATCTAATATGTATCAAAGTTTATCCAAAAATTCTATTATACTTTAAGAATTTGTATTGTATGTTTTAACTGTAAGATAACTAGTATTTTATTTTCCACATCATCAAGACCATTGGTCCATCACCAGTTTAGAACTTATAAGTTATGATCGAGAGGTCAGATACATACAGTAGTTATAACTGAAAATTTGATACCGACCAATAGAATTTTGGTTAAAGGCTTAATTCTTAAAGCTTGATGTATTTTTACAGTTTGATGAAAAAACCCTTCATATCTATGATCATGAATTAATGGATAATATATGTATGATACTACTTATGCATATATCATGTGTTTGAAGTAAATAAAATAAAAACAAATTGATACCTGATTTGGGCCGGCTTGAACATCTACTTCAGTTAACCAAATAGGCAGTCCTGAAGTCGCAACCTTATCAATGGCAGATCTCATGTAGGGTATGTTACTTTGGCTGAAGTGACCTTCTAACCCGATTGATAAGGGCCCGTTATAACCCCTTGCCCGAATCTGTTGAATTTTCAATAAGTAACTATCGGGAGATGAGGCATGGTCCCCAGGGGATTCAATACTATTAAAATCATTCAAGAACAAAGCAGTAGTTCTATCAAGAGCTCTAGCTGTCGTATAGAATTTTGAAGAAGCTGTTTCTCCAAGTTTACTTTCAAAGAAGTTAAAATGCAAATTCTCATTGACAACATCCCAAGCAATTACTTGGCCTGAATATCTCCGCATGACTGAATTTATTCTCTTTGTGGCTGCTGCTGCTAGTTCTTGTGGTCCAAGTTTAGGAACCCAATTCGGTTGAAATTTGGGGTCGTCCCAGAACACGTTATGCCCTCTAACTGAAACTCCATTTGATTTTGTGAACTGAAGTAATTGATCGGATGCAAAATAGTCCTCGTGATTTTGTTGAGGTTCGTTTGCATACCATTTCATTTCGTTTTCAAATGTAGTATACTTAAATCTTGGAAGGAACCAGTTTTTATAAGCCTGGTTGTTTAAAATGTTCTTGTTAATGGCACATCCGAATGGGAACTTTGCTTGCCTTTGTGCAATTGTTAGTGTCCTATTTGCCAAAGGTCTGCCTATACTATCAACTGCCTGAATTTTCACCTTACTTTTTCTAACCTGTCATAAAAAGAAAAACTTAGTTCTAAAATTATGATCATTTGATTAACTAAATACAGTCCACATAGTTTTAAAGAGATCAATATTATTATTGGTTTAACCTTCTCAATGCTTTGATGGTGATGAGACTTCCACTCTTCTTGTGTGAAAGGTTGTAACGAAACACTATCAATCCATATATCAATCGATGTGTTTTCACTCTGTGAAAGCAACTAACAAGTTAACAAACTGTTCTCTTCTGTTGTAAAGCCCGGATTTTTGTTTCAATTTTCTTCGAGAAATTGTTGTTCTTTTAATTTTGGGAATATGTATATATGAATCATTTGAAATCTCAACTTCCATGTTAACTGATTTACTTATTTAGGCAACTGACTTCAAGAGTTCATATACGGATGATTTAATATTTTGAACTTTTAGCCCACATGCCATTGATGAAACCATCTATAAAAGGCTCTTTCATAATGATGGAAATCACAGTTTTGAAATAGTAAGATTTTATCCCTTCAAAACACGTGTAAACACCCTGTTAATAATTAGTACTTTCCTTAAACATTGACAGCTCGTGCGACGAATACTGTACCTGAAAATACAGCTGGGCAGAGCCAGACCCGTTAACGGTTAAGCCACCTTTGAGCATTGACCAACAGCCAGATTTCGCGTGGGTCAAACCAGCATTGTAGTACCCAGTTGGTGTTTTAAACGTAGCAACCACTATAGCATCCCCATGGCTTATTTGCACCCAAGCTACATATGTTCCACATTCAAACACAAAACGATCAACACAAACGAAGACATAATTTTTCTAGTAACTGTACGTTGTATCGAACTTTGTACCAGAAAACGTGTAAAGTTTGTCATGGTCTAATAAAAACTCCTGGGATACACTATCGAAAGATCGGTTCCTTTGATGAGCAACAATGAATTCATTTCCAGTTTGCGCCGTCTGTAGTTTTAGCTTCGCGTTGCCAAAGGAAGTCCAACCTTTTGATCCGTCTTTTAGCTCGGGGTTAACGACTATCCCGCCTTCATATTGAGGCTTATTAGGAGTTTCTAAGCACTGTAATTAGATCAAGAATTATATTTGAATTGTTGTTTACACACACAAAAAAAATAATACTAATAATAATAATAAAAATTAGATTCAAGTTACAAGTTACCTGACTTGTAAAACGATAGTCATATGGTACTGCATCTGCTAAGACTCCTGTGCACATAAATCAATTAAAAAAGAACATACAATACTTTGTTTAATTTATAAATCATATACAAACAATTAGTAAGTCAAGTTAACAGCATTAGGATTTGCATTTCATTTATTGGTTCTAAAAAAATATTTTTAGTTATATTTGTCACATATATATAAAAATCAAGATTTTCGAATTAAGGTAAACAAATTTTGATCTAAAAAGTTATATATGTATATATAATATATATCAATTGATTAAGGGTGTGATTTCGTAGCTATGTATAAAGTATTTTAATTTTAAAAAATACAATATAAATTATAGAAGTTCTATTATTATTTATTATATTTTTAGAAAGGCAAACCTACAACTTACTCACACATTATATACACAACCACAAACAAATATTTACACAATGTCTCCCACGTTATAATATTTACACATTATTATTATTATATATGCGTAGCTTGTACAGGTACCAAATAAATAAAATATGATTTCTTACACATTTTCTCTTCTTCCTACTTTAATTTTGCTTAATCATTATCTTATATTCTTATGGAAGTGTATATAAGTACCATTAAGTTGATGTACATTTTTTCTACATAAAGACGTCACTTACAATTAATTTTTCTAACTAGTGTAGTGTCGTGATGGAAATTGTCGATCGATCAATTACATCATTTCATCTTTTGAGCTGTCATGTAATTTTATTTTGTGCCAACAAAAAAAAAAAAAAACTCAAAAACGGAATTTAATCACTTATTTAAACACATGATTGATCGTATTAATAAATTCAACATGTGGTTTATTAATTATACATTTAATGTATTTCTTGTAAAATGAATGTAAGAAGAACAATAATGTTGGAATTATACTACAATCATCTATGGATGTATGGTTGCATACAACGAAAACATAACTGTTACCTGAAATTAAGAAAAAGTAGAACACAATCAAATCCACATAATACCATGTTGTCTTCGTCATGTTAACCTTAAACACAAACACAACACGTAATAGAAACGATTAACAAACATTTAATGGTAAACAAAAAAATGTTACTGAATAAATTAGAAGTGTATTGCGTGCTTACGTGTTATATAAGTCGATCTGATGCCAAAGAAACTATAACAAATGCTCACAAGTTGGTTGAACAAGAGTGAGTGAATTATGTGTACTTAGAAAATATGTTGTAGGTATTTATATAATGCAATTAATACCTTATATGTTTTGAATCTTGATGAAGTGTAATTACATATATTGTATTTGCTTAAAATGTCTCAAATTCATATCATCTCATGATAATACAGTTGGTTCTTACTCTAGTTGTATATATATTACCATACCAAACATTACAAATTTAATTGCATATAATTGATGTGTACCTAGAAGTGTGTTTATGCCAAAAAGTGTGTATGAGAATGCATTTAACTTGTACTCGATGTCTATTGTGTGTACTCAGCTTAGGTTTGCTATTTTTAATGCATCAAACTTTTTAAAAATGTGTTTTAGTGTAATTTGATGATGTGTCGCTCGTTTAAGGTGCCACGTGGCGTCTGGAGAGTTTGACATATCATCGAAACGTCACCAAAATACACTAAAACACAATTTTTAAAAGTTTGATGCATTAAAAATAGCAAACTTAAGTTGAATACACATAATAGATATAATGTACAAGTTAGATGCATTCGTAGACACTAACCCCGAAAAGTATTGCTGCATGTGGTGTTTAAATTTCACTATACTTTGAAGTATTTTTGGAAATAATAATAAAGATAGAATTCTCTAGCTGTGTAATATTCTTTCAAATAATATATATATTTTTAATAAAATGGGTGTTACGCCGTAATTTGTAACGGAAATTTTAATTAATACTAATTGAGTTGACTATATATTATTGTTTAATAAAAAGACAAAGGGTGTGTTTGGCAAAACGAGCTGGAGATGGAGATGGAGCTGGAGCTGGAAGTTTGGGGCTGGAGCTGGAGTTTTTATTTGGGGCTGGAGCTGAAACTTTTATTTTTTAATTCGTGTTTGGCAAACTAGCTGGAGATGGAGCTTATTAATGTAAAATGACATAAATAGACATAATGGTTTATGATTTCATTTTTTATAATAATTATAAAAGGGTAATTTAGTAATTCAATAACAAGGAGATGGAGATTCTTTGTAGAAGCTAGTTTTAGGAGCTTGTACTTTTGGGGATTATTTTTTTAGAGAATCCCTCTATCATTTTTCATGCCAAACAAGGATTATAAATATATAAGAGATGGAGTTTCTTAAAAATAGAATCTCAATCTCCTAGAATCCCCAATAATCCCCTAAAATGATGTTGCCAAACACACCCCAAAGAGAGAGTATCCCCGCTATGGCAATTCTAACGGATGGAAATGGGGAGAGAACTCTCACGTGGATAATTGTTTTGCGGGAAAAACTAACTATTGACCTAAGGTTACATGTAACCTTCTTTAATACACTAAAAGTTGCCATGAATAACACTAAATGCAATTAATTAATATACATATATAAAAGGAAATTAGGAGTTAATTAGGCATTTTTGAATAATTATAGAAACTTTAAGTGTATTAAATGAAAGTTAACATGTGCTCTTAAGGCACTAGTTAGCCAAACTCTTGTTTTGCTTTTAAACATCCTTCCGTTGTTAAACTACTCTTACAATGTTAGACCAAAGATCCTTTGAATAAATTAAAAATCAGGTAAGGTTATAATCAGTTTAAAAGAGTAAAGTAATGTAATCATATCGGTTTTGGCCTTTTCGGTTTAAGCTATATTAAAATTTCACTTGAGATCGAAGTTATAATATCGAGCCTTGATTTACAATTCTCACAACGTTTAGGCTTTAGATGTGTTCATACAGTTCTCATCTTAGTATCTGAAAAACTGGTTATATTGTTCATGTTTATTACAGTAGATAATTAATGCAAATGGCGGAAGTTTTGAAACAAAAGCACCAGTGGTCTAGTGGTAGAATAGTACCCTGCCACGGTACAGACCCGGGTTCGATTCCCGGCTGGTGCATTCTTGAGCTATGATGTCATTATGCCTCACTGGTGGAGGGGTTCATCAGATTTGTCTGACTTCAAATGGAGACATTCATAGGCCTTACTGAGCTCATATTTTTTATTCTTATTTTTTCATATTTTAGTTGCTTTTAATGTTTTATTAATCACTTGATATACAATGAAAGGTGTGATATGAATATATGATACTAAACGAAGTACAAATGTTGAATTAACCTTAAATATAATCCATAATCAAGATGCCGATACATTTAGGATATGAAAAATGTGATAATTTTCAGGATATGAAATATATAATGCTTGAAATTATTACAAAATATAACTGCAAAAAATCCTAGTTATATTAATATTCTCAAGCTACTACTTTGATATGCAAAATGTCTTCTGAAGAATCCAATGCTTCAATCTTCAAATATTGATGCATGTGTGGAGATTTTGCATATTTCCTAGGTTGGTAACTATTAAAATCTGTTACTGTAACTTCATATTCTCCATGAGTTAACAAAGTCTCGTTATAAACCATTATGGTCTGTGGTGGCCGTAAAAACTGCACCAAAGAATTCGTTAAGTATCTTGTCCACAACATCGCCTGTGGCCAAGTTGTGGAAATTGTTATCGGTTAAACACATTCTGTAGCAGCCTTGTGGACTCCAAGCTGACCATAGAACTATCCCATTTACTGATGGATGTGCATGAGCCTCTCTTAGAACTTGATCCAATATTGTTGCCTGTAATTCACATTCTTCAAGGGTTAATTGGCTTTAAATGGATCACCTTCACTCAAATTTTTGCCGTATGTATCAAACTTTAAGAGTTTAGAAACTGATACCTGATTCGGGCCGGCTTGAACATCTACTTCAGTTAACCAAATAGGCAGTCCCGAAGTTGCAACTTTATCAATGGCAGATCTCATGTAAGGTATGTTACATTTGCTGAAGTGACCTTCTAACCCGATTGATAAGGGCCCGTTATAACCCCCAGCCCGAATCTGTCTAATTTTCTTTAAGTAACTATCGGGCGATGAGGTACGGTCCCCAGGGGATTCAATGCTATTAAAGTCGTTCAAGAACAAAGAAGCGGTTCTATCAAGAGCTTTAGCTTTCTTATAAAATTTTGAAGAAGCTGCTCCACCAAGTTTACTTTCAAAGAAGTTAAAGTGCAAGTTCTCGTTTACAACATCCCAAGCGATTACTTGGCCCAAATATCTCCGCATGACTGAGTTTATTCTCTTTATGGCTGCTGCTGCTAGTTGTTGTGGTCCAAGTTTAGGAACCCAATATGGTTGATATTTGGGGTCGTCCCAGAACACGTTGTGTCCTCTAACTGAAACTCGATTTGATTTAGTGAACTTAAGTAATTGATCGGCAGCCCAGTAGTCCTCGTGATTTTGGTGAGGTTCGTTTGCATACCATTTCATTTCGTTTTCAAATGTGGTATACTTAAATCTTGAAAGGAACCACTTTTTATAGGCCTGGTTGTTTAAAATGTTCTTGTTAATGGCACATCCAAATGGAAATTTCGCATACTTTTGTTTAACTGTTAGTGTCCTATTTGCTAAAGGTTTGCCCTTACTATCAACTGCCTGAATTTTCACCTTACTTTTTCTAACCTGTCATAAAAGGAAAAACTTAGTTTATAAAATTATAATCTTTTGATTAACTAAATACAGTGCACATAGTTTTAAAGAGATCGATACTATTATTGGTTTTAACCTTCTCAATGCTTTGATGGTGATGAGACTTCCACTCTTCTTGTGTGAAAGGTTGTAACGAAACGCTATCAATCCATATATCAATCGATGTATTTTCGCTCTGTGAAAACAACTAACAAGTTAGCAAACTGTTCTCTTTTGTTGAAAAGCCCGAATTTTTAGTTTCAAAAATTGTTGTTCATTTAATTTTGAAATAAGTTAATATGTTATATGTATTTGAAATTCTAAACTTTCAGATTTTTACTTGTTTACTTCTTTAGGCAACTGTAGTTCATATATGGATGATTTTAAAATTTAACTATTAGCCCACATGCCATTGATGAAACCATCTATAAAAGGCTCCTTCATAATGATAGAAATCACAGTTTTGAAATAGTAAGATTTTATCCCTTCAAAACATGAGTAAACACCCTGTTTTAATTATTCCTCAAGCGTATCTTTAAAAATTGACAGCTCGTGCGACGAAAACTGTACCTGAAAATACAGCTGGGCAGAGCCAGACTCGTTCACGGTTAAGCCACCCTTAAGCATTGACCAACAGCCAGATTTTGCGTTGGTCAAACCAGCATCGTAGAACCCACTTGGCGTTTTAAAGGTAGCAACCACCATAGCGTCCCCATCACTTATTTGCACCCAAGCTACATATGTTCCAAATTCAAACACAAAACGATCAACACAAACGAAAGCATAAATTTTTTAGTAACTGTACATTTTTTTTGTTAATCAAACTTTGTACCAGAAAACGTGTAAAGTTTGTCATGGTCTAATACAAATTCCTGGGATACACTATCAAACGATCGGTTCCTTTGATGAGCAACAATGAATTCATTTCCAGTTTGCGACGTCTGTAGTTTTAGTTTTGAGTTGCCAAAAGAAGTCCAACCTTTTGATCCGTCTTTTAGCTCGGGGTTAACGACTATCCCGCCTTCATATTGAGGCTTATTGGGTGTTTCTAATAAGCACTGTAACAAGATCAAGAATTTTGTCTAAATTGTTGGTTACACAAAAATTAAAAATAATAATAATAATTAAAAATTAGTAAGTTTTGTATGAAGTTTATAGACATGCAACATGTAGTTACCTGACTTGTAAAACTATAGTCATATGGTACTGCATCTGCTAAGACTCCCGTGCACAAAATTAAATTAAATTAAATTAAAGAACAATATAGGAGTAGTACTTTGGGTTTATATTTTGGTTATGTATCGAACTTTACACCTTTTACTATTGTATGTATCGAACTTTGAAACCTCATATTGTATGTATTCAAGTTTTAAAACCGTCTTTTGTATGCATTTAACTTACAATTATATGTATTAAACTTACAAAAAACACGTCAATATTTATGTAGCAAAAACAAGGCAAAAAACATACAATAGAAGGTTTTTGAACTTGAATACACACAATAGGAGGTTTCAAAGTTAGATACATACAATTGTAAAAGATGTAAAGTTCGATAAATAAACACATAATAAACCCTAGTACTTTTTAAAAATCATAAAAACAATAGAATAACATAGTTCGTTTAATTTTAGATATATACTATTTTATTAGTAAGTCAAGCATAACAATCTTTGGATTTGCGTTTCATTTTATTGGTTCTAAAAAATATTTTATTTGTTCGTCACATAGTTAAAAATCAAGATTCTCAAAGGTAAACAAACGTTGATCTAAAAAGTGATATTATGTATATCATCAGTTGATTAAGGATGCTGATCAAAAAAAGAAGTTGATTAAGGATGATTTAACATCTAAAGTCAACGATATATATTCACAAGTCACAACAGTAAATAGATAAAGATGTATTCATTTGCAATATCAATTAATATCATTTTATTATGTCTCCTAGAGAATATATTATTTTAATTATAAAAATACAATATCAATAACAAAATTCTATTATTATTATATTGCTATTATTATTAAAGGATTAAATAAATGAGTGATGATATATCAACCTCGCTTTATTGCTTACCTCGTATAGCTACCGAAGAAAAAAAATTGATTTTCTTACGTATTTTCTCTTCTTCCTACTTTTATTTTGCCTTTATGATCATATATACGTCATTATCATATTTAAGTATATAATTAAGTTAAGTTGATATATATATTTCTTCATAAAAACGTCACTTGCAAGGTAAAATTTCTAACTAGTGTAGAGTCGTGAAGGAACTTGTCGATCGATCGATTACATCATTTCATCTTTTGAGTCGTCACATACATTTCTTTTGCGCCGACAAAAAGAACAACATACTTAAACACATAATTAATTTATTCACGTACTCAAACACATGGATTAATCACATAGTTGAATTCATTACGTGGTTTATTAATTAGACTAGACATCAAACCCGTGTATACACACGGGCCATTAAATGTGAATTGGATTTTTACAATTATGCGAATTATGTATACAATAAAATTCTATTTCGTAAAAGTTAAAAAAGATATGCAATGATGTTCAAAAAATCTTAAACGAAAGTAATATAATAGATTGATTGTGTATATTAATTAATAATGGTAACAAAATATAAAGAATTAAGATTAAGATTAAGATTATATTTATTTATTACTTTACTTATTTAAAGTTAAAATTCTACTTATGCAAGTTTTCTAATGAAATTCGGAACCTAAAATAATACTAATAATAATTATATTGATAAATTAATATATAGATATATTTCAATACAAAATATGTATTTATGACATTATCTCATCCTAAATTTTAGCTAATTGGACAAAATTAAAGAATTTAATTGGTTAATTAGAATTTTGATGATGTCATCATCCGCTTCCTATATATAATTTAAGATATTTAATGTATTTCTTGTAAAAAAAAAGTAAGAAAAACCATATTTATGTTGGAACTATACTACAATCATCTATATGGATATATAGCTGCATACAACAAAATTATAACTGTTACCTGAAATAACGAAAATGTAGAACACAATCAAATTCACATAATACCATGTTGTCTTCTTCATGTTAACCTTAAACACAAACACAACACTAAATAGAAACGATTAAAAAACATTAAATGGTAAAAAAAAAATTATTGAATAGATTAAAAATTAATGTATTGTGCGCTTACGTGTTATATAAGTCGATCTGATGCGAAAGAGACCGTAGCAAATGTTGAGAAGAAGGTTGAACAAGAGTGAGTGAATTATGTGTAGAAAATTGTAGGTATTTATATAATGTAATATATATACCTTATATATTTTGATGAAGTGTAATTATTACTTATTTTATTTGCTTGAAATGTGTCAAATGCTTATCATTTTAAGATAATACAGTTGGTTCTTACTCTAGTTGTAAATGATGAAAGTATTGCTGGATGTGTTTAAATTTCACTATACTTTGAAGTAATTTTGGAAATAATAATAATAATAATAATAATAATAATAATAATGATAATAATAATAATAATAAATAGAATCCTCTTGCTCTGTAATATTCTTTCAAATTAATTTCTTTAATGAAATGGGTGTTAAATTGTAACGGAAAAATTAATTAACACTAATTGAGTTAACTATTATTGAATAACAAAAAGACAAAAGAGATAGCATCCCCATTCCCCACTATAGCAACTCTAATGGGATGGAAATCGGGAGAAAAAACCTTCACGCGGATACATATACGGTGAAATCCGTAAACTGTAAAAATTCTTCGTATGCAACTAACCTTCACACGGACACATATATGATGTTGTACTCTACAATATCATATAACATAGCTAATGGTTTACGAATCACTTTCATATATAATAATTTAAGTAAGTCTTATAAATGCATTTTTTCTAAAATAAATATATGAATATAAATTAATTTGATCAACCTTTAGCTTAGTTATCACTTTGGTATTTAGTGACTTTTTTACTTTCTTGTTTCAAAGTTTGTTAAATTAATTTTTGGAAAATGATTGTCAGGCCTAAAGTTAGAGGACTAATTTTAGACCTAAAGATGTGATTGGTGGGTTTGAAAAATTAATTGGATGAGATTAAGAGAGAGAAAAAGAGCAACAAATCAGAAAGTTAGGTTTATTTTTAGGTCTACGTAAGTAGGCCTATTTAGCATTACTCTTAATTTTTTTTTACTCGTTAAATTTTCAACATTATACGTGGGTGTGAATGTGTGATAGTTCATGGACTTAAGTGTTAAGGTTGGTGGGCTTCATTAATCGTCGTGGCTCACTTGAGGAGTTGAGGTTAGCTCCAGCGTAGGCGTGAACATATAAACCGGTTTTAAAAACCGACCCGGCCCAAACCCGGAAAACCGACCCGGTAAGAACCGGGAATAACCCAACCCGGTTCGGGTTTTTTCACTACCCGGCGGGTAGGGAACCGGGTAGAGGTTTCGGATTTCAAAATCGGGTTGGGACCGGGTAGGGGTCGGGTCGGGTTGGAAAACCCAGTAAAACCCGGTAAAAACCCGGTTGAAATGGGTCAAAAAACCCGGTTCGGGTCGGGTCGGGTAGGTCAACGAACCGGTTTTCATTTTGTTGACCAAAACCCGGTTCGGGTAATGGGTCGGGTCGGGTTGGGGAAAAAACCCGGTTTGTTCACCTCAGGGCCGGCCCTAGGGCTGGGCTGTATGGGCGACAGCCCAGGGCATCAACCGTATAAGGGGCATCAAGTATTTCACGGCCGGAATTGGGTATATGTACATCTGAAATTGATAGTATATATAAACTGATTTTTTAACAGCTTAATCAAGTTATATGATATTTTTAGATGAATAAAGTACGTTTTAGATAGTAAGATTGGTTTATTTAAGGTTGAGTTTGTGGGTTGGAGAGATTTAGTTGCAGGTGTGTGAATGTGTGGGGAGGAAGAAGATGACTACGGGCCCACTTGTTCCTTTTAACAATAATTTCATATAATTTCCCTTTTTATTATTTGTATATATTCGGTTTAACCCCCAGGTTATATAGAGTTACAGTTTAACACCCTAACAATAATAAGACAATACCCATGTATTGTAAAAAGACTATATACCCCTATATTTCATATTTAGTAGATATGGATTATGAAAATATTTCATATTTTATATGCTACTAATTTTACAAAAACCAACTATCTCAACTTTTATTATGCTAGATGAATATATATGATGTGCCTTTTGTGAAAATTAATATGTTTAACCTTTTTATTATGCTAGATGAATATATATGATGTGCCTTTTGTGAAAATTAATATGTTTAACCTTTTGTTCTGTATTTTATTTGCAAGTTACGTAATTAGTTAAATACTTTTTGTGTAGACAACATAGAATATAATACAATATACAGTAGAGAAAGTACATAATTAATATGCTATTGATTGTAAATCGAGTATGCAAAGATACATAATTTAGGTGAACCCATGTTGAAGACTTGAAGTTGAATATGACAACATCATTGATTTTTTTAAGTATTAAGAAACGCAAGAAATCATTTTTCAATGGTTTATATTGAACGTGTAATTTTGAGTTTATCTTCTCAAGTTTAGTAGAGGCATTATTTATTTATCTAAGAAAACCCGATAACCGCTAAAATATAGTGCGAAGTTTGATTTAAAATATAGTAGGGGCATTTTTTTTGTCGCCTCGCCCGGGGCACCAAAAGGCTCAGGACCGGCCGTGGTTCACCCTGACTCCAGCGGACCAAAAAGAGCTTCCAACTCAGCGAGTTCAACTATTTCATGTCCATTCCTTTTGGACCTTCTCGAGGCCCACATTTGAGTAATTCTCTCCTTTCAAACTTAAACGAACTTAAGAAACATTTGCGAAATTTAAATGTGCGTTTATTTATTTATGAAAAACTTTTATTCTGTACAACTAAAAGATTAGAAAATATGTTTCACTTTAGAATTTCCTGAAAATTTTTCTGATAAAATGAAATCTACTATTTATGGTTTTCTACATTTATTATTGTGAAAAATAAAAACTATATCATTTATATATTTTGACGTATTTTATGAATTTTTTTTAGTTTTTAAGATACACAAAACTCTAAAAAATAAAAATAAAATTATATTTTTAACTAAACTTGTTTTTAGCTTTTTTACTTGGGTGATTGAGAACATGGTCGTACACAATAAAAAAAATATCTTCATTTTTCTTACCATGTTCTCTTTCAGAATAAGCATACTAAACATTACCATTACCTTAACAATTAAAATTCAATTCTAAGTATATCAAATACAATTCATGTAAGTTGAGTTTTTTTTTTTTTTTTTTAAATGGACAATAATATTTTTATGTGTTCCTTTTTACCACCGCGTACGACTAGAGTGCGCCGTAATCAACACACATCACGTTCATCGTATTCAAGCAAACTTCAATTTGATGAAAGAGTCCGTAATAATTAAGACCATGATACGATACACTCACCTTTCAGTCTTTCACCCATCATCCCGGGTCAACCCATCAACCCGGCCACCCTATATATATAACTTCTAAAATCTAACATTCCATTCATCCAAACATTCAACAATCTAATTACTCAATCCATTATTTTACCTTCTACTCGTTTTCTACATATTATCCTTCATTCATTACAACAATGTCGAATATGATCAAACTACTCTTCTCGGTCTTCATTACCATAGCCGTTATCACTACCCTCACGTTGACAACCATCTGTGGCAATCAGGAAAACACGTCGAATGAATCCATCGCAGTGAAACCATTTTCAAAGAGGGTAAATCGTTTCCTAGTTGAGACCAAGAACTCTAGACAAGGAGCGGAACATTGCAAAAAAGATGACGAGACTTGCTTCATTTTAGAAGGAAAAAACTCCACATGTTGTAACAACAAATGTATGGACTTGAGCGAGGACAAGCACAACTGTGGAACGTGCAAGAATAAGTGCAAGTTTACGAGCTCGTGTTGCGGAGGGGAGTGTTTGAACTTGGCTTACGACAAGAGGAATTGTGGGTCTTGTGGCAACAAGTGCATGCCCGGTGGTTATTGCATCTATGGTCTCTGCAATTATGCCTAATTGACATATTATTTTTCATCTTGATTGACATTAGCATTCAGTTTATTATGACGGATCATTCTTTAAGAGTTCTTCGATACTCTTGATTGATAACTGTTAATATGCAAGTATCCTCACTGTATAATCATATATTCCAGTACATGTAATGAATATATCATACCATACATTGTAAAAAGTGAGCTTTCGTTAAATTACTACAGCTATTATCTCGTAATTAAAGCTGACAAACGAATAATATAACCGAATTTTGGATATTTCATATGAGTATTTGTTAAGCAAGTAAGTACAGAAACACTTTTCCGTTAATAGAGATTGTCAACTTTGAAATGGAATCAAAACACATTTTCTTGCAACAACAATGCTCATGATTTGATTGTGTTGATCATTTCATTTTAATTCTTATGAAACCCACGAGTAAGAACATAGTATAAAGTCAACCAAGTTTTCATTAGTGCATAACAACTTCAACAAGATATTCCACCAATAAAAATTTCATTACAAAGAAGTTAAATCATAGTAATACTTTACTTTTAGCTCTTTAATTATTTTTATATTATTATATATAGGTAAGGTTCAAATGAGACTAACCCCTAAACCCCAAACTCCCAACCCTAAACCCTAACCCATAAACCCCAAACCCTAAACCCTAAACGCTTTATAAAACTCTAAACCCTAAATCATACTAAACCCTAAACCCTGCTAAACCCTAACACTAAACCCTAACCCTAAACCCTGCTAAACCCTAACTCTAAACCCTAACCCTAAACCCTAAATCAAATGTATAATCAATCACTAACACATGTGTTACTAATATGTAAAACCCACTAAAAAAATGAAGAAAAAAAAAGTTCGTCGGAAGTATGCCTTGATGGACGGCAAATCGAAGAGGATAAAACGCTGAAAAATATGGTGCAATTTTCATGATTTTTCGACTTGTCGTTTGTGAGATATTTAATTTTTAAAAACGTGGATGAGAGAGAAAAAAGTGACACATGACATATTGTGGTTGGTTCCCCATTCTCACACAAAGTAAATGGTCTCAATTGAACTCTTCTCTATTATATTTATATATATACTTAAAAGTCAATTCCGGTGGTAAGACGAGTCGTATGTGGATGATATATATATTGGCATATGTATCTCAACTAATATTCATTTAGTTGTTCCATAATTATCAAATATGGATTGGATCGAGTAGATATGAACGAACCCGATCGAATGATTAACTATCACCCCTATAATTTAATTGGTCATCTGGAGATATCAAAACGAACTTACTTTACGTAATATAAGATTGTTGATGTCTACCGGCGAGGCTACATCCATTCAAGGTGGGTCATATGACCACTCTTGAAAAAAAAAAATTAGTAAGGTCCATGTAGTATTTTTCTAGTAGACCCACCTTAGAAATTAGTTTGAACCCACCTTAAAATGAAATCTCATACCTTTCTTGAACTAAAATCTCTTTCTAAATGTAAGTTCACATACTTGACTTTATAAAATAACTCTAAATTATTAATTTTGAAATATACGTAATTTCCTTCTTTCTAAACCTTTGCTCCATGTTGGTGTCTCCTTTTCCATGTTTTGTGAATTATGGTAAAAAATTAAGGGTGCGTTTAAATGTAGGAAACACTCTCACCTTATAAATCATCCATGGAAGGGTTAAACATTTCTACCTTCATTTGGTGAATTTTATTTTAAATAATAAATAGCATATTATTGTTGGTTATCAAAAAATCTCAGGAATTCATGCTTAATTGTATTTATTGATCCAAATGACCCGACCCAATTCGACCCGCTCGTGTAACCTTTTATTTGTTGCTCTCAACATACTCAAATTCTTGTCGATCCACCTTAGTCCGAGTTCTAGATTCGCCACTACGTACACGTAAAAACTAAAATACATGACTATATCCCACGATTTCATTACCTGTAACTTTTATTATATATGCTTAGCTTGTATAGCTACCAAATAAATAAAATATGATTTCTTACACATTTTATCTTCTTCCTACTTTTATTTTGCTTAATCATTCGTTATTAATGTAACTCAATATCTTATATTCTTATCGAAGTATATAAGTACCATTAAGTTGATGTAGGGGCGGAGCCATGTAGAAGGTAGGGGTAACTGTTGCTACGGGTCCATTCTCAATACGCAATATAATTTCTATTGAAAAATAGCATTTTTAGTTGCATTTTTTGTTTGTGCTACGAGTTCAGAAAAATTGAGATACCATTGCTACGGGTCACTCAAAATCCTGAATCCGCCACTGAGTTGATGTACATATTTTCTACATAAAGACGTCACTTACAATAAATTTTTTTAACTATGTACTGTCGTGATGGTAATTGTCGATCGATCAATTACACCATTTCATCTTTTGAGTTGTCACGTAATTTTATTTTGTGCCAACAAAAAAAACATATATACTCAAACACGGAATTTAATCACTTAATTAAACACATGATTGATGGCATTAATAAATTCAACATGTGGTTTATTAATTATAATACATTTAATGTATTTCTTGTAAAAAGAATATAAGAAAAACAATAATGTTGGAATTATACTACAATCATCTATGGATGTATAGTTGCATACAACGAAAACATAACTGTTACCTGAAATTAAGAAAAAGTAGAACACAATCAAATCCACATAATACCATGTTGTCTTCGTCATGTTAACCTTAAACACAAACACAACACTTAATTAATCGAAACGATTAACAAACATTAAATGGTAAACAAAAAAAAAATGTTACTGAATAGAATAAAAGTGTATTGCGTGCTTACGTGTTATATAAGTCGATCTGATGCCAAAGAAACTATAACAAATGCTCACAAGTTGGTTGAACAAGAGTGAGTGAATTATGTGTACTTAGAAAATATGTTGTAGGTATTTATATAGAGTAAGGTTCAAATGAGTACACCAATTTTGAGTGAGAATGAGGGAACCAACATATTTCTGCCATGTGTCACTTTATTCTCTCTCCTCCACACTTTATTCTCTCTCCTCCACATTTTTAAAAATTAAATATCTCACAAACGGTAAGTCGAAAAATCATGAAAATTGCACCATAAAATTCAGCGTTTTCTCCTCTTCGATTTGCCGTCCCTCAAGGCATACTTTTGACAACTTTTTTTTTTCTCATTTTTTGGTGGGTTTCACAAATTAGTAACACATGTGTTAGTGATTAGTTGTACATTTAATTTGTGGTTAATGTTAGGGTTTAGGGTTAGGTTTAGGGTTTAGTAGGGTTTATGGTTTAGGGTTTATAAGGGTTTAGGGTTTAGAAGGGGTTCAAGGTTTAGGGTTTAGAAAGATTTAGGGTTTAGCGTTTTGTAAAGCGTTTAGGGTTTAGGGTTTGTGGTTTAGGGGTTAGGGTTTAGGGTTTAGGGTTTGAGGTTTGGGGTTTCTCCCCGAAACCCCAAACCTCAAACCCTAAACCCTAAACCCTAACCCCTAAACCACAAACCCTAAACCCTAAACGCAACACTTTAACACATGTGTTAGTAAATGTGAAACCCACCAAAAAAATGAAAAAAAAACTTTTCGAAAGTATGTCTTGAGGGACGGCAAATCGAAGAGGAGAAAACGACGAATTTAATGGTGCAATTTTCATAATTTTTCGATTTGTCGTTTGTGAGATAATTGATGTTGGGGGTAAATGGGTTTTGTACATGTGGAACATTCTCTTTGTACACATGGCTTGATATCATTGGTTCCCTCATTCTCACACAAATTCCTATTCTCATTTGAACCGTACCCTATTTATATAATGTAATTAATACCTTATATGTTTTGAATCTTGATGAAGTGTAATTACATATATTGTATTTGCTTAAAATGTCTCAAATTCATATCATCTCATGATAATACAGTTGGTTCTTACTCTAGTTGTATATATATTACCATACCAAACATTACAAATTTGATTGCATATAATTGATGTGTACCTAGAAGCGTGTTTATACCAAAAAGTGTGTTTGGGAATGCATTTAACTTGTACTCGATGTCTATTGTGTGTACTCAGCTTAGGTTTGCTATTTTTAATGCATCAAACTTTTAAAAAATGTGTTTTAGTGTATTTTGATGATGTGTCGCTCGTTTAAGGTGCCACGTGGCGTCTGGAGAGTTTGACATATCATCGAAACGTCTCCAAAATACACTAAAACACAATTTTTAAAAGTTTGATGCATTAAAAATAGCAAACTTAAGTTGAATACACACAGCATATATCATGTACAAGATCCATTCGCAAAAACAATTAACCCCGAAAAGTATTGATGCATGTGGTGTTTAAATTTCACTATACTTTGAAGTAGTTTTGGAAATAATAATAAAGATAGAATTCTCTAGCTATGTAATATTCTTTCAAATAATATACTCGTATATTTTTTTAATAAAATGGGTGTTACGCCGTAATGTAACGGAAATTTTAATTAGGGTAAATTACAGTGCGTGCCCCTGTGGTTTTTCATTTTATCATGGCGTGCCCCTCCCAACTTTTTATTACACCGCCTACCCTCGTGGTTTGTTTTTTGTCCCAAGTTTGTCCCTCTCTCGTTAAATCTAACAAACGCACCGTTAACTTATATAAAATGACTAAAATGCCCTTCTCTTTTCTCCATTCGTCACTGTCATCTTCATCACTCTAGTTTTTTGAGCCGTATAGTATATATGAGAGAAACATTAACAAATCAACCCAACTAGTATTATAAAACAGCAACATCATTTCACAACAAGACCTGCAAATACTTTCTTCTTTTCAATTTCCATCTTTGTCATATAATAAAACAAGAATCGAACAAATCAACCCAAAACACATCCTTCAACCAAGATTCACAAACATATTTATGTGAAACCAACACAGCAACCGAATACACAACATTCAATCAAATTTATAACAAACATGAACGAGATCTAAACCCTAAAGTGAAAAAACCCACACCACCTCTTATGGTCGAGTGATTTCTGATGGTTTTGCAGATCGACGGCATCGGCTTGTCGGCCTTCTTTATACAACAATGATTTCAGATCCGAATCTAAACCCATATTAGAAACACAACCTATTGTGATCGTATTTCGATCTACTTTCACCGAAGTTATAGTCGTGAATCGACCACCTGCAACTCCGATTTAGAACCACGTTCCTGCAAATGCCACCACTCCTAACTCAAACTCAAACTCCGGCCTCCTATTTAAACTAACAAAGAGAAGGTGTCGGCCAGTGGGTTTCGTTTAGATCAATATCGATTGAACGATTAGAGGTTGTAGATTTCTATACACGAATGATTTGGTGTATATAATGTTAATTCATTTAGGGAAATTGCCATTTTTAGGTTTTCAAATATGCAAATTCGTTGATGCAATTAAGTTCAAATCATCAATGAATCGATGAATAAAAAGATGAAGGAAAAGAATTTATGGTGGTGGTGATATTCCCGTAGGTGATTCTTGACTAAAAATAAGGAATTGGGTGGTGGTGATATTCCCGTAGGTGATTTTTGTTTGTGTATTTATGTTTTATAAGCTACAAATTATTTGTTTATAAGGTTAGATTCAATTAACTTTTCCAAATAAGTTTTGGTTACTTGATTCAGATAATGAAGGATTAGATTTTGGTTGTTTGAATATGGGTAGCTGCAAAAAAGATGAAGAGCATCTGGGTTGACTGTAAGGGGAAGAAGGGTAGTTTGATTATTTTGCATTAGATAACGGTGCATATGTTAGATTTAACGAGCGAAGGACAAACTTGGGACAAAAAACAAACCACGAGGGTAGGCAGAGTAATAAAAAGTTGGGAGGGGCACGCCATGATAAAATGAAAAACCACAGGGGCACGCACTGTAATTTACCCTTTTAATTAATACTAATTGAGTTGACTATTTAGTCTATTTTATTGTTTAATTTAATAAAAAGACAAAAGAGAGTGTATCCCCGCTATGGCAATTCTAACGGATGGAAATGGTGAGAGAAATCTCACGCGGATAATTGTTTTTGCGGGAAAAGTAACTAATGCCATAGGGCAGATGGTAAACCTTCTTTTAACATACTAAAAGTTGCCATGAAAAACACTAAATGCAATTAATATACATATATAAAAGGAAATTAGGAGTTAATTAAATGCATTTTTGAATAATTATGGAAACTTTTAATGTATTAAATGAAAGTTAACATGTGCCCTTAAGGTACTAGTTAGTCAAACCCTTGTTTTGCTTTTAAACATCCTTCCGTTTTACAATGTTAGACCAAAGATCCTTTATATAAATTAAAAATCAAGTAAGGTTATAATCAGTTTAATAGAGTAAAGTAATGTAATCATATCGGTTTCGGCCTTTTGGTTTAAGCTGTATTAAAATTTCACTTGAGATCGAAGTTATAATATCGAGCCTTGAACAATTCTCTAGGGGTGTACATGGTTCAAGAACCGCACCAAACCGCACCAAAACCGAACCGAACTACGAACCAATTAATGAAAAATTAAGGACCACGAACCGAACCATGTAATTGCGGTTCTGGTCCGGTTCGGTACCAGTTCGGTTATGACGATTTTGGTTCAAAACCACGAACCAAATAAGTTAGGTGCACACGTTAACAAACTCTTAGAGTAATTCATTTGCGAATGAAATTTCTTTCGACAATAAGAAAATATAATCACGTGTTATTGTTTTTCATGTATCTAAATGGCTTCTTAAAACTTAGCTAATATAATCTCTAAGTTTTTACTATTGATTTCTTATAACGGCTTACAGAATTAACACATATGAATGTTGAATAATGACGTATACGTAGTTAATAACACACTTTATACGCAATTCCAATATTACATATACGTAATAAATTGAAGATTGAAGTTGTACATTAAAGTAAGCTGTTAAACATGACTTTATATAAGAAAAATAATATTACTAAGTATATTTCGGTTCCGTTATGGTTTTGTACGGTTTTACCGGTTTTGGAACCGAACTGGACCGCGAACCATTAACGCTAAAATATTAGAATTAGGAACCGAACCATTATATCTCGGTTAGGTTCGGTTTTGATCCGGGTCCGGTTCGGTTTACCGGTTCTGACGGTTCCAAACCATTTATGTACACCCCTACAATTCTCACAACGTTTCGGCTTTAGATGTGTTAATACTATTCTCATCTTAGTATCTGAAAAACTCTTTTTATTGTTCATGCTTATTACAGTAGATTATTAAAGCAAATGGCAGAAGTTATTAAACAAAAGCACCAGTGGTCTAGTGGTAGAATAGTACCCTGCCACGGTACAGACTCGGGTTCGATTCCCGGCTGGTGCATTCCTGAGCTATGATGTCTCTTATGCCTTACTGGTGGAGGGGTTCATCAGATTTGTCTGACTTCAAATGGAGACATTTAGGGTGTGTTTAGTTGTGAAAAAAAGGGGGTGTTTTCTAGAAAATTTTTTCAAGAAAAGTGGAAAAATGGAAAACGCCTTCAAATAAGTCAAATGGAGACATTTAGGGTGTGTTTAGTTGTGGAAAAAAGGGGGTGTTTTCTAGAAATTTTTTTCAAGAAAAGTGAAAAAATGGAAAACGCGTTCAAAATGAATTTTTCTGAGAAAATTTTCCAAGAAAATGGAAAATCTACTTTTCCAAAATATAACTTGGAGGTGGAAAACCCTTTCCCCACACTTTTCCAAATTTTCCTTTATACAATTCCCCCACACTTTTCCAAATTTTCCAAGATATAACTAGTTTTCCAAAATCCACTTTTTCAACATTTGAACGCGTTTTCTAATTTTTCAACACTTTTATGGAGAATGATTTTCTATAGAAAATTGGAAAAGAAAAATTGTGGAAAATTTTTCACAACTAAACACATCCTTATAGGCCTTACTGAGCTCATATTTTTATTCTTATTTTTTCATATTTTAGTTGCTTCTACTGTTTTATTAATCACTTGATATACAATGAAAGGTGTGATATGAATATATGATACTAAACGAAGTACAAATGTTGAATTAACGTTAAATATAATCCATAATCAAGATGCCGATACATTTAGGATATGAAAAATGTGATAATTTTCAGGATATGAAATATATAATGCTTGAAATTATTACAAAATATAACTGCAAAAAATCCTAGTTATATTAATATTCTCAAGCTACTACTTTGATATGCAAAATGTCTTCTGAAGAATCCAATGCTTCAATCTTCAAATATTGATGCATGTGTGGAGATTTTGCATATTTTCTAGGTTGGTAACTGATGTGTTGAATCTAGTTATAAAATTATCGTTGAAAAGTGAACAAGAAAGTACCGAGCTAGACCAAAACACAACCGGGCAGTGGACCCTATCGTGTAGTAGTATAGTTTGGTAAGTTCGGGTTCGAACACAGGGAACTAAATTGGATGATCAATAGAAGTGTGAGCAATTTAAAAAGAGAAAATAAAATGTGGTTGGTTTGTGTGACCGAATTGTCAAGTTGCTTAAAACTACAATCTTTGATTAATCTAGGCAGGTGGACTCTGAAGAGTCAAAGTGATTGATTGGAAACTTTCAAATATTAAAAACAATGCTTGCTTGGACTGTTTCACTGGTGATTTCGGGGTGATGAATTATAACCGGTTAACACATATGCTAAATGGTAACATTCATCAAACCTAAGCTCAAAGTTCTCTGAGTCCTAAAGTTCAATTTCAGTTGACAAACCTATGATTTAATCAAGTAACAGACGTTCGCCATAGTTACAAACTTACACAACTTAGCAAAACCATTTGACACATTCCAAAATTACATTCGCAATTTTGATCAATCATTCATAGACAAACAATTAATAGCAATTTACTAGGTTGAAAACGTTCGCTATATCAATTAGTAAATCACCAAATGGTTAAATTCTTAAGATAAAGCTCAATCACATAAGGTTCTCCGATTAAACATAAATTTAATTTTGTGAGTTTGCAAATCATCCACACGACAAACATTCGCTATAATCGTTAACTTGTATATATTTAACTAGTGTTGTTACAATCATCAAATGCTTTGATCCACAAATGACAAATAACTTATTTAGGTATTTTTACTAAACAAAGAACATTCGCTATAATCGTTTAGCTAAAATGCCGAAAGTTCATAACAACAACTAACTAAATACATACAAATCCATGGATGATTCACAAACTCAAGCATAAATTAACATCCAAAATATACACCCCTAATCATCTAGTTATTTCATCCAAGCAAACACAATGGTAACTAGCCACACATAATCACAATCATCAAGCAAAAATCATAAACACTAAACAAATCCATAAAATAACTTGAAATTAGATTAAATCGAAATTATACCAAATTTGTTACACAATTGTTCCAAATGATGTTTGCTCGATGTTTCCCTCACAAATTCCTAGCTAGATCCTTGCGAAAATGTGAAGTAAATGGTGATTTTTTGGTTGGGTGAAGTGGAGTAAATGAAATGAAGATGAGAGTAAATGTGAGGATGGAGTTAATGAAGATGGAAGGTGTGTGTGTAATGGAGAGTGTTAATGAAGATGAAGATGATGGATCATATATGGCTGCCGAACCAAACACCCCTCTTTTCCCCATTTTTTTTTTTTTTTTATTTTTAAAAAACGGATGGGAAAACGGTTGGCATTAAATGCCAACCAATAAGAAACGGACAGCTCATCAACCACCATACCTCTCACCCAGATCCACACATAGCCGATCGGCTTGTTAGGAATAGCCGATCGGCTTTACAGTCATAGCCGAACGGCTTCTCATGACTAGCCGATCGGCTTCTTTAGTACATCGGGCTAAGCTCCAAACGAAGTGAAGTTCTGCAACGTAAATGAACTGTAAAAGTCGATCTTCTAAACAAAGCAGATCTGCTTGAAGCTCGAAACCGATCGGCTTTGTGTGGTTAGCCGATCGGCTAATACCCAAATCCAGTCCAGCCATTTTTTTGTTCCAAACATCACCAATTTCTTCACCAAATCGCATGCGTTTCCAGCTTTTCACCTGAAATGGATTTCCAAACAAAATAAGTATCGAAAGTTCTCGAAATCCACTAAAATACATACGCAAAACAATGATATCGCGATAGATTTATATAACCAAAATGAGCGATATCAAATATCCCCACACTTGAACTTTGCTTGTCCTCAAGCAAACCATTATTTTACAATTTCAAGACCCACTCTTGCAACAACAATAGGTGAATAACAAGTTTACCAAAACAATACTAACACTAACTACCAAGGCAATTAGGCTAGCAACATATGTATAAGCATTATAAACTCGAGATGTTTTGGTTTGTCAAGCCCGAATGCACGACCTAGCACCTCACATAAGGATAAGTGTTTAGTCACTCACTCTCAACCTATAAGACTACAAGGTAAGGAAGTAAGCAATTTTAACACTCAATCAAGCCAAGTCGTGATGCATTGTTACCATAGGCTTGCAAGATGATCAAATCTCCACCGACTTGGCGTGAGCACCAAGTGAGATCTCAAAGGAGGTATTCTAGCATGTGTTGTAACAATGTAGGCTAATTGTGGAATAGGGGTATGATAGACACAATAATTGGTGAAAAGCGGTAATCAAGACCCGTGAAAAATGCGAAGATGTTACCTATTGGTTTAAACACGTGACAGTCATGAAACCTAGGATTCTCATGCTAAATCAATTCGAATTACTATTTGTTCTCATTTATAACTCATACTTCAACAACTGCATACAAATAACTCAAATTGAATTTTCACATTATATTGGAATAATTGCACTCTATGACTTTCTATGAACCCTGTGTAACGAACTTTCGGACCAACCATCCTAGACCGGATAAAGGCCTTCGGTGGCTAGGTGTAAAACACCCCTCGGGAACTACTTATTCAGGAATTTAAAGGCCATTTAGTTGACTACAATCATCCAATTATAAACTTTAAGCTCAAAGGTTAACTTCTATTCATTTAATTGTCTCCAATCTCAATCATAGAATTTAACACTGGAATCCCAATTCAAAACGATTTAAGTCACATTTTTTTTTTAATTAAAATTCATCATAAATTCCAACTAGGCAACATTTTAGAAGAGTGATGGTTCGGGAATTGACTACACAAAAATAAGGCTAAAATTTAGTGGATTGAATGTGGAAGTTTTCTAGGGGTTTCTTAGCACTAAAAATGAGTGCTAACGACCTGTGTCAACTGGATATAAATGGTTTTAAAGCAAAATAAGATCAAAAATTCCTAAGAATACCTCCTCGTCTTTGACCCCACCTAAATCACATTTCTGTGATCCCACAGCGGTCTCAAAATGCATCACTAAGGCAAGTTCTAGAACAAACTACAATCACCGGCACACTCATAGCAATCAATCAATATAAACACTAAAGGTAAGTGTTTTTCTCAATAAGGCTCAAATTTCTCACAATTTATCATAGTGAGGGCTACAAGTGTGCTAGTCATGCAATTCACCCTATTAGGTTGCTTTTATGACACATCTCTAAAAATTATGTTGCAAGAGGGAAACATTTAATTGCTTTTAATAGATTTTAACTAACACATTCCAAAGCAATTAATTTAATAAGGACAAGCAAATCCCTAGCATACTACCATTCTATAACCCGTTATTAGAATTCGTAAAGTTCAATTGGAAAATCCAAGATCAATAACAGACCTAATAAGTGGCTATAAAACAACAATATACTAGGAACAAGATTCAAGTGAATACCTCCCCACACTTAAGGTTTGCATTAACCCCAATGCAAATACAATCAATAAATAAGCAAAAGCGCGGGGGTAAAAAGAAACGAGAACTTCCCCGGGGGTTTTGCATGAAGGTGAGAATAGAGGAGCTGGCTCATGATAAACTTGTAGAAATCCACTCTAGCTCCGCATGCTACAAATGGGCAACAACAAACAAACACCAAACACAAGCCCATATGATAATAAAATAAAAATAAAAATGATACAATGAATGCTAATCATCCAAAGAACAAAAAAAAAAGAAAAATAACGCAGAATAAAAATAAAAAAAATTGTTTAGAGTTTTACAATCCCAGAATAAATAATAACAATGCTCAACTACCAACCCCCATCATGGGACGGGTCCTGGGTGGGATCATTTTGCTGATACTGCTGCTGATAAGGTGATGGCTATTCAAAAAGCCAATGGTGATGAGCCTCTTGTTGCCAGTTGGAGGGCTCAGGAGGTGTCCAAGTGTTAGGCTGGGATGGAGCTGAGGACCAAGGAGTGCCCCAATCCTGCTGCTGCTGGTGATAATCAGATGTGTGCATATGCTCCTGATGTCGCTGGAGCTCCACTAAAGCAGCATCCCGATCATAAATAGGAGCAGGGAGGATACCCCCCGGCTCGCCCCAATGAGGTGGTGGATGATACGGGATAGGCACATGGTCGGGCACATGGTGGCCCATTCGCTCATGGTCGTGAATTAGCCAATCATTTTGGTATTGATTAACTCCCCACTCATACCTAGACTCATCCCTGAAAGCCACATTCTCCCGTTGCCAGGCTTCTTGTTCTCCCCATCTTCGATTTTGCTCAAGTTGCATACTGTTGAAGCTGGACATAAAACTCTGCCAGCTCGCGGGCTCTCCAGAATGAGATGAATGACCACGACCCGGATGCACATTAACTTCAGCATCTTCTTCTTGCTCTTGCTCTGCCTCTTCTTCCTCATCAGAATCCTCAATTGTGACGGGCCTTTTTCCCCGAGACCCGGCTCGAGACACAGAGGCTGCCTCTTGAGGAGTGGGATCATAAGCAACATAAGTTCCACATTTCTTTCTCAAGATGTGGGCCGTGGCATAGGATTCGGCCCCAATTGGAAGGGTATTGTTTTCCACTAAGGTATAGGCGGGAACTCCTCGGGGCTTCAAACTGACCTTTAAACCCTTGGCGATCCGGGTAATTAGATGACCACCACAAAGCCTGGAAGAGGGTTTATGCCCACTAGCATAGACGTGAAGGTACTTGCCCACTGCATATGGGACATTGATCCTGTCCCTACTCTTCAACTTATCCAAAAACCACAAGTCGATCAAGGTCACCTTCTCCCTATTGGTTCCCCTAAGAGTCAGTGTGTTTGCTAACATTTTGTGTATCACTCTATATTTTGGGGACGTAAGATGTTTGTTCAAAATTTTTCCCCCAAGATATCGTGATGTACTAAGCGTTGCCCAAACTTCAGCATCACACTGCCCCTCATCCAGCCTTGCCCCAGTCATAATATATCTATCAATCCAATGGGACGAGTATTCCTCATCCGTATAAATCCCCAAACAACCCGCAAGCTCTTTTAAGGATAATTTTCTGGGGGCCCCACCAAGTCTGAAACTCAAGAATTTATCGTCGACATTGTTGATAAGGAACATTTCAAAAGTCGCCAGAAATTCCATTACCAACTCTTCGTAAATATTTTCTTGGATCCCAAGAAGCTTTTCAAAGTCATTTACACCAAAAGCCTCGTCATCGAACTTCACAGTTTGAGTAAAAGTCTTGCGAATATCATGAGCAACCCCGACAACCTCCAACGGGTTCCAGTTGATTTCACGAGGGTATTCGCATTCATTTTTATGAATTTTATACAAGGCTTCTGTGTATTCCAGGTAGTTATACGTATGGCGTCCAAAAATCAAATGAGGGTGGCGGTCTGCAGGCATTAAACCCTCATAAATACTTTCAGGATACTGAGGCTCATATGTGTCAGGTTGGGTATTCCTGCCTCTCTGCACAACACAACACAACAAGATACAAAATTTCCAAAAGTGTGTTAGAGTTAGCAAAAATAAGACAAAATGAGCGATTTATGTCAAACACAACCACACCCCCTAGTAACCGAGCACACACGTTAATAACCGCATCACAAAGCAAAACAATCAACAAATGCAAGCATAGCATAAACCGACAGTAACCAATCAATCACATAGCCAAAACTTCAACTCAAATAGGATAAACATGCAACCTAATATTAAACCATGCTTGAATCATGCCAATGTCATACAATGTGACTCAAGCAAGCCTTACAATCAAAGTTACATACCAAACCTATTGACTACCTTATAAACACATAACTTCAATATCAAACATGAACTTGAATTGAGCAAAAATGATCACTCAAATTGTTTCTAGTCATGTATTACAATCACAAGTTACACAAAAGTCAGTCAAAGCAAAAGTCAAAGTTGACCAGAAAAGTCAACTCCTTCTTCCCCAAATTCCACATAAACCCTAATTTTTCTAAATCATCCACAAATGGAAATCAACCCACCAATTAACTTCATTATACTTGCAAACACGAATTACACCACAATTAGCACCAACTATCAAGCATAAATCACTAAATTCGGATTATCCCCAAATTAGCCTATGAACCCTAATTTGTAAATCATCTAAATTGAGAAATTTAATCAAAAGATCATGGTATAAACTGATTAACATGTATGAATCAAACATAATACACAACAAAATCATAAAGGAATTCATCCCCACACTTGAATCAAACCAAACCCGGATTCAAGATATTCATCTCAAAAATCACTAGTAGGAAAGATTAAATGGAGACATGAGATACCTTATTTTGTCTAGACATGATTAGAGGTTGATTTCCTTGAGAGATTTGAAGGTTGGATGATGATTTAGTGAGGGTTTATGTGATTTTCGTTTTTACTTGAGAGAGAAAAAGAAGAGCAGATCGGTTTTAGCTTTGTGTTTGTGGTTGTGGGAAAAAAAATAAGGTTTTGCTTTTTAATAAAATCGCCCAGTAATTTACCAAAGCCGATCGGCTTATGCAACTTAGCCGAACGGCTATGTTAGCTAGACTGCTTCAAATCAATAGCCGAACGGTTTAGTTAGTTAAAATGCTCTCAAGCTGAAGGGGTTAAGTTCTGTATCGATTTTTAACTAGAGTAACCGAACGGCTTTAAATAGCCGATCAGCTTAAAAGCATTAGCCGAACTGCTATCCTGAAACCGATCTGCTTTCTATTTGGTAAGTTAATGCTTCAGAAAAGGCTCAAGTTCTGTGATCGTTTTTCAAAGAATAAACCGATCTGCTATGCTTAGCCGATCGGCTATTGATCTATAACCGAACTGTTTCTGTAAGCCGATCGGCTTTTGTTTTGTAAAATCAACAGATGCAGCAGCAACACATAAACACCTTAACACTTAACAATTCACACAATCACAGCAGCAGCAAACACATCAAAATCATCAAAAATGCAGGGCAAAAATTCTAAGTTTATCAAAAAGGATATAAACACGAGTTTCCTCGTGTATGGGCTTCATTTATTAACGAGTCCAAGCAAGACTCGACCCCGAATTCATTTGTCCTTGGGGTAAGTTGCGAGTTCCTCCCACTCGCTCTCTTGTTCATCCTCATGGTAAAGTTTCAAACGGTGCCCATTCACAATAAAGGTTCCGCCATCTTTTTGGAAAAGTTCCACATATCCGGATGGATATTGATGCTTGACCACGTATGGGCCGGTCCACCTTGGTTTGAACTTTGGTTGTTTCAACTTGAATCTTGATTGGAACAAAAGCACTTTTTCACCGGATTTAAATTCTTTTCTCACTTTCAACTTCCGGTCATGCAACACCTTTGTCCGTTCCTTGTAGAGACGAGAATTTTCATAAGCTTGCAATCGAAGCTCATCCAACTGTGAAGTTGCAACATTCTCTTTTCCCCCGCTTCAATCAAATCCAAATTGCAATTCTTTAGCGCCCAATAAGATTTATGCTCAATTTCAAGGGGTAAATGGCAAGTTTTGCCATAAAGTAACCGATACGGTGTTGTTCCAATAGGTGTCTTGTAGGCGGTCCGAAACGTCCACAATGCATCTTCAAGCTTTTTGGACCATATGGCCCGGTTGTCTTTCACCGTCTTCTCCAAAATTCTTTTCAATGCACGGTTAGTGTTCTCGACTTGACCACTTGTTTGTGGGTGGTATGAAGTCGAGAATCGGTGATTCACACCATACTTCTTGAGAACTTTTTCCAATTGAGCATTCGCAAAGTGAGTCCCCCGGTCGCTAATCAATGCTTTGGGCATCCCAAATCAGCAAAATAGGCTTTTCAAGAAATCAATGACCACACGAGCGTCATTCTTTGGTAAAGCCTTAGCTTCCGCCCACTTGGACACATAATCAACCGCCACAAGAATGTATTCATTTTTGAATGAAGGTGGGAACGGTCCCATGAAGTCTATGCCCCAAATATCAAATACTTCGCAAACTTGGATGCTAGTTTGTGGCATTTCATCCCTTTTTGAGATGTTTCCGGTTATTTGACACGCATCGCAAGTTTGGCATAAAGTGTTAGCCTCTTTGAAGATCGTCGGCCAATAGAACCCCGCATCAAACACCTTCTTTGCGGTGACCGAGGGGCCATAATGTCCACCGGTGGGCCCATAGTGACATTCATCTAAAATCTTTCTTGTATCACCACCCGAAACACATCTTCTCACCATGTCATCCGCACAAATGCGGAATAAATACGGTTCCTCCCAGAAATAATGCTTCAAGTTAAAGAAAAATTTGCTTTTCTCTTGGTGACTCATGCCCTTCCTCAAAACTCCACCAACCAAATAGTTTGCCAAGTCGGCATACCATGGTGCTTCCTCATCCTTGTTTTCATCACCTACCTGCAAAAGAAATTCCTCGGGAAAGGAATCATCAATATTAGTATCGCCTTGCTTGTCAAGATGTGGATTTTCCAATCTTGACAAGTGATCGGCGGCAAGGTTTTCGGCTCCTTTTTTATCCTTAATCTCAATGTCGAATTCTTGTAAAAGAAGAATCCAACGGATAAGGCGCGGTTTAGAGTCTTGTTTGGCAAAGAGGTACTTTAAAGCCGAATGGTCGGTGAAAACTACGATTTTAGATAGCACAAGATATTGCCTAAATTTGTCAAAGGCAAACACCACGGCGAGCAATTCTTTTTCAGTGGTTGTGTAATTTTGTTGGGCCCCATTCAAGGTCTTGCTAGCAAAGTAAATGGGTTTGAAATGTTTATCAATCCTTTGTCCTAGGACAGCTCCTAAGGCAAAGTCACTTGCATCACACATGAGTTCAAACGGTTGTGACCAATCGGGTGAGACTATGATAGGTGCCTTGGTCAAATGGTCTTTAAGGGTCGAAAATGCACTCAAACATGGTCCATCAAACACAAAAGGGGCATCCTTTTCAAGTAGCCTAGTCATTGGACGGGTGATCTTCGAAAAATCCTTAATGAATCTACGGTAAAAACCGGCATGACCAAGAAAACTTCTAATGCCCTTAACATTGGTCGGTGGAGGTAATTTGGCAATAACATCAATCTTAGCCCTATCAACTTCAATTCCCAACCCCGACACTTTATGACCCAACACTATACCCTCTTTTACCATAAAATGGCATTTCTCCCAATTCAAGACTAAGTGGGCTCTCTCACATCTCTCTAACATTTTATCCAAGTTTTTTAGACATGACTCGAATGAATCGTCAAATACCGAAAAATCATCCATGAAGACTTCCATGGAAGTTTCAACCATATCATGAAAAATGGCAATCATACAACGTTGGAATGTGGCGGGAGCATTGCAAAGACCAAAGGGCATTCTCCTATAGGCATAGGTCCCAAATGGGCAAGTGAAGGTGGTCTTTTCTTGATCCTCGGGATCTATGGGTATTTGGAAATATCCCGAGAATCCGTCAAGGAAACAATAATATTCATTACCCGCCAACCTCTCAAGCATTTGGTCAATGAATGGTAAGGGAAAATGGTCTTTTCTCGTGGCATCATTCAACTTCCTATAATCAATGCACACACGCCATCCCGTGACCGTCCTAGTGGGTATCATTTCATTTTGGTCATTGGCAACTACGGTCATCCCCCCTTTCTTTGGTACACAATGTACCGGGCTCACCCAAGAACTATCCGCAATGGGGTAAATAATACCCGCATCAAGAAGCTTAATTACTTCTTTCTTGACCACATCCACCATATTGGGATTAAGCCTCCGTTGTCTTTGGACAACGGGTTTAAAATCATCAACAAAATTAATTTTGTGTTTACAAAAGGATGGGCTTATTCCCGGTATGTCGGATGTCCGCCAAGCGAAAGCTCTTTTGTGAGCCTTAAGTACATTTAACAATTTGATTTTTTCATCCTTCACAAGGGATGAAGAAATGATTACGGGTAGGAGATTTTCCTCATGGAGATAAGCATACTCCAAATGACTTGGAAGTTCTTTCAACTCCAAATCATGTGGTGGATCCTCCAATGACGTTTTGATTCTCATATTGTCATCCTTTGTGAGCTCCTTAAAAGCATTCTCACATTCGAGCTCTTCTTCGTCATTTGTTTCTTCCATGCTCATGACTAACTCCTCCTCGGTCATTCCTTCAACATTTGACTCTAGCAAGTCAACAAGCTCCGATTCCAATCCAAGCAAACTTTCCAATTCTTCCTCCACCGCATCATCTATCACATCAATTCTAAAACACGAATCATCATTAGAATAAGGATGCTTCATGGCCTTATCGACCGTGAACGCAATCCTTTCATCTCCCACCCCCAAGGTCAATTTCTTATCTTTAACCCCTATTATGGCATTCGCGGTATGTAAGAAGGGTCGTCCTAAAATCAAGGGCACTTTACTATCCTCCTCCATTTCGAGGATAACAAAGTCAACCGGAAAGGTAAATTGCCCTACCTCTATTAGCATGTTCTCCGCAATCCCAACGGGATATTGGAAAGATCTATCGGCAAGACGGATGCTCATGCGAGTGGGGGTTAGGGATCCTAGGGCCAATTTAGCATAAAGTGAATATGGCATTAAGTTTATACTAGCACATAGGTCCGCAAGTGCATCACAAGTGATGATTTTACCCAATGTACACGAAATGATGAAACTCCCGGGATCTCCAAGCTTGGGTGGAATTTGGTTTTGGACAAGTGCCGAGCATTCCTCATTCAAAAACATTGCCGAAGCCTCCGACAATTTCTCTTTGTTGCTCACCAAATCCTTGATGAATTTGGCATAATTCGGCATCCCGGCTAATACATCAACCAAAGGCACATTGATTCGAATGCCCTTGATCATGTCCACAAACTTCCCATATTGAGCCGCAATCTTTTCTTTCCTTAGTCTTTGTGGATAAGGAATCTTCGGCTTGTAAGCTTTCACAACCGGAGTAGGTGACACCGGTGTGACCGTTGGTGCAGGAGCATCAACATTCTCTTCATTGTCTTCCTCCTAAATTATGCATGCATAAAAGAGTTAGAAACATTTTTGTCCTTGGTTTGAGGTGGTGGAAGCTCCTTTCCGCTTCTTGTGGTTATAGCATTCACATGCTCATTTCTCGCGGGTGGTGGTTGGTAAGGTTTGGAACCGCTAGAGGGTGAAGGTTGTGGTCTTGGGTTTTGTTGTGTATTACTCGGTAAGCCACCGGTTGGCCTACTACTTTGCCCCTCCGACAACCTCTCCATTTTCCGCTCCAAATCTTGAATTGAAGCTTGTTGATTCTTTTGCCCTTGTTCCATGCTCAACCGAATATTTGTCATTTGAGTTTTCATTCTCTCGGTGGCGGTTTCTTGCTTTGACATAAACTCCTTCATCATTTGTTCCATTGGAGTCAATGTTGGTTCTTGTTTTTGAACCGGTGGTTGTTGTTGCTCTCTAGATGGGCTTTGGTGTCGATTTTGGTTGTAAGGTTGGTTTTGGGATTGGTTTTGATTGTATGATTGGTTTTGAGATTGGTTGGAGTTTTGGTTGTAAGGTTGGTTAGGTCTAGAAAATCGAATTTGGTTTTGGTTTTGGTTTTGGTTTTGGTTATAGCCTCCGCCTTGGTAACCTCCCGAATTTTGGTTTTGATAACCCCCTCGTTGGTAATTTCCGCTTTGATAATTACCTTGTTGAAGAAAGTTAACACCTTCCTCACCTCCTACCATTGGCAAATCGTTTTGTGCACAACTAGCCGTGGCATGATTTCCTCCACAATTACCGCAACCATCCCTAAGCTCTTTGATTTCTCCTTTGATAGTCTTGAATTGTGCATCAAACTTAGAAGATAAGGCCTTGATTTCTTTCATCATGGCCGAGTCATTGGAGCCTCCACTTCCACTACTAGTACCATCGGCGAATGCAACATGCTTTTTAACCGGTTTTCCTCCTTTATCCTTAGCCCAATTTAAGCTTTGGATAACCTTGTCTTCAAGAAGCTTCCATGCTTCATTCGGTGTCTTGTAGAGGAATTGACCTCCTCCCGAAGTATCAAGAATACTTGCCGAATCCAAGTTAAGACCATTGTAGAATAACACAATGATTTCTCTTTTCTTCAAATCGTGACCATGGCAATTCCTCAACATGTCTTTCATCCGACACCACGCCTCTACCAAAGTTTCGCCTTCTTGTTGTTTGAAAGCTCTAATCTCATTCAAAAGTCTTTCGGCCAAAGCCTGAGGATAAAATCGTCTAACGAATGCTTCCCTCATCTCATCCCAAGTAGTGATGGTGTTTGGTTCCAATTCTTGATACCAAATCTTTGCCTCACCACAAAGTGACATAGGAAATGTCCGTAGACGAATCACTTCATCCATATTTGCCCCATACTTGAAATAGCTCCAGATTTCAAGAAAGCTAGCAATGTGTTGGTGTGGATCAACCCGCACCGTTCCGTCGAATTGTTTATCTCTAATGAGTTGCATATGATGCCCCTTCAAAGAGAAATTATCATTTTCAATATCTTGAACCCGTATGGCCGCCTCGGGTGTCGGTGCCACGGTTCTCGTCCGTGAGAACATAGGAGTATCATCCTCATCCGCCATCTCTTCTTCACCTTCGGAAGGTGTTGAAAGATCTTCTTCGGGTGATGAAATTTCCTCCACAAAAGTCTCTTCCACCTCGATGGTGTTTCCCGAAGATGTATCGGTATCCGTTTGACTACTAGATGATTCCGATGATCTTTGCTTTGGTTTCCTCCTTCGTTTACTCTTTTTGGTCTTCTTCGGATTGGACAAAGGACTTAGAAGCTCTTTACCGGAGCTCCTTGTGTTCATCCACTACCAAATCACACCTGAAAGTACACAAACGATAAAACCATAAACGTACCGGCGTAATACAAACAAAGGTAACTTTTCAAGAATAAATTCTAGAAAGGATCAATTAATCACACTTAAATCAATTTCACAAATCAAGTTCCCCGGCAGCGGCGCCAAAAACTTGATGTGTCGAATCTAGTTATAAAATTATCGTTGAAAAGTGAACAAGAAAGTACCGAGCTAGACCAAAACACAACCGGGTAGTGGACCCTATCGTGTAGTAGTATAGTTTGGTAAGTTCGGGTTCGAACACAGGGAACTAAATTGGATGATCAATAGAAGTGTGAGCAATTTAAAAAGAGAAAATAAAATGTGGTTGGTTTGTGTGACCGAATTGTCACGTTGCTTAAAACTACAATATTTGATTAATCTAGGCAGGTGGACTCTGAAGAGTCAAAGTGATTGATTGGAAACTTTCAAATATTAAAAACAATGTTTGCTTGGACTGTTTCACTAGTGATTTTGGGGTGTAGAATTATAACCGGTTAACACATATGCTAAATGGTAACATTCATCAAACCTAAGCTCAAAGTTCTCTGAGTCCTAAAGTTCAATTTCAGTTGACAAACCTATGATTTAATCAAGTAACAGACGTTCGCCATAGTTACAAACTTACACAACTTAGCAAAACCATTTGACACATTCCAAAATTACATTCGCAATTTTGATCAATCATTCATAGACAAACAATTAATAGCAATTTACTAGGTTGAAAACGTTCGCTATATCAATTAGTAAATCACCAAATGGTTAAATTCTTAAGATAAAGCTCAATCACATAAGGTTCTCCGATTAAACATAAATTTAATTTTGTGAGTTTGCAAATCATCCACATGACAAACATTCGCTATAATCGTTAACTTGTATATATTTAACTAGTGTTGTTACAATCATCAAATGCTTTGATCCACAAATGACAAATAACTTATTTAGGTATTTTTACTAAACAAAGAACATTCGCTATAATCGTTTAGCTAAAATGCCAAAAGTTCATAACAACAACTAACTAAATACATACAAATCCATGGATGATTCACAAACTCAAGCATAAATTAATATCCAAAATATACACCCCTAATCATCTAGTTATTTCATCCAAGCAAACACAATGGTAACTAGCCACACATAATCACAATCATCAAGCAAAAATCATAAACACTAAACAAATCCATAAAATAACTTGAAATTAGATTAAATCGAAATTATACCAAATTTGTTACACAATTGTTCCAAATGATGTTTGCTCGATGTTTCCCTCACAAATTCCTAGCTAGATCCTTGCGAAAATGTGAAGTAAATGGTGATTTTTTGGTTGGGTGAAGTGGAGTAAATGAAATGAAGATGAGAGTAAATGTGAGGATGGAGTTAATGAAGATGGAAGGTGTGTGTGTAATGGAGAGTGTTAATGAAGATGAAGATGATGGATCATATATGGCTGCCGAACCAAACACCCCTCTTTTCCCCTTTTTTTTATTTTTTTTATTTTTAAAAAACGGATGGGAAAACGGTTGGCATTAAATGCCAACCAATAAGAAACGGACAGCTCATCAACCACCATACCTCTCACCCAGATCCACACATAGCCGATCGGCTTGTTAGGAATTGCCGATCGGCTTTACAGTCATAGCCGAACGGCTTCTCATGACTAGCCGATCGGCTTCTTTAGTACATCGGGCTAAGCTCCAAACGAAGTGAAGTTCTGCAACGTAAATGAACTGTAAAAGCCGATCTTCTAAACAAAGCAGATCTGCTTGAAGCTCGAAACCGATCGGCTTTGTGTGGTTAGCCGATCGGCTAATACCCAAATCCAGTCCAGCCATTTTTTTGTTCCAAACATCACCAATTTCTTCACCAAATCGCATGCGTTTCCAGCTTTTCACCTGAAATGGATTTCCAAACAAAATAAGTATCTAAAGTTCTCGAAATCCACTGAAATACATACGCAAAACAATGATATCGCGATAGATTTATATAACCAAAATGAGCGATATCAGTAACTATTAAAATCTGTTACTGTAACTTCATATTCTCCATGAGTTAACAAAGTCTCGTAATAACCATTATGGTCTTTGGTGGCTGTAAAAACTGCACCAAAGAATTCGTTAAGTATCTTGTCCACAACATCGCCTGTGGCCAGGTTGTGGAAATTGTTATCGGTTAAACACATTCTGTAGCAGCCTTGTGGACTCCAAGCTGACCATAGAACTATCCCATTTACTGATGGATGTGCATGAGCCTCTCTTAGAACTTGATCCAATATTGTTGCCTGTAATTCACGTTCTTCAAGGGTTAATTGGCTTTAAATGGATCACCTTCACTCAAATTTCTGCCGTATGTATCAAACTTTAAGAGTTTAGGAACTGATACCTGATTCGGGCCGGCTTGAACATCTACTTCAGTTAACCAAATAGGCAGTCCCGAAGTTGCAACTTTATCAATGGCAGATCTCATGTAAGGTATGTTACATTTGCTGAAGTGACCTTCTAACCCGATTGATAAGGGCCCGTTATAACCCCCAGCCCGAATCTGTCTAATTTTTTTTAAGTAACTATCGGGCGATGAGGCACGGTCCCCAGGGGATTCAATGCTATTAAAGTCGTTCAAGAACAAAGAAGCGGTTCTATCAAGAGCTTTAGCTTTCTTATAAAATTTTGAAGAAGCTGCTCCACCAAGTTTACTTTCAAAGAAGTTAAAGTGCAAGTTCTCGTTTACAACATCCCAAGCGATTACTTGGCCCAAATATCTCCGCATGACTGAGTTTATTCTCTTTATGGCTGCTGCTGCTAGTTGTTGTGGTCCAAGTTTAGGAACCCAATATGGTTGATATTTGGGGTCGTCCCAGAACACGTTGTGTCCTCTAACTGAAACTCGATTTGATTTAGTGAACTTAAGTAATTGACCGGCTGCCCAGTAGTCCTCGTGATTTTGGTGAGGTTCGTTTGCATACCATTTCATTTCGTTTTCAAATGTGGTATACTTAAATCTTGAAAGGAACCACTTTTTATAGGCCTGGTTGTTTAAAATGTTCTTGTTAATGGCACATCCAAATGGAAATTTCGCATACTTTTGTTTAACTGTTAGTGTCCTACGGAGTATTTGCTAAAGGTTTGCCCTTACTATCAACTGCCTGAATTTTCACCTTACTTTTTCTAACCTGTCATAAAAGGAAAAACTTAGTTTATAAAATTATAATCATTTGATTAACTAAATACAGTGCACATAGTTCTAAAGAGATCGATACTATTATTGGTTTTAACCTTCTCAATGCTTTGATGGTGATGAGACTTCCACTCTTCTTGTGTGAAAGGTTGTAACGAAACGCTATCAATCCATATATCAATCGATGTATTTTCGCTCTGTGAAAACAACTAACAAGTTAGCAAACTGTTCTCTTTTGTTGAAAAGCCCGAATTTTTAGTTTCAAAAATTGTTGTTCATTTAATTTTGAAATAAGTTAATATGTTATATGTATTTGAAATTCTAAACTTTCAGATTTTTACTTGTTTACTTCTTTAGGCAACTGTAGTTCATATATGGATGATTTTAAAATTTAACTTTTAGCCCACATGCCATTGATGAAACCATCTATAAAAGGCTCCTTCATAATGATAGAAATCACAGTTTTGAAATAGTAAGATTTTATCCCTTCAAAACATGAGTAAACACCCTGTTTTAATTATTCCTCAAGCGTATCTTTAAAAATTGACAGCTCGTGCGACAAAAACTGTACCTGAAAATACAGCTGGGCAGAGCCAGACTCGTTCACGGTTAAGCCACCCTTAAGCATTGACCAACAGCCAGATTTTGCGTTGGTCAAACCAGCATCGTAGAACCCACTTGGCGTTTTAAAGGTAGCAACCACCACAGCGTCCCCATCACTTATTTGCACCCAAGCTACATATGTTCCAAATTTAAACACAAAACGATCAACACAAACGAAAGCATAAATTTTTTAGTCACTGTACATTTTTTTGGTTAATCAAACTTTGTACCAGAAAACGTGTAAAGTTTGTCATGGTCTAATACAAATTCCTGGGATACACTATCAAACGATCGGTTCCTTTGATGAGCAACAATGAATGCATTTCCAGTTTGCGACGTCTGTAGTTTTAGTTTTGAGTTGCCAAAAGAAGTCCAACCTTTTGATCCGTCGTTTAGCTCGGGGTTAACGACTATCCCGCCTTCATATTGAGGCTTATTGGGTGTTTCTAAGCACTGTAACAAGATCAAGAATTTTGTTTAAATTGTTGGTTACACAAAAATTAAAAATAATAATCATAATTAATAATTAGTAAGTTTTGTATGAAGTTTATAGACATGCAAAATGTGCAGTTACAAGTTACCTGACTTGTGAAACTGTAGTCATATGGTACTGCATCTGCTAAGACTCCTATGCACAAAATTAAATTAAATTAAATTAAAGAACAATATAGGAGTAGTACTTTTTAAAAAATCATAAAAACAATAGAATAATATTGTTCGTTTAATTTTAGATATATAATATTTTATTAGTAAGTCAAGCATAACAATATTTGAATTTGCATTTCATTTATTGGTTCTAAAATTATTTTATTTGTTCGTCACATAGTTAAAAATCAAAATTCTCGAAGGTAAACAAATGTTGATCTAACAAGTGATGTTATGTATATACATCTATATCAGTTGATTAAGGATGATTTACCATCTAAAGTCAACGATATATATTCACAAGTCACAACAGTAAATAGATAAAGATGTATTCATTTGCAATATCAATTAATATCATTTTATTTTAATTTGTCTCCTAGAGAATATATATTATTTTAATTATAAAAATACAATATCAATAACAAAATTCTATAATTATTATTATTATTATTATTATTATTATTATTATTATTATTATTATTATTATATTGTTATTATTAAAGGATTAAATAAATGAGTGATGATATATCAACCTCGCTTTATTGCTTACCTCGTATAGCTACCGAAGAAAAAAAATGATTTTCTTACGCATTTTCTCTTCTTCCTACTTTTATTTTGCCTTTATCATACGTCATTTTCATATGTAAGTATAAAATTTAGTTAAGTTGATGTATATATTTCTACATAAAAACGTCACTTACAAGATAAAATTTCTAACTAGTGTAGAGTCGTGAAGGAACTTGTCGATCGATCGATTACATCATTTCATCTTTTGAGTCGTGACATACATTTCTTTTGCGCCGACAAAAAGAACAACTTACTTAAACACATGATTAATCTATTAACGTACTCAAACACATGGATTAAGCACATAGTTGAATTCATTACGTGGTTTATTAATTAGACATTTAATGTATTTCTTGTAAAAAAGTAAGAAAAACCATATTTATGTTGGAACTATACTACAATCATCTATATGGATATATAGTTGCATACAACAAAATTATAACTGTTACCTGAAATAAGGAAAATGTAGAACACAATCAAATTCACATAATACCATGTTGTCTTCTTCATGTTAACCTTAAACACAAACACAACACTTAATAGAAACGATTAAAAAACATTAAATGGTAATTAAACAAAAAAAATTATTGAATAGATTAAAAATTAATGTATTGTATACTTACGTGTTATATAAGTCGATCTGATGCGAAAGAGACCGTAGCAAATGGTGAGAAGAAGGTTGAACAAGAGTGAGTGAATTATGTGTAGAAAATTGTAGGTATTTATATAATGTAATATATATACCTTATATATTTTGATGAAGTGTAATTATTACTTATTTTATTTGCTTGAAATGTGTCAAATGCTTATCATTTTAAGATAATAGAGTTGGTTCTTACTCTAGTTGTAAATGATGAAAGTATTGCTGGATGTTGTGTTTAAATTTCACTATACTTTGAAGTAATTTAGGAAATATAATAATAATAATAATAATAATAATAATAATAATAATAATAATAATAATAATAATAATAATAATAATAATAATAATAAATAGAATCCTCTTGCTCTGTAATATTCTTTCAAATTAATCTCTTTAATGAAATGGGTGTTAAATTGTAACGGAAAATTTAATTAACACTAATTGAGTTAACTATTATTGATTAATAAAAAGACAAAAGAGGTAGCTCCCATTTCTAAGTAGTTAGTCAATAAAAATAATTAGTGGTTTACGGATTTTTTTAGTAATGTACGAATCATTTTCATATATGATAATTTAAGTAAGTCTTAGAAATGCATTTTTTGTAAAATAAATAAATGAATATAAATTAAATTTGATCAACCTTTAGCTTAGTTATCACTTTGGTAATTGGTGACTTTTTACTTTCTTGTTTCAAAGTTTGTTAAATTAATTTCTTTTTTACTCACTAAAGATTCAACAGTTTCAACATTACGTGGGTGTGAATGTGTGATATATGTTCATGGACTTTTATGTTGAGGTTGGTGGGCTTCATTAATCGTCGTGGTCACTTGAGGAAGAGGTGTACAAAAAAACCGGTTTCTAGAACCCGACCCGATTTCAACCCGGTCAAAACCGGTTTTGACCAAAACCGGTTCGGGTTTTCTAGAACCCGACGGGTCCAAACCGGTTTGGACTTTAGGGTTTAGAAACCGGTTTTGAAACCGGTTTTGAACCCGAAAACCGGTCAAAACCCGGTCAAACCCGATCAAAAAACCGGTCAAAACCCGAAAACCAGTCAAAAAACCGGTCAAAAAAACCGGTCAAACCCGGTCAAAAACCGGTTTGAACCCGGTTTGGTTTGGTCAAACCCGGTTTTGACTTTTTTAGTCAAAAACCGGTTCGGTTTTCGGGTCGGGTCGGGTTGGCCCCGAACCGGTTTTTGTGCACGACTAGCGGACCAAAAAGAGCTTCCAACTCAGTGAGTTCAACTATTTCATGTCCATTCCTTTTGGGCCTTCTCGAAGCCCACATTTGAGTAAATTTTTGTTGCGGGGGTATAAATTTCAAACTTAAACGAACTTGAGAAACATTTGTGAAATTTAGAGGTGCGTTTATTTATGAAAAATTTCTTTGATTTTTGATTATTTTGTACAACTAAAAGATTAGAAAATATGTTTAACTTTGAATTTTCTAGAAAATTTTTCTGATAAAATGAAATCTACTATTTATGGTTTTTTACATTTAATATTGTGAAAAATAAAAACTCTATCATTTATATATTTTGCTTTTAGTTTTTAAGAGACACAAAACTCTAAAAAAATAAAAAAATATATGAGTAAGGTTCAAATGAGTACACCAATTTTGAGTGAGAATGAGGGAACCAACAGATTTCTACCATGTGTCACTTTATTCTCTCTCCTCCACACTTTATTCTCTCTCCTCCACATTTTTAAAAATTAAATATCTCACAAACGGTAAGTCGAAAAATCATGAAAATTGCACCATAAAATTCAGCGTTTTCTCCTCTTCGATTTGCCGTCCCTCAAGGCATACTTTTGACAACTTTTTTTTTTCTCATTTTTTGGTGGGTTTCACAAATTAGTAACACATGTGTTAGTGATTAGTTGTACATTTAATTTGTGGTTAAGGTTAGGGTTTAGGGTTAGGTTTAGGGTTTAGTAGGGTTTATGGTTTAGGGTTTATAAGGGGTTCAAGGTTTAGGGTTTAGAAAGATTTAGGGTTTAGCGTTTTGTAAAGCGTTTATGGTTTAGGGATTTGGGGTTTAGGGGTTAGGGTTTAGGGTTTGAGGTTTGGGGTTTCGGGGGAGAAACCCCAAACCTCAAACCCTAAACCCTAACCCCTAAACCCCAAACCCTAAACCCTAAACGCAACACTTTAACACATGTGTTAGTAAATGTGAAACCCGCCAAAAAAATGAAAAAAAGAAAAACTTTTCCAAAGTATGTCTTGAGGGACGGTAAATCGAAGAGGAGAAAACGACGAATTTAATGGTGCAATTTTCATAATTTTTCGATTTGTCGTTTGTGAGATAATTGATGTTGGGGGTAAATGAGTTTTGTATATGTGGAACATTCTCTTTGTACACATGGCTTGATATCATGTTTTTAGCTTTTTTACTTGGGTTATTGAGAACATGGTCGTACACAATAAAAAAAATTATCTTCATTTTTCTTACCATGTTCTCTTTCAGAATAATTACCATTACCTTAAATTAAAATTCAATTCTAAGTATATCAAATACAATTCATATGAGTTGAATTTTTTTTTTTTTTAAATGGACAATAATATTTTTATGTGTTCCTTTTTACCACCGCGTACGACTAGAGTGCGCCGTAATCAACACACATCACGTTCATCGTATTCAAGCAAACTTCAATTTAATGAAAGAGTCCATAATAATTAAGACCATGATACGATACACTCACCTTTCAGTCTTTCACCCATCATCCCGGGTCAACCCATCAACCCGGCCACCCTATATATATAACTTCTAAAATCTAACATTCCATTCATCCAAACATTCAACAATCTAATTACTCAATCCATTATTTTACCTTCTACTCGTTTTCTACATATTATCCTTCATTCATTACAACAATGTCGAATATGATCAAACTACTCTTCTCGGCAGTGGCGGATCCAGAAATTTTCATCATGGGGGGCCAAAGTTAACACTTCAAAAAATTTCGATAGAAAATTTACTGAACTTGGTGTTTGTACTAGTTTTTCTTGAGAAAAAGTTCAAAATATACAAATAGAAGGGGCCATTTTAATGTTTTTTATTCATAATGGGCTATTTCTAGGGGGGCATAATCATATTTAGTGTTGTATTATGTAAAAAATATACATATAATTATACTACAAGCCCACTTTCATGGGGGCCCTGGACCCCCATTCTATAAAGCCAAATCCGCCCCTGCTTCTCGGTCTTCATTACCATCGCCATTATCACTACCTACACGTTGACAACCATCTGTGGCAATCAGGAAAACACGTCGAATGAATCCATCGCGGTGAAATCATTGTCAAAGAGGGTAAATCGTTTCCTAGTTGAGAGCAAGAACTCTAGACAAGGAGCGGACCACTGCAAAAAAGACGACGAGATTTGCTTCATCTTAGAAGGAAAAAACTCCACATGTTGTAACAACAAATGTATGGACTTGAGCGAGGACAAGCATAACTGTGGAGCGTGCAAGAATAAGTGCAAGTTTACGAGCTCGTGTTGCGGAGGGGAGTGTGTGAACTTGGCTTACGACAAGAGGAATTGTGGGTCTTGTGGCAACAAGTGCATGCCCGGTGGTTATTGCATCTATGGTCTCTGCAATTACGCCTAATTAACAAATAACTTTTTCATCGTGATCGACATTAATTAGTATTCAGTTTATAATATGCAAGTACCCTCACTGTATAATGATATACTCCGTACTACGGTACATGTAATGAATATATTGTACAATACATTGTAAAAAGTGAACTTTCGTTAAATTACTACAGCTATTGTCTCGTAATTAAAGTTGACAAACGAATAATATTACCGAATTTTGGATATTTCATACAAGTATTTGTTAAGCAAGTAATTAACACTTTTCCTCTAATAGAAGTTGTCAACTTTGAAATGGAATCAAAACACATTTTCTTGCAACAACAATGCTCATGATTTGATTGTGTTGATCATTTCATTCTAATTCTTATGAAACCCACGAGTAAGAACATAATTTAAAATCAACCAAGTTTTCATTAGTGCATATGTTGAACAACTTCAACAAGATATTCCAATAAAAATTTCATTACAAAGAAGTTAAGTTATAGTAATACTTCACTTTTAGCTCTTTATTTTTATATTTGTACTTAAAAGTCAATTCGGGTGGTAAGACGAGTCGTATGTGGATGATATATATATTGGCATTTGTATCTCAACTAATATTCATTTAGTTCTTCCATATTTATCAAATTATGGATTGGATCGAGTAGATATGAACGAACCCGATCGAATGATATGATTAACTATCACCCCTATAATTTAATGGGTCATTTAGAGATATCTGAACGAACTTACTTTAAAACCCTGTGATATCGAATCACAGAAGGGACGCTTTGTGTCTGTATTGTACGTAATGTAAGATTCTTGATGTCTAGTAGGGGTACACCGTACACGTAAAAACTAAAATCCATGACTATATCCCACGATTTCATTACCTGTATACCTGGCAAACGGGTTGGGTTGGGTCGGTTTGGGTCACGGGTCAAATCGGATTTGGGTCGGAACGGGTCACGGGTTGAACGGGTCATTTTTTGAATCGGGTCGAACGGTTTGGGTCGGGTCGGGTTGGGTCATCTTTGTATTTAATTTAAATTTAAATTTTGTTTTCCACTGTTCAAAAATAATAAAAGCAAATTATGAGTTACTTATACATCAATCAAATTACTTTTAGAAGAGTACTAATAATTAAAATATTAATTAAAAATTAATGATAATATAAATAACCATATTATTGATCACAACAAAATTTTTAGGAATGATAATAGCATTAACTACTTTACAATATCTTTTTCTTTTTGTTAATTATATTATTACTAGTCATCGATAAAAAATTAAAAATAATGATATACTTTAAATTAAAATGGTAGTTCGGAGTAAATTAATACGGAGTATAGTATTGGGAATAGGAACATAGAAAATATAAATAAATAATAATTAATATTTTAATAATAAAATTGTGTGCTCCTTATTTCAAAAGTAAAAAAGGATTACTCTCTACCTCTGGCAACCAGACGCAACAATTTCTTCGGAATTTTTGGCGACCTTTAAGAACCCGCTGGGGACCCGTTTGGGACCCGTTCCAACCCGTTTGTAATTTTATATACGAGTAATAATGACCTCTTTGGACCTGTAAAAATTGTTTGTTATCACGGCAGAGTCCACCAGCGGGTCTTAGAAAATACCCATTCGACCCATTTTTTGTCAATTGGGTTGAGATTGCCAGGCGTAATTACCTGTAACTTTTAATAGATACATCCACGTATGTAATTAATATGTTTAGTTCAAGTAATTAATTCATTTATCCCTACTTGCTGCATAAGTAATCAATATATCAGCTTGTAATTGTATGTTTGGTTAATTCAGGTACAAGGAAACCCCATAATTACCGTCCATATACTTTTGACTTCTACATAATTGCTCCGAATGTATGCACTAGTATAGTAAAAAAAGTCAATGATAAAGTTGTATGGTATCTTCTACTGCAAAACACGTAAAAGTTGACATTCCTAGTAAACTTGGTAACACTAATTTAAACAAATTTACTTTTACCACCGCGTAGGTCCTCTCATCAGCGACATAATTTTAGAGTGTGTCCTAATCAAAACATATATTTACCGTATTCAAGCTAGCTTATTGGGAGAGTGAACGATAAGACCATTGATCATTAAACACGTTTCATCGCCTATATATTTAACTTCCAAAACCGTATGTTTCATTCATCTAACTCCCTTAACTCTTTTAATTCCATTTTTTGCCATTCAAGGAGAAATAACAAAGGAAAAAGTTAATCTCTTTGAGTTCTTTTTTAATTTTTATATATTCTTCTAAATTCATCACAACAATGTCAAATACGATTAAAGCATGCTTCACCATCTTCATTACTATCGCCATAATCACTACTACTCTCACGTTCACCTCCATTACCGACAATCAAGAAAACATGCCGAATGAATCCGTGGTGGTGAAACCATTTTCAAAGAGAGCAAATCGTTTTCTAGTCGAGACCAAGAACTCTAGACAAGGAGCAGATCATTGCAAAAAAGATGACGAGATTTGCTACATTTTAGAAGGGAAAAACTCGACTTGTTGCAACAACAAGTGTATGGACTTGAGCGAGGACAAGCATAACTGTGGCGCGTGCAAGAACAAATGCAAGTTTACGAGCTCGTGTTGTGGAGGGGAGTGTGTCAACTTGGCTTATGACAAGAGGAACTGTGGGTCATGTGGCAACAAATGCATGCCTGGTGGTTATTGCATTTACGGTCTCTGCAATTACGCCTAGCTAATTAACATATTTCTTTTTTCACCTATATCGTGCTTTTCATTTTATCACAACCGATTCTTTGAGAGTTCCTCTTCGATGCTCTTATAGAAATATATCATGTAACTTATACTGTATATAAGATAACCAATAAAAGACCATTTCTTATTTTCTTTGTTCATTAATTACTTTATGTGTATCCAATCTGCAATTTCTATGGCTAGCTAGGGGTGTTCATCGCGGGTTATCCGAATCCGAATAGTTGAAATTCTGTTTATTTTTAACGATGAAAGTTAACGTCATTAATGATATTAAATGCCTTGGTTTTATTTCAACTTTATATTTAATGTAGTTACTTTATATTTAATGTAGTTTATTGTTTGTATTAATTAGGTGTTTCCGATATACTTTCTAGGTTAAGTATTAATTCATCTAAATTATATGCGGAATTATTATCTATTTTTTCTTCTAGTATTTTTACATTTTTATTTAAACTTTCTAGTTCTTGTTTTAACTTATTATTTTCCTCTTCTTGATTTTTCATATATTTTCTTTTTACTTTTTCTAAACAGTCTAAAGATGATTGAACATCTTCTATTATTCTAGATCTATAATAGCTTATTGAAAATTTTTCTTTTATATGTTTTCTAAATTTTCTTAATTCTTCTATCATTTCTATTATTTCTTCATTAGTGCTTTTTCTTTCTTTTCTTTTTCTATATGGTCCTCTTTTATAACGTGCTTCCATTTATATTCTATTATTAAGGTTAGTTACTACTGAACTTAATTCTTTAACCTGCTCTTTTAATTTATCTAATTGATTTTCTTTATACAAGTTAGTTTTTCTAACTGGGCCTTCTATTTCATTTATTCTAGGTATTATTGGATTACTTGACTCTCCTATTATATTTCCTAATTTTAATTGATAAAATTTTTTACTATGACTTTTTAAGAATTCTCTTTGTATTTTATCTTCTTGTATTAAAGTACTTGTTTTATTAAATAGTTTTTCTGTGTATAACCTATCTAAATTTTTATATTGAATGCTTAATGAACTGTTACTTAATGCATAGGCTATTCTATAACAAACCACTAAAGGTATGTCACAATGTTCCATTAATTCTTTATTTTTAAAATTGCATGTAACTCCTATACAATTATCTATATTTCGTGTTTCTAGGGGTATAGGATATTGTAAGGCTACATTAAACTTTATTACTCCATATCCTAGATCACCTTCAATACTTCCTAACGAACTATATTGTTTTTGTTTTATCCTATTGTCTTCAATTTTTAGTTTTACTGGTGTTTTAATACCTTCTCTAAATGTTGATTTTATTATTATTTGTACTACATTTATATGTATATATCCTATCTTTTTCCTATGCTCTTCCTTTATTTTTTGTAATCTTTTAACTACTTGATTTATTTGCACAACTGGTGCTTGAAACCTATTATTAGCTTGCTCTATTTTTACATTTTGTTCTCCTTGCATTATTCCATAATATATTATATTTTCTCTATTTAATCTTTCGACTAAAGATCTACTTATTCCATCCGATTCTTTTAAATTAAGTGTTCCTTGATTTTTAACTTTTGTTACTAATTTTTTATCTAATAATATATCTGAGATATAACTTCCTGCTTCTTCTTTATTCTCTATCTCTTGATATTCTTCAGACATTATTTATATTTTCTTCTATGTCTTTATAGTATAAATTAATTCTAGGTATTTTAAAACCATTTAATATGATTTCTTTATTATTTATTTCATAATTAAATTATTCTAAAAAATCTATTCCTAATAGGACGTTTTTGCCATCTAGGGTTTTCCTATATTCTATAGGTATTTCCATTTCCACTTTTAATTCTTGACTAAATATTATTTCAATTGATGTTAACTTAGTGTTTAATTTTTTATGACTAATTTCTTCTATTGAATCATATATTTCGGATACTAAATCTGGGCTAATATGACTACTACATGCTCCTGTATCGATTAAGACTACCAATATTTGGTGATTAATACTAGCTATTATATGATACTGATTATAATTCTGTTTATCTAGTTTTATTTTAAAACCTTTCATTTTTTATATTTTTATCAATATTTCTTTTAAACCCTGTAGAAACTAGTAAAGATAAATGCAGTTTAGATTTTTGGTATACCTGACTTGATCTGGAAATTTGTTATTGATCAATGATGTCTCCAACCCAACTGCGGAATAAGCATCCTTCACGGCCACCTGCCTTCGACGGACTTTTTTCAACGCAAGCTTTTCAGGGCTCCAGGATTATCTTGTATGATCTAACTAATTCCAAACAATAGTTGGTATATTAATCTAAACTTGCTTCTCTCCTAGTTCCTTGTGGAACCTTTTAGTTGCACATGGATGTATATAAACATAGCTTTTATTGATAATCTATTTTACAGACTCGATTATAGAATAGACACTTGAATTGGTGTAAGTGCGAGTTGCCTATTCTATGGACTGGACATGATTATTTATAGATAGAATGGATAGTACATGTCACTATCTCATCCGACTCACAGATAAGATTTCTTATCGAAAATCTTTATCTTTTACATTATTGCTTTCTTTAGTGCTTAAGGGGGACCCCTCTTTGTCACATTAACACGTCTACTCTATATTATTGTTGTTGCTTCCGTCACTGCTTGCGTCTTGAATTATTTCAATTTCCTCGCCATTCTTCTCACATATTGTGCATGTGTGATCTTCTAGAAACTCTTTGTATAGACGTGTACAAAGATATTCCTTTACTTCTTGACTGTAGCTGAATTCATTCTTGATTAATTTAGACATAAAATCTGTTAGTAATTTTACATCTAACTCTGTTGGATTTTTTGCTTGATGACTCCAGATTAAGATTGAACTTGCTGCATAGTTTATTCTTCCTTGAATCTTGATGCCCTTGTGAAGCATTAAAACATAATTATTCCCAAAATGCTCTAATTCGTCGTTATGAATTCCTTGACCTATTGCTGGGTAGTTTTTATTGCTTGTACCTATCTGACATATCTGAACTGCTGGCTGCGTAACCTCTCCTTCTGCATTGAACTCTGGAATTGTTCCTAGGATTTTTAGAAATCCTTCTTTCTTATCTAAGATCTTGCTGATGTAGATATTTAGTGCCGTCTTCATCTTACTTGGGAAATACTGGAATAGACTATTTCCTTTGAAATAGATACAATTTATTAATCCTGCTTGAAACATCATGTATGTCTTTATTGCGTCTGCTTCTGGTAACACTATTGCTTTTGGACCTTGATACGTAGTATCTATTGGGTAGATACTTGTAGCTTTATCTTCTTCGGAATACTTAAGAAGGAAATTGTATTCCTTTTCAAATATTCTTTTTGTAAGCCTACAGTTGTCTTCTATCTGTTGTCTGGACTGAATACTGCTAATTGTTAAGTTCCGTTGTTGTGGAATGCTACCAATTACTGGTATCTTTTTCTCTAGTGGTATCGAACCTTTCACTGGTTGTGCTGGGGTTGATATCTTTTGTGCATAAGTTTCTTTATTCTTGTATTCTTCGAGTGCTTTCTTTGCTTATGCTAAACTTAGATATTTGCTGTGGATGATTCCCTTTTTCCCTGTAATGAAAATGGCTGCTTTACTCCATTCATTGAAGATACCCTGGTTTGGGCCATTAAAAATGACATAGAATTTCTTGGCTCTTTATTCTTCATCATATATTTCATGTTTCATTTGTTTTTTACTGGATTCTCCCCCCTCTGGAAAAAGTTGGGTTGCTACTGCTTCTAGGCGTTCTCCACCGGTCTTCTTTTCTCCTGCTGTTCCTAACAATGATATTGCTTCGTTAATTTTTTCGTATTCTTTCTGCATTGTTGCGGCTTCCTTTTGCATGATTTTTATTGTTTCTTGTTTTTCTGAAATTGCTTTTTGTAGCGCATTATTCTTTTCTTGAAACATTTTTAAAATTTCCTCCATTCTCTCGTGAGTGTATCTGCTAGAAAATTCTGAGTGCCTGGAATATGAACTGCAATAAAATCAAACTGTTGGATGGTTAAGCTCCATCGTAACAGTCTTCCTTTATTATAAGTTTCTTTTAACTTATAGTTTATAAAATCTTTTACATAGGTGTTATCTGTTTGAAAAATAAATTTTACTGGCTGTAAATCAATACGAAATTTTTTAAGTGCGTTGATGAATGCCAAAAGTTCTTTTTCATGTACTGTATAGTTTTGTTCAGCTGGCTTAAACGTTCCTGAAATCCATTTAGATAACAAGATTGTTTTGTTATTGGTTTTTCGCAATTCTGTTTGCATAGACTGGCTTGAAGAGCTAGTATCACTCTTTGTCACAATGTCTCCATTGTTTGGTTGTCCATTTGGACCTAATTGCTTTGCCTGGTTAGACCTGATTGCTTCCAAACCATCATATTGTTTAAGATAATTCTTAACTTCGGATGGCTTGTTGTGCGCAATATACTCTTTAAACTCTTCATATGCTCCTGGAACTGCTTGAAGGACTGCGCCCCAAGTAGTATCACTAGCATCAGTGTTTAAAATAAGTAAATCACTAGGCTTTGCAATATACAGCCTTGGTAAGTTTTCGCAAATAGTTTTTAGTTGCTTAACAGCCAAAGTGGCTAATTCTGTCCATTTCCATGGACGTTTTAATGAAATCATTTTTTGTAATAATTCTCTTTCTTTTGCTAAATGCCTTATAAATCCCTTTTCTCCAATGTAATTTAAACATCCGAGAAATCTTTGAATCTGTTGTCGATCACTTAATTGATCTGGAAATTCCTTTATTTTTTCTAATAAATGTTTTTGAGGTTCAATATATCCTCCTTTAAGAATTTTCATCCCCAAAAATTCCGTTTCTTGTAAACATACTTTTGCTTTTTCTTTATTTAAAATTACTCCCTTTTCTCCAAGCTGTATTAAAACTTTTGCCACGTGTTGGAGATGACTTTCCTTATTACCTTTTGTAAAAATAATTATGTCATCAATGTATGCAAGACATACTGACTCTAAACCCTTTAGGTTAAAATCCATAAATCGTTGAAATTGGCTTGGTGCTTGCTTTAATCCCATTGGCATGACATTATATTCTAAATGCATTTGAGGTGGACAACTAAAAGCTGTTAAAGGTTTTGATTCTTCGTCAAGCCTAAGTTGAAAATATCCTGATTTTGCATCCAGAGTTGTAAACCATTCTGAATTTCTTATTTTGTTAAAAATATAATCTTGCCTTGGTAGTTTATAAGCATCACCTTTTGTTGCTTTATTCATTTCCTTGTAATTTATTACAAGTCTTCTTTTTCCTCGTTTTAATTCATTATGGTTTTCCACGTAAAAAGCTGGTGCACTATGTGGACTTTTAGAATGTCTAAGAATACCTAATGCAATCTGTTTATTTGTTTCTTCACGGAATTCTTCCACATCCCTTTCGGTGTATGGAATCCTATTCGTAACATTTACTTCCTTTGTAGGATCAATTAATTCTATATGTACCAAAATTTCATTAGTATTTTTATCTGGATCCAAAGGATTTTGACTACTTATTTTTTCCAATAAAGTATCTATTTGTAATTCAATAGTCATAAAAATTTTTGTTTGCAAGATTTCTGCTACTTTTCTTATCATTTCCCCCCTGATAAGAGAAAGTGTTGTATAAATTTTTGTGGTGACCTGTTTGGATATTTGATTATCCAACTTAGGACACGTTATACTTACTGTGTCTAATCTTTGTATAAAAGGTTGATATAACTTTAAGAAATTGTTTCCAATTATTAACGGTATTCCCGCATTTTGTTTATATAGACTAGGTAACGGAAAACGTTGGCCTTCAATTAATAAAACTAAATTCACTGCTTTTTCTCTAAGTGTAATAGTTTTATTATTAGCAATTTTTACTAATAATGGTTTTTCTACCTTTCTCCAATATTTTAATGGTAAAAGGTTTTCTGTTCCTAAACATATTGTTGCACCTGTATCTATATATGCTAACACCTGTTTGTTGAACAACTTTACTTTTATAAACGTACTATTTTTAGAACTCATCCTCTTCACTGGAAGTCATATATTCACTACTTTCAGTATTTAAACTATATGTATCAAAATCTATTGATTCATTCTCACTATATTCTTCTTCTATAGGTTCGAAACCTATACTATATATCATTTTTAACTTATTATCCTTGTAATTATCCTTTTTGGGACACTCATTTGCATAATGACCAATTTCTTGGCATTTCCAACATCTACAGGTTTTCTTACCTTTAGGGCATATTTTACTTTTATCTTGTTTATAAATCTTTCTGAACCTTCGTTTATACTTTGGTTTCCACTTTCTGCTGTCGTATTTTCTAGGTTTATATCTAAAATATTTTTGTTTCCTTTTATATTTCTTATATGGTTTTGTACAACCATATTCTTGGGGTACATTATCTAATTGTTTACAACATTTTGGGTTTACTGTTTTAACATATGTTTTCTCTATTTTCCTTAAACATAATTGTTGTCTATATTCTTTGGCAAATCTTTCTATTAATCCTAAAGTTTGAACTCTTGGTGTTCTAGTAGGATCAGCTATTTGTTTTTCTATGTATTGTACCATAGGATAAGGTATTTTACTAAGGACTACTTCTAGTAAACCTGTTCTATCCTTTGCCTTATAATAGTTTTCCTTAACTTGACAAAAGAAATTTTCTATATTACATGGATCACATAATCTCATATTGCTTAATATTCTAATTATATTAGGTTTATCTTCTTGCCTAGCTTCTTCTGGACCATATCCAAGGAATTCTTTAAATATTTCTTGAGCTAATATATTTAAAAATGTTAATTTCGCTTCGCTAGTTATATCATTTCTTTGTGCATTTGTTGCTATTGGGGTATTAGTTATCCAATCTGCTAATGTTCCCGTTGTCTTATATTTAACATAGGTAATAAAATTTTCTAATGTTAAATTACTAATTGCTTCATCATCAGTTTGTATTAATAGTTTTAGTCTATTAATCCATACTAATACTAAGTCTTCTGCATTAATTGCACAATCTATGTTTAATATGCCATCTATAATACTTCGTTCCTTTTCTATAAATTTTGATGGAATACTTCTTCTGAGTTTTCCATTTTTTTCTATATATCCATTTCCATAAGTATAATCTCTATAACTTTTTTCCATATTTCTATTTAATGTGTCATAACTTGTTTCTCCATTATTGGGTGTCCTAGGTCTTTTTGGACTCCTAGGTGGTGTTGTTTCTGATTTTATATCTTCGTTTATTCTAAACGTGGGTTCTTCATTATCACTATCTATTCCATATATAATGCCTTGAGTGTCTTCGTCATCTATTTTAGCCATTTGTATATTTTCTAATTGCAATTTTTCTACTAATTTAGTTAATTTCTCTATATCGTCCATCTTAATTTCTAAATGGTGGTTCTATTTCATAACTAATTGATGGTTTTCTTTTAAAGAAACTAATTAAATCTTCTTTAGTTAAACACTGCTTTTTCCGTTGTTCAACTACTAAACTTTGTAATGTAATTAATGCCTCATCTAGTTCTAGACTTTGTGAAGATGAATTTTCTCCTTGCTGTTTTCCTTGTTGTTTTAAATAGTCGATTAATAATTGATATTTATATTTATTTTCTTTAGGTTGTTAACTATTTTCTACTTTATTTAACCTATTATTTATTTCATCTGTATTTTTCTTTAACATGTCAATTACTATCTTTATTTGTTCTGAAACTCGTAATTGATCGCTCATATTCTTTTTAACGTTTTTCTAGGCTCTGATACCATTTTTACCTCATCTCTTATGGATCGAATTCATTTATTTAATCGGAATTATTTATTTAAACCAAATGTTTTAGGCCGAATATAATCTTTGTTTATAGACTTTAAGCCTATCTCTAAGATCCGAAATTTCGTAGTCGTATTCTAAATTTGCTTGTAGGCACATATTAATATGTTCTATTTTTGCATTTATTGCTTCTTGTTTAGCAAAAGCCTGATACATTAACAATAAGTGTTGTTCATGCATTTTTAAAACAGTCTCAATTAATTATTTATTTCTTATTGTTAATCTCAAGTTTCCTAGAGTTAATTCTATTAAACTTTGTGTATAAGAGTTTGCTAATCCTAATGGGCCTTTATCCATTAAAAATTAGACAAAATTTTTAACTTTTCTTTCTATTTTTAAGATAGCGACGGTTTCAGCGACACTTAACTTTCGTTGCTATTACTAGTATGATACATTGATAGACAAAATTTTTAACTTTTCTTTCTATTTTTAAGATAGCGACGGTTTCAGCGACACTTAACTTTCGTTGCTATTACTAGTATGATACATTGATAGACCATCAATGTATCATACTAGTAATAGCAACGAAAGTTAAGTGTCGCTGAAACCGTCGCTATCTTAAAAATAGAAAGAAAAGTTAAAAATTTTGTCTAATTTTTAATGGATAAAGGGCTATTAGGATTAGCAAACTCTTATACACAAAGTTTAATAGAATTAACTCTAGGAAACTTGAGATTAACAATAAGAAATAAATAATTAATTGAGACTGTTTTAAAAATGCATGAACAACACTTATTGTTAATGTATCAGGCTTTTGCTAAACAAGAAGCAATAAATGCAAAAATAGAACATATTAATATGTGCCTACAAGCAAATTTAGAATACGACTACGAAATTTCGGATCTTAGAGATAGGCTTAAAGTCTATAAACAAAGATTATATTCGGCCTAAAACATTTGGTTTAAATAAATAATTCCGATTAAATAAATGAATTCGATCCATAAGAGATGAGGTAAAAATGGTATCAGAGCCTAGAAAAACGTTAAAAAGAATATGAGCGATCAATTACGAGTTTCAGAACAAATAAAGATAGTAATTGACATGTTAAAGAAAAATACAGATGAAATAAATAATAGGTTAAATAAAGTAGAAAATAGTTAACAACCTAAAGAAAATAAATATAAATATCAATTATTAATCGACTATTTAAAACAACAAGGAAAACAGCAAGGAGAAAATTCATCTTCACAAAGTCTAGAACTAGATGAGGCATTAATTACATTACAAAGTTTAGTAGTTGAACAACGGAAAAAGCAGTGTTTAACTAAAGAAGATTTAATTAGTTTCTTTAAAAGAAAACCATCAATTAGTTATGAAATAGAACCACCATTTAGAAATTAAGATGGACGATATAGAGAAATTAACTAAATTAGTAGAAAAATTGCAATTAGAAAATATACAAATGGCTAAAATAGATGACGAAGACACTCAAGGCATTATATATGGAATAGATAGTGATAATGAAGAACCCACGTTTAGAATAAACGAAGATATAAAATCAGAAACAACACCACCTAGGAGTCCAAAAAGACCTAGGACACCCAATAATGGAGAAACAAGTTATGACACATTAAATAGAAATATGGAAAAAAGTTATAGAGATTATACTTATGGAAATGGATATATAGAAAAAAATGGAAAACTCAGAAGAAGTATTCCATCAAAATTTATAGAAAAGGAACGAAGTATTATAGATGGCATATTAAACATAGATTGTGCAATTAATGCAGAAGACTTAGTATTAGTATGGATTAATAGACTAAAACTATTAATACAAACTGATGATGAAGCAATTAGTAATTTAACATTAGAAAATTTTATTACCTATGTTAAATATAAGACAACGGGAACATTAGCAGATTGGATAACTAATACCCCAATAGCAACAAATGCACAAAGAAATGATATAACTAGCGAAGCGAAATTAACATTTTTAAATATATTAGCTCAAGAAATATTTAAAGAATTCCTTGGATATGGTCCAGAAGAAGCTAGGCAAGAAGATAAACCTAATATAATTAGAATATTAAGCAATATGAGATTATGTGATCCATGTAATATAGAAAATTTCTTTTGTCAAGTTAAGGAAAACTATTATAAGGCAAAGGATAGAACAGGTTTACTAGAAGTAGTCCTTAGTAAAATACCTTATCCTATGGTACAATACATAGAAAAACAAATAGCTGATCCTACTAGAACACCAAGAGTTCAAACTTTAGGATTAATAGAAAGATTTGCCAAAGAATATAGACAACAATTATGTTTAAGGAAAATAGAGAAAACATATGTTAAAACAGTAAACCCAAAATGTTGTAAACAATTAGATAATGTACCCCAAGAATATGGTTGTACAAAACCATATAAGAAATATAAAAGGAAACAAAAATATTTTAGATATAAACCTAGAAAATACGACAGCAGAAAGTGGAAACCAAAGTATAAACGAAGGTTCAGAAAGATTTATAAACAAGATAAAAGTAAAATATGCCCTAAAGGTAAGAAAACCTGTAGATGTTGGAAATGCCAAGAAATTGGTCATTATGCAAATGAGTGTCCCAAAAAGGATAATTACAAGGATAATAAGTTAAAAATGATATATAGTATAGGTTTCGAACCTATAGAAGAAGAATATAGTGAGAATGAATCAATAGATTTTGATACATATAGTTTAAATACTGAAAGTAGTGAATATATGACTTCCAGTGAAGAGGATGAGTTCTAAAAATAGTACGTTTATAAAAGTAAAGTTGTTCAACAAACAGGTGTTAGCATATATAGATACAGGTGCAACAATATGTTTAGGAACAGAAAACCTTTTACCATTAAAATATTGGAGAAAGGTAGAAAAACCATTATTAGTAAAAATTGCTAATAATAAAACTATTACACTTAGAGAAAAAGCAGTGAATTTAGTTTTATTAATTGAAGGCCAACGTTTTCCGTTACCTAGTCTATATAAACAAAATGCGGGAATACCGTTAATAATTGGAAACAATTTCTTAAAGTTATATCAACCTTTTATACAAAGATTAGACACAGTAAGTATAACGTGTCCTAAGTTGGATAATCAAATATCCAAACAGGTCACCACAAAAATTTATACAACACTTTCTCTTATCAGGGGGGAAATGATAAGAAAAGTAGCAGAAATCTTGCAAACAAAAATTTTTATGACTATTGAATTACAAATAGATACTTTATTGGAAAAAATAAGTAGTCAAAATCCTTTGGATCCAGATAAAAATACTAATGAAATTTTGGTACATATAGAATTAATTGATCCTACAAAGGAAGTAAATGTTACGAATAGGATTCCATACACCGAAAGGGATGTGGAAGAATTCCGTGAAGAAACAAATAAACAGATTGCATTAGGTATTCTTAGACATTCTAAAAGTCCACATAGTGCACCAGCTTTTTACGTGGAAAACCATAATGAATTAAAACGAGGAAAAAGAAGACTTGTAATAAATTACAAGGAAATGAATAAAGCAACAAAAGGTGATGCTTATAAACTACCAAGGCAAGATTATATTTTTAACAAAATAAGAAATTCAGAATGGTTTACAACTCTGGATGCAAAATCAGGATATTTTCAACTTAGGCTTGACGAAGAATCAAAACCTTTAACAGCTTTTAGTTGTCCACCTCAAATGCATTTAGAATATAATGTCATGCCAATGGGATTAAAGCAAGCACCAAGCCAATTTCAACGATTTATGGATTTTAACCTAAAGGGTTTAGAGTCAGTATGTCTTGCATACATTGATGACATAATTATTTTTACAAAAGGTAATAAGGAAAGTCATCTCCAACACGTGGCAAAAGTTTTAATACAGCTTGGAGAAAAGGGAGTAATTTTAAATAAAGAAAAAGCAAAAGTATGTTTACAAGAAACGGAATTTTTGGGGATGAAAATTCTTAAAGGAGGATATATTGAACCTCAAAAACATTTATTAGAAAAAATAAAGGAATTTCCAGATCAATTAAGTGATCGACAACAGATTCAAAGATTTCTCGGATGTTTAAATTACATTGGAGAAAAGGGATTTATAAGGCATTTAGCAAAAGAAAGAGAATTATTACAAAAAATGATTTCATTAAAACGTCCATGGAAATGGACAGAATTAGCCATTTTGGCTGTTAAGCAACTAAAAACTATTTGCGAAAACTTACCAAGGCTGTATATTGCAAAGCCTAGTGATTTACTTATTTTAAACACTGATGCTAGTGATACTACTTGGGGCGCAGTCCTTCAAGCAGTTCCAGGAGCATATGAAGAGTTTAAAGAGTATATTGCGCACAACAAGCCATCCGAAGTTAAGAATTATCTTAAACAATATGATGGTTTGGAAGCAATCAGGCCTAACCAGGCAAAGCAATTAGGTCCAAATGGACAACCAAACAATGGAGACATTGTGACAAAGAGTGATACTAGCTCTTCAAGCCAGTCTATGCAAACAGAATTGCGAAAAACCAATAACAAAACAATCTTGTTATCTAAATGGATTTCAGGAACGTTTAAGCCAGCTGAACAAAACTATACAGTACATGAAAAAGAACTTTTGGCATTCATCAACGCACTTAAAAAATTTCGTATTGATTTACAGCCAGTAAAATTTATTTTTCAAACAGATAACACCTATGTAAAAGATTTTATAAACTATAAGTTAAAAGAAACTTATAATAAAGGAAGACTATTACGATGGAGTTTAACCATCCAACAGTTTGATTTTATTGCAGTTCATATTCCAGGCACTCAGAATTTTCTAGCAGATACACTCACGAGAGAATGGAAGAAATTTTAAAAATGTTTCAAGAAAAGAAGAATGCGCTACAAAAAGCAATTTCAGAAAAACAAGAAACAATAAAAATCATGCAAAAGGAAGCCGCAACAATGCAGAAAGAATACGAAAAAATTAACGAAGCAATATCATTGTTAGGAACAGCAGGAGAAAAGAAGACCGGTGGAGAACGCCTAGAAGCAGTAACAACCCAACTTTTTCCAGAGGGGGGAGAATCCAGTAAAAAACAAATGAAACAGGAAATATATGATGAAGAAGAAAGAGCCAAGAAATTCTATGTCATTTTTAATGGCCCAAACCAGGGTATCTTCAATGAATGGAGTAAAGCAGCCATTTTCATTACAGGGAAAAAGGGAATCATCCACAGCAAATATCTAAGTTTAGCAGAAGCAAAGAAAGCACTCGAAGAATACAAGAATAAAGAAACTTATGCACAAAAGATATCAACCCCAGCACAACCAGTGAAAGGTTCGATACCACTAGAGAAAAAGATACCAGTAATTGGTAGCATTCCACAACAACGGAACTTAACAATTAGCAGTATTCAGTCCAGACAACAGATAGAAGACAACTGTAGGCTTACAAAAAGAATATTTGAAAAGGAATACAATTTCCTTCTTAAGTATTCCGAAGAAGATAAAGCTACAAGTATCTACCCAATAGATACTACGTATCAAGGTCCAAAAGCAATAGTGTTACCAGAAGCAGACGCAATAAAGACATACATGATGTTTCAAGCAGGATTAATAAATTGTATCTATTTCAAAGGAAATAGTCTATTCCAGTATTTCCCAAGTAAGATGAAGACGGCACTAAATATCTACATCAGCAAGATCTTAGATAAGAAAGAAGGATTTCTAAAAATCCTAGGAACAATTCCAGAGTTCAATGCAGAAGGAGAGGTTACGCAGCCAGCAGTTCAGATATGTCAGATAGGTACAAGCAATAAAAACTACCCAGCAATAGGTCAAGGAATTCATAACGAGGAATTAGAGCATTTTGGGAATAATTATGTTTTAATGCTACATAAGGGCATCAAGATTCAAGGAAGAATAAACTATGCAGCAAGTTCAATCTTAATCTGGAGTCATCAAGCAAAAAATCCAACAGAGTTAGATGTAAAATTACTAACAGATTTTATGTCTAAATTAATCAAGAATGAATTCAGCTACAGTCAAGAAGTAAAGGAATATCTTTGTACACGTCTATACAAAGAATTTCTAGAAGATCACACATGCACAATATGTGAGAAGAATGGCGAGGAAATTGAAATAATTCAAGACGCAAGCAGTGACAGAAGCAACAACAATAATATAGAGTAGACGTGTTAATGTGACCAAGAGGGGTCCCCCTTAAGCACTAAAGAAAGCAATAATGTAAAGATAAAGATTTTCGATAAGAAATCTTATCTGTGAGTCGGATGAGATAGTGACATGTACTATCCATTCTGTCTATAAATAATCATGTCCAGTCCATAGAATAGGCAACTCGCACTTACACCAATTCAAGTGTCTATTCTATAATCGAGTCTGTAAAATAGATTATCAATAAAAGCTATGTTTATATACATCCATGTGCAACTAAAAGGTTCCACAAGGAACTAGGAGAGAAGCAAGTTTAGATTAATATACCAACTATTGTTTGGAATTAGTTAGATCATACAAGATAATCCTGGAGCCCTGAAAAGCTTGCGTTGAAAAAAGTCCGTCGAAGGCAGGTGGCCGTGAAGGATGCTTATTCCGCAGTTGGGTTGGAGACATCATTGATCAATAACAAATTTCCAGATCAAGTCAGGTATACCAAAAATCTAAACTGCATTTATCTTTACTAGTTTCTACAGGGTTTAAAAGAAATATTGATAAAAATATAAAAAATGAAAGGTTTTAAAATAAAACTAGATAAACAGAATTATAATCAGTATCATATAATAGCTAGTATTAATCACCAAATATTGGTAGTCTTAATCGATACAGGAGCATGTAGTAGTCATATTAGCCCATATTTAGTATCCGAAATATATGATTCAATAGAAGAAATTAGTCATAAAAAATTAAACACTAAGTTAACATCAATTGAAATAATATTTAGTCAAGAATTAAAAGTGGAAATGGAAATACCTATAGAATATAGGAAAACCCTAGATGGCAAAAACGTCCTATTAGGAATATATTTTTTAGAATAATTTAATTATGAAATAAATAATAAAGAAATCATATTAAATGGTTTTAAAATACCTAGAATTAATTTATACTATAAAGACATAGAAGAAAATATAAATAATGTCTGAAGAATATCAAGAGATAGAGAATAAAGAAGAAGCAGGAAGTTATATCTCAGATATATTATTAGATAAAAAATTAGTAACAAAAGTTAAAAATCAAGGAACACTTAATTTAAAAGAATCGGATGGAATAAGTAGATCTTTAGTCGAAAGATTAAATAGAGAAAATATAATATATTATGGAATAATGCAAGGAGAACAAAATGTAAAAATAGAGCAAGCTAATAATAGGTTTCAAGCACCAGTTGTGCAAATAAATCAAGTAGTTAAAAGATTACAAAAAATAAAGGAAGAGCATAGGAAAAAGATAGGATATATACATATAAATGTAGTACAAATAATAATAAAATCAACATTTAGAGAAGGTATTAAAACACCAGTAGAACTAAAAATTGAAGACAATAGGATAAAACAAAAACAATATAGTTCGTTAGGAAGTATTGAAGGTGATCTAGGATATGGAGTAATAAAGTTTAATGTAGCCTTACAATATCCTATACCCCTAGAAACACGAAATATAGATAATTGTACAGGAGTTACATGCAATTTTAAAAATAAAGAATTAATGGAACATGGTGACATACCTTTAGTGGTTTGTTATAGAATAGCCTATGCATTAAGTAACAGTTCATTAAGCATTCAATATAAAAATTTAGATAGGTTATACACAGAAAAACTATTTAATAAAACAAGTACTTTAATACAAGAAGATAAAATACAAAGAGAATTCTTAAAAAGTCATAGTAAAAAATTTTATCAATTAAAATTAGGAAATATAATAGGAGAGTCAAGTAATCCAATAATACCTAGAATAAATGAAATAGAAGGCCCAGTTAGAAAAACTAACTTGTATAAAGAAAATCAATTAGATAAATTAAAAGAGCAGGTTAAAGAATTAAGTTCAGTAGTAACTAACCTTAATAATAGAATATAAATGGAAGCACATTATAAAAGAGGACCATATAGAAAAAGAAAAGAGAGAAAAAGCACTAATGAAGAAATAATAGAAATGATAGAAGAATTAAGAAAATTTAGAAAACATATAAAAGAAAAATTTTCAATAAGCTATTATAGATCTAGAATAATAGAAGATGTCCAATCATCTTTAGACTGTTTAGAAAAAGTAAAAAGAAAATATATGAAAAATCAAGAAGAGGAAAATAATAAGTTAAAACAAGAACTAGAAAGTTTAAATAAAAAGGTAAAAATACTAGAAGAAAAAATAGATAATAATTCCGCATATAATTTAGATGAATTAATACTTAACCTAGAAAGTATATCGGAAACACCTAATTAATACAAACAATAAACTACATTAAATATAAAGTAACTACATTAAATATAAAGTTGAAATAAAACCAAGGCATTTAATATCATTAATGACGTTAACTTTCATCGTTAAAAATAAACAGAATTTCAACTATTCGGATTCGGATAACCCGCAATGAACACCCCTATGGCTAGCTACCTCATCAGACTTCATTAATCAGTAAGCTAGTCAACATTTTAACATCAAGTAAAAGATAGTTGTTCAATAAGTCAACGTTGAACCAACCTTATTCAATCGATCTTAAACTCTTACATCTGGAAATCCGTATAATAGAAGCAGAGTCTTAAACAGTTTCCATAACGGGAATTGTATGTAAGAATGTCTATATATACCACAGGTGAATATGGTGATACATCAATTATTTGAGTAAAAAACCAAATTCATAGAATATTAGATTCTTCGATCTTAACAAATACAATAAAAATTTACTTACATAATGAACTATGGATGGCTAGTTCTATAGATAGATTAATTATAAGTTATAGATGAGTGGCAAAAAGTATAGAATTTTTATACATATACTCCGATGATTCTTGATGCTATGTTAAATTAAAACTTTTGCATAAATTTGTCCTAGTTAAAGTGTGTGCACAAAATTTTGAGATTCTCCAATAACTACAATATTCACCGATCAAATATTATATCTACCCATAAAATTTTTTTTCGTTTAGTTGAAATATGAAATAGATACTTATATTCAGACACCTAAAAATAGAAATACAAACTTTTCTAGGGACGGAAATACTAAGGGCGCGTTTAGTTACATAAAAGTTTCTCCACTTTTTTTTCCATTTCTCTAGAAAATGAGAAGTATTTTACTTCTCTTGAAAAAACATGAAAAATCTAGAAAACGTGTTTAGTTGCAAGGGGTGGAGTTTTCCTTTTCCAAGGAATAGTAGAGATGGAAAACTTAGAAAACATTCAAAAGTAGTTTTCAACTTTGTAGTTATAAAAAGGAAAACAAGGATTTTCCTTTTTTTAGAAATTTTTTTAGAAAACTCGAATTTGTACATGTTTTCTAATTTTCTTGTTTTTTTAAAGAATTTTTTTAGAAAATTAAGAAGTTTTCTGTAACTAAACGCACCCTAAATTTTTAAGAAACAACAAAAACTAGAAGGGGAATTGAAGTCAACAACAGTAACATACTCTGTCATTGTTCAAGGATCTTTGATGTTTCAACACTCAAGCAGTATAATTTAATACTCCGTACTAAGATATATATATTTTATTATATGCCATGCATCTAAATACGGAGTATTTTTTATGTACATTTTGGCTGGTAAAAAAAGTCAACGCTAAAGGTGTATGTTATCTTTTACAGCAAATCACGTAAGTTGACTTTTCTTGAAAATTTTGAAACTGGTAACAAAATACTCCGTCTCCATAATACTTTATACCAATTTTTTTTTTTTTTTTACCGCGTAGGTCATCCACGACTAGATTAGAGTGTACACTAATCAACACATAAATGATAGATTCGCCGTATTTAAGTTAGAATTCACCGTATAAGCTAGCTTATTGGATGATTAACCGGTATGTGTATAACACGTTTCAACAATTGTAAATTAAACCCTCACCCTAGCCTATAAATATAACTGCCAAAATCGTATGTTCCATTCATCACAACGACCTCCACATTTTATATAATTATATACCAAGCTTTAGATCTCATCATATTCTCCTTAATTCGATCATCACAAATATGTCTGCTAACATTATCAAAGTATATATCATGGTCTTCATTACCATCGCCATAATCACAACCCTCACAATCACATACATGGATCAAGAAAACACACCAAATGAATCCATAGTGGTGAAACCACTTTCGAGAAGGGCAAGTCGCTTCTTAGTCGAGACCAAGAACTCTAGACAAGGAGCAGACCACTGCAAGAAAGATGATGAGATTTGCTACGTATTAGAAGGGAAAAACTCGACTTGTTGCAACAACAAGTGTATGGACTTGAGTGAGGACAAGCACAATTGTGGAGCGTGCAAGAACAAGTGCAAGTATACGAGCTCATGTTGTGGAGGGGAGTGTGTCAACTTGGCTTATGACAAGAGGAACTGTGGATCTTGCGGCAACAAGTGCATGCCCGGTGGTTATTGCATTTATGGTCTCTGCAATTACGCCTAATCAACATATTTTCGATTTCATCTTCATCGTGATTCTCTTTATATATCACGCCCGATTCTTTGACACTATTAATTGAGTACTACTAATTGTTCATATATATACCATCAATGATGCATAGACATTAATTGATTAATTGCAAATTTTACCGTGGTAATCCTAAGAATTGTATATGTGTAACATGCTTATGGAGCATAAAGTTCAAGACGTCTGTTTATATGAATTATAAAAAACGATGTGCCATACATTTTTCTTCTTAAAAACTTATTTATGTAATAGTGCTTCTCATCGACAAATCGTGATAATCAATTGTTTTTCTTTGTGTATCCCGTTGACAAATTCGCTAGCTTCTCTATGGCTACTATACCTCATCAGACTTTTTTACAAAAACATCTGAAAAATTAACAAAAAACAGCAAAGTTGTCAAAAGTCAATATTTTGCACGAAAAAGTCAATAGTTGGAAAAAGATCAACATTTCTAAGCAATTAAGTCAACATGTTGACATGAATTCTAATTAAATGGCAATCTCGTAACTAAGGAAGTCAGTTTTGCAAGAAAAAAAGTCACCATTTAATTTGCAAACAAAAATTAACAAGTTTGCAACAATACGACCTATTTGAGTTACTCCTCAGTGACGAGGGGTGGATTCATAAGTGGTGCGGAGTCGATCAGTCGCCCCCAAGAAATCTAAGATTAGCGAGAATATAATTTTTTAAGGTAATTAATGACAGTTTAGAATTTTTGACCCGACCCTTAAAATGATAAAAAGAAAAAATAATAAAAAATATGCCTCATATCAACTTTTCTAGCTCCGCCGCCCTAATGACAAGTAATTAGTTTGGTTTTAATGCGTACAATAGTATAAACTAATTTGGCTTTTAACATATCTTAATTTGATTAAGGGGGTTTAAACTAATTTGGTTTTTAACACATATTTATAGCTTGGGTAAAAATTTACCATTTTCAATCTTACTAATCAAACTATTTATTTAATTTTTTTTTCTCAAAAACATCAAACATTTAGTATTATGTCAAAACTATAGCTATGTTATCAAATTATCTTACAGGTGTGCAAGTTGATTTATACTAAACAATGTGTCGTCAATGGTAAATTGATATAAGTTACGAGTCTAATAAACATGTCATTTTATAGTGGCAGGTAGAACCGTAGAAGTGTAGAACATGGTGTAATGCTATTATCCGATTTTTTTAAAGCAATGTGTATGCGACCGCGTATGTTATGTACGACCATATAAGTTTGCGATCTAATCAACACATACATTCACCGTATTATAGCTACCTTTTTAAGGAGTGCATATACAGTAATGAAGTCCACCACACACAATTCACCAGGTACCCCGGGTCAACCCATCAACCCACCCTATATATATATCACTTCTAAAATCTATAATTCCATTCATCCACCTCAACTCGATCCCTTCATTCTCAATATATAACTTGACCATCTTTCTACTCTCCATCACATATAACAAAAATGTCTAATATGATCAAAGTCCTCTTCGTGGTCTTCATTACTATAGCCGTAATCACTACCCTCAAGTTCACCACCAAAAAAAAAAAAAAAAAAAAGTTCACCACCGTCAGCAACAATCAAGAAAACACGCCAAATGAATCCATGGAGGTCAAACCATTTACAAGGAGGGCAAGTCGTTTCTTAGTCGAGACCAACAACTCCAGACAAGGAGCAGACCACTGCAAGAAAGATGACGAGATTTGCTACATCATGGAAGGGAAAAATTCGACTTGTTGTAACAAGTGTATGGACTTGAGTGAGGACAAGCACAACTGTGGAGCATGCAAGAACAAGTGCAAGTTTACCAGCTCGTGTTGTGGAGGGGAATGCGTCAACTTGGCTTATGACAAGAGGAATTGTGGGTCTTGTGGCAACAAATGCATGGCCGGTGGTTATTGCATCTACGGTCTATGCAATTATGCATAGTTAATTATTTAATTATTATTATTTTTAATCTTTATCGTGATTTTATTCTAATCACGGCAGATTCTGTGAGTGTTCTTTGACGCTCTTAAGTACTAATTGATGTTTATATGTAATTAGTACTATCAATAATGACAACATAAATTTTCATCATGGCAATCACAAAAATTGTAGTTAAAAAGATGTTGCGATCAGTATGCATTACATACATATATATATTGTACGTGTAACATGCTGATGGAGAATTAAGTTCAAGACACGTCGTCTGTAAATAAAACGATTCGTGTACGATATATTTAATATCTTCCTAAAAACGTAATTTTGTATTCATGTTTCTGAGTTATAGATTTCCAACAAATTAAGCACGATCGATAATTATAAATAAATTATTATCCGGTCTCTAAATTCACTACTCATTACCTCCTCAAACTTTTAATAACTATACGGAGTAAAAAATATTTAAATATGCATTTTTAACAAACTATAATACAAAAGAAGAAAGAAAGAAAATTCCTACAAAACCGTAAAATACGCTAGAATACCAAATAAACTGTTGGAAGTCAACATTTAACAAGTGAAAGCCAGCACGTACGCTGTAAAATGTGTCAAATTAAATAATTATTTTGACGAAAAAAGTTTTACTTCACCGAAAAGTTAATACTGCAAGGAAAAAGGCAGAATTTTTGTAGAATATAAGCCACAAATTCGCCAAAGATCAACATTCACAAGAAAAACTAAAAAATCGATCATTATGAGTTTAAGTTAACAAATTAATTAACTAATAACTATCATAAGTCGGGAATGTATATTTATTATCAATTATCATAAGGATGAAGTAAAGTGATATCTCTCATTATCCGTTGCACACTTGCATGTACGTACTAAAATCATCGCGAGTTGTAGGGAAAAAATATGTGTAATATGTACACGTACCTTAAATTTTACACACATATACATACATACTTGATTGATACTTGCTTATAAAATTTTATAGTTAAATCAATCGGTCAATAACTAATTAACTTGTAATCGCATCTACAGTCGTTCACCGTTGCTTAAATAAGGTTGAAGAAACCCAGCCCATAATTACCGTTGATATACGTTTTGACTTTCACATGCATGATCATATCTGTACATACTTAATTAATTCATTTGGTTCGAATTATTAGCTACAAGGATGAAGTGAAACATACGAATCATTTGAGTTACATTTTAGGGGATAAATCCCTCGAAATGCAACGAACTTTGCCCAAAAGTCTATTGTATGCGACCAACTTTTGACGAGGCATAAGAATGCAACCTACTTGAAAAAGTGGGGTTTTTGATGTAACTTGCCGATGTGTCGTTCGTTGAAGGTGACACATGGCGTACGGATGTGCCACGTGGCTTACAGAGAGTTTGACAACTCATCGCCACATCAGCAAGTTACATCAAAAACCCCACTTTTTCAAGTATGTTGCATTCTTATGCCTCGTCGAAAGTTGGTCGCATACAATAGACTTTTGGGCAAAGTTCGTTGCATTTCGAGGGACTTAGCCCTACATTTTAGTAACGACTGTCATTTACCTTTGATCTGATAAAATATATACTAACTAACTTGTTGGGCTTGAGAAACTTCTCTATTTATTTTTTCTTAGTTTTTTTTATTAATATTTTTTTTTTTTCAGTTCAAAAAGTATAGTATAATGTATGGTATTACTATCATATTATAGATAGGGTATATAAAAACTTTTATAACCATACATTATTATACTCCGTATATCATTCCTTTTTGGTTTTAAGAAAGTTAAACACAAATGTCATTATTAGTAAATTGATACTAACATGATGAGATTAAATGTACAGTATTGGCTAGTAGAATATGTCATGCATTTATTTATATTACAGTTGACAACCAATAACATTTTATTTTTATCATTTCAAATCGTTTTGATTGGTTAATTTTGAAAACAAATAATTATTTTGAAAAATAACAGTGGGATTAATTGATGTAGTCGCTTGTAAAGCAAACATATATGAAAGACATTATCTATACTAATATATAATGCATTTGTAATGTTTTTTTTAAGAGGAAATTTACTAATCTACCCTTAACATTACTATTAATATTTGAAGGACCTACTTGAAATTAGTAAAATACCCATTATAACATTACTAATAAAAATATGATATAACCTTTAAACCCTAAAGAGATACGAGACGTGTCAATTATGTACGGAAAGGTCAGAACGAGACAAACGTGTTGGCAAACAGCCGAAGGAGGTTTGTCCACGTTTCAGAGACAAATTTCACCTTTAAAGCCTTCAATTTCAATTTTTTCCCAATTTTATACGTTTTTAAGTTTTTAAAAAATAATAAACGAACCCTTAACTTTATTCTTTTGAGGATCTATAAATTTCTCATATTTATTTACATGTTTAATTTTGTTTTTATGTTATCAATTCACATATTCTAGAAATTTAGTTTTTCAATCGAAAAAGCTAAAGCTTTGAAAATTCAAAAGTTGGTGTGTGGCTTCCAAAATCTATATTTACACAGTGACAACTTTACGTGATACTCTTTAGATAAATAGCAAGATGTACTAAAAATATATTAGTGGAGCCTAATAAAAAGTTCAAGCTACCCATAGTTTACACTTCATATTGGGTGAGTCGGGAAATTTTACATAATGTGTAACGTATATTAATATGTGATTGTTTATTGTTTCCATTTCATTCCTTTAGCAGACTTAGTTTGTTGCCAATCAACTTTATTGTAACCTTATTCTTAATCCCAATATTTTGTCGATTTTTATGTATAATGTCCCGCCGCAAAGCGCGGGTATCCTACTAGTTTATACTTATTCATGTTAACTTTTCTAATTAATGAGTTGACCATAGTTTTGGCAACTAATATAATATGCAACCGCGTATAGTAGGTCATCGACGACTAAATTAGTGTGTGATCTAATTAACGCATTCATTCCCTTCACCTCATTAGAGCTATTAATTAGCTACCTATACAAAGAGTGCATATATAGTAAAGATCCACCACACACAATTCACCTGCTACCTCGGGTCAACCCGTCACCCCACCCTATATATATAACTTCCAAAATCCAACATTTTTCACATCAATAACTTAATTTACTCCTACATATCTTTTACCTTCTCATGATCTATATTTCTATACTATTAATTTTCCTTAATTCATCACAACAATGTCGAATGTCGTTAAAGTACTCTTCGTGGTCTCCATTACCATCGCCATAATCACAAATGAATCCATGGCGGTCAAACCTTTTCCAAAGAGGGTAACTCGGTTCTTAGCTGACACCAAGAACTCTAGACAAGGAGCAGACCACTGCAAAAAAGACGACGAGATTTGCTACATCTTAGAAGGGAAAAACTCCACTTGTTGCAACAACAAATGTATGGATTTGAGTGAGGATAAGCACAACTGTGGAGCATGCAAGAATAAGTGCAAGTTTACGAGCTCGTGTTGTGGAGGGGAGTGTGTGAATCTGGCTTATGACAAGAGGAACTGTGGGTCATGTGGCAAGAAGTGCATGCCTGGTGGTTATTGCATTTACGGCCTCTGCAATTACGCCTAATACATGATATAATCATGTATGATTCTAAATATATATAATATCTTTATTAATATGTTGAGAGTTCTCTGGAACTCTTGATTGCTAACTATTTATTTGTACATGGATATATCATCAATTATGTGTAATCACCACTCGTGCATTATCACCATGGTAACTGCAAAATCGCAGCTATACCATGATTGTGTTACTATACATATCGTGTAATAAGCTTCTTTCTTGGAGCACTATCACTACTAGAAAAAGGTTGTTTGGCGACGTACTTAGCGACACGTTCAACGACATTTTTTAGTGTGGCGACGCGCTTGGAGACATCTTAGAGGATGTCGGTGTAAAAAAGTCGCAGAATTTAACGACATCTGAAAATACGTCGCTAAAGTAGCGACGTCAGTGGCGATGCAAAAGTCTACGTCGCCAATTTTGTAGCGAGCTGTGTTTGGCGTCGTTATTTATGTTGCTTATCCTAGAAAATGTCGCTATGAAAGTCGCTACTTGTGACGCTATTATTTAACGACAATACTTTTAAGACGTTGTGCGCATCGCTAGTTTTTCAAAGTCGCTTTTCACATCGCTATTCATGTCGCTACACTTAATATACAGCTTCTTTATAGCTCGCCTCATGTACGTTAAAATCTTTTATTTAGATCTGTATTTGGAATAAACGATTTTACTTTATAAAAATGCTAAATGTTTTCAAGCTATTAAACAGTATATTAAACCAAGCACAACAAATATTTATCATAATCAGTGCTTTAACAAAGATCACATGTTTATAATTTCTGGCCAAAGATCATACAAAGCTAAACCAACTATCAATGTCTACAATTATAAACAAAGCATGACTGTTACTTGAAGTACAATTGCCATCTCCACTTCTTAAACCACCTTAAGAATTCATTACAGCTTTAAAAACCTGCACCCAAAAATAAGATCACCGTTATTTTGTCAAGCCAAGAATTATGTACCTCTCGTCTATAGGTATCACATAGAACAATAAATAGAGAAGCTAAGTAACCTACCTGCATACAAATTTAATGAGCAAATTACAAATAAAAATATAATAGACAATCACCACTGGGCTGAAAGTCATGTCTACTTGTCAAGCTAAGAGTATTGATTCTGAACTGTTTAGCAGGAGCTTGGCTACCACTAAGGATGCAGACAAAAGTCCCATATTCAACAAAGGTTAACCAAAATATCAGATCATTGCTAAGGTAAACTCACATAATTAGTTAGCAAGTAATTAACACAAAACAGTTTAAGCATTTTCCCTCGATGGCATATGAAACATTCACTTACTTTATCATATCGAGCTTCAAACTACGTGATAGGTGGAAATACTGCAAGCAGGTAAGCAAGCCAAAGTGAAATATAGAAGTTCTGGTACACACTTTCGTATTCCCCTCTGGATGTTTCATCCTTTCCTAAAGCAAAATAGATATATAGAATTTTAGATGGTTGATTTAAAAAAATAATTCTAAAAAGCAAATACATTGCAAACTTTGGGTCCTTAGCAGCAAACCTGCAAACTCTGCTCATTGAAGTTGTATATGAGATCAATGAGATCCATGTTAGCTGCTCCTACAACTTACGATGCTAACTCAAGTAAAACTCACATCTAGATATAGCCTTCTTCACTTTCCAAGCATCTTTTAACTTTTATCTTCTTAGGAGACTCCACCTGTACACACAAAAGGTAACAAAAAAATGAATTTAGAGCAGGGCAAATTTAGTATGTTACTAAGAAGCAGCAAGCATCTAAAACCCTTGCCAAGCAAAATTAAATCAGATAAATATAGTAAATATCAATATCCAACTCAAATTTACACCTCCTAACAGTTTATCAATATCCAACTTAAATAGAATTAGCCAATAAGGTTAGAATTATTATCATAATAATAAGAATTTTGTAATCATAGCTAAATCATTATCTTTTTAGAGGTAGCATAGCCAACGTAATGTTTTTGTGACCCCTTACCAGAAACAAGTAGGCATACAAGATATGGAAAATACCTCTTTCTTGAGCTCGCATTTGTGCATACACCCTCTGAAACTAGTCCCCCTTCTGCTATCTACATAAGCTGATAATTTATAAGACATTACAAATGATCACCATCAACCATAAAATTATTTATATTGGAAGTTTAAAGTGCTAAATCAATAAGAATCTATGTAAATCATTCGCATTCGGTAAAGACAAATAACCGAAAAGTACCTGGTGAGGTAGTACGAAGTCCAGGTAAAACATTAATGTTTCAAACGCCTCCTATTTTGAGATCATCACCTTGCACATTGCACCTACTGGTTGATCAATCATCCTTACCAGGAGCCATACCTGGTACATATACGAACATAAACATGTTTAGGACTGACCCAACCAGCTTCACAGCACAAAGTATTTACTTGAGATTCTAATAGTTTTCACTACTACAGAAACAGGCAACAGCGACAGAATTTTGAGACGGAAATAAAAGTCGTAGCAGATTTATGGCATTTGCGACCCATTTGCCACCCCTTTGTGACGATATATTAGAAGCAAAAAAGTCAAACATTTGACTGATTTTTGACACAGGTTAGTGACAAATTTGCGACGGCCTACCGAAAGTCAAACATTTGACTAAAAATTGCGACAGATTAGTGTCAAATTTGGGACAGCTAATCATGATTCAAATAGTTGACTAAATTTTCAAACCTTTGACTAAGTTTTGTGGCAGATTAGCGTCAAATTTGCGACAACTTATAAGAATTCAAATAGTTGACTGAATTTTCAGATATTTGACTAAGTTTTGCGACAGATTTGTGTCAAATTTGCGACGATTAATCAAAAAAATTAATAAATTAAATAATTCAAAATCTATTATGATAATACTCGTAGCATATCCGTTGCAAAATTTATAAGAACTATAAGAATATAATAAATAATAATAAATGAAGCCCTCGCAAACCCGTCGCAAAATTTAATCTTTATAAATAAAAGAACAAATGTATTGAAGCTGTAGCAAATACGTCACAAAATATCTAGAATTGCTACAGAATTTGCGACAAAACATTTTGCCGTTTTTCGTTTGCTTGATTATATTTGCACACGTAGATACATAAAACCATAAATATGTCTTTATATTAGTGTAACTTATCAAATAAACGATTTTTGTATATGTTACTACATATGTTTGTATGTATGTCCAAACTACTAATGGATAGATATGTACTTCTTATAAGTCGAGGTTGACAATACACACATACTTATGTATAGATGCATGTCATTCACTTTTGAATTTTTTTACTTACCTATTTAACTATATAGTAAGAGGCGTAAACATACATGTGCATTTTTTATTCAAAATAATTTTTTTAAAAATAAAAACAAAATAACTTGTAGCAAATCCGTCACAAAATATCTAGAATTGCTACGGCATTTGCGACATAACATTTTGTTGTTGCATTTGCTTGAGTATATAAGCACACGTAGATACATAGGAGCATCAATATGTCTTTATATATGTGTAACTTATCAAAGAAACATTTTTTTTTACATGTTAGTAGGTTTGTTTGTATGTATGTCCAAACTATTAATGGATAGATATGTATTTCTTATAAGTCGAGGTTGACAATACACGCATACTTATGTATAGATATGCATGTCATTCACTTTTGAATTTTTTTTACTTATCTATTTAACTATATAGTAAGAGGCGTAAACATACATGTGCATTTTTTTATTCAAAATAATTTTTTAAAAATAAAAACAAAATAACCTGTAGCAAATCCGTCACAAAATATCTAGAATTGCTACGGCATTTGCGACAGAACATTTTGCCGTCTTGCGTTTTCTTGACTATATAAGCCCACACAGATACATAGGAGCATCAACTATGTCTTTATATACGTGTAACTTATCAAAGAAACGGTTTTTTTTACATGTTAGTAGGTTTGTTGGTATGTTTGTCTAAACTAGTAATAGATATATATATGTACTTCTTATAAGTCGAGTTTGACAATACACGCATACTTGTGTATAGATATGCATGTCATTCACTTTTGAATATTTTTTACTTACCTATTTAACTATATAGTAAGAGGCGTAAACATACATGTACATTTTTTATTCAAAATAAATTTTTAAAAATAAAAAAAAAATAACCTGTAGCAAATCCGTCACAAAATATCTAGAATTGCTACGGCATTTGCGACAGATGATTTTTCCGTCTTGCGCTTTCTTGACTATATAAGCATACATAGATACATAGGAGCATCAACTATGTCTTTATATACGTGTAACTTATCAAAGAAACGGTTTTTTTACATGTTAGTAGGTTTGTTGGTATGTTTGACTAAACTAGTAATAAATAGATATGTACTTCTTATAAGTCGAGTTTGACAATACACGCGTACTTATGTATAGATATGCATGTCATTCACTTTTGAAATTTTTTTTACTTACCTATTTAACTATATAGTAAGAGGCGTAAACATACATGTGCATTTTTTATTCAAAACTATTCTTTTAAAAATAAAAACAAAATAACCTGTAGCAAATCCGTCACAAAATATCTAGAATTGCTACGGCATTTGCGACAGATGATTTTGCCGTCTTGCGCTTTCTTGACTATATAAGCATACATAGATACATAGGAGCATCAACTATGTCTTTATATACGTGTAACTTATCAAAGAAACGGTTTTTTACATGTTAGTAGGTTAATTTTAGTGTCGGAAAAGTTTCGCTATTCTCGGATATTTTTTTAAAATTTTTGAATCCGATTTTGGAGGGAAAATTCGTAAATGGCTTTTGGTAACAAAGTGCCTCCTTCTACATCTTTGTTCTATAGTGATTTTGCGAGTTGGAAGATTAAGTTATGCAATTTCATTGAATACAAAGATCCAAATCTGTGGAATTGGTTTAACACCATTGATCGATATGAGCAACCAAGACTCGATGGGGTGCTTAAGTCAAGAGCACAAATGTCAGTCAAGGAACTAGCAGAGTTTGATAAAGACAATAGAGCGTATGAGATGATTACCAAGTGCTTGCCAGAATTTGTGATTAATGAATTTAAAGATCAAGCAACTTCTATAGGTTTATGGGATGCTCTTATAGCAGCTTACGATCAAAAGGAAAAGCAGTCAGAGGCTAATATTCAAATTCCTAGTCTAAATGATACTTCCAGATCTACTTCCAAGTCAGCAGCATCTACTTCTACTAGCACTTCATATGCTTCCTATACTTCTCATACAGCTCATACAGCTCCTTCAAAGGCTACTGAGGACCATGCTAAAATCTTTACAGCTTTCCTCAATTCTTATGAGAATTTTCTTTCCAATAAGGCTAGTACTCTGCAACTCACTAAGGAAGACTTTTAACAGATCGACTCTGATGATCTCGAGCAAATGGACATCAAATGGAGCATGGCCATGATAACCCAAAGGACAAAGAAATTTCTTCAGAGAACGGGCAAAAAGGACCTGGATGATGATGGTGATACAGGTCTTGGTTTTAATAAAAGCAAGGTGAAGTGCAAAATTTGTCAGACTCATGGACACTTCGCTAAGGAATGTGATAAGGAAAAATATCCTGCATCTGGATTCACTACGCCTTCAGCTCCCAAGACTCCAGAGAATAACACAACATCACAGGCGATGACAGTGTATTCTCAGGGAATGTTTGATTCAAGTGCGACTCAAGAAAAGGTTCAACACAGTGCGTTCTTGGCAAAGATACATGAGGTAGAAACAGAATCTGAAAAACCTTTTACTTGCATATCCTGTATTAAATTGGAAGCTTCTTTAAAATGTTTTCAAATAAACTATGTAGACTTGAGAGAAAAGGTCGAGAAACTTACTGAGTCAAATAACTTTCTAAAAGCTAATGAAAAACTTTATGATAAGCAGATTGAAGCTTATAAGTTAGATACTCAGACTTTTAAAGCAAAAGTTTTTAGTCAACAAGATGCAATTAAAAGTTATTTAACAGAAATTGATTTGTTGAATAAAGAACAATCTGAGCTAAAGTCTGAGTCTGACAATTTTAAAAAGGGGATCACAAGTTTCTCGAACTCTCAAAGGATCTTCGATGAAATCGTTGACAAGCAGAGGACAGATAAAAGTAAGGCCGGAATATGGTATAACTCAGTTCCACCTCCTACTAATCACTATCCTCTGCCTGTTAAGGAAGGCACCGAAGAACTTGTGGCTGACTACTCATCATGGTCAGCTACAAAGTCTAAAGAAGCTACATCCAATCCCAAAAGGCAGGCAAAGGAGAAAACTAAACGGACAGAGTATCCCTTGCCTACTTTTGTTAAGTCTGATAGTACACCTCCAGTTAGTGTAGAGGAGGGTGTTGAGATAGAGGATCTACCGGAAGAGGCTGAAATCAAAGTTGAAAAAGTTAATGTAAAGCCAGAAAATCATATACTTACCAATGAAACTGTAAAGGTTTCAAATACAAAGGGTAAAAACAAGGTTGTAAATGAATCAAAAAGGGTTCAACATAAAATGAAGGATTCAAATGTAAAATCTAAAAATGAACAACCTTCAACATCTACTTGCTCAACTTCAGAGGCTTCTACATCAACGTGTACACATAAGTGTTCACGTCCTGTAAATGCTTCATCTTCTAAGCCTCCAACAGTTCATTCTCCACCTCAACCTTTTGTGGGTAATCATTGGAATAGGTCGTACATTGAACGACGTTCTTGTTTCCATTGTGGACAACAAGGACATATAATTAGGGATTGTCGGTTATTATCCCTAGATAGGTTTGGTAGAGGGATGCCAAGAACTTCCTCCTTTAGGAATTCTTATTCAAAATTGTTTTCTAGGCGTGCTTCGTATTCGCCTATATCAAGATATGCATCCTCTTCTCCAAAACCCGTGGCTAGAGTAAACAAAGTTGTGCCTAGTAAACCTCAAGTTCAACATCACAACATTGTTGAAAACAACTCATCTGAACCTACAAAGGTTTGGAAACCCAAATCCACAAACAACACATCAATGAAATCTTCTGAGTTTTTAAAATATCATAAACTCATTGATGTGATGATTATGGATGACCATGGACTACCCAAGTCAATTAAGGCTTGGGTGTCCCATAAGTACTAACGTTTAATTGTTTGTGGTGGTGCAGTCAGGTTATTGAAAGCTAACATTTTTAGTGACTGCATGGATGTGGATATTGTTGGAAGAATGCGATGATGATTTGTGATTGGATGAGATTTTCGATGTTATGAGGTGGTAAAAGTGCTAAAAGGCATTTGACTTGACTTGATATGTGATTTTGATAATTATCTATTTTTATTTGTTACTCGATGCAACAGCCATTCTTTATACTTTTTAGTATTAAAGAAATGCAATGTTGCGAAATTTATTCAATTAAAAAAATACAAATATATGTTTTAAGGTTTAAGGGGATTGCCTTTGACTTAGAATTGCGAAAAGAATTTGCTGTTCAGGGGGAGTAATTTTAAAAGTTAAAAATTCTGATTACTTGGATCAGAAATGTGAACAGCAAGATTCTTAATTCTTGAAAAGATGTTGGATTGTGTGTCTGTAAAACAACTTGGGATATGATAGTACATCGGGGAACATGCACAAAATGGAAGTTTTAAGGTTTATCCTTGATGTATCAGTAGGTTTATCTGACACATTTAAAACAATTTTATAAAAATTAGCTTCATCATACGATGTGTTGGTAGGCATGATACACACCGGTCTCTGAGATATCAAGAAGTAATTTAAATACATGTCTATGATCCTATGGTAAGCACCTTGTGATGTATGACACTAAGTCTTAATTTCTTAGCGTAGCTTGACATACTTCTATTTTTTGGATTGTTTATCTGAGATCTTTTGGGGGAGTAAGCTGATTGATTCCTTTGTTGTACGTAAGTGCAGACCTGGTCTCAATTCAGCTAACTCTCAAAACTAAGCAAACGTGAGTCAATGTACTTGCAAAGTCTTATATTTAAGATACTGGTCTAGGTCGCCAATTGAATAAATCAAGTTTGGTTTGACTGCGATCAGCTTTGCTTAAACCTGAATCAAGTGTATGTCGCTCTGTTGTACGTAAGTACAGACCTGTCACCGCTGGCTTGATTCTTAAAATTGATTCTCTTATATTCTTTCTAAATTTGGAAACTATGTTCTTGTTTGAGCTAAAGGGGTATGTCTATGGTGGGGACCATAGTGAAATATTCATACTAATAATAAAAGGTTAGCTCGTAGACACGGATGTAACATGTTTAAGTGGAAAAACAATACCAGTAATCGTCTTAAAATAATTTTTATACTAGGTGTTTTAAATGTGCCACGTAAATTTAAAGTGGACAAATATACTGATAATCGAAATAACACTTACTATTTGCTAATAATTGCATGTTGGCCTGATATGATCCCTAAGCAGACTTAAAACAATCCGATCCCCAAATTTATTTTAATCTTCGTTCTTTACTTTTCATTTATAAAGAAAAATTCAAAAAGATTTTACTTCTATGTTATTTTCTTCAATATCACATATCTTGTTAAAGTCAAATATTGAAGATGTAAAGAATGTCGGTTATTCTTCAAAGATTGTGAAGATAATTCTATCGGAGAATCTGCTGATGATTGAGAGATGGTCACATAGTTTGAAGATCTTATTGTATGATAAATTTGTGTCAGTCACATGAATTTGGACATCAAGATTTCTTGGAAGACCATGCTATCTCAAAGGGGGAGTTTCTGATTGTCAAAGACATGAAAGAGTTTGTTGATGAAGACTAATTGAAGATTTATTTGACCAAGCTGCTGACAAGGGGGAGTTTGTTGGTGCATTTTGTGTGTCAGTCAGTTGGTCAAACTATTGTAATTGTCAAAGTCAATTAGTCTGCGTATGTAAGTGTTTAGTGTGTATATTCGAGTCTGTAATTATAGAATATACATAGAATGATGTCATTGTAATTGGGCCTGCGACGTTGGGTCAGACGTCGCAAGGGTCTGGGCCTGCGACATTGAGCCCAATGTCGCATGGTCCATTAGGGTTGATATAAATAGAAGTGTTAGAGTTCATTTGAGGGTTGATCAAACCCTAGAGAGAGAGAGCCGAATTTGAGAGAGAGGAGAGAAGAAAATCGAGTTTGTGTTTGTGTATGTAATCTTTATTATTCAATTGTGAATATATACAAAAGATTATATAGAAAATCGTTTGTGTTCGTGAAGTATTATCGTGTGTTTATTATTCTATACGATCCGATCAGATCCTACGCGTAAAGGGACTATCACTCGTCAAACGCAAGGGAAGGATTTTGGGGAAATTGACAAAATTAGGGCAGGAAAAGGTGGGAGATTTTATAATCCGTTAACGATGTAAAATAAGTACGGAGCGTAGGTCACGTTGATGTATAGGAGTAATTGTTTTGAAGCCGTCGTGACGTTCCAGTTGAAGGCCAAATACTCGACTAATTTACTGTAATAGATGTATTTATATTTATTGGATTTGTAGTATATGTAGTAATAAAGTACAGTAGGTATAAGTTAATGTGTAGATTTAATTTAATTCTATAGTTAACGTATATAATTTATTTTTATATTTATATTAACAAAGCAAAATTAACAAAACTTAGATATGTATGTTGTATGTGGTATGTGTTAGGAAAATGAACTACATTATCACATCGTAATATAGGCGACATTGTTAACGTCATGTTCAAGTACGTCTCTAAATTCGCGACATAGTTAGCGTCGTGGTCAAGTACGTCTCTATTTTGGAGACATACTTAACGACATAATTATTAACATCGCAAAACTAGCGACACAGTTAACGACTTCACAAGTGATGTCTCAGACTGGCGACATGATTTGCGACGCGATTTGAGACGGCATTTACTAGAATTTTTTTTTGAGACATCGTTAGTGACATCGGGCTACACGATTGTCGTTAAGAGTGTCTCTTTTTCTGTCGTTATTTTGCGACGTATAATAGTATGTCACTATGTATGTCGCTAAATGAATATTTTCTAGTAGTGTGATCGAGTTTATGATCACAAGTATGAGTTTTTATTTATCTTTATATTTGCCAATAGAGAAAATAATGCATCATGAGGTGTATGTGTATGTGATAAAGAGAAGAAAACAAAACATGAAAATAAAAAATTTACTAATGCATATAGCCCAAGTTAGATAATAAATGTAAGAGATGGCCCATCTATCTATAACATATACTTAAACCAAAATACCATGGGGTAATCCCGGCCTTTAATTGGATTCTCCTAAATTAATCCGACGATCTAAATTTAATTTTGATAGTTACATTTAGCACCCCTAAACCCCATAAATATCTATATTATGTCTATATATATTAAAATTTAATTTAATTTAATTTAATTTAGTTTGAATAAATCGTGATGGAAAAAAAGGCAAATATTGTTAAAAAATAGTAGATAAATTAGGCAAATGATATATATTATTATTATAAATAAATTATAAGTATAATATCAAAATATATTTAATAAAAATAGATAATGCAAAAAATAAAACCACTCCTGACATCTTCGCATTGGTCACGAGTTTCTTAACCAACTTTGCCTAATCTCAATCTCAATATAAAATATTCAATCTTCTTTCCTTAATTCTTGATTAATTGCAAAATTCAAATACAAATCTAAACCTTAATTCTTTTCGATAAATCGGATGGAGTTTTTTTGTCACAGGTGTTTGCGTCGCTCAAAATTCAAACGCTAATACTCAAACGATGATATCAAGCCGAAGCTTCCAAATCAATGAGAAATCATCCAACAATAAGTTTTGATCCTTTTCTGTTGTTTTAAAGAGGTTTTTGGTTCTGCAAATCTATTGAAATTCGTAATGATGTTATCCAGCAAACAAGGTTTAAAGAATCTTATCTTATATCTTTCAAGACCCTAATCGAAGCCGTAAAACATACAGTTTGACGAAATCACGATCATCGTAATGTTTTCATAGGTGAGGTTTTCAAAAACCAAATTCATATATTTTTAGTTTTATTTTGATATTTAGCTTTTGGTAATAGATATTTGTGCTTTGGTGGCGTTACATCCTCTATAATTTAACCATATGTGTTTATTATTTTTATACATTTGTTACTGAAATCATTACAAGATTGGGTTGGATATTATAGGTTTTTAATATTTGGATTGCTATTGTGATTATGATGCAAATGAGTAATTATTATTTGGATAGATAGTAGTTTATGATTTATAAAGTATGTATAGTGAGATTTAGATTACATCGTGATGTGTTTCAACTTATTTTTATTTTATTTTTTTTACATATTAATCATATCTTGACTAATCGTTTTTACCTTATTCTTAATTTCTTATACAGGTCATGGCTCATGTGTATATAAATTTCAATTTTATATATGGAAATAACTATTCTTTTGCTGGATGCCCTTTTTTTTAATTTAAGATCTCATTAGACCCCTTCCAAGGAATGAAGCTTAAACACCATTTAAAGGTGTTGTAATATAGCTCCTTGGTCAGATTGGTGATTAATGTGCACATTGTAACGAATTGGCAATGTGGCATCAACATATAATAGGGTACAACTATAAAAGTTAATACCTTATGAATAACTTGCAGGGAAACTTTAAATGAGATCAGGGAATGGAAGGTGGCTTGAAAACGAGGTAGATTTTCTCTCGTGTTTGTCTTATGTCTAAGCTATTTTCATATCTTAAAATACAATATAAAATTATAAATTGTAATATTTGAAATAATGTTTTTAGCATCCATGTGTTACAAATGATATATGCACTTCAACCGAAATAATGTGTAGATTCTGAAACTGGGTCAGTGGTGATGATGATGCATAAAAGAGAAATAACGGTAAAGCTAACCATGTGTTTGGAGCCATGGCAGGAGACTTCATGAAGCCAAGAATTGTAGAGGTAAACCTTCAACAAAAATAAAAATATATATTCTATGAATCTATGAGTACCACAAAACTAGCGATACGATGGATTCTTGATACATTATCTTAAAAAAAGAGTTAGTGGCACATTCGATTGACACTAAGAAGCTACAAGGTGAATGATAAAGTATTTGGAAATAAGGTTTCAAGAGGAGCAGGTATATCTAAAGAAGTACAACTTTGAAGCTTCGAGTGGATAAAGTCAAGGGTGAAAGGGAAAGAGTTACAATGGAAGCAATAATGAATTATCGATCCGATAATCAGTGGCTACTATACATCAACCATCAAGTGTAAAGTGAAACAGGTCGCAAAGATGGAATTATGCATTTTGATGATTGTATGACTCACTATAATGGACGAGTAGTATATATCTAAAGGCTATACATGGGCTAATTGAAGTTTGCAATTGAATACTGCTTAATATTATGTATATTTTATGCTTGAGAAATGTACTATAGATTGGAGTATAATTATGACAGTGGCTAAGTTGGTGTCTATAGATATGTAATTGTATCTTTGATTGTAATTTTGGTAGGGTAATAATATAATTTTGCTTTTTTAATAAAAACACATATTGATCTATACATTTCTGAGTCCACTTGGTGCTCATTGCTCACACTATTGTGATCTCCGTCTTATTCAAGGCTTTTTCAAAGTTGTTACCGGTCACAACAGATTTACACATTAAAGGAAGGCGTATGTACATTAATCCTCCATTTGTATTTTAATGTATACTTACTGTACACAAAAAGCGTATCTATTTTTAACAAAACTGGTATTGTCACAATTAATCAAGTGATATTAGTTTGAGAGCTCATAAAACAAATTTATTAAAATGATAAAGTACAACTACAAAACTAAATATCTAATGTCTAATATTATTATAGAGTAAGGTTCAAATGAGTACACCAATTTTAAGTGAGAATGAGGGAACCAACAGATTTATACCATGTGTCACTTTATTCTTTCTCCTCCACACTTTATTCTCTCTCCTCCACATTTTTAAAAATTAAATATCTTACAAACGGTAAGTCGAAAAATCATGAAAATTGCACCATAAAATTCAACGTTTTATCCTCTTCGATTTGCCGTCCCTCAAGGCATACTTTTGACAACTTTTTTTTTCTCATTTTTTGGTGGGTTTCACAAATTAGTAACACATGTGTTAGTGATTAGTTGTATATTTAATTTGTGGTTAAGGTTAGGGTTTAGGGTTAGGTTTAGGGTTTAGTAGGGTTTATGGTTTAGGGTTTATAAGGGTTTAGGGTTTATAAGGGGTTCAAGGTTTAGGGTTTAGAAAGATTTAGGGTTTAGCGTTTTGTAAAGCGTTTAGGGTTTAGGGTTTGGGGTTTAGGGGTTAGGGTTTAGGGTTTAGGGTTTGAGGTTTGGGGTTTCGAATGAAAAAAAAAAACTTTTCGAAAGTATGTCTTGAGGGACGGCAAATCGAAGAGGAGAAAACGACGAATTTAATGGTGCAATTTTCATAATTTTTCGATTTGTCGTTTGTGAGATAATTGATGTTGGGGGTAAATGGGTTTTGTACATGTGGAACATTCTCTTTGTACACATGGCTTGATATCATTGGTTCCCTCATTCTCACACAAATTCCTATTCTCATTTGAACCCTACCCTGTTATTATACTACTATTTTAAGGTTATCCCGCATTGTAGCGGTTATTCAACTAGTTATTTTATTATACAGTAAGATAAAGACTTCCAAAAGCCCATGTACACAAATCTTCACCAGGCTTTGAATCTACATTTTATTAAAAGGTTCCATCAGAAAATAAATAAATAAATAATTTAATAATAACAAATAAAAAAAGTAAACAATTGGGCGGTCAAGTGCAAACCGAAAGAAGTTCAACTCAAAAGTCAAAAGCGAAAGAATCAGTAAAGTAAACTTACGACTGCAGGATTTTGAGGTAACCTTCGATTTTTTTAAATGTATGTTGTTGATGTTTTTTTATCAAGTCTGATATTGATAAAATTATAATGTGGTTTTTGGGGGTTTTGGGTCTCTGCATGTTTTATTTTAGGGATAATTGAGTGACCCAAATTTTAGTTGTTCACCAAGAGGAGTGAAATTTTAATATGAAACTATAATCAGGGCCTTAAGTTTGTTAAAAGCTGAAATTACTGTTAAATGTGTGGAGAATTGGACTTTATTGGCAAATATATATGTAGATTGCTGTTGTTAGACTATTTGCATTGTGTGTGTGTGTGTTTTTTTTTTCATATTGTATAAGGATGAATATGAATCATGATATAAGAAGATAATGATGTTTTATGGTTCTATTAAAGAGTAAATTATGCATTTGGGGGTTGTTAGTTGTGGAATAAGCAGCAATATGGTAAAACACATTGACATTGTGAATGAGACAAGCACATTTATACTTGACAAATGTACCATATGCTGCCGAGGCGTAAAAGGTTAAAAAGAACGTATTATCTGGCCAATATATTACAAGTATATAGACGTTTTGTTTTGTTCGTTGTTTATCTAGTAGAAACTGTGAACTCTCCAAACTTTGCAGCTTACTAGTGAGTGTGATGTGTATACAAAGCATGTAGTGTTTATCTGTAAATAGTTAGGATGTATAACACCATAACCATGTAAGCTTAAAATCTTTGGTAAGTCTGTTGAAAACCTTTGAGATCATAGCTGGATACTTGGGTAAGCACAACAAGTTTTGGGATGCTACTTTAACATTATGGGAATGTTGATGTTTAGGAACCCTTGTATTAAACTATTACAAGGCAGAATTAAAAGTTGGAAAATTTCAGACCCTCGTTTTAGGTACTAATGTATAACTTTTGTATTTTAGTCAAGATATATGCTTCTGATTAACTGATCGACTAGTATTCTATGGTGTTCTGCAGCAGGTATGTTCATATCAAAAAGAAAACATGAACCAGCTCACTATATGCTCAAGATTGAGTCATTCTCACTCCTTCGTGAAGCTCAAACTTTCAAGATTGAATCGGATATTTTTGAATCCAGTGGTCATAAATGGTCAGCTCTCTAACTTAAACTCTTTTTATATCTGCAACAAAGTTTCTGTGACTGTTTAATAACTTGTTTTCTATCTACTCTATTAATAAATGAGCTTACATTACTTGAAATTCAGGAGACTAGACTTGTATCCAAATGGAAATGATGAGGAAAACGAGGGCAAGCACATTGCTTTGCATGTGGTAATATGTGACACAGAAAGTTGCTCAACAGGGTGGGAGGTCTGTGTTGATGTATGTTTTTTTGTTTACGATCATATACGTCAGCACTATGTAACCTTCCAAGGTAAATTTCCTTTCATTAAGTAACTTCATTCATGTTTTTGCTTGAATATTTTTTAGAAAAATGTTCATTTTGTTAATCTGTTCGTTCATAGATGCTGATGGAAAGAGGACAAGGTTTCACGAGAAGAAGAAAGAATGGGGTTTTGACGAACTAATATCACTAAAGTTATTTATGGAGAGTGGAAATGGGTACTTATTCAATGATTCATGTGTGTTTGGAGTTGAGGTCATTGCAGTTCCAGCGTTTGCACAAGCAGATCGATGCCTATTGATGACAAAGCCTCCGGCAAATATGAATAGGCACACTTGGATAATTGATAAGTTTTCAGCTGTAACAGAGCACATTTTGTATTCAGAAGTCTTTAAAATTGGCAAAGTCAAGTGGTACATTGGCTTTTAGATTCTCATATTCCATAATAATTTAATTTGGTGGTTGCATTTTTAATTTAAAACTCTGGATTTGTTAATTATCTTAGATGAATTATATCATGGTGCTTTCTTGACTCCAGGAAACTATCACTGTATCCCAAAGGACTTAACTCAGGGAAAGGTACACATTTGTCAATTTATTTATGTGTACATGATGCTGCTTCGTTTCCTGATGGTTGGCAAGTTTATGCAAAGTTCAAGTTTCGGGTTAAAAATCAAGGTGTTAGCGGTGATGCTGAGAAAGGTAAGTCAATATCTCCTTACCACATTTGAACTTCTTGATTTCCATTTAACACATTCTGAATTAGTTATGTGGCTTCAGATTATTAAATAAAAAAAAAATGGTAAAAAGTGGACAATTCAAATGGTTGGAAATGATATGACTTCTGAATCATACATGAAATTAATATCTATATTATGAAATTAATCTTTTTGGACAAAGCTGTTTTGGTCGACTGAACTCAAACTGTGTTCACCTATACACTGTAGTATTTTGGTTTAACCAAAACCTGCTTTCACCCGTTACCTATGTACTTGTTTGACCTGCCGTTCCACGTCTATACTTTAGGCTTAAATTTCTGGTTCAACTTATTAACGTTTGAACACTTGGAAACTGAATATTAGCGTATAGCACTACAAAACACATACTAATACACAAACTCCAGTCAAGATATATAGTTAATATGCGTTTTGCATGATGTTGTAATCACGCATCTTTTGATTGTACTGATGTACCTTGCAGAAACTGATAACTGGTTCTGCAACTCGGATGATGATTGGGGTTTTTCATCTTTTATGCTACTTAGTGAACTCAATGACTCAGCAAATGGCTTCTTGTTGAATGATAATCTTATTGTTGAAGTCGAGTTTTCAGTGATGGGTACGCTAAAAAATTTCATTTGAAACATGCATGATGTTCTTGCTTACTCTTGAGTTGATGGTGGTACTTCATATACTATTACTGTAGGACTGCGTTTCATCTAGCTAAGGCTGAAAGAATTTGCTTTTGGAGTAACTTATGTTCTGCAAGTAGACTGTAGTGTGATTACTTATGGTTTATGCTATGAATTGTATTTGCTAATCCATTATCTAATTGTAAGGGATGACTTTTGGCAATTGGAAATCGTTTGAAATGAGGATTGCAATTCATGTGCTTGCCTATCCTCTTTGTTTGAAAGGTGGATAGCAATGTATCACCATTTGCAGACGTTGTCAATCGGAAGTGGTTAATTGGTTATGCAGTAAGATTAACGAGGTGTATCTTGAGAATTACATTTCTCTTTAATAATGTAAAGAGAAAAAATGTTTGATGTGTCTAAAATAGACCTAAAAGTATGCCTAAATATTTGATTGGTATATATGTGAAACTTATTAGTAGTAGTAAACTAGAATTTACTTGCCAATCCGATTATGATAGGAATTTTAAACCTAAAACACACATAATTTCCAGTTATATTTACCCATTAATAAAAGGAAAAAAAATTTGGAGATCAAATTTAAATTTCTAGGAAAAATGAGTTGAAGACGTAAATTTCATATTTAAACAGTATTACTTAATAATTTTTAGAAAAAATAAGTTAAAGACATAATGGTGGTATTTTATTTGTATTTTTTAGAAAAAGTAAGTTAAAGACATAATGGTATTTTGTAGGATAAAGTTTATATTTAAAAGTATTTAACTTATTGTTACAAATAAACCATACATAATAAGGTTCAAATGAGAACCACTTTAAAGTTGAGAACTGTGAGAACCATAACGAATACATGTTTGTTCACATGTGATTAACTTCAATCATATGTGAACATTGATGTACGTTTAATTGAAAAAGAAAAAAGTCAAAAAAAATCTTAAAATCATATCGAAAAACGCAAAAAACAAATACATGTTCACATGTGAACGATAATGTGAACAAATCGGTTAAAATGTGTTTTAAGGCGTAAATTTATGATTTTTTTTTACTTTTTTCTTTTTCAATTAAACGTACATCAATGTTCACATATGATTGAAGTTAATCACATGTGAACAAACACGTATTCGTTGTGGTTCTCACAGTTCTCAACTATAAAGTGGTTCTCATTTGAAAGTGGTTCTCATTTGAACCTCCCAATATATATATATATATATATATATATATATATATATATATATATATATATATATATATATATATATATATATATATATATATATATTAAACATTTAGTTTGTTTCATTTTAATAGTACTTTTTTTACAAAGACAAATCTACACTACATACTCACGATTATTATATACAATCACGAATATTTACTAATTGCCTATACGAATTTATATATGTAGTTATTCAAGAGTTTAAAGATTCGATTTTATATATTTAGTTGGTTTTATCATATTAATTAATCGAAATATTTATCATTGAATATTTTGGCAAAGTTCACTACTTGACTCTTAAATATTTTACTTCCCTATATTTTCCGATACAGTATTTGTTTCAATATAGTTGATGATTACATTGTTTATATTACATGAAATTAAAACAAAAATAAAATGAAACACAACTTGGAAAGCGTTTGAATTGCTTTGGGATGTAAAAAGAAAAAACTAATAAGTTTTTAAAGACAAATAATTAACACTTCATATTTTCTAAAAGTACCTGTTACAATAAAGAAAGTAACCATACGTATTAGACTCAAATGAAAATATTATCTCTAGATAAGGATTTAAGTTTTAAATTATTGTAAAATAAACAATTGATTTAATTAATGAATTAAATTCGTTTTATACGTAGTGAAAGTTTTTATTAACAGATACACTCTAAACTGTTAAACTCGTGTATACACAACTATTTAAAACTAACATTAATATTAATACGAAGTATATAATATTATAACTTCTCAAATTTTGTATTTTAGTACGTTTATTTTTTCCTTAATAGATAGTTTGTGAAATTTAAATTGTAATTTTGGCTATTATAATCCTCCGTAAGGTATTTACCCTTCCAGGGCCCCTACTTTGTTACTAACTACTTAGTATCAAATTAGGATGGTAACGTATTCACACATACATCCATATCAAGAGCTTGTAAAAGGGTGAATAACAAATTACGGAGTATTATTTTACCCTTTTAAGTGTATCATCAACTTTAAACACTTGAATCTATGGCAATTTTATTACAAAAGGGTACCTGGCCTCACAATATGGGAGAGATCAAATTCTTCTTGCCATTAATCCATATATAATATGCTTTATTATTTTTTTAGTCTTTAAAGATAAGCACAAACGAATGGAAAATTAAATAAAGAAAAAAGAAAATCGTTCATTTTTATCTTTTAAATATTTGAATAACGTCTTTCATAGTAATTAAGATGTTTTATACCTACAGCCAAACTCCACCAACCCGTAGTAAATTGTCATTCATAAAGTGATAAATTAAAAGGTAAGAAGTATTATATACAAATTAAAATTAAAATTGATTTGTTATTTTAAATATTAATTAAAATTGCTATTCTTGTCCTACGGATTATCTATATTCCAATGTTAATATAATTATATGAATTTAATTGCTTTTTTAATTCATGATTAATGACGTCATTGTGTCCTTAATTTTAGCTGATTTGATAAAATCAAGTAATTCTATTGGTTAATTAAACTTATGATGACATCATCAAGTGATTCTTATATTATATTTATTATTACTAGCCCTTAAACCCGTTTATACACACGGGCTATGCAAGAAAAAATAATTACTTTTGTAAAAGTTAGTTTTGTCCTTTTTAACATTTAAAGTGTATAAATTTGTAGTTTATTATGATAACGCGAACAAAGAAAAAGTGAAAATATCTAAACCAATCGATTTTGTGACTTATATAAGAATTATAACCCCTTACATGATACTTGGGTACTTTGTTACAACTTCAAAGATGTAGTCTGCAATTATGTATTTACTAAGTAATCAAATTTATATAATGTGACACCCGGTCAAAAAGAGCAAAATTAGCTCCTAATTTAAACCTTAATCATTCGTACTTGGTACCAGGGGCGGATCCAATGCACAAGGGAGGGGGTCCAGGGCCCCCCATGGCCCAACAATTACCACTGTATTTTAGTGGAGTTATCATCATTTTTTTAGCTAGCCCAATTGCCTAAAGGTGACAGGCCCCCAAGCCCAAAAACAAAACTCAGACTTCAATCGTGAAATTTCAGTTTGATAATTATTATTTATCAATAACTGAAAATTTAGAAGCTAGCACTTAAATTTCTTATCAATAAATTATATAAATTGTTGACGGTTTCAAAATAATTAACTTTAATGGGTACCTGGACATAATAATATATATTTCTTTTCAAAATCTTTTGAAACTATTGTTGGTTTTTGTTGTTTAGTTCAATTCTTCTTGTTAATTCGGTTAAAGTTGCATATAAGGTGTTTTGGTTACAATTTTTTCTTAATTCAAAATTTAAACGTAAGTTTTAAGGCCCCCCACGTTTTACTTTTCTGGATCCGCCACTGCTTGGTACGTATTAAAACGAAAGTATTCGGATATTTTATATATATATATATATATATATATATATATATATATATATATATATATATGGGGTTAGGTTCAAATGAGAACCAACTAAAAGTTGAGAACCTTATGAACCACTAGATTACATGTTTGTTCACATGTGATTAACTTCATTCACATATGAACATTGATTTAGGTTAGATTGGTAAAGAAAAAAATTCGAAAATCACGTCTTAAAACACTTTTTACATGATTTGTTCACATTATCATCAAATGTGAACATATATTTGTTTTTTGTGTTTTTCGCTATAATTTAGGATTTTTTTAATTTTTTTTCTTTACAAATCTAACCTAAATCAATGTATATAGGTGAATAAAGTTAAATCACATGTGAACAAGCATGTAATGTAGTGGTTCTCAAGGTTCTCAACTTTTAGTTGGTTCTCATATGAACCTTATATATAACGTTAGATGATTATTTAATAATCATTATAAATCAATCTGAAAGAACGCAGAAAAATCAAATACGGACATTGGTGAATCAAATTATTAAGTAATATGAAATTATTTAATAATCACATTATTTATTAATTATAATGTTTATAATAGTTAACACGTAACTCGTATCGTATAAAACACTCATACGCAACTAAAAACGCACGATTTGTGCCCGACAATCAAAACCAACCAAAGTTATATTTTTATAACTTCAGGTAAAGTATTTTGATAAAATACTTCCACTATAAATATTGAAAGTTATATCGAAAAGCAATACGTTTAGTTTAAACGTCATTGAAACGTCATGATATTAAATAATCGTCAAACAATCACACACATCGTCACCGACACTTTGTCCAAAACATTTTATAAATGTTACCAAGTATTATTAAGTAATACTTCAAGTTAAGCCATCGAAGATGTATTTTTATATCAAACACATACGTATATTATATAATGTCTAAATTACGTTTAAAATATCGGGAAAACTAACACGGGTATAATACCAAAGTATGGAGACAAGATTGTAACAACCTTGCCTCCTTTTTGACTTGGAAAAATCAGCCAAACAAGATCCATGAAACATGGATCTTGTTTCTTGACTTTAAACCACCACCATCATCTAATCTTTCTTCATTCTTTCTCATCCCTTTCTTTCACTAAAACCTCTCATCTCTCTCTCTACAATCGGTCCACCACCACCACCATACAACCACCACTCAACCACCATCGTATAGCACCAATACTTGAAGGAAATCGAAGGAAAACGCAAGGAGAAGAAGAGGAAAGCAAAACCGTGCACCATCTCTCGTTTTCGCCTCTCGATCATCATCTTTCTAAGTAAGAACCATCAAACTCTAACTAGATTTACTTTCTTAACACTTATATACATGTTAGTAAGTTCATTTAGCAAGATAATGTCCAAATCATAAGCTTAAAAACATTTTTGGAATAAATACACTTAAACAGTAAATCTGTCCAGATTTTTGCTCATACTTCCACGATTTTTAGAAAAATCATTACAACATGAAAATGGACGTTTCTTAAGCTTAAAATGAAGTACAAGAAGTAAGCTTTCTAACAAAAATTTTCGTAACATCCGACTCCGTTTGGTACACGAAAATAATTTTCTCCGACAACGTGTCAAAGCTGTCTCGGTTGACAGAAAACTGATCAGTCTTCTCGGAGCCATAACTCGAGTTCTAGACCTCAAAAACGTATGAGACCACTTGAAAAATCTTGATAATTTTTCTATCTACAAAAAGTTCTTCTTCGGCTCATTCCAAAAATACACCAATTTTTCCAGAAAATTAGATTTGTGAGCAAAGGTCTAAATTCGGACTAAACTGAACCCTGATCCTTTGCGAATTTTTAAAAAATATCAAACGACCTCCAAAATTCATGAAAAAATTACAGGAAGTATATAAGATATATGGAAACATAGTGTAAAAATTTTCAGAATGATTTGATATTGGTTACTTAGTCAAATAAAAATCACAAATTCGGACTAAATTTTACACTGAACTTTGACTTTTGTTGACTTTCGAATTTTCAACTCAAATTCGGATTTTTACTCCGAAAGTCAAAGTTCAGAGTTGACTTTTGCTAAGTTCGGATGAATAGTGTTTTTGACCCAAAACATTGAATTTTTACACTTTCGGACCTCAAACTTTCGGATATAAACGCACGGATACTTTCGGATACATATATATACATTCGGATACGAACTTTCGGACTAAGACATACATTCGGACTTACTCACTTTCGGAACCATATATAACTTCGGATAAGTATACTTTCGTACTTATATACAAATTCGGATATATATATATATATATATATATATATATATATATATATATTTCTGAAAGTGTATGTATATATATATATATATATATATATATATATATATATATATATATATATTTCTTCTGAAAGTGTATGTATATATATATATATATATATATATATATATATATATATTTCTGAAAGTGTATGTATATATATATATATATATATATATATATATATATATATATATATATATATATACACACACACACATACATCTATTTTCATAAATATTAGTGTAAACCTATACATACCCTTGCGTACAAATATACTTTTATAACTATACAAAACAATGAAATACATAATAATGATACTTTAGAATTATGTAACACCCCCAATTTAATGCTTTGCGGAAGCGAGTTTTGGGGTGCTACTAATCAAATATCAAACACCAAGATTAAATAGCAAACGACTCTAAATGAGACGTTTTAGAAAAATACATTACATTACCAAAAATAGTACAAGGTTTTAAGTCATAAGTATACATCAACAGCGAGTTCGCAAGTTGATTCTGAGGATTTTAAGTACATAACCAAAGTACAAAAGATAATGCAAGTAAAATCTTCATAAGGTGTATGCATGCGACTCGCACTAGCTTAGCTTATCTTGCGGGCCGTCACTACTGACGCTGAGTACCTGAGAATGCATCACTAAAAGCGTCAACCAAAAGGTTGGTGAATCTCACAGGTTTGTAATGAATAGTAATAGAAAGTTTAGTACAACATCAGTAAGTAAATCATGTCATTAGTAAGTATAATAGTGAGCTACAATTTCACAATGTAATGGAGTAAGTAGGTAACAATTACGCGCAAGTAATTCGGTAAGTAAGTATCAATTACACACAGGTAATTAGGTAAGTAAGTATCAATTACACAATTGTAATTCAGTAAGTAGGGTCTGCCATGAGCCATCATAGTCGAAGCTTAATGTACGTAATTGTGCCCCTCGTGAGTGCTAATCCAAAAACACTCATATGAAACGAGTAGAAAACGCCCATTTATACGAGTACGGTTCGTGGTGGCGCTACCACCCTGAGCGGGGATTGTCAGGCCCATATGGATCCATATACTAAAACTCGCGCTTATCCCATAACTAACAACTATGATTCAGAGGACTTCATTGGATTAAACGGAAACTCATGCAATTCGGTATATCGGTAAGTAGTAAAGCAGTCAGTTGCTAAGTTTGTACAGTGGCAAGGTAGTAAATCAGTACGTAGTAAAACAATGGCTCACTTCGTTTGTAAAGTAGTAAAGTATCAGTATCATAGTAAAACAGTGAGTCACTAAGTTTGTACAGTAATATACAGTAGTACATCGGTAAAGTGGTAAGTTTGTGGAGTAGTAAAAACAGTAAAAAGGGGCTGTGAGACTCACCTGAAGAGCAAGCAATTCCTAATGTGCGCGCGTGTACCAAGTGTAACTTCTTAGTACCCTAAACACGCGAGATTATATATTTGTAAGTGGCTGTTTAGTAAATCATTCGTATAATTGTTCACTTTATTAGTTATGTTCAACGCATTCGACTAGTGTTTACGTTTATATGTTTGAAATCCAATTAAGTTTGTAGTTTGTAAAAGTGTACGGCCCGTTGGTGATGGAATTGAAATCATATTTCAAAATATAATTTTTGTACTTGTTTCTAGTTGATTTCATGAACTTTAGATACTTATTTAGCTTGAAATTGATCTCATGTGTTAAGGTTAAAGATTGAGGAAAGAATATGAAAAGATGGTGCATTTTGCTGATTTGACTATGTTGCACTGTTTTGGCCATAACTTTCTCATACGAACTCGGATTTAGGCGATCAAGCTACCCAGACGACCGTGACTCAGAGGACTACAAAACTATAAAAGATGGTGGGCTAAATGGGTGTTACCCGTCCGGGTAGGGGCCGACACCCGTCCTGGTCAGTTCCTTGAGCAGTCCGGGTGAGTTTTCTAGCACGTCCGGGTCTGTGTGTACCACCCGTCCGGGTGAGGCTTCATACCCGTCCGGGTGGGGTCTCATACCCGTCCGGGTGAATTTTGTGACCCGTCCGGGTTACTTGATCTACCCGTCCGGGTGGGTTGTTTCTTTCGGGTCTGTTCGTATCAGATCATTCCCAAACCAATTCTAACTTAGTTTTAACCAATTTTTCGCACGTACAATGTTACTATAAGCTATTATGAGTATAATAATCACAAAACTAAAATAATTTAGTAAAGGTTCTTACGTATTAAAAATGGAAACCGGAAGATGAAGATGGTGGTGAGGATGATGATCGCGATGATGATAAAGATGATCCAAGAAGAAGATGATGATGATCAGATGTTGTTGTTGTTGATGAATGATGATGATGATTTGAAACCAAGAGGAAGAGAGCGAGAGACCGAGAGAGAAATGAGATGGATCATGTGTGTGAATTATTGGGGGTCGGGTGAGTATAACCGGCCTCCAATAATTGAGGGTTGGTAGTATTTTTCGCCCCGTGTTCGCGTACCCGATCGTTATGTAGTATAATATTTTAAAATGATAATTTTCTAAAAATATGATCGTATATGTTTTTAATTGAAATGTTTTATAAAAATGTTTTTACGGATGTATAAAATTGTATATTTGTTTTATTTAAAACTTACGGATAGTTTTCAGTATCCAAAATGTATTTAAATTTCTAACGAAGTAAATAATTATTATTCTCAACAATAATACTTTTATTTAAAATTGTTTTGAACAATTGTCCATTTTTAGTTTCTGCGTTTTGTCAGATTCGTGTATACGTGATTATTAAATAATCGTTTCGGGTTATATATATATATATATATATAATACTTGATTACTTGAGTATTAACACGTATATAATACGTGTCTTAAAAGTTTAAATTTGGACCAAATTTTTGGGTCATTTTTGACTGGGTGTCACAAATTATTATTACGAAAACTCACCAACGGGCCGTACATGTTTTCAAAACTCAAACCTAAACAATCAAACCAAATCATTTGGACATTACTATTTGGATGAACAACTAGCATAGATGATCTGTTAGGACATCTAATCATTATTATAAACCTTGCGCGTCTAAGACGCCCAGCAGGTTTCAGTCATTGGAAACGACATCATTTCCCTTGTACACCATCACTAGTGCTTGATAGCAACTCATCAGACTCAGGTGAGTCTCATAGTCCCTATTTTACTATTTTAAACCTAGGAGTAAGAATACATGCCTGTTTTGTTTTACATGTGAACGCAAGTATCAAACATCGCTATATTCTGCATGAGTTATTCATCTAATCATCATAAGTCCTCAATAGCATAGTTTGGTAATACTTTGTAGCGTGAATGTTAGTGTATGGTACCATATGAGATTGACAATCCCCGTCCGGGTCAGCAAGCACTGACTGGTCAAACGGACACATTATCATTTGTTCATATGTGTGTTGATTAGGCACACGCATAGAGGCACCCTCGCTCAGGCACTTGATTGTGATCCTGACACCTCATTTAAGCTCAGACTATGTGCTCATGGCAGTTATATACATCATTTATCATTTACTTATTTGCTTAATTGCAAATCATCATACTTAAATCTTGCGGTTCATACATTATACTTTATCATTAAACCCGTGAGTTCACCAGCTTTTAGCTTACCTTTTAGCGTGTATTCTCAGGTTCGCAGCAGCAGTAGGTCTGCTCACTCAGGATGCCCATTAGCTCGAGTCTCATGCAAACATCAAGAGATTGTCATGCATTACTATATTTTGTATAATTAGTTATGCCATATAATCTATTTCATTAAATCTCGAGCTTTTGTAAACTATTATAACAGTGTAAGACTTTTATAATAACAATGTATTGTAAACGACGCATATAGAGTCGTTAATTATAGCTTATGTGTTGTTGATATTTGATTTGGTAACACCCCGACCCGACCGCTTCCGCAACCCGAAATTTGAGGGTGTTACATATAATTTGAAGGAAATTAACATTTTTCATTTGATTAATCAAAAGCTTTGAGTAAGGTTCAAATGATTACAACAACATTAAGTGATAATGAAAGAACTGATAGGAAAGTGTCACGTATCATAAAATCCACTTTCCCCCACGTTTTTAAAAATTAAACATCTCCTAAACGGTAGGTTGAAAAATCATAAAAATTGAACCATAAAAATCAGTTTTTTTTTTCTCTTTGATTAAAGTTGTGAAAAGATATATTTTCGACGAACTTTTTCTTCTCATTTTTCGATGGATGGTAACACATGTGATACCAAAAAGAAAAATATGTTGATTTTGTAAAAAGATTTGTAGTTATCTTGTAATAAATTTTTACACTCCAATAACGAAACAAAATTATGTTAAAACACTATTCACACAGATACTTCAATCATGTGTACTAATTAAGATTGTTAAAACTTAAAAGTATTACTTGTGGTATGAAACCTTAGAAGAGTTATATAGGCTATAAAATTGTTTTTGGACCATATAATATTCGTGATTCGTGAGAATAATATGCATTAATTTAGACGATTTGATATATGTGGTATTATAATTTACTCCGCAAATGAATGGATTTTGAAATTTATATGTAGAATAAATTATCAAGTCTTATTTAAAATTGATTATTTAATATAATTATATATTTTTTTAAAAAGAAATCAATTAATCGAATCAATATATTATTTAAAATTGATTATTTAATATAATTAATTATATTATCTTCTAAGTTACTAAATAATTTAAACTTAATTAATCCACTCAATATATTCCGATCTGTTTGATTATATTATATAGATAAAAAATAAAAATAAGACACAATTATAGAATTTTAGTTTATCTCAAATTGATTTAATTAATATAATAATAAAATTAATTGTTTTTTAATTTATTATATATGATGTCATCATCTCCTTATTTTTAGCTAATTTGATAAAATTAAGTAATCATAATGGGTGATTGAAGTTTTGATAACATCATGAGGTGTTTCTTATATATAATTTAAGATAATATCATTATTATTATTATTATTATTATTATTATTATTATTATTATTATTGAATTAAAATTCTTACAAAAAATATTTCATGGGTGACAATCACTGAATATTATTCATTTACACGACTCATGAGGTTTATATATTTAGCTAGGAATAATACATTTATATACTCCGTATATGATTGCATGTTTTTCCTTTAGGTCCCGCTCCTGAGTTAATTTTTCGAGGGAAGAGAAAAGAATCAGAAAGAAGAAAAAATATGTTGTGTTCTTGAGTTTTCCTGATGGATAGAAGAGAAGAGAAGTGGGAGAAGAATTGGTCCTTCTTTTCTCTTCAAACTTTCTCTCCAATATTGGAAAGATTTGGAAGGATGGAGCTTTAACTAGTTATAAAATGTCACTTCCTTCCATTTCTCTCCAACTCGAAAACACGAAACATATAAATTTCTACTCCTTTCTTTCCAACTCAGGAGCGCAAAAAATTTCTTCATTTTCTTTTCCTTTTTATCATCTTATATTCCATTCTACTCTTTTCTTTTCGTAAAAATCCCAAGAGCAGGCCCTAAAGAAAATTAGAGTGAAGGTTAGTGGTGGGGACAATATATGTGAAAGACCAACTTATTATTCAAAATGTCAAAAAAATCTTAAATATCATGATAGTATGATAAAATAATGATAAATACCTCAAATTCTCATGATATTTTGATGATTCACTATGTCAATTGAATATAAGGGGAAATATAGTGTAAATATTGTATGATTAGGCCTAAGTTTAAGTTCATGACTTTAGACAAATTCAGCATTACTCGTTAAGGATCAACTAAACTAGTTTAAAGCCTCGTGACAATGCGGACGACTAAATTAAAATTGTTATAGATTTGAAGTTTTATTTTTATTTTTTGAATTCAGTAAATTGATATATATGTTAAGTGTGTTAAATGTAATGTGTTATTATTCATATATGTATCGCTTTAAGACTTGCAACAACACGAACGATTAAATTGAGATTTTTAGATATTCAATTGAATATGAGTGCATTCATTGTTGTAGATAGAAATTGTCATATATAAAAAAAATTCAAAATTTAAAAATGTATACATCATACGTTACAATCTTATTGAACTTTTGGAATATTGAACAACCGATTTTGATCGGATGGTTATTAAACTACAATTGATTTTTGAGATGAAGATTTTTTTGAGAGTTGTTGAGACCTTTGTGGATCCATTGATATCACAATGAAGGGAAACGTAGAGAATGATAGATCAATGAAAAAATTTGAATAGAATTCATTTTTATTATAGATAGTACTGACTTTGCTTATATTTATGAAATAAATTCGTTAATATTGAGAGTCTGTCGTGAAAGTTGTGTTGATTTTTATTTTTTGTGTTATTTTATGTTAATTAATAGTATTATAAGCTAATTTTTTTTATTAGTATATTTAATAATATTAAATTAATAATATTAATATTTAAGGGTTTATTAAATGATGGTTTCTTATTTAGTGGGGGTAAAGTATAACATTATTATTTGTAATCTAATTTAATTATATATCGTTGGATCAAATTGAAAAACTCCATCGAAGGGCCCAAATTTTTCCATGGGGTTTTGGTTTAATTAAAGACATGCGACAACGCGGTTGACTAAATTGAAATTGTATTAGATTTAAAGTATATTTTTAATAATTTAACTAAATAAATTAGTATATATGTTAGTGTGTTAAATTTAAAGTGTTATATTTCATATATGTATAACTTTGAGACGTCCCGCGACAACGCGAGCGATTGAACCAAAATTGTTATAGATATTCAAATGAATATGAGTGTATACGTTGTTGTAGATTGAAAATTTCATGTATATGAAAAAAATTGAATATAAAAATGTATACATCATAATTTCAATTTTTTTGAACTATTGGGATCTTGAACAACTGATTGTTTTTTATATGAGAGATGTTCAACTACACTTAGTCTTTGGAACGAACAATTTTTTAGAAGATGTTGAGATCTTTGTGAATACATGTATATAGGGTTAGAAATAAAAATTATAATTAAGTAAAGATTTGAATTAAAAACATTTTTATTTTAAATAGTATTGATTTTATTTAAGGATAAAGGATATAAATCGGCTAAGTATTGCCACAAAATATTCCAAGTATGCAACCTACCATATAAATTGTTCAAGTATGAAACCAATAGGATAAACTTGTACTTATGTTGGTAATATGGTAACCTGTAACCGGTTTGACCGGTCAACTTGATTTTCAAATCTTTTTTCATTTTTTTTTTAAATATGGCATGTTTATTTTATGTTATGTGGAAATTTGTATAATTTAATTATTTTATTGAATTGGATTATAAAGTCAATGATTTAATAATAGAGTCAACTGTACTTCATCAAAACTCATCTTCCAAATCGAGAATTCCACCGTGCTTTCTTCCGTGCAAAAATTAAAACCCACATTAAGCATATCCTAAATATACTAATTAACTAAAACATTTCACAAATACATAATCCATTAGTCGATTTTCAGTGCAGCGTTCATTAGAGTGATTTCCAGTTTGTAATTGGCATTCCCGGAATCTGCAGGTGATTTCCGAAGGTATGACGACAGAGAGCTCGAACATGCTTCCGGAGACCTCCAAATTTAATTGGGCCTTCCAACACCAGTACACCACAAGCCGTCACCCACGTCGTTTTCTGGCCACCACGGCACCACCACCGCCAGCAACCATCACTGGCCATTACCACCGACGAAAGCCATCACCATTATCTTTAGCCAACACCATTAACCGCCGCCATAACTCGAACACCACCCATCCACGCCCCCGAAAGATGCTTATTCGGTTTGATCTTTCTCCAGTTAGAAACAAGATCTCGTTATTTGTTTTGCTATAAAATAGAGTAAGAAACAATGAAGGGAGTGGTGATGGTGCAATTTCAAGTGGTGATTGTGGTGGTGGGGGAAATTTACAGGTACCGGGGATTGCAGGTTCCGACGAGGCTCGAAGAAATCGTCTTTATGTTACAATCGTTGATTTAGTTCTCATATTTGTAGATGTATAAAAATGGTTTTGAGCTCTAGATGTTATTTGTTGTTGTTGTTGTTGTTGTTTTGATGTATTATATTGTTATTGATGATGATGATGATCTATGATGTTGTTCATCTTTGTTGTTGATGATTATGATGTTTTGCTGTTGTTACATGGTGATGTTTTTATTATTTGTCGTTGATGATTAAGAGCAAAAACAATGAAGAGAGAAACATGGTGGTGATGGGTGGCGCCGTTGCCGACGACGGAGAAGATGGGGTGAGCATCAGAGTTGCAGGTGGCCAACGGAAATTTTGGGTAGGAATATGTTGTTGGTGCAATTATGGTATTGGCTTTGTGAAACATTCAATAAAATAAAGGGATAAAAAAGAATTAAAAATCTGAAATGAATTAAAGAGGTTAGCTTATTCCATGTAAGCTTACCTTGTTCCATGTCATAAAAAAAAACGACGTGGCATCTTATGTGTAATCCTACTCAGCTTTTTGAAATTTCAAAAGGTAAATATAAACTTTGCAAAGATCTTAGCACGAAATCATCAGGTTTGTTGCATACTTGGATAATAAAGTGAGTATGTTGCATACTTGGAATATAATGTGGCAGCATGTAGCCGATTTTTGTCATTTATCCTTTATTTAAACTAATGAAAAAAAATCGTTAATATCGAGAGTATGTCGTGAAAGTTGTGTAAGTTTTATTTTTTGTGTTATTTTATTTAATAGTATTAATAATCAAAAAATTTTAATATATTTAATATTTAAAGGGGGAAAGTGTAATTATTCTAATTAAATCGAAATTGACATGTTAACTCATTACTAAACAAGTATTTTTTTACATAAATTTGTATTACAATTAGTTACACACAAGTTGTATTCAGTGAACACAAAAACAATTAAATAAACAATTCATAACTCAGAGTGTTCGCTGAATGGTGGTTAATATCTTAATCTTTAACAAATATAATATAAAAAATATATTTATGTCATAGTCATTTAAATTAAACTGAATTAATCAATTGTACCCCTATTTATTTAGTTTTTACATTATTTATCATTTAAATTAAATGCAATAAATCAATTAGACCCGTCTGTTTACTTATTTTTTTATTATTAAATTTTTTATATTTATTTTAATTAAATAATCTTTACCCGTGTGTATACACGCGATTCAGATCTGGTTGAATTATATGCGATTAAGAATTTTATGGTAGTTGACAATTTTATAAAAACTGGACTCTTTTTTTTTTGGTTTTTTATAAATAAGTTAAACTTTTAACCATAGCCGTAAGGATCAAATTTAGTAGAATTTCTTTAAGTCACCGATCTTCTGTAATGATAAAAACAATGTTAGACCGCTGCCAGTGGTTTGTTCGGTTGGGAACCGATGAAAGGCTGACGAGCCGACACCGATGGCACGGCCACGTCGGTTGCCCTAGTCGGTTGTGGTTCGTCGGTGAGCCGAAGAAGGGGAAAGGTTGGAGGTGGGGCCCATCTGCATTATTTTTTTTCTTTTAGCCATTAAAAAAATTAATTTTTTTTAACACAAACGACTATATCCCTTTTTTCAAAAAAAAAATTAATTATTAAATATACTCCAATTTACACTATAAATATACACACTACTCTTACAATTTTTTACACACTACTCTTACAATTTTTTACACACAACTCTTACACTTTTTATATACAATATACACACAAAAATGTCACAACATCCCACAATTCTTCCCAAAATCATTCCCAAACACCAACGAGGTCAACGTCTTGATCGAAGAGTGGGAGAAGGCTTCCCAAAACAATCCGATTGGAACTTCGCCAACGCAACAAAGTTTTTGGGAAACCATACAACAAAACTACAACTCTAGAGTTGCGGTGAAACGTACTACAAATCAACTAATCGCCAAGTGGAACAAAATAATAAAATAGTTTATCTTCATTCGCGTAATATTTTATTTCCGTTGTCGTAATGTTTTATTTCCGTTATCGTAATGTTTTATCTTCGTTGTTGTAATAATCAATGTAATGTTTTTAATAATTAATGTAATGTTTTTAATAATAAATGTAATGTTTTTATTTATTAAATGTATTATTTAGTTTGTGTTGAATTAATTAAATTAATAGTTAGTGTGTCCCATAAATGTAAAGGAAGAAAGGATTGTTGGCAGTACTTTGTTAGTCTTTCGTCTGTTTTGGATGTGCTGACGTGGCGCTGAGCTGGCACAAGGGAAGAAAGAAGTGACGAAAGCACTGTTGGGAGTGGTCTTAGACGAGTGTCATTGGTTTGTGCGGTTCCCAAACCTACGAGCTCTTCCTTTCGTCACCCGATGGAACGGCTTCTTCCCCAACCCTCGTCGCTTGAGTCTCGTCGCCAAACCGAAGAAGGGGAAGAGAAGGAGGTGGGGCCCACTTGAGTGATTTGTTTTTTTTCTTTTAACCGTTACAAAAAAAAACCCCAACGGCTATATTCCTTTTTTCAAAATTTTATTTTTTTAAATTATTAAATATACCCCATTTTTCACTATAAATATACACACTACTCTTTACAAATTTTTACACTTAACTCTACCACTTATTTACACACAACTCTTACACTTTTTTACTCACAATATACACACAAAATGTCATAACATCCCAACAATTCTTCCCAAAATCATTCCCAAACACCAACATCCGTGCCATGGACCGAGAACGAGGTCAACATCTTGATCGAAGAGTGGGAGAAGGCTTCCCAAAATAATCCGATTGGAACTTCACCAACGCAACAAAGTTTTTGGGAAAACATACGACAAAACTACAACTCTAGAGTTACGGTGAAACGTACTACAAATCAACTAATCGTCAAGTGGAACAAAATAAAAAAACAGTTTATCTTCGTTCGTGTAATGTTTTATTTCCGTTGTTGTAATATTTTATTTCCGTTATCTTGATGTTTTAACTTGTTTTATCGTAATAATTAATGTAACGTTTTTTATTTATTAATGTAATGTTTTTAATTATTAATGAAATAGTTGTTATTTAGTTTGTGTTGAATTAATTAAATTAATACTCCCTCCGTCCCAGAATAAGTGTCATGTTTTGACTTTTTGAGTCTTTCTTTTTCAATTTTGACCTTACATATTTTTGTTTGTGTTATATAATACTTGATGCAAAATATATGAATGGATTGGGTTTTAAATGTATTTCCATTGGTATAATTTTAATAAAGTATTATATAACACAAACAAAGATATTTAAGGTCAAAGTTGGAAAAAAAAAGACTTCAAAATCTGAAACAGGACACTTATTCCGGGACGGATGAAGTAGTTAGTGGGTCCCAGAAATGTAAAGGAAGAAAGGATTGTTGGCAGGGCTTTGTCATTCTTTTGTTAGTTTTGATTGTGCTGGCGTGGCACTGAGCTGGTATAAGGGAAGAAAGAAGGAAGAAGTCACTGTTGGGAGTGATCTTATATTACAATTTTTTTCTTTTTTCTGGTTTTAATCTTTTTAATTATTATTATTATTTTATTATTTATATTTATTATTATACTATGAGCAATTATTAGGATTGAGAGGTGATAAATACAACATTCAAATTGATTCATACAACACAGTATATAATACTAGCTTATAACCCGCGAATTCGCGGGATGAAACGTTGTTTATACATAAAAGTGGTGAAAAACAATGAAGTGCCACTTTAAATTGCAATTTTTGCAGTCTTTTATATCATTTATTATTGTGTATGCTACTTTAGTGTATGTCACTTGTATTGAAAATCAATTTTTAGGTACGCAAAAGAAATATGAATGTGTGATAGAGTCGTTTCGGGATTTAGTAGAATGAATTAATAGATAGGGTAAATTACAGAGATCATCACTGTGGTTGTCCATTTTTACAGAGATCATCACTAAACTTCAATATTTGCAGAGATCATCATCGAACTTGTCAAAATCGTCCCAACTTCATCCTTACTCCGTTAAATCTAACATTTAGGTGGTTAAATCATGTCAAATGACTACTTTGCCTATCTTCTTCATCAATTAAAAATAATATTATCTAACAAAATGATTAATCATTTTAATTTAAATAAATACAGTACCATCATCATCTTATCACTGACCACATATCCTCTCCAAATTAATTTTCCCCCAAATTAATTCAAAACCCCGTAATCATCGTGAACACCAAATCATCTTCCCATTTTCTTTCATATCTATCTCATAAATCCAACATTAACAATCAATTCTGGAAAGCAGATCTCAACTATAAATATCTCAAATTAAAATAGATTAAAGGAAGATGTTGAGGCTGTTGAATATAATAATTATTATTCTAACGTCGATGTTGCATACTCTTCTAACTTTGTTTTCCAGGATGATAGTGAAGATGAAATGGATGAGAAGGAAGAAGATAATGAATTTACTAATTACCCTCATGAAACTTCACAAGCTATTTTTCAGGATTTACACATGCTTGAGCCTGAATTCACTGAAGATTCAGATTTAGAAGATTCGGATGATGAAGATTCTGATTTTGAAGAAGAGGAGTTGGTTGAAAGAGTTGTGGAGAGCCAAAACCACCTGACCCTTTTCTTCCAACTTCTAAAGATTTGTCATTATTAAAAGACATTGATGAGTTGAAGATTGATATGGATAAAGGCATTTGGTGCAATTGGAAACCAAATAAGGGCCTTATGTTTCATATAGGTTCAGACATCTGTGGTCTTTTAGACGATCCTGGAGACATAGAGATGGTTATGTGTTTTTCCTTAGAAGTGGCATGTGGTGGATTTTTAAGGAGATCTTGGGTAATCATTCGATTGATTAACAAGCCACGTAAAAATAAATGGAGAGTTGGTGTTTATATTATTACTCTTAATGGGGAGATGTTTTATAGGAATGACATAACTCATGATAATATCCTCCCAAACGAGTATGATTGGAAAGGAAGTGGTAGTGTGATGGAGGATCCTCCATGATGAAGGGGGTCGAGTCTAGCTTTGGACTCGTTAATAAATTTAGCCTTTCTCGGGAAGTAACCCGTGTCTGTATCCTTTTGTTTTAAATTTCTATGGTTTGAACTTTGTGGGTGTGTTCACTGGAAACCCTCACGAGACTATAACTCGTCCACTTGGGATACCGAGGGGTTTAAAGGCTTATTGCATATGCTAAATGCAATCGTGATTCCTACGAAAGTGAGTTAGGATTTATTTTTATGTTTGAACTATGTAGTGAATTGTTTTATATGTTATGTTTCTTTTGGTTTTGTTTGTTTTTGTGCGCTGTTGAATGATGCTGCGGACACGGACTCGTACGCGCATGCTGTTGGACTTTTCAAGAGATATCAGGGGAGTTTTACTGTTCTACTTCTTTTCTCTCATTTTCACTGTGATTTTATTCTGTTTAGTACAATGGGGACATTGTATAACTTAAGTGTGGGGATGGGGGTCGAAAAGAAGTTTACTTGTCCTTAGGTTTTGTTGTATCTTTTATTTCAATTAAAAAAAAAAATTATTTAACTATTTTTAAAAAAATTTATTTTTAAGTTTTGAGACTAAGTATTTATTAGTTAAAATAGTTTTATTAAAAGTTTGTTTTTATTTTTAAAGTTTAGACTTTAACGTGGATTTAAACTGTTTGTACATATAATTTTAAAATAATAATAAATGATGTATAGTTTCATTATATGATGTAGTGATAGGCAATTTATATGAAAATTTCTGAATTTTAAGAAGTAAATTTTAAACTTGTATATTATTTTTTGATAAACATTCTATGATGTATGACAAAAAGTCTTAATTCCTAGATTTAGCATGCAATATTTTATATTTTTAATATTTATATAAAACCATTTGGGGGTTTACTAATTGTTTCCTCTGTTGTATGAAAATACAGATCTGGTTTCATATTAGTATTCTTGAAAATAAGCAAAAGAAATACAAAATCTTTTAAAATTAAGATTCTCAAAGTTATCAAACTATGTCGCTCTGTTATACTAAGGTATAGACCTATCACCGCTGGTTTGATTTAAAAAAGGGTTTGCTTTACTTGAATCAAGTTATGTCGCTTTGTTGCATGAAAATGCAGACCTGTCACCAATGTCTTGATTCTTAAAAATGATTTTTGTATACTTATTTTAAATATAAAGTAAAGTGCATGGCTAAATTTTAGGGGTATATCATAGGTGGGGATCATAAGTAATGTACATACTAATAATAAAGTGTTTTCAGAAATTTGAGTATAGATTGTTTAAGTGGACAACAATATTAGTAATCGTTGATGAGCTATATATTATGTGAATAATAATAAAGGAATTTATTCCCTTATTGTACAAAATAGTTATCCTTGTTAATTAAATTGTTTAAATTTTAGAAATTGGAAACAAATTTTTAATTTGGGTATTTTAATTTTTAAATATTAGTTTTATGCTTATAAGTAATAATAGTTAGATTAGTGATGTATAGTTTTATTTAGTAGTTTAGTTTTAGTCTACTTGAGGACAAGTAGAGTTTAAGTGTGGGGATAATTTGATAACATTGAATAATGTTATATTAGTATAGTAATATTCCATAGTTTTTATATACTTTTGGTTACAATTATTTGATAAAAGTTAATTATTTTGTTCATATTTATAAAATAGGTAGAAATAGATTTTGAATTAGTATAGAATGAAAATAAGTTAAAAATAGATCAAATAAAGTAGTTTTTGTATAAAAGTTAGTTTGACCCAAATATAGTTGGTACAAAGTGGTTAAAAGAGTGATGAAAATAAATAAAGTTCGTAAATATTTGAGTTCGATAAGTTAAATGGATTGAGCGAAAATAATTAGATTGAATATTTATTGAAGTTTACGAGTTGGACCAAATAATTAGTTATGTTAAATAATAATAATATTACGTTAAATGATACTAACATACAATATAATGTTAACTAATAATAATAATAATAATTATTATTATTATTATTATTATTATTATTATAATATAAATGATGATATTGATCTTGGTTTTGTATCACGTGAAAACGTGAAGTAAAATTGGTGCAGAAAGTAGGTACGAGAAAGAATGGAAGTGGGGCCCAATAAGAGGTCAACAGTAGCAGTCCAGCCCAGAAGCAATTAAATGGACGATGCAATTTACTTGATGAAGTCGGTGGATAACAGAATATTGGAGAGACAGGAGACTCGGTGGAAAAACTTGGAGGTTACGAAAAGTTCACTTTGACCGCCGGCCTTTACATTTAGCCGTCGGCTAAATTGGCCCCAGCACGGATATAAATAGCAGCTTAAACCATACGATTTGGAAACACTTTTTCAGTCGACTAAAACCCCAAAGTCGAATATAAATACGAATTTTAGGGTTTTTAACCCTAAATTCGAATTTTAGAGTTTTTCTAAGGGTTTAGGAGCGCGCGTTCGGAGCGAAAGAAGTTAGGGTTACGCGGAGTCATTTTTTCGAGCACAATAATTATTTGGTTTGTATTCTTTTTATTATTTTAATAATAATGTTTACTTTATTTTCAATTATTATTTGTGTTTGTTTTATAATGATTATGAGTAGCTAAATTTCTTAACACTTACTTGAATGATATGATCTAATGATTAGGGTTGTTATCTTTTAATATTTATGTTGAATTATTTTTGTTTAATCGTGAACCTTATGTATTCGAGTTTATATTAATTGATTTATCTTGTTTGTAAATTATTATATGATCAATTTAGCGGGAGCTTTTTCATATAATAGTTTATTATAATTATTTGTCTATGAATAATTGTTAATTGATTGCGGAAGCAGATATTAAACAAGATAATCGTTTAAACATGAATGTGTAAGTAAGTGAAGTTGACGGAAGTTATTCACTAGATTAAATCTTAAATTATTGAATCGAAATTAAGGTTTAGGTTAAGTGGACGCACTAATCTTAGTCTAATTAAAATTCATATATTCAACATAAATAAACTATCTATTGCAATTTAATTAATGTTTAATTGAAACTATTATGTGTTTAAGTTTTATATATTATTGAAGCTTGTTAATGATTTAATTAGTGGTTATAGCGAACGTTTGTCACAAAGTTATTTCATTATTTAATTATATGTCTATGTATGATTAATCCAATGATAGCGGACGCAGATTTGGTATAAGTTAGATAATTAAACTTAAATGTATAAGGTGATGATATTGGCGAACGTCTTTCATCAAATTAAATTATTAATTAGTTAATCAAGATTTATGTGAAGGTCATGGCGAACGTTAAACCTGATCTAAATTAAGATGAGCATTGATTGCTAGATAACCTGGTTTTTATTATACAACCCGAAATCATTAGTGAGCTAGTTCAAGTAAGTGTCGTTTTAATATTTGATAAAGTTCAATTAATTAATTTGACTCTTCCTGAGTCCACTTACTTTCTTTTATTAAATTTAGTTGTTAAGCAACGTGACAATTCGGTCACAACAAAAACCCAAGTCTTTTATGTATTAAGTTAATTACATTTTTAATTATAATTCTTAAATTCACAATCCCCGTGGAACGAACTTGGACTTACTGTAGCTATACTATACACGATAGGGTATACTTACCTCAGTTGTGTAATAGTAAACGATCAGTATTTTCTTTGTTTAATTTTATAACTAGATTTTACACATCAGACGTATGAAGGTTTCCATTTCTGTGATCAAGAGTCTATTATAGAAATTTAATATATTGTTATTTAGGTCCACTATTCAGCAACACGACATTTTTTTTCAAGGGAATGAATACAATTAAAATAATTGGAGCACTAAGTGTAGGAACTAGTACAATTAAAAGAAATGCAACACTCTACGTAGTTACATATGATGACTTCTAAATGACATTTATACTTTATTTATGTTTCCAAGTTTTGTTTAATTACATTTTAATTCAAGCATGTTAAGGTACCTAAAGGGTACATTAAAGTCTATAACAGACAATGACTCAAGTCCAACAAATCACATCGAAAAGACCACATAAAAATGGGTAATAGACATGGTTAGCTGCAATGGTCATGAATTTCTCCATTGATAATGTAACACCACAAAATTCAAAAGTATTATTTTGGTAAAAGTGAAATAAAATGTTTTAAGTTATTATTACTTTAAGTAGCATAAAATAATAATAATTGTATGTCGGTTTTAAAGTTCCAGACTATAACAATCACGGGGAGTAAAATTTACCATGTATATCTATCTAGCCACATATATGTGTACGTGTTTATTTCATGTTCATTAAATAAGTTCCAGAGAAATACCGAAAGAAAGAAAAGTCGCAGAACCTTAAACCCCTTAACCAAAATCGTTCCAATACATTGAATTGAAGCTATAGATATGAAATTCTTCATCAATTGATTCTTTCTAACATGAGGTAACTATGTGTTCTTGATTTTCTTAACCTAGAAAGTGGGTTTTGTTTAAATGAATACGATTTGGTGTTAAAACACATTAATTAGTGATTATAAATGTTGTTGAAGTATGATTATGAAGAATTTAAGTATTGATTCAAGTAGTTAAGTACTTAAATTAACTATGATTATGAGAATGATGATGATTAAGTGGATAAAGTGATATAATGATGTAATGATTAAAGTAATCAAATGTTAAGAACGATTATGGTGATGATTAATGATGTTCTAATGATGATTGAAGTATTATACAAGTGATTAAGCTATGTAAATAATTATGAAAAGAGAGATCATGTGTGTCACACCCCCAATTTCATGATTTGCGGAAGCGACGATTTTGGGTGTGACTAATCAATATACAAAGCACCAAAGTATAAGCAAACGACTCTACATGAGACGTTTATAAATATTACAAAAGTAATACAAGTTTTGAGTTAAAGTTTACAACATAATAGCGAGTTCGCAAAAGTAGTTTTGAAGATTTTAATACATAACCATTATACAAAATATAATGCAGGAAAATCTTCATGTCAAAATGGATGCATGCGACTCGTGAGTAGATAGCTTATCCTGAGGGCCATCATACTACTGCTGATCACCTGAGAATACAACGCTAAAAGGGTCAGCTATAAAGCTGGTGAATCTCACAGGTTTAACATAAACATTGATGTGATCAACATGATAATTTGACGATAATAAAATGTTTCGTCTGAACAAGGATTTAAATTAATAAACCAAACAATGATTTAAAACAATTAAGTTTTCTAAAACCATGATTTAACCAATTAAGGTTACTAAATAATGATTTGAACCAACGCAGGTTCCTCAAACAACCATGAAACCAACGCGGGTTTTCTAAACAATGATTTAACAATTTAGTTTTCAAAACAATGATGAAACCAACGCAGGTTTCCTAAACAATGATTAAACAGTTTAGTTTTCAAAACAATGATGAAACCAACGCAGGTTTCGAAATAATGATTTTTAAACAATGGTGAAACCAACGCAGGTTTCGTAATATTGAACAAACCAACGCAGGTTTTAGAACAACATTAAATTTAACAATGATGAAACCAACGCAGGTTTCGTAATATTGAACAAACCAACGCAGGTTTTTGAACAATAATAATTTAACAATGATGAAACCAACGCAGGTTTCGTAATATTGAACAAACCAACGCAGGTTTTTGAACAATAATAAATTTAACCATGATGAAACCAACGCAGGTTTCGTAATATTGAACAAACCAACGCAGGTTTTTGAACAACATTAAATTTAACAATGATGAAACCAACGCATGTTTCAAAATAATGATTTAACAATGATAATCAAGACCAAATAATGGTAGTCAAACAATGTAACTAATATAGTTATCTGAACTAAATAATCATTTAATTCCTTGAGTTAATTCTCAAATTAACTAATCAAATAACATATGATCACGAAAACATGTAAGCATTGTATCTCACCCCAATATTTGAAACAGTAAAAATGGGGCTGTGAGACTCACCTGAGTCTATCCGAGCAGTGAATATATTCAACGAGGAACGTATGGTCCAAAGTCTCCTAATGTCCTAAACACGCGAGATTCTAATGAGCATTTGATTGTATAATCCTTATTTGTATTAATATGTATTCGATCATATTATATTCCAATGTTTAAGTTTGTATTTCCGTTTCAAAGTTTGTAAAAATGTCACTGAATAATTCTGACCCAGATTAGAAAATCACTCGATCACGTGAACTTCCCAACCGATCGCGTGACATCCCCCTTGACCCGATCGCGTGACCCTTTCGGCCGATCGAGTGACTTCCCCGTTTACCCGATCGCGTGAACTCTTTGAACCGATCGCGTGACAAGTTAAAAGGTTGGCTTCTTTTGTACATCACGCGATCGCGTGATAGTATTAAATCGTAAAACATGTGTTTCACTTGGAAATGACGCGATCGCGTCATTCCTTTGGAGCACTGTAGCTCATCGTTTTCACAGAGTCTGGTTCTCAAATTTATAATTTCCTACATATGTTTTGGTCTCAAAACTTTCACAATAAGCTATAAACATGTTATAATATGTATATTAAACACGAATTTAAACAAAAGTTAAAGTTTCCTTACAATTAAAAATTGAGACCGAGAGATGATGACGATGATGAATTTGATGATGACGATGATCCAAGATGATGATAATGATGATGAATTTGATGCTAAATCTTGTTATTGTTAGTTGTTGTTGTGGTTTGGAGTTGGAACCGAGAGAACGAGAGAGAGCAAAGTGTGCGTATGTGTGCATTTTACATTATTGGAGTCGGGTATATACACCGGCTCCAATAATTGATATTGGTGGGTATTTTCCGACCCGTGTTCATGTACCCGATCGTTATTTAGTAAAATGTTTTCAAATGATAAATTTCTAAAATTTAAACCGTATAGTTTTTATTTGAAGTATTTCACAAAAATACTTTTAGTGTGATACTAAATTATATCGTTGTTTCACTTTGAACTTACGGATACTTTTAATTATCCAAAAAGAGTTTTACAAATTTTCTGAGTATCGTAATATTATTTCTGTTAATAATATTCTATTTGGAAATGTTTTGGGACAACTTTTATTTTTATGTTTCCTCGGTGGTTTCAGGTTTGTTCGCGTGTGATTATTAAATAATCATTTCATGTTATATATATATATATATATATATATAGTTATATATATTATCCGAATACTTTGTTTTTGATTCGTACCGAGTACGAATAATTGAAGTTTAAATTGGCCCCTAATTTTGGCCCTTTTTGACCGGGTGTCACATTCTCCCCTTGTTAGGAGAATTTCGTCCCGAAATTCAAGTGAAACCTATGCTCGCGTGCTAATAAGGCCGACTATGTGATATGTCTAGCACTAAGACATCCGATTTATCCTTCTCCCCTTGTTAGGCTTAAACCTACTGATCTCAAATGAATAATGGAGAAGTCCGATTCTTTACCCGCCCGTTACCTACATAACAGGGTCGGTCCGTATTACCAAGTGTCACTATGATTTGGATTTATAATCCACCGAATTCAATGAGTTCCTATGGTGTTCTTATAGTTCAATGTAACTATCAACACTGACATAATGTACACATGCCCTATATTAACAAATATAGTGTTTCGATTCTTATCCAATGTTTTGTCACTAACGTGATAACCATGTTCCGACTAGATCACCGCAGTGATAATCAATTTATATGCCACAACATGCATGCCTAGCCATCTACTGTTTTAGCTAATCGAATACTGTAGCACATATTTTCACTGATACATTCATGTTTAGGAAAACGATAAGTTTCCTGCAACAATGATTCCAACAAGATGGCCTATTCGCCTATGTATATCAATAATGATATCCCAATTACCGCTCTAGACCAAAAAGCCTAGCCATTGAATTCTAAAGTGTAATTACGTTTTACACTTCCTGATTCGATTAACCACAATTTGCTAATCTAATTGTATATTTATCATCAAAGAATAGAATAGACATGACGCACAATTGTACGTACCAGTGTCAGGGTCTGCTTGAGCGTCCTTAGCTCTCAGTACGAAGAACCTTCCTTTGGCAGTGTTGGTGTTTTTCAGCTTAGGACAGTCGTTTCGGTAGTGTCCCATTACACCACATTCAAAACAAGCTTTTACTCGGCAATCTTTTGCAAGATGCCCAAAACGCTTGCACTTCTCACAGGGGTCGCCACAAGGTCCATCATGATGGCGTTTGCACTTTGAACAGTAGGGTTTTGTTCCATAGTACTCCTTCTTGTTTTCTGTTCCAGATCCAGATCCAGAGGCATTGACTTTGGTGGTTGCAGACTTCTTGGTAGCCTGACTCTGGTTGTCAGAGTTTCCCTCAGATTTCCTTTTGTTGTCCTTTCCTTCCTGAACAACCTGTACCATGAGGCTATGAGCCATACGAACGGCACCCTGGATGGTTCCTGGTTTGGAAGCAGTCACCATCCCTCTGATACTTGCAGGAAGTCCCCAGATGTACCTCTCCACCCTTTTATACTCGGGGTTAACCATTGTTGGACACAAGAGAGCTAGTTGGTGGAAGCGAGTAGTGTATCCAGCTATGTCATTGCCGCTGATAGAGTGATTCCAGAACTCTGTTTCCAGCCGCTGGATCTCTTCCCTAGGGCAGTACTCTTCGGTCATCATCCTTTTCAGATCATCCCAGGGAAGTTTGTAAGCCTCATCGACACCCACCGTCTGGGCATAAGTGTTCCACCAGGTGAGTGCACCCTCCAGTAATGTGCAGATAGAGAACTTTACCTTGCAGTCCTCCGGGCAGTTGCAGATACGGAAGACAGACTCCATCTTCTCAATCCACTGTAGTAGACCGATGGCTCCTTCCGTACCTTTGAAAGTAAGAGGGTTGCAATTGAGGAAGTCTTTGTAGGTGCAGGGTTTTGGCACCGGAGCGTCGTTGTTGACTTCTGTGCTCCTCGGGTTTGGTCCAGATCCACTGTTGGGAGGAGGTTGTTGTGCAGCCAGTGCTTCAGTCACTCGCTGGTTGATGAGTCGTTCCAGTTCAGCATTTGTGAAGGATTTTCGTTTTGGAGGCATGTTCCTTCAATAACAAGATAAGGAACATGTCAGAGTTTGAATCGAAGTAAATGATTATCTTAATCATATGAATACTGAACAAATGAACTGACGTATGAAATGTCATTTGACAATAAGAGATAATAGGATTGTAATCAGTTAACATGCAAGTCTAACAGATTACAAGAGTTGAAGTTTACAGAAGTGTCAAGAATATCTCATCAGAACAGATATTTAAATTTTGTTTGTTATCCAACGCGGGATTATCCATTGGGTGTTTGCCGATTTGAGAGAATTGGTTAGGAATGATAGAAAAGATCTCAATCCTAAGAGGAATATTGATTTTGATCGTTAAGCATAACGACAGATGAATAACAAGATTTTCTATCCTTACCGGAGTAAGACTCTCTCGAAGAGATGACCCTCTATACCTAGGGCACATCCCGGTACTATTTTCCCTGATTCGATCTACTTACGACCGGTAAATCCTTATGATTTATCCAAGGCCCTATCGTATATTTCATGTCCAAGGCATATCCATATATATACATCATATATATATAATAGCTTAATCATATACGCACATACCATATACGCGTATATATCCGCCTAATTGTGTCTAGCACAAAACAGCTTGAGTCCCGGTTCTCTCGTGGTCAGAGTCTACTATTGTCTTCCTGTTCGACATAACCCCTTTCAGACTTTACATCATTTTCATCTAATTGTACATAGTTAGCTAGGCTATGTTAAATTAAATTTATATGATGTAATTCCTGAACCAGTTATACCTAATGAGGAATACAGCCTAATGGTTATAGTCTAGGCCCACTAAATGCAACCTAGTTCGCTATAACCTCAGGCTCTGATACCAATCTGTCACACCCCCAATTTCATGATTTGCGGAAGCGACGATTTTGGGTGTGACTAATCAATATACAAAGCACCAAAGTATAAGCAAACGACTCTACATGAGACGTTTATAAATATTACAAAAGTAATACAAGTTTTGAGTTAAAGTTTACAACATAATAGCGAGTTCGCAAAAGTAGTTTTGAAGATTTTAATACATAACCATTATACAAAATATAATGCAGGAAAATCTTCATGTCAAAATGGATGCATGCGACTCGTGAGTAGATAGCTTATCCTGAGGGCCATCATACTACTGCTGATCACCTGAGAATACAACGCTAAAAGGGTCAGCTATAAAGCTGGTGAATCTCACAGGTTTAACATAAACATTGATGTGATCAACATGATAATTTGACGATAATAAAATGTTTCGTCTGAACAAGGATTTAAATTAATAAACCAAACAATGATTTAAAACAATTAAGTTTTCTAAAACCATGATTTAACCAATTAAGGTTACTAAATAATGATTTGAACCAACGCAGGTTCCTCAAACAACCATGAAACCAACGCGGGTTTTCTAAACAATGATTTAACAATTTAGTTTTCAAAACAATGATGAAACCAACGCAGGTTTCCTAAACAATGATTAAATAGTTTAGTTTTCAAAACAATGATGAAACCAACGCAGGTTTCGAAATAATGATTTTTAAACAATGGTGAAACCAACGCAGGTTTCGTAATATTGAACAAACCAACGCAGGTTTTAGAACAACATTAAATTTAACAATGATGAAACCAACGCAGGTTTCGTAATATTGAACAAACCAACGCAGGTTTTTGAACAATAATAATTTAACAATGATGAAACCAACGCAGGTTTCGTAATATTGAACAAACCAACGCAGGTTTTTGAACAATAATAAATTTAACCATGATGAAACCAACGCAGGTTTCGTAATATTGAACAAACCAACGCAGGTTTTTGAACAACATTAAATTTAACAATGATGAAACCAACGCAGGTTTCAAAATAATGATTTAACAATGATAATCAAGACCAAATAATGGTAGTCAAACAATGTAACTAATATAGTTATCTGAACTAAATAATCATTTAATTCCTTGAGTTAATTCTCAAATTAACTAATCAAATAACATATGATCACGAAAACATGTAAGCATTGTATCTCACCCCAATATTTGAAACAGTAAAAATGGGGCTGTGAGACTCACCTGAGTCTATCCGAGCAGTGAATATATCCAACGAGGAACGTATGGTCCAAAGTCTCCTAATGTCCTAAACACGCGAGATTCTAATGAGCATTTGATTGTATAATCCTTATTTGTATTAATATGTATTCGATCATATTATATTCCAATGTTTAAGTTTGTATTTCCGTTTCAAAGTTTGTAAAAATGTCACTGAATAATTCTGACCCAGATTAGAAAATCACTCGATCACGTGAATTTCCCAACCGATCGCGTGACATCCCCCTTGACCCGATCGCGTGACCCTTTCGGCCGATCGCGTGACTTCCCCGTTTACCCGATCGCGTGAACTCTTTGAACCGATCGCGTGACAAGTTAAAAGGTTGGCTTCTTTTGTACATCACGCGATCGCGTGATAGTATTAAATCGTAAAACATGTGTTTCACTTGGAAATGACGCGATCGCGTCATTCCTTTGGAGCACTGTAGCTCATCGTTTTCACAGAGTCTGGTTCTCAAATTTATAATTTCCTACATATGTTTTGGTCTCAAAACTTTCACAATAAGCTATAAACATGTTATAATATGTATATTAAACACGAATTTAAACAAAAGTTAAAGTTTCCTTACAATTAAAAATTGAGACCGAGAGATGATGACGATGATGAATTTGATGATGACGATGATCCAAGATGATGATAATGATGATGAATTTGATGCTAAATCTTGTTATTGTTAGTTGTTGTTGTGGTTTGGAGTTGGAACCGAGAGAACGAGAGAGAGCAAAGTGTGCGTATGTGTGCATTTTACATTATTGGAGTCGGGTATATACACCGGCTCCAATAATTGATATTGGTGGGTATTTTCCGACCCGTGTTCATGTACCCGATCGTTATTTAGTAAAATGTTTTCAAATGATAAATTTCTAAAATTTAAACCGTATAGTTTTTATTTGAAGTATTTCACAAAAATACTTTTAGTGTGATACTAAATTATATCGTTGTTTCACTTTGAACTTACGGATACTTTTAATTATCCAAAAAGAGTTTTACAAATTTTCTGAGTATCGTAATATTATTTCTGTTAATAATATTCTATTTGGAAATGTTTTGGGACAACTTTTATTTTTATGTTTCCTCGGTGGTTTCAGGTTTGTTCGCGTGTGATTATTAAATAATCATTTCATGTTATATATATATATATATAGTTATATATATTATCCGAATACTTTGTTTTTGATTCGTACCGAGTACGAATAATTGAAGTTTAAATTGGCCCCTAATTTTGGCCCTTTTTGACCGGGTGTCACAATGTGTAGTATGATCAATCTAAAAAGGGTGATGGATTGATAATGTTGATTAGTTGATTATCATGATTATTGGATGCTAAATATGTTGTGTGTTGATATATTATGTGTTAGGTGATCAAGATTGGTGGCATCTCTAGTCAAGTATTATGTTGCTTAATTGCCTAAGAAGCAAAGGTGAGTGATATGGGGGTTAAATGGGTAATGATTGTGTATTACCGGATTGCTTCCGAGCAAGAGGTTGGCACAATCAAGTGTATTATGTTGTTTCTAATTATTGATTGATTATGATGTTGGTTATGGCATGTTATATTGAATATGTGCTAAGATAAATTATGTTGACCAAGTTGATGATATGTGGAAGGTTATGTAGCTTATGTGGATTATGTGGAATGAGCAGTTTGTAGGGATTTTATGATGTTGTATAGTATGCATACTATTGGCCGCGGGACTGCAATATGAAGTTTAGCTAGCTGCGGTTAGCCTTATGATATTGAGCTTGATATGCATATCGTTGGGGTATGGTATTAAGATATTATGAAGTTATTGGCCGCAGATCCGCACAGAGTTTATATCTCTACAATTGCTCAGTAGTTATTTGCCTAAGCAAGTATATGATGTTTAATTATGCTAAGTGTTGTTTCGATGTTGTTTATGTGAAATATTCATTTAATTGCTATGCTCACTAAGCTTTATGCTTACCCTATTCAGTTGTTTTATGTTGTAGGTGTATGGTTCGGTTTAACCAATTGGATGAAATGTAGTTGCAAGAAGGTAGCGTGGATTGGAGCTTTCAATGTGGTTAGACAAGCTTCTACTCCTTTAGAATTGTCGTTATGTTTATCGCTTGTGTAAATCGCCCACAAGACACATTTAAAGCTAAATTGATGTTTTACGGTGTAAAGTGTCAATTTGTTGAAAAGTGTACCTTTGACTTGTCAAAGTCAAAGATGAATGTGGTGGTGTCAAATTGGGTAATGATTATGTTGTAAAGTGATAAAAGTGGTCATATGTTCATGTGTATGGTATTGATCATGGTTTTGGTGAAATTATAATCAAAGTGTCAAAAGTTGTATGTTGGTTCAATTATGTGGTTATGAATCATTCATCATGGTATGGGGTAAATAAGGGTTGAAATCTGATGTTAAGATTGTTAATGTTGTTACTTTTGGTTAAAGCCTCAACATGCACCAACAACTAAAGCATATTAAATCTTATTTTTTTATTCTTATTGTAATAAGATGATTTTAGTGATCATATCTAGATATAAGATTCATTCGTACTACAAAAATACCAGTTCCAATCCGATCATGAATTGACCCGTTTCCCGATCCGAGGTTGACCTGCCCATATGCATGTTGGCACTTCTTAAATATACAATAGATACGGGTTTATAAGTTTTCTTATAAACAACTGATATAGTACTCATGCCACAGTTAATTTTTTCTAATGCAGAAAAATAAATAGTACGACCACCTAGAGATTACATAACCTGTACTAAGAACATCTGGTACGTGCAAGACAAAATGCTGAAATAGAAGCTCACGCCATACTTAGTTTTCAATTAACTAACCCATGTGAGCCGCCCAATTTATCACATGTACTAAAAACTGACATAAACATATGATTAGTGAGCAACGTGTAGTATCATATAAAAGCTCACGATAAGCAACTTACTTTTATCGGGATCCTTGAGGATGTACGTTGGGTTGGTGGCGCACACCAAAAACTGTGTTACCTCGCTGCTAATAGTATTACAAATGGTCTCATTACAGTGTAATTTTCAGCTGCCTAGGGCGGGAATATTTTTAGACACGAGTGACATCAAGATCAATCACTCGATGGTATTTTGAGACCTATATGTGTGAGAACTTACTACTGCTTCCTTTTGTGTTCCATCACTAACAATTATATGGACCCAAAACACCAAAATAATTTGTGAAGGTGTTCTTTTTCACAACTCTTATGCAATGAAACAACCAAAAGGGTAAAAATGAATACACACGGGGAATAACTGAAAACACACTTGACTGATACCACGATCCTGGATCCTGGATCCTGAATCAACGATCAAACAAACAATTATTGAAACTCATATTACAAAGATCAAAAAGTTAACCAAATTTTTATAAAAAATATACGCTTTTTATATACAAAAATAGAAATATGATAATACACTAATTATTGGTAATTCAAATGCAGATTAAAACCATTTACCTTCAAGTCTTCAACCATTAGAATCACATAGACCACGAATCAAGAAACTTTAGATAGAAGAAGAATTAAAAACATGAAGTTAATCTGCAATAATCAAAACTCTTAGATGAAAATTGATAAGTTTTTAATCTATAACGTATAAGAGACAGAGAAAAGTGACATGGGAATCTCAAAGGAGAAGATGAATATTTCATGGTACGTAAATTAGGTTTTAATGTTTGACTTCAAGTAAATAACATTCAATTAGTTTAATAATAGCAATTGTTGACTCCTAAAATGATGGAAACTGAATTTTTTATTCGTGGGTTTATTTGGAAATTAGTCTAAGGGTTTAATTTGAAAATTGAATAGATTAGGTGAATTTGAATTAGGCATAATAAGGGGTAATTTTGTAACTTAATCAAAGATAATGGCACAGCGGAAAAAAGAAGAAGAAGTCACTGTTGGAAGTACTTATATTACATTTTTTTTCTTTTTTCTGGTTTTAATCTTTTTAATTATTATTATTATTTTATTATTTATATTTATTATTATATTATGAGCAATTATTAGGATTGGGAGGTGATAAATAACATTCAAATTGATTCATACAACACAGTATATAATATTTAAATGCCAAACGTATATGATTGTACAACTTTGATGTATGAATGAATTTGTGTGTTAGGATTAGGATGTTTAAAGAACAGAGAAGATGAATAAACAAAGGAAATTAGTTTGACCGTGTGAGTATTAAATTTGATTATTTTACAAATCCCTAAATCGTCTCTTCACCAATCGACTCCTGCTTCACACCACCACCCCATCCCCATTGACCGACACCGCCGGCCGCCGTCTGGTTGTCGTACTGCTGCCAATCGACCGCGAACTCTGCTCGTCAACAATTGTCATCACTAATGAGTAAGTCATAAATTGTTACTAGTATATTACGTACTGTTCATATCGTGTTATTTTTAGAAGTTTTACTTTATTTCTTTCAGAACGCCAACCTGAAACCTATATCACACCATCTAATTAATCACACATGTTATTATATTGATAGTACAACTGATCAATGGACACCATAAACCCTAGGTTATTCAATTAAGAACAGCGTAAAACTGTAAAAGAGAAAATGAGAATTTCCGTTGATTGTGTGTGATAATCATAGAAACTGTCGTTACAGGACTATTTTTTTTAGGCAAGTGATAAATACAACAAACAATTTAATACATACACCAACTTTCATGCTTCTTGATGCTACAACATTGTAATGCATAGTTTTGGTAGATGCATGATAAAGTTTGTTGTATATATCAACGCCTTTTTTTTATACTCTAAAATATAACCAATCGCTATTAGACAAGTGGACCTCACTAACTATTTCTTCTTTTACCTTATTAATGAGTTGACTTTAGCTGACTTATTTTGAACGATAAACATGAAATTTCAGTATTGCCACTGCCTCAACAGATTTATTAGTGTTCATTGCTTAAGAAGTTGATCAGTTGATTATCTTAATGGTAAACAGGTAGTAGTATGTTCTGATTGTTTGCATGTTATTGAATTGCAGTTTTTGGAGCCAAAATAGAATGCATGATGATGGTTCAGCAAACAAAACTTGAGATGTCACAAATGAAGACATAGATGAATCCTCAGGTAGTAAAGATGCATTCTATATATGAATGCATATTCGTGTTAACGTAGAGTGCGTAGAGAATGGATTCTGGGCATGGTAAAGTTGTTAGAATGACTGTCGAAGGTGATAGACTAAGCATTTTGCCAGATGATCTTATTCATAAAATCCTCTCTTTTATTAGCATCAAATATGCAATTCAAACAAGTGTTTTGTCATCTAGATGGAGGTTTATCTGGAAATCGATGGTCTATCTCAATTTCTTTAGTGAGGATTTCACTACTTTCCACAAATTCTCCGAATTTGTTACTCATACTCTGTCCCGCCGCGATGATCAAATAAGACTGTCTTCAGTCAAGCTAAGTTTTCCTAAAAAGTTTAGCAAGAAGTTTCTCAAAAGAATGCTCAATTATGCATTGTCACATAATGTCCAACAACTGACATTTTCATCCTTGCGAAAAAAGAAGTTCGATTTCCCACTCTTGTGTTCTCGGTCGCTTAAATATCTCAGGTTGATTGGACGTACTGCATATCTTGGTGTGTATCCTTTAACACTTGCATCAACATGGGAGGAGCTCCCAGCTTTAACTACATTGCATCTTGATAATGTCTCGTTTTACAATGACAATAATGATAAGGGCCTTGGTCTTTTCTCCAAATGCATCAACTTGAAGAATCTCACTTTAAATGAATTCGGAATGTTGAATTCGAATACTTTCAGTATTTTTCATCCTGGACTTTCTAATCTTACGCTTGAAAGGGGTCACAGGGGTTTGAGCTTTGTAAATGTGGTTGCACCTCAACTGGAAAATCTTCGTATTTACAATTGCTGGGGGCAGCATCTGATATTTGCACCTCAACTTGTCTCCTTGGATTATAAATATTGTGAACCTTTGCAGTTTTCTACTGATGATGATTTGTGTTCTTTAGAGAAGGTGGATCTCTATATCTATCCATACAAATCAGACACGTGTAAGGTTGTTGACCTGCTTCAACGGCTCCACAATGTCAAATTTCTTAAGCTCAACTTGGAACTCGTTCAGGTATATATATTTTGTTTTTCAGTATTTGTCACCCATCTCATTAATATTTTCTACATGAACAACGAATATAGTCTTGTAATCCTGAATGAAATATTAATTAAGATTGAAACAGTATAAGATTAGTTATTTGTGACCAAAAATGTATGCTAAGAGTTTTATTTGGATATAATGGAGGCATATTTAGAGGAAGATGAGTGCTGGTTTTATGCTTTTACTATGGTTGAAGCCTTTTCAAGTGCTTACAGAAGACTTGTTGCATTCAACTTTTCAACTTTTCCACTTTTGAGTTTCTTCTATGAATCCTGCTACTTCCTGAGCAGCAGTCAGAGATACACCGTTTTGAAGATGACATAACACTCTAGAAAGATATGTTCCACGGATTTATTTGTCTGTATGATTAGCTACCCATATTGAATTAATTGTTCCTACTTTCTATATATAACTGAAATGTATTTTGTAAAATTTTATGCAGTTGCTTTCTTCAGATACGAAACTAATCTCACTTCTACCTTCTCCCTTTGCAAACTTAAAGAGCTTAAAGATTTACCCAACTTGCATACCCTCGGATGAGGAAGCACAAAAGAAAGTATATATGTCTAATGAAGTCAAATGCTATTTGCTAGATGGTTCTCCAAGTGCTACCTTCACAATGGCCTCACTAGAGGTATTTATAACACGACAATATATTCTTGCATGCCATTAATCTGGTCACATTCTTTCATTTATCACTAAGTTGAAGAGCTTTAGAGTTATTTATAACACGGCAATATATTCATATTGAAGTGTTTAATAACATCTGCGTTATAATCTACAGCATGGATATTGCAACTTTTATTTCTCTATCTATCCTTGGTGCATACGTATCATTGTCTTTGCGATTTTTCTCTAACTTATTTAAAAATTTAAATTAATGCATATATGCAGATCATTGTAGTTACAATCTGTTAATCATGGAAACCCCAACATTTGTTAATGCATAACTGAAATGAAGCTTCTGTGACTGATTAAAATCTTGTGCTGTATCTACCTTTGATCACATGAACTTACAGAACTTGAAATATTTAGGAGACAAGATTTGTATCCAAACAGAGGAGGGCAAGCACATTGCTTTGCATGTGGTACTATGTGACACCGAAAGTTGCTCAAATGGGTTGGGAGTTCTGTTGATATATGTTTGTTTATTTTTTATTTTCTTGCTTGTTTGTTTGTTTGTTTGTTTGTTTATGATCATATATGTCAAAACTATGTAATCTTTCAAAGTATATTTCCTTTCATTGAATAAGTTTGTTTATTGTTTTGCTTTTTAAATAAATTAATCATTTTGTTAATGTATTTTTTTATAGATGCTAATGGAAACAGGACAAGGTTCCATGAGAAGAAGAAAGAATGGGGTTTGATAATCTAATATCGCTGAAGTGATTCATGCAGAATGGGTACTTATTTAATGATTCATGTATGTTTGGAGTTGAGATTATTGCAGTTCCAGAGTTTATACAAGTAGATCGATGCTTATTAATGACAAAGCCTCTAGCAAATATGAATATGCACCCTTGGAAAAGTGAGAAACTTTCAGCTGTACGGGAGCACATTTTTTACTCAGAAGTCTTTAAGTTGGCATGGTCAACTGGTACATTGGCTTAGTTTCTCATTTTAATTTTGACTATTCAACTACCGATGAGTACATATAATGGTCTTGTAACCCTTTTTGTTATGAAATTGAATCTTTCATCAATAAACATGAGGAACCTTCATCTTGTATTTGCTTATCCATTGTTGGCTACTGGTCAAAGCAGCTTTATTGGAGCCCTGTTATTAACAGGTCAATCCTCAATGTAATCAGATCCTCACTTTGTTGAAATGTGGATTGCAATTCATTAGAGCATGCCGACATTTGCGATTGGAAATTTCTATGTAGTAGGAGTTAGACTTCATTGTTTGAATATTTTTGCATCATTAAGATTAATTAGCTGTATCTTGTGAATTGCATTGCTTTTTTGATAGCCTCAGATCTTTAAAGTGCCTACCATGAATACTGTTCGTCTGTTCTAGGGTTCTGAGCACTGAGGTTTATCTTGGCCAACTTAATAATGATAATTTTCATTTTATCATTTTCTGAAATTCCTTACTCAGAAACCAAAGATAAATTGGGCCGGCGTATGATAATTTGGTGGGCTGATTCTCATACTACGTAGGATTCACATACATCCAATTATTGTGTGTTTCCATACTGGATCAACTTGAACGATTGTAGCTCCTTCAAATCTTGGATCTACTACATGTTTTATTAATTAATTGATTTAGATATTACAAAAGCCCAAATCACTTCACTTAATAATATAATAGGATAAAATCAAAGTCATTACCTGTACGAATTGTAATTGTTCTGAATTGCAAAATTCACGGCTTCACCTTTATCTCGGCAAAAAGAAGGTTCTATTCTTATCAAAACCTTTTTCTAAATAGAAACTGTAACTTGGAATTGTGGAATGATGAACTGATGACGTCCAATGTTTATGTACAGTTAACGATAATGTTTTCGTTAAGTGCATGTTTAACTAGTTATGTATAAAAAGTGTATTATACATTTATACGGAGTAAAAGCTAAAACCCTAAAAAGTTGAAAATGCACCAACTTTAATAGTATGTTTTCGTTAGGTGCATGTTTTCGTAATTTATGTTATACCAGTTTATTGCCTTGTTTCCCTGCGGTAATTCAATGCAAACAGTTGCAGTAACTTCAATAGTATGTTTTAATATATATATGATGTTATGTAAAGAAGTGACCAACCTGTGCGACCTATTTATATTTTACCAGTTTATGTTGCCTTGTTTCCCTGTAGTAATTCACTGCAAACAGTTGCAGTAACTTCAATAGTATGTTTTAATATATATTTGATGTTGTGTAAAGACCTGACCCACCCGTCCGACCCTTCAAACCTATGATGCCCACTCATTTTGTCGTTCAACTATTATGGATACACGTGATTTTTAATTTTAGATTCATCACTGTGCAGGTATGTTGATATTAAAAAGAAGGCGTGAACCAGCGCATTATTTGTTGAAGATCGAGTCCTTCTCCCTTATTTCTGAAGTTCCAGAAATGATAATTGAATCAGATGTTTTTGAAGCCGGTGGTCATAAATGGTCAGTTTTTTAACCTTTTCTGATGATAATGGTTAACACTTTCTGTCGCAGCTTATTATACTATACACATTCAATTATATAGGAGGTTAGATTTGCATCCAAATCAAAATGCCATGGACAAAAAGAGCAAGTATATTTCATTGTATGTCGTATTATGTGACACTAAAAGTCTTCCAAAAGGGTGGGAGGTCAGTGTAGATGTCACCTTTTTTGTTTATGATCATATACGTCACACGTACGTAACCTTTCAAGGTAAACTTTTCTCTCTACTAATTTGTTAACTACAACTTTTATTCTGTACCGCGCATTTTTTTATAAGTATTACTTAATTATGTACGTATATGTACGTTGTTTTATAGATGTGGATGGAAACATAACAAGACTTCATGAGGAGAAGAATGAATGGGGTTTTGAGAGACTAATATCACTGGAGTCTTTTAAGGATGGTAACAATGGGTACCTATTCAATGATTCATGTGTGATTGGAGCTGAGGTTTTTGTAGTTCCAGAATATGCAACGCAAGACAGATGCTTATCTATGATAAAGCCTCCACAAACTTTGAACAGTCACACTTGGACAATTGATAAATTTACAGCTCTAACTGATAATGTATTGTATTCAGAGGTTTTTAAAGTTGGGAAACTCAAATGGTAAATTAGCTTTTTACAGTCTTTAATTCCAGTATAGTTGCCCTTTTTATTTTTCCTTCATATTTCTTATCTTTCTTTCTTTTCTTTTTTTTTCTCTCTAGGAAGTTATTCCTATATCCTAAAGGAATTAAGGATGGATTGGGTACACACATATCATTGTATTTAGGTATACATGATGCTTCTTCACTTTCGGATGGTTGGAAAGTTTATGCAAATTTCACGCTTCGTGTTAAGAGTCAAAAGGGTAATGCCGACAAAGTGTCAAGTAAGCTCTACCACTTTCGTATCTTTATGATTCTGAATGCTAATTTTAGAACATGTTTTGCACATTACTCTCTTTCCGTTTATCTTATAAAGATGGTCTGTCTTTATGCTTTCTTTTTCTACCGTGCAGAATCTCATCACTGGTTCTGCAGCCCGGCTGATAACTCGGTTGCTGACTGGGGTTATTCAGCTTGCTTACAGTTGAGTGAACTAACTAATGCTGCAAATGGATTCCTGTTAAATGATACTTTGATCGTTGAAGCAGAGATTTCATGTGTGGGCTTGATAAAAAATTTCATCTGAAACAATATGAGCATAGTTCACTCTAGTTGGTTGTTATTTATGTAGTAATTTTTGGGACATCTCAAAATTGGTGTGTTGTTAGGGGATTTTGAGATTCGTGGTTGAATTTGAACTGCAATTGATTGAATCTGCATTTGGTGAATTGGAAATGCTTATTTTAGAATAAAATGAGTATGCTTGAATTATTACGATTTACGATCAATTTAGGTGTGTGGCATGCACTTCACCGTATGATTAGTCTTATTTATTTAATTTTAATTCTACCTGAATAAACACACGCAGTTTTTTTCTCCAGACACATTTGGGGTTCCAAAAGCAACAATAGATTGTCAAAATCTTTATATAAATGATCATATCTTGTTTTTCTTGAACAAAATACATTAGAAACAACTTTTTTGAAAGTTGGATACATCAAAAAGGGTGTTTTAATACAATTCTTGCATGCCATTAATCCGACATACATCCTTTCATTTCTCACTAAGTTGAAGCGCATTAGAGGTTGTTTCTGCAAACTTCTGTGACGTCATTCATCCCATCCTTTTGACATAAATGAGTAGGTCGGAAGTGTCAGACTCGGACTGTATCTTAAATGAAAATCTAAATTAATGCAAATGATTGTAATCACGATTTGTTAACCACGGAAACCCAAACATTTGTTAATGCATAACTGGGACAAAGTTTCTGCGACTGTTTAATATCTTGTGCTGTATGACACTATGAACGTATCTGCCTTCTTAATAAATAACTTACATCACTTGAAATTTACGAGACTAGCTAGATTTGTATCCAAACGTAAATGAGAAGGACTAGCCCAAGCACTTTGCTTTGCATTTGGTAATATGTGACACTGAAAATTGCTCAAAAGGGTGGGACGTCTGTCTTTATGTATAACTTTATTTTGTTTACGATCACATATGTCAAAAGTATGTTACCTTCCAAGGTAACTCTCAATTCATTGAATAACTTCATTCAGTGTTTTGCTCGAATACTTATATAGAATATTAATCATTTTGTCGATGTATTTGTTTATAGATGCTGATGGAAGCAGGACAAAGTTCCATAAGAAGAAGAAACAATGGGGTTTTGACAAACCAATGTCTCTGAAGTTATTCACGGAGAGTGGAAATGGGTACTTAGTGATTTGTGTGTATTTGAAGTTGAGGTGATTGCAGTTCCAGCGGTTACACAAGTAGACTGATGGCCTATCAATGACAAATCCTCCAGCAGATATGAATATGTACACTTGAAAATATGATAAAGTTTCAGCTGTAACCGAGCCAATTTTGTATTTAGAAGTCTTCAAAGTGAGCATAGTCAAGTTGTACATTGGCTTTTGGTAATATTTTTGTTCTTTTATATGTGAGACACTAGAAAACTAGATTTGTTAACGATGACATGAATTATTTCATGGTGCTTCCTTGACCCCAGGAAACTATCACTCTATCATATCCCAAAGAACTCAACTCAGGGAAAGGTACACATTTATCAATCTATTTATGTGTACATGATGTGGCTTCATTTCCTGATGGTTGGCAAGCTCATACAAAGTTTATGTTTCGGGTCAAAAGTCAAGGTAACTAAGGCGATGCTGGGAAAGGTAAAGTCAATACCTCCTTACCACATCTTAACTTCTTGATCTCCATTTAACGTAGTCTGAATTCTGAAACATTCTTTTATGCAGAGTCCAGAGTACAGTTTTAACCAATTTACATCTGAATTATTTACGTGGCTATGATAATAATTTTTTTTTTTTTTTTTTGGTAAAAACGGTGCAGGTAAAATGGGTTGATAATATATATTCTTGACTTGAAAAGCTTCTACATAAATCATACATGACATTAATATTTTTATTACAATATATTAATCTCTTTAGACAACATGTGTGTTAGGTCAAACTGTTTTTACCCATACAATAAAAGAATTTGCCTTGACCAAAACCTGTTTTTAGGTTCTCAACCCATGATTACACATTTGATGCATTATTTTATCATACGAGTTGAATAAAAAACATATGTGTAAGATGTAATACATTAAGTTAACCCGGCCTAACATAGTAACATAGGTAGTTCCTTATAAAAATAGTTACATCCGTCTGTGAATCACATATGGCCTCTCCATGATTACTAATTACTCTGTAACTTGTTGCATATTGCATTTGCATGGTTGCTTAAATAAGGTTGAACGAACCCGGTCAGTAATTACCGTTCATATACTTTTTGACTTTCACATCATATCTGTACATACTCAATTCATTTGTTCCAATTAAAGTGTAAGGATCAAGGATGAAGTGAAACATACGAGTTAGTTGAGTTATATTTCAATAACGAGTGAAGGCGTGGTCAACTGATCATTTGGCTTCGATTTGAAACATACATTATTTTAATACTATATTATGATATCTTTTTAAGCAAAAGTGAAGAACATACATGTTAACTTTTGTAATTAATTAGGTAACACAAGTTTAAGACAATTTTGTATGTGTTTGTAGGCGACTACTAAATTTGTGTGTGGTCTAATCAACACGTTAATTCACTGTATTAAAGCTAGCTACCTTTTAAAAGAGTGCAAATATAGTAAACCCACTACACACAATTCACCTGGTACCCCGGGTCAACCCGTCACCCCACCCTATATAACTTCGAAAACCCAACCTTGCATCCATCAAACCATTCTAACTAGTAAATTCACTTCATTCTAATCAATTTGACATTTTGACCTTTGATTACTTGATTAAATGCTCCATCATCAATTCATCACAACCAGTGGAGGATATTGGCAAGTGCAGTATGTGCCACTACACAGGGCCACCAAAATTTAGGGGCCCCAAATTTTACGAGAGTTGTTATATATTAGTATATAGGTTCAATGTGGAAAAAAACTATTGTGATACTTGAAGAATAAAAATAAAAGCGTGCACTTTCTAGAATAAAACATTTTGAAGAGAATCCAACTGATGAATCGGATGTTTCATTTTCTGTCGAGGAGTCATTTAAATTGAATTATTAATTTGCATTATTGATCAAATAATTGTTTCTCTTAAAAAAAAGATTCGAACAAAACATAGAGTATGGCAAGACTTTTGGTTTATTGTTTACTTCTAACAAGTTACACTCCTTTGAGTACAAGAGTCTTAGTTCGTGTTGTATTCATCTTAAAATAAAGCCCTCACGATTAGTAGACAACCTGATATTGATGCAAATGAACTCTATATAAAGTTAAAGTTGCTTAAAATTTTCTTGTCTTGTGCATATACGAGACCTATTGATATTCTACATTATCTGAAACGAAACGATTGCTTTCCTAATTCGATTATTGCATATAGAGTATTCTACCATAGTTGTAGCAACTAGAGAAATAAGTTTTTCAAAACTTAAGTTGTTGAAATTATGTTTGCACTCTACAATATCACAAAAAAGGCTTAACGAATTGACAATGATAACAATTGATAATAATCTACTAAAGAGTATTGATTATAAAGGTTTGATTTAAAATTTTGTTTTGAAGAATAACTCTTTTTAATGAAGAGCGAAAATGGTTAGTTTCTCCAAATCGCTAGATGATGACTTTGTATTTTTGTATCTTTATATAACTTTCGTAATATTAATGCATATTTCTTTATATTCTTTTGAATTATTTTTGTCTATTTGGAGCATCTTTTTTTATATCGCACGGGGCCTCTTGAATTCATTTGCCGGCCCTGATCACAACAATGTCGAATATGATCAAAGTACTCTTCACGGTCTTCGTTACAATCGCTATAATCACGAATGAATCCATCGCGGTAAAACCATTTCCAAAGATGGTAAATCGGTTCCTAGCTGATACCAAGAACTCTAGACAAGGTGCAGACCTCTGCAAAAAGGACGACGAGATTTGCTATATCTTAGAAGGTAAGAACTCGACTTGTTGCAACAACAAATGTATGGATTTGAGCGAGGATAAGCATAACTGTGGATCGTGCAAGAACAAGTGCAAGTTTACGAGCTCGTGTTGTGGAGGGGAGTGTGTCAACTTGGCTTATGACAAGAGGAACTGTGGGTCATGTGGCAACAAATGCATGCCTGGTGGTTACTGCATTTATGGCCTCTGCAATTACGCCTAATTAATACTTTATTAAACCATGATTCATCATATCATTTTATGTTGACTAATACGTTTAGAGTTCTCTGGTACTCTTGATTTCTAACTGTTTATACACAAATATATCATTAAAATATTTGGTCACCACACGTGCATTATCAATATCACACCATGGTAACCGCAACCTGCTAAGATGTACCTTGTGTTACCTTCAACCGGATTCCCATGACCATTTATTCTTTGAATGTCCATTTTCCTTACAGGTTTGGTCTTTGGTTAAACCATTGGCGGGGTTGCATGATGTCTCAGCTAAATGGGATGATATTATTGGCAGAATTCAGCCTATATCTCGTTCAAGGAAAGCTGTTAGTATCATTGGTCGCTTGATTCTTGCAGCTTCTACGTACTTTATATGGCAAGAAAGGAATAATCGACAATTTGCTAAGGGTTCAAGATCTGCTGCCCAGGTTCGTGATGTTATTGTTACAACTGTTCGACTTAAGTTACTTACGTTTAGATTCAAAAATTCTGCCCAAGTAACTAGGCTGCTGGATGATTGGAATATGCCACGGAACTTTGTTATTTATGGATCGGAGTAGAGCCCTATTCATTAGTTGTTCGTTTGTTTTATATTGGCTATATTTTATATTTCTTATAGCTGATTGGAAAATTGTTATTATGTATATGGCATGTCATATACATATATAGGTGCTAATTTAGCTCCGCTAGTGCCTATTTCGAGGTTGATGTGGAACACATCCACATTTTCTTGTACTTAAAACGTTTTGTGGTAATAAAATTCACCGGGGTAAAACCCTTTACCCAAAAAAAAAAAAAAAGTTGCAGTGATACCGTGATCGTGTTACTATACATATTGTGTAACAAGCTTCTTGGAGCATCAAGTTTATTATATCATCGTATATAGAGAAAAAAGCACAACATTTAATTTCATCAAAATTTATTTATGTATGAAATTTTCTTCTCATTTATATCTTCAGCGAATACGTAGTATAACATAACTAGTGAAAGACCCCTAATAACCACGATACCATTAAAACACGAACGCACTGTTAATAGTAACACGTTAAATCTTGGATCTAAATCTTTTATTAATTTCTCTATATTACAAAAGCCCAAAACATTAATCAGTATCAATTTCCGTAAGCCCAAATCACTTGAAGAATAGGGTAAAATCAAAGTCACACAACGTCATATACCCTGTACGAATCATATAATCGTTTTGAATTGCAGAAAATTTACGGCCTCATCATCTCCTATCTCGGTAAAAAGAAGGTTCTATTCTTATCAAAACCTTTTCTAAATAGAATCTCGAGCTTGATATATTATGGATTTATGGAATGATGAATTGATGATGTACAACGTTTATGTACACTTCACCATCCACGTTTTCATTAAGTCCATAGTTTGACTAGTCGCATCACATAAAAAGTTCATTTTTTTATAGCTACTGTTTTTATCAGACTTAATTTTAATTATCATTCAACTAAATTGGATACACACGAATTGAATTTATTAATCCTGAATTCGCCACTATGTAGATATGTTGCTATCAAGAAGAAGACGTGAACCCGCACATTATCTGTTGAAGATCGAGTCCTTTTCTGTTCTTTCTGAAGCCAAAACAATCAAAATTGAATCTGATGTTTTTGAAGCCAGTGGTCATAAATGGTAACTAAGCTCAGCCTATATATTTTTGTACAAATGAAATGAAGTTTCTTTAATTCTTTCACAACTTTTGTTTCTTAGGTACGTATTAATGTTATTTATCTTAAAACGCGCATATATATATTCTTTTGATTGAAATTTTCAGGAGACTAGAATTGTATCCAAATGGAAATGATGACAAAAGTGATGGCAAGCACATTTGCTTATATCTAGTGATATGTGACACTCAAAATCTGTTAAAGGGGTGGGAGGTTTGTGTTGATGTCAATTTCTTTGTTTACGATCATATATCTCACAACTATGTATCCTTTCAAGGTACTTGCCACTATTAACCTTTTATTTCTTTTTGTGGTATGTGTGTGCTACATAAATAACAGTCACTTTGTTAAATGATTTTTATTATAGATGGTGATGGAAATAGAATAAGATTCCATGAGAAGAATATCAAATGGGGTTTCGACAAGCTAATTCAACTGGATTACTTTAAGGATAGTAAAAATGGGTACCTGTTCAATGATTCTTGTGTGTTTGGAGCTGAGATATTTGCCGTACCAGAATTTGCAGAGATAGATCGATGCCTATCCATGATAAAGCCTCCCGCAACTATGAATACTCACACCTGGACAATTCATAATTTTTCAGCTGAATCAGAGAAAACTATATACTCAGAGATCTTTAAAGTTGGCAAAGTCAAGTGGTACAATATATGGCTTTTACTTTGTTCTTGTTATATACTCCCTCCGTCCCATTTGAAATGTCCACATTACTATTTTGGGATGTCCCATTACAAGTGTCCACTTTGATATTTAACCAATCAAAAAAAACTTTAGTGGGTTGATTTAATATTTGATTTGTGAAAAGTGTAGTTAGTGAAGAATCCTAAAACTACGTGCAAAGTCAAAGTGGACATTTGTAATGGGACGGAGGGAGTACTAGATCTGGAATGACATCTGTGAGAGTATTCCTCCGGGTTGAGGCATATTTTTAAAGTAGATGGAATATTGGTTACACGTGGCTAGAACCTTTTTATTAATAGAACTTCTTTAGATCTGGAGATCTTCAAAGTTGACAATCGTACCTTTTATATTACTAATTATTAGTACGTTGTGAGATAAATTATTTGTACCTTTGAGTGCAGGAAGTTATTTCTTTATCCAAAAGGATTTAAAGAAGGTAAAGGTACGCAATTGTCCATCTATTTGAAGGTACACGATGCTGCTTTGCTTCCTGATGGTTGGAGAGTTTATGCAAAATACAAGCTTCGGGTCAAGAACCAATGTGGTATAGTCGATAGAGCGAGAGGTAAACATCTAATCTCTATGACAGGGTTAATACACAAATAGGTCACTATACTTTGCGAAAATGTTCATACGGGTTACTAAACTTAAAAAATGTTCAATTTCATACTGTACTTTCAAAAAGTGTCACCCCGCCTATTTTTGCTTAATTTTGGTTAAAAGTTTAGTGACCAAATTGCACATTGTTAAGTACATTTTTACAAGTACAATAACCTAATTGAAATATGTCGAAAGTTTGGTAACCTAATTGAACATTTTTTACAAGTATAATATGAAATTGAACATTTTTAAAGTTTGTGAACATTTTCGCAAAGTACAGTGACCTATTTGTGTATTAACCCTCTATGATATTGAAAGAACGTTTGAATATTCATTCTTGATCATCAATTATATGCATTGTATGATTCTTAATTTATGTTTTCGTATATCTTGTTCGCTCATATATACTTATTCTCACCGCGTTTTGTAGAATTTGATCACTGGTTTTGCAACTCGGATGTTTCTTGGGGATCACGAACGTTCATGCCTTTGAGTACACTTGAGGGCTTGGGAAATGGTTATTTATTGAATGACACTCTTATTGTTGAAGCTGAGATTTCAGCTGTGGGAATGTTTAAAGATTTCTTTTGAAATTTACGTCCATGGTGGTTATGTTTTGGTTGTAATCTTGTTAAACAGAGCTCTGTTTCTTGAGGGCTGGTATGTTACATTTGATGTTGGTATGCATGACCTGATCAGGACTGTCATTTTATCACGCTGATGCAGAAATTGGTAACTACAAGTGTTTTTTGGTTTGGTATATAGCATTGTTTTGTGTCATCTTTATGCTTAAAGATTTGTAACAAGGATAAATTCAATCAAAATTTATTATTAAAGGTCTAGCTTCTGTTAAAGAAGGTGAGGTTCCTTGCTGAAAGTTTGTTTGTCTATTTAATGAATAGTTGATTATAGCAGAAGTAAAACGAGGTTTCATGGGAACTTTGAAAGTCTGTTTGTCTATTTATGGATAGTTTATTAGCTACGAAATATACTTTTGACCATATAGTTGTTAACTCGTTACTCGATATGTGATTTAAAATTTTGATTTTTAACTCATGACATAAGAATCACAATTTACAATATATATATATATATATATATAATACAAAAAATTATGTTATTTTACCACACTTTTAGAAAGTTTATAAAAATTATTGAAAAAGATATGATTTTCCACACTTATATATGTAAGAAAAAAAAGCTCACACTTAAAAGTGTGAAGAAATTACAACTTTTCAACACTTAAAAGTGTGGCAAAAAATTTGTAACACATGATTTTCCCACACAAGAAAAAATGTGGATAAATTAAGTGTTACAAATGGTTTTCCACACTTTTAAGTGTTAACTTCTTTTTTCTCACACTTATATATGTGAAGATTGTAGTGATTTCCACACTTATTGATGTAACAATTTTCTCCACATTTTTAAGTGTGAATAATTTAACATAATTTCACACATTTTTAAAAAGTGTGGAGAAAAAAAGTGTGGATAAATGATATATTTGTTGTAGTGATATATATATATATATATATATATTATTGATTAGGATTTTTGTTCTTAATTAAGTGAAGTAGAACATGATAAAAGTCTCTAATTAAGTCATTGGTTGACAATCAACAAAAATGTTTGATATAAAATAAATTATAGTCATTTATTTTTCTATTTTGTCAACAAAAATGTTTGATATAAAATAAATTATAGTCATTTCTTTTTCTATTTTGTTATGTGTATTACATTGTAAAAAAAGTTTGTGTGATTTTTTGACCCGGAAGAGTCACACACGACTCGGAAGGGTCAATAAATGACTCGTAAGAGTCAAACTCATTTAAGCGTTGGGATCCGAGTCGTCTCGTTTTTTGAATTTTTACTAGACTCGTGAATGTTAAGAAATGAAGTGTTTAACAACTATATAGCTAAAAGTAGAACGTGGTTTTGTGAGAACTTTAAAAGTTTGAATTTGACAATGTCAATAAGTACGTTAGTGTTCATTCGATCTATTTCAGGAAGTACATAATGTTAATTTTTTTCCCTAGTGTCAAATTGTTACTATCTGACTCTCCATGTTTGAAAGCACAAGCAGAAAATATGTTAACTTTTCGAGTTAATGAGAGGCTAGTCCAGTTTGTACGTGACTGTGTAAGTTATCAACGACTAAATTAGTATGTGATCTAATCAACATATGGCTTCACCGTATTATTAAAACCAGTACATTTTAGTTTTGTTGAAATTCTCAAGCTAGCTCAAAGTGAAATAAACTAGTTGATATGGATTTACTAAGTAAAGTATTACTTTAAAATCTTATAGAAGAAAAGATTTAGCATTAATCATGACATTGGATGTAGGATGTGTGGATGCTTTTTTAATGGAACGAACGTACTTCTCTAGATTTGGAGATCGTCTAAGTTGACAATCGTAGCTTTTATATTGATTAGTAGGTTGTGCGATAGATTACAACTTCTCCTTGAGTGCAGGAAGTTAACATTTTATCCGAAAGGATTTAAAGAAGGTGAAGGTACACATTTGTCAATCTTTGTGAAGGTACACGATGATGCTTTGCTTCCCGACGATTGGAGAGTTTATGCAAAATACAAGCTTCGGGTCAAGAACCAAAGTGGAATTGTCAATACGGAGATTGGTAAACCTCTAATTTATTTTCTATATGATATATATTGAATGAATGCACATATGAATTTTCATCCTTAATCATCAATTATTTGTTTTTCATTATTTAAAAAAAAAAATTTCGTATATCGTGTTGGCTCATACTTATTCTCACCGTGTTTTGTAGAAACTGATCAATGGTTTTGCAACTCGGATGTTTCTTGGGGATTTCGAACGTTCATGCCTTTGAGTACACTTAAGGGCTTGGGAAATGGTTATTTATCGAATGACACTCTTATTGTTGAAGCCGAGATTTCAGCTGTGGGCATGTTAAAAAATTTCTTCTGAAATATTCCTTTTTGGCTGTAAGGGCTGTTGATCAGAGTTTTGTTTTTCGAGTACTGGTTTGTCATTTTGTGATGTACGTTGGTAATTCATGCACGACCTGAGGATTGCATTTTATCATTTGCACTTTGTAGACCGTTAAATTGGACATTTCCATGTCTTCGTTTATGTTTATATTTGTTTCAATTAAATGTGTCTATCGAAATTTGATTTATTTACGCTCATAAACAAATACCACCTTCACTTCAAAATTAAAACTTAAAAGCTCTACAAAACATCCCATTATGTCATCGGGGCCTTCCGAATGCACCAAATCTTTATACAAAATATCTTTGTATTCATGACCCAATAACTCTATTTATCATCACATTATTTGCTTCAATACTTTCTTTGCTCAAGTGTCTTTCAAGAAATAAATTTTGTTTTCCAAACTTGTTTCTATTAGATAATAGATTAGATTATAGGACGTACTCTAAACCCACAATCCGACTTGGGCCCTATAATCTTTCCTATCTAATAAAAGGGAGTTGCCGCTGATGTCATTCAGCTGACTTGGCACCTTCTTAGGCTAATCTTTTGATGACGTGGCTTAAGGAGATGCAAGAATTTTTCTCCTTTTTTTTGAATTTCTTAAATAATTTAAATATTAGTTTAGTTTAAATATTTGTGACTTCCAATAAACCGCATGCAGTTTCTGAAATATTTTTTTCTTCTTGGAATGTCCAACATTGCATGCCTGTGGTTTGTTTGAAATATGTAGTAAATCTTTGTCTGAGTTTCTAGATATACAGTAGCATGCTTTTTATTTGATTGGGTACCCTTTTACCAAAGTCACGCTTCCTTACGTTACCCAAAAATTGAGCGGCCAGATTCATTTCCTCTTCTTCATCTTATGTTTCTTCCCTTCATCTCCATCCTCCATCCTCTATATTCTTATGCACCAGAGATTTTTCATGATTTCGACTACTGTGTATACCTTTGAGTTCGATTTTTGTTGCTAGATGATCAAGATGATTTGATTGCTGTATATTCCTCACCTTCAAGATATTTTTCATTTTCGTTTTTTTGTGTTGCAAGTATTTAATCAATATCTATATCTCTCTCCCATTTTGTAGGCATAAAAGTCGCTTCAAGAGATTATGAGATTCGTTTGCATTATCAGGTAATTGTTTCATAGTTCTAAATTATTTGATTTTTCTTTGTTTGTGTAGAATTACTCATTGTATTACATAGAACGTTTCTAACAATATTATGTTTGTCGAATTACTCATTCTATTACTATGCTTAGTTTTGAATGCTCCAAGTGTTTGTTTAAATACCTAAGTGAAAATTCAATATGTGGGAGATTTAGATGATGGTATTTTTATGAACACCATCTATTTGATGAATTGTCTTAATGAATTAGTCTAAACTGTGAGATTCTTTCATTAGTCTAGATGGATTTCAGCTATAAAAATTTTAAGTTTGCCTATTATTTTCGGTCTTAAGAACTTTCTACACTTTTTAAATGTGATTGAGGATAAAAGGTATCTACTTAGTTATATGTGACCTTCAATTTTGAATCGTTTGTTATTAACATTGTTGCAGGTTAATGTACTTAGTTGCTTTAAAGGCTAAATTCATCATTAACTATAAAAGTTGCAAGATGTCTGGGTTGGGTGCTTGGGTATCAAGTCAAAAAACAGTTGGTTTAGACATGCTAATTGCATTCAATATCAATAGATGTGGTCTTGATGAGTTTTATTTTACTGTGACGACAATATAGAGCAAGAATGGTGCTACGAGCCCATAAACATGTGAACGAGAAGTTTGGGTGCTACAAGCCTACAATGGAAAGATGATAAAGGTGAACACCTCATAATTTTTCTCTTTTATCTCATTGATGTCACATAAAGATGAAGTATCACTTGGTGTATATCTAGGAATCTTGCAAATAGAAAACCAACAACAACAGAAAGTAATTTAAAAAAACAAAAAATAACAGTAAATGGTATAGATAATGTGGATTGTTTCATTCCTATAGGTCTATCTTCACTAATCACTATTCATTTTAATTGTTGTATTTCAGGGGTAACATGAATGAAGAAGTAAATATTTGCTCTAAGAACGGGTGCTATTGAAAAGTTCTATTGATCGGTTATTTTAGAGCAATGCTACACTAGATCTTGCAGAAATACTTTCTTTTAGTGTCTGTTGGTTCTAATTCATTATGATTTTGGACTTTTGGTTAGGTTTCTTTGCTGATCACAATTTCGTGCCTAAATAATTCAATGATGCAGGCCCATCTTGTGAAGAGATATTGGATTTCTAAAGTGGAATCGTGAGCATATTTACAAGATCAAATATTAGTAGGGTTACTTTTGGTTACATTGTAACTGCTATTTGGAATATTTTCTGCCTGAGATCGCATTCATTGAACAGGCCAGGCAAGCCATTGTCTTTGAAGAATCGGTCTCAACCAGGTTTATAGATAGAATGTGATTGAGTTTGGTATTAAGGATTCTCTTGAATTCTTTGCAAGTATTGTAGGGTACTCAACGGTTGATCTCTGTAAGATTCTAAAGTCCCTTATTGAACTCCTTACTGAATTGTTTATGTTTTACATTTTGATCTTTTAACAGTAGATACTATTACTGAGTTGGTGTATGTGTGTATCTGATAGTTAGAGTGTATATTCATTTGTTAAGGTTAAAAAAAAAAACTTTTATGGAAAGAATAGGTAATTTCCTTGGGTCTTTGGATGGAATGATGGATCTATAATAATAATATGTGTAATTGGGATTCATATAAGTTGTATTGATTTGGGTCTTACAATTGGTGCTTATGGTTTACAGAGTTTGAAAGTCAGTAAATTTACTGATATAATAAGTTGGTATTAGCAATAACTTTAATAGTTATTATGGAGTTTACTTTTTAATTTCTCCATTGTAGCTATATACTTATGTTAATAAACTGATACAAAAATATATATTTCGAGGCAGTATACTCAGTCTTTTTCGCAGCTAATTCTGCTACTTTTTATGCAATCTATATTGTTTCTCAACTGCGTCAATCATGGCTGTTTTGAGACCAAGATCATGCTACTTTTGGACCAAGTATTGGTGCAAGTAGGTATGCTTAAGTTTGTATGTGCCCAATAAATATTATATACAGAAAGAACTAAAATAGTTAGTATGTGGGCAAAAGAGTTAGGAGGTATAATAGATAATACATGTTTAATCTACTACAGTATATATTTAATGATAACTAACTACTTTATTTTAGTGTCTTAGTTTTAACTTTTGCTGCTCGTTATGTTGTTGATGGGTATATTTTATATTTTTAAATGAAAAGGTAAAGGGTTTGACAAATTTGCTTTCAAGTTGTTGGGTGGCGAAACTAAGTTACCATTATTGGTGTAGTCACTTTATGTAAGATTGCATAGAGTTTAAAACTGTATAAATCAAGCCAATTGGCTGTTGTCAATATATTATTATTATTATTATTATTATTATTATTATTATTATTATTATAAAATATAAGTAAGTGGTAAATTTTAATACTATTCTATATCAAATCTTTGTAGTCACGGATCATTGCACTAGTCTAAATTATATTATAGGCCAGGGTTTAGAGTCCTATAATATAATCTATGATCTACGGAGTAATAGTTTTTGTCATGTACCCTTTTTTCTCGGCTGCCAACTTGAACGATTGTAGTTTGAGAGCTGAGGATCAAATATGGACATTTGTTATCAATATTTTGGATCTTCGTGTTTTATCAATTTAGATATTGCAAAAGCCCAAATCACCAAATACTAAATAATACGGAGTTCTATGTACTAAAAAGCCCAATCACTTAAACACTTAATGATAGGGTGAAATCAAAGTCACATTATAACCAGCATCGTCCTGAATTGCAGAAAAGGGATAAGTCTATGCGAATGCATCCAACTTGGACAAAAAATCTATTGTGTGTATCCAACTTACGGGTATGGTTTTTAATGCATTCAACTTTCAAAAACATGTGTTTTAGTGTATTTCGCAGAGACTTTTGGTCCAAGTTGGGTGCATTCGCAGAGACTTACCCCTTGCAGAAAATTACGGCCTCAACTTCTTTAACTTAAGCGCCTTTTATACATATATTGCAAATATAAACAAAATGAGTATCTAAATTCACATAAATACAATAAAAGTATATAAAAACTATGGAATATTGTTATATAAATATGACATTATTTGATGCTATCATTACTATTGTCAATTTTGTATATTTTTTGCTTTTAAAATCTCATAGAATTTTATATATACTTTATTCTTAACAGTTATTTTAAGTTGATTCTTTAACTAATGTAAATGTATAACTATGTATGTCATTAAGCTTATTGATATACCAACACGGCAACACTAATTAAGAGAAAAAAATAAATTTAAATTAATTTTTTTGTAGCATATTAAAATTAATATTATATGCTAACACATTTTTGTATGTCAAATGGACTTTGACCTCCTAAATAGCTCGGTCAAGCTCCATCATTATGTCAACATAATAGTTAGATTATGCTTTTTCCTTATTATGCTAACTTTATTCAAAGTTAATATGCATTAGCACTTTTGAAATTTGTTATGCGAACTCCAAGGTAGGATCTGTATAGGGGAGGAGGGGTCATGGCCCCCCAAAATTCTTGGCATATATGTATTTGTTTTAGGTAGAAAGAAGACAACTCAAAGTTGATTTTAATGGAAGGATTTTGATACAAAGTGTAATGACGAGGAAATGAGAGAAGATGACCAATCCATACTCTTTCTTACACTAAAGCACCTCATTTTATAAAAGAGTCTAATCAACACTCGTCAATATCTGTAAAAGACAAACAAATCCATATGCAATACAAAAGTATTTTTTTTACCACAAAATATTATCCTAAACCTTTTAGAAAAGTAAAAAACCAAATAATAACTACGTTTCAAAAGGTCTTTCAACTCATCTATCTATCTTCTATCTTTATATTTATATATTAAAAGAAAAATCTTGAAAGATCTATGTCCCTTGGATGGGAGGTCAAGTTGCTAGATCTAACCATTAATTCATTTAGTGACATACTTAATCCAATTTATTAATGGTAAAAAAACAAATATACTCTCATTTATTTTCAATTTTAATCCTTTATGTTTGCCCCATCAATGTAAATCACCCCTTCAACTTTTTAAGCAATGTTTTTAATTTTGAATTATTTTGCATTATTATTTTTACTATACTTATATTTGTTAACTATGACTTTTGCTATATTGATTTTTAGTTTTGCATGATTTGAAATTTTTATATACATAAAACGTGATTCATAATTAAAAATTATTTATAATCTAATGATACATATATTAATTTATTCTATACATTATAAGAAAACTATTAAAAGAATAAGGGTGATTACATCAAGATCAACTTTTATGATTGAACCCTTAATCTATTTAATGATACATTTAATCCTATTTTCTATATTGTTAATCTAATGATACAGATATTAATTTATTCTATACATTATAAGAAAATCATTGAAAGAACAAAGGTAATTACATCGAGATCAACTTTTATGATCTAACCCTGAATCTATTTAATGACACAGTTAATCCTATTTTCTATATGGCTAATTAATAATATATTGTCGTATATTTACAATATTAATCTTTGGTGTTTCATCCATAATTGTAAATGCTCTCGTACACAAGTTACACTATTTAAAATGTACCAAAATAGGAGTTATAATCTAGAATTAGATCCCCCCATATATCAATGGTATGTGTCCACCCACCTGCAAGGAGCATCAACACCGAGCAAATTACATATCCACTGATCACCCACATGTGCTGATGAACGGATTTGAACCCCTGACATGTTGGTCACACATGTGAGGTCTGAGCGTTTGCGGTGACAATACCACTTAAGGTATGTCCAATTGGTAACTTTAGATCTATATAATTATATGTGTAAATATAAATATTGTGAATCATAGTTTGTATGGACGCGTAGTCTTGGGCATGAGGTTGGTTAGTTAGTATTTATTATATGTATACATTAGAGTTAAGGTGACTAAAATATGAATGCTTAAACATAGGTGTTTGTGATGAAAACAAGTGAGAAAAATGAATTTTCACCAACTTTTGACATATATATAATAAATAAGTGTATATAAATATTATGAATCATAATTTGTAAGGATACGTAGTCCTTCCCAAAGGAGTTTTTAGGATTCAATGTTAATCTAATAAATAATTTATGTGAATAAGATATGGATGTTAAAAGATAGATTTTTATAACGGAAACAAGTGAAAAGTTGAGTTTTCACTAACTAACTTTGTATCTATATAACTATATGACTATATAATATTATGAATAATAATTTGTATGGACAAATAGACCGGGGCGTGGGATTCGTTAGGATTTATTGAATGTCTATAATAAAGCTTACATGATTAAGATATGGATGGTCAAAGATAGGTGTTTGTGATAGAAACAAGTGAAAATAATGAGTTTTTCCCAAACTTTGGACTTAAATAATACGTGTATTAAAATATTATGAATCAAGTCGTCATGTGAAAGGGATACTTAAGGATTCATTGTATGTCTATAATAGAGTTTTGGTGAATAAGATACGGATACTCAATTATAGGAAAGAAGTGAAAAACATGTCAATAATAGAGTTTCAGTAAAAACACGCATTTAAACGCAAACAAGTATGTTAGGATGAATTTTATGTGTATGTTTTAGGTTGGTTTAGATATCTTGATAGAAGTTCCATTACCCGTTGGTTGCATTCCATAGTGTCTCGTCACCGTTAAAAGAAAAACTATTATCTCATTTCACAAATACAAAAACACTTATTACATCACTAAAACGGAAATTAATATAGGTCTTAAACTAGTAAATAAATATTACGTAAAATATGAACATTGTTTTTTGAAGCCAAGATACGAGTAAAAGATTTTTATAATATACTCAACTTGTTTAATTATTTAATGTTTGAACTTTAATAACTTAATCAAATTAGAATTGGAATGTAATTTAATTCTGTCATATTCAATGGTCTTCGTATTTATTAGACCCAAATAGCATCGAAATGTATAGGATGATTATCTGCTCAAGTATGTTTTACGTTATAATGATTTTTAGTCCCCTAAAATATGTGTTAAAAATTCACCACCGCGCGAAAGCAATATGTAATTTGGAGAGTTAATTTGGAGAGTTAAAAATTCACTACGGAACCTGAGATAGTATCATTAGCTGAAGGGCTTAATTGCAGGATTGGCAAACTGCCATTTAATTACCTTGGATTTCCTATTGGGGAGTCAATGAATAGGTGTGCATCTTGGGCACCTTTGGTGAACCGATTTCAAAAGAGACTTTCGAGTTGGAAGGCAAATACTTTATCGATAGGTGGTAGATTGCAATTATGTAAATCTGTCTTAGGGAGTTTGGGAACATATTTCATGTCATTGTTTAAGGCACCAAGCAAAATCATCAAAGAACTAGAAAGTATTCGAGCTAAATTTTTTTGGGGTGGTTTTGACGATCAAAAGAAAATACATTGGGTATCATGGAATCGGATTCTCACTGAGAAAGAAAAGGGGGGTCTCGGTCTGAACAGTTTAAAGGCTCAGAATGTGGCTCTTTTAAGCAAGTGGTGGTGGAAATTATTGATTGATAAAGGTAGTATATGGGGAGACACGATTAAGACAATTCATGGGAAAGATGGCGGATTGGGGGATAAGATAAAAAAAGGTAAAACAAGCGGCATATGGAGGAATATTTTAAGGATTGAATCAGACTTAAGTAAGCTAAACTTGTGCTTCTCTAGTTTATTTCAGTATGATCCAGTCGCTTCAAGCCGTGGGGATAGAGAATGGCAGTGGAGGTTGACAAAAGATGGTGAATTTTCGGTGGCTTCATTACGGTTTGCTGTGGATGATTTATTACTTGCGACCAAGGATAATGCAACATTTAATTGGGTGAAAGATATACCATTGAAAGTTAATATTACAGATTGGAGAATATTGATAAGAAGACTACCAACAAGATTGAATTTGGTGAAGCGCGGAATACAATTAACGTCACTGATGTGTCCGTTATGCAACGAACAGGAGGAAGATGAAGATCACGTCTTTTACGGGTGTAAGTTGGCACAAGATTTACTCAAGTTCATTGGTCAATGGTGGCAAATTAATCCGATGGCAATAACGAGTCTCGAGCATCTGGTAAACTGGCCAAAAATTTGCGGGTATAAAGGAAGAAGAGAAAGACTCCTTGCGGGAGTTATATATTCGTGTTTGTGGATAATATGGAAATTTCGTAATGAGGTATTATTCAAAGGTAAAAGTCTCAGCGACGTTGCAAATATGCAAATGCAATTGATGGGTATATCTTTCTTTTGGATGAAGAATAGAGGTAGAAAAAAAGAAAGGAGGTTAGATTGGATTGAGTGGTGCGGAAGTCCATGGGCTATTGTTTAGATATCACGTTGTAATATGATATGTATCTTGTATTATATGTCCTAAACGATTGTATCATTTAGCCTCTGGCTAATCATATATAATATTTAGGGTCCGGGTTTGGGGTGATGGCGGAGCCGAAGCTCCTTTCCCGGTTCCTTTGTTTTGCTGTTCAAAAAAAAAAAATTTGCACACCGCCTGAGGAAGAGTAATGATTCGGATTCCTTAGTTAAAAAATGGATCGGATCGAGTTCCACATAAGCCATTTATTGCAACATTTAAATTCAAATTACATTTGCATGCGTGACCATTCGTATACACCCAGTATCTATAACGTTGCTGGACAAACCAAGATGCTAATAAAACCTCAAATCCAACGTACATTTAGTTTATAGGTACCCAAACTAAGAAAACTGCATTTTAATTGTGGTGCAGAACTGCAGATATGCTCTTATCAAAAAGAACACGCGAACCAGCTCACTATATGCTCAAGATCGAGTCCTTCTCTGTTCTATCTGAAGCTAAAACATTCGAAATCGAATCTGATGTTTTCGAAGCTTGCGGTCACAAATGGTAAAGTTGATCTCTAAAATGTTGTACACTTGATTTGAAGTTTTCTTTCTTTCACAACTATTTAGTCTTATGCATTTGTTACCATGCAACCTTTTTAATAATATTATCTAAATGGATATGAGGCTGAAAATTATGGCATCATATTTCATAAGATTAAAAAGCTGTGGCTAGCCATCAACAATGTTTATGCTTAAGCTTTGTACATTAATTACTCTGCAACCTTTCACAACTTTTTGATTTAACTCTTTAGGAGACTAGATTTGTATCCAAATGGAATTGATGACGAAGATCATGACGCTGACTACATTTCTTTGTATCTAGATATATGTGACACTGACAGTCTCTCAAAGGGTTGGGAGGTCTGTGTTAATTTTAATTTCTATGCTTACGATCATATAAGTCACACTTATGTATCCTTGCAAGGTACTGCTTTCTTTCCCCTATTTAACTTCATGTTTTTGGTGGTACGTGTGTGCCAAAAAATTATTAACCACTTTGTTAATTTACTTATTTTATAAATATACTAAGGTTTAATGCGAATAATAGTATGTGGGGTTTTGACAAACTAATATCACTTGAGTCTTTTAAGGATAGTAAAAATGGGTATCTGTTTAATGATTCTTGTGTGTTTGGAGCCGAGATATTTGCAGTACCAGAATTTGCAGAAATAGATCGATGCTTATCTATGATAAAGCCTCCAGCAACTTTGAATACTAACACGTGGACAATCAAGTTTTTTTCTAACAAATCCGCGGAAATTATAAATTCAGAGATCTTTAAAGTCGGAAAAGTCAAGTGGTACTATGACTCTTACTATCTTGTTATATACGAGCAGTAGCTTACAAACAGGAGTAATATGCTGACAGTTTTTTTTTATCCAAGTTTATAATACATAAAATGAAAGAGCTATATAAGTAATGAATTGGATAATTCAATTGAACATATAAATTAGAAGAAAAGATTTAGATAGAATTTGTTGACGCTTGCCACGTAGTGGTCAGATCGAGCTACCTGCCTACCTAGCTATAGTTGATTCGGATATCTTTATAACCTATGACTAGTTTTAAGACCCGTGAAAACACGGGCTTGACGAAAGAAGATGAGAAAATAATAGGCAATAATTATAAAAACAGGTATGTGTAAAAAATTTCATGATTATAATATTTCATTTTTTAGTAGTTCTGTTAATACTAATACTATTTACAAAGAATGATCAATATAGTCAGTATTAAAAAGGTGATTTCTTTCAATTTATAATTCAGTGTTAGTGACCTGCGTTTTCTTAAAACCAATATTAACAAATAAGCTAGATTATTTTGCAAGCATCAATCAAGTAATTACATTCAGCTTACCATATGGCCTCATATATAGGTCCAAGTATCAACAATTAAAATCAAGTTATGTATGTTAAAACTTGAAATACCAACCCATGGTGATTTCTTTCAATTTATAAATTGGTGTTAGTGACCTGCGTTTTCTTAAAACCAATATTAACAAATAAGCTAGATTATCTTGCAAGCATCAATCAAGTAGTTACATTCAGCTTACCATATGGCCTCATATATAGGTCTAAGTATCAACAATTAAAATCAAGTTATGTTTGTTATAACTTGAAATACCAACCCATGAAGTAAAATCTATCTTATCTAATAAAGGGGGGTTTCGCTGATGTCATGAAGCTGATTTGTCAAGTCATGAGTTGGTAGTTGATGCTTAGGTGTCAAGCTGTGGTTAACCCGCTGATGTCAGCAATACATCATATTTTTATTTAATTAAATATTTATAATATAATTAATAAAATAAATAAAAATACTGAAATAAATTTTGCATTAAAATTATGTCGGATATATCAATTCCCACGCTTGCCTGGAGCGGCACAACCTTTCACCGCCATTCTCTCCCAATTAAGATTTCTACTGTGAATCGCACTCTTAAATTCAAAAAACACATTCCCAGTAATACTCAACCTCTTATTACTTTAATTCACCTCTTCATATTCATATTCATTTCAGTTTATTCTCCGATTTTTGTATCTATTAAATTGATTATTAGAAGTACAATATACTCTAATTGAGTTCGTGTTTTTTTTTTTCTTTTTCTACAGGTTTGGAACGGGATTCAAATCGATTACATTCTCAAAAGCTATATGGTAGTAAACTGCTTACATTCTTCCCTCTTTCTTCTGATTTTTCGATCAAAGTATGTATATCTGTTTTTATGATTATGTTTTGCGACGTTTGTGGTTTTAATATGATTTCATGCTACTGAAAAGGTATGTATATCTGGCAATGTTTAATCTTTACAAGGATGAAGATGACGATGATACCAGCCGTTTTGATTTATGGATATTCAAGGTGAGTATACATTTGTTTGATCACATGTGAACTTTAAGGTTTTTTGTTCATGGATCTGATATCACTTGTCGTATTGAGCAGGTAATGTTTATGATAAAGTTATTTTAATTTTCACATAGATCTGATATCACCCGCCGTTCATGGTTCATCTTTTTGGATTCAATTATTTACATGTCTATCAGATGTTTGATGATATGTCTTAGTGGAACTTCAATTCCTTTATGATATGTGCAATGATGGTCCCTTTTAAGTTATGTGCAATGTTTATGATATGTGCTCATTTATAACTAATTGGGCACCTTTACATTTAGCACTTTGCAACTGTGGTTCCAAATCTTACTAAAGTCGGCATTGATCTTATACGTGTAAATTGACTCTAATTATTACATGAATGAATTATATTTAATTTTCATTCTTAAGTTTGTATTCAACATCATTATATGTTCTTTACCAATTTTAACTTCCCTGCCACTTATCCGTACCAAAGTATCGGGCACACTCAATCTCGCTGATGTGTGGAGAGAACATGGGCTGTTGATGTCAATATGCCACTGGGTGCATTTTTAAGTATGATGCTAAACACTCAAAAGGTTATGGCATTAGTTTATAACTTTGATAAAATAGATTTAGGAGGTTGTATGTATAAAAATAAACTTTGTCTCGACTGATTTTATTGGAGTTGATAAACTGGATGGGTCATCGAAAAGTTCGTTGATGTAATTGGGCATAAAAGGTTAATTTGTTTAGCTGAGTACCAGATTAATATGTTTTATGAAGATGTTATCTATCTTCTGATCTCTTATGAAAAGTTCGTTGAAGTAATTGGGCATAAAAGGTTAATTTGTTTAGCTTGGTACCAGATTAATATTTTTATGAAGATGTTATCTATTTTCTGATCTCATATACTCAGGTCCGGCTATAGGTTTCGTAATTTCTTTTGATGAGTGATGTGAAAAGCAACGAGATTTCCAGAAACACTTCGATTGTTCAGGCATTCAGGTTAGTAAATTGCTGAATCTTTGTTATACGAATATAATTTAATTGGAATGATGTAATCAACTTATATATGTATACAGGATTATGTAACAAACAAAAACAATGTGCTACATTTGAGGGAAAGGGGGGATTCCCAGCAAGAGGTCAGCAAAACATGAGTTATCCTAGCTGAATTATGTGTAACCACACTCTAACTGATTACTGCAGTATCCAATGCAAGGTAATCTTTCATTTACACGTGTTCTTTCAAGTTTCAAGTTCCATTAGAGGTGCCAAAATGTGGGTTGAGTTTAATGGTTTCTGCTCTAAATGAGTTCGTTTATGTATTATTCAAAATTAGACCCAAAACATTTGTTGTCCATAGTTTTCAAATTTCCATATAAACAATTACTGTGTAAACTACAATTATAAAGTTATATTACATCATTGGCAACTTAATTTACTGACTAAATCTTTTTAGGATGTTTTTATAGATTAAAAATGCACTTTGGATTCATTTTGACCCATTTGACACGTTTTGTCCCATATGACTCATTTTGTCCATTTCCTTTTCAACCAACCATTTTTTTATTTATTTGACATGTTTGAGCTTTTTTTAAATAAATAAAAAAAAAAAAACATTCGACCCATCTTTTAACAAATTGGCCAAAATTCCCACTTATATGCTATATGTAGTAGTAAACTAGCTAAATCCTGCCACTTTTTCTATTCATTAAGCTAAAACTGAATTACTAAATAAACCTAGCTTAATAACTAATCATAATTTTTTCTTGAGTATAAACTGAGAATAGAGAAGTGACTATAGTTGATAACAAAGAAAGGAAAAGTGAAGGTGAAAAGTTGGAGAATGCTTTAGATAGCGCTATTCTAAAACCTGAACCTTCCAAGAAAAAGAAAACGCAAAAAGGGGTCCCAATAGGGCACCACTTATCGGAACACTACTATTCAGAATATATTGATGGTAAATATAACGCCCCAAAATTTACATCTGTTTTTTTTTTTTTTTTTTAAAACAATTCGGAAGCTCAAGTCCCAAAACATATATATACATAAAATGACATGTCGTCATCTTCCATTACCTAAGTTCTAAGTATTGACTATTACCGATTACAAAACAATCCTTTATATCCTGGGCATTATATAATCACACATTTTAAACTGTATTAAATAAATCAGAGTAATCCTAGTCAAACATTCTTCAGTTACTCCTTGACCCGCCCATAACAATAGATATTACCTGCAAGGAGTAAACAACGAGGGATTAGCACGAAGCTAAGTGAGTTAACTCATCACTAACAATACAACTTAGTTTAACACTATGAGTTCACCACATTTAACACTTTGACTCAACATCACCAGAGGATCGGTGGCCCTTGTGGCGCCCTCAGCCGCGGTGGCCCACCAAGCGACACTTACACCAACTGCAGGCCAATACAGTGGTTAACCGATAACTGTTTGTTACCTTTAGTCAACACAAGCCTTACTCACAACGAATGTTCACAACCCTTGTGTTGACTAACCTGTAACAACACAGTCCAACATAGTTGACCTCTATTAACACTGTTACCATATAGGTCACTTAACACTTAACACTTTAACACAATTCAACTTAACACAAGAATAACACTTAACACTTGAATATAACACATAACACTTGAAGTAACCACAATAGTGATCACTAAATTATAGTGAGAGATCAAAGTCCACTCACCGACTACCATAGTCGCCCACTCAGTAGTCTAATATCACTGAGTCTTCTCCATATCTGGAAATACAACAGAATACACAAGTCAGTTACTTGTATCAAATCTATATAACATTACTCCAATAGATTTACATCAACAAATCCAAATTACTCAAATCATAACGATTTAGCACAATTATTAAAATTCTCAATATTCAATCCATACCTTTATGGATTTACATCATATTTCTCAAATCATCATCTAATCATGATTAACTATCATGATAATCATTTTTTTTATTTACAATTCAATCAACTTATCACCAACTTGATTTAATTCCATATTTATCATCATTAATTCACAATCACTATCAACTATGAACATAGAATCACATTATCATATTAATCCAACTCAATTATAGCTAATTAGCATAATTAAACCATTAACCTCATCTTAGATTAAATGAATAACAACTCATATACTAACTCATCTTTCACTAATAACACTGTAACAACCTCTTGTTATTATCAATCAAGGTGATTAACACCTAATCATCACACTTTCACAATTTCCACTTGAATTATAATCACATAACTTGATTAATTCACACTTTCAACTTTAAAGCTACTAATCCTCTTATTTACATTTATTAACACCATTTCAACTAATACCAAGCTTAAGTTTATGATGATTACCATTAGCCCATCAAAATTTCCATAACCACATCAAAATCATCAAGAGGTTTAAGAACCCTAATGAAAACTATAACTCTAAGCATGTATCATGTTTCCTAACATCATTAACAAGTATAACAATCATCAATTTCACCAATTTAAACCTCTATTTTCGGATTAAAGTAGTTAACCCATCAAAATCCTAATAAACCATAAGAATCACCTTAACTTTACAAACTTTAACTTGAATCTTGCTAGTTATCAACAATAACAAGTTTAACTAACAACAATTTCACATAATCAAACCCCAATTTCGAATTATCACCAAGAACACCAAAAACCCCCAATTTCTAGGGTTTAAAATTGAAGATTTAGAACTTACAAGTTGAAAGGAAGGATTAGAAGATGATAATCTTCACACTAGAAGCTTAAATCCGAATTTGTGTTCTTCAATTTGATGATTTCATCAAGTTTTGGATTTAGGGTAAAATGTGTGGGTGCATGTATGCATCGTACGTATGTATGTATTTGGGTGGGAATAAAAACCGATTTATTCCATAGATTATAACATATAAGTGTGTAATTTTCATTCCCCGTGTTTATTATTGTCTGGAACTTAAAAATCCTCTGCGGGGAAAACTATTTTATTTTACCGTCAACTAAATAAATTTAAAACAAACAATATTTCACTAGCCACAATATTTCCTGAGGCTTATCGACCTATTAATTATACAATCAAACACAATAATAATTTTAAATCGCATTTAAAATTTACAGAAAATACCTATTATTTCTAGGCCCAATTTGAGGATGTTACAAATCTCTCCCCCTTAAAGAGATTTCGTCCTCGAAATCTAATCAACCTTAATTATTCTAAAGAACTCAATCACGTGACATCTCTCATTTCTTATATGAGATTCTACCAACACCATATTTCCAGTTTATTAATATTGCACTCTTCATACTACTTTAACATCGTAATTACTCATCACTATATTCACCTAAAGTGTGTGTACTCAACCTAAATCACCTATGCATGACATGCTTATGCATACATTTCACTACACACTCCATGTACCTACATATATATCCTTTTTTTAGATATATATTATTTTATCAATTTACACATCACCAGTGTGTATTTCAATTACATTCACGCAAACACATACATTGTGTCTTATACTCAATTTAACTTGCAAGTGATCTACTACAAATCACATTATCCAACAACAAGTATATTTTTATCACTTATAATAATTACTCCCTTGAGCAACTCTTAATTATATGCACACAATTTAAATTCTATCTACATATACATATCCACAGGTACATGTTTCTATTCCTTACCTTAACATATGATATGTATCTAAATCATATTTTCATGCATACTATGATCACCTAAGGAAATTATTCCCAATTAATCACTTTAAACAGGTAATCACTTGACGTAAGTGAATAACATCATCATGCACATAACATACTCTTAACACTAGAAACTAGCGACGTGCTAGAATCTTTTAAAATAGATATATGATTTATACCCCTTTTAACAGCAAAACAATGATTATGAAAATCACAATACACCCAACAACAATGAAATTTAAATTTTCAATTCATAACTAGCATTTGTGCTAGTACCACATATCACTAATCACATATTAACACTCAAAATAGAAGTCAATTCTCATGGTTAAAACCATTATCACTTAATCACAAAGTCACTTAACACCAATTCAAATTGAATAATTACCAAGTTTTTCCATCAACAGGTACATTGCCATTCAAGCGCAAGTACCACTCCATCAAAATGTGATAACCACACACACATTTTTCAACAACATTTCATCAATCAATTTTATCTCTTTAATCTCCACGGAAGATTATTTCATGTTTTATTTTCTTCTATATGCAACTTATCACTTCACCTTGATATTAAGCATATAATAACAATCAAATTTCACACAATTCTCAATTAATAATAATGTAACTATCAATCAAAAGGCTCTCTATATATAAATATTTATATATATATCTCTTTTATTAATAGATAGTTCATTAATACAATAATTTAATGCTTTACTACCATTTCATTTTAGTCCTCTCTGACTCTCTCTCATATGCCAACATCGAAAACCTACAATTTTTAAGGTCACATTAATTTCTCTGGTACTTGGTAGCCTCAATACTCCATGTGAAATGGCATAATATAAATACGTTGGCCAGACGTCGTCATATTATGTCAGTCACACTTCATTCTCAGGCCACTTCATACCGTTAATCTTCAAATTGATTAATCTTTAATTTCATATATATCATTAACAATGATATCACTTTAACAACAAGTACAAGATCAGATATTAACTTGTTACCTATTCCACATATTCCTTGGAATGTAAAACTAATCATATAGTCAGGTGGATATAATTAACACAGACATTTAACACCATTTTCACCATCTCATTAACACAGGTGTAATGTCTAACACAACCACCTCCATCAATACTTTTAGTACATAGCACAATTTCAAGCACTAGTATAGCAATTAATACTAATAGTGCATTCATAAGGTTTAATACTAACTATATTATCACTATTATGGGAAATTCTTAACATATTGCCATCAATCTATACTTCTTCAGTTTAGTTACAATTGTGCATTTCCTGTTCGATTATCATATAGATACAAGCTCATGTACTTAACTCACAATTCTTAAAATGCTCACTTCAATCAATTTCCAATATTTCACATGATTCATTTACTTTATTGTATTTCAATTAATTCATATAACATGATTCACATAATCAATATCTTTTTACCCTAACAAGCAACAATCAATAATACTCTTACTGGTATACTATGCAGTTAGTTAAACCGCTTACAAACGATTCATACATAATAAAATGGGTGAACCTCTTAAAACAAGTTTTTACATTGCATAAAGTCACAGGAATGATCTCTGGGCTCAAAGAAACAAAAGCCCAATACAATTCATAAGCTAAAAGTCCGAAATAATGTCCGAAAAACAATAAAACGCGATTTTCGGGCCCCAAACGACCCCGAAGTGCCGAAAACTGACAGGGCTCATGGCAAAGCGATGAGCTTTGACCGTTGGCCCGTTTTTGAGTGGACATGTAAATTTCGTCTTAATCGGACACCGAAATTTTCTAGCGGAAATTCTACGTTGAACGTTACGACGAACGTCGAAATTTACGAATTTTCATATTAAATTCACTTAATATAACACATAATGCAAGAAATGTCTCAAAAAAAAGGGGAATCCGCCGGATTCAAGGGAATCCGCCCGGATTGAAGGGAATACGCCCGGATTCCGGGGAATCCGCCGTATTCAAGGCCAAGTTTTGGGACAGAGCCATTTTTAAGGAATCCGGTCAAGGAATCCGCCCGGATTCATGGGAATCCGTACGGATTCAAGGGAATACGTCCGGATTCAGTATGCTGCAGCAACTCAGAAATTTTAGTGCAAAAACACGAAATTCAAATGCGCATATCTCCTAAACCGTAAAGAGTTAGACTCTGAAATTTTGCAGGCACTCTCATATAATCAAATTGCAACTTTCTATTTTTCCACTTTTTCAAATTACACGTTTTACGAGAAAACGGACATATGAGTCAATTTAGACCATTTTCGACCGTTTTAGTTGACACGCTATATTCCAAACGGCATACATTCAGGGTTCCACCCTTTGCCAACATGTTTCTACATATATTTATGACGTGTAGGCACATTCATCTTATACAAACACTCATTCTACATTATTTTAACACGTTGACCCGTTTAGGGGTCAAAATGGACAATTTCACCAATTTCATTCAAAATGACAACCTTAACATTTTCAATTCACATTTTATCTATACTTATGACTTTAAGTCACTTTAAAAGTTATCATACACATACCACATCAAATTCTATACATTTTAACACTAAGTGGCCCATTTGGACACTTAAATGACCCGTTTGGGTTTACGACCATATAATCACCATTCCAACACCCAACACACACTTCTTTGACTACTCCAAATCAAACTAACCCACTTTCATCATTAGTTTCATATTATCACCCTAAAACACCAAGTTCACAAATTTCATCATACATAAACCAACTTCATCATATATTTTCAAATTTGACTTTTCACAAACTTGTCAACACACATTTAGACTTATTGACCACTCTGACTTTCTTACTACACTATTAGTAATACAAAGATCGTAATTCACCCTAATCATGGTCAATGCTAAACATTTAGACTTCTAGTCACATTCCTCACTTCATAGCATGGCATATCATGGCAATTATCAAGTTTGACACAATTACATTCAACATTGACCTTTCCAAGTCAATAGCATATATTTCAACAACTAGACACACTCTAAGTCACACAATAACACAACTCCAAACTTATAAATGGATACACCCGCAACCCATTGATTTCATCATAGTGTGTCACATCAAATTTGCTTATCATTTATCAATTATTTCCCTAGCAAGGATCTATAATCACACTTGCATTTATCAACTTATATTCACCCACTTCATTTTTCACATTACACATACACTTAATTCCACATAACACAAAAGTTACACATTATTCACTCATGTATCTACACACAGTTTCAACACTTTTCTGAAATTACTATTTCCTTCTTAATTTCATTTTAATATCTCTATCACATTATTACAAGTAATAATCACCAAAATTTCAATTTACTTTACTAACAATCATAATATAGTAAAGTAAAACAGTGAAAATTTATTGAAATTCACCAAGTTTATCAGAAATTACCTGGCACATCTAGGCCCACGAGTGTTGAGGATTGAGAATACCAATCGGTTCCTCACTATCCTCCGTCTCTGCACTCAAAACAACAATCTAACACATTGTTATAGATTAGTTCACATTTAACAACAACTTGCTCATACCAACACTAATCCCACACCTCGGAATGTTTAACCACTATCACTAGGCTTGGGATTGAACAATCCAACCATTGTTCAATTCGCCCAAACCTATGCTCTGATACCAACTTATAACGCCCCAAAATTTACATCTGTTTTTTTTTTTTTTTTTTTTAAAACAATTCGGAAGCTCAAGTCCCAAAACATATATATACATAAAATGACATGTCGTCATCTTCCATTACCTAAGTTCTAAGTATTGACTATTACCGATTACAAAACAATCCTTTATATCCTGGGCATTATATAATCACACATTTTAAACTGTATTAAATAAATCAGAGTAATCCTAGTCAAACATTCTTCAGTTACTCCTTGACCCGCCCATAACAATAGATATTACCTGCAAGGAGTAAACAACGAGGGATTAGCACGAAGCTAAGTGAGTTAACTCATCACTAACAATACAACTTAGTTTAACACTATGAGTTCACCACATTTAACACTTTGACTCAACATCACCAGAGGATCGGTGGCCCTTGTGGCGCCCTCAGCCGCGGTGGCCCACCAAGCGACACTTACACCAACTGCAGGCCAATACAGTGGTTAACCGATAACTGTTTGTTACCTTTAGTCAACACAAGCCTTACTCACAACGAATGTTCACAACCCTTGTGTTGACTAACCTGTAACAACACAGTCCAACATAGTTGACCTCTATTAACACTGTTACCATATAGGTCACTTAACACTTAACACTTTAACACAATTCAACTTAACACAAGAATAACACTTAACACTTGAATATAACACATAACACTTGAAGTAACCACAATAGTGATCACTAAATTATAGTGAGAGATCAAAGTCCACTCACCGACTACCATAGTCGCCCACTCAGTAGTCTAATATCACTGAGTCTTCTCCATATCTGGAAATACAACAGAATACACAAGTCAGTTACTTGTATCAAATCTATATAACATTACTCCAATAGATTTACATCAACAAATCCAAATTACTCAAATCATAACGATTTAGCACAATTATTAAAATTCTCAATATTCAATCCATACCTTTATGGATTTACATCATATTTCTCAAATCATCATCTAATCATGATTAACTATCATGATAATCATTTTTTTTATTTACAATTCAATCAACTTATCACCAACTTGATTTAATTCCATATTTATCATCATTAATTCACAATCACTATCAACTATGAACATAGAATCACATTATCATATTAATCCAACTCAATTATAGCTAATTAGCATAATTAAACCATTAACCTCATCTTAGATTAAATGAATAACAACTCATATACTAACTCATCTTTCACTAATAACACTATAACAACCTCTTGTTATTATCAATCAAGGTGATTAACACCTAATCATCACACTTTCACAATTTCCACTTGAATTATAATCACATAACTTGATTAATTCACACTTTCAACTTTAAAGCTACTAATCCTCTTATTTACATTTATTAACACCATTTCAACTAATACCAAGCTTAAGTTTATGATGATTACCATTAGCCCATCAAAATTTCCATAACCACATCAAAATCATCAAGAGGTTTAAGAACCCTAATGAAAACTATAACTCTAAGCATGTATCATGTTTCCTAACATCATTAACAAGTATAACAATCATCAATTTCACCAATTTAAACCTCTATTTTCGGATTAAAGTAATTAACCCATCAAAATCCTAATAAACCATAAGAATCACCTTAACTTTACAAACTTTAACTTGAATCTTGCTAGTTATCAGCAATAACAAGTTTAACTAACAACAATTTCACATAATCAAACCCCAATTTCGAATTATCACCAAGAACACCAAAAACCCCCAATTTCTAGGGTTTAAAATTGAAGATTTAGAACTTACAAGTTGAAAGGAAGGATTAGAAGATGATAATCTTCACACTAGAAGCTTAAATCCGAATTTGTGTTCTTCAATTTGATGATTTCATCAAGTTTTGGATTTAGGGTAAAATGTGTGGGTGCATGTATGCATCGTACGTATGTATGTATTTGGGTGGGAATAAAAACCGATTTATTCCATAGATTATAACATATAAGTGTGTAATTTTCATTCCTCGTGTTTATTATTGTCTGGAACTTAAAAATCCTCTGCGGGGAAAACAATTTTATTTTACCGTCAACTAAATAAATTTAAAACAAACAATATTTCACTAGCCACAATATTTCCTGAGGCTTATCGACCTATTAATTATACAATCAAACACAATAATAATTTTAAATCGCATTTAAAATTTACAGAAAATACCTATTATTTCTAGGCCCAATTTGAGGATGTTACAGTAAAAGAGTGGGTTAGCTTATGCATTCGAACTGTGACAACCATACATAACATGATTTTCTAGCTCAGTTATATAACTCGTGCAATTGCGTCGCACTAATAGATTAAAACTCTTCATTACTATTTATTTTTTACGACTTGAAGTTGCATTGATTATGATGACATGAGTACCGTAGTACCATTATTGGTTTTAAGTACTCCTTACTTTTTTCTTAATGATTTGAAACAGGTCATGTGGCAACTTGAATAAATGACAAAGAAGCCTGCGAATGATTCATGAAAATCAACTTCCAATTGTTGGAGGTGTTAGCAGTCACCAATGCTACTGCATTGTATGTACACATTATCTTGGTGCAATACAAAATTGGGCATCACTGCATGTACACATTTCTTTTTTTCATCACTAGAAATAAAGGTGTATTTCATTAATGTTTGAAAAGAATCTCAGTTGGTATTGACTTCATGATTAAACCATTTTAACTTAACAATTTATTGGGTTTTTTCAAGCTAAAGTGGCGATAAGAATTATTGCGTACTTATTGTGGTTCACATGTAATAGGTGGTCTTTAATGTTTAAAACTTACAATTAGACTTGTGTGTCGAGGTGCAAGTATTGTCATTTTATTGGATAAAGCTTTGAGATAAAAAAATTTATAGGATTGTGGCCCTTATAGCGTACAAACCCAGACCACTCTGGTTTGAAGATGTCTACGCACTGTATACGTACAGAGTATGTATAAGTTAGATATTGAGGAGGTTCTTGGTATTTGCAAATTACTGGAGTTATACACACTAGGTGACTTCTACATGGTCAATACACATAGTTACATACTAGAATGTCAAATGGCTTAGTGTGGCCCTTTCCAGTGTTTGCTGCTATCTTATCTTTCCCATTAATTTTTAGGTGTGTTCTACATCTCACTGGCAGATTGTTATATATGAACTTAAGATTTGAGAAGCTTCTTAAGTTGATCCTTCCTCTTACATGCAAATATTCAATTTAACTTGGTGTTATTACTAATTAATAAATATCATAAAAACTATAAAGGAAATTTTGTCACCCAAAGTTGTTTGTATATTATTATAGAGAAACAATAGAAATTAATCTTAGAAAGTGTTTTTGACAAATCCCGTGTTTTCACGGGTCTTAAAACTAGTAGTATAATATACATGGTTTATAATAATTTCAATACTAATATGTCAAAATCAAAAGGCAACACAAATTAGCCATTTACACAATTAATTTGAAAGTAATTATGACATGAATAAAGCATGACAAACTTGGTGCCTTAATATAGTAGCAGCAGCATCTTTAAATTCCTTTCCTTGGTCCTAAAACTTGCACATGAGATCCACCAACACGGTTAAAAATTGGCTCGAGGGTGCAATCACATCAATTTTATTAAAAGAGAACACTTAAGCCTGATCTCCAAACTAATCAAATGAACTACCGAATAACATCCAATTATAGCTGACAAATTTCAAAACATTAAAACAAAAGTAAAAACATAGTTACGGCTAGAAGATGTAGCATTTATACCTTAATCTGCATCATCATATCATGCCAGTCTTAATGCATGACAACTTCGACCCAAAAGGCTCATACATATTCATCCACGAATCAGAGATATATAAAACATTGAATAAAAGATATGCACAAAATTAGGAAGCAAACCATAGAAAACCCATACACATCAATCACACACATCATATTTAGATTTAACGTCTACAAACTTGTACATAGTTTGGATTAACCCACCCATTTTGCCTCCTTTATGCACAAAATTAGGTATCAGTGAGATACCTTTAAATTGATTATGGGATAGAGGATGTACATTCCTTCGGGCTCACTAATATTATGCATGCCTAATTTAATGTTAAGCAACATAATTAAAAGAAACACACATATGAAACTACCTCTTTTATTGACCTGTGTTGGCTCTTGACTAACCAACCCAATCTGCTGTATTATCCATTGAAAAACCACAACACTTAATGTCATGCCCATTTTCAACTGATATTTCTCATATATAAAACCAAAGTATTTGATTATCCAATGACCATTTAGACCCACTGAATGGATAAATGGTACTAAGTAGCTTGATTCAAGTTTTGCTAGCACCCTTCTAATCTGTTCATGAACCTCTGCATAGCAGCACTTTGTTAGACTCATTATACACATGCTCCAAAATCTAATTTGCATATTCCTTTGTGAAATAACTAAAGTCAACCACCAACACACAAATTAAATAATTAAATAAGATATTAAAAAAAGTTGCAACAGGAAAACAAAGTCAGTCAAATAATAAAAAGTTTTCGTAAGCATGTTGTATCACGGTTTAGAATGTAATGGCTATAAAGTGTGCTACAAATATTGTTGTTCACACCTTTATAGCAGTAGTCATGCGAAGAAATTAACACTTCATGTTGTATATTTAAGAACTTATACTTCTTGCTACCATGAATACAGTATGCAGTATAAATGTTACTATGAAGAAGTTATTTTGCGACAAAAATGAGAAATATGGAGTCTATCATAGTTAATTTCATGATACAAAAGTTGTCCAAACACCAAATTGCATGTAACTGAAAAATAAATCAGTACGTGAAACCGAAAAACGTACAAATATATGATGTACACATCTAGTTGCCATATACTTGACATTTATAAATGTAACATCACATAAAGATAGTGAGGCTGAATATATCTTACAGCTAACAAAAGCTTAAGTGCTTAACATACCCAAATAGGATCTCTGCCAAGCACTTGTAGAACCACTGTCATGTCCTGTTCTGAGCATGAATGTGCTCTTTGTACTACATGAATATAGCTCGCTTTTACCTGTTACCCAAAAAAAAAAAGACTCATATAAACAAACCAACAAACATAAATAGGACAATGGAGCCAATTAACGGTAACTCACGTTCTTTGCGTTCCTTGTACTCACCATTATATTAAGCGCAAGTACAACTGAATAGATTTGAAATGTTGTAACTCGAATATAAAACCTGCACAAATCATAACAGCAAAAAATTAGTGGAGACAGGAATATTTTTGGTGAAAAGTAATTCAATTATGAAACAATTGAGTATTGACACCATTAATTAGTGGAGACTTTTAACAATTGAGTATTGACACCATTAATTAGTTTTCATAAGGTGAAACGTAATTCAATTATGAAACATAAATATTTTTGGTTATTAATTAATTGACAAAAATAGTTAATGCATACCTCTTCGTTGTAGAACTTCAAGGGGGACTTGCTTTGGCTGTCCATAGCAGCATCTATCATGTTGACCGGGTTCTTTGAATCAACTTGCGGCCCCTCGGTTGAGCGTAACATAAAGCCAATAACCCCACTGTAATCAAATTAGATTCCAATATTGAGAAAGTTTTTATTAATTTCTGAAGAAACATAATATGGTAGCACATATTACTTCAAATATACTCCCATTGAGAGAATGAATTATGCTTCAGTCTTAAGGTAGAAGAACTATAAGTGTGCAGAACCAAAAATAGGATTTATGAACTCAAAGATGCAAACCCAAAAACAATTTTGTTATTGTCAATGTTGTCTAAAAAAGAGGACGATGAGAGCCCCTGTTATCAGAAAACCAATCTGCCTAAGAAATTCACTTTGCTCCATTCTTTTTTATAATTCATCATTTTCATTTTGTGGTTCCATTAGAAACGGGTCCAGAGGGTAGAAAGTTGACCAAAGTGTATTTCCTATGCATATGACCTCATCGTTTTATCAAAAGGCTATTATTCAAGTACAATTTTGTAATATAAACATTAAATATTTATGATTTGTTACCAACACACTAAAGTGTTTACAGACCCATTTCAACTCCAACTCCAATAGACTAACGCGTTTAATGACCCTTTTCAACCAATAATATATACAATGAGCCATTTCAACACGAACCCCCAACACAAACCACCCACCTCCAATTGACACTATCACAGCCACATAATCATATGGAGTCAAAATCTCAAACAATAAATGCAGTTTTCTAATGAACTTCTGAACAGTAAGAGAAGAACGGAAGATTACCTCGGATATTTAAGAACCGTCTTTCTACTGAACTTATAAGGTTAAATGTTTTTTAGGGATAAAACCATGTTTACACTAACCATTAGCTAAATTTTTGTTCATCTTCTTTCTACCTCTGAATAAATTTCATGAAACGTATTGCGTTCGTCTCTCACACCCTTCTTTATGGCATCATATTTCATAAGATTAAAAAGCTGTGGCTAGCCATCAACAATGTTTATGCTTAAGCTTTGTACATTAATTACTCTGCAACCTTTCACAACTTTTTGATTTAACTCTTTAGGAGACTAGATTTGTATCCAAATGGAATTGATGACGAAGATCATGACGCTGACTACATTTCTTTGTATCTAGATATATGTGACACTGACAGTCTCTCAAAGGGTTGGGAGGTCGGTGTTAATTTTAATTTATATGCTTACGATCGTATAAGTCACACTTATGTATCCTTGCAAGGTACTGCTTTCTTTCCCCTATTTAACTTCATGTTTTTGGTGGTACGTGTGTGCCAAAAAATTATTAACCACTTTGTTAATTTACTTATTTTATAGGTGCTGATGGAAATATACTAAGGTTTAATGCGAATAATAGTATGTGGGGTTTTGACAAACTAATATCACTTGAGTCTTTTAAGGATAGTAAAAATGGGTATCTGTTTAATGATTCTTGTGTGTTTGGAGCCGAGATATTTGCAGTACCAGAATTTGCAGAAATAGATCGATGCTTATCTATGATAAAGCCTCCAGCAACTTTGAATACTAACACGTGGACAATCAAGTTTTTTTCTAACAAATCCGCGGAAATTATAAATTCAGAGATCTTTAAAGTCGGAAAAGTCAAGTGGTACTATGACTCTTACTATCTTGTTATATACGAGCAGTAGCTTACAAACAGGAGTAATATGCTGACAGTTTTTTTTTATCCAAGTTTATAATACATAAAATGAAAGAGCTATATAAGTAATGAATTGGATAATTCAATTGAACATATAAATTAGAAGAAAAGATTTAGATAGAATTTGTTGACGCTTGCCACGTAGTGGTCAGATCGAGCTACCTGCCTACCTAGCTATAGTTGATTCGGATATCTTTATAACCTATGACTAGTTTTAAGACCCGTGAAAACACGGGCTTGACGAAAGAAGATGAGAAAATAATAGGCAATAATTATAAAAACAGGTATGTGTATAAAATTTCATGATTATAATATTTCATTTTTTAGTAGTTCTGTTAATACTAATACTATTTACAAAGAATGATCAATATAGTCAGTATTAAAAAGGTGATTTCTTTCAATTTATAATTCAGTGTTAGTGACCTGCGTTTTCTTAAAACCAATATTAACAAATAAGCTAGATTATTTTGCAAGCATCAATCAAGTAATTACATTCAGCTTACCATATGGCCTCATATATAGGTCCAAGTATCAACAATTAAAATCAAGTTATGTATGTTAAAACTTGAAATACCAACCCATGGTGATTTCTTTCAATTTATAAATTGGTGTTAGTTACCTGCGTTTTCTTAAAACCAATATTAACAAATAAGCTAGATTATCTTGCAAGCATCAATCAAGTAGTTACTTGAGTCTTTTAAGGATAGTAAAAATGGGTATCTGTTTAATGATTCTTGTGTGTTTGGAGCCGAGATATTTGCTAACACGTGGACAATCAAGTTTTTTTCTAACAAATCCGCGGAAATTATAAATTCAGAGATCTTTAAAGTCGGAAAAGTCAAGTGGTACTATGACTCTTACTATCTTGTTATATACGAGCAGTAGCTTACAAACAGGAGTAATATGCTGACAGTTTTTTTTTATCCAAGTTTATAATACATAAAATGAAAGAGCTATATAAGTAATGAATTGGATAATTCAATTGAACATATAAATTAGAAGAAAAGATTTAGATAGAATTTGTTGACGCTTGCCACGTAGTGGTCAGATCGAGCTACCTGCCTACCTAGCTATAGTTGATTCGGATATCTTTATAACCTATGACTAGTTTTAAGACCCGTGAAAACACGGGCTTGACGAAAGAAGATGAGAAAATAATAGGCAATAATTATAAAAACAGGTATGTGTATAAAATTTCATGATTATAATATTTCATTTTTTAGTAGTTCTGTTAATACTAATACTATTTACAAAGAATGATCAATATAGTCAGTATTAAAAAGGTGATTTCTTTCAATTTATAATTCAGTGTTAGTGACCTGCGTTTTCTTAAAACCAATATTAACAAATAAGCTAGATTATTTTGCAAGCATCAATCAAGTAATTACATTCAGCTTACCATATGGCCTCATATATAGGTCCAAGTATCAACAATTAAAATCAAGTTATGTATGTTAAAACTTGAAATACCAACCCATGGTGATTTCTTTCAATTTATAAATTGGTGTTAGTTACCTGCGTTTTCTTAAAACCAATATTAACAAATAAGCTAGATTATCTTGCAAGCATCAATCAAGTAGTTACATTCAGCTTACCATATGGCCTCATATATAGGTCTAAGTATCAACAATTAAAATCAAGTTATGTTTGTTATAACTTGAAATACCAACCCATGAAGTAAAATAGTATAATATACATGGTTTATAATAATTTCAATACTAATATGTCAAAATCAAAAGGCAACACAAATTAGCCATTTACACAATTAATTTGAAAGTAATTATGACATGAATAAAGCATGACAAACTTGGTGCCTTAATATAGTAGCAGCAGCATCTTTAAATTCCTTTCCTTGGTCCTAAAACTTGCACATGAGATCCACCAACACGGTTAAAAATTGGCTCGAGGGTGCAATCACATCAATTTTATTAAAAGAGAACACTTAAGCCTGATCTCCAAACTAATCAAATGAACTACCGAATAACATTTAATTATTGCTGACAAATTTCAAAACATTAAAACAAAAGTAAAAACATAGTTACGGCTAGAAGATGTAGCATTTATACCTTAATCTGCATCATCATATCATGCCAGTCTTAATGCATGACAACTTCGACCCAAAAGGCTCATACATATTCATCCACGAATCAGAGATATATAAAACATTGAATAAAAGATATGCACAAAATTAGGAAGCAAACCATAGAAAACCCATACACATCAATCACACACATCATATTTAGATTTAACGTCTACAAACTTGTACATAGTTTGGATTAACCCACCCATTTTGCCTCCTTTATGCACAAAATTAGGTATCAGTGAGATACCTTTAAATTGATTATGGGATAGAGGATGTACATTCCTTCGGGCTCACTAATATTATGCATGCCTAATTTAATGTTAAGCAACATAATTAAAAGAAACACACATATGAAACTACCTCTTTTATTGACCTGTGTTGGCTCTTGACTAACCAACCCAATCTGCTATATTATCCATTGAAAAACCACAACACTTAATGTCATGCCCATTTTCAACTGATATTTCTCATATATAAAACCAAAGTATTTGATTATCCAATGACCATTTAGACCCACTGAATGGATAAATGGTACTAAGTAGCTTGATTCAAGTTTTGCTAGCACCCTTCTAATCTGTTCATGAACCTCTGCATAGCAGCACTTTGTTAGACTCATTATACACATGCTCCAAAATCTAATTTGCATATTCCTTTGTGAAATAACTAAAGTCAACCACCAACACACAAATTAAATAATTAAATAAGATATTAAAAAAAGTTGCAACAGGAAAACAAAGTCAGTCAAATAATAAAAAGTTTTCGTAAGCATGTTGTATCACGGTTTAGAATGTAATGGCTATAAAGTGTGCTACAAATATTGTTGTTCACACCTTTATAGCAGTAGTCATGCGAAGAAATTAACACTTCATGTTGTATATTTAAGAACTTATACTTCTTGCTACCATGAATACAGTATGCAGTATAAATGTTACTATGAAGAAGTTATTTTGCGACAAAAATGAGAAATATGGAGTCTATCATAGTTAATTTCATGATACAAAAGTTGTCCAAACACCAAATTGCATGTAACTGAAAAATAAGTACGTGAAACCGAAAAACGTACAAATATATGATGTACACATCTAGTTGCCATATACTTGACATTTATAAATGTAACATCACATAAAGATAGTGAGGCTGAATATATCTTACAGCTAACAAAAGCTTAAGTGCTTAACATACCCAAATAGGATCTCTGCCAAGCACTTGTAGAACCACTGTCCTGTCCTGTTCTGAGCATGAATGTGCTCTTTGTACTACATGAATATAGCTCGCTTTTACCTGTTACCCAAAAAAAAAAAGACTCATATAAACAAACCAACAAACATAAATAGGACAATGGAGCCAATTAACGGTAACTCACGTTCTTTGCGTTCCTTGTACTCACCATTATATTAAGCGCAAGTACAACTGAATAGATTTGAAATGTTGTAACTCGAATATAAAACCTGCACAAATCATAACAGCAAAAAATTAGTGGAGACAGGAATATTTTTGGTGAAACGTAATTCAATTATGAAACAATTGAGTATTGACACCATTAATTAGTGGAGACTTTTAACAATTGAGTGTTGACACCATTAATTAGTTTTCATAAGGTGAAACGTAATTCAATTATGAAACATAAATATTTTTGGTTATTAATTAATTGACAAAAATAGTTAATGCATACCTCTTCGTTGTAGAACTTCAAGGGGGACTTGCTTTGGCTGTCCATAGCAGCATCTATCATGTTGACCGGGTTCTTTGAATCAACTTGCGGCCCCTCGGTTGAGCGTAACATAAAGCCAATAACCCCACTGTAATCAAATTAGATTCCAATATTGAGAAAGTTTTTATCAATTTCTGAAGAAACATAATATGGTAGCACATATTACTTCAAATATACTCCCATTGAGAGAATGAATTATGCTTCAGTCTTAAGGTAGAAGAACTATAAGTGTGCAGAACCAAAAATAGGATTTATGAACTCAAAGATGCAAACCCAAAAACAATTTTGTTATTGTCAATGTTGTCTAAAAAAGAGGACGATGAGAGCCCCTGTTATCAGAAAACCAATCTGCCTAAGAAATTCACTTTGCTCCATTCTTTTTTACAATTCATCATTTTCATTTTGTGGTTCCATTAGAAACGGGTCCAGAGGGTAGAAAGTTGACCAAAGTGTATTTCCTATGCATATGACCTCATCGTTTTATCAAAAGGCTATTATTCAAGTACAATTTTGTAATATAAACATTAAATATTTATGATTTGTTACCAACACACTAAAGTGTTTACAGACCCATTTCAACTCCAACTCCAATAGACTAACGCGTTTAATGACCCTTTTCAACCAATAATATATACAATGAGCCATTTCAACACGAACCCCCAACACAAACCACCCACCTCCAATTGACACTATCACAGCCACATAATCATATGGAGTCAAAATCTCAAACAATAAATGCAGTTTTCTAATGAACTTCTGAACAGTAAGAGAAGAACGGAAGATTACCTCGGATATTTAAGAACCGTCTTTCTACTGAACTTATAAGGTTAAATGTTTTTTAGGGATAAAACCATGTTTACACTAACCATTAGCTAAATTTTTGGTTCATCTTCTTTCTACCTCTGAATAAATTTCATGAAACGTATTGCGTTCGTCTCTCACACCCTTCTTTATAATCGGGATCCATAACCTGCAAAAGTAAAATTGAAGAAAGATAACATTAGAGATGAGTATATTAGTAAAATCGAAACCCGCAAATGGTAAAGTGTAAAAACCCTAAAAACTAAAATAAGAAAATGACATGACCAGGAACATGGAATATCAACAATAATAAAATGAAGACGAAGAAGATAGAGATGGTTTAAAAACCTAGAGGATCATATACCCAAGCCTGTATATAACAATCATTTAAACCGCAAATCATATCTAAATCAACATACACATTAAATAAGAGGTATAACATAAGCACTTCCTAAATCAAAAGGCCAATGCTAATACATCAGTATGAATATCAGCATGAATTCAATTACATACCAAAAAAGAAAAAGGATTTAACCTTGTGTCTAGCTCCTCTAATCATATCTACATACCACATACTAAACCTGCCTTTTTTGATAGAAAAAAAAAGTTCAAATTATATCCGAATATAATGTTAGCATGATGAACTAAAATATGCTTACCAACAAAGAAGCATCGGTCCACGTTTCGAAGTAAACATCGCGTGATCCAAACGCTCTAACCAGCAAACAATTCGAAATCCAAAACCTAGGGTTCCATGACGTATACGAATAACAAATTGAAGAATTCAAACTGCAATTCGAGTTGTGATCGATTGATAATTATGTCAAACTTAAAAACTCAAAAAACTCAAAAAGAGTAATCGAAACAGAACGATAATTACAATATTTAAAAGGAGAAAAAAGGAAAACCTAGATGAACATGATTCGATGTAGACATGAAAGGGGACTTTTTAAGGTCGGGGTAATGACGGATGGGAGATGAAGAAAGGAAAGGTGTTAATTTTGAAATAGAAATGGTGCTGAGATCTTAGCAAGAAGCAAAAGGCGTGTTACACAATTTTCACACATTTCAAAGCAAATGGCATCAGACAGACAACAAAACCAAAGCAAAGCATGTTGTTATATAATTATTACCCTTTAAAATGACAGCTTCGGAAATCACAAATTAAATTAATATGCATTGAAATGTATTAAAAGGATTTAAATTAAGAGCAGATTATAACATTTTGGATTATCAAATATGATGTATTGCTGACATCAGCGGGTTAACCACAGCTTGACACGTAAGCATCAACTACTACCTCATGACTCGCTAAGTCAGCTTCATGACATCAGCGGAACTCCTCTTTATTAGATAAGATAGATAGATATGATGTTACCATATATGTCTTTGATTCCAGGAAGCTATCACTTTATCCTAAAGGAATCAAAGATTATGAAGGTACACAAAATTTGGCAATCTCTTTGAGCGTACACGATGTTGCTTTGCTTCCTGAAGATTGGAGAGTTTTTGCAAATTTTAAGCTTCGGATTAAAAATCAAAGTGGAAATGTTGACAGAGAGCAAGGTAAATTCCATATTTTTTAGCTTTAAATTATCCATAATATGCTCACTTAAAAAAAACTATTTAAAGGTTTGAAATGTCATTAATGGTTTTTTTGTCACTGTTTTGTAGAATACGAGTACTGGTTTTGCAACTCAGATGTTTGTTTCCGATTTGGATATCTCATGCTTTTGAGTGAACTTAATGACGAGGCAAATGGATTTTTATTGAACGATACTCTGATTGTTGAAGCCGAGATTTCAGCAGTGGGCATGTTTAAAAATTTCTTTTGAAATTTGAGTCGATGGTTATATTTTGGTTTGTAATTTTTGTTTAACAGAGCTTTGTTTTTTAATTGCTGGTTTGTTACTTTTGATGTTGGTATGCATAACCTGAGAGCTGCCATTTTATCATGCTATGCAGACTCTGGTAACCAGAAGTGTTTTTGGGTTTGGTATAACATCGTATTGTGCTGTGGTATCTTTATGTTTAAAGGTTTGTTTTATATACATTTGTGGTTGGAACTTCGTTCTTTTCATTCAGTAAATCAATTACTCTGTACTTATTACTATAAATAAAGGCGAAATGTCAAAATCGTTTTATTTCTTAAACAAACTTGAAGTCATCATAAAAAAAAAAAAAAAAACGTGAGAATCTGTAGAAAATTGGCTTGAACACGAGCATGAAAACTAAAAAGTATGGGGTGTTTGGGTGGCTTGAGTCCATGGCCGGTCCTAAACTTCCTGATGCCCTTGGCAAGACGATAAAAAAATTCCCATGTAACATCTAGTAAATAAACAACACAGTATACTATGGGGGTTTAAGAACCTCTTTTAGCTATTCGATTGATCGATCCACATAACAATTTTTATCAAATAAATAACTTATTTTGAACTATGAGTTAATAAATTATAAAAATTACAAATTCAATATATAATAAATCACTTAAAAGTTGTCTTCGTGATTTTTAAGAAGAAAAAGTAGGCCCTTAAAAACGTAAAGATTTAGTTACATGTACTCTGTAAATGATGGTTAATTTAATACGTTTACATAGTTAGATCTCGAATATGTATTCGATAATATCTTGTGTGTCTCCTGTTCTCGAAAAATAAATATATTAAAAGTGGTGAATCATAATAGTATTGTGTCATACTATTATTAGGTAAAATAAGCAAATAAACAATCAAATCAAATAAAAAATTTACTAATGCATTAGAGCACAGGGAGCGCTTGATGGTGGTTCAGTGTTATTGAGAACCGTGAACTTGAACACTGAAGTAGAAAAGTGAGGTAATGGTTAATCTTGAAGTTCAGTGTTCAGTTCAGTGTTCTTGTGATTATTTTATTATTATTATTATTATTATTATTATTATTATTATTATTATTATTATTATTATTATTATTATTATTATTATTATTATTTTGTAAAAACGATTTAAATACATAAAAATACATTAATTAAAAGTTAATAATATTAAAAAGTGTTTGATGTAAAAAACAAAACCAACAACCTCCTTTCAACATTAATTAAAAACATATATATTAAAAAAATAAAACCAACGGCCCTTATTTTTTTCATTAAAAAATTAAAACACACTCCTCTTTTTAACCTACCCTATTTATATCTTCTTCATGAGTTCATGGCCTCCTTCTTCCTCTCTGTTTCTTCTTTCGTTCTTCATGCAAAGTAAAAAAAAAAAAGATCGCTTTTTTTCTTTCTAATTAGCCGTTTTAGCATGAAAAAAGAAAAAAAAAATAAAAAAAGAAGCAAAACGTCGGCGATGCAACGTTAAAAACCCAACGGTGATGGTGAACGGCGGGCTTGAACGGCGAGAGGGAGTGGAGAACGTCGGCTTCCAGCGTTCATGGAGGAGAACGGCGACGCCGTTCAAAGGCACTATGTGTGCTCTTAGGCCCAAAGTAGATAATAAATGAGAAAGATGGCCCATTACTATCTCTTTTATTTATTTTATTTATTTTATTTTATTTTATATATTATAACAAAGTGGTAATAAGCTTGTCATCATAAAACTAGATCCAAATTAATTAATCCTAACCATTCATTGAATTAGCCTTTTAAATATTAACCATTGATTATGATTAACAATTTTGACAATCTAAATAGTGGATTAGGATTATATTAGAGCATGAGGAGCGTTTGATGGAGTTTCAGTTTTTTGTTCAGTGTTATTAAAAACACTGAAGTATAACACTGAAAGGGAAAAGTGGAGTAGTGGTTAATCTTGAGGTTCAGTGTTATTGTTCAGTGTTATTGTGATTATTTTATACTCATTTAATACTCAAAAGCAAAAAAAATAATATAAAAATCAAAAACGCCGGACTCTTCAACGTTTGGGGTATAATCTCGGTCAAAAACGCCGGTGAAAAACGCCGGGCCGGAGCGGAAAACGCCGAACTCCGGCGTTTTTCAACGAAAAACGTTGAGAACAATGGGGGCACTCCCCATGCTCTTAAAGACTAAATTACCCGCAACTTTTAAATTCCAAAATATATATTATATATTCTGAAATTAAACTACCCATATGTTTATTACGGGTTTTTTTTTATTTAGGGTTTTATCTCTCTCTAAATTAAACAAATCATCCGCCATCTTAATTTATTCATCATCATATGGGTCCACGACATCAACAAAACATGTAAGGTTTCTCCAAAACTAACGTTTTGATTTTGCTTTCCTCTTCAAACATCCTTCTCTATACCTATTATTTAATACAAGTGGTTTACATTGAGGTAAGTTTTTGATTTTATTTAAGGGCTATATGTGGGATTCTACGAGTATCTTGGATGCACACAAGCTGTTCGATTAAATGTCACTGAGAACTTCACTGATTCTATCCCGATGTAATATGCGTAATTTCAATTTTGTGATTTGTTAATATTTTTGTATGATATAAATCATATAATGGTGAGATAATGAAGAACTATTGCTTAAATTTCATGTCATGCTTGGTTTGACGTCAAAACTCACTTATGTCAATTCATATTTTTAAACTATGGTTCCTACAATTTATTTGATGAAGGCATCTATGTATTATAATTTGTAAACTTCATGTTCTTATTTTCACCTTTTTAAATTATTGGGTTAAATATGACTATGGTATTAATGTAATATTATCAACAAATGGAAATGGGATGTTTTATGGAGGTTGTATAGGTTAAAAAATTACATAATAGGTTTGACTTACATCCCTTTAGACCGGCGTTATCTTTCATCTTTGAAGGAAAAATATCTCATTTTTCACAATAATATTACAACACCATCACCTGATGTTAGAGGCCATGGTCATTAAGACCCATTTTTGTGAATATGTTGATTTGGATTGCATTTGATCTCCAATGGCTCAAATTTACATGTTATATCTTCATTTTGCAGGTCACATTTATGCCATGACTCGAATAAGAAATACAAAATCAGGCCTACAAAATGCGAGACGAATCCTTTTCACAATTGCTATTCTCTTTTATGATATTATTCTTGACTTCTACACATGACTTCTATGAAAAGCGGTACTTCATTTTTTATATTTTTAACAATATTTATCCGATCGCTACATGTTTATTTGGTGTCATTCTCACAATCTGAACTTATACGGTTCATAAGAGGTGGCAAAATGGGTAATTGGATGGGTTGCGCAATGCTTAAAACATTTTCATGTCATAACATGTTAGGAATTAGTAATTAGAGTGTGTCTTGATTTCATTCCATCTTAACATGTAGTCAAATAATAGCCCATATCAGCCCACGTATAAACACCTTTAAGGATGGTTGCTGATGTTTTGGAACATGGAGTGATATAAGTATATTTAATGGTGATGAACGGGGTTATTATTAATGACTACAAGAGCTTTGAAGATTTCTAAAAGTGCTAGGCATATCATATTGTAATCTGCCACTTTTTTAAGCTAAATTGAAGATAGCCTAATAATTAAAATGTTAACCACACATTACATGACAGGTTGCTTTGGTCCGTGATACTTAATCGCTTGAGCCAAATAGCAGGTATTTGATTAATTTAGTTAACTCTGTTTAATTTGATTAAGATAACTTATTTGTGAGAAGGTTGATGCAGGTGTGGCAAGACCTGGTTGCGTATTTTAGGCGATCACTAATTATTTGGAGTTCCATGGTATTATAGAAGCCCGGTAAGAAAGTGGATATGGTCGATCTCAGTGGGCTCGGCCATGTTGCTGTCAATATGGCCAAGGCTTTTGCTGCAGAAGTTACTGCTTTATGTACATCCATTTCTAAGAAGCGATAAGCACTTGAAGGACCAAAATCTGATCAAATTATTAACCACAAAGACGAAAAAGATAAGCAGGTGATCAAGCGAAATTTTATGTATATTATTTTAATGCTATTGGTGGTTGATTCTTGATTGGTTGCTAGGTCATTTTAACTGTTGCCTTTGTTTGACCTTTATTACTCATGTAAGCTGCTATGCAGGGGCGGAGACTGGGCGGGAGCTATTTTTTTTAAGGTATTAATAATATTTTTAAATTTTCACCCCTACAAAACTATAAAACAAATAAATTTTTCCCCCCATCATTTGAATTTCCTAGCTCTTGGTCACTTAATTGATATTATTGTAGGGCATCTGGAAACCATATGTCTAATTGCATCGCCGATTGGTGTTTAAGCTATTTTCGATATAGATATATTCTGCATATTTTGCATTTAGCTTTATAACCAGTATGATGAAATGCTCAAATAATAAATTAATGTAGGTTGTTTTTACAGGGAGTAGAATCATTGCTGGTAGTGCAGTCGAAGGTATTGAGGAGACTTATAGATGCTTAACTTTGCCGGGAAACATAAAACAACAACATTCTGATGGTCTTTCAAATTATATTCATTCATCTTCATGTTATATCTTAATCCAAGTTATGGGATTATGTATATTTTTCTGCAGGAAGATCTTTACTATCCAAACCATGTTATCCAGGACATTAGTTGGTCAACTATTGACAAGATTATGGAATTGGTTATCATGAAATTGCGGGAGGAAATTGAGAGAAAAGACTCCTAGGCGTGTAATGGAATATATTCATTATGTCACAATGTATACATAGAATCAGGAAACAAAGTAAGTAGTTTTGTGAATATTTTTTTTACGGACTACATATGCACTTCTTTACGAGTACTAGAAGAAACTTATATCTTGCAGGTGCTATAATTACTTTGTTGTTGGGTCGAACTTCCAAACTCAGATTCTTTCAACTTTCATCTCCCACGGATACATGACTATCTATGGTTTGCTGAAGATGACATGAAAATGAAGGTGTACAAGATACTCTATTTTGGTTGGTTATATCACATCTAGCCTTTTCATGGTCATTAAGACCCATATATTTGGTTATAAGTTGATTTGGGTTGCATTTGATCTCCAATGGCTCAAATTTTGATGTTATATCTTCATTTTGCAGGTCCCATTTATATCACATCTAGCCTATTCTACATGCAACTTATTGAACAAAAGTTACCTCATTCAAAGTTATAGTGGCAGTAAAATGGGACACTGAGTTTCCCATTCAAGCAATTGTTTATGTAAATCTTATTGGAGAGTTTTGGTAATTACTTAATAAAGCACACAAGTTCTTGAAAGTGTCGCAGGTAAAACACGTTATTGACAGTAAAAGATAGAGATGGAAAGATAACCGGGTTGGGTGACGGTCAAAAAGATTCGGGTTAGTACAAGTCCAAATGGGCAACGCCGCTTTAGTCCGGCCACAAACACTTTTTTACTATTTTTTATAATACTGTCAAATAGAGTAATTAGTTAAATTTTTTTATCAAGATAATAATATAAATCCATGTAAAAAGAATTTAGGATGTTGTATGGAACTGTAAACTGCCACAAGGGGCATGATGCCACTAGTCTATGAGAGGTTCACGAGCCCTGACACCCAGGTGGATCAAAAGGTCACCTCACCAGATGATTCAATACTTGGAAGATGATAGGAACGACCATTTGTACTGTAGGAACATTGTCGCAGCAATTCAACGCGTCCGTAGCCTTTCTGGTTTGCCGGACGGCTCTTATGACATATGGCAAATCATGGATTCTTTTGTTACTAATCTCACTTTTAGAGACATGTGTAATGTCTTAAAAGAGCAAAGGAATTGGAGGCAAGTTAGAGACTTTTTTGCTTGGATGAAATTACAGGTGTGTGTCATTAACTATTTGTTATCTATTTATTTAATTATAATATATACCTTATTATTATTGTTGTGATTGATATGGTGTAATGTTAGATGAACAGTTAAGTTACCATCCCAGTGTTATCGTCTATACCCTCATGCTTCGAACTTATGGGCAAACTGGAAAAATCAAGCTTTCAGAAGACGCATTCTTGGAAATGCTTGAAGCTGGGTGTGAGCCAGATGAAGTTGCTTGTGGAACTATGTTGCGTGCTTATGCTAAATGGGGTCGCCACGAGCCTATGTTGTGGTTTTATTCTGCTGTACAACGTGGCATCATACTCCCTAGGGCAGTCTACCGTGGTAAGAAGTTGATCTGTTGATGGCTGTTCGCATTGTCAAGCATGCCATGGAGATCATTCATCTCTTTGAGTGATGCCAATCCCATTCATATCATTGTTGATGGCGTGATCAACAGTGGACTGAGAAGATGCTACCAGAATTGGGTCTGCTGGTGTTGTCAGGCGTCAGGCTGTTGATATCTCTCCTTTAAGGCGTGTTAACCAGGCTATCTATCTTCTGACCATAGGTGCCCGTGAAAATGCATTCCGAAATGTCAAGATCATTGCTGAGTGCCTTGCTGATGAGCTATAAATGCGGCCAAGGGTTCTTCTAACAGCTATGCAATCAAGAAGAAAGACGAGATCGAGAGAGTTGCCAAGGCTAACCGTTAAGGAGTTATTTCCGTGTTTGTTCTGATAGTTTTTTTTTAAAGCATGTCAGGAAAAGTTATGGAAATAGCTGTTTTGTGATGGATATTGAGTTAGATTTTATGTATTTGTTTTTTGATGCCCCCGGTTGGTCTTCTCTTTATGCTTAATCAAATACTTGATGAAAGATTTCAAAAAAATTTAATCAAACATCATTTATATTTCGCTTTATTCGGTTTTTCAAGTTTGTAATCCAACCTGAAACCCGATTGAAATAAGGTCGTGTTATTTTAATTCGTGTTTGGTTCGAGTAATTCCTTTAAACCCGAATAAGATCATGTTCAAAATTTTCGTATTTTGAACTAAACTTAAATTTTACAAAATGACACTAATAGTTTATATAAATCATCATAAGTAACTTATATGCACATTATATATAGATATATACATATAAATCATAAATAACTTATATATATATATATATATATATATATATATATATATATATATATATATATATATATATATATATATATATATATATATAGTTATATTTGTATATTAAATAATTTTTATAGTTTCGGATTAACCGAATTGTAAAATATTTATCCGATATCCGATTCAAATAAGACTCGGGTTATTCGAATTCGGGTGGCCGAATAAGCTTCAAATTCGGGATTTGGTACGGGTTAATTATTCGAGTTCGATTATTTGTGACACCCCTACTATCAATAGATAATCTCTTTCAATTCAAATATTTCTACAGTGTCATTCGCAAAAATATTTCAACTCAAATGTTGTCCACTAAAATAAAATTATTATATAAATCTTGGTATTAGAATAATAAAGTAGCCCGTAAATTTTACGGGTTATAATCTAGTACAAAATTTATAAATGAGCAAATAAACAATCAAATAAAATAAAAAATTTACTAATGCATTAGGCCCAAAGTAGATAATAAATGAGAAAGATGGCCCATTACTATACAAAATTTATAAAGCCTTTTATATAGCCCATGTACAAGACTCTTTCTCCATCAGGAAAATATATTAAAATAATCAATTGGGGGGTCAAGTGTCAAAGCACTCGAGTGAAAGAAGCTTACCCTCAAAAGAAAAAAGTCAGTGAAGTAAAATTACGAGCGGAAGTTTCTGAGGTACGTAATCGTTTGATTTTTGAAATGCATGCTGTTGATGTTCTTTATTTTTGGTCTGATTTTAATATCAATTAAGTAATGTTAAGTATAAAAAATGATTCAGCCAGCAAAGTGACAAAGTAGAAATATGTCGTTTTTTGGGAGGGTTTTGAATTTCTGCATGTTTAATAACCTAAAATTTCTAATTTTGACGAGGTGGGTTATGGTCGTTATTAGAGATTTTTTATTCTTTTAAATTTCGAATTTAAAGTTGGTTGGAACTTGGAAGTTAAAGTCTTTAACCATACCCATTTAGCAAATTCCATATTTTTATGTATGATGATGATGATGATGATGCAGGTATGTTGATATCAAAAAGAAAACGTGAACCAGCACATTATATGTTGAAGATCGACTCCTTCTCTCTTCTTTCAGAAGTTCCAAAAATGAAAATTGAATCTGATGTTTTTGAAGCCAGTGGTCATGAATGGTCATCTTCTTAAACCCTTTTATTCTACAATTGTTCGATAACAAGTATTTGGGGTTTTTGGCTTAGCTTATTAAAATGAACTTAAGTTTGTTAGATTACTAGCTTTTAGACTTAATAAGGTCATTCTAAAAAGCCCCATCTCTTTCACTTCATAAATTTGGGCTTTTTATTCTAAATAAGCTAAAAAGTCAAAATGTGTTTGGCAACTCGAAATGGCTTATTGCATTTAGATACTACAATAAGCTAAAAGCCCCTCGAAAAAAACTAATCTAAACACTATTTTAAACATTTAGGAGGCTAGATTTGTATCCAAGTGGAAATGCAAAGGGCGAAGACGACGGCAAGTACGTATCTTTGTACGTCGTAGTATGCGACACTGAAACTCTCCCAAAAGGGCGGGAGGTCTGTGTTGATGTCAATTTTTCTGTTTACGATCATATATCTCACACTTACGTAACCTTTCACGGTAAAGTTTTCTCTCTATTAAGCTACTTTATAAACTACCTTTACATTTTGCAGCCTATTTTTTTTTTTTAATACTGTCTTATATTTTGTTAATGAATATCATGTTTTATAGATGTCGATGGATACAGGACAAGGTTTAATAAGAAGAAGAAAGAATGGGGTTTTGAGAAACTAATATCACTGGAGTCTTTTAAGGATAGTAAAAATGGGTACCTATTCAATGATTCATGTGTGTTTGGAGCTGAGGTTTTTGTAGTTCCTGAATACACAGGGAAAGACCAATGCTTATCTATGATAAAGCCTCCAGAAACTTTAAACACTCACACTTGGACAATTGATAAATTTTCAGCTGTAACTGATGAAATATTGTATTCAGAGGTTTTTAAAGTTGGGAAAGTCAAATGGTAAACTAATTGGCATAGAGTATGATTTCATTAGTTGTTGGTGATTCCGCTTTTTTATTTTGGATAATAACATCTTCTTTCTTTCTTTTTTTCAACTTTTGTAGGAAGTTATCACTATATCCTAAAGGAAACAACAATGGAAAAGGTACAGATATGGCGTTCTATTTAGGTATACATGATGTTTCTTCGCTTCCTGTTGGTTGGAGAGTTTATGCTAATTTCAAGCTTTGGGTTAAGAACCAAAAGGGTAATAAGGATAAAGGTAAAGGTAAAAGTCATCACCTAACCACAATATGCACTTTATTTTTATGATTCTGAATGCTCATCTTGGAAAAAAACTTGCTTTCGTATTTTGAGTTACTATGTTACTGTTTATCTACCTTGCAGTATATTCTCACTGGTTCTGTGACTCAATTGATGACTGGGGCAGTGCAGTTTTCATGCCATTGAGTGAACTCACTGATGCTGCTAATGGATTTTTGTTGAATGATACTCTTATTGTTGGAGCAGAGATTTCATATGTGGGCATAGTAAAAAATTTCATCTAAAACATTATATGCTTAACTTTAGGTGGTTGTTAATTTTGTAGACACCAGACACCTCAGAATTTGCTGTGTAAGCCAGTGATTTTGAGTTTCATGGCTGACTTTGAACTGCAAATTGATGTGCTTGGCTATTGGAGTTGTTTATTTAGTAGAAATATAATCAATGATGATGCTTTTAGTTACTAATATCAATTTAGGTTTGTTGCATGGACTGCATTGTTTTATATATTTCTAATGGCAAACCATACATGTACCCATAAGTTTTGTCTGGGTAGGACTAATCAACCCACAACCAGTAGATTGGGTAGCCACCTTTAATGTGATATGATACGATACCGGTAGGCCAAATGCATGTTTGTCATATAACCCAAGTAGGATAATTATCACTACCTGATGATGTAACATGTATCGAGTCATTCTCCCTTCTTTTTGAAGCTCAAACGTTCAAGATTGAATATGATGTTTTCGAAGCCAGCGGTCACATGGTCAGCAATGTTTCCGCCTATTATCTATCTGATTCTATCTTGTACCTAGAGACTTTGTTCAATGCGGACATATTGATGTTTCGATTAAAATGTTAAAGATAACATGTTCCGATTAAAATGTTAGATATTAATTTAATTTTGTCTGCATTTTTCTCTGTCTGGTTTTGCAATCAAGATACTAACCAGATTATTTAATTTAGCTATACCATGATGGTGTTACTATACATATTGTGTAACAAGCTTCCTGGAGCATCAAGATCATCAATCAAATCATTTTATTTAGAGGAAAACTTTAATAAACTTTAATCTTGGTACTTAACAGCTGGGAGGTTAAAAAGAGATAATGGAAGGGGGGTTCAAAGAGAGAAAGGAGAAGAGTAACAATATTTAAAAATAAATAACAGCTGGGAGGTTAGATGTAACGGAGTAGGGACAGTTTATGCAACAGTATTTGAATGTCTGGACCAATCATGCAAAAAAAGCTTGAGGGACTAGGACTGCGAAATGGACTAAATCACAGGGGCCATTTATGAAATAAACTTTCAAAATGATAATATAAATAGGGCGATCAAGCGTGAAGTCAAAAGCGGAAAAAAATCAGTAAACTAAAATTACGGCTGGAAAATTTCTGAGGTAATCTTCAATTTCTGAAAAGCCTGTGTTGATGTTTCTTATTAAGTCTGATCCAAAATATTAAGAATGTGTTATTAGTAAGAATCAAAAATTGCATACAATTCAAATGTGGTTATTTTGTAAAGGGTTTTGGGTCTAAGCATATTTAATTTTTGGCTTCTGTTGGATTAGCAACAAAACATGTATTTAGTTGTAAACGGCTGGGATGTATAACACCATAATATACATAGTATATATTTAGGTGATAACGTATAGTTGTCGGATACTATTCAAGATATATGCTTTTGATGAACTGATCAAATAGTATTATATCGTGTTCTGCTGTAGGCATGTTGATATCAAAAAGAAAACATGAACCAGCACACTATATGCTCAAGATAGAGTCATTCTCCCTTCTTTGTGAAACTCAACCGTTCAAGTTTGAATCAGACGTTTTTGAAGCTAGCCATCGGTTATAAATGGTAACCGCGATATTATCTGTAAACTTTTTCGCAGATTAATTGAAGTTTCTTTCACAAGTTGTTATTTGAATGTTTAAGACTTACAATAAATTGTTTATTTAATTAGGAGACTAGATTTGTATCCTAATGGATATTATTAGAGCGAAAACGAAAACGATGGTAACCATATATGTTTATATCTGGTGATATGTGACACCAAGCATTTTCCAAAGAAGTGAGAGATATGTGTTGATGTCAAATTTCTTGTTTATGATCATCTATCAGACAACAATGCATCCTTTCAAGGTACAGTATTAATTTATTTCCATTAGGTAACATCATTTATTTTGTTTATATGTATATATTGAAAAATGCTTGTCATTTTTAAATTCACTACATATGTTTATAGATGTTGATGGAAATAGAACAAGGTTTCAAGGGAACAAGACCGAATGGCGTCTTGACAAACTTATATCACTGGATGACTTTAAGGATAGTAAAAATGGATACGTGTTGAATGATTCATGTGTGTTTGGAGCTGAGGTTTTTGCTGTTCAAGAGATTACACCAAAAGATCGATGCTTATCTTTGATAAAGCCCCCGGCTACCTCAAATACTCACACCTGGAAAATTGTTAGATTTTCAGCTATAAAAGATGCTGTGTTGAATTCAGAGGTTTTTAAAGTTGGCAAAATCAAATGGTACACTAGTTTTTACCTTTTGTCATGTATAAGGGATTATGTTGGTTGTCACCTTATTATCAACTTGGAACACTGAAACATCTATCAATCGTCTTTTACTTCAGGAAATTGTTAGTTTGGCCTAAAGGATATGGTAATGGAGATGGTAGTCATTTGTCAATCACTTTACAGGTACATGATGCTTCTACTTTTCCTGTTGGTTGGAGAGTTTTTGCTAAATACAAGCTTCGTGTTAAGAACCAAATTCTTAATGAGGAACAAGATCTAGGTAAATTAAATGTTTATCCTTGTAGCACGTTTCATTTCATGTATGATATGATGTCGATTTAATATAATGCGATTCGTTATCATCTGTTGGTCCTTATTTGTAGATTTTATTACCTTCTTTTACTGGTTTGTATTCCAATTCTATCTTGCAGAAGATGAAGGCTGGTTCGATGACACACTAGTCCATATTGGGGTTACTCTCGTTTCATGCCTTTACGTGAACTCAATGACTCAACAAATGGCTATTTATTGAATGATAATCTTATTGTTGAAGCAGAGTTTTCAGTTGTGGGAATGATGAAAATTTTCATCTGATGAATGTTCTGCTTGACATTAAGCTTACAAGATTCTTTTGTTTTTGCGAACGCAATGTTCTAAGTTGTGATGTTGGAGGTTATTTGTTGATTTTGGATTGCATTATGTAATTGTATGCAGAATTATTTATTACCGTACTAGATAAGTTTATTTAGTGGTAAAATAAATATGAGTATAATATAAGTATATGTACACTAAACATTCTACATCTACCATATTAAGATGCATAATAACAAAATTTATAAGATAAGCCTACTACAACACATAAGTAGCAATGGGTAGGGTTCAAATGATAATAGAAATTTATGTGAGAATGAGGGAACCAATGATATCAAGCCATGTGTACAAAGAGAATGACCCACATGTACAAAACCCATTTACCCCCAAGATCAATTATCTCAAAAACGACAAATCCAAAAATTATAAAAATTGCACCATTAAATTCAACGTTTTCTCCTCTTCGATTTGCCGTCCCTCAAGGCATACTTTCGACGAAATTTTATTTTTTCATTTTTTTGGTGGGTTTCACATTTACTAACACATGTGTTACAGTGTTGCGTTTAGGGTTTAGGGTTTAGGGTTTGGGGTTTAGGGGTTAGGGTTTAGGGTTTATGGTTTGAGGTTTGGGGTTTCTCCCCGAAACCCCAAACCCTAAACCCTAACCCCCGAAACCCCAAACCTTAAACCTTAAACCCCAAACCCTAAACCCTAAACGCTTTACAAAACTCTAAACCCTAAATCATACTAGACCCTAAACCTTAAGCCCTACTAAACCCTAAACCCTAATAAACCCTAAACCCTACTAAACCCTAACCCTAAACCCTATCCTTAACCACAAATTAAATATATAACCAATCACTAATGCATGTGTTACTAATTTGTAAAACCCACCAAAAAATGGAAGAAAAAAAAGTTGTCGAAAGTATGCCTTGAGGGACGGCAAATCGAAGAGGAGAAAACGATGAATTTTATGGTGCAATTTTCATGATTTTTCGACTTACCGTTTGTAAGATATTTAATCTTAAAAAATGTGAAGGAGAGAGAATAAAGTGACACATGACATAAATCTATTGGTTCCCTCATTCTCACTCAAAATTGGTGTACTCATTTGAACCTTACTCAAGTAGCAATATATACTCATATCTTATGTTTCATGTTTCTGCTGTTCCACTCTGTAATTTAATTACTTGCTCTATTTAGCTGGATTAATTTAATATAGTATTATGCTTTTCCACCCAAAATTAGTACTCCCTCCTTCCCTAATCTATTGTCCACTATTTCCATTTTGGGTTGTACCAAATTAATTGTCCACTTCCATAAATAAATAAGAATAAGAAGAAAAAATTCTTTTTTACCCCTAGTGTGTTTATATAAGATAAAAAAGTAGGTAAAAAGTTGAGGGTAAAACTGTCATGTTACCAAAAAGTAAAAGAGAGATGATTATGTTTTATTAAACTGCGTGTTTTTTGTCTGGGAACAATAATCAAGGTTGATTACTTCAATACAATTAAAATAGAAAACAACGAATGTTCATGTAAGCTAATAAAGATGTTACATCAAGGTGCAAACCAAAAATAAGTTAATCATAACCCTTTATAAATCCTCGTGTCACCTATTGGAGTAAACACATAGTGTAACCCATATTTAGCTGGAATGTGTACACATAAATATAATGAGCAAATAATTAAAATCCATGAATTCTAGAAATTTAACATGTAGTGAAGAAAATCATCAGAAGCAAATCCGTGTTCATTTCACATGACGTCGAAGTACTCTTATGTCCTGAATTGGAGGTCCCCATCTCTGCAAAAAAATCTTGGTCCTGGTTAATAAAAGAACTTGTCAAAGGTATGGTATTAGTTTTACCCGAGTTACCATTGTTGATGGTTTATGAAACAAATTGAATTTCTAGCCAACTGAACATAAGAATAATCTACTTATCTACTTATATTATAATAAGAAAGTATAAATGTTTAAAAATATTTGACCAAATTCAAAATGGATAAATCTAGGCCTTCCATTTCAAAAGTCAACATGAAGATCTAACAATTGGTTCATTTGCTGACATCATAATGTTTTTATTAAAAAGACATCACTACCCTTCCTGATTTATTGTTTAAAGTTTGAATTTAAAATTTAAATAAAAACAATAATAATAATTTAAAACGTTTAATTTAATTATTTCATTATGTTTTTATGAAAAAATAAAATGAACTCCAGTAGTTGAGTAGTCATGTTATCCTCCACTTTCTTAAACTTATCCATAACCAGTGATTATACCCGATCGGAAATGAAGAACTCGATGTGTTGATCCGTTCAAACACTTACACAGGATTAGATCGAGAGAGACGATTAACCAGTCGTTATACCCTATCGGAAATTCCAAATCCATGAGGTAATATGTTCGAACGATAACATGATGTTATCGATAGAGACCATTCAGCGAAGATCTGAAAGCGAGTATGAACTCAAGCAGTTGGACGTGCTGTTAATTCGGAGTATAAGTAATCAACATACTTTTCGATTTGGATTTCACCATTCATGTTTGATGTTGATTGTTTTTCAGTTAACACCGTAGGATATGAACGGGGATTAATGTGCAGGTAAAGTTCATCTATACTGTGTTTATTGCAAAATTTACTACACATTTGTTTGTCAATTTGTTGTTCTGTGAATTTTCTAATTGTTTGATTCAAATGGCTGAAATCCAAATGTTAGTATTACTATCACCATTAATGGACTGAAAACTTTAATAGTTGTTTGATATCGTTAGGTTTATTATTTTTGTAAAAAGTTCTTTTATTTATTTTAACACTATGGTACCATATACATGTTACAGAGTATTGTTATGAAAAAAAAATTTAATCCGAAAAATTATGCGGCCTTCTAGGATTTTTGAATAAAAAATGATCCTTATCCGATCTGTAGGTTGTCTCTGGAAATTCAAAATTTGAATTTTAGATTTATTGCACACCAACTATATGATGAAATGTCACACTGACTACTTTATGAATAGGGTGGAACTTTAACAAACCTTCCATTAAAACTGCTATATTATTTGTTGTCTTGCCATCTGGAAAACAGTATTGAGGTAACTGGTCTGAGACATTGTTATGAATGTATCTAATTTGTTATAAACTGTGGCGTTATGTTATTGTACAGGTGGGCTGGGGTAAGCCGACTATCATTGAAGCTGTGAAGCTGTTTTTTAAGGCAGCCCTTGACGATATAAGCATTCAGATATTTCTCATCTCTGACAGGTTTCTTTCATTGGTAGATTATATAGTGACTTATTTTGTCATTCTTGCTATGATATGTAGACAACCTGTTTTGTAATGTTTATACATTCAAAATCATATATGGGAAACCACGCCTATAGTGTTATAAGTTGATTTTCTTTTCAGTTGCGTCCCACTATAGGATTTCAGTTACATAGCAACATATCTGTGTTCATCTCAAAAAAACTTCGTGAACTCGATTTTTTTATAGTGTTCGGCATACATTCTTTGCAATTAATGGAATCATTTTTGCAGTTCACGTGTGAGTTTTTATTCGTTTCTCATAATTTGAAAAGGTGGTTACTTTTATGATCATTCCAGAACCGTTGTGTAACTGTTCTACACCATAAGTCTAGGAAAAGTAATATCTTGCTTTCATTTTATGACATGTTAACATATATAATCATATGTTTAGTATTTGATGAAAAACCTATCTCTCCATTGGTGATCCCCTCTAAAATGTGTTTTGCAGGTCTTATAGCTGTAGATGTATCTAAATAACTATAGCTTTCACATAGTCCTTACAGTTGCCTGGAATTTTTTGATTTTCAAGTTGTTTTCGTGTTTGCAGTCTTTGGTTTCTACTTTATAGAGGAAGGTGGTTTTTAATACTGTGGCGCTTCTCTGTTGAATCAAAATGTAGACGAAAGAAGTTATAAAGGGAATATTATTGCTCAATACATGAATTTATATAGAATATTTGTAATCTTAAAGAAGAGGTGTCAATATTGACCCATTTAGCTGTTAGTGGGTCGATTTGTCTTAATTTGATTAGAGTTTGCTTTTATTGTCTTTATTAAGTTTGTCTATGCGTGTGTATGTTCTTGGAGTACATATATTTAGCAGTGACTACCTTTATTTATTGACCTTTGAAGATTCGGTGGTCATATGGTGATTATTTTGCCAGTCTGATATATTCAACTGATCTAAGGCATGTGCTTGGTTCAGCTTCAATATTTCCAGTCATGTGGTTAAGGGTTGACCAAGAAATATTACTATATATTTATATAGCAGGTTTGCAAGCAACTCAAGTGACTAATCGGTAATATACCATTGTAAATGTTTTATGTTCTTTTAAATCAACAAATGTTGATACCCCGATAGATCAACAAATGTTTTACGTTCTAATTTGTTTTCTATCTTAATTTAGAACTAATAGTATCTTTTTATAATATATAATAAGACTTGACGTTAAAACAACAATTACAAAAATAAAACCAAGTACCTGTTAACGTGTTTGTACCACAATGTTTAATAATACCTATTGTCGTGTGTATAATAACCCATATTGCAATGAATGAACCATATATATTAAATTATTAATAATGTAGGTAATATGAAACATGAATGCAGTTGCTGGAGAGTAGATTGAAAAACCTAAAAGAATAACAAAAAAGTAAACTTCGTGAACTGCAATAAGTTACCATTGAGTCAGAAGAAGGACTATCAAGCAAAATGGAAAAAATTTGGCATTCTTAAGCATCGACATTGACAATTGCTTCAGACGTTACCCCATCCGATTCATTTGAAACGGCCATTAATATGGGGAAAATGGCTTTTGCTATAGGAAAATTGGGTTCACTTGAAGTATTCCTAAACCGGGTATTACCATTTACCTCTATCATATTACTGATGAAATACTAATATTAATGCATTAATGTATGCTTAATATAGTTATGTAGTTTTATTTTTTAGCTCGACTTTCATTTTATATGGATTGAATATCAGGCTGAAATATTGCGGGAATCAACATTACAACAACTGCTTAAACTACTTTCAACAATACAACCAGAATGTGCCATTCTTGTGATAAACGACTACTTCTAACGCATTCGTGAACTAAGCGCTCTTTGGATTGCTCGTCCGAAATATAACATATGACCAACTATTTTGTGTTTAATTTCTAATAAATGTATTTTAGCGTTTCCATATCGACGTCCTTCCAGAATTTTGAGCTTCAATACAACGTTTTATTTTTGGTCTTGAAATTAAATTGTATTTGTTAAACTGCGCATATCAACTATACCTTGCATACGCCAATGTATTCGTTTACATTCCTAACTATTATCACGCACGGTTATTACAAATATCCATTATGCATCCCGCGAAACCGCGGGTATTAAGCTAGTACTCATTTACATTGATGTTATTGAACAATATACTTATAGATAGATGATGTTAAACGTAGGAGGTTTGGGTTACCCGGAGAGGGAGAGTTTATTTTGCTCCGTTGTACGCGACCTAACTGGGGTATTAAAAATGACTATAGAATGCTTATAACCTTCTAATCAGTTTAGTCGAGACTCGTGTTACTATCATAATCATATTGTAACTTTAATTACAATGAAACCAATGGTTATTTATTAGATATGCGTGTCTGACCCGTTATCATTTTTAAGTGCTACCCAACTGACCGCCTTCCACTTAATTATATAGTCGCAAGCCACACAGCCACCTATTTGGCCAGCCTTTTTCTTGAACCGAAGTACAATAAATTTGATATGTAACACAAAATTCACAACTGAGACAGAGCTTGGGGCAATTGGGTAATGGGTTAGAGTCGTATAGTTTGGATTGGACAAAACGGGTCAGGTTGACCCAAAATCAGTTTTATGTTAAAAACATTAAAAAAGTATGGAATTAAGTAATATTTTCATATATGATAACATATATATGTAATTCTTTGATGGTAATTAATAAAGTTTAATTTATTAAGAAGAAAATGAAAACGAAAAATAAAAATAAGATACACAGGGGTATGGAACTTTGATAAACCAGTCATTTAGAGAAGACAGAATCATAGATCAATTAATAGTTATATTTTTTGTAAAATTAAGAGTAAACAATTAAAATTAAATATAAAGCTAAAGCTAAAGCTAAAATCACATCAACACGTCATGAGTCCTCATGCTTATGTTTTTCGTAACTTAATTGCAGGCTTATGCTTTATAGTAATACAAGTAGGTGGTAATTTTGACCCATATGCTTTCAAAAAGGAATCAAGCTATATTTTGTGTATAATGGATCGGAGTGGACTAATAACTTGAAATGTTTTAACCATACATATATAATTAACTGACCTCTACAAAAAACATGTTTAACCATTTTTTATGAATACCACATAAGATGATCGGCATGATACATAATGATTGGATGATTTACGAAAACCTGAAAAGTTGCTATAATGTTATATCCTAGTTTTTTAAATTCAAACATATTAGTAATGATCGAAGTGAACCTCTCTTTTCCTTAATAAGACATTAATTGATAAAGACCATCTCTTAAGGTTAATTACATCACTCTGATCGTATGGGCTAGAACTCAGCTGTTGGTAGCTTAATCTCAACTAAAGATGAGAGACCAAGATGTGTGGCAACCCATCTCAAAAACATTCGAAGAAATTCCTTACTTATACTTCTAATTGTGTTTAATTTCCATAGAACTACCTCTAACAAAAATACAACAATTATCTTTGATACAAATACAGACTACAAAAAAGCATAAAAAGAACATAAAACTAAACCTTACGTGAAATAGCTGTTGTCAAAGATAAGGGGTTGGGGTGCATGGTCGATGACATCTTGGTATCCAACCTTGAGTTGTAGTAGCCATTTACACAATAGTGTCCGTGTCAACACCACTTGCAAATACCTGCAAGAATGTAAAATTGCGGGCATTGCAATTGGGATTCCACCAATGAGTATCACAAGAAGTTTATCAATACCTTCAATTCATGATATCACTCTCTGACCCAAGAGTGATGCTCCGTAAACCTACAACAGTTATTGTGAGACCAGTGAGCTAATTAGAAACAGCTATCAATATTCATAGATAAATCTATATATGAGTGATATTTGTGCCACAAAATTTGTCATTCTAAGCAAAAACAAATAGGTACAAATAAAAAGATTTCTTCCATATCATGATTTAACCTCTCTTTTTCAATGTAGCACTTGCATACCTATTGTCCATAACAGAAGAATACTTGTCAATAGTTGAGCTTGATCCACTATGAATGTTATAATTCAAGGTACGATTAGTGGACAACGACTTACTTAAAGCGACCACCTCACTTCTTAAGCTCTTTCGAGTTTCCTTCATAGTCCCTCTTAACTCTTAGCTCCATGATTGTACATAGCCTAATTTAACAAACAAAATCATTTAGTACATCAAGCTCCATTTTTCATGTAATGAGAAGAGGCTATGGACGAAAGTTACCTCAATATTTTCAAGAATAGCATCTGTTGCTCCTTGTTCCTTTAGATATGAGCGATGTTGGATGTCTTGAACTCGGGCATATAATTTTTAAATGTGTGTTTTCAAGGACACTTGTTGTCTATGCAAAAACAAATATACAGAAAGAATTCTTCGTCAAATTTACAGAACTGAATTCTTCATGAAGCCATGAATTAACAGTAACTTACTATTCCATGTAACTGAAAATCATGTTGACAATTTTAGACATACCTTTTCCTTCTCACCACAATCAAAGGAAGCATCACGCTTTTCGGGAACAAAAGCAACTTGCTGGATGACGCTAGCTAAAGCTTTGTTTGTCTTCAGTTCGGTGTTATGTCTTTGACAATTATTTTCATCTGCATTTTTAGTTTGTCTCAGATTTTCAGATCCCTTCTTGTTGCCAGCAATTGCAGCCTGTACCAAATATCATTATCGTAAGTTTTGACACGTCAAACACACAGAACTACAAACATTAATATTGAATATATTTTTGACTAACATATAAAAGAAGTTAAATTATCACCCTTCTATATATGAACCAATGTTGGAGATTCGAAATCCATACCAACTATAATAAATAAAGTATTTATAATCCGTCCCAGAAGGAATAATTTTCGTGCATAAGTAGACGATCGAATTTGGTCATCGACTTGCTGCAACAACTTCCCACATAGAACTAATAGATCATAAAAAGCATATTTTCTATAAAACACACGCCAAATTGTAAAAGGTAGTTACACCTTAGCTATAATACTTAGAAAATCCTAGCTCTTTAGAAGGGAGTTACATTTGTAGGTTATTGTACCTTACCGATTTGGTGATATAATATGGAGTGCTTAAACCCCTCTGAAATTCTTGTTCCCAAATCTGCGATACAATATCAAGATAAGCAAACATGTCAACATCTTAAAAAAAAAACATATATACATATATAGGTTATGGCAATTTAACAAAGTCATAAAGAGAAACATAGGAAATACACAAAAATAAAATATGGAGTGCTTAAACAAAACTGAGTATTTTTTAGGGCCTCCAACCTGCACACAATTTAGCAACTACGAAGTATTACTAACTCGGGTAATTTAAAAAGGCAGCACACACTTTAGACTTGACAATTAAACTTATAGTTGGGTTCTCAAAAACAATAATAGTACATACATATATACATTCATGGACTATAACTATGTACCATGTGCATAGACTTATCCGTAGTCAAAAACATACTTAAGATTGGTGTCTTTTGATGATCACCTTTAGAGAACTTCATGTATAAAAACCACTATTGCATCAATATAGTCAAGAAATTTAGTAAGGACATGGAGTATATCTTTTGAGGCAATATTTATTTTTAGTATATGCATATTACATGTGCTTATGAATCAGCTCAGTTGCATGATTCAACATCATAAAGCTCATTCAAAAATCATATTACCTAGAATGACACATATTTACATGCTTAGTCTTTGCACAAACATCAACCCAATATCATAAAAACAACTTTAACCAATGTCAATTTTGGTTGATATCCTAAACAAAACAGTTTTCAACCATATTTATTGAAAAATTCTTGCACAGCCTTACATAAGGACAGGGCAATTAAAAAACCTTTTGAACCACAATTCACATAAAAACAAAGAAAATCACAGACGAAGAAAACCATTCTAAATTATAAAATAGAAATTTCATTAAACTCTAAAAGCAAATGACACACTTACTAATGAAAGTATTACAATCGATGAAAACGGCTGTTGAAAGTCCTTCAACTGTATCTGATTCTTCGTCTTACTAGACTTCAAATATAACTATGAGTTAACATCACATTTATGCACCCTTAACATCAAATGAGTTCAGTAGCCTAATTTTTATTATTGATAGACAATTTGTTCGAAAGGGTGACCAATTGATTACCTAAAAGATATTTTGAACTGTTTTCATCTGGAAAAAAAAATCTTACCAACATTACCAAAGCATTAACTTCATATCTCTAAAAAACCCCAAACCCATTTACCTATATATACCCCATTTATCATAAAAAAAACCCCAAAGCCATAAGACACGCAATGACGATCACAATTTCAACAATCAATTTCAGACATCCAAATGAATAGCATAAACAATAATATATTGAGTTATCAGATTAGCCTCTTTTCTCACTGCATATGCATTCATTTAATCTCCAAAACCCTAAAAAAGTGCCAATTAGTACGAATTCATTGATTGTAATAAGAAACGAACTTACAAAAGTTGCAGCAAAACTTCAAATCTTTTGCCGATTGAAATCGAAATCCAATAGTAAGTTATTAAATCATTAACCGAATCCTCAACACGCGCGTATGGAGAATTTGGAATTAAAGCAGAGAGAAGGTATCCAAAACGTGCCTGTATGAAAATTTTGGATTGAAGCAGAGAGAAGGAGGCGCCGGTCAGTTGTTATTTTGAATTTTGATTGTATTTGCAAGATTCACCAGGCCATTGAGTTTTGAAGAAGAAACAATATTGAGGGATGGCTGGAGAAGAGGCAATTGAGTTCTGAGAAAGGAGCAATTGTTGAAGAATGGCTGGAGTAGAATGGATTGATTTTTTGAATGGATTGATTTTTTGGTCGACTGCTCTTTGGGTAAATATCTATCGAAATTAAGGGGGCTAAAAATCATATGATTAATTAAGAGTAATGCTAAATACACCTAATTACATAAAATATACCTGCTTATCTGATTGGTTATTTTTTTTTCTCATCCAATCAATGTTTCACATCTACCAATCACATTTTTAGGCCAAGATTTAGGCCTACATAGTTAGGTCCACCAATCATTTTCCATTAATTAATCACTTCTCTAATGACTATCAATGGGTGTGATTAAAAGGGTCTAGCCAATGAAGGGTGTGGATTATATTTTCAAGGTTGAATTAAGAAGAGATTAATTAATTAACCTCCTCCTTTAATAGATAAGAGAGATATGTATAACCTATTAACCTACACTAAAATGCATCAGAAAGAGAAGCAAAACTGCAACAAAACAAACACTAACAAAGAAAAAACCTAACCAAATGAATGCCACTTGAATACCTACTGAATTAACTCAATGTTCATTATGAGATCAGAAAAAATAGACATTTTCTGATAAATGATACACTAGCTGACTATTTGAATTCTGTACCTCGAGTCAAGGTAACAGTTTCATTATATTCATTTAATGCATTTTTATTATGAATTAAGTACAAGTTTAATCATATGACCCTCTGTATTCACAGCTTGGATGAAACAGTTATATATTGCTTGCTACCAATTTTCATTCTCTGTTTTTTTACACATCAGTATGGCTGGTTGTAGTGAGGATGATGGACTTGATCATCTTTTCAAGCTGTTAATCATTGGGGACTCAGATGTAGGCAAGTCTAGCTTGGTCACAAGATTCACCAGGGGCAAATTTAAACTTGAAACAAAACCAACGACTGCAAACAATATTGTTGCTAGACATGTATACATTGATGGCAAGGTCATCAAGGCTCAGATTGTGGATATTGCAGGTAATCATAGGTACCGATCCTTTAATAATGATGTTCAAGTGCAAAACGCATGTGGAGTTCTTGTTGTTTACGATGTTACAAAACATTCCACCTTCGAAAATGTTGAAAAGTGGTATAGGGAGTTGCATGAGGCTAATGGTGAGCTTGAGTTCATGCTCATTGGGAATAAATCTGATCTGAAAAAAGACGTGGTGACTACTTTTACGGAAGCTGGAAAGGCATTTGCAGAGAGGACATCGATTAGTTTTACTGAAACATCTGCAAAAGATGACAGAAATGTGGAAAAGGCTTTTGCTGAGTTGGTTACTCTAATATTTCAAAAGGTTAATAACAATGTTGTTACCATGGATATAGTTGATCCACATGCTTCTACTCCACCTATATCTTCTGAAGGTATGACCATTATGTCTTTTTGCTAGGTTTTCGATACTCAATTGTAGACAGTTGATTGATAATCGTACGTTGTTTGATAGCTTGGATGTCGAGATCAAGTGGGAAAGATGAGCCAGCCCATTATATGTTAAAGATTGAATCTTTCTCCCTTCTTTCTGAAGCTAAAACTAAAAAGTTTGAATCTGGTATTTTTGAAGCTAGTGGCCACAAATGGTCAGCTTTCTAATTCTAATAATATCTTTTAATGCTCAACCATACCTTACAATTGTTGTACATATATACATGAACTAAATTTAAATTTATTAATGTAGGATGCTTGAATTGTACCCAAATGGAAATAAGGTGGAAAGTGCCAGCAATTACATTTCAATATATGTGTCAATCTGTAATACTGAAAATCTTCAAAAGGGGTGGGAGGTGTTCATTGAAGCCAAAATTTGTGTGTACGATCATTTACGTCAGAATTATATAATCTTTCAAGGTAAATTGATATAGATTATAAGAATTTTTTTTAACTTCACTAGTTGTTGTGTGTTGATTAATTTAAGTTAATCTTTATATTAATGTATGTCACTGCTCACTAATGTGTTTATAGATGTTGATCGGAAGCGGACAAGGTTTCATGAGAAGAAGCTAAAATGGGGTTTTAGTAGATTAATATCACTGGATTCTTTTAAAGATGCTAGAAATGGTTGCCTCTTTCATGATTCTTGTGTGTTTGGGGCTGAGGTATTTTCTGTTTCAAGATACGCTGGAAAAGATCAATGCTTATCACTGTTAAAACCTCCAGCAGTTATGAATACTTATACTTGGACAATCGAAGATTTTTCATCCATAACTGAGAAAAGTTTGTACTCTGATTACTTCAAAGTTGGCAAAGTCAAGTGGTGCAATAGCTTCTAGTCTTCTAATTGATTTCCATCCTTATGGTTTTCAATAACATAATGCTTAACTTATTACTGGTTTTACTCCAGGAAGTTATTGCTCTATCCTAAGGGAAACGGAGATGGAGAAGGTACACATCTTTCAATCTTTCTGAAAGTTCATGATTCTGAGTTGCTTCCGGATGGGTGGAAAGTTTATGCAAGGTATGGGATTCGGGTTAACAACCAAGCTGCTTTTGCTGATAGAGTGATAGGTAACAAGAGAATCAAATCAATTAATTCCGTCATCTAAGTATATTATCCATGCTTATTATAACTTACTACTCCGTATACAATATATCTTGATAGTCTACTTTCATGTTTACTTAGCAGAATGGGAGCAATGGTTTGACTCACCTCTTAGTTGGGGTACTCCATGTTTTATGTTTTTAAGTGATCTGGGTGACCTGGAGAAAGGCTTTCTGGTGGATGATTCTCTTACTATTGAAGCCGAGTTTTCAGTTGTTGGCATGCTGAAAGATTTTAACTGAAACAATCAATGTGTTCCACCTATCTTAGCTCTGTATCTGACTTTTATCACATTAAGAAACCTTGTTCAGTTTATGTTAACATTGCCGTTAAACATTGGACAGGTAACTTAATTTATAAGCATTTTTCTTTTTCTAGTAATGCAATCAACGTACTAAACTAACCTTCAATTTCTTCTTGACTCGGTATTTAATTGGGTAAATTGATTTTGTCGGCTATGTCCCCCCTGTTTGTCTCTAGGTCGGCAATTTACCCTCTAAAGTTCCAATGTATGCTATCTACCCTTATATTATGGGCTAGAATCTCTTAAAAATTAAGTTTTACCGTTTAGGGCTTTTAATTGCTTACTGAGCAACCATGTGTCAGACCACGTGTCACATGTAGTAATTGTCCACGTCGTCAATTTAACCCGTTGTTCCGGTCACAAGTTACCATCTTACCTACATCGATACAAACTTTACCACTTGAATGCAGACATTAAAACTTTAGAGGGTAAGTTGCCGACCTTGGGACAAATAGGGGGTACATAGCCGACAAAATCAATTTACCCTATTTAATTTACAATAAGGACCGAAGTAACTGTTGTTTCAAATCAAAATTAAAGTGGAAAATTGATTATTTAAATTCATAAGTTAATTGGGATATCCTGTGTTGTGAGTTTGTTTTTGTATTTTGTTATAAAAGTTCATCTGTTTTGAAATAAAACTTTTGTCTTGAAGGGTAGAATGGGTTTTAGGATAAAGTTAATTTCATTTTAAAATCATACAAGCAGGGCCGGTCCTGACTATTATGATGCCCTGAGCGAGACAACGAAAATATGCCCTTACTAAATCTTGTAAATAGATGAAGCACTATTTTTTGGAGTTTAGAATCTTCTAATCAAGTTAAACGACTTATCCACACATCCAATTTTATAAGATAAAATAAATGCTGCAATTTAAGAAAATATGTAAATTAACATCTAAAATGTTTTTATAAAAAGAAGTTAAAAAAGAAAAATGAACAGATTTAGAAACTTTTGAATCAAATCATTAATATCTAATACATTTCCTATTTTTAAATAGTAATTCTTACTAAAGACTATTTAGCTATTTAAACATTTTAAAAAATACTTTCAGATATCAAAATGTATAACATTTTGAGATTATGCGTAAAACATCTAGTTTGTATGTGTTTTCTTTTTCTTTTGTGATTCCTAAAAATAATATTTACTTAAATAAATTACAATAGACGGGAAAAAAAAAGTTGGGGCTGAATTAATATAAATAGAGGGACTAAACTGTAGTTTTGGATATTAATAGGGTCTTAAAGAGAAAAAATTAAAAAATATATCTAAAAAAAGGCGTTTGGCCTTTTGGGTCGTCTTCTCCAGTTCTACGTCAAGATTCTGCTCAAACCTACCTCCATTAAAGTTCAAGTTGAAGCTTCTCTTTGTATTATAACTTCAATTACTTTGTTCTTGATGAAATACGAAGTAAATCATATATTCGTCATCCTAGGTACACCGTTCAGTTTTAGACTCTAGTAAAATACACTATGAATGACCGTAAACTTGATGCCCTTCGATTTTCTGATGCCCTGGGCCGTCGCCCAGCCTGCCCATAGCCAAGGCCGGCCCTGCATACAAGTTGATAAAAAAATTAAGAAAAACTAATTTATAAATCGTTAACTATAGTTAACCAAAGTTGATGTTAGAAGTTAAAATAAATCCAAAAATATGTATTTGACTAGTATATATGAAAAATAATAATCGAATGGACATTGTTCAAGTAGTACTGCCATCAAAACGTTCGGGCTTCATATGTGTGACTGATAGGTCAGAAGTTCAAATCCGTGCTCAGCGTATGTAGGTGTTGCCAGCGTTAATACTTCTTGAAGGTGGGACGGACGCGTACCATTAAAATATGATACAGGTGTTAGGGGTACCATTCAAATTACCCTCAAACATTCATCCGACCGAATGTCACGATGAATGTTAACGAGATTATCACTTAAAATTCATCAATGAATTGAATATCCATTCAAATGAGTATTAGTCACATGCACATTCATGATATAATCAGTCAACTTTTATATTTATGTTGACAACATTCATCATCATGAATGTTAAGGAGTTTGAATTAAATATTGATCGATTGATTGATGTTTAACATTTATTATTTTTGTTAGATATATTTGTATCGATAAAAGTAAAATATGTTAGGATGAAATGTTAACCGCTTCGGCCTACAAAAATGGTTGCCTCTTGATAAATATTACTCCGTACTTGCATGTCAAAATCACACATCCACTTGTAGGTGTAGTAAAATGGTTAGTGCTAGCCGCCTAGCCTTCTACTCCATAAATTAGTTCGAGTATATGATATATTTTGACTGAAACCGGCGTATTTTAAACTTTTTTTAGTTTTACCGAATGAATTTATTATAAATTCAAAAATATCTTCAATTGTCATAGGAGAGAGAATAACCACAATCTAAGTGGAGCCAACGCGTTTTGTTCATGATCATCATGAAAATGTCAAAATATTTAAACCAACATGAAAATGTCAATAACCAATAACCAATAATCATTTTTTGCTAAATAATAATTATTATTATCGACTACATGGTTTCACTTTCACACATACATAATTATACAATCCAACAATACAAACCTTATATTACAATTGATGATTAATCAACCAATAAAAAAAATCATTTTTTAAACATTTCAATATCTTTGTAAACTCACTACTTTTTGGACCTTGAAACTTGATACGAGGAGTTTGAAGTTGATCCTCTAGAACTTCTCTTGTAACTCTTTGATTGAGGCATACAACCAAATCCTGATCGTCGTTCAATAAAATCCTCCGTCGGTGCTTGAAACTCCGATCTTGTGCGGCGGTGAGACGATCCCTCGACATTTGAATTCGCATCAGCTCCCACAAGAACATGGTAGCTGCGAGTTGAGCCGACCGAAAGAGAGCGGTAACTATTGTGTGGCCTTTGTTTCTTCATGGCATGCACTAGAAATGGAATTAGTCCTTCCATTTTTTTAAATTTGATGATTTTTGCAAAATGTTTTTTTTGGATGCTAAAGAGCTAGGTGGACTTTGGTTATGTTGTTGAATTTGGTGGATTAGATGAATGAATTGAAGTTTAGGTGTGTAACATTAGGTGTTATATATAAGTTGAGGATTGTGGGGTCACATAGTTTGAATATAGAGGTATTTAATTGCGTGTTTTAGGAAACTTGGAGGGTCATTCATGCGTGTAATTGACTTTTATACCCTTGCTGTTGATAGACCAAATTGACAATTCGTTAAGCATCAATAAAGATAGGCTTAAAATGTTTGTGTTATATTTTCTTTAACAAACAAATCGAAGCTTTTTTGAAGGAAAACAAAGTATCTAACAAATACTCCGTCATATCATATCGTACAGGGTAGTTTTTGAGTTTCATACATATACCCGACTTAAGTTGAATAATATCGTATCATGATCGGTGTTTGAATAGACTTGTTTGATAACAAATCAACGAATTAAGTTACTATCATGAAAAAGGTAATATCAAATCAAACAACGATTAACGCTAATTAAATAGTTATAAATTTGTATGGTGACATGTCATGATAAGCATATGGATATACTAAGTTAATAATCATTATAAATGTTTACCCATGTACGAAATTGCAAATACGAAGGACAAGAAAGTCAAAGAGGAAATTGTTTTTTAATGTTATGGAAAACGGATTTGGATAATGATGGTATAATTAGTAAGTGTTTCCTGATAACTAATCCGTATTGATTGATTATGCAACCTACAGACGTAAGCTTCTAAAGTCAGACCTTACGATTTTTTATTTATTTTTTTATTATGTCCAACAATGCTTCGGTTGAATACTGTACCTAATTAATCACGTACCTAATACCTTGACTGGTTATTCTAGAAATTAAATTTATATATGGCTTCCAAAAGCAGCTGCTATGCTAATATAGACACAGGATAATGAGCTCATTTGGTGTTTATAGCTAATAACATGTTATATTATAATGTGATGCTATCAAATGGTGAGTTAGATATAGTGTATATTATTTTTGTCGGGTGCAAATTCAAATTTCACAAATGGAAAATAAGAAAACCAGAAAGCTTATGTATAAGTTTATAGGCTAGTTCATGTATCACTAATTTGTTTTAGAATAGAAATTCATCTAGGCTTATATACGGAGCTTTGTACGAGTTGGACTGAAAAAGGTGACGAAAATTCTTAAATATATGGAACTAGTCGGTAATATTAATTATTAAGATATTAAAATTTATATGAACAATAATGTACACTTATATAAAACTCATCTGGACATGTATAAATTCTGACTTTGGGTTATTAAACATTTAAACCACATGTTAAAAATGGTGGGCACGGTAGGTAATACATGGGGTCGGGTGGAGTGCAACGTGATGGAGTCGATGGTGGCTGGCTGGTATAATATGTTTAAATAAAAGTTTTGCTGTGGGCTTGAAGGTTGTTTTGGTAAATCTTTAATCCATTGGTTAAAACTTATAAGGATGCTAAATTTGACCATGTATAATATATTTGAATATTTATATGATACCGTTAAGGCACTAACCTTGTCACTTTCGCAAAGTGGGGTATTAAGAAAAGTAGTAGTTATTATCCAACAATAATATACACCCTAAACTCGGGTTAGTCAAAAGATAATACATTTGTTGATGATATGATATAATATGATACAACATTATTGTAGAAAATCGAAAATAATCGCTAGTAACTTAGGTCACGTTAACCATTCGAAAATAAACAATTGACATGTATCGAAGAAAGGTGATCCAATTAACTAGTCTAATACCCTTAATTAGGTACTGTAATAAGATAAACAAAACAAAAACATAATAATCTAAGCAAATTATTAATAAAAGATACAAAATAAAATAACAACAAAAACCAAAAGGATGGAGATCGAGGCGGCTTTAAGCGTATATAGTGAGTTCATGGGAACAACAAGGAAAATGTTTAAAAAGTAGATACAAATAATCAACTTCATTATCACCAAATTTGTTGACGTTTCTCTTACGATATTTTAATTAATTAATAATTAATTATGTGTATTTATTAGACGAAAATTAGTTGTAACCAAAATTTGGGTAAAGTAAGCTAATAACATCTACTATTAATTTTTATATATTTATTAATTATCATTTAATTATAAATAAGGTTTGAGATCATAGAGAAGACCAACAATCTTAGACCTTGGATTTTTAATCTACAATACAGATTCACTTAATTACTACTGTACAACACTTCATCTTACTGTTACGAATTTGTATTATGATGTATTTGAAGTGCACCCTATAAATAATGTAGTAGGAAAAGGCTAAGGATGGATATAATTAAACTAGTGGGATACTCGTGCGATGCACGGCTTCGTGAACATGTCAATGTATCGCATACTTGATAATGTTAAACAAAACTCAACGACTAAGAGACACATTTTGATAAACACGATGCTAAGGTGTAAAAGATATATACAATGGAATTTTGCTTATGTTGAACCATTCAATTTAAATGTGTGCATGTAGCAAAGAATACATGATTGCAACTATAATTATTTCAAGAGTTAACTTGATAATGAATTTAATTTAAACTGGAAAAAGTCGGGTCAAAGAAAGTGAGGACATCAGGTTTTCGCATTTAAAAGTTAAGTGCTCGACCCTGACTCAGGTTGACCTATTATGTAGTACGCTTGACCCACCCATTTGACCATATCCACTGATGTTACATGCCGAATAGAATTACATGTTCAAAATCTGAAACAAAAAATAGGAATAAAAACCTCATCTAAGTCAAGTAGAGAATACATATTTCTTCAAATCAAGCCCGACAGAGGCAACAACTAAATGATCATGAGTATACCTTGTACATAGCCATCCTCCCTTCCTCAATTGAGCACCTGGTTGTTCAGTGATCTTTGAAGTCTGTCATGGAATAGGCAATTCCAATTTATGCACTTGCCTTCTTAGGCGAAGTTCAAAAACTTGCATTTACCACATTTTAGTTCATAAAAGATGAGTTAAAAGGCGAACATATATTGATAAATTTAAGGAAAAAGATTGCTAATGGATCATCGAAAAATCTTTAGCACACAGAGATTTATAAACAGAAGCTACATTTCAACAAATATTAAAATCATAATCAAGAAGGAATTTTTTGAAAACTCTAACATGGATTGATAGTAACATAAAAGTATAAATGAAATCAGGTAATCATTATATACATTAAAATGTTGAACCGCTCCATGGTAATAAATGTTCATACCTGAACAATATATTGATTGTTGCTTAGTTTTCACTTGAGCCTTTCATCGAATAGTCGGTGTGCATAGAACTTGAAGAAACAAACATCAAACACACCAAAGACAAAAAAACATTGCACCAAAGATAAAACCAATTAAAACCCTTAATGTATTTCTATAACAACAAATTAGTATGAACAGTGACAAAAAAATTTTTTAAACTAATGGAACTTAGAATGAGCAGTATAAACAATAACAAATAAAAAGATATAATCATGAAATTATAGATTGGTGAATATTTGCGTAATAGAATCAGTACCTACAGGTTGACAACAACAATGAATTTCAATGTCAATTATTTGTTTGTAATGCTGGGAAAATACTTCAAATTTAAAGGATGCTTACCGTTGACAATTGAACCAGTTGGTATATTTCAGGATGAGATGGCATTTCACATAATATACAGTAGAAATTTAATAGTAGTAGTAGAATGAAAAGGAAGAAAGAAGGAGAAGAAACTGACGGTATTTTAAAACTGATACGTAGCTAAACTATTGGAACATGAAAGGATTACTGTGACAACCGTCACCAAACCGTTATCGTAGTTCAAATCGTAAAAGCACATTTTTGTGAAAAGACTCATATTACAGAGTTATTTACATCAAAGTCTTCGTTTTTTAAAAACGAATCCAATGCAAAAAGAATCATCGCAATCCGACGTGTAACGAAGAAGATATGAAGCAAAACGTAAACGTATAATAAAATAATTCGAAGTTAATTGCGAGGCTGCACCGTTCGGGCCATAACTCTCTCATCCGGCCTCGGATTGAGTTGATTCAAAAGCCCAGATGACCGAAACACATAGGGCTATAACATATCCAAAATTCAGATCGTCTGAAGAAATTTAAGCCCAACATCCGTCTGGACAAATCCAACCTCTAGTTGGAATACGTCTCAAGCCCAAGCCCAAAATCGTATAAATGCTACCCTAAAACAAACCCTAAACGTTTTTATTTCTTCCAGCCATATTCATCATCATTATCAATCGCTTTTGTCATCATTATACTCTATTCTCAAGGGTTTTAACCCCTTGATTCATCATATCAACCGAAAGATTGTAAACCCGATGATCTCAGATTCTGTCTCAAAATTTCAGTCACGAACATAGGCTGATTTGACCCATTTACGTTCATTTTCAGGCTTCGGTCAAAACTAGAAAGTTGTAGATCTCGATGTTTTACATTAACTTTTAAGGTTTCGGCCTCTGAAACGCATTAGATTATTTTATAAAAATTATTTCGTAAACTGCTGCTGTGGGTGACGAATTTTCAGAAACTTTGGTAAGTTTTCGATCCTATAACTCTTGTATACGTTTGATCTACTCCTAAAAATGAATTCTAAGGTATATAATCTCAGTATTTACAGATTCTAAAGAGGGTTTCCTTGCGGTTATTCGAAAGTTGGTATTATTCTTATCCGATTTCCTTCGTTAACATTCGATTTCGAGTGATTCGTTATTATTGTTTTTATTCGGTTCAATTCCATTGTGTTCCGAGTAAATGAAATGGTTGGGATATTGATAAGATCAGTTCATATGATGGTAGAATTAAGAGTTTTGATTGTGGTTGCGGTTTGGATTGATTATATGAATGTTTAGGGTTGATTACTGAAAACCCTAATCTGTCCAAATTTGTGTTTCGGTTTGGGAAGCTTGTAACTTGGTTATTTCATGGTGATTTTCGATGAAACAGGAGTCTAAACTTAAGTATTTTGAGTCTATTTTAAAATGGCATTGTTTTCATGGTTAAATATTGAGTATAAGTCAGTCAAAATAATTTTATAAGATTGTGTGTCAATTCTGAGTTCTTCGGTTTCAGATTTCGGTTAGATTGTCGATTTTTTAAATGTACCTTAAACTAAGGATTAGGTCTTGAAATTTTTAATGAAGTGTCTATAAGGTGTTAAATATTTTCTTTAAAAATATTATAACCAATTGAAGTCTCTAAGTATTTTAAATAAATTATAACTCTTGTGAAGTCAGAAAGTGTCGTCGGTTTAGAGCAGTTCACTTTGGTGAATTTTTAAAACTAGTGAATTAAAGTAATTGAATCTGGGAAAATTACTGGATCTTCTAAACACATTAAAATGTCATTGGTTAAAATTGTAGAGTCAAATGATTTTAATAAGTAATATTTAAAAATTCGTAAAGTGGAACCAAACTTCTGGTCAGAATCTGAATTTTTCATTTTAGGTTAGTTCTTGTAATAATACACTAGTAGAATTGTGAGGAAACGTAATAGAAGTGTGTTGGGCGTGGAATACAATGGAATGACCTATTTATGTCTAGGTTGTAACTCATATGAATATGTGATTATTGTAGATTGGCGAGTTATTGGGTAAATTCATTTAAGGGCGATACTTACTTTGGTATTTAAGATGAGTTTTGCGGCCCCATTTTCTTTACTTATTTTCCGTTGGGGGAAAAGAATGCTCAAACTGATTTCGAACTGTTTTCTTATGCTGTGTAAACTATATGATTTTCTGATTTGGACATTATGATTGAATAAGTGACATGCTGATTGTTGTGGACTGATTGCTGATTGTTCGAATGAGTCTTGTGTCTTTGGGACCATGACAACACTCCATATTACTTGCTTTTCGGATGAGTCTTGTGTCTTGGGGACCATGACAACACTCCATATTTCTTACTAATACGGATATGATTATTGATAGTACTATCGGACGACGGTCCCACTCTTGTGATAGATACGTTATCCTTGAGTGAATATTATCCAGGAACGGAACGGATTGCTTATGGTGGATGAATTGGTTATCTTATGTGCTTATTTTATATCATATGTCCTACTTACTTATTATCACAGCAAACTATATTTCTCGTGTGTCTTATTAAACCTGCAAACCCACCAACCATTGTGTTGACATTTTCAAGCATTTCTTTTCAGGGAAAACTAGTGGCACTAAGATCGAGGACAAGAAAACTTAGTGGACCTGTTAGGTTGCATTAAGTAGTGCTGCAGGACTTGTGATACGTTTGTTGCTAACATTTTAATTTAATTACGGGCATGTTGCCTTAACATTTGTTGAATACATTTATTGTTTATGACACGTTGTTTATTTGTTGGTGTGTATGCTATGACACGAACCGTCATTCGTGTTAATGACATCACAACGCATTGATACTTTATATTTCATTTAGAGTTCTATATATTGATGTGTTCTGATCCTATCATGGTTGCATTCCGTTGTTTCCGCTTTAGACGGGGTGTGACAATTACGTCCCTGGCATTTATTTCATTCATTTTTATTACACTTCATATTGTTTAAGGGTTAATGATGTGGCATGATTTTGAAATCAGATGGGTTGATATAATGCCACGTGGATAATTTCAGTAATAACACAAGGAGGAGTTGCCATTTAGGAGGGGGATACTCAGCTAGTTATAGAGAAAGATTTATTGTAACACCCCCGAAATTCACTGTTTTGCGGAAGCATAGTTTGGGGTGTTACTAATCAAATATCACAGCACAAAGATAAAGTAAACGACATCTATATGCAACGTTTGTAAATTAGTTACATTCCATAGATATATTGTTTGAAAACTTAGTGTTTTCGTATACAAAAATGTAGTTTCCCTAGAGTCCGCGCGTGTAGCGGGAGATTCTATTATATAGTCGAAATATACAAAAGATAATGCTAAGAATCTCCGTTAATGCAGTTGTGTTGAAATCATGCGACTCTAGCTAAAATCCTGGAGTAATCCTACTCCATCCGGGTACCTGAGAAAACATGCTAAAAAGTGTCAACCAAAAGGTTGGTGAATCTCACAGGTTTGTAAGTAATATCAGCTTTGAACACGAGATTTCATCAGTAATGCCCGCAGGCGTAAAATCAGCAATTTCAATCCAGAAATCGTAAACCAGTATTTGCAATCCCGCAAATGTAAGTAAGTAAGTTTATACCGTTGCCATGAGGCTCATAATCGAAGCTTAACCCGTAAGTAATAAGTTTGCTCCCGTGACATGCTCGTAAATGAGCAAGCATCAGTAACGAATAATTAGTCACCCGTTTCTACGTGTAAATCGGTACGTTGCAGCGCTACTGCCCCGGGTGGGGAGGGTCATTTCCCTAATGGATCCATTAACTACTGTTCGCGCTTAAGTCCATAACTAACGATATATGATGGAGAGACTTCTGTTTGTAAGTAAACTCATGCAATTTCGTTTGGTATAGTAAACAGTTTAGTACTTGTGTTCAAGAAAATCAGTAGCATGTATCTCCCCCAATAAGATAAAACAGTAAAAGTGGGGCCGTAAGACTCACCTGAGTCTTGTAGTAATCAGTTGCAATTAGCAAGTAGTAAGTAAAGCAAGTAGGTTCTCTGAACCCGTAACCTTCAAATGCCTAATCATATGAAGTTATGTAAGTATGCGTCTCACGAGACGTTTCGTTTAGATGTACACAACTAGTATATCCAGTGTTTGTCCGTATGTTTGTAATTGTTTGTTTGTTGGAAAACATGTTTGGCCCGTTGGTGACGGTTTGTAGCAAAAATTCTAAAATGTTGACTTTGCTACAGTAGATTTGCTACAGTCCTGCTACAGTAAAATTTGACTTTTTTGTACAGTAACTTTGACTTTAAAATTCTGGTTTTCTGTGTTTTTGCGACACAATCTGCGACACTAAAGTTTGGTATGCGACACAGTGGTTGTGTCGCAAAAAGCTTGCGATGCTAATTCAATAGCGACAGAACGGTTGTGTCGTATTAAATACGACATAGTATGCGACATAGAGTGCGACACAATATTGTGTCGCAAAGGTTACGACACAAAACGGTTTATGCGACATAGCATGCGACACAAACGTTGTGTCGCAAAGATGAACATCAGCCCAGAAACTTTCGGGTTTCATGATTTTCCGACCAAAAACGCAAATCTAACCCATTTTTTAGCTATAAAATCGTGTTTTCTTCTTGTATTAGGTTATAACTATGTTGTGTACACATCAAAACATCAAAACATTACACCAAATTGAATAGATCTAAGATTTTAGAAAATTCTTACTTTTGCAAATCGAGCTAGATGGAGGATGAGATGATGAAAACGGTCTTGATATTCTTGCTCCACTCGTGATGGTGATTCCGAATATGTAATTTTTGTGGGTCGATTTGTGAATCCGAAAATTGGTGAAGATTTTTAGAGAGGGTTTTGAGTTTGTGTGTGTGTGTTTAATGTAAATGAAAAGAAAGAGATGGGGATGGGTGGTGCTTTTGGCTGGTTCCAAAAGGGGAGGGAGAGAATACACTCCCTAAAATACAGTATTTACTCCGTGTCCTAATTGATTAATTCGCTCATTTTAGTAACCGTGTAGAATATTATTAAAAAAATATTCTAAAATGTGAATTTTTACTGAAAATCGTTCGCTAATATTTATTCTAAATATTAGTTTGTTAGTTTAACTCGTGTCGTCGCGATTGATACATTTATTTACTAATATACAGAACGTAATGTATAACACTTTGATAATATGTATAAATAATGTCCGTTCCAATATATATCCTCATTATTTATGTAAAGTTTTGTCACCAACGTCCTAGTAAAATGTTCCGAACTCCGTCCGGTCCATTCGTACGATTTATCCAAATCGCGTAAGTACACACACATATATATAAATCACCTTATATATATACAAATAGAGTCTGCAATTAGTCCTATTACATACTAATTACAACTAGTTACAAATAATTAGGCAAAATTAATTATCCTAATTAGGCAGGTGTTACATTCTCCCCTTGTTAAAGAAATTTCGTCCCGAAATTAGCTTGAGTGCACGGACGGTGCGTAATCTAGGAAAAGATGTGGGTATTTCTGTCGTATTTGGTCTGCCCGTTCCCAGGTGAACTCAGGGCCGCGCCTAGAATTCCACCTGACCTTTACGATGGGAATACGACTCTGTTTCAATCGTTTGACCTCACGGTCCATGATTTCTATAGGTTCCTCGACAAAATGAAGTTTATCATCGATTTGAATTTCGTCGAGCGGTATAATCAGTGTCTCGTCAGACAGACATTTCTTCAAGTTAGAAATGTGGAATGTGTTGTGTACGCTGCTAAGTTGTAACACCCCCAAATTTAATGATTTGCGGAAGCGAGTTTAGGGTGTTACTAATCTGGTAATCACAGCATAAGATACATAATGAACGACTCTAAATGAGACGTTTGAAAATAGTTATACATTTCTTAAATTAAAGTGTTTACAAGTTGCGAGCTCGCATAAAAGTAATATTACATTCTACTAGTACTGAAGCAAATGCAATAAATGTCCTGAGTGTTGAAAACATGCGACTCGAACTAGAATCTTGTAGTCCAATCCTACTACAGCAGTGTACCTGAGAATGCACACTAAAAGGGTCAGCTGAAAAGCTGGTGAGTTCACAAGTAATTTGTAGAAACAAGTAGTTCAAGTAATAAATATTTCATTCAGAAATATTAATCAAGTTTAGCAGTTTAAATAACAACAGTTGCCCCTCGAGGCAGTTATAAGTAATTTATGGTAATCAGGTGAACCTAATCAATAGGTTTCTGGTCAAGTAAAGGGGACCAATCCCCAGCCTGGGTGTTATCCGGTAAGAAATTGCCACCTGGCAATATGTATACGAGAGTAGCGTAAGGAGACTATCTGTCGTGCTACTGGCCGCAAGCAATCAAGCAAGCAAGTTCTTAGGCAGTCGGTATTGCTCCCCGGCAATACGGTACGGATAATTTGTACGGTTTCAAGTATTAGTACTATGGCTACTAATAGGTCACGATGCCACCTGGCATGAAAGGTTGCACCCCGGCAACATGATCAAGTTATCTGTTTTGTAATCGTGTCATATCGGTACGGGTTGTAATTACAGTCAAGTGAGCAAAAGCTCGTAATTTCCTGAGTCTCCGACTCGTAAGTGTTTCGCATCACCTACAGTGATAGTAATGAGTTCGTAATTACGGTCAAGTGAGCAAAAGCTCGTAATTTCCTGAGTCTCCGACTCATAAGAATCTAGTAATCACCTACAGTGATGGTAATGGTTATCCCCCAAGGGAAGTGTCAAGTTATGTCCCGCAGGACTATGTTTAAGTAAATCAACCAGTTATAGAGCCAACGACCCCGACCGTAATAATTCGTAGGTCCGTTGCTGAATGTAAGTAAAGCATAAGTCCATATGCTGAAATGAGTAACCGTGCAGTCCCGCAGGACTACGATAGAGCATGAATCCACATGCTGAGCCAACGACCCCGACCGTAATAATTCGTAAGTCCGTTGCTGAGTGTGAGCATTTAGCTCGTAAGTAAGTTGTACCACCCACCGTGGTATCGTGAGCAATCCAGCTCGCAAGTAAGTTGTACCACCCACCGTGGTATCGTGAGCTCGTTTGTAAATCCGTAATACCAATCACATTGGTATCGGGTTTGTACCACCCACCGTGGCATCGTTTTGCTTCACATACAGTGACAGCGTCCGTTATTCTCCCGCAGGAGATGCAAGTAATCGTTTTGGCAGTACACGACATGCCGCAAGTAAGTTTAGTCCAAGGCTAGTAAATTGTTACAGGCACTCAACAGTACCTCAAGTTGTTACGTAAATCACAGTAGTATATCATACTAAGAAATGTAGGAGCGTCACTTAGATGTAAGGGATGATCGTAATCAACTAGTAAGTACGTATCTACGTCACCTAGTTTGCCTGAAGTAATGTGTAAAATCTAAGTCACTTAACTGTAGGGAAGTACTTTCAGTACTTAGTTAGAGTCATCCGTTAGTTCGTAAAGATAGTCATCACTGAGCTAGCAAATCGGTGCCTTTAGTTGGTATTCACAAGTCCACTAGTCATTTCTAGTACTTAGCAAGTCACTGATGTAGTGAGGCGTTTATTCCCTAGGTATCATATGTAATATAATTCTAGGTGTTTCTAACACGGTCATACTTAATATCTCTAAGTATGGTCAAATGGTTCATAGCTGTCGTGGTCTAGCACCGTTACCATAAACGATAGTAAAACGTTCGTAAATGTTTGAACAGTTGAAAGTAGTAACACAGGAGTATGCATTCCCACCCCGAAATCAGTTGGAAAACAGTAAAAGAGTGGGGTTGTGAACTCACCTGAGGAGCTAGCGTCCTAGTGTAACGAGTCGTGCCAAGTGAAATCTCCTAGTGTCCTAAACATGAGAGATTTCGTACGTTTGTAAGTGCAGTTCGTTATGGATGGTTCGTAATAATAACTTAGATTATTATTAGGTTCGAGTTTTCGTATACTTTATAAAGTATATTTGTTTTGGATTACAAGCCGTATTGTATTTGAATTTTCATTTGAAAACGTTTTCCGACACTTAGAAAGATTTGGCAAATTTTTTCGTTTTCTGCGACACAACATGCGACACAAGGGTTGTGTCGCATGGTACGACACAATTCTGCGACACAAGGGTTGTGTCGCATGGATTCGAGGTGCTGAGTCAACAGCGACATAAGCGTTGTGTCGCATGGGTTTTGCGATGTAAGATGCGACACAAGATACGACATAAGATACGACATAATACGGTTTATACGACACAAGAGCGCGACACAAGGGTTGTGTCGCATGGGTGGTTTATGCGACACAATATGCGACACAATGGTTGTGTCGCAAAGATGAACACCCAGACAGTCAGCAGCGACTGTCGCATTTTTCCGACCAAAAACCCAATCCAAACGTGTTTTTGAGCTATAAAATCGTGTTTCTTTGTTGTATTGGTTAATACTAAGTATGTTAAACACTATTATGAAAGAAAACTTCAAAATCTAAAGATTTACGGGATTTGTCGGAAACTTACAAGTGGTCGGATTTGAAATCCGAAAAGGTGGTTGTGTAGATCGTGAACTCGTGATCGTTTTTCTCTAAATGGCCCAAGCGATTTGAGGTCGTTTTGTGGTAGTTTTTATGTGATTAGTGAGTATTTTAGAGAGAAGATTGAGAGAGAAATGGAAGTAGAGAGAGAGAGAGTGAAGTTGAAAATGAGGTGAAAAAGGGGGAGGAAGTTGGGTTTTGTCCAACACAGATCCCCAGTGCGCGGACTGTGGTCTCCAACCACAGTACAAAATACCCGTGTTTTATTTGTCCAGTCATAAGATAATATAAAATTCTTATTTATATTATTTTAAAATGTTTTCTAATAGAAGTATTTTATAAAAATGCTAATTGGAAATAAAGGTTAAATCATTTATCAAAAAGTTTAAATTCGGCGCGAAAATTAACTTTTTGACGAGGTGTTACATAAGTTCAGCAGGAAGTTGCAGGCGGTATGCCACTGGACCAATCCTTTCAAGGATTTCGAATGGTCCGATGTATCTAGGATTTAGTTTGCCTCGTTTTCCGAATCGAATAACACCTTTCCAGGGTGCCACTTTGAGAAGTACCTTGTCCCCTACCTGGAACTTAAGGTGTTTGCTTCTCACGTCAGCATAGCTTTTCTGACGATCACGTGCGGCTTTCAGCCGGTTTTGAATACCGATGATTTTCTCAGTAGTTTCTTGAATGATATCTGGACCCGTGAGTTGGGAATCTCCTAACTCAGTCCAACAGATAGGTGATCGGCACTTACGCCCGTAAAGTGCCTCGAAGGGTGCAGCCTTTATGCTGGTATGGTAACTGTTGTTGTACGAAAACTCGCACAACGGTAAGTGATTTTCCCAAGAAGTACCGAAGTCAACTACGCAGGCTCGTAGCATATCCTCCAGTGTTTGAATAGTTCGCTCGTTTTGGCCATCGGTTTGCGGGTGATAAGCAGTACTCATATCCAGACGAGTACCAAGAGATTTTTGTAGCGATTGCCAAAAGTTAGAAGTAAAACGGCTGTCCCTATCCGAGATGATCGAGATAGGTACACCGTGTCGCGAGATGATTTCTTTGACATAGATGCGAGTCAGACGCTCCATCTTGTCGGTTTCCTTGATGGCCAGAAAATGAGCAGATTTCGTGAGACGGTCCACGATCACCCAAATGGTATCGCAACCACTCGAAGTTTTTGGTAGTTTGGTAACGAAGTCCATGGAAATCTGTTCCCATTTCAATTGAGGAATTTCAGGTTGTTGGAGCAACCCCGAGGGTCATTGGTGTTCGGCCTTGACTTTGGAACAGGTTAGGCATTTACTGACGTACAAGGCAATGTCAGCTTTCATGTTAGGCCACCAATACAACCCTTTGACGTCGTGATACATCTTGTCAGAACCAGGATGTATAGAGTATCGAGATTTGTGAGCTTCAGCCATCACCAAATCTCGCAAGTTTCCGAATTTGGGTAACCACACCCGGTTAGAGAAGTATCGAGTTCCATCGGATTTGATTTCGAATTGTTTATCCAAGCCTCGCAAGGCTTCATTTTTCAAGTTTTCATCGTTGAGTGCTTCAAGTTGAGCGGTAAGGATTTGAGCAGGAAGCTCGTTATGAATTGTCATAGAAAGTGCTCGGACTCGAAGGGGTTTCACTCGTTCTTTTCGGCTTAAGGCATCGGCAACTACGTTAGCCTTGCCCGGATGGTATTTGATCTCGCAGTCGTAGTCACTAAGTAACTCAACCCAACGACGTTGCCTCATGTTTAGATCCTTCTGATCGAATATGTGTTGGAGACTTTTGTGATCAGTGAAGATAGTGCTTTTCGTACCGTAGAGATAATGTCTCCAGATTTTCAATGCGAAGACCACAGCACCTAACTCGAGGTCGTGGGTCATATAGTTTTTCTCGTGGATTTTTAGTTGTCGTGAGGCATAGGCAATGACTTTTTCCCGTTGCATCAACACACAACCAAGTCCTTGGTGTGAGGCGTCGCAGTAAACTACGAAATCGTCGGTGCCTTCGGGTAAGGACAAGATTGGTGCACTGCAAAGTTTGTTTTTCAATAGCTGGAAAGCTGACTCTTGCTTATCAGTCCAATCGAACTTCTTATCTTTCTGAGTCAGTGTGGTTAGGGGAACAGCTATTCTTGAAAAGTTTTCGATGAATCGGCGGTAATAACCAGCGAGACCTAAGAATTGTCTCACTTCGGTTGGAGTGGTCGGTGACTCCCAGCCCTTGATTGCTTCAATCTTGGCGGGATCAACATGAATTCCTTGGCTGTCAATCACGTGCCCGAGGAATTGAACGGTTCGAATCCAGAACTCACACTTAGAGAATTTGGCATATAACTCTTCGTGTTTAAGAAGTCCTAGAATGGTTTTCAGATGTTGAGCATGTTCCTGCTCGTTGCGAGAGTAGATCAGGATATCATCGATGAACACAATGACGAATTTGTCAAGATATGGTTTGCACACCCGATTCATAAGGTCCATGAATACGGCCGGTGCGTTGGTCAACCCGAATGGCATCACTTGGAATTCGTAATGCCCATAACGAGTTCGGAAAGCTGTCCTTGGGATATCATTGTCACGGACTCGGAGTTGATGATAACCCGACCGTAGATCAATCTTTGAGTAAACACTCGATCCCTGGAGTTGGTCAAACAGGTCATCGATTCTAGGAAGTGGGTACCGATTCTTTATGGTTAGCTTATTCAGCTCTCGGTAGTCGATACACATGCGGAAAGATCCATCTTTCTTTTTCACGAATAAGACCGGAGCTCCCAAAGGCGAGGAACTTGGTCGAATGAATCCTCTGTCCAGGAGTTCCTGTAGTTGGTTAGACAACTCCTGCATTTCGGATGGTGCTAAACGGTAAGGGGCTCGTGCCACGGGTGCAGCTCCGGGCACAAGTTCGATTTGAAATTCAACTTGTCTAGGTGGCGGAAGTCCGGGCAAGTCTTCAGGAAAGACTTCCGGGAAATCCCGCACGATTGGAACATCCTCAAGTCGCTTCTCCTCCGACTTCTTCTCCGTTACATGTGCAATGATGGCTTGATACCCTTTTCGTAGGTATTTTCTAGTTTTCAGACAGGAGACAATATTCAGATTTCGTCTGCCGGTCTCCCCTTGTAGGACTAAGGTTCCACCGGAGACAAGAGGTATACGAACGAGTTTGTCATGACAGATGATTTCAGCTCGGTGCTTGGATAACCAATCCATATCGACAATAATATCGAAGCTGCCGATCTCGACAGGGATTAAATCAATGGAAAACGTTTCGTTCGTGAAGTTAAGTGTACAGTTGTGTATGATGCTATCAGTCTCAATCAGTTTGCCGTTAGCTAATTCTACAATGTATTTAGCGTCTAAGGCAGTAGGAGTTATATCAAGTAAAGGGCTAAATTTCTCAGAAATGAAGCTTCTATCGGCACCGGTATCAAATAATACAGAAGCAGTAAGGTCGTTGAGAAGGAACGTACCCGTCACGACATTCGGGTCTTGCCTGGCTTCCCCAGCCTTGATAACGAATGCTCTACCACGAGCAGGGTTGTTGTTGTTTTTCAGCTTTGGGCAATTTTTCTTGAAGTGCCCTGAATTTCCGCACCCAAAGCAGGCCTTTGGTGCATTGGTGTTGGGGGTAGAAATGTTGGTTCGGCAATCCTTGGCTAGATGCCCGAACCGTTTGCAGTTGGAGCAAGGGCAAGAACCGTCATGATGGCGGCTGCATTTGGAATAGTAAGGCTTGTTCCCGCTGTACCCTTTCTTTTCCGAAGTCCCCGATGAATAAGCCTTAATGTACTCAGGCTTTTTGTTGGAGGTTTGGTTGGATGAGTTGGGGTTACCTTCCCACTTGCGTTTGTTGTTTGCAGATGGGGTTGAAGTTGTGCCACGCGGACAGAATTTGCCGTTAGTTCATGGGCCATACGGATGGCGCTCTGAATAGTACCCGGTTTGGATGAAGTCACCAGGTCCTGTAGTCTCTCGGGAAGTCCATCAACGAATTTCTCGATCCTCTTGTACTCAGGATCGACCATGGTTGGGCACAGGAGTGCCAGTTGGTGGAAACGGTTAGTGTATCCGGTGATATCATCACCCTGCATTTTGTGGTTCCAGAACTCCATTTCCAGCTGTTTCAATTCATCCCTGGGGCAGTACTCGCCCCTCAACATCTCTTTCAACTCCTCCCACGGGAGTTGGTAAGCAGTAGCAACACTCACAGTCTGGGCATAGGTGTTCCACCAGGTGAGTGCGGTGTCAGTAAAAGTACTAACGGAGAACTTAACTTTGTCTCCTTCCGCACAGTTGCAGATCAGAAATACGGATTCGACTTTCTCGATCCAGCGTACTAGACCGATAGCTCCCTAAGTACCTGCAAAGTTTAGAGGTTTGCAGTTCTGAAAGTCTTTGTATGAACAGGGTTTAGCAGTAGGGGTTTCAGCGGCATCGCTGTTCCTCGTGGAATTTGGTGGAGTATTCCGAGCCAAGGCTTCAGTAACAGCCTGGGTTATAAGGGAGGTAATCTGGGCATCGGTGTATGGTCTTGTCTTTGGCGGCATGATTCTTCAATAAAAGAACATAAAAGAAATGAAGATACATGAGATTTTGTAGGAATTTGTAATTGTCACAGATGTACATGTATAAAAGCAGTAATACATAACATCAACATGGAAAAATGACAATTATTATGAGTTGAAATATCAAGGAATATTTGATGGATAATGCGAGTTCAAAGGTTACATCCTACAGAGATATTACAAAAGGTGTCGGGAATTGTTACATCCGACTAGTTTATAGAATATCGCTAGATAGTCATTAGATTACGAGACAAAGACTACACTAGTCTTAATGTAGATTAATCTGTTCCATCAGCGCGACAAGGCGGTCCACGGTTTCTGCCAGCCTGTTGGTTTGCCTGGCATTGTCTTCAACTAAGGCCAGTCGTTGTGCTAGTACACGAGAGTGATCCTCAGTCTCCTGTGAACGCTGTTCACATTCCTCTAGTCGATTTCTTACAAGTTCATCCGCACCTAATTCGGCGGTCATTGAGTCCTGAATTATGCTTACAGAGAGGTTGGTATCCTCTTGTTCTCGCTGGAGTTGGGATATGTGATCAAGTGCTTGGCGAAGCAGGTAGGTCATTCGGTGTTGTTCCCGTTCAAGACTTTCGAGTCTTTGCTCATGACGGCGGAATTGGGTAGCCAATACTGGCAACGTGAGATGTGCCGAGTTCTGAGAGTTATGTACAGGATAAGGGCTGTTTCGAGGCGACCTTGTGTTCCTCCTGGCTACTCGTGGGTTCCGTGACCCATGTGAGTGAGAGTGTGACGGATTAGGTGGTGTGTTTGCCATTCCTGTGGCAGAGTGTAAGTAAGACGAGGCGAATATATGTAAATATATAATATTCAGCCTAGTGTCTAGCACGTATCAAGTAATGGTCCGGTTCTCTCGTGGTCAGAGTCAACTAACGTATCCCCGTTCAACATAATTATTTCAGATCTTACATCATCTTTCCTTAATTGTACATAGTTGATCAGGCTATGTTAAATTAAAGTCGTATGCTGTAATTCCTGAACCAGTCATGCCTAATGAGAAAATACTGCCTAACGGTCATAGTCTAGGCCCACTAAATGCAACCTAGTTCACTATAACCTTAGGCTCTGATACCAATCTGTAACACCCCCGAAATTCACTGTTTTGCGGAAGCATAGTTTGGGGTGTTACTAATCAAATATCACAGCACAAAGATAAAGTAAACGACATCTATATGCAACGTTTGTAAATTAGTTACATTCCATAGATATATTGTTTGAAAACTTAGTGTTTTCGTATACAAAAATGTAGTTTCCCTAGAGTCCGCGCGTGTAGCGGGAGATTCTATTACATAGTCGAAATATACAAAAGATAATGCTAAGAATCTCCGTTAATGCAGTTGTGTTGAAATGATGCGACTCTAGCTAAAATCCTGGAGTAATCCTACTCCATCCGGGTACCTGAGAAAACATGCTAAAAAGTGTCAACCAAAAGGTTGGTGAATCTCACAGGTTTGTAAGTAATATCAGCTTTGAACACGAGATTTCATCAGTAATGCCCGCAGGCGTAAAATCAGCAATTTCAATCCAGAAATCGTAAACCAGTATTTGCAATCCCGCAAATGTAAGTAAGTAAGTTTATACCGTTGCCATGAGGCTCATAATCGAAGCTTAACCCGTAAGTAATAAGTTTGCTCCCGTGACATGCTCGTAAATGAGCAAGCATCAGTAACGAATAATTAGTCACCCGTTTCTACGTGTAAATCGGTACGTGGCAGCGCTACTGCCCCGGGTGGGGAGGGTCATTTCCCTAATGGATCCATTAACTAGTGTTCGCGCTTAAGTCCATAACTAACGATATATGATGGAGAGACTTCTGTTTGTAAGTAAACTCATGCAATTTCGTTTGGTATAGTAAACAGTTTAGTACTTGTGTTCAAGAAAATCAGTAGCATGTATCTCCCCCAATAAGATAAAACAGTAAAAGTGGGGCCGTAAGACTCACCTGAGTCTTGTAGTAATCAGTTGCAATTAGCAAGTAGTAAGTAAAGCAAGTAGGTTCTCTGAACCCGTAACCTTCAAATGCCTAATCATATGAAGTTATGTAAGTATGCGTCTCACGAGACGTTTCGTTTAGATGTACACAACTAGTATATCCAGTGTTTGTCCGTATGTTTGTAATTGTTTGTTTGTTGGAAAACATGTTTGGCCCGTTGGTGACGGTTTGTAGCAAAAATTCTAAAATGTTGACTTTGCTACAGTAGATTTGCTACAGTCCTGCTACAGTAAAATTTGACTTTTTTGTACAGTAACTTTGACTTTAAAATTCTGGTTTTCTGTGTTTTTGCGACACAATCTGCGACACTAAAGTTTGGTATGCGACACAGTGGTTGTGTCGCAAAAAGCTTGCGATGCTAATTCAATAGCGACAGAACGGTTGTGTCGTATTAAATACGACATAGTATGCGACATAGAGTGCGACACAATATTGTGTCGCAAAGGTTACGACACAAAACGGTTTATGCGACATAGCATGCGACACAAACGTTGTGTCGCAAAGATGAACATCAGCCCAGAAACTTTCGGGTTTCATGATTTTCCGACCAAAAACGCAAATCTAACCCATTTTTTAGCTATAAAATCGTGTTTTCTTCTTGTATTAGGTTATAACTATGTTGTGTACACATCAAAACATCAAAACATTACACCAAATTGAATAGATCTAAGATTTTAGAAAATTCTTACTTTTGCAAATCGAGCTAGATGGAGGATGAGATGATGAAAACGGTCTTGATATTCTTGCTCCACTCGTGATGGTGATTCCGAATATGTAATTTTTATGGGTCGATTTGTGAATCCGAAAATTGGTGAAGATTTTTAGAGAGGGTTTTGAGTTTGTGTGTTTAATGTAAATGAAAAGAAAGAGATGGGGATGGGTGGTGCTTTTGGCTGGTTCCAAAAGGGGAGGGAGAGAATACACTCCTTAAAATACAGTATTTACTCCGTGTCCTAATTGATTAATTCGCTCATTTTAGTAACCGTGTAGAGTATTATTAAAAAAATATTCTATAATGTGAATTTTTACTGAAAATCGTTCGCTAATATTTATTCTAAATATTAGTTTGTTAGTTTTACTCGTGTCGTCGCGATTGATACGTTTATTTACTAATATACAGAACGTAATGTATAACACTTTGATAATATGTATAAATAATGTCCGTTCCAATATATATCAATATATCCTCATTATTTATGTAAAGTTTTGTCACCAACGTCCTAGTAAAATGTTCCGAACTCCGTCCGGTCCATTCGTACGATTTATCCAAATCGCGTAAGTACACACACATATATATAAATCACCTTATATATACAAACAGAGTCTGCAATTAGTCCTATTACATACTAATTACAACTAGTTACAAATAATTAGGCAAAATTAATTATCCTAATTAGGCAGGTGTTACATTTATGCATGACGGGCTAGGTTCATTCAAGAGGGTCATTTTAATCTGTTTGAAAACTAGTTTACATTTTTTTCAGTCTAAGATCAATCTTAACTTTTAATGTTCAAACCAGTTAAAGAATTACTTCCTAGTTATTAACTTTTTAGACGTATGCCAACGGGTTTTATCAACCGATGAAACCAATCAAAACTGACACCATTGGCATGGGTTCTTCACTTTGTTTCATCGATTTTGCACGTCGGTCTTGCTACGAAAGGGAGGGGGTTGGGGGTGGAACCTAGCTTGTATTTAATGTATTGTTAGTTTTTGTTTAGCGTGTGTAAATGTATATATAATGGTAAATGTGAGGCTCAAAATTGAAGTGATGAAAAGACTGTTGGCAGGGTTGTGTCTGTCTTTTGTCAGTTTTTAGTGTGCTGATGTGATGCTGAGCTAACACAACTGACGAAAGAAGTGATGAAACCACCTTTGAGAGTGGTGTTATAGCCGGTGCTTTTGAAAAAGTCGGAAATAGTTTATAGAAGAATTATACGGAGTATGAACCAAATTAATATTAACTAATGTTGTTGTTATGGCTGCAAACGAGTCGAGCTTTTATCGAGCAACTCTAGCTTGAGCTTGATCGAGTTGAGCTTTTATCGAGTTCGAGACCGAGCTCGAGCTTAAAAATCAAACTTGAAATATGTATCGAGCCGAGCTCGAGCTTTTAATATCTTTTATTGAAATTTTATAGCCTTAATTAAATCTATGTGTGTATATACATATATATGTATTTTTTTATACGTAAATGATATTATTATTATATTTTAAAATTGTTAAACTATTTTATATAGTTTTTGACTTGTTTTCATGATTTATTTTAATTTTATATATACTTGAAATGTTTTTTATTATCGATTTTTATTTCAAAATAATATAACATAAATTTGAATATTAAATTTTATGTTTATATAAAATTTTGAGCTTTTCGAGCCGAGCTTGAGCCATTCTAAAACATTTTCGAACCGAGCTCGAGCATGCATAATGAAAGCTCATCGAGCTCGAGCTTACCTTAAATGAGTCGAGCTCGAATTATAGCCCGTAGTCGAGTTCAAGCTCGGCTCGACTTGGTTATAGCCCGTAGTTGTTGTATTTTAATGCCATTAATTATGATCGATTGGTAAAAATAATTTAAAAGTACGAACGTCGTTGTTAGCAATAAACATGAGATATCTTGTGTACACTTTATTAAAAAAACTAAACACTTCGTTAAGGTTCATTTCATTAGGGACCGTTGTCTCTGGTCAAAAAAAATAATAATAATAAACGAAATTTCTAATATATAATACTATATTCAATAAAAATCATAAAACGCTGGAATAGCTCAGTTGGCTAGAGCGTGTGGCTGTTAACCACAAGGTCGGAGGTTCAAGCCCTCCTTCTAGCGTATTTTAATTTTTGTAGAATCCTTTTTTTAATACAAAACTTATTATTTATTAGTCGTATTCTTAATTATTTATTTATTTATTTATTATCATTATTAAAAAAGGTTTATAGTGTGACTTCCATACGTAATTTGGGAAAATAGGTCTGAAAGAATATTTTAGTCAACAGCAGAAGACTAAAATAGTCAAATTGGTAGGTACTTCATCCTCCAATTCCCCCAAATTACTGATTAAAATTCAACAATTCTTCTTCTTCACTCACACGTTCATCATTTTCATCAAAAATTCCAAACAGATATCATATCTATTAATCAATCAATTTCATATCCAATAAACAAATCCCTAAATAAATTCTCCAACTTTTAGGGTTTCTCAATTCCTATTCCATCACACGCATACTTACATCCTCGAACACATCGATCGAGAACCAACGATGGATAATAAACTATATCTAGGGTTTATATTTATGGTATTGAGCTGTGTGTATATTGAATCAGTAATGGGTAGATTTGTAGTTGAAAAAAACAGCTTAACAGTATCATCACCTGATAATATCAAAGGGAATCATGATAGTGCAATTGGTAATTTTGGTATTCCACAATATGGTGGTAGTATGGCTGGCACAGTTACTTACCCTAAAGAGAATAAAAAAGGGTGCAAAAAATATGATGAATTTGGGATTTCTTTTAAAGCAAAGCCTGGTACTTTACCCATGTTTGTTTTGGTTGATCGTGGAGGTACACACACTTCAAACTTTTTTAATTATATAGTTGATAGTTACATGTATAAATGCTTAATTGTTGTATCTTTATTGGGTATATCTTTATTGTTGTTTTGTGTTGTTATTGGTAATTGCTGTCATAATCTATGTTTTTGAGGTTAAGATTCTTTTTTCCGCAATGATTATGGAGTTTCCCTTTTGGGGTTACTCTCTTCGTGTTTCGGATGTTGGCTATACTTTGGACTAATTTCTGTTTTTTTGGATGATATGGTTAATGGCATATTTCTTTATTTGTTATACTGGTTAGTTTAGTTAATTTTGCAATATATATGTGTGTGTTAATATGGCAAAACTAGCTAATGTTAATCACCGACTGTTGCTTTTTATAATCAAATTTGCAGGCCGTTTTTTGTTTGTATGGTGGACGTTTGTTATGTTTATTAATTTATTGAAACTATGTTTGGTGCATGTTTGGAGTGTTACTGTTTTTCTGTTTTTGAGATGAACGGCTGATTTATTTATTTTTTGTATTCTTTTGGTTTCCAGATTGCTTTTTTGCACTGAAGGTATGGAATGCCCAAAACGCTGGTGCTTCTGCGGTTCTTGTAGCGGATGACATTGATGAGGCATTGATAACTATGGATACACCTGAAGAGGATGCTGCTTCTGCAAAGTATATTGAAAACATAACAATCCCGTCTGCTTTGATTTCCAAAAGTTTTGGTGAAAAATTAAAGAAAGCAATCAGTGATGGGGATATGGTAAATGTGAATCTTGATTGGAGAGAATCCGTTCCGCATCCAGATGATCGTGTGGAATATGAACTTTGGACAAACAGTAATGACGAATGTGGAGTTAAATGTGATATGTTGATGGATTTTGTGAAAAACTTCAAGGGTGCAGCGCAGATTCTTGAGAAAGGTGGATACACTCTATTTACGCCTCATTATATAACATGGTATTGTCCACAAGCATTTACAATTAGCAAACAGTGCAAGTCACAATGTATAAATCACGGAAGGTATTGTGCTCCTGATCCTGAACAAGATTTCAGCAAAGGGTATGAGGGGAAAGATGTGGTTATAGAAAACCTAAGGCAACTATGTGTGTTCAAAGTAGCAAATGAGACAAAAAAGCCATGGGTTTGGTGGGACTACGTCACCGATTTTCAAATTAGGTGTCCCATGAAAGAGAAGAAGTACAACAAGGAATGTGCTGAACGTGTTATCAGTTCTTTAGGTGAGTGTTTTCTGGCTCTTTGATTTATAAAAAAACGGGCTGGAATACTAATATATATGCTTATGCAGGGCTTGACTTGAAAAAAATTGAGAAGTGTATGGGAGACCCTAATGCAGATTCTGATAATCCTCTCCTTAAAGAAGAACAAGATGCTCAAGTATGTTGCTCTTATATTTTTTAAAATGTAAAGTAAGATGGGAACGTTGGAGGCTGCAAATCTACCCATTTACTTGTCATTGGGTTATGTTCTATCTGTAATGGGTCAAATGAAGAGAACTTAAGGTGGATAAAATAAGTCGGAACTTGATTGTCGCCCAAAAGTTTAGTCTCTTTAAATCAATTTATTATTTTAACTATATATAATATATAATCGTAACAATTTGGGGGCAAAATGTGTTCAAGTAAACCCAACCTGATTGAACCCTTCCAGATACCCATTTTCATCGTTTACCCATATTTTGCCACCTCTGGAATGAAAATGAATCAAGTCCCTAAACCTCATGCCTAATAAGAGGATCAGGACACATGGCAATATCAAATGTGAAACTAAGAAAAGAGTAAATGCGTCAGCAATGTGTCATGCATTGTATGAATTAGGCATGTGTATCATTACTCCTAAAACCATATTGGAAGCTCAAATGTATGAATAATCAAATCGTTATTTTGTTGGTTTCCAGATTGGAAAAGGATCAAGAGGTGATGTGACCATTTTGCCTACGCTAGTTGTCAATAATAGACAATACCGAGGTCAGTTCTTATGCGTGGATATATTTAAATTAAGGTGACACGTCTTTATGTATTCATATTAAATCTTGTGGTCACAGGAAAGCTGGAGAAAGGTGCTGTTTTGAAGGCTATTTGTGCTGGTTTTGAGGAAACAACTGAGCCAGCTGCTTGTCTGAGTGATGGTAGGCTAGAAAGTTTTGGTTTATAGGTGTAATCATATGACACTCCTGAATATATCGTGTAATCTGATTAATATTTCTTCGTACTCAGATGTGGAAACAAATGAGTGCTTGGAGAACCATGGTGGCTGCTGGCATGACAATATTGCCAATGTAACTGCTTGCAAGGTACAGCTTGTAACTTGCAGGATAATGATATTCTTGCTTATATATTTCTTTTTATAATCGATAGTTCGATACATTTTCACATGCAGGACACTTTTCGCGGGAGAGTTTGTGAATGTCCCTTGGTTGATGGAGTACAGTTTAAAGGAGACGGTTATACCTCTTGTGAAGGTAAATTATTCTGTTCTCTTCAAGTGAATGAGTCTCTCATAGACTTTGTTTTTCCATGACTGCATTCTCAAATGTTGATAGTCTAAGATAATAAAAACAGTAGCTTTTCTCTTCGGCTCTACGTCTCTACCTTTGATTATTGAATATGGCTTAAACAAAGATAATACTCCAAAAGCTTCAAGCTGGAATAACTTTCCAGCATAAAGTAATTAACTTTATCGTAGGAGCAACCAAAAAAATGGTGGTAAATGCACCTACATTTGAAACACAGTTAGGACATATTATTGCATTCATAATATTGTTGTTTTTAATTGTACATATTTCGTACTGTTGTTATCTTGGGGTGTGTGTGTGTGTGTGTCAAATGGATTCTGTTGATTTTCTAGAGAAGTCCGATATACAACTACAAGTCATTTATCCTATATTGCAGTCGCATGATTAAATCTTGTTTTTTATTGGTTGTAGCAAGTGGGCCAGGACGTTGCAAGATCAATAATGGAGGATGTTGGCATGAAACCCGAGATGGGCATTCATACTCTGCTTGCTCGGTATTTGCTCTCTTCACAACTTCATTGTTCTTAACTTCTGTTATAAATGGAAAAACAGATATAAATTGTCAATATTTTGTCGAACAGGATAGCGGGAATGGTAAATGTGCATGCCCTCCTGGTTTTAAAGGTGATGGTGTCAACAGTTGTGAAGGTAACTAATCTTGCTATCTACCATCAATAGATTTTTGAGAAAATTAGTACAACCTAAGTACCAAAGTGCATGCTCATGGAGATTGAGCACACGATCTCCATTTATATTTCTACATATTTACCTAACAAATTGCTGGGATCAATTGTTTGACACCTGAAATTTGATACAAGTGAGTGTTTGGATGTGCATTTTGTAAGTGATTATGTGATGGTATATTATTGGAATTTGTTGATCATGATGAAATCGGTTGTAGAAGATAGTGGTTGGATGTGTTTCTGCTGTCTAAAGTTCTAATAATTAGATAAAATAGTGTTTGGCAAATTCTGATTAATCTATAGAAGTAATAGAAATTGTTATCAGAAGGATGTTTGCATGAAAAAATGGCAGACTTTTTGTGAAATCATAGTAGGCTTGGATTGGATTTTGTTAAAAGAAGGGGTGCGTAGGTAACTTTTATTTTAACCTTATATAGATAATTTTGTTGCAAGCATAATTTTTTTTATCCAAACATTAAACACATTATTGTGACTTCAAAATGTAAGCAATAGTCAACTCCAAAGTGCAACTACAAACACCTCATGGCTGTGAACGCAAGCTAGAGAGTAGTTCAGTTTCAACTACTTGTTAATTTATAAGTCAACCTTCTTACCCGTGAATTTATTCACCACAGATATTGATGAATGCAAAGAGAAGAAAGCATGTCAGTGCCCTGAATGCAGCTGCAAGAATACCTGGGGAAGCTATGACTGCACCTGTAGTAGTGACCTTTTGTATATGAGAGACCATGACACCTGCATAAGTAAGAGGGTTGCCACAGTTAAATCTGCGTGGACTGCTGTTTGGGTCATTATATTGGGCTTAGCCATGGCTGCAGCTGGAGCATACCTTGTCTACAAGTACAGATTGCGGGTAAGAACTTCTCTAGTTTTATAACCATGTGTTTAAAGCATAGTCACATAAATCGCTAGACCCCCCACGATCTGCGATCTGGATCGCACGATCCCAAACGCGGTACGATCGCGTTCCAGTCGCTCAATGGTTCGCGTTCGAAACGGTAAATCTCACGACCCCAAAACCAAAGCTGCAAAATCGGCCGCCGTATCAAAATTGGTCAATAATCCGGTCAAAATCGGTCATGACGCTTCAAATCGGTCGGCGATGGTATGTTGTCGTTGTTGTGGCTGTAAACGTTTGTAGCAGGTGGGGTGTGACATGGAAAGAAAGGTTTGGTAGAGAAGATGGTGAAACTGATGAAAGAGAGATGAAATTTAATGAATAGGATAGAAAGATTCTTATTATTTAATTTAATATTATAATAATAATATAACAACTCCCAAAAAAATCTTGAATTTTAGTAAATTTAATTCTCAGTCTTCTTTTATACATTGACCAAGTTAAACGATGATTTTTATTATATATATATCTACCACTTTTATTTAAAGTTTAGGTTTAATCAATTATGGTTAATATTTTTTAAATGAGAAATAGGTTAATTATATACTATGTACTTGATTCAATTTTTTATATAGATATATAATTATACACTACTTAGTATCGTGTTTGCTAATATCTGGTACATCGTACCATATCATTGGGTACATCGTACCCGAGCGATCCGAAATGAACCTACCCCTCTTCGTACCGAATTTTTAAGACCTAGCGAATTGCGATCCCGTTCTGCGTTTTCGTACCGAAGCGTTCCCCGTTCCATGTGACTATGGTTTAAAGCTTGCATTTTCAAATCGTAATACACGTGCTTCAATTTTCTTCTTCTTCTTCTTCTTCTTTTTTTTTTTTTTTGGTTTGGGAGGGGGGGGAGGGGGTTAATTGTTTAATATTTGCTAGGGTTGCCAATGACCATAATTTGCTTACTTACCAAAAGTTTATATTAATGCTTAAAACTGTCTAAATTAGTTTGTTTATGATTATGATTGTTTGTTATACTAGTCTATATAGTTTTTGTAATCATCTTTGTCTAGATGTTTAATCAAACAAACATTTGGACTAAGTTTTTGGGTTGATTCTTGACCTATACAAAAATTCCGATTTGACTTTTTGCCTATAATGTGGAGCCTTAGACTCCGTGGAAGTTATAGAAATCATGTAGAAATGTCAGGTGGCAAACATGAACTTTGTAGTAATATTCTTGATTAAGAAAACTAGTTTTCTTGAGATGGCAGCCCTTTAATTTGGATTCCTGACCTTTCTATTTGTGACCTCAACTTTCAGACTTACATGGACTCGGAGATCAGAGCTATCATGGCACAGTACATGCCTCTGGACAACCAAAGTGAAGTTCCAAATCATGTAACTGAGGAACGTGCTTGAAAAACAAGGCTCATGGATGAGTTCTCGGGACTATGGTGATGTGTAGGTGGGTTATTCCATATACATCCAACCGATGAATTCAAACAACTGTCGTTATGCACATTTGTGTACCATGATAGATGATAGAAGTGTAGGAAACTTGTGAACTTGGAAATGTGATTCTGTTATCTTAGTTTCAGCTTGTAACTTGTAATTGAGATAGCGATAAATGATGGGAATGTAGTCGATTGTTACAGATTGGTGTTCACCAAAGCTCTTTTCATGTACTGTAACAAGTTAGTTTTCTTTTTAGGTGGGAATATAAAACTTTAATATTACCATATAAATTCTTGTCTTCCATTAATGTCCTGAAATATCATATTTCTACATCCTACATATACACGTGAATGCACTTTATAAATCGAATACCAAGTTCTCTCTAACAGTTTACTGAAAGTGTGATTGAACTTGCACTTCTTTTTTAGTAAAAATTCTGGTCTTTGTTCTTTTTGCTATTAGAGAAGTTATTATATATCACTTCAATAGATTGAGTTTTATGTTAAACTTTCTTAGCAATATACCCTGCCTTTAATATATTACTTATGAAGCTAACAACGCCAGGACCTGTTAATAAAAAATTCACGCTCAACACAAAATAAGAAAATTAACGGAACATAATCTTATCACATGCCTGATATCTATGCATCAAGGTACAACAACTAAACAACAATATCCAATCCCGTATTTACGGGGTATGGGAGAGGTAAGATGTAGACAATCTTTCCTCTACACACGGTAAAGAGAGTCGTTCCTCCACCCGAGGGTAAAGAAAGATCATCCCTTATCCGAGGGTAAAGAGACTACTTCCCAAGGGACCTCCGGCCAATATCTATGCATCAAGGTGAATCTTGAAATGACTTTTATTAATTTATATATTAATATTAACGGTATTAAAACAGGCGTCACAGTACAGCATGAGAAGTATGGTTCACTTTCTATATTAAGATATGATTTGAGGATGAGATGATCAAGAACTTTGGTCAAACAAACTATTAATTGACAATGGGTCTCCGAAAGAGAGTGAAATGTGTGTGTGTGTTTTTTTTGTTCCTCAAGGATGCCACCACAAAACCTGGTTAAAACAGAGGTAACTGCTGCCCCTCATCGGCCAGGTCCACCCCAAAACCACGTTGAGCGATATTGTAATACAGAATCCCCATAGTTGCCATGCACGCCCTGCATTAGATTATAGGTTACATAAGCTACATATAGAGTTGGCATATCTTCAACGTGTCAAATACATTAGGATAAAATATTTAACAAAAAAGTTAATGGGTCAAATGGATACAATGGGTCATCCCGGTCACAAGTAATCTCGAATGTATTCAAACGCATAAATTCTCTTAAATCGCTTTACTGTTTAAAAAATCACATCATTAATGTAATAATATAGGTATCGTGATAAAAAGAACACATCAGATATTTATAAAACTAGAATTTAAAAGTGTTTAATGGTCAACCCAACCCGACTCATTTTGACCTGAGCCATCTACAAACTTCTGTGACAGGTGCACCTACGTATGTGATCCCATACTAAATATGTAAATAAGAGTAGAAGACGGTACATAATTGCTATGACTAGAAGTATTTTTCGTGGATCCATTCGTGATGGTTTATTGGGGCGTGTGTGGAGGTCATTTCCATTAGCATCTTTTTTTGGAGGTGTAGTTACTGGCAAAGATGGCAGACCAATTGACCAGAAAGGTAGCAGCCGCCTTAGAAACTTGAGGCGAAAACTACCTACAATCGTAGCAATAAATACATTACCCAACTTAGCAGACAAAAGAAGGACAAATACTACTACATAAGTAAAAGAAAGTCTGATGAATTACACATGATATCAAATTTTATTAGTTCTGTTACCAAAGGATACAAACAATTATATGGAAATGCACTATTATTTAGTGAATTTACTGCTTACCCCTTCGTGTGTACTTGCTCTTATTAGTATCATCATCATCTGAATGATAAGAAAACTCAGAGGTTTGCTTGTCAGCTGGTGGAGTACTCTTTCTCGTGGTAGCACCAGACTGCGTTACACTTGCCAAGATAATGTAAAAATACAATTCAAGACATACCACACATTTCCAGACACATGCTTTATTAAGATGAACATGTCAATTTTTAGTATGGGTCGGATTGACCAACAAACCATATGGTCCCTTTTTTGAAAAATATAAAAAAATCAATTATCATGAATATATATACAACTTTTTTATATCTTTGAACAAATTGATTTAGGGTGAATTACATATTTCCCCACCTTTTGCATGCATTACAAAAAGTCTTTGAACTTTCAACCCATTTTGACACATTCTCTGTTTAGCAAAAAAAAAAAAAATTATTCAAGTTGTTTGGGTTATACTCTAAAACACAACTCAAATCGACTCACTCGACGAATAATTGGGTGGATAGTGCCACCTCAAATTTGCATGAAAAGGAAAGTCTAAAGTGTATATCCACTCTTGCAAAAATTACTTACACCACCAGAATTTGGGCTTTTCGAGAAATTGGCCTCATTATTAGACTTCTCTGAACCTGGACCATCTATCTTTACAACATCAATGGTTGAAAGTTTAATGGAAGCATTTCCAGAGGCAACTTTTGGTCTTAAAGGATCTGAATCAAAAGCAGGCGGCGGTCCATGAGTAGAATGTTTGGGTGGCGATGAAATTGGATGATTTCCAAACAAGTTCTTCTCAATTCCACTCTGCAAAACAAAAGATTACATTTTGCATGGACTAAGGACTTAATCAACAAATTTGCAATGTTGATTACTCAAAGAAGTACTTACATAATTACTTACTGACTAATTCTTTAGGAGCATATTAATTAGCATCTATTTTCAACGATTTACCTATTTACCTGCATAATTGCTTCCTTTAGCTGTGAATACAGACGGGACCCTGAGTTTTTGACATTCTTAGGAGGCCATATCTGCATAGGCAAAGCATCATGTTGGTAGCGAGCCACAAACCAGAAGGCCGCAACTAGGATATAACTGTTTTAAGTTTACGAAAAGTATAATTATTCAATTTAGATTCAGGCTTAAACCTATTTTAACTGACAAATGTGTGCGCTTATATAACATCCTTTTTTTCATTTTAGCATTGATCATAAACTAGAAGAAAGAAGCATTTCAAAAACATTTTTTCGATATGAACCAATGTAAATAACAAGCCACGTAACGACAGGAGAGTAGTCTACCGAAATTGAACATGCTGGACAAACATATTCAGCTGGAGCAGTATTTAGAGGAAAACTTTTAATATGTGAAACCAAACAATCTGTATGTATAATATCTGAAAACACACACAGAAGAACAAAAAGAATAAGTAACGCGACGTATTTCAATACTAGATACATATATATTACAAATGCACATAATATGTAACATACGTAAGCAACCAAGTCGTGTTGTTTGAGACTCATTGCTCTCTTGGAGCACTTCGTCGCACTTACAACACTTTGTGGGCCAATCGTAGTCTCCATCAATCACCCACGCTGAATACGTGCCAACCTACAAAATTCTCCATATTCTCAATCAACCAATTGGCATTACATATATAGGCATTACATATATATGCTCAATATACAAGTGATAATTAGTATGATATACAAGTGATTGATTACAACATACAATGCAAATTCGATGATCCTGAAAACATATGCATTCTCCACAAACAGGAACTTTGTGTACAAAGCAGTACAATTTAGTTGCCTGCACGTGATCAAAACGCTCACATATTCATCGTTCATTCATAATAACCTATATGTATCAAATATAATGATAGCTTTATCTACAACGTAATAACGCATGGTATAATGATACCTTTCGACATTTGCAGACCACCATATGAAAATGGCTCTAAGGAAATTGATTTATGGAAGTTTATAGGGTTTTAGGTGAAACTAATTGATATAGATCTGTGAAAAAAGGTGATGAGATGATAAATTTATATGTGATTGATTGGAAATATCAAGGAAGGAAGATTTATATTTGATGAATGGTGTCTGGTATAAAACAGATCATTAATTCAATATTTTCATATGGTTATAATTTTCTTTTCACTACTTTTTACATATTAATAATCAACTAGATCATGACCCGCAAAATTTGCGGGCTGTTGCATAATGTTAATACAAAAGTTATATTAGATTTAAAATAAAAAAAAAAAAAAAAAAAAAACTTATGTATCTATTAATACGTATGTTTTAAGTTTATCAAATGTAATGAAGTAAGGATAATTAAAACGTGTATTTTTATTTAATATTGTTACCACAATTAGTGTATGTCTAAGCATATAAATTAATCAATATGTATTATGTATTTTCTCTATTAACTTCAAATAACTGTTACACTACATTGAAATAATTTGTTTGTTTTACCTTGTCATAAATGCTTGTTTACTCACGATAAACGTTCATATATGTGGTGAATTAAGAATGACGAAAGTGGTTTGGTAGTTGGTGTTTAAGTGATGAGAATAGTCCATGTATGATTTACTGTAGTTGGATCAGATACTATACATTTTAGTATTATATGTATGAGAAATATTCGAAATCACATAAATACTAATCAACATTAAACGAAAAAATACATTGATAATGTCGATTATGTGAAAACACAAGGTAGTATATAATAGTTTTATTAGAGTGTATGCATTTGGGACCCGTAAATTCGCGAATTTCTATTGGAAAAAAAATCTAATATAGGTAGGTACAATAGTCATTAAGTATATAAATAGTAGGTTATGAGTCGATTCTCTCAAATAAGATACGCAGATTCTGCTTGGGGTGAGCTCTTCCACCTGCTCTCGTAGGAGATGAAACTTTTTAACACATAGGAACACATGGACCAACCAGAACATCCAATCAATTAACATTTTTGGGGAAACATCAACTATTCATATTTAAAAAAATGTCAATTATGACAGATATCAGGGTTTTTTTTAAAAAAAAAAAACCATCACCTATCCACATATGAAATGAGTCCAAATTACTTTATGTGGTAGTATGTGACAAAACAATATAATCAAGTCTTTACATGGCACTAATAATGAACATGGAATCATTTATATCAGTAACAAAATTAGTCCAAACTACTTATTACATGATTACTCACAACTTCACAGATTAGCAGTAACTATAGAAAGGTTTCACTTTATGCTAGAACAATGATGACACCCTTAATTAACTAATACATGAAATAGCTAACAAATACGCACTTTAACTCATATGAACTCATATACATCCATACAACTAACGGTTAACTTAAAGATACTGCATTACTGCAAATGAGCTACAAAGCTGCTGAAAACCACAACCATTATCAAGCACTTTTTGTACCTGTTAGTAACATTAGAAATTGGATCAGACTCAAAGTGTAATGCATATGAAGTCATTTCATAGGAAAAATTTGGGCTATAAACCGCTAAAATTATAAAATTTAAACAAATTCGTAGGTTTTTTTTTACATCCATATCTGGATACTTTATTAACTCGTCATTGATTAACGGCCCCATCGAAGGCACAATTGCACCTTGTATCCAATTAGATGGCGATTGACCCACACAAGTCAAGAGTTGCTAGATTTTCTTAAAATAAACATAAGTTCAAAACCATAGCGACTATTATATACATAGAAATGAATGGTAAAATATTATTAACAAAGCACATGAATGGGAACATGAAAATGATTATATATATTTAGGCTAACCACCATTAGTGCGAATACTCATCTTTTTGTTAAGCAGTTGTAAATAAAACTTAGAAACTCTTATGGGATTAGGATCATCATATTGTTACATGAACGGAACCATATGCCTAACATGATAATAATTAGATTTTAAGTGAAACACCATACAAAATTTAGTGGGACGTATATGTTGAATATAACATATATGCGCTCGCAATCACACTACATAATAAAAGGACTTCATACCCAAATTGTACCAGTAACTACACATATTTTTACATTAGAAGAGGAAAAAAAACAGTACCTCTTGCTCACTTAATGGAACCTTAAGCATTGGATTCAGTACCTTGCGATTGCATCAGCCATTTCCTCAGGTTTAGAAGTACCAGCAATAAGTCATTTCTTCATTTGCTCATTTAGACCCATAATACACATATCCCTTTTAAAAACAACAGCAGCTGATCTTCAGCGACCATCGTGTTCAACCATTTTAGCAGCCCTTGGAAACATCTTTGATTTCCTAATATGCATTTTACATATCAAGTTGTACGAATGTTGAAAATTGTCAGGAATGTAGTAAATGTGAATAATTGAAGAGAAAAAACCAACGCTTAAAGACAAATACAGATTAGTTTTAGAGCAAAAACTCACTTACTGTAAGGCCAATTATTTGACTCTTAGGCTGCTCTAACAGTATGCTGTTACCTACCCGGAGCCCCATATGATTGCCTGCTATTAATTATTATATATATTACTCAACTATTAATAGCTAGTTAACTGTAAAACCAACGCTTATAGAAGAATACGCATTAGTTTTAGAGCAAAAACTCAGCTTATGATAAACACCGCCTAAGATTTGAAAGAGATCTGAAACACTAAAATTACAAAGATTACCAACAACTTGTGGTGTTTTTTATTCGTGGTTTTAGGAATACCGTGTTCAGGCCTCTCACTTGACCTTTGACTGTGAAATCTCTAGCAGTATCCGGCATTGCTGAAGTTTCACCATTGTCAAGCTTATCGTGATCACGATCTATAAGATTGTATCAAAAACAGGAAAGAAGATATTATTAACTTTTTCTTATAATGCCTTCCAAATATTACCTGAATTGGAATTCGATGGACCTGGTTTATTTAAACCATCCCCAATGTTCCTGTAAAATCAAATTCTATATGGGTAAAAGTTCAATACGCCTGAAAGCAATAAACAGGCTATACCGCAAAATGAGCAAGAATTATTTTTCCTAAACCGTAACATTGAGCAAACCTTTTATCGCCTAAATTTTAAACAGCAACACTTTTGGTTTGGTTCATATACATCTTTCTTACTGATTTAGGACTCAACATAATACTCACTTTTTGGTAAAGGCTATATTTCATCAAACACTCGGTGTGCTCAACAAAAGTTGTTATATAAGACTTTCAATCGAACCATGCTCCAACCATAATCAGATTGATTGATGACCCTCAATTTTGTAATTCATAAGACTGAGCTATTATATAAAATGACTGAATAAAAACAGTTCATAAGCAAGCATGGTTAATGACGAAAGTAACTGTAACCCATATAGACACGCCTTTGTCCGCATTAGAACTAACACACAAACATTTGACGAGGTAGGAGAGGTTCGATCGGAATACACGTGAGCGAGAGAATCAGCTGATGAAGATTAACATCAATCAATCGACACTCAAAAAAGGATGATTTGGACTTTTGGCAAAAGGGGCATGATTTAATTTTCTGAAATTTGTTCAGATTTTGACATTGGTTATATGATACCCGCCTTGAAAGTTTGCATTCGATTGATTTAGGAGATGTTTTGCTACAGATTACGATTGAAAGAGGTCCTACATTTATTCTAACCATCACCTGATCATTAACTCAGACTACTACTATTAGGAATCGGAACCTCTTAGACTGTTCATTGGCTAATACTAATCTAGCACCAACTAATCAGAACCTCTTAGTTGTCTATGTACCACAGGAGAACTGCACTACAGTTGCATTAGTCCCTAAAAAAGAATGATAATTACACACAACACCTGATATGTCAATGCGCGTACACACATGACATAACACATGAACAGCAAAGAGAAATCAGGATTGCCTTCCCCTGAGCTACATACCTGCACAAATTCAGATAACCTTTTTTTGAGCAGAAATCCATAAAACCACAACATGTACTCACAATTCTGTATGACATATATTTCCACCAATGATCAAGTTTTAGGCATTACCACAAACACCTGGCGTGCTTCACAAACGAATGACTGTTACAATTGATATAGACGTGCAAAAATACAGGATTGCGAGTCATTAACATCAATCAAACAATTGGAATATCACAAATAGGATAGATTGAACTTTTCATCAAATTAATCAGCCGTTTCTGATGAGAATTTTGAATCGATTCTGGTGCAATATGATCCGACCAATCGTCCTAATATTCACCAATAGATTGAAATCCTCCGTTTAAGTGAATGAGGGCAAGATGAATGAAAGAGTCAATTTAATTGATTTCGATTTGGGATGTCCTGATCATCTTTTTCAAGTTTAGCGATTGGATTATCTGTTTTTTGGTTGAGCCGACCTTTTTTTTAAAACAGAAGGAAAGGGATGGGCACTGGATCAAAAGGGCATAGTTGGAAAAAATTAGGTAAAAAATAGTAAGATTAATTAATCACTTTGTTAATGATAATCAAGGGCTAGGATTAATTTGACTAAGCCAATGAAAGGGGGAGATTATTTCTTGAGGGTTGACTTAGAAGAAGATTAGTCAATTATTTGACTCTTAGGCTGCTCTAACAGTATGCTGTTACCTACCCGGAGCCCCATATGATTGCCTGCTATTAATTATTATATACATTACTCAACTATCAATAGCTAGTTAACCGTAAAACCAATGCTTAAAGAAGAATACGCATTAGTTTTAGAGAAAAAACTCAGTTAATGTAAGGTCAAATATTTGATTCTTAGGTTGCTTTAATAGTATGCGGTTTCCTACCCGGTGCCCCATATGAATGACTGCTATTAATTATTATAAATATAAATTACTCAACTATCAATAGTGAACCGTGTATTATTTGTTAAGATAATTCAATGTTAAGGGCCTATAGTATATATCGTAACAATATTCACATACAATTATTTATAAATGGGACTAATTTGTCGACTCTAGTATGGTGCATAGGCAAGTAAAAATGAACAATTCACCATGAAAAGGTTGTGTGATGGGTGCTTTTCCTCCGGTTTTAGAGTTACCGATGTACAAATAAATCAAGCATAAAATCTCAAATGAATCCTTGCAATACTACTGCTACTACTGCTACTACTAACCGCAATCGAGAATACAAAACATGATTGGTGAGTTCAACATCACATAAAAACAAGCTGTATAAACATAACTTGCAGCCTAGAAAGATTCAAATTGCACCTATATTGACGACAATTATGTGTGAATCATAATCCCAAATTGGAAACTGAAAGTCATACATGAATACATTGTTAATTTTTTGAAAACTGAAACCCATTTTTTAGCACATGGGCTGAAATTGCCACCTCTGAGCTAAGTTAAAACATATAATATATATTAAAAAATTTATCCATCATTTCATTTGATGGTGGCATACAAAAGCGTATTCATATCTTTTCAGTCAAAGAAAAGTATGTTGGAATAAAAACCCAACAAAGTATACTATGGAATTTTAGTTGCAGTACAACACTTAAACTTTGAAATATAAACATAATAGAATACCTGCATGTAATGAAAATATTCCCTTCACACTCAATGAGATCGTGACCATTCATAGCTTAAGTAGTTATTTCCACTTTCGAGTTCATAAAATGCATACCAATACTCAACACTCCTAAGAATTAATATAAACAGGATTAAACATATGAGTAATTCGCTAAGCCAAACGCAAAGAATGATTGTCAAATCTGAAATCAGACATGCATGGAAGACAGTTAGGAGGAATATTACCTTCTCAACAACTCCTCATGAAGCAAGTCACGACTCACTCGTCCATGAGCATGACCTATGAGGATGGAAGCGTTGTTATCAAATATTAAAGTAAAATCATGTAGAATAAACGTAGCTCCTAAAGCATGGTATAAAAAACTTCACTAAAGATCTTCATAACAATCTTTATGGGATCTCAATATCTTTTGGTATAACCTGGCAAAGACCAAAAACTATGTAAATTTCGGAAGTGGGTACAAAGTATAAAGATCTTCATAACCATCAAAACACCAAAAGTTTTTTTTATATCTGATAGCTGGTCATTACATACATCCATACATTTAGTGTCCACAAAGTTGTAACCATTAATTACACCCTGCATTTTAAATAAGAATCATCACATATTGCATTGTTGAACTTTAAAGTAGGCCACTATGGAAGACTACTCAAAAGATTTCGTTCTAAAGTAGTTGAGGACTTTTGAACATTTAGAACTCCTATTTCCAATTCTCAAACATCTATTTGGCTATCATTACGATAACACACTGGGCAAGCTTGAGGACCATCCAAAAAATGATAGAACTAAAGGATAAAAAGTTACACACGGGTGGAAATCATATCAAAATAATTAACAGTTACATACAAATTATTTATAGTTGCCAAAAAAATCATAAGAAAAAGAAAAGAAGACATCAAAATGGGTGATATGTTTATAAATGGGGGTGGCAGAATAGGTGGGTCAGATTATGGGTAAAAATTGCACTTATATTATGGGTAAAAATGGGTTAGAGCAACCAGCATCCAATTTTTTCATCTCCCTTCTATAAAGATTTCAGTTACTACTCCTAAAGATTCATGGAGTGACCACAGACAACGGTTCCTCAGCTGTATATATAAACTACATGTAATGCTTTTTAAATAGAAAAAATTCGCAACACGAGGTGCTCCATACAACTGCTTGTTGCAAGATTTTGGTTGCTCATCAGCCTTATAATTGAAACAAACATAAAGAATTGCAATTCTAAATTGCAACCATCTATTAGTCAAAAATAGATTAAGAGTGATATCTCAAATTGACTTTCAAGAACCACAATAAAGGGACTGATCATGCTTTTTTTTTTTTTTTTTTTGACAACTTAACATAGCTAACAGATTTTTTTTACAGTAATTCATAGCCATTTTTTTTACAAACGGGAGATGGGTTTCATTAGTACCACATTCCACCTATAATAACGGAGATAGTACGATAATTTTTCTCAAATGTTGGTTACCTGTTCGTAGGGCAGCCTACCATAGATTAGCGCCACAAGTATGACATATTACCTTAAAATGCCTTACAAATATTACCTGAATTGGAATAGATGTGCGTTTTGAGTGTGATTATGCAATACTATAAAATCAGGACCAGATAATCAATTGGACTAAAACGGGCTGTAGAAGATAGTATTGCATTTTTTGAAAACGATCATGCAAGATTAAAGTAGGATGTAGAAGATACTGCTCAGATGTGTTTATAATAAACAGAGTTAGCAAATTCAGAATATTTAGAAAACTGAGATAGAATGAGAAAAAAAAAATCATTCTTGTGAAGTAAGGTGAGTGGATTATGAAATAAAAATAATAGTACCCAAAATTACGTTGGAAAAACGGTAAATTTTGCCCTTAAATAATCAGTTATGTTGTAATTGGTATTAGATTGACATTTGAACTCTCAATATCAGATAATAAAAAACAAAATATATTTCTCCAAAAATTCAAACTGATTATCGACTTCATTAGATGGTAAAACAGTTCCAAAACGCAAATCTAAACACCGCCTAAGATTTGAAAGAGATCTCAAACACTAAAATTACAAAGATTACCGACAACTTGTGGTGTCTTTTATTGGTAGTTTTAGGAATACCGTGTTCAGGCCTCTCACTTGACCTTTGACTGTGAAATCTCTAGCAGTATCTGGCATTGCTGAAGTTTCACCATTGTCAAACTTATCGTGATCACGATCTATAAGACTGTATCAAAAACAGGAAAGAAGATATTATTAACTTTTTCTTAAAATGCCTTCCAAATATTACCTGAATTGGAATTCGATGGACCTAGTTTATTTAAGCCATCCCCAATGTTCCTGTAAAATCAAATTCTATATGGGTAAAAGTTCAATACGCCTGAAAGCAATAAACAGGCTATACCGCAAAATGAGCAAGAATTATTTTTCCTAAACCGTAACATTGAGCAAACCTTTTATCGCCTAAATTTTAAACAGCAACACTTTTGGTTTGGTTCATATACATCTTTCTTACTGATTTAGGACTCGACATAATACTCACTTTTTGGTAAAGGCTATATTTCATCAAACACTCGGTGTGCTCAACAAAAGTTGTTATATAAGACTTTCAATCGAACCATGCTCCAACCATAATCAGATTGATTGATGACCCTCAATTTTGTAATTCATAAGACTGAGCTATTATATAAAATGACTGAATAAAAACAGTTCATAAGCAAGCATGGTTAATGACGAAAGTAACTGTAACCCATATAGACACGCCTTTGTCCGCATTAGAACTAACACACAAACATTTGATGAGGTAGGAGAGGTTCGATCGGAATACACGTGAGCGAGAGAATCAGCTGATGAAGATTAACATCAATCAATCGACACTCAAAAAAGGATGATTTGGACTTTTGGCAAAAGGGGCATGATTTAATTTTCTGAAATTTGTTCAGATTTTGACATCGGTTATATGATACCCGCCTTGAAAGTTTGCATTCGATTGATTTAGGAGATGTTTTGCTACAGATTACGATTGAAAGAGGTCCTACATTTATTCTAACCATCACCTGATCATTAACTCAGACTACTACTATTAGGAATCGGAACCTCTTAGACTGTTCATTGGCTAATACTAATCTAGCACCAACTAATCAGAACCTCTTAGTTGTCTATGTACCACAGGAGAACTGCACTACAGTTGCATTAGTCCCTAAAAAAGAATGATATTTACACACAACACCTGATATGTCAATGCGCGTACACACATGACATAACACATGAACAACAAAGAGAAATCAAGGATTACTCTATGATTTCCAACAACATCAGATATGTCAATGCGCGTACACACAACACATAAATACAAAAAACAAAGGCTCAATTTACCCTGCTTGAATTTTTAAAAACTCGCGTGATACATCAGCATTGCGGGAACCGTGAATACCTGATAAGAAAAGTCAATTTCAATATCAAAAAAGACAAATGGGCGTCTTAAACGCTTTTGTTACATATGTTGAACCGAATGTACATGAAACCTCCAACTTTTTCAATGCATTAAGCCTGACAATGTAGATGGAATAATTATTTAATCACAAAGCTACACACTACATTTATTCTAAACATCACCTGATCAACACATCATATACTAATAATATTAGGAATCAACCTCTTAGACTGTTCATTGACGTGTTGCATCATCAAAGATTACAGTATTGCCTTCCCCTGAGCTACATACCTGCACAAATTCAGATAACCTTTTTTTGAGCAGAAATCCATAAAACCACAACATGTACTCACAATTCTGTATGACATATATTTCCACCAATTATAAAGTTTTAGGCATTACCACAAACACCTGGCGTGCTTCACAAACGAATGACTGTTACAATTGATATAGACGTGCAAAAATATAGGATTGCGAGTCATTAACATCAATCAAACAATTGGAAAATCACAAATAGGATAGATTGAAATTTTCATCAAATTAATCAGCCGTTTCTTATGCGAATTTTGAATCGATTCTGGTGCAATATGATCCGACCAATCGTCCTAATATTCACCAATAGATTGAAATCCTCCGTTTAAGTGAATGAGGGCAAGATGAATGAAAGAGTCGATTTAATCGATTTCGATTTGGGATGTCCTGATCATCTTTATCAAGTGTAGCGATTGGATTATCTTTTTTTTGGTTGAGCCGACCTTTTTTATTAAAACAGAAGGAAAGGGATGGGCACCGGATCAAAAGGGCATGGTGGGAAAAAATTAGGTAAAAAATAGTAAGATTAATTAATCACTTTGTTAATGATAATCAAGGGCTAGGATTAATTTGACTAAGCCAATGAAAGGGGGAGATTATTTTTTGAGGGTTGACTTAGAAGATGATTAACTAATAAACCCTCTCTTATAATAGATAAGAGAGATAGAATTATAAAAAGAACCGGCCCAATAATCCTCTGATGGGTTACTAGGCAAGTCCAGTTCAAAACAAGCCCAAATAATAAAATATTGACCCGATAATTATTCCCCAAAATTTGAAAATGTAAACCCCTCAAAAACACCAAAATCCAAACAAACCTGAAATTCAAATCCCCAAATCCCCCCATTTTTCTACACACATACAAAATCTCTCCATCTGAACCCTAGAAATTTTAATCAACTCCCGATCAACAGCAAACTAAAATGACAGCGGTTCAACCGTTCACCGGCCGTGAACTCCCAAATCCTCCGTCCGACGGCATCTCCAATCTCCGATTCTCAAATCACTCTGATAACCTTCTCGTTTCTTCCTGGGATAAAGTACGTTACCAATTTAGTTTGACCTTATTTTTAAGCAACATCGTCGTTGAGTTAATATATAGTACCAAATTGTAAATGCAAATTGTGTATATTACATATTATGAAGCATTACATGTAATGGTTTTTTAAGTGTAATTGATGACAGACCGTTCGATTGTATGACGCAAGCAAGAATGTATTGAGAGGGGAGTTTACGCATGGAGGTGCTGTACTTGATTGTTGCTTTCATGATGATAGTTCTGGTTTCAGTGCTTGTGCTGATAATACTGTTAGGAGGTGAGTAGAATTATTGTTATTGTAAATTTATATATTTTTTCAATTGTTTTATTGCAACTTATGATTATGAAAATATAGCTGTAGTATCTGAAAATGGAAACAAATTAAGGTTGCTGTTTCTACTGCATGCTAGTAATAGTAAGAAAAATATTAGCATATACTTCCATGAACTCTCTTCGAGATCAATAGGCTATTGATTACATGAATACTTCCAATTTTCTCTCCGATGGTTCATTCACAACAGATTCTGGATGTTTGAACTTAATATTATTAGACGATATGGCTGACCTGATGGCTTTATCACTATTTTTATAATATACTGTAATGGTAGTATAGTACATGATCTGTTGATTTTGTTGGATTCCCAATGTTTAAACTTAATATTATTAAACTATATGGCTGACCTGATGGCTTTATATCACTTTTCTAAATATAATGTTACAACTTACAAGAGCTGTTGACTTTGTTGGATTTAGCTAATTAGAAAAAAAGTCTTACTTGTATCTCAGGCTTCTTTTCAATCATGAGAAGGAGGATATTCTTGGACGACATGATGCTCCAGTTCGATGTATTGATTACTCTTATGCAACAGGTTGTTCTTTGTTGCCCTTGTTGGAAATGATTTTACAAAAGTTTGTTTTCGTGAACCAACTTGACATGGATTGTAACTATCCCACTGTTATCAGAGAGCTAAAACTAATTAGATAAATGATTGTAGGCTTAAGTGAATAAAGAAAATGCAACCCTTAACGCTGAAGTTATAGTAAAAAGAAGCTTAATAGAACGTAGTCAATGTACTTGAGGTAGTATTAACATAAATATAATTATAAAAAACATCTTCCAAAAAACCAACATATATCCAAATAAAAAGTAGTCTTTGGGTGGAGATCGGTCAAAATACGTGAAGCATAGAAAACGAATATGGATATGTTATTGTTATCTCAATAGTTATCAAGTAATCCCTAATAAGTACACAGAGACACCTATATAATTTTCCCTACTCTGAATGAAGGTATAATTAGGCTTTTCTGTCTTTAACACATTCCAGGTCAAGTCGTCACTGGGAGTTGGGACAAAACCTTGAAGTGTTGGGATCCAAGAGGTGCTGGTTCTGAAGAACGTTCTCTGGTGGGGACATACACTCAACAAGAACGTGTCTACTCTTTGTCTCTTGTTGGGAATCGTTTAGTAGTGGCAACAGCAGGGCGCCATGTTAATGTTTATGACATGAGGAATATGTCTCAACCAGAGTGTAGGGAATCTTCATTGAAATACCAAACTAGATGCGTGCGTTGTTATCCCAATGGAACAGGTATATGCTCCTAAAATCTTTATATGAAGTTTTTTGAAGGCCTTTTCTTTTCTGCTTGTTTTTGTCCTTCATCCTCATTAGAGAAAGATGATGACTTGCAGGTTATGCTCTCAGCTCTGTGGAAGGGCGTGTTGCAATGGAGTTTTTTGATACTTCTGATGCTGGACAATCCAAAAAGTATGCTTCTTTCCCCCTACCTGACCATCATCCTTTACATTATGTTTTTACGATAAATTCATGCACATTGTTTATTTTATAGCCAACTATTTTTGATGTCTTTGTGTTTTCTTCAGATATGCATTCAAGTGCCACCGAAAAACAGAAGCCGGAAGAGACATCGTCTACCCTGTAAATGCTATTGCGTTTCACCCAGTGTAAGTTTCTTATATGGTCACTTATTTACACTGTTATAATCAGTGAGCTGAAGGATGTTTCTGACCTCCGAAAAGAACGTCGGTTTCTTATATAAAACAAAAATATTATGAAATGATTTATCTAATTCAATAAATGCATAGCAGCACATGAATCCTGGTACATGTTGATCTAAATATAAGTATCTCATTGACTAAACACACTTGCAGCTATGGTACATTTGCAACAGGCGGATGTGATGGTTTTGTCAATGTGTGGGACGGGAACAATAAGAAAAGACTCTATCAGGTATATCTTATCATACAAGGTCACATTCTTTAAATCTTGTCTGGTCAATTGAGCTTTCTACTATGGTCACAATTCTGATTTCACTGTCTGTCTTCAGTACTCAAAGTACCCTACAAGCATTGCCGCTTTATCATTCAGCAAAGATGGCCGACTGTTGGCTGTTGCATCTAGTTATACATACGAAGAGGGAGACAAACAGTAAGAACCTTATTTTAATGTCGACATCATAGCCCTGTGTTTTTGTTAAAGTGTATATTTAGAATCATTTTCTTGTATGGTCTGCGTTTTACCTCTAACGGGTCAAATTGATAAAATAAAAAATAGTTAAAAGAAAATATCTCAGTATATATAAAGAATACAACCTACCAAATTACCTTCTTCAATAGTAATTTTGAATTATATTGTACGGAGTACTAACGTAACTTTCGTAATCATATATTACACACTAACTGGTTTAAAAACGGTAAAAAAAATAAAAAATAAACAAATAGAAAGTGTACCCCAACCCAGCGTGTAAAAACTACCCATTTTGGCCTTTACCCTTTTTACTGTCTTAACTCATCCTGCCACTGCTATGTTTCTGTGAAACATCATATATTTATGTCATTTTATTCATCTTGCAGTCACGAACCAGATGCCATCTTTGTCCGTAGTGTGAACGAAGGTGAAGTGAAGCCAAAACCTAAAGTTTACCCAAATCCTGCTGCATAACTGGAAGCTATATAAAGATTGTTTTGTTGAATAGTATGTTTGAATGTGTTTTTTAAGGAACTACAACTCAGATTGCAAAAATTGGAACTACTACTCCATTATTCGAATGTAACTTGTCATCTTGTCAGCAAAATATCTTTGCCAACTGATGGTCAAGTGCATTCAAGTACGTTTATAGGCTATTAATTAGCATATGAATCTAGAAGCTTGATACTCGTGTGCAGTTTTTCACTTTTTTGTGTAAGTTTGATGTACTGTATGTTTCCCTTGAAAAATGCTGATTGTCAAGTGCATTACATGTAACTCAAGCTTATCTTTCTTGTTGATCAAATTAACACCATGGAATTTAAAATAGGAATTAGTACCTGAAAATGCAACTAACTTGTACCCGATATCTATTGTGTGTACCCAACTTACATATGTTATTTTTAATGCATCAAACTTTCAAAAAAGGGTGTTTTAATGTAACTTGCTGATGTGTCGCTTGTTTATGGTGACATGTGGCATCCGGAGAGTTTGACACGTCAGCTAATTACATTAAAACACCCTTTTTTGAAAGTTTGATGCATTAAAAATAACATACGTAAGTTGGGTACACACAATAGATATCGGGTACAAGTTAGTTGCATTTCCAGGTACTAATCCCTTTAAAATATGTTGAAAGAGTCTGATTGATTGGTTGAAACACTACAATGTTGATTTCTCTTGTGATCAATCTCCCAAAAGGGACGATTGTTACTGTCACTTATCATTGTTGTTGATAAAAGTAGTCTAATCTCTTTACCAATTTGTAAGATATGTTATTGAATTAGTGAAATATGTAATCAGAATATATAAAATGCTATGGTTAATCTCTCATCCCATTATTTTGAAGCTTTAAAGCACAAAAAATATGCATTGATGGAGACCCCTTGATTCTGGGTCTCTTAGAACGTAACATGAATAACCTATAGTTGTTAACTCGTGACTTCACTCGCAATTCGGGATCTCGATTTTTAACTCGTGACTTGTGATTAGGCTCGACTAGTAAGATTCGCTATTTTACAATAAATATGTATTTTTATATTATATTATTGTCTATGTTTATGTTTATTGTTTATGTTTCTTGTTTATAAGTGAAGTAAAACATGATAAAAGTCGATAATTAATTTATTGACCGTCAATAACATAAATGCTTAATTCAAAACAAATTATAGTAATTAATTTTTGTATTTTGTACTTGAGTCTTTTATATCACATTGCACTAAAAGTTTATATGATTTTCTGACACATAAGAGTCGCACACAACTCGGAAGTATCAATAAACAACTCAGAAGTATCAATAAACGACTATTAAAACGGAAGAGTTTAAGTAATATGAAATAACCCACCAAGCTTTGGTTGGGTTACTTTTATCACAATCATTACACGTATATATTCTTTTAAACTTATCTTCACAAAATTCAAACAACTTATTGTTGATACTTATTTGATATAAAGGGATAATTCCTATCAACAAATCTAGTGAGGGAGTCACTCCAAGTAACTTGAAATTGACTGAATGAGTCGAAAGTCGTACAAAATTATTCAAATGCATAAGATGTTATGCTTATTAATTATAAAGTAATTATAAAATATGTTAAAATCAATAATCAATAATAATAAACAGATAAAATTTGTAGTATTGTGGAAGTTAATTAGGCATCTTTCGGGCTTATATGTAACATAGGTTTATATCTAGGAAGGTGATACATTAAATAAACATATTCATACATAAAAATGTTGTCTATTATACTTATATATGCAATACAATGTGTTACTCCATTCGTTTCAAAATTATTGTCACCAGACAAAAAAGTGACAGATTAAAAAAAGTACATTTATTAATATTGACCACTAATATAAATTAACATTTTGATTGATTGCTTTTGTAAGAGAACATTTTAGGACATACCAAAATAAAAAGATATTCAAATAAATTGGTATGGATGTATATGAATATTGTATTTATCATATCTTTATGTATAGCTAGATTGGTGGAATTATAGGCTAAGGATTTGATGACACGTAATTAAAGATACGTAAGAGATGACTTCAACTATCTTTCATAGTTGATTTGCTTTAATTCTATCCATCCACGTGTTACCAACCTTTTAATTACGTGACACTAATTAATTAATTATATTATATTCTAATGTTATTTGTATAATAGTTGTTCGTTGTCCGACACACAACACCTAATTGGTTAATCTTAGTATTATCCTTATACCTAAAAGAACTCTCCATCTGTTTCGCACAATGATTTTTTTTTTTTTTTTTAAAGTTCTTGGATCATTGCAAATAAGTGATAGATTAGTTATGGAATCTGTAAAAGATGTGGAAATAAAAATGAGGTATCTATTCTCGATCATGATATGATGTTAAAATGTCGTGAAATCCTAACATGTTGTCTTTCAATTGAATTCAAGTTAGTTTTTTTTTGTTTTTAATTAATTTAATGATGTAAATTAAATAAATATAACTAATAACTAATTAGCTAACTATAATAAACATGAAATTCATACGTAAAGAATCAAGTGAAGGAATTAGTTATTTAAGATACGCGTACACACACACTCACAGTTGGACAATTAAATGAAAGTTGTAAGAAGTATTTTATTTTGGTAACCAAACAAGGTGAAGGTGTCCACGTGTCAAACACTTAGAAAACGCAAACCGTGTTGTGTATCGTGCCGTACTCCCAAACGCCTTTAAACAGCCACGTCAAAAACTTGCCAATTGCCATCACTTTTCTTCGTTCACTCGGTTCTTCTCGACTCTCTCCATTTATTCTTGATTACTTCCTCCTCCGTCCCACTTAAATTGTTCACTTCGAATTTACATACAGTTTTAGAATTATTCACTAACTCTACTTTTCACCAATCAAATAACATATCTACTTACTAAAATCTCTTTCGATTAGTTGAAACATGGAAGTCGCACTTATTTGGAACAATTCAAAGTAGTAAAGAGGACACTTGAAGTAGGACGAATGAAGTGATAAAACATCAAATATGATTAGAAATAGAACAGAATTTTTTATATAATATATATAATGTAACAAAGTTAGGATAGTTGGCACACTTGATGTAGTTCTAATACGGAGTACCATAAAAATGTATAGAATAAGAGAAATAATTCATGTGGATAAACATGTATGTTTATAGGTGTATTAAAATATTCAATGAGTGAATATGATAAAATAATTGGTGGAGATCAAAAGGAAAATATGTGAGATATATATATATGTCATTGGGTAAGGTTCAGAAGGGAAGGTATTATTTGAGGAGAAGGAGGAGAAGAATTTTCAAATTTTCATTTTTACCCCCTCCACCTTTTTAATAGTGTACACTACTCCCTCCTACCCACCCCTCCCCTCCACCACCCACCACCACTAGCCGCCACCACCCGCCGCCGCCGCCACCCGTCGCCGCCACCCGCCGCCGCCGCCGCCACCGGTCGTCGGAAAAAAAAATTTTCAATTTTTTTTAAAATTTTTTAAAAAAAAAAAAATTAAAATTTTTGTTTCATAATTTTTTTTTCCAATTTTTTTTACATATTATCACTTTGTACTGCATTTTATTATTTTTATTGCATTTTGTATATATGTTTAGTAGATATTGTTCGTTTTTACTGCATTTTATTTATACACCTCAATCTTATATATATTGTTTGATTTTTACTACATTTTAAGTTATACATAATATATTTTTTACTGCATTTTGTTAAAATTACACTGCATTTTATTAGTATTCACTGCATTTTGCATATATTTCATATATTACATATTGTTTATTTTTTACTGCATTTTATAATATACATATGATCCATTTTTACGGCATTTTTTATGAAAGTATAATACATACTACTGTTTTTACTGCATTTTTCATATATTTATTTAGTACACATTGTTCGTTTTACTGCATTTTATATTATATATAATCTATTTGTACCGCATTTTATTTTTTTACTGCATTTTGTTATTTTCACTGCATTTTATATTATACATAATCTATTTGTACTGCATTTTGTTATTTTCACTGCATTTTGTTATTTTTGCTGCATTTTTCATATATTTCATTCATTATATATTGTTTGTTATTCACTACATTTTATATTTTACATATTATCGATTTGTACTGCATTTTGTATTTACATATTATCTATTTGTATTGCATTTTGTATTAAAGTATAATACATATTGTTGTTTTTATTGCATTTTGTAAATACATCATTTAGGACATATTGTTCTCTTTTTACTGCATTTTAGATTATATATATTATCCATTTGTACGGTATTTTGTTGACGTTGGGTATAGAAGATGCGGTAAAATATATACAAGTTTTAGTTAATTAACAATAATATACAAAATGCAGTGGAAAAAACGTATAGTTTTATTAAAAATGCAGTAGGAAAAGGATAACTATATCTAATAAAAAATTTATGGGAAAAAAAATTTGAAAAAAAAAAAGAAAAAAAAAATTTTGAAATTTTTTTTCCGGCGGTCGGAATCCGGCGGCGGCTGACGGCGGCCGGCGGCAGTCAGATGGTGGCAGCAAGTGGTGGAGGTGGTGGGGTGGTGGTAGGTGGGGTTGGAGGAAAAAGAAGGTAGGAGGGGGAAGAAAATAAAGTGGAAGGGTTAATATGTAAAAGTCTAAATAGTGGAAGGGGTGTGGAGTGAAAATTAATGTTATGTTTTTTTTGTTAACTAATACCCTTATTTTTTAAAGTAATTACAAAATTGCCACCCCTTTTAACCATTGATCCAACCCAAAAGATGATCCAATGGCTACAAATAAAACTTCTCCTCCTTCTCCTCATATGACCCCTTCTCCTATGATCCCCGATCTTTAGTATATATAGATTATGACTATATTTTGAGCACATTTTTAACATTACTACGTCTTCTTTATCAAATTTGACATTGTTTTTAGCTTTATAATATCCACATTTGATTTGAGGTCAATTTCATCAATTTTCGTGATGTGAAGGATAAAAAGCCTAACAACTAGTTTCGAAAGAAAAAAAACAGTCCCTCAACAAATTTTCTTTGATTTTGATATGTTAGATACTTAGATAAATGTTATTGGTTTCGTCTTTATATTCATGACAATTTTGACTGAATTTATATAAAAAATGAATGATTGAGTGTAATAAATGAGGGTAAAATGGAGAGTTTAGTGATTTTTTATAGTTTTTTTTAAGTGGATATTCATTTTGGGATATATATATATATATAATAACAATGTGGACATTCATTTTGAGACGGAGGGGATATTTTATAAGTAAAGCAAATATCCAAATATATGGTAGTTTGGTAATAGGAGTACGTGCTACCTCTTTATATAATAAAACGATGTCACTTTGTCTTATATGTCCATATAGAACTAAGATAAGATGCAACTAAGCAACGAAAATGTGGAAACCCCATATCTTATGATTTGGGGCATTTAGAAATCGTAGCATTAAAAGGTTAATATTTATTGTATTGTACGTCTTTAAAATAAAGGGCAATTAATTCAACTATTCAAGTCGATCGGTACGTTCGATTTGGTCATTAGAAATCTGCCCAACAACATTAGCATGTTAATTTATCCTTGATTTCGACGTGTACTACTTAAAAATCGCTAATTAGATAGACAATGCTTAATGTAAATAACGTTAATTAGATAGGTTGCCAAACTAGCCAGATTATACGTACTAGCTAACGCTTTTAATTTGCACGAGACAATGAGACCTAAATCTTTTTTCTTTTGTCAAAATTACCCAAGCTGGGGATTTTTAATTAATTTATGAGATGACCATTTTCATAATTAATGCCAGTTAGTTATGGTTTAGATAATAATTAAGCTACAAGACAAATTATAATAAAGGTTAAAGACTTAAAGCATAATTAATATCCATGTAAGATTAATTAATCGGATGTAGAACATGAGTAGAGGCACACTAAGCAGCAGCAGCAGCAGCAGCCATGGCATTCTCTGGCTCTTTCCTTTTAAGATTAAATAAAAAACGTCAATGCTTACATATATACTACGTATCAATTATTATTTATTTATTAGTTAATAATTATGCTAATTATTAACTTTTCCTTATTTATATGAATTGTACAAAATGACTGCTAAGTAATAAAAAAGACTTTAATCCATTGGTTAAGTTATTTAAAAGAAGATTGGATTGTTCCAGGAAGATTCCTTAATTTGTGTTGGAGAAGTGGAAGATACACATCAAGAATCATCCATCTACTTGCAACATAAAAACAAGTTGGAAGAATATTAATTAGATTAGATTAGATTAGATTAGTTTAAAACTATATATGCATGCACGAGAGAAGCTTCTTGAGCATTGTGGATTGTTATTAATTTACTTAATCTTAATCCTAATCCATTAATTAATGTAGACATGCATGATGAAATAGTAGTAATACTTCTTAATTAGCACCTTATCCCTAGTGTCCACATTGGATGTTTATTAGGTAACCACTACACAAATTTTAACTTGATAACTATGACCATCGTATCTAAAATTAATATAATACAAATAAACTAGATATATTGAATTGTTGAAAAGTTCATAAAATTAGGAGTTGGAAAAAGTCTATTTTTAAGGGAGAGGAGACTTTGGAGAAGTAAAAGGTAAATATAACACACGTTTTTAAGGATTGACTTTGAAAAAGTCCAACTTTGGAAATTTTGCCTCTCTCTACTAGAGTACTACTAGTCTACTCACAGGATTATTATTGTTATTGTACTATCTATGACTTTTATATAATTTCACATTCCCATTTAAAATATCCGCATTACTATTTTGAGATGTCCCATTATAAGTGTCCATTTTGATATTTAAACAATCAAAAAAGACTTTAACAGGTAGATTTAATATTTGATTGGTGAAAAGTGTAGTTAGTGAAGAATCCTAAAACTATATGCAAAGTCAAAATGAACATTTTAAATGTGACGGAGGTAGTATATTTTTAATTAATTAAAACTAAATTAAATGGAAAATAGAAAAATAAAAAGAGTGGCAAGTAGGCAAGTAGTAGCAGCAGCCATGTCAATGTCTTGATGGTTTCCTTCTAAACTTGAAAAGACATAAATGCCCTCGTAACTCCACTCCCACTCTTGTTGACCTGACCGCCGACTTCAGTGGTCGTCTACCCACTCAACTCAACGTGTACCCTCCAACTGCCAAATCTCACACGTCCCCTAATAATTTGATTTTATTAATAATAATAATAATAGTAATAATTTAAATTAAATCTTTAATTTTTTTATTGGTGTACAAAATAACTAAAAGTCTTTTTATGTCAAAAGGTATATCGTGACTATTCACTTCATGACATTAGTGTTCTATGTGTTAACGTAATGATCGATTAAAATTTAAAAATGTACATATATCATCATTAACTAGCAATTAATTATCTTATTGGATTGGAATTTATATCAATCATTACTCCGTATTATTATTATTATGTATAGTACAACAAAGTTTAATCTATCTTGTTATAGTCGTCGTGTTACTTGTTTGTCTAAATATAACTTTTTTTAACCATTCAAAGTCATAAAACTTGGATTAGTAGACTTATGTTGATCACTTCTACGCTTCCACCTTATCTTAATGATCTCAAAGTTATCTAATTTTAGTGCTCTTTTACCTTTTATAACATCATAAACAAGTTACGCAAGGTTAGCATAACTAAACTAAAAAAGATAATTTGGAGGGTAGCCTGACCCGTACCATATTTACTAAATTATATTAGTATTATAGTAGATTAGATAAATTGTGATATGTAATATATATACGTATATAATACGGATTTGAACAAGTAAGAATGAGTACTATACAAATGGACCATATCGAAAGTAAGGAGGTAGGACTCATCATATTGAATATGACTATTGAATAAATTAGTCAACTATGGTTTGGTGATACTTTTTCATCTATATATACACTCACAATTATACCAAAACCATAATCACTACAAACTCTACAACACTAACAATTTCACACACAATTTTCACAAACACATACAAAGTTACAAACATATAATCACAAAAAAACATACAAATGGCACTTGAAGCTCTAAACTCACCAGCAACAACTACGGCGGCGCCACCATCTTTCCACTACAACCACATAAACTACCCTACAACCACCATACTTCAAGATTCTTGGAATAAAGGCAAACGCTCAAAAAGACCAAGAACCACCACCACCACCACAAATAGCACCGATGATAGTGACGTCACCACTCACCCCACCGAAGAAGAATACTTGGCTTTTTGTCTCATGTTACTCTCACGTGGCACCACCGCCACCGCCACCCAATCACCACCGTTACCACCACTAGTGACGTCACACAAATGTAATGTTTGCAACAAGCAGTTTTCTTCTTATCAAGCACTTGGTGGGCACAAAGCTAGTCACCGGAAAAACACCTCCGACGACCATCATAACAACCACCCTACAACCTCCACGTCAGCCACCACAACCGCTAGTGCATCAACTGTTTTGAAACCTAGTGGTAGGGCACACGAGTGTTCAATATGTCACCGGTCATTTCCCACCGGTCAAGCACTTGGTGGTCACAAACGACGACACTACGACGGGAACAACTCAGGTGCCGGAGCTGCAGCTAGCGGTGTTACGAATTCTGGAAAAACTAGTTCGTCTACGCATAGCCAACCGCGTGATTTTGACTTGAACTTGCCGGCGTTCCCAGAATTCCGATTAGGTTTGAACGTTGACTTTTTAAAGAAAAGTCAACCTTTTATCGATGAGCAGGAAGTTGAAAGTCCTCATCCGGCCAAGAAACAGCGGTTGTCGAATTACTAATATGCCCCCATGGAGTCAGTAACTTTGATTCGGATTTTTTATTTTTTATTTTTTACTGAGTAATCTTATTTATAGTTAAAATAGGTTAATCATCAATGTAAAGATATTGTTCTTTTCAATTCTATATACGATTGATTTGATTCATTAATTAATGGGAAAAAGATTTTATTAATTTCTCTATGGATCCATTACTTGGTTGCAATATATATATTTTTTTGTTCACTACCTAGTTCTTAAAATCAATCGCCTAAGAGCAAAAGTATATTACAATTTTCATATAATTACTATACCTTTAATTATAGTAGTATACGGAATTAAATGATTTTTCATATTCTGTGAGTAGAATATAGGAAAAAAAAATAGTAAAGTGAACATTTAAAATGAGACGACGGGTATTATAATTATATGTCTAATTTTTTGTAGAGTATTATATTAGTATTTTGAAATGTTATTCTAAGACGGATGATTTATTTGAATAAACGTAGTATTATGTAAATATTGATGATGTGATTGGGTGGTGGGAATATATAAACGAAAACTTGGGCATGTGGATAAATGCCTAACTCCACATGTCATATCAAGACACTAGCTAGCTATATAACTCATGGGGCGGCATTTTAAATTGTACTGTAATTTTCTCTTAATTAATTAAGTTGGCACTTGGCAGGCTTATATATTAGGTTTGGTTCACTGGCTAAACCTATGGACACGTATCATCTAACTTAATCAGGGCCGGCAAATGAATTCGGGAGGCCCCGTGCAATATATAAATAGAGGCCCCGAATCGACAAAAAAATAATCAAACATATATATATAAAAATGCACTAATATTACGACAATTATATAAACTTACAAAAATACGAAGTCATAATCTAAACGATTTGAAAAAACTTACAATTTTTATTCTTCTTTAAAAAGAGCAATTCTCCGAGCATTTTTCGAAGCAAAATTGTTGATTAAACCTTTATAATCAATACTCTCCAGTAGATCATTCTCGACTGCTATCATTGCCAATCCGTTAAGCCTCTATTGTGATATTGTAGAACGCAAATATGACTTCAACAACTTAAGTTTCGAAAAACTTCTTTCCGCGGTTGCTATAGTTATGGGAATAGTCAACAATACTCTAAATGCAATAATCACATTAGGAAAGCAATCGACCCATTTCAAATAATTTAAAATATCAGTATGTCCCATATTGGCACAAGGCAATAAATTTTTAAGTAATTTTAACTTCATATAGAGTTCGTTTCCATCAATATCAGATTGTCCACTATTCGTGAGAGCTTTTCAATATCACTACAACACAAGCTAAGACTTGATACAGGACGTGTCACCAAGACAAATAAAGTTTCTGAATTTTTGTCAACTTCAAAGAATAAACTGGAACGATCATGTTCAAGGGGAAGATTCATCGAATTTGGACATGACTCTTGATTTAGGAGCGACTCTTAAGTTATGAGTCTCTTGAGTTGATAGTCTCTTGAGTTATGAGTCTCTTGGTTTATTTAGTCATTTATTAGTTTTTAACTCTAGACTTTTGATATTTCATATATTAATGTCTTTTAATAATTTTAGTCCTTTATATAGTCTATGTAACACCCCAAGTTTCAGATTTTAAAATCGCACGCGGATATATTTTTATTATGAAATAGTATTATGTAGATAACGAGATATAGTGAAAACGTAAACGATTTTACCAGTTCCAGACTGTAAAGTTTAAAAAAGTATTAAAATAGATAGATAAATACGTACAGTGTTATGTATATCCTTTATTTAGTCTAAAAATATTCCAGAGAATTTGAGAAAGAGCGAGGGAGAACGAGAATAAATCACAGAGACAATCCTAGCTTCAATTCTTCTTCTGTAATTCTTGATTCAAGGTTCTTAAGGTTCAATTCATGATCTTCTTCATCTTCTTCAACCTCTATGTAAGTGATTTTCTCCATTTTAACCTAGTTTGAGGGTTTTCATGGAGTTTTAAGAAATTGAGGGTTTTAATCCGAATTTAGGGTTTTAAATTGATGGAATTGATGATAATTAGTTGTAATAAGCTTGTTAGTGATCATATAACATCATGTAAGTGATTAATTTGAAGTATGTAGCATATGATTAAAGTGGGGTTTTGATGGAAATCCATGAACTAGTGATTTATGATATGAAATTAGTTTAATTAGTGTTTGTTAGTGTTTTTATGATTGTTAGTGATGATATAACATGATAGAAAGTAATGAAATTATGATTTAGTGTTTATGAGAATTCTAGTGTTATGTTAGATTATTATGAAATTATTAAATAAGCTTAATAATGTTAATAGTGATGCTAATAGAGTATAATTATGAAGATAGAATATAAAATTAAGGTAGTAAAGTTGAAAAGTGATGATTTCTAGTGTCTAAGTGTTGTATGTATCATGTATGGATTATGTAGGTGATTAGAGACATGGAAGCTTATGTTGATCAAGATGGTGAAATCGTTTAAAAGAGTATGGTGAGTGATACGGGGGTTAAACATGTGATTTGATTGTGTAGTACCGTATAGCTTGCGGGCTAGAGGTTTGCACAATCAAGGAAAAGTTATTTGTTTATATGTGTTTATTTAGTTTGTTATATTAAATTACTTGTTATATTTAATTGTTATGTGAATACGTGTTATTTGGAAAAGTCAGTAGTGATTAACTCATTAGCGAGTAATGAGTATGTCACTAGCTTGAAGGTAAAGGAAAGAACTTGTGTAGAATAGTGTATGATTCAATTGTGTTGGATCCGGATTACTGTTGAGTAAGAGGCTACACAATTGGGTGGAAGGTTACTTGTTAATATATGTGGATTAAATAGTGATTATGTGATGAATAGTGTACGATTCGATTGTGTTGGATTCGGATTGCAGTTGAGCAAGAGACTACACAATCGGGTGGAAGTTGTTTGTTATATGATTGATTTCTTATATGTGTATTTAAGATTTTGTTAAAAGTTGTGATAGTTGTTGATTAGTGTTGTGATTACGATTAATGAAATGATAAAAATGATTACGTGTACAGATACTGTGGTGATGAAAGAGCTAACTGCGGTTAGCATAGTGTTCAGGGTTCAGTGTACAGTGTTCAGAGAAATAGAGTTCAGTGATTTTATGTTTAAGTAGTCATGTATTGATATGTGTTATAGTGTTATGTGGAATTGCTTGCTTAATTGCCTGTGTACTCACTAAGCAGTGGTGCTTACCCGTTTCAGTGCTTATTATGTAGGTTGAAGTTTGGCTAGCGATACGTGGATAAAGAATGTGCTTATGTTAGTGAAGTGGATAAGGAGCTAGCTATGTGGTTAGATAATGCTCCTTCTCTTTGAATTGTTGTTTTGATATACGATTGTGTAAATCGCCCAAATAAAGATTTTTGGATTTTAATATGTTGGTCAATATGTTGTATTTGACTTTGAAAGTCAAACAGAGAAAAGAGTCTTGTATGTGTGGTTTTGTTTCGGTTAAAAGTGATGAAAAGTGTAAAAGGGTCAATTAGGATTGGTTGGTCAATTGTGAAGTTGACATATAGTCAACAGAGTTGAAATAGTTAAATATAAGTGGTTTGGGTGTTGAATTGGTTGAAAAGTGGTTACATCATGAAACGGGTCATAATAGTGTCAAAACGGGTTTAAAGATGTCAAGTGGTGAATTTAGTGTGTGGTGGTGCTATGGATTGGGTTTCAATTGCTTTAAGTTTGTTTTGAAGTATTGAAATAGTGTATAAAGAGTTAGAGTCATAAGATTTATGGTTTGTGAATTGGTATGCTCTCAAAATGGTCATTTTAGTGCCGAAAAGAGTCATACGCCAAAATCCCGCGTTTTTGGGAAATTTGGAAAAGTGAAAAAGTAGAAAGTTTCATTTTGTTGATATGGAAGTGCCTGCAAATTTTTAAGGTCTAACTTGAAGCGGTTTGGATTTTATGCGCGTTGGAAGTTTGTGTTTTGGTATTAAAACCTGCAGTATGCTGTAATCACATGAATCCGGGCGGATTCTGATGAATCCGGGCGGATTCTAATGAATCCGGGCGGATTCCCGAGGTCGGATTCCTAATAATCGCTTATGCTCACGAGTTGTGCTGAGTACGCAAGGGAATCCGGGAGGATTCCCCTGAATCCGGGCGGATTCCCCTGTGTCCCAGAAATTCGAAAACTTAAAATGGTCATAAAAGATGAACCGTAACTCCGTTTTTGACGTTCTTTATATCGTTGAAAAGCTAAGAGAGTCTACTTTCCAATGGTTATGTCCTTATGATGAAATTTAGATTGAGTAAAATAATTAAATTAGGTTGAAGTGTGTTGGTATAATGAAATATGAAGTTTTGGTGTATGGTATTGATTTAAATCATGACTGGGACCAATAGAGAGTGTTTTATGATATAAAATAAATGGTTTAAAAAAAAATGGTTGCGTTTTCGGGGCGTTTCAAGTTGGTATCAGAGCAATGGTTTAAGAGAGTTAGGTGATCCATGATATGATTGCTTAAACTTAAACCATTTATGATTATTGAATTGCTATGATTATGATTATGTTTAACAGTGAAATTGATTCTATGATATAATTGATATATAAGTGCAGAGATGGATTGATAGAGGTAAGAGTAAGTGTTTGCGTGAAATTATTTGTTGTAGTTGTGTGTATGAGTTCGAATTGAATAAGCAGTAAAGTAGTTTTGATTATGTGCTTAATTGTTAAATAGTTATTGTGTGTTATGTGTTTATGTGAGAATCACATTAGAAAACGATGATATGAGATAGCTTGAGAATGAAGTGTGTATAACATAATATGTCTACGCCTGATCACCGTAGTTATATTATGCTAGTTCACATGGAATTGTTGGAGTTATCACATATCAAAGTGATTTAATGTGATTGTTAGAATAGAGTGTAAGGGAAGAGGTGTTTAACATATGTGAATTATGGGTTAGATATTATGATAAGATGAAATAATAGAAAGAGTAGGAGTAATAGACTTGTGTTTAGTGTTATGTATTTCACTAATTATGTGAACCCAACATGTAAGGGGTATATGATTAAGAACTTGTAGAGTTAGTGTTGATAATGTGTTTAAGAAGAATTAAGTGAAGTGCTTAGAGTATGATTAAGTGTTTGTATGAATAGAGATAGTGTTAAGACTGAGTAGTACGAGTGTCATTCGTGAGGACACGAATGAAATAAGTGGGGGAGAGTTGTAACACCCCAAGTTTCAGATTTTAAAATCGTACGCGGATATATTTTTATTATGAAATAGTATTATGTAGATAACGAGATATAATGAAAAACGTAAACGATTTTACCAGTTCCAGACTGTAAAGTTTAAAAAAGTATTAAAATAGATAGATAAATACGTACAGTGTTATGTATATCCTTTATTTAGTCTAAAAATATTCCAGAGAATTTGAGAAAGAGCGAGGGAGAACGAGAATAAATCACAGAGACAATCATAGCTTCAATTCTTCTTCTGTAATTCTTGATTCAAGGTTCTTAAGGTTCAATTCATGATCTTCTTCATCTTCTTCAACCTCTATGTAAGTGATTTTCTCCATTTTAACCTAGTTTGAGGGTTTTCATGGAGTTTTAAGAAATTGAGGGTTTTAATCCGAATTTAGGGTTTTAAATTGATGGAATTGATGATAATTAGTTGTAATAAGCTTGTTAGTGATCATATAACATCATGTAAGTGATTAATTTGAAGTATGTAGCATATGATTAAAGTGGGGTTTTGATGGAAATCCATGAACTAGTGATTTATGATATGAAATTAGTTTAATTAGTGTTTGTTAGTGTTTTTATGATTGTTAGTGATGATATAACATGATAGAAAGTAATGAAATTATGATTTAGTGTTTATGAGAATTCTAGTGTTATGTTAGATTATTATGAAATTATTAAATAAGCTTAATAATGTTAATAGTGATGCTAATAGAGTATAATTATGAAGATAGAATATAAAATTAAGGTAGTAAAGTTGAAAAGTGATGATTTCTAGTGTCTAAGTGTTGTATGTATCATGTATGGATTATGTAGGTGATTAGAGACATGGAAGCTTATGTTGATCAAGATGGTGAAATCGTTTAAAAGAGTATGGTGAGTGATACGGGGGTTAAACATGTGATTTGATTGTGTAGTACCGTATAGCTTGCGGGCTAGAGGTTTGCACAATCAAGGAAAAGTTATTTGTTTATATGTGTTTATTTAGTTTGTTATATTAAATTACTTGTTATATTTAATTGTTATGTGAATACGTGTTATTTGGAAAAGTCAGTAGTGATTAACTCATTAGCGAGTAATGAGTATGTCACTAGCTTGAAGGTAAAGGAAAGAACTTGTGTAGAATAGTGTATGATTCAATTGTGTTGGATCCGGATTACTGTTGAGTAAGAGGCTACACAATTGGGTGGAAGGTTACTTGTTAATATATGTGGATTAAATAGTGATTATGTGATGAATAGTGTACGATTCGATTGTGTTGGATTCGGATTGCAGTTGAGCAAGAGACTACACAATCGGGTGGAAGTTGTTTGTTATATGATTGATTTCTTATATGTGTATTTAAGATTTTGTTAAAAGTTGTGATAGTTGTTGATTAGTGTTGTGATTACGATTAATGAAATGATAAAAATGATTACGTGTACAGATACTGTGGTGATGAAAGAGCTAACTGCGGTTAGCATAGTGTTCAGGGTTCAGTGTACAGTGTTCAGAGAAATAGAGTTCAGTGATTTTATGTTTAAGTAGTCATGTATTGATATGTGTTATAGTGTTATGTGGAATTGCTTGCTTAATTGCCTGTGTACTCACTAAGCAGTGGTGCTTACCCGTTTCAGTGCTTATTATGTAGGTTGAAGTTTGGCTAGCGATACGTGGATAAAGAATGTGCTTATGTTAGTGAAGTGGATAAGGAGCTAGCTATGTGGTTAGATAATGCTCCTTCTCTTTGAATTGTTGTTTTGATATACGATTGTGTAAATCGCCCAAATAAAGATTTTTGGATTTTAATATGTTGGTCAATATGTTGTATTTGACTTTGAAAGTCAAACAGAGAAAAGAGTCTTGTATGTGTGGTTTTGTTTCGGTTAAAAGTGATGAAAAGTGTAAAAGGGTCAATTAGGATTGGTTGGTCAATTGTGAAGTTGACATATAGTCAACAGAGTTGAAATAGTTAAATATAAGTGGTTTGGGTGTTGAATTGGTTGAAAAGTGGTTACATCATGAAACGGGTCATAATAGTGTCAAAACGGGTTTAAAGAGGTCAAGTGGTGAATTTAGTGTGTGGTGGTGCTATGGATTGGGTTTCAATTGCTTTAAGTTTGTTTTGAAGTATTGAAATAGTGTATAAAGAGTTAGAGTCATAAGATTTATGGTTTGTGAATTGGTATGCTCTCAAAATGGTCATTTTAGTGCCGAAAAGAGTCATACGCCAAAATCCCGCGTTTTTGGGAAATTTGGAAAAGTGAAAAAGTAGAAAGTTTCATTTTGTTGATATGGAAGTGCCTGCAAATTTTTAAGGTCTAACTTGAAGCGGTTTGGATTTTATACGCGTTGGAAGTTTGTGTTTTGGTATTAAAACCTGCAGTATGCTGTAATCACATGAATCCGGGCGGATTCTGATGAATCCGGGCGGATTCCCGAGGTCGGATTCCTAAAAATCGCTTCTGCTCACGAGTTGTGCTGAGTACGCAAGGGAATCCGGGAGGATTCCCCTGAATCCGGGCGGATTCCCCTGTGTCCCAGAAATTCGAAAACTTAAAATGGTCATAAAAGATGAACCGTAACTCCGTTTTTGACGTTCTTTATATCGTTGAAAAGCTAAGAGAGTCTACTTTCCAATGGTTATGTCCTTATGATGAAATTTAGATTGAGTAAAATAATTAAATTAGGTTGAAGTGTGTTGGTATAATGAAATATGAAGTTTTGGAGTATGGTATTGATTTAAATCATGACTGGGACCAATAGAGAGTGTTTTATGATATAAAATAAATGGTTTAAAAAAAAATGGTTGCGTTTTCGGGGCGTTTCAGTCTATCAAGTTGTAACAGAAAAAAAAAGTTTAAGTTGATCATTATATGAAAAAGTGAATGTTCTCTCAAGTTGCGTTGGTCAATTGAGTTGAATTTGTTGCCTAACCGCGGTATTCTTTGAATCAACGTGTGTTGGAATATTATCACCGCGGCATTCTTGTGAATCAATGCTTGTTAGAAGGGATTATTCTTAGGTATTCTTAGAATCAACAAGTCTAATTCGTGTTATCTTATTTTCACCCTACATCAAGACTCTTGTCATTAATAATTACTACTTAGTTTAAATTTTGATCGGGTAAGGGCTGCTGTGAGTTTTGGTAGGCATTGGGCCCCATATCATTGGGCTTTGAGTTGAAAGATATCATTAAAAAAGAGTTTAATTTTTTTTTTTTATATTATTCTATAAGTATTAAAATAGTTTTTTTTCGGCATTAAATATATACTAATTATAGCAACTCTCGTAAAATTGGGGCCCTTACATTTTGGAGGCCCTGTGCAACGGCACATACTGCAAATGCCAAAATCCTCCACTGAACTTAACAGTTCATGAATCAGGACTTCATGTGTAAGTTTGTTTGTCTTGTTAACTTAGACTCTTCCCAACCCTGTCCGTCGGTTTGATTCGGTTGGTAAGTGACAAAGAGTGACGAAGTGATGGGGATGGTACCACCTTTGTCACTTGTCCGTCGGTTTGCTCCTCGTCACATTTCCGACGAGTGTCGGTTTTTTTTTTTTTTTTTTCTTTTGTGTGAATAAAATGAAAGGTAAATTGGTAAATGCGGGACGTAAAAATTAAAGTGATGGAACAGGGATGGGAGTGGTCAGTCAGTTTCAGTCAGTTTTTTAAAAAGCTGACGTGGCGCTGACGTGACTCTGTCAGTTTCAGTCAATTTGTTTTAGGGTTGGGAGGAGTCTTATATGAAATAATACAAATCCGGTTCTTTTGGGGTTTACATGAATTGGATTCTTTTAATTTGTAGACATTATAGAAATTATTACTCCGTACTTTTTAGTATTTTGTTTAGCGATAATATAATGTATGTAACTTTCTATTTTGTTTAGTAACGATTCTTGTTGATTAATCTAATAAAATGTTGTTCATTCTACAAAAAGTATGTTTACATCAAGTCCGAAAGAAGTTAAAATATGCATTTCAGAGTGCGTGGTCATATACAAGCTGATTGACTCAGTCGGTCTAAGGATGTCACGTTTGTCCTCACTAAACTTCCAAACCCAAGTGATTGATTCTGGGGTCAAGTATGACTCACGCCGGTCAAAAAAGGGTTCAATTCGGTGTCGCTGCAACCAACCATAAGTTTGGACCCGCCAAATAAAACCATATGGTAGTTTTACACTTGCGCTAGGTACCATAATTGAGGATACGGTGCATTTCTTATTTTTATAACATTTGGCTGTTGCCAAACTACATGATATGTGCGTCTATCTATATCTATTTATATATACTTGATAAATAAAATGGCGCAAAGAAAAAAAAGATATATACTAATTAACATACTCCATCATGTAGCAAATTTGTAGCTTAATTACTTATATATATATATATATATATATATATATATATATATATATATATATATATATATATATATATATATATATATATATATATATATATATATTACTTATAATATTGATAATACAGATCTACCTGATATGTTCTTAGTGATACAAATTTAGATCACATGACGTTTAAGAGGTTTAAATTGCATCGTTAATTCCTTATAGATCGAATTTTAAATATACATTAAAATAGTAATGATGATATACTCTTAAAAATTTAGAATTATCATGTACCGTATGTACCATTGGATAATAATTATTTGTGCATGAATAAAAATAATAAGAGTCAGAGTAAAAAAAAATCTAACTTTATCTCAATTTTTGTTATAATATGATCAACTTTCGGAGTAAAAATAATAAGAGTCAGAGTAAAAAAAATCTAACTTTATCTCAATTTATCTCAAGTATACATGTTTTCAAATTTTTGATGTATGAGTATTATTTTTACGTCACAGTCTCATATGAATATAATTTGAAACGCCCTTAAACTTGAATTTTTTTTTTTCGGGTCCCACACCTCGGTCCCACATCTTGTACATTTAATACCGTATATTCATCTTTAGATTTTGACCCAAAATAAGACAACATGGTATGTAAATTTCCAGCCATATATGTGACAATCCTCCAATTAGGGTATTTACTTAACCTAATTTCATGCATTACCTAGAGTAATTCCCTAACTAGTGAATCCAAAACAATTTATGTGTTAAGTTTTGATAAACTTACTATGTGTTATGTGATATATTTGATAGTAGTTATATGTGTATATATATAATTACGTACGAAATAAATATATCAAACTCTACGAATAGAATGTAATAACATTGGTGATACAAAATAATTAATAATTCGAAAATTATTAATTACAACTATTATATAATTATATTATTGATATAATATAACAAATTATACGTTTTATAATAAACGTATTAATCGCGAATAATAAAGTTCCAAAATGAACTTCGAAAATACTTTTGAGTAATTTTTAGTTTAAAATTATTATATAAAAGTATTATAACGAAAAGAAAACGAAACATTTAGACGACTTTTGTAACGCGTAATACGAACAGAAACAATTTTAAAACGCGCTTAGAGGTTCAAAATAATAAAAGTATTATTTCGTAAGTTACTGTTTTAATGTATAGAACATTACCTCAAAATATGATTTCCAAATTTAACTAAAATCTAGCACGCGTGTTAACTATACAGTACTTTTACTGTGATTAATTTTAATTATACTTGTACCAAAGTATTTCACATTTGGATTTCAAATTTCTAAATCTGAGATTTAGAGAAACATAACGCGAAATTTTATTATAACTAAAGTATCACAAATTATACCCGTACACGAAATTAACGGGCTAAAAACTACCAATGTACACTAAATAAAATATCTGGACGACAGATTTGTTTCACCACCTTACCTCCTCTTTGAAAATTTGAACCCAAAATCTTCTGATATACATTTGCATCCATCCCCAATAATTTACTTTCACCAAACTTCTCTTCACCTTGTATGTGTGTGTGTGTACTGGAACAACAGCAGCAGCAACACCATTTCATCTTCACCATCATCTTTTAAACTCTAAAATCTCCAAACACAAAACATTAATCACTTCACAAAAATGGTTTCTTGATCATCTTCATCATCATCGTTCGTCATCATCATCATCAACATCAGAATTCATCATCACCTTCATCTAAAACCATTGTGAGGATCAAATCTCCTCTTTTATTTCATTTTTATAATTTTCTTAAATTATGATATATGTTGATGATTGTTGTTATAAATGTTTAAAAACTTGTTATAATGCATTTATATAACATATTATGATGATTGATCATGTTAAAAACGAAGCTAAAATTAAAACCCGTATGTATTTGTTATAACAGAGACGAACCAGAACCTGAAAACCCTTGAATCCGGCGGATTCAAGTGGATCCGGCGGATTCCCAGGTGAAACCCAGATTTGACCGGCGGCCTCAGGTCTTGACCGGCGGCTAAACCATTGAATCAGGCCAATCCGTTTTAATCTTATAACGAATACAAACTAATAAATGTTATACAAACCGAGACTTAGTACTTTATACGGACACGATTTTGAGACAAATTTATATCCACGACATAATTCGATACGGACATTTAGAACGCGACAAAACTAATACGATAACAAATTATATATACATATATTAACGGACAATATATATGTAACGAAACGTATAAATGGGACGACTTAACTTGGTCAATACCAACTATATAAATGGAAGATTTATATACTAAATGACAATATATATATATATATATATATATATATATATATATATATATATATATATATATATATATATATATATATAAATGGATACGCGTTTTAACAAATGTATTTATATATATATATACGATAAACCAAAAACAAGTTATATTTTTACAACAAACAAGTTACGTTTTTGAAACCTAAACGACAACAAAGTTTTAATCGCGACTATTAACAAACGACATATGTAAACGATATAACGAAGTTATTTTTATAGCTATTATAATTATGTTTTGAAAAACATAATCAACGACTATATCAATACATATATATATACATATACGTGACATTTTAAAAATATGTATATATGGATATAACAATGACGACAATTAATATATATATTAGAATATATATATTCAACTAATATGTATATAAATACATACCTAAACTTAACGATTATTCTAACACAAACGTCAACAACAACTAAAATGTTACAAACATTTTAACTTAACAAATAATCCGTATACTTATACAAGTATTATTATTTGCGTCTAGGTATTTGATCGACGCTGTGGGATTATTTGCTAGCTGTATATTTTGCTGAAGATTGCAAAACCGTGAGTTCACAGCCCCTAACTTTTATTGTTTTAAATGCTTTTAAAACCAGGGGTGGAAAACATAGTACAATGTGATAACATGCTATATGCTTTATTGTATTGCGCTGCATGCTATTATGTGAACTGATTAACATGATCATTTTCATGCTATTAAACTTGGATTGTTAATATGAAAGGTGTTCATATTATATTGTTGAACTTGAACTATTTCGATAAAATGTTTTCATATTGATTTAACTCGAACTAATTATATGAAACGTTTTCACAACATTTTGGGAATAAGACAACAGATCTTGGTACGGTCCTAGGTTTACGCGAGGTAGTTGTAGTGCACATAAAGTCCCATTGCTTGCAACCTATAACCATTAGCTAGGTGACTCTAGCCACTGAGTATACAGATAGTACTATCGATTTGACAACCCTCCCAGGATATTACTCGTTGGTCATTCCAACCCCATCGACGATAGTCGTCACGAGGAGTGTATACTTACCGTGTTACTGAGGCAACAACAAAAGAACTAGTTGTGGTTTGGTTATAGTACTAGTGTCGTTACTTTAACTCTAAAGGTTTAGCTCACCTTAGAGGGATTATAGTCTAAATTTCCCACACAACTAAACAACAACTTGATTTGGGAAGGGTATTCCCTGTGATGACTAATAGGACAGGTGTTCCTTTGAGTGACTATTTTTAGGAAACGTTTACCTTAAATGGTTAAACTTGGTTTCCCATAAAAAAAAACTATTTATAGGAAATGTTTACTTAAATGTTAAACTTGTGTTTCCTGCTATAACTATTATTGGAATGTTTACCTTATTGTTAAACTTGAATTCCTGTTAACTATATGTTGGAAAATGTTTGCTTGACTGCTAAACCTGATTTTCCTAAACTATTGAAATGGATATGTTTAACTTATTTGATAAACCTGTATATCCTGCGACTACTTATTAGGAAATGTTTATGATTAAACTTGTGTTTCCTACACAGTATTATTGTAGTAAGAATGACATTCTTACTAATTATAGGAAATGTTTTCTTTAATTAGAATACTTGTGTTTCCTACTTTACGTATAAATATTATGTTTGTGTACATGAATGATTTATACAAAACTTAAACCTGTGAATTCACTCAACATTCAATGTTGACAGTTTACTATGTTTTTCAGGGAATTAGGACTCAGGTACTCCTGCATGCATAAAGGACGTAGGCAACCTGACTATTTATGATGCCACTTTTGGGACACTTGGATTTCCTTTGTATTATCAATTCCATTAGTTATACTTATGAAATCCCTCTTTTATAAATATGTATTTTCAAATACTTAAGTTGTCTTTGACAACCTTACTTATGTACGACTTTATAAGTCGTATCTTTTGTAATAACTTTGAACTTATGGCATCTTAAATATATGTATGTTCTGTATGATCATATACTCTAATACAATGAATGCACTATTGAATCTGTCCGCCCCCGACGCTTAACATTTATTAAAATGCTTCCGCTAATTAACTAAAAGCTTCCGCTAAACTGTTAATAAACACGATTAACGATTTTCGGGGTGTGACAATATAGTATAAAGAGGTAAAACAACCTTGTTTTAGGCTAGAACAAACTTGTTTTAGGCTAGAACAAGCTTGTTCTAGTGGTAACACATACTAAGGTTTTAGAACTAAATTCAAACACGCATAGTTTTTAAACCGCAAGGAATTAGACCATGAAAATTTGCAGGCACCTTTGTTTGACCATATTAAAGGTTTTCCTTTTTGGACTTTTTCATATTTCTCGAAAACACTAAATCTGGACGTATGGATTGTTTTCGACTATTTTGACCACTTTTACTTGACATATCAAAACTCAAACCACAAGGAATCTGACCAAAACCTTTTGCATACTCCTTTAACATGCCACAACAAACTTAAGACACTACACCAATGTGCCATAACTCTACCTCATTTATACATAGCATAAAATCACTTCTTGACCCATATCGACACCCTCTGACCCGTTTAACAAATAACAACACTTTGACCCATGGGCGATTTACACAAGCTATATACAAAACGATAATTAAAGAAGAGAGACTTGCAACTCACTACAAGCAAGCCATCCACGCTAATCCTTCTTAATCTCTTTCTTTTCTCTTTGATCCGATTTACCTAAAGCATAAAACATGAATGGGGTAAGCAACCACCGCTTAGTGAGCATATAAGTACTAATTAAGCCTTCACCACAACATATATCTTACTCAAAACCATCATTACACCACATAAGAAACAAGGCTTCGTAAGAAACAAGGCTTCATAAGAAACAAGACTTCGTAAGAAACAAGGCTATGCTAGCAACGCTAGCTAATCAACATAACGTGCAAGCACGTATTCGTAAATACTATGCTAACCGCAGTTAGCTCTCTGGTCAACACTGGATTGTATGATCCTCTTGCTCGGAAGCAATCCGGAAACACATACAATCATTCATATTCTCCATCATATCATCATCATATAATCCACGTGTAGAAACAAGTCATGATACAAATATATGAAACAAGACTATTGAAACATGTATAAGAAACAAGTAACATTTCACATTAACAATTAACCAATTAAAACACATAATTACAAATAACATCCACATGGTTGTATGATCCTCTTGCTCGGAAGCAATCCGGTAACACATACAACCATTATTCAATTAGCCCCCATATACTCACATTAGCTTTTAAATCGATGATTTACCAACAATTAGTCAACGCACGATCTCCATGTCTTTAACACCTATCAATGATTCATAACAACAAACAACACACTTTAACACTACCAATCATCGTAATCAAACATCTGTTAACACTAATCCTCCCCCACTAGGATTATTCATTATTCATTTTAACTAACCCATCACTAATTAACTAAAGTTACCTTTTTATATCTATAATCACTTCTATTATCAACTAACATAATCATTATCTTTATTAGCATAATCACTTTTCATACCTGATTATTTGTATTTGTCATCAAAACATCATAACAACACCCTATTAACATCATTAATCACTATTCTATTCAAATTACATCACTATTTCAAGATTTACCCAAACCCTAGAAGAACATCAAGAACATAATTAAAGATTTCATCACTTTTAGGTTGTAATATAATCACCCACAAGCTCATTAACTATAACGCCCCAAAATTCTACAACAGTTTTTTTTTTAAACAATTCGGAAGCTCAAGTCCCAAAACATATATATACATAAAATGACATGTCGTCATCTTCCATTACCTAAGTTCTAAGTATTGATTATTACCGATTACAAAACAATCCTTTATATCCTGGGCATTATATCATCACACATTTTAAACTGTATTAAATAAATCAGAGTAATCCTAGTCAAACATTCTTCAGTTACTCCTTGACCCGCCCATAACAATAGATATTAACCTGCAAGGAGTAAACAACGAGGGATTAGCACGAAGCTAAGCGATTTAACTCATCACTAACAATACAACTTAGTTTAACACTATGAGTTCACCACATTTAACACTTTGACTCAACATCACCAGAGGATCGGTGGCCCTTGTGGTGCCCTCAGCCGCGGTGGCCCACCAAGCGACACTTACACCAACTGCAGGCCAGTACAGTGGTTAACCGATAACCGTATGTTACCTTTAGTCAACACAAGCCTTACTCACAACGAATGTTCACAACCCTTGTGTTGACTAACCTGTAACAACACAGTCCAACATAGTTGACCTCTATTAACACTGTTACCATATAGGTCACTTAACACTTAACACCTTAACACTTTAACACAATTCACAATTCAACTTAACACAGGAATAACACTTAACACTTGAAGTAACCACAATAGTGATCACTAAATTATAATGAGAGATCAAAGTCCACTCACCGACTACCATAGTCGCCCACTCAGTAGTCTAATATCACTGAGTCTTCTCCATATCTGGAAATACAACAAAATACACAAGTCAGTTACTTGTATCAAATCTATATAACATTACTCCAATAGATTTACATCAACAAATCCAAATTACTCAAATCATAACGATTTAGCACAATTATTAAAATTCTCAATATACAATCCATACCTTTATGGATTTACATCATATTTCTCAAATCATCATCTAATCATGATTAACTATCATGATAATCACTTTTATTTACAATTCAATCAACTTATCACCAACTTGATTTAATTCCATATTTATCATCAAATTCTCAAGAACACTTATTCACTCATACTCTTTTAGTTAAATCATTTCAATCATCATCACTAATCACCTCTAATATGTTTATTAACAATACATATCACTTACACATTATTAGATTAGGCTCATATATCCTACTTCAAGAACAATCAATGAAACCCATCACTTTATTCATGATATATATATCATATTCATCATTTCTAAGTTAGTGTTTCTATTATAATCATTATTTACACATCAACTAACAAGAATTTAACCACCACAACTTTCAATTTTCGGATTATAATCAATAACCCATCAAAATCATCAAAAACTTAAGAACCAAGATTAATTTACACACTTAAGCTTGAATCTTACTAAATATCAACAACAATAAACTTAACTAACATCAATTTCACATAATCAAAGCTTAAATTCGAATTATAACCAAGAACACTAAAACCCCCAAATTTCTAGGGTTCATGATTCAAAGATTTAGAACTTACAAGTTGAAAGGAAGGATTAGAAGATGATAATCTTCACACTAGAAGCTTGAATCCGAATTTGTGTTCTTCAATTTGATGATTTCATCAAGTTTTGGATTTAGGGTAAATGTGTGGGTGTATGTATGCATCGTACATATGTATGTATTTGGGTGGGAATAAAACCCGATCCAACACATATAATATACCATATAAGTGTTAGTTTTCATTCCCCGTATTTATTATTGTCTGGAACTTAAAATCATTTGCGAAGAAAACTATTTTATTTTACCGTCAACTAAATAAATTTAAAACAATCAATATTTCACTAGCCACAATATTTCCTGAGGCTTATCGACCTATTAATTATACAATCAAACGCAATAACAATTTTAAATTGCATTTAAAATTTACAGAAAATACCTATTACTTCTAGGCCCAATTTGAGGATGTTACAAATCTCTCCCCCTTTGAAACACCCCGAAATTTAGAACATTTTTTTTTTTTTTCATTTCGTAAAGTCCTACGTTTTAATATGACATTTTAGACTTGTTGTATCATTCCCTAGATCAAATAAGGATTTAAATAAGAAAATGTTGAATTTATAAGAGATTCCCCAGGAATGACTCCCATTCCCCAGGAATGAAGCATGCTGTTAGAAATTTGAGTCGAATTCCCCAGGAATGACTCACATTCCCCAGGAATGAAGCCTGCTGTCCATTTTACCATCTTCCGAAATTCGATCGTGCATATCTTGAAAATGACAAGTCCAATGACCATGAAAATTTGCAGGCACGTGTATTATGACTATATGAACATTTCCCAATTAACACTTTTCCAAATTTCATGTTTAACGAGAAAACGGATCGTTGACCACTTTATGGTCATTTTTGACCACTTCCGTTGACATACCAAATTCCAAACCAACAAACTTCAGACTTTGACACTTCTACTACCTTTTTAATACCACAATTGGGACCTAGTGCAATGTTTACATTCGTCATATCATATTTACAACTCAACGTAGCCTTTTGACCCGTTAGTGACCCATTTGGGCACTTTGAAGACCCGTTTGGGTCTTTACCCAAATAACCACTATTCTAACACCCAAATCACATTTCTTTGACTATTCTAAGTCAACTCATGCCACTTTCACTATCAATACTTCAACTTAACTATTAACATCAAATTTCCATAAACCATTATATTCACATTATATTCATCTATTATACAATAACATCATCTCCAAAACTATCAATGAGTATACCAACTCATTGACTAATTTGACTTCCACACTTCAACATGTTTGACTTTCAACATTAGGTGTCAAAACTAAGTTTTCTTAAACAAAAGGGGTGATTACATATCGAGAGCATGATTTAAAAGATTAGCTTGTTACCGATAACTTAACAAGCTCCACCACTAGCATCATTCGGGCCTTTTACCCGGATCCCTCTGGGTCCCACTTGGCTCACCTAAAACACATAAACATAATAGAGTAAGCATAAAGCTTAGTAAGAAATGGGCTATCAATGATAATCAATATCATTTCACAACATACGTATATTAAGGATCCATAATATCATATGCTAATTCCCGCAGTAATTAGCATCTTCGGGCCAACACCCCGGTAAATAATCATAACTCATCAAGTAAATGACATATCCATTACCGGTCCTTCCAAGTAAATGGAATACACATTACTTGAAGAAAGATAGCATCATCCATTAACTTACCTTGTGATAGCCCACACGAATAATTACTTGTAACACCTTGAACATGTTTATCACCTAATTCATATAATCACATAAACACGTATCAATTTCACAATCACTTTCTAATTATATCACATATCATACTACAAGGTGTTAAATCTCATAACACTTATAATCTTACTATAAGCTTCATACACTTTTATGTGTGATTGCTTATAAATGGGTATTTATCATAATTTCTCATCAATTCCATTTACCAACATCACAAGTATCACTCTTTGATGCATAATCACACACAATACATATCAATTACCCATTTATAGCAATCATCATATACATGGTCATGATTATAATTATTCAATTTTTCTCAAACACATGATCATGGGTGTTTTAACCAAACTAATATCATTTATGTATTGAACATACTATAATTAAGTGTATGAAACCTTAATTGAATCATTAGTCCACTAATTCATCAAAACCCCAAGACTAGGGTTTAACATAATTCATGAAATTCATCAATTAAACACAAAAGGGAGGTTAATCATACCTTAAAGAAGTTATTTGCAAGCTAACAAACACTAATTTAACAAAACCTAGCTTTAATTTAGCTTCCTTCTTCTTGTTCTTTCAAAACCTACCTCACACAAGCCCTGTACGTATTTTTATTTTCTGTGTATGTAATTGCAGTAGAAGATTACAGAAGCAGTGTTTTTATACTGCATTTTACAATTAAACCCTCAACTTATAGTACTTGTCACTTTTAGTCCCTCTACTAACAATTTCATTAAATGGTAAGTCCTATTGACACAAAACATATTACACAGTTAGTCCTTCTAACTTAAACAGTTAAAATAATATAATTTAAGGTTTTGTACTTACGAAATTTTGGGCGTTACAACTCTCCCCCACTTATTCAGGATTGTGTCCTCACAATCCATTCCTGATATATAGCTGGATAATAACGGATGATCTCCTCCTCGGGTTCCCAAGTAAATTCTGAACCCTTACGATGTCTCCATTGGATTTTGAACAACTTTATTTCTTTATTCCTCAGCTTCTTTATCTTTTCATCAAGAATCATCACTGGTTGTTCAATGTAATTCAACTGATCATTAATTTCAATTTCATCCAATGGCACGTAAGCGGCTTCATCAACCAAACACTTCCTTAAATAGGACACGTGAAAAGTAGAATGTATTCCAGCTAGTTCATTAGGCAGCTCGAGGCGATAAGCTACCTTTCCAACTTTTTCAAGAATCTTAAAGGGACCAATGTATCGAGGGCTCAATTTTCCCCGCTTTCTGAACCGAATGATACCCTTCCATGGAGATACTTTCAACATAACAAAATCTCCAACTTGGAATTCGATTGGACGCCTTCGGTTATCAGCATAAGATTTTTGTCGATCTTGGGCTATTTTCAACCGTTCTCTGACCTGATCAATCTTTTCAGTCGTCTTCTGGACAATATCAGTACTACCCAGTTCTCGTTGCCCAATCTCATCCCAACATATTGAAGTTCTACATTTTCTGCCATATAACATTTGATAAGGAGGCATGCCAATACTCGCATGATAACTGTTATTATAAGAAAACTCAACCAACGGTAAGTGAGTATCCCAGCTACCACCGAAATCAATGGCACATGCCCTCAACATGTCTTCAAGCGTCTGGATGGTTCTTTCACTCTGTCCATCAGTCTGGGGATGATATGCAGTACTTAAATGAATACGAGTACCAATATCCTCTTGGAATTTGTTCCAGAATCTAGAAGTGAATCTACTATCTCGATCAGAGATAATAGAGATAGGCATACCATGTCGTGCCACAACTTCTTTAACATATAAATCAGCAAGTGCCTCTGAAGTATAAGTTTCCTTAATTGGCAAGAATAGAGCACTTTTTGTCAACCGATCAACAATCACCCAAATAGTGTCATGATGACGTTGAGTTTTGGGTAATTTAGTGATAAGGTCCATGGTAAGGTGCTCCCATTTCCAAACAGGTATGTCCAACGGTTGCATTTTACCAAATGGCTTTTGATGTTCTGCTTTAACCTGCAAACACGTTAGACATTGTTCGACATATTTCACAATTTCACGCTTCATCCTAGGCCACCAATAATCAACTTTCAAATCATGGTACATTTTTGTTGCACCAGGATGAATGGAATATCTGGACTTGTGAGCTTCATCAAGTAACAGCTTTTTCAGCTCAGGTGAATTTGGAATCCATATTCTTCCATAACGTGTTTTTATCCCACGAGAATCATCAACAATGTTTGGAATTTGACCTTTAATACGTTCTGCTCTCCAAAGACCTTTTTGCCATGCCTTTTGTTGGACTTCCTTAATCTGGTCAAGTAAATCAGGAATGACAGTAATGCGAAGAGATTTAACAATTAAAGCATGATGCATCGCTTTTCGGCTGAGAGCATCAGCTACAACGTTAGCCTTTCCTGGATGATAAAGAATTTCACAGTCATAATCCTTTACCAAGTCAAGCCAACGTCGCTGTCTCATGTTAAGGTCACGCTGATCAAAGAAATATTTGAGGCTTTTGTGATCAGTGTAAATGGTACACTTCACACCATATAAGTAATGCCTCCAGATTTTTAGAGCAAAGACAACCGCTGCCAGCTCCAAATCGTGAGTTGGATATCCTTTTTCATGTTCTTTCAGTTGTCGAGAAGCATAAGCAATCACTTTACCCCTCTGCATCAGAACACAACCAAGACCATTTCGAGAAGCATCGCAGTAAACTACCATGTCATCAGTACCATCAGGAAGTACTAAGACAGGAGCTTGACTAAGCTTTAATTTCAAAGTACGGAAAGCTTGCTCAGCTGCATCATTCCATTCATATTTAATATTTTTACGAGTAAGCTTAGTGAGAGGAGTAGCAATCTTGGAGAAATCCTGGATAAACCGTCTGTAATAGCCAGCTAAACCCAGAAAACTTCTAACTTCTGTTGCATTGGTTGGAGGTTCCCATTTCATCACCGCCTCAACCTTTGCAGGATCAACCATAATACCTTGGTTATTAACAACATGACCCAGAAATTGTACCTCACGAAGCCAAAATTCACACTTGGAGAACTTGGCATAAAGTTTCTCATTTCTCAAAGTTTGTAATACCTGCCTTAAATGAACATTGTGATCGTCAGCAGATTTGGAATATATGAGAATATCATCTATAAATACAATTACAAACTTATCGAGCATAGGTCGGCACACTCGATTCATGAGATCCATAAAAGCGGCAGGAGCATTTGTCAGACCAAAAGGCATAACCACGAATTCATAATGGCCATACCTTGTCCTGAAAGCTGTTTTAGACACATCTTCTTCTCGAACTTTCAATTGGTGATAACCAGAACGTAAATCAATCTTCGAGAAGAAACTAGCACCTTGGAGTTGGTCAAACAAGTCATCAATCCTAGGCAAGGGATACCTATTCTTGATGGTAACCTTGTTCAATTCCCTATAATCGATGCACATTCTCATAGTGCCATCTTTCTTTTTAACAAATAGTATCGGTGCACCCCATGGTGAACTACTCGGACGAATAAAACCTTTATCAAGTAATTCTTGCAATTGTTTCATCAACTCTTGCATTTCAGAGGGGGCGAGTCTATAAGGTGTTTTAGCAATTGGTGTAGCTCCCGGTACTAATTCAATACGGAATTCGACTTGTCTATCGGGCGGAATGCCCGGTAGCTCGTCGGGAAAAACATCGGGGAACTCATTAACAATAGGAATTTCAGATAATTTGGGAGTTTGCTTTTGAGTATCAATCACATGTGCCAAAAAGGCCTGGCAACCATGTGATAAATGGCGTTTAGCACGAGCAAAGGTACAAATTGGAATTGAAAGTTTTCTCTTTTCGCCATAAATATCTATCACTCCCCCACTTGGTGAAGTAATACGAATAATCTTTTTCTCACACTGGATTATAGCATTATGTTTGCCTAACCAATCCATACCCACAACTACATCAAACTCACCCATTTGCATTGGAATTAAATTTATGAGAAATGTTTCATTGTTAATCACTAATTGACACCCTCTATACACATTAGTCACAAAGATAATTCTATCATCAGCAACTTCCACATCTAGTGGAGAATCTAACTCAGTAAGAGGGATTGAGAAATATCGACAGAACTTTTCAGACACAAATGATCGTGAAGCTCCCGAATCAAACAGTATGTATGCAGGTTTAAGATTTACAAAGAAGGTACCTGTTAACACATCGGGGGCTCTTTGTGCTTCTTCTGCAGTAATTTGAAAGGAACGGTGTCTAGGCTTCGGTGGTTCCACCGTCTTCCTCTCAGTATTCTTGCGAGGAGCAGAAGAAGTAGGTTGAGATTTCAATTCAGGACAATCAGGTCGAATATGTCCTGGTTTCAGACAATGATGACAAACTTTGATTGGATTGGGACAATCTTTGCTAAAATGTCCCGGCCTTCCACAAGAAAAACAATTTAGAGTCCCGGCTTTACACTCCCCACGATGCCTTTTATGGCATATCTTGCATTCTGGGATTTCAGTTCGATCATCCTTTCTAAAACTTCCACCAGATCTAAACTTTTTGGATGGAGTAGAAGTGGATTCAGCTTTTCTTTTCGTGGAACTTTTCTCATCCTTCTTTAACTCCAGTTCTTGAAATCGAGCCTCGTCTACCATTTCAGAAAAAGTACTACATTTCTTCGGATTGACAAACTGTCGAATTTCTTTCTTCAGGATTGTATGAAAATGATCCATAAGTAATTTAGGATTTGCCATGTATTCTGGACAAAATTGGGCTCGATCCAGAAAATTTCCTACCAGCTCGTTTATCGACTCAGTCGTTTGTTCCATAGAAAGGAACTCACGACGAATTCAATTTAGATCAGCATCCTGCGAATAAGTTTCAACAAACATCTTTTTAAAATCTTCCCATGTCATCACTGTAATAGCTTCCTCTCCTAAAGTACGACATTGAACTTCCCACCAGAATTTAGCACGGGATTTAAGAAGATTAGAAGCATATCTCACTTTCAATCGGTTAGGGACTTCTGCCGTGGCAAATGCCCCTTCAACTTCAGATAACCACCTTTGACATTTAATTGGATCCATCTCACCTTGAAAATCTGGCGGGTTACAAACAGAAAAGTCTTTATAACTGAATTTACGATCTTCATCACGATTTTGAATCACCCTGCGAACAACAGGTGTTGGTGGTCTTTCCTCATTTCTTTCACCACCAGGAGGTGGTCTTTCAAGATCAATTTCATTTTCATCATCTCGCCTTTGAAATTCATCAGCAACAGTTTCACGTATGGTTTCAGAAATACGGCCCAATAAGAGGGGAAGGGACGCCTCTTGAGCCTTTGCCACTTCAGCTGAGATTAAAGTTTTTAAGTCGGTCAAAGATAACCTAGCATCATCTGCTGGAGGTCTTTGTCTATCATCATCACCTCCAGTTCTTACATTCTGGGCTTGGTCCCGTGGACGAGGCCCAAGTGTCAATTCTATTCCTTCTTGATCATTCATCTTATTACTGAAAGTAGACACAATATATTTAATACAAACATATTCATCAATAAAATGTCTACTTTGTAATTTAACTGCACCTAGTCACATAGCAGTCAACAATTATTACCAAGACTTTATCTTCTTAACACCTTGTGACTTCCTTGGCTCCATACAATTGCCATATGATAATTATTGTGGTGGCCAGTCACACGAATTATCATATCCCAGTTATATGTTTCCAAAGTTACCACAAGATATTTCGAGTCAAAAGTCTTAGAAATCAAATAACTAGATTAATCAAAACAGATAACAATTCAATATCATGCTCAACAATAATAATAATGGCTTAAGATCAAGTACCCACTAATGGTGGATACCCGAATCCCTTAAACCAAGCTCTGATACCAACTTGAAACACCCCGAAATTTAGAACATTTTTTTTTTTTTTTCATTTCGTAAAGTCCTACGTTTTAATATGACATTTTAGACTTGTTGTATCATTCCCTAGATCAAATAAGGATTTAAATAAGAAAATGTTGAATTTATAAGAGATTCCCCAGGAATGACTCCCATTCCCCAGGAATGAAGCATGCTGTTAGAAATTTGAGTCGAATTCCCCAGGAATGACTCACATTCCCCAGGAATGAAGCCTGCTGTCCATTTTACCATCTTCCGAAATTCGATCGTGCATATCTTGAAAATGACAAGTCCAATGACCATGAAAATTTGCAGGCACGTGTATTATGACTATATGAACATTTCCCAATTAACACTTTTCCAAATTTCATGTTTAACGAGAAAACGGATCGTTGACCACTTTATGGTCATTTTTGACCACTTCCGTTGACATACCAAATTCCAAACCAACAAACTTCAGACTTTGACACTTCTACTACCTTTTTAATACCACAATTGGGACCTAGTGCAATGTTTACATTCGTCATATCATATTTACAACTCAACGTAGCCTTTTGACCCGTTAGTGACCCATTTGGGCACTTTGAAGACCCGTTTGGGTCTTTACCCAAATAACCACTATTCTAACACCCAAATCACATTTCTTTGACTATTCTAAGTCAACTCATGCCACTTTCACTATCAATACTTCAACTTAACTATTAACATCAAATTTCCATAAACCATTATATTCACATTATATTCATCTATTATACAATAACATCATCTCCAAAACTATCAATGAGTATACCAACTCATTGACTAATTTGACTTCCACACTTCAAATGTTTGACTTTCAACATTAGGTGTCAAAACTAAGTTTTCTTAAACAAAAGGGGTGATTACATATCGAGAGCATGATTTAAAAGATTAGCTTGTTACCGATAACTTAACAAGCTCCACCACTAGCATCATTCGGGCCTTTTACCCGGATCCCTCTGGGTCCCACTTGGCTCACCTAAAACACATAAACATAATAGAGTAAGCATAAAGCTTAGTAAGAAATGGGCTATCAATGATAATCAATATCATTTCACAACATACGTATATTAAGGATCCATAATATCATATGCTAATTCCCGCAGTAATTAGCATCTTCGGGCCAACACCCCGGTAAATAATCATAACTCATCAAGTAAATGACATATCCATTACCGGTCCTTCCAAGTAAATGGAATACACATTACTTGAAGAAAGATAGCATCATCCATTAACTTACCTTGTGATAGCCCACACGAATAATTACTTGTAACACCTTGAACATGTTTATCACCTAATTCATATAATCACATAAACACGTATCAATTTCACAATCACTTTCTAATTATATCACATATCATACTACAAGGTGTTAAATCTCATAACACTTATAATCTTACTATAAGCTTCATACACTTTTATGTGTGATTGCTTATAAATGGGTATTTATCATAATTTCTCATCAATTCCATTTACCAACATCACAAGTATCACTCTTTGATGCATAATCACACACAATACATATCAATTACCCATTTATAGCAATCATCATATACATGGTCATGATTATAATTATTCAATTTTTCTCAAACACATGATCATGGGTGTTTTAACCAAACTAATATCATTTATGTATTGAACATACTATAATTAAGTGTATGAAACCTTAATTGAATCATTAGTCCACTAATTCATCAAAACCCCAAGACTAGGGTTTAACATAATTCATGAAATTCATCAATTAAACACAAAAGGGAGGTTAATCATACCTTAAAGAAGTTATTTGCAAGCTAACAAACACTAATTTAACAAAACCTAGCTTTAATTTAGCTTCCTTCTTCTTGTTCTTTCAAAACCTACCTCACACAAGCCCTGTACGTATTTTTATTTTCTGTGTATGTAATTGCAGTAGAAGATTACAGAAGCAGTGTTTTTATACTGCATTTTACAATTAAACCCTCAACTTATAGTACTTGTCACTTTTAGTCCCTCTACTAACAATTTCATTAAATGGTAAGTCCTATTGACACAAAACATATTACACAGTTAGTCCTTCTAACTTAAACAGTTAAAATAATATAATTTAAGGTTTTGTACTTACGAAATTTTGGGCGTTACACCCTTAAAGAGATTTCGTCCTCGAAATCTAATCAACCTTGATTATTCTAAAGTACTTAATTACTTGACATCTCTCATTCCTTATGAGATTCTACTAACACCATATTTCCAGTTTATTAATATTGCACTCTTCATACCATTCTAACATCGTAATTACTCATCACTATATTCACCTAAAGTGTATACACAACTTAAATCACCTATGCATGACATGCTTATGCATACATTTCACTACATACTCCGTGTACCTACATATATTTATATAGATATATGTTATTTTATCAATTTACACACCACCAGTGTGCATCTCAATTACATTCACGCAAACACATACATTGTGTCTTATACTCAATTTAACTTGCATATAGTATAATACTACTCACATTATTCAACAACAAGCGTGATATTATCACTTACAATAATTACTCCCTTGAGCAACTCTTAATTATATGCACACAATTTCAATTCTATCTACATACACATATCCGCATGTACCTGTTTCTATTTCTTACCTTAACATATGATATGTATTTAAATCATATTTTCATGCATACTATGATCACTTAAGGAAATTATTCCCAATTAATCACTTTAAACAGGTAATCACTTGACGTAAGTGAATAACATCATCAGGCACATAACATACTCTTAACACTAGAAACTAGCGACGTGCTAGAATCTTTTAAAATAGATATATGATTTATACCCCTTTACACAACAAAACAATGATTATGAAAATCACAATACACCCAACAACAATGAAATTTTAATTTTAATTCATAACTAGCGTTTAGGCTAGTACCACATATCACTACTGTATTTGATAATCTTTTATTTAAAATATCTCGGAATCATGTAACACTAACCACAGGTTAACAATCAACATAGAAGTCAATTCTTCATGTTTAACACTATTATCACTTAATCACCAAGTTACTTAGTACCAGTACAAATTGAATAATTACCAAGTTTTTCCATCAACGGGTACATTGCCATTCAAGCGCAAATACCTTTCCAACAAAATGTGTTAACCACACAAACATTTTTCATCAACATTTCATCAATCAATCGTATCTCTTTAATCTCTTCATAAGATTATTTCATATTTCCATCATTTCTATACGCAACCTATCATTTTACTTTGATATTATGCATATAATAACAGTCAAGTTTCACAAAATTCTCAATTAACGATAATATAGCTATAAATTTTCACAATTTCAATCAAAAGGCTCTCTCTCTATATACATTTATATATTTCTGTTATTAATAGTAACTCATTAATACAATAAATTAATCTTTTACTACCATTTCGATTTAGTCAATCATTGACTCTCTCTCTCTCATATATCACCATTGCAAACCTACCATTTTTTTTTTTTAAAGTCTCATTAATTTCTCTGGTACTTGGTAGCCTCAATACTCCATGTGAAATGGCATAATATAAATACGTTGGCCAGACGTCGTCATATTATGTCAATCACACTTTATTCTCAGGCTACTTCATACCATTGATCTCTAAAGTAATTAACTTTTACTCTCACATAATTCACAGTGTTGAAATTAACAATTATCACACATATAGTAACACTTAAAATAGATTTATGACCAAGTGTTAACTTGTTACTATTTTTCCTTTATCACTTGAATGTGAAACTACTATTATATAATTATACAGGTATAACAACTTAACCTGTTAACACTATTCTCATTATCTCCTTAACACATGTGTAAGTTTTAACACAACTAAATCAATGTAGTACCCTCTCTACACGATTCAATATCAATCACTTAACACTTTAATTATCAAGTATAATACTCTATATAACATTTAGCACTAAGTATCTTGTTAAAATACCAGGTCATATTCCACATATATTTATCAATATATAATTTCTAAGTTGATTAATAAATAACCTTCCATATTTAGTTATTAAGCAAGAGTAAGCTCCTACAATACTCTTCAACTCTTACAATTACTTATTCAATCATATTAAATGTTTCACATAATGTAATTAACATGATTACATAATCAATATTTATTTACCCTAACAAGCAACAATCAATAATACTCTTACTGGTATACTATGCAGTTAGTTAAACCGCTTACAAACGATTCATACATAATAAAATGGGTGAACCTCTTAAAACAAGTTTTTACATTGCATAAAGTCACCGGAATGATCTCTGGGCTCAAAGAAACAAAAGCCCATTACAATTCATAAGCTAAAAGTCCGAAATATTGCCCGAAAAACAATAAAACGCGATTTTCGGGCCTCAAACGACCCCGAAGTGCCGAAAACTGACAGGGCTCATGGCAAAGCGATGAGCTTTGACCGTTGGGCCGTTTTTGAGTTGACATGTAAATTTCGTCTTAATCGGACACCGAAATTTTCTAAAAATTTTTCTACGTCAAGTATTACGTCGAACGTCGCAAGAAAAAAATTTTTTTTTTTTTTTTTTTTTTATACTAACGCGATCCGGGAAACAGGTCAGGATCGCGTTCCCCAGTGAAAAAATTCTGTAACCAAATTAGGCATACAAACGCGATCCGGAGAAGTGAGCGGGATCGCGTTCCCAAGAGAAAACGCACCTAAACACGAAATACACACACAAACGCGATCCTGGAAAATGGCTGGGATCGCGTTCCCAAGCATAAAAAAAATCTGGGACAAAATAACACGTACGAACGCGATCCAGAAAACTTGTTGGGATCGCGTTCCCAAGCAGAAATCTGAAGTTCAGAAAAATCATATTTTTAGCCAATTTCAAACGCGTATAACTTTTTACTCTTTTAGAGTTAGACTCTAAAATTTTGCAGGCACATCCACTATGCCAAAATGAAACTTTCCCTTTTTACACTTTTTCAATTTACACGTTTTACGAGAAAACGGACGTACGACTCATTTTTGACCATTTTCGACCATTTTGGTTGACACGCTATATTTCAAACGACTTGGTTTCTGACTTCCACCTTTTACCAACATGTTTCTATATACATTAGTGACGTGTGGGCATATTCGTCACCTACAAACACTCATTCTATATTGTTTTGACACGTTGACCCGTTTAGGGGTCCAAATGGACATTTTTCCCAATTTCATTCATAATGACCACATTAATACTTTTAATCCACATTTTATCTATACTTATGACTGTAAGTCATTTAAAAAGTCATCATACACAAACCACATCAAGTTTTAACCGTTTTATCACTAAGTGACCCATTTGGGCACTTAAATGACCCGTTTCGGTTTATGAACATATAATCACTATTCTATTACCCATTCCACATAACTTTGACTATTCCAAGTCAAACTAACCCACTTTCATCATTAGTTTCATATTATCACCCTAAAACATCAAGTTCACAAAATTTCACCATATATACACCAATTTCAACATATAATTTCAAATTTGACTTTTCACAACTTGTCATCGCACATTTTGTAACATCCCGCCTTACCACGATACAATATTGTCCGCTTTGCCCGCAGGCGCACGGCTTTGTTCTTGGCAACCACACTTCCCAGGAGGTCACCCATCCGGGGATTGCCCTCGCTCGAGCACGCTTAACAGCAGTGCTCTTGCGACAATCTGCAACCTGTGGTCCCAAAACGCGTTGTGTCATATAAGGCCATGATATTACTTATAATCCCAGCATCCCTCATGTCCACGGTCGATGTGGGATACGCCTAAGGCACCATCACCCCCCCGCAGGGACTCATCGTCCTCGATGAGGTTTGCCCCACCATCTCCGTCGGCACATGAGTTGCTCTGATACCACTTGTAACATCCCGCCTTACCACGACACAATATTGTCCGCTTTGCCCGCAGGCGCACGGCTTTGTTCTTGGCAACCACACTTCCCAGGAGGTCACCCATCCGGGGATTGCCCTCGCTCGAGCACGCTTAACAGCAGTGCTCTTGCGACAATCTGCAACCTGTGGTCCCAAAACGCGTTGTGTCATATAAGGCCATGATATTACTTATAATCCCAGCATCCCTCATGTCCACGGTCGATGTGGGATACGCCTAAGGCACCATCACCCCCCCGCAGGGACTCATCGTCCTCGATGAGGTTTGCCCCACCATCTCCGTCGGCACATGAGTTGCTCTGATACCAACTTATAACGCCCCAAAATTTACAACTGTTTTTTTTTTTTTTTTTTTTTTACAATGCGGAAGTTCAAGTCCCAAAACATATATATACATAAAATGACATGACGTCATTTTCCATTACCTAAGTTCTAAGTATTGACTATTACCATTTACAAAACAATCATTTATATCCTGGGCATTATATAATCAAACATTTTAAACTGTATAAATAATAATCAGAGTAATCCTAGTCAAACATTCTTCAGTTACTCCTTGACCCGCCCATAACAATAGATATTAACCTGCAAGGAGTAAACAATGAGGGATTAGCACGAAGCTAAGTGAGTTAACTCATCACTAACAATACAACTTAGTTTAACACTATGAGTTCACCACATTTAACACTTTGACTCAACATCACCAGAGGATCGGTGGCCCTTGTGGCGCCCTCAGCCGCGGTGGCCCACCAAGCGACACTTACACCAACTGCAGGCCAATACAGTGGTTAACCGATAACTGTTTATTACCTTTAGTCAACACAAGCCTTACTCACAACGAATGTTCACAACCCTTGTGTTGACTAACCTGTAACAACACAGTCCAACATAGTTGACCTCTATTAACACTGTTACCATATAGGTCACTTAACACTTAACACTTTAACACTTTAACACAATTCACAATTCAACTTAACACAGGAATAACACTTAACACTTGAATATAACACATAACACTTGAAGTAACCACAATAGTGATCACTAAATTATAGTGAGAGATCAAAGTCCACTCACCGACTACCATAGTCGTCCACTCAGTAGTCTAATATCACTGAGTCTTCTCCATATCTGGAAATACAACAAAATACACAAGTCAGTTACTTGTATCAAATCTACATAACATTACTCCAATAGATTTATACCAACAAATCTCAATTCATATGTATTAACATAATCATCACATACATCCAATTCATACTTCTTGAATTGTTTCTTAATCATGATTAGATATCATGTTAACCACTTTTCAACTATATATCAATTTAATTGTCACTTGTAGTAACTTCACATAATTCATTCCACTAATATGAATTATCACTATTAACTTCATTAGTTCATCATCACTATCAAATTTATGATAATTATAATCAACTTATCACCTTAGTTCACATTAATCATTGTTAACTAACATGATCACACCAATAACAAGATTAATAGTTTCCAAATTAACAATCCACTAAAACACTTCATGAACACTTAATCAAATTCTTCCATTTTAAGTTAGGGCTCATGTCATAATCATGGATTAGGCACTAATTAACAACTATAACATAACCAAAATCTTTACTTCATGAATTATCAACTAAATCACAACTTTTATCATGAATACTCTATAATCTTTTGTCTCTAAGTTAGGATTTTAATTATAATCAACTTATTTCTTATCAACTAGTGATAATATGATCATTACTAACTTAAATTCAAGATTAATCATACCAACTAAATCAAATATTCAAAACCCCAATTTCTAAGGTTAAAGAAATCACTAAATTAACACTTATAACTTGCTTTGAATGATAATGAAATGATTAATCTATGTTAACAAATCATAACTAACAACTATTGCACAAAATCAAACCCTATTTTCGGATTAAACTCACTAATTAGCAAAAATCCCAAAACCCCCAATTTCTAGGATGAAGAACATGAAGAACACTTGATTTTACCTTGTTTAAGATGATTAACAAGACTTGAATTTGATCTTGGAAGCTTGTATTTGATGATTCTTCATGATCTTGATAATGATTTAGGTTTAATGTGTGTGTATGTATATGTACGTATGTATGTATGTGTGTTTGGAGAAAAACCCGATCCATCATATAATATATATCATATAAGTGTTAATTTTCATTCCCCGTATTTATTATTGTCTGGAACTTAAAAATTATTTACGGGAAAACTATTTTATTTTACCGTCACCTTGATTTAATTAAAACAATCAATATTTCACTAGCCACAATATTTCCTGAGGCTTATCGACCTATTAATTATACAATCAAACACAATAACAATTTTAAATCGCATTTAAAATTCACAGAAAATACCTATTACTTCTAAGTCCAATTTGAGGATGTTACAAATCTCTCCCCCTTAAAGAGATTTCGTCCTCGAAATCTAATCAACCTTGATTATTCTAAAGAACTCAATCATGCAACATCACTCATCCCGTATATGAGATTCTACTAACACCATATTTCCAGTTTATTAATATTGCACTATTCATACTATTCTAACAACACAATTATTTATCACTATATGCACATAAAATGTGCACGCCATTTAAATCACTTATGCATATTATCTCTATGCATACACTTCACCACACACATCATATACTTACATATATTTATTTAGATATATATATTATTTCATCAACTTACACATCACCAATGTGTATCATAATTAAATTCACCCAAACACATACATTGTGTCTTATACTCAATTTAACTTGCAATACTATACACAATGTAATATTTATCACTTATAATAGTTACTCCCTTGAGCAACTCTTAATTAAATGCACACAATTTAAATTCTATCTACATACACATATCCGCATGTACATGTTTCTATTTCTTATCTCAACATATGAAATGTATCTAGATCATATTTTCATGCATACTATGATCACTTAAGGAAATTATTCCCAAATTAATCACTTTAAACAGGTAATCACTTGACGTAAGTGAATAACATCATCATGTACATAACATACTTTTAACACTAGAAACTAACGACGTGCTAGAATCTTTAAAATAGATATATGATTTATACCCCTTTTAACAGCAAAACAATGATTATGAAAATCACAATACACCTAACAACAACGAAATTTAAATTTCAATTCATAACTAGCATTTGTGCTAATACCACATATCACTAATGTATATGATAATCTTTTATTTAAAGTATCTCAAATTCATATGTCACTAATCACATATTAACACTCAAAATAGAAGTTAATTCTCATGGTTAAAACCATTATCACATAATCACCAAGTCACTTAGTACCAATTTAATTGGATAATTACCAAGTTTTTCCATCAATAAGTACATTGCCATTCAAGCGCAAGTACCACTCCATCAAAATGTGATAACCACACACACATTTTTCAACAACATTTCATCAATCAATTTTATCTCTTTAATCTCCACGGAAGATTATTTCATGTTTTATTTTCTTCTATATGCAACTTATCACTTCACCTTGATATTAAGCATATAATAACAATCAAATTTCACACAATTCTCAATTAATAATAATATAACTATCAATCAAAAGGCTCTCTATATATAAATATTTATATATTTCTGTTATTAATAGTAACTCATTAATACAATAACTTAATTTTTTACTACCATTTCGATTTAGTCAATCATTGACTCTCTCTCTCTCTCATATATCAACATTGCAAACCTACCATTTTTTTTTTTTTTTTTTTTTTAGTCTCATCAATTTCTATGGTACTTGGTAGCCTCAACATATCCATGTGAAATGGCATAATATAAATACGTTGGCCAGACGTCGTCATATTATGTCAGTCACACTTTATTCTCAGGCCACTTCATACCATTGATCTTTAAAGTAATTAACTTTTTCTTTCACATAATTCATAATGTTGAAATTAACAATTATCACACATATAATAACACTTAAATATTTTTATGACCAAGTGTTAATCGGTTACTATTTTTCCTTTATCACTTTAATGTGAAACTACTATCATGTAATTAGGTAGGCATAACAATTCAATCATCTAACACATTTCTCATTGTCTCCTTAACACAGATTAAAATTTAATACAACTAAATCAAGGTAACACCCTCTCTACACGATTCAATATCATTCACTTAACACTTTAATTATCAAGTATAATACTCTATATAACATTTAGCACTAAGTACCTTGTTAAAATATCATGTCATATTTCACATATATTCATCAATATATAATTTATAAGTCGATTAATAAATAACCTTCCATATTTAGTTATCAAGTAAGAGTAAGCTCCTACAATACTCTTCAACTATTACAAGTACTTATTCGTTCATATTAAGTATTTCACATAATGTAATTAACATAATTACATAATCAATATTTATTTACCCTAACAAACAACAATCAACAATACCCTTACTGGTATACTATGCTGTTAGTTAAACTGCCTATAAACAACCCCTACACCAAGAACCATATAGACCTCTTAAAACGACTTTTAATATTGCATATAGTCACAGGAATGATCTCTGGGCTCAAAGAAACAAAAGCCCAATACAATTCATAAGCTAAAAGTCCGAAATAATGCCCTAAAAACAATAAAACGCGATTTTCAGTCCCCAAACGACCCCGAAGTGCCGAAAACTGACAGGGCTCATGGCAAAGCGATGAGCTTTGATCGTTGGGCCGTTTTTGAGTTGACATGTAAATTTGGTCTTAATCGGACACCGAAATTTTCTAAAAAAAATTTCTACGTCAAGTATTACGTCGAACGTCGCAGAAAATTTTTTTTTTTTTTTTTTACTAACGCGATCCGGGAAACAGGTCAGGATCGCGTTCCCCAGTGAAAAAATTTCTGTAACCAAATTAGGCATACAAACGCGATCCGGAGAAGTGAGCGGGATCGCGTTCCCAAGAGAAAACGCACCTCAACACGAAATACACACACAAACGCGATCCTGGAAAATGGCTGGGATCGCGTTCCCAAGCATAAAAATATTCTGAGACAAAATAACACGTACGAACGCGATCCTGAGAACATGTTGGGATCGCGTTCCCAAGCATAAAATCTGAGGTTCAGAAAATCATATTTTTAACCAATTTCAAACGCGTATAACTTTTTACTCTTTTAGAGTTAGACTCTAAAATTTTGCAGGCACATCCACTATGCCAAAATGAAACTTTCCCTTTTTACACTTTTTCAATTTACTCGTTTTACGAGAAAACGGACGTACGACTCATTTTTGACCATTTTCGACCATTTTGGTTGACACGCTATATTTCAAACGACTTGGTTTCTGACTTCCACCTTTTACCAACATGTTTCTATATACATTAGTGACGTGTGGGCATATTCGTCACATACAATCACTCATTCTACATTATTTTAACACGTTGACCCGTTTAGGGGTCAAAATGGACAATTTCCCCAATTTCATTCAAAATGACAACATTAACATTTTCAATCCACTTTTTATCTTTACTTATGACTTTCAGTCACTTTAAAAATTATCTTACACGTATCACATCAAATTCTATACATTTTAACACTAAGTGGCCCATTTGGACACTTAAATGACCCGTTTAGGTTTACGATCATATAATCACCATTCCAACACCCAACCCACACTCCTCTGACTATTCCAAGTCAAACTAACCCACTTTCCTCATATAATTTCAAATTTGACTTTTCACAACTTGTCATCGCACATTTAGACTCATTAACCGCTTTGACTTTCTTACTACACTATTAGTAATACAAAGATCATAATTCACCCTAATCATGATCAATGCTAAACATTTAGACTTCTAGTCACATTCCTCACTTCATAGCATGGCATAACATGGCAATTATCGAGTTTGACACAATTACATTCAACATTGACCTTTCCAAGTCAATAGCATATATTTCAACAAATAGACACATTCTAAGTCACACAACAATACAACTCCAAACTTATAAATGGATAATACCCGCAACCCATTGATTTCATTATAGCAAGTCACACCTTGCATTTATCGACTTATATTCACACACTGTATTTTCACATTGCATATACACTTAATTCCACATAACACAACTGTTACACCCTATTCACCAATGTATCTTCACACCGTTTTTAACACTTTTCACCTTATTAACACGTAATTATCATCAAAATTTCAATTTACTTTACTAACAATCATAATATAGTAAAGTAAAACAATTCAAATTTATTGAAATTCACCAAGTTTATCAGAAATTACCTGGCACATCTAGGCCCACGAGTGTTGAGGATTGAGAATACCAATCGGTTCCTCACTATCCTCCGTCTCTGCACTCAAAACAACAATCTAACACACTGTTATAGATTAGTTCACATTTAATAACAACTTGCTCATCCAACCACTAATCCCACACTTCGGAATGTTTGACCACTATCACTAGGCTTGGGATTGAACAATTTAACCATTATTCAATTCGCCCAAACCTATGCTCTGATACCAACTTGTAACATCCCGCCTTACCACGACACAATATTGTCCGCTTTGCCCGCAGGCGCACGGCTTTGTTCTTGGCAACCACACTTCCCAGGAGGTCACCCATCCGGGGATTGCCCTCGCTCGAGCACGCTTAACAGCAGTGCTCTTGCGACAATCTGCAACCTGTGGTCCCAAAACGCGTTGTGTCATATAAGGCCATGATATTACTTATAATCCCAGCATCCCTCATGTCCACGGTCGATGTGGGATACGCCTAAGGCACCAGCTCAATTGGTGATACTAAGTGGTAAGACTTAGTATTAAAGGGGTCTCAGGTTCGAGACTCAACAACCTACCTATTGGTGAAATCCATAGGTGATGTGGTTGGGGTGCATTGGGCTGCAGACCTGGCCCAGTGGGTTTATATTAACATTGCTCCTCAGGCCCAGCTGTGGACCGCGTGAGCCCAGTGGGCTCAGGGGGAGGGTGTTACATAAAAAGTGCACTTTTTTGTAACATCCTCCCCCTGAGCCCACTGGGCTCACGCGGTCCACAGCTGGGCCTGAGGAGCAATGTCAGGTCTGCAGCCCAATACACCCCAACCACATCACCTGAGGAATTCACCTCCCAGGTAGGTTGTTGAATTCGAACTTGAATCCCTTTAATACTAAGTCTTACCACTTAGTATCACCAATTGAGCTGCAGCTCAATTGGTGATACTAAGTGGTAAGACTTAGTATTAAAGGGATTCAAGTTCGAATTCAACAACCTACCTGGGAGGTGAATTCCTCAGGTGATGTGGTTGGGGTGTATTGGGCTGCAGACCTGACATTGCTCCTCAGGCCCAGCTGTGGACCGCGTGAGCCCAGTGGGCTCAGGGGGAGGATGTTACACCTTTAGACTCATTGACCGCTTTGACTTTCTTACTACACTATTAGTAATACAAAGATCATAATTCACCCTAATCATGATCAATGCTAAACATTTAGACATCTAGTCACATTCCTCACTTCATAGCATGGCATAGCATGGCAATTATCAAGTTTGACACAATTACATTCAACATTGACCATTCCAAGTCAATAGCATATATTTCAACAACTAGACACATTCTAAGTCACACAACAATACAACTCCAAACTTATAAATGGATACACCCGCAACCTATTGATTTCATCATAGTGTGTCACATCAATTAGATTATCATTTATCAATTATTTCCCTAGCAAGGATATATAATCACACCTTGCATATATACTTAATTCCACATAACACAACTGTTACACTTTAGTCACCAATGTATCTACACACAATTTCAACTTCTTAATTACATACTAATAGCTCTATCACCTTATTAGCAAGTAATAATCACCAACAATTCAATTTACTTTACTAATAATCATAACATAGTAAAGTAAAACAATTAAAATTTATTGAAATTCACCAAGTTTATCAGAAATTACCTGGCACATCTAGGCCCACGAGTGTTGAGGATTGAGAATACCAATCGGTTCCTCACTATCCTCCGTCTCTGCACTCAAAACAACAATCTAACACATTGTTATAGATTAGTTCACATTTAACAACAACTTACTCATACCAACACTAATCCCACACCTCGGAATGTTTGACCACTATCACTAGGCTTGGGATTGAACAATCCAATCATTGTTCAATTCGCTCAAACCTATGCTCTGATACCACTTGTAACACCCCGCCTTATCATGACCACAATATTGTCCGCTTTGCCCGCAGGCTCACGGCTTTGTTCTTGGAGACCACACTTCCCAGGAGGTCACCCATCCTGGAAATGCCCTCGCTCGAGCATGCTTAACAGCAGTGTTCTTGCGACAATCTGCAACCTGTGGTCCCAAAACGCGTTGTGTCATATAAGGCCAAGATATTACTTATAAGCCCAGCATCTCTCATGTCCTTGGCCGATGTGGGATACGCCTAAGGCACCGTCACCCCCCGCGGGGACTCATCGTCCTCGATGAGGTTTGCCCCACCATCTCCGTCGGCACATGAGTTGCTCTGATACCAACTTATAACGCCCCAAAATTCTACAACATTTTTTTTTTTTTTTTAAAAACAATTCGGAAGCTCAAGTCCCAAAACATATATATACATAAAATGACATGTCGTCATCTTCCATTACCTAAGTTCTAAGTATTGATTATTACCGATTACAAAACAATCCTTTATATCCTGGGCATTATATCATCACACATTTTAAACTGTATTAAATAAATCAGAGTAATCCTAGTCAAACATTCTTCAGTTACTCCTTGACCCGCCCATAACAATAGATATTAACCTGCAAGGAGTAAACAACGAGGGATTAGCACGAAGCTAAGTGAGTTAACTCATCACTAACAATACAACTTAGTTTAACACTATGAGTTCACCACATTTAACACTTTGACTCAACATCACCAGAGGATCGGTGGCCCTTGTGGCGCCCTCAGCCGCGGTGGCCCACCAAGCGACACTTACACCAACTGCAGGCCAGTACAGTGGTTAACCGATAACCGTATGTTACCTTTAGTCAACACAAGCCTTACTCACAACGAATGTTCACAACCCTTGTGTTGACTAACCTGTAACAACACAGTCCAACATAGTTGACCTCTATTAACACTGTTACCATATAGGTCACTTAACACCTTAACACTTTAACACAATTCACAATTCAACTTAACACATGAATAACACTTAACACTTGAAGTAACCACAATAGTGATCACTAAATTATAATGAGAGATCAAAGTCCACTCACCGACTACCATAGTCGCCCACTCAGTAGTCTAATATCACTGAGTCTTCTCCATATCTGGAAATACAACAAAATACACAAGTCAGTTACTTGTATCAAATCTATATAACATTACTCCAATAGATTTACATCAACAAATCCAAATTACTCAAATCATAACGATTTAGCACAATTATTAAAATTCTCAATATACAATCCATACCTTTATGGATTTACATCATATTTCTCAAATCATCATCTAATCATGATTAACTATCATGATAATCACTTTTATTTACAATTCAATCAACTTATCACCAACTTGATTTAATTCCATATTTATCATCAAATTCTCAAGAACACTTATTCACTCATACTCTTTCAGTTAAATCATTTCAATCATCATCACTAATCACCTCTAATATGTTTATTAACAATACATATCACTTACACATTATTAGATTAGGCTCATATATCCTACTTCAAGAACAATCAATGAAACCCATCACTTTATTCATGATATATATATCATATTCATCATTTCTAAGTTAGTGTTTCTATTATAATCATTATTTACACATCAACTAACAAGAATTTAACCACCACAACTTTCAATTTTCGGATTATAATCAATAACCCATCAAAATTATCAAAAACTTAAGAACCAAGATTAATTTACACACTTAAGCTTGAATCTTACTAAATATCAACAACAATAAACTTAACTAACATCAATTTCACATAATCAAAGCTTAAATTCGAATTATAACCAAGAACACTAAAACCCCCAAATTTCTAGGGTTCATGATTCAAAGATTTAGAACTTACAAGTTGAAAGGAAGGATTAGAAGATGATAATCTTCACACTAGAAGCTTGAATCCGAATTTGTGTTCTTCAATTTGATGATTTCATCAAGTTTTGGATTTAGGGTAAATGTGTGGGTGTATGTATGCATCGTACATATGTATGTATTTGGGTGGGAATAAAAACCGATCCAACACATATAATATACCATAGAAGTGTTAGTTTTCGTTCCCCGTATTTATTATTGTCTGGAACTTAAAATCATTTGCGAAGAAAACTATTTTATTTTACCGTCAACTAAATAAATTTAAAACAATCAATATTTCACTAGCCACAATATTTCCTGAGGCTTATCGACCTATTAATTATACAATCAAACGCAATAACAATTTTAAATTGCATTTAAAATTTACAGAAAATACCTATTACTTCTAGGCCCAATTTGAGGATGTTACATTAACACTAATAAACAATAATTCTATCACTTTTAAACCCTAATTTTGTATTAAAACTACCACTTTTATAAAACCCATGAAAACCCAATTTCTTAGATAATAAATGGAAGAATTTCACTTACTTAGGTTTGAGAGGAGGAAGAAGATGATGAATTAAAACACTAATAGCTTGAATCAAGAATTTAGTTGAGTGATTTGAAAAAGGATGAAGGATTCTACGATTTCTCTAGTCTCTGTGGTATTTGGTATTTTCTGGAAATGTTTGGAATAGAATGAAATAACCTCAGACTCCCCACGTATACATCTATGTATTTAATTTAATCCATTTATTTCCTACAGTCTGGAACTGATAAATCATTTACGTTTTCGTTTATATCTTATTATTTACATAATAATACTTCATAATAAAAATATATTCGCGTACGAAATTAGTTTCCTGAAATTTGGGGTGTTACATAATTAAATAAATAAATTACTAAAAAAAGATAAAAAGGTAGTATAAAACCTCTAAACCATCATCTACCCAAAAGCTACATATAAAAAATACCCAGTATGATCCGATTTTCAGCATATGGGTAGAAATTGTCAACTCTAATGTACACTTCAAACGTAACAAAGATTGGAATTAATATTCTACAAAAGCGATTATGTTTTGACAATCCAATTCAATAATACCAAAAGACATACACATGAAGTATTCAACTACTAATAATTGTCCAGTGAATCCTAGAAAAGAAGGCGAGGAGTGGAAGAAATAGACTGCTGATTCATATACAATCACATCTATACTCATGCTAAAAATAGCTTTTCGAGCGGTCATTACCATACCTGGTGGGAATGATAGCACTGGGAAGTCAAATTTAAAGAGTAAATTAGCATTCTTGTTTTTTGTAGTCGCGGATTTGATCATGTTATCAGAATCCACCGCTTCATTGCTAATGTTTCTTTCCATTCTAACACCGCGATGTTAGCATATCGCGGACTACACTATACTGATAATCAGTTTCCATTAACATGTCCGCAACCCAGGTGTTCCTTACCATTGCAGCATAGTGTAGTGCATTCAACTGATTATTAGTTATCAGAGTTAGAATTCTATCAACGCCTATATTAACCAACATCTGCTTAACCAAAGAAAAATCTTTACATCTACCAATAGCAATGTAGTGAACACTACTGCCATTCTCATTGAGTTTAACAAACAATGATTCTATATCCTCCCTGAAAATTTGGATAGCACTTTCCCGTCTCCATTCATAATAGCTCTATAGATCAAGTTTCATGTACGCAGTCTAATTTCAGTACGCAATATACACAGCTACTCACCTCTTGCCACGTGTATTTTTTTCTTAACTATTTCTCACCTCCGCGTCGTTTCTATCCAGGTTGATTTTGTAATCTTTCCCCTTCTCCTAACTGGCGTTATACTCTGTTTTAACATTTTAAACCTAATTAATTAGGTTAAATCGAATGATTGTTAAGATTTATGATTTGATTCCAGATGTTGAGTATGGATTGAAACCTATTATAGGTATGAAATAGCAAAGACCCAGGAAGCAGCTAAGCAAAAGAAAAAGTTGCAAGAGCAGGGAATGAAGAAGATGATACACAATAAACATATATTATTATTAAATGATACACAATGAACATATTAAATTTTGTAATTTTTTATTTATCGATACACAATGAACGTGTTAAAAGTTGCAAGACGGTGATGATTTGTATGATACACAATGCACATGTTATAATCGATACACAATGAACATGTCTCACATTGTTGCGTACTTTGCGTACGTTAATATGTTGCGTCCATGAACCAGACTCTAGCTCTATACAATTGTGTATACTTTGCACGATCTATGACCACAAAAATTGTTACAAAGTTAATTTGAAGTAACATGACAATTAATGGTGGCCCCATACCTTTATATACATTGTTTTGAAATTCGGACCGAACAATGAACTGGTTATAAATATTAAAAATACATAATTATTATTTTGTTATAAAATATATAGATATAGATATGCCATATACATATACATACATGTATATAATATAATTATATTTTGTATTAATTGTAAGTATATGTAGTCAAACCATTTATCCCATATTATCATAATCCATGCGGACTTTGACAAGAGTTTCAATTAAAGATTCACTCACAATTTTATAGATCCAGCTTCTTACAAGTGCGTCAAAAGATTCTCACTTCTCATTCTTTTCAATGTTTATATATTATCCGTCAATGAAACCATCCAAACTATACGTCATCACCAACTTCACAAATAGGAACCTCCATTCAAGGTAATTTATTTTACCAAGCAACCTGACATGAATGTAGTCTATCACTTGCACAGAAGGGGGGTTCGGGTAGTCATAGTCGTTTGACCCTGCTAATGTTAATAATATCTGAGAAATACCATCATTTTAAACAATAAAAACATGGAGCATCAATATTAATTAAATTTAATTGCCTATTTTTTTTATCTCATATAAATTCCATGAACTCGATAGATGTATATAAAATCAACCTAATCTAACCAAAGCTGCTGGGAAAAAAGAGAAAATACACATGTATATATACGAAATTATATAAACCTAACTAAAAATGGGAAAAAATGGATAAACTAAATCAAAATTACAGTCATCATTGTTTCAATAACACGAACAACTCAATCAGAACTCAATATTACATATTTATAGTCTATAGATATATAAATATATAGATAGATATATATAAATGAGATTTGACCTAAAGATCGATCATCGGTAACTGTGGAAGGAGACGGAACGGTGACAATTCGATCATCGTTTCGAGATAAAACGTCGGTGTTAGCGGAATCGGATGTTTGTAGTTCGATGACAATATCATCCATTTGAAACGGATTGGGAACATGAAACCTTAATTTTTAATCTAACTGTGTGAGTAAAAATAAAAAAGTGTGTGAAGTGTAGAGCGTGTTGTGTGAGAGAGAGGTGGAAAGAGAGGGAAATAGTGGAAATGAATTTTCACAAATGAAAGGAACTTTTTGCAAAAGATTTATATTATGACACGACACATGACCTTGGATCAAATAAAATATGTCTTTAAGTATTATATAAAAAGAGCTTATGCTCTTAAAATTTGTCACATATATGCTTCAAAATTAGCCAAGTGTCCTTACTAAAAAAAATAAAAAAAATTAATTAACTATTTTAACTTAATGCTTAATCATTCTTAAAAAAAGGTTAAACGAAACACTTCGACCTTTCATTCTTACCACAACTAAAGAGAAAAAAATATATTAACTACTTCCTTTAACTTACTAATTGATAATTTACAAGGTATATTATGCCCACGCTTTGCATCGGGAAAATATTATTTATTCGATCGAATAGTATCTTGCACTTTGTTTATATATTAACTTTTACTATAAGTCCGATCCATCTCTTTTAGTTACAACTATTGAACGTCAACTTAATATTGATAAATTAAAAAATATATTTCAACAATGTATTAGAAATGATTTCTATTACAACTTTCGTCATCATAACGAATGTCCACAAATTCATTTTTTCTTAAAATATTTTTGTTAATAAAACGATTATATGTGTATTTTTAAATAATTAATATTTTAATAAGATTCAAATACTTTATAAATAGTTTTTATAGACATAGATAAAGCATAATTAAAAATCACATATGCTTATAAAACTAAATTTAAGAAAGTAAACTTATTTAGATTTGTATGATTTTTCCAATCACATTAAATAATTTGATAATATAGTTTCATTTATAAAATAAGTATTGTTATATCTCAATTATCACATAAATTTAAAAAGTTGTTTTTACCAAGCTATCAATGTAAAGAGAGATTGGTATCCATAAAAAATCGTTACACAATTTTAATAAATAAGTTAAATCTTAGAAATTATTTTAAGTAGGGAATTATAACTAAACCTAATAAATTACTTTGAAACTGAAAAAAAAGAATGCAATATAAACTTAAGGCATGAGAGAAAGGTTGCTATTAAATAAATAATAATAATTAAATTTGTAATAGCAATATCTTTTATTATATTTAAAAATACCATTTAAGTGGAGACAAAATAAAAACTTCTTTTTTTACTATTCATAACACTTCAAAGATTGATATTATAGGTAATAATTGCAATATTCAACCCCAAGGGGTAGCCTAGTGATGGAGGTTTTATAACACCACTCATTCCATAGTAATAATATAATAGGTAATACGGAAGCGAAGGTAAATAAAACATAATACTTCATTACATGTTTCCCTAAAGTACCAAAACAATTTAGATGGTTAAGTTACTACAATTTAAAACTTGTTCAAAAGACTTGCATGACGGGGTATTATATGAACTAAACAGAGTTGTTACAAAAATAATCAGAGTAGCTTGAATATCAAACATTCCATTCTTCCAAGGTTTGACCTTCCTGCTACCCACCCGCATGCACAAAACCAAAAGTCTGCAGGAAGTAACAACGAGGGATTAGCACATAGATAAGTGAGTAAATCCAACACCCCACATTCAACTTAGTTAAATCCGTTAACTACAACAAATATTCGCAAACACAACTATCAACAACAACTCAATGAGGATCGGCGGATTCGGGGATAACCTTAGTACCCGGGCGGCTCCCCAAAATCACTTATCCAAACATATCCGTATGGCCATAACGGACGAGACCGATAGCTAGTGGTTATCATACTTAGGTACAGTTCAGCACACACAACAAATGAAGTACATCCCTGTACCAGTCACACAACAACCCACTAGCCCAACCAACAGTTCATCAACTAGTTGACCTCATTAACAACAATGCCCAAAGGCCACACAAAGCACATATATGCATAAAATCAGCAATAGCAACTAATCAACTCAATAATCAAGTCTACGTTTACCCGTTGTAATCAAATGATTACAACTAAGCCAAACGGTGAGTTTTGAATCCACTCACCAATACCTTCGTCTTCGCTAACTCAGATTCTCGGGGCAACTTTGTCTTTCGGAGGATCTGAGATTCAACATCAAATAGAAGTTAGTGATCGTTACATCCAAATATAACTTATACAAAGTTCGACACATTTGGAGCTCATTATTCTAAACACTTATATTAACAACTACTAATCATACACATAATCATAACACATCAAATAATTACATGTACTAACACTTGAAAGGTTGTAAAAACTAAAAACGAAAAATGCCCTGGAAACAGCCTGAAGCCGCCGGCTTGGCCATGGAAGCCGCCGGCTTCCCATGGCTAGCCGCCGGGTCACCCCATTCACCCGCCGGGTGAATTATGTTTTTCATCAACAGAAATTTATTGAGTTTTAAAGCCTCTAGCATCCGCCGGTTTGGGTCATTGACCCACCGGTTATGGGCCACAAGCCGCCGGCTTGGTGTTGAAGCCGCCGGCTTCCCCACATTTAAGCAGAACCCGCCGGCTTGGCTCATCAAGCCGCCGGCTTCTCTTCAGTTGCAGGTCCAGCCCAGTTTTCTCCAAACACAACCCCGAAATCAAAAACATCAAATCACAATTTAGAGCCAAAAACCCAGAAAACTCGACTTCTAAGATTGTAACAACTTCATACAATACTTATCTAACATATATCAACTTCCATAACATCTAAAGATTCAAGATTACACCAAAAATTATGGAATCAATTAGGTTTTTCAACCATTTTAAATCAAAGCTCATAAACATGGATTCGATGCCTATAACTAGTTAATAATCATTACTTATCATCATATATCACAAACAATCACTATATTAACTTACAAGGAATCACTAAATTCATCAATTTAGTATATGAACTTATGCAATATATATACTTACAATAGCTAGATGAACAAGAAGCTAATAACTAGATGATGAAGATGATGATTAGATGAACCACTTCCATTCCACAATTCATGTTTATGATTCTTGATTCAACTTGAAATCATTTGGTTAGAGTTTGAGGGTTTTGTTTGAAAGGAAATGAAAATAAGCAAGAAATTGGGAAAGTGATCCCCAAATAAAGGTCGGCCCCCATTAAAATCGACCCACAACTTTGGGTATTTAATACCCGCTCTAAATCTATTGTCTGGCACCTAATTACTAAATGCGAGAAATTTATTTTATTGTTCCGTCAACTTTAATAATTTAAAATAAGCAACATTTTACTAACCACAATAAGTCCTGAAACTTAACTTACTAAGTTTCACAATTAAACAATTTATCACAAATAAATTTTAATTCACTTAAATACGTAATTTAAATAGGAAAATACCAGGCCATCGGAGAGGATGTTACAGGTTTGGGAATCTCCAACGGAGATTTAAGTTCAATCTCCATTAGCTACAATTTTGGGGCCAGCCTTTAGGCGCGTAGCCCAGTTGGTTTCGGAGGGGAGTACTTTGCAAGAAAATGGTCATGCTTCACAAAATGGGTTGACATTCTTCTTTAGTGGGCCGCTGGGTCAGTTTGGAGAGTATGCTCAGCATTGCCTTCCACATATTATCCTTGGGGCGGGACGTGTGGACCGGTCAGCGTTGCTGGTTATCAACGTTTTGCGAAAAAAGAATATCAATATTCAAATACGGAGTATTCCATAGTGGCAACTTACTTTTCAAACTGTTATCATATAGTTTTGTTAACTTTAACTATATATTTGCTTTGACTCAGAAATATATTTTGAGTTAATCTTGCAAATGTAATTAAAAAGGGTCTACTCAACTTTATTAGTTTTGACACCGTATTGAATAATTTATAGTTCGAGAAACCTACGGTATGTTACAAAGACACACAAGTTTTAAGTTCAGTATCAACATATATGAAACAAATTAGAATTGTACATTTATCAATTATATGATTCGGATTGTTGTGCATCGCATATGTTTTATACCCCAGAATGCTTTGTTTTTATATAAAGCAACTGGATGGATTGTAAGCAGCCGTGAACAAAACCGGGTACTGGGCCTACCCGACCTGTACCCGGAACCCGAACCGGGTACTAGGTCAAATGATGAGAACCGGGTTGTTGACCAACCCGACCCGATCCGAACCGGGTTTTTGACCCACGAATACCGGTTTTTAAACCGGGTTTTTCTGGGTTTTATACCGGGTTTTCCAACCCGATCCGCTTCCTACCCGGTCCCAACCCGATTGTGAGATCCGAAAACCCAAACCGGTTCCGTACCCGGCGGGTACGAAAAAAAACCCGAACCGGGTTCAAAAAAACCGGTTTTTGAGGGTTCGGTTCCGGGTTTTTTTTGGGGTTCGGTTCCGGGTTCGGGTTTTTTGTTCATGCCTAATTGTAAGTATCAAATAAATGATATTGTCAACTTTATTTAAGAAAAAAATGATAAATGACGAAAAATCTTATTAATGGGCTTCAAGTATCATAAGAGTATAAGACCGAATGAAAGACTGTATAGTTTTAGGCCCAAGAAACTATTGCCATTTGCCTTGCCAGTAGGAAATTATTAGGAATGCAAGCCCAACAGACCAAGATGCAGAAATGAAATGTGGTGCATCTTATATGTGTGATATCATGTCCTTAATTAAATACTTACTCTGTCTCAAAATTATTGTCACCAGACAAGAAACATACAGATTTAGAAAAGTGCATTTATTACTATTGACCACCAATAAAATTTAATCTTTACCATTTTCAAGCATTTTGATTGGTTGATTTTGGAAGATAGACAATTATTTTGGGACATACCAAAATGGAAAGATGGACAAATAAATTGGGACAGAGTAACTATTTCTTCAATATAATCAGTTTTAAGCTACGTCTAGAAGGGAGTCTTTAAAAATATATTCTATCTTTTTTTTAAGGTTATTTATTCAATAAACTTTGTTATCCAAATAAAACTAATATATTAATTGAGTTGTAGCTTTAAAAAAGACAACATTAAAATATTAATAACTCACACTCACACCCTATATCGTTTTTAATAAATAATACATATATATTTTTTGGGGTGGTGATTTTGTACACCACCAAAATTTAGCCATACACCATTAAAGCTGTTTTACAGTATTGTACAGTACAACACGATGATGCATAAAAATTGTGTATGACTAATTTTTGGTGGTGTACAAATCACCACCCATATATTTTGTTTATCCCTCTTTTTTAAACCTTTTTTATTTGGTAAAACGCGTCATTACTCATTAGTCATTATCATTCATGTGGAGGGAAAAAAGGAGTGAATGCACATGAAAAATTGAAAACTGTCCATATTCTTGAAAGCCCAAATGGGGTCATTCATGTTAGGGTGTCGAAGCCCAAAGGCTATTGTCATATCATAATCATAATTCATTCATAATAATATATTTGCATGAGAGGTGTTTATCTATAAACTATGCCTAATTTTGTCTCCATCAGCTTAGATTATCTGTGGTCATCACCTAAGTCATAAGTCATAACCTATGGTTACCAAACAAGTATATCCATAAATGCAGTTTAAAACCTTTATACCAAAGAATATTAGATCCAGATTATACATTAATTACAACTGTTAGGGGTCATTTGATGCTATTTGTTTTGGTATAAATGAAGTTTGTGGTGTAAAGATACATTCGCTATGTACAGTTTGTTAACCAAGTGATTTTCACCATTTATTTGTTCCCATACAATACTAAAGGTGTTGTTCTAGCCGCCATAAGTGAACTCGTTTAGCTTGGCTGAAATATACCGGAGGACAAGGGTAAATTCATGGAAACATAATCATTAAGGAACAAAAACTCTTACAAGTTACAAATGTATTAGCCATTAGATGTCACATTTCTTGTCTACATGACCTTCCACAATGTGTTTAAGCATTACTAAAGCTGTTAATGACATGATAAACTCGTTCAAAGCCTATATCCTGTTTCATTTCATTTGAAGTTGTAAGTTTCACAACGGATTTGATGAGACCATTGCCAAATGTTGCGTGAGATTCACCCATAAGTAGTTTGGAGCTTATTCTAAAATTATAAACTATCAGTCAATCGAAGTTATGCAATTTATTTGTTTGTTGATAGTGTTGTACAAAACAAGTTATCATGAACCTATTCATATATAAGGAGTTGTTATGAATGGCCAAACTTAGATGAGGCTCCTATGTGATCAGTTTGGTACTTTTGTTAGCACACTTGTTTCATTAATTAGTATGATTATGATATGGGTCTGTTTTGAGTATAATTACTTTAATTTATGGACAACTAAAACTATGTTAGATAAAAATATAATCCAAGTAATATGATTTTTTTTCTGTATAAAATCTGTGGACCTTTGGGGAGCTATGATTGACCTAGTCAAAGTCAAAGATTGTTTTGGATTTGTGTTAGAGTCCTCTTAATTAACCTCACCAATACATGCTGCATATGCATAATTTGGAATAAAAAGAGCCCTTTGACTTTGACCATGAAAAGTCAAAATCCGTTCAAAGCACACCTCATAATTGGGAAAAGGTTGAGATCTAATTTATGATTAAATAATTTGATTACATTGGGAATCAAATCAAAGCGAAGTGATTAAAGAAATGGAGTTAGTCATAATCAAGTTGGGAAGGGTTTGTGAGTGTAGTGATTGTGGCACAGTCAGCAGCATGTGGTTTTAAGCTCTGGATTCCCTTTGGGGAAAAAGAGAGAATGGGACACACTTTTACAGGGATGTTTAGCCACTAAAAAGTTGTAAAACAACATATAATACTAGTTGAATAATACACTAGTAGTATTTAGGTGATGACTATATTTTGTGTCCACTAATTTTGAGATTAAAAATATGTCTTGATACTTCTTATAGTTATAGGAGAAATTGCACAATATGCTTCTACATATTGGTGTGGTGGTTGTAGTTAGTTCTCAACTTGAGTTGTTTTTTTTTTGGGTTTAGTGCGCGCAAATGTATCATATTATAATCTGACATTCATTGTATGTAGCGAACTACTCGGGCTTCCATTGTATGTAACGAAATTGTAATTTCTGTACGTTGTATGTAATTTTTGGTACTTTTTTCACAGGTCAAATATATAAGCTGCCACGTGGCGTGTCTTACAACCGCTGATCTATCCAAAATACATATTATACAATGTAAATAAATTCAAAGTTCATTACATACAATGTGCATCCGCATAGTTCGCTGCATACTATGAATGTCAGACAATAGTTTGATACATTTGCCCGTACTTAACCCTTTTGTTTTCTACTTACGAGAAAAGGCGTAATAACAATCTTTTTGAGTGTGTTTAACAAAATTAGTTCGTAGTTAAAGTTGAAAGTTTATAGTTCGAACTTCAAATTTCAAGTAAGAAGCTGGAGCTTTTTTCTTATAATCATTTGGTAAAACTACATGATGCTTAAATATCTAAATTGATATAAAAGGATAAAAAGTACATGATATATAATGATATATGGGTATTTATATAATTCTTTTTTTATAAGTTTGGAGCTTATTAATTATAAGCTATTTTAAGTAGTTTTTTTTTTTAATCTTATTTTCCCATAAATTTTTAAACTTTTGTCTACCAAATAATTATGAGAGTTTAAGGTTGTAGAAAATAAGTTTAAATTCTCATTATCTCTTCTAAGCTTGCATGCCAAACATGCCCAATGTGATATGTTTATTCCTTAGAAGGAACAACAATAATTTGCAGGATTATACTTATGTAATACATAATACATGTAATGTTATATATATATATATATATATATATATATATATATATATATATATATATATATATAGGGTAGTGATCTAGAGGGAAGTGTATTTTTTGGGGGAAGAGGAAAACGTTATTATTCATCATGAAACATTTTACAATTATCAATCAAAACGTCAACAAAAATTATTTTACCAATAAATAGTAATTAAAATCGATACTATAAAGAATATATTAACAAATAAAATTCATTTTAAGTCATAACATTAGTTGATGAATATTTATTTAATAAATTGTTAACATTCACCGTGATGAATGTTAACTAACATTCATTACGATGAATGTTAAAAAATCACATTATTTGAAAAATATTTTTAATTTTAACATTCATCACAATGGATGTTAACTAATATTCACCGCGATGAATATTAACGATTTTGGGTCTAGTATTTATAAATTTATGTTATAACTTGTAAAAAAAGTTTATCAATGAAGCTTGACATTCATAGTCTTGATTCTGATTAACATTTACTAAATTTCAGTTCGTTTTTTGTGAGATTTATATGGGTGAAGGTAATATGATTCTTGATGAATAATAACACTTCCCACCTTCCCCAAAAAATCGCAATATATATATATATATATATATATATATATATATATATATATATATATATATATAAAACTCTTCTTGTAATCTTTTATGAAATTCATATGACTAAAATATAAGGATAGAGCTAAACAGTGAGTATCAATCATTTGTTTATAGAAATGAATATCACAAAATAACAAAATGAGAAAAACAAGTTGCTAAAGTCTATTCTTGGCATCATATTAGGTGATACATGGAGCCAAAGATTCATTCACCACTTGAAACACTAAATGGTTGTTTGTGCTCGTTACTCGAACATAGTTGATCTTCAATTCTAACATCATTATTCAACATATTTTATCTTCAATTCTAACATCATTATTCCTTATATACATGTCTATCGGGAGACTTGAATAACAACCTTTTAATTGATATATTCATCACAAATCAACAACCTTTTAATTGATATATTCATCACACAAACCGCTAAGTCATCAGCTATTTTCCTTTCAATGTAATATTAAAGTTAAAAATATATGTAAGAGAATCAAACTAAGCTCAATGTCCTACGGTAAAAGTGAGTAACTTTCAACAAATTTGAAAAATATTTTACCTTGATGGTACTTTATCCGTATGATATGATAAAAAAAAATACAATAAAATAATAAATAAATTAAATGAAATCATATGGTACTATTTGCTTTGGTTTTACAAGTTATGTATGATATGATATGATATGATCTGGAGAGAAAGCATTAACTCAACCTTAAAAAATGAGCAAAAAAGCTGATTGTCAGCAATGGCGTGCAACCTTAGCCTGTGACTCTTCATCTCAATAACTATATTTCTTTAGCCTCGATCTTTACAAAATACCAACAAACAATTCATTCAACCAAAAGGTTAAATATTGGAATCTTTCATTTCTTTACCAAAAAAAGTTACCTTTTCTTTTTCCTTGTAATCTTTAGTTTTAGTTGTTACTAGCTTAGTATACAATTTATAAAGATCACAAATTTCGTCCTAAAAGTGTTCATACTTATATTAATTCTGTATTTTAAGACCGCCTAAATGTTAAGTGTTAACCATCATATTCAAAGAGTCTAAAATGACTTGTATGTTAAAATTAAAACTGCTTTGTACGTCATCCAAACATGTATACATAAAACGCGACGTGATGTATTGTATGAAAGACGACCTAAATATATTGGTTTCTCCGAATACACTTGTTGAGCAGAAACCTATGTCAGTTTGCTGCATGGTTTCTTCTTCTTCTTTTGTTTTTCTTATGTTTAAAGTCCGCTAATTTTATGTACGTTTAAAACAACAAACAAACATTGTTTACTCGTCCACAAACAAATTTTGTCTACTTAACTAATCACAAATAATAGTTAAAAAACAAAAGTTCTTATTTAATGAAAGGAGGTTGATTTTCACCAAAAGAATGGTTCTTACTTTCTTATCATCCTGTGTGATCGATGGGGGTGAGGTTAGCGTGCTTCGAGGGGATGTCTACAAAATTGGGCAAACATTGAAGCAGGCAGAATAAGTTGGGCATTGGTGCAAAATTGGATTTATGTTCTTTTTAAGTAGAGAAATTATATATGGGTGAAAAAAAAAAACAAAAAACACTTGTTGTTTTCATTCAAAGGGTGTTTATGTCTTTTCATTATAGTAGAGGGGGATATTGTCACTTTTGCATAGTTTTGTTATTCCCTTTGTTATCTGGTTTTCATTTGTTGATGGGTCCTTTTATGTTAACTTAAAATTTGTGCATGTTGGGTGCTCTGTTTCTGCCTGCAAAAGCCTTTCATTCTATCAGTTTTGGCATTTTACCCTTTTTCACCACCACCACCACCCATACCTACTTACATGTGTTTCTGCCATTCTATATGTGTGTCTTATAATCTATATCTATTCTATATCTATATATATAGAAAAATACCATTTGTGAACATCCATTGCTTATACCATATTGAAGTTGCCTACAACCTCATGCAACCAAGAAAGGTAAAAAATCTTGGGTTTTGTACTTTTGTCTTGGTTTACATACTTTATATATTAAAATAAGATATAAAAAACTTATGGGTTTTGTCTAAAGATCTCTGATTTCAAATGGGTTTCATGCAAGATTAAATCTTTGATTCTGGTTACTAAGATTTTTCTCCAAATTTTTAGTCTTATTTTGTACTTAATATTCATGTAAATACAGAGGAAAAGATGCTGTTTGTCTAAAGTTTAGGTAGGTTATATATTCAACTGATACCAAGATGCTGTTCTTTCCATTTTGCAGGTTTTATTCCAATCTGAAGTTGAAACTTGAAGATTTTATTTTTATTTTAATTTGAAAAAGAAAAAAAAAAAGGTTGAGTCAGATTTGTGTTTTGTGGGAAAGAAAGAAAGAATAAATAAGTGTGGAAGAGTGTGTGTTACTGTTGGTTTTGTCTCCTGAGCTGACCGGGCTCAGTGGGCTTTGCCGGTTAACCAGGATACACCGTCTTCATTCATCACCTTCACCAAATATATAATTTAATATTTTATTTCGTACTATATCATTAATTTCAATCTCTCTCTCTTTAAACTTGACTTTATTTTTCACACACAAACATAGCTGTGTCAAGATTCTTTTTCAATAACTATATATTCATAACCATTTCTAAGATCTCATTTCTTCTTCTTTTTATTTTTCTCAACACAAAAGTTAGACCTTAATATAAAGTTATTTTGGGATATGATTAGTGTGTTTGCAAGTTGATCAATTAAGTTTAAAGTTGGCTGGGATTGGATTGTAGTAAAGAAAAGGTGTTTGAAGATGAAGTTTATGAAACTCGGATCCAAACCTGATTCATTTCAGAGTGATGGCAACAATGTCTGGTAATATTTCCTTTTCCCTTCTTCTTCTTCTTATTTTTTGGTTGATAGCATTACATTTATTTATTTATTTGGGTAATGATTGTACAAGTTGCTGCAATCTTTGTTACTGTTTAACCATATTGCATATGAGTTAGGACCCCTATCCTTACTGTTTTGGAACTATTGAGAAATAAGGTTGACCATGGTCCACCTAGCTAGGCTCCTGATGACTCAAACCTGTGATTTCATGATTTATCTGTATCATGTACTACAAAATAAGGAAAAAAATAATTCCTCCTGCCTTTGAGTCACACCCTTAAGACAAAAGTAAGGATGGATCTAGTTTCTCCTCACAGGCTCACAAGTCACATCTTAAACTTGCACTAATATAATTTGGACAAACCAATGAAATTGTTAAATGGTTTTTACTGAATGTAAATGAGTTTATTGTTCCTTATTTAAGAAATAAGGATTGTCCTCAAGCATCTTGTGGCAGATTGCTCAAAACATCAAGGTCCTAGTATAATAGAAGTATAATAAAGCAAGAACTAAGAAATGGATCTTTACCTACAAGTATAAAGTTTATCTTGGACTATTGATTAATGATTAGTAAATACATATGTTGTGCAGGAATGTGACTTCTGAGTTGGCAACTGATGTCGTCATCAATGTAGGAGATTCCAAGTTCTATCTACACAAGGTATGCTGATCTAAACAAAAAAAGAAACATATTTTAAGGATAAAAAACATGTTAAGCTTCAAAAAGATGTGTACCTTAGATCTAGCCCTATAACAAAGAAGGTGTTATTTCTTTTCGAGTTTCTTTAACAGGGAACATTTGTTTGTTTGTTTTTTCAGTTTCCACTTTTGTCTAAGAGTGGCCGCTTGCAAAAATTGGTTGGAAGCACAAATGAAGATATTGACATCCATGAAATCCCAGGTGGTTCTACAGCTTTTGAAATATGTGCCAAGTTCTGTTACGGTATGACAGTAACCTTAAACGCGTACAATGTTGTCTCTACCTATTGTGCTGCTGACTACCTTGAAATGTATGAAACAATCGACAAAGGAAATCTCGTTTACAAAATCAGCGTGTTCCTCAACTCCAGTATCTTCAAAAGCTGGAAAGATTCAATCATTGTCCTTCAAACTACCAAATATATGCAATCTTTATCCGAAGAACCAAAGCTAGTCAACCTTTGCATCAACTCTATAGCTTCAAAAGCATCGGTTGACGTCTCAAAAGTTGACTGGTCTTATACTTACAACCGTAAAAAACTGTCTGAAGAAAACGAAATCACAGACGACGTAAATGGAGGGATTAGAAGCCGAATGGTTCCAAAAGATTGGTGGGTCGAGGACATAGCTGAGCTGGAAATTGGTTTATATAGACATGTTCTCGTGAGCATTAAAAATAAAGGTTTGGTATGTACTGAAGTTATTGGAGAGGCTTTAAAGGCATTTGCTTTAAGAAGATTGCCAGGTTTTAACAAAGGCATTGTGCACAGTGGTGATACCATAAAGGCTCGGTCGGTAGTTGACATAATTGTTTGGCTATTGCCGTTAGAGAAAGGTTGTGTTCCGTGTGATTTCTTGCTAAAGTTGTTAAAAATTGCTATCTTGGTGGATTCGGGAGAAACTGTGAAAAGGGAGTTGATCAAAAGGATTGGTCAACAATTGGAAGAAGCAACCGTTCAAGATCTTTTGATTGAAGCTAAAGGAGATGATGAGACGGAGGGCGTGATTTACGATGTGAATATAGCTCATGAATTAGTGAAGGAGTTCATTGTTCAAGATCAAAATGGTGAATTTGAAGATGAAATTCAAGAAACAGGAAGAACAACTGGAGGGATTTTATCAGCAGCTTCAAAGTTAATGGTGGCTAAATTGGTTGACGCTTACTTGGCTGAAATATCAAAAGATCCAAATCTGCCTTTTGTGATGTTTGTTGATCTTGCAGAGATGGTGTCAGGCATCTCTAGACCTGCTCACGATGGGCTATATCGAGCCATAGATATGTATCTCAAGGTAAAAGTTACTTCAAAGCTTGTATCGGTGTTATTCGCAGATTTAATGTCATTATTTAGTTGCACAAATCTATAAAAATAGACAAAAAAAAGTGTTCACAAATCAACACTCATGACCAAGTCTAATCCCCGCCTTATACTAAAATGATTTGTTTAAATCTAAAAATGTATTTTTGGACTGTTGTCCAACCTGCCCATCTTGTCACATCCAGCTGTATGCATTATACTTGGTAACTAATGATAGTGAAATGCTAATAACTTTGCGATATTATGATGCAGACACATCCTGGGATAAGTAAGAGCGAAAGGAAGAGAATATGCAGGTTGATGGACTGCAAGAAGCTTTCAGTAGATGCATGCATGCATGCCGTTCAAAACGAGAGGCTTCCACTGCGCGTTGTGGTGCAAGTTCTCTTCTTTGAGCAAGCAAGAGCTGCAACGTCCTCCGGTAGCAGCACTCCCGATCTTCCCAAATCAATGAAAGCCCTCAACGTCTCTAACGGAAAACCTGCAACTCATCCGGAAGATGATTGGGACGGTGTTGCAACAGCCGAGGAACTCAAGGCTTTGAAGGAGGAGCTTGCAGCCTTGAGGATGAGGCACCATGGCCCTAAGAGCACCGTATCGGATAAGGCTTCGATTCCTAGAGTCAAAGGGCTACTTTCAAGTAAGAAAATATTTTCGAAGATTTGGTCGAGTAAAGGTGGGATTAAAGAAAATAGTGGTTCGGATTCATCAGAGAGTCTTGGTTCTGTTAATCCTGATGAAGCTAAATCAACACCTTCAAGAAAAGGTAGATATTCGGTGTCTTAAGTAACTCACCAAACATCGGTGGCCATCTTTATAGTTTTGAGCAGAAAGAAGAACGTGAAGCAGTGTATGTAGTATTAAATACAGGAAAGCGAAGCACAAGTGTTGTAGTCTTTCGGGGGTGTTGGTCTGGTAGGTTTGTTATCAAATTATGTAATCAATTAGGCATATTGGGTAGAAATTGATGAACCCAAATGAAATCAACATTCTCTTAAAATCAAATAGTTATGCTTCATGATGTGATACTTTATGTAATACTAAATGCAACATGAAGGAATTGGTACTAGCTTCAAAAATGGTACTATTCAATAGCAGCAACGTACAACCCGAACAAGCATAAACTCTCATTATGCTCAATGCTCAAACTTTACCAAATTACAAGAGAATCAAAATAAGTGCAATTACACATCCTATATATTCACAATCACTATATAAAACCTAGACTAGTTAGACACAAACTACATTTCTTCCTTGCAAATCCCGTTACAAGAATATGAAAAAACAAACTTCCCAAAAGAAAGAAAACAACCCGAAAGTCACAAGCCAAAAAGTCAGCTACTTTATTACCTCCGGAAACTTCATTCTTCACTTGATGTAATGTTAGCATTTCTTGAATATTAGATCAGTTCTACACATGTGGCTTTTTCACTCACTTGGTTTGTAACATATGGGTTCTCAAACTACAATCTTTGACCTGTTGGATTCATTCACAAATATATTATAAAAAGAAAGATGGGTCGAATTAGCCAGAAAAATAAGCATATGCCAAAATAGCAACAATTAAAATGTTTTTTTTTCTTTTTACCTTGAGGGCTGCTAACATTGACAATAAACCTTTGCATAACCTAAGCAACGCATGCTCTTTTGCACACACATTAGCAAGCTCGTTCACCATCGAATTTACTTCCTCCACCTAGAAAAACACAATTGTCCAATTTTAACCAGTCCGAATTAAATAATCAACAGTAATCAAACGGGTTGTTAAATATAGTGATTGGATGTGTTTTGGCTTGTTAAAGTTGTAATAATAAGATAATTTGTCATTTACGTGTTGAGTGGCACACTCTAATTGTTCTAAAATTTCAATAAATCAATTTACTAAAATTGCGTTCTTTAAGCTAAACTGTAGACCAGAACTTAATCGCTTAAACCCTTTGGTAACTTAAGAAGGGAAATTACCTTCACGCAGAGTGTGCATGTAGATGAACACACCGCCTGCATGACATCAACTGCTGAACTTATTACATCTTTCATACTTTGGAGGTCAGCCTGATGAGATCAATTCCAATGTAATCTTTTAAGAAAAACATATAACACTTGCAAAACAATACAGAGGAAAAAGGGCAAGAGAACGTACAATTGCTCCACCAACTGGAAGACGAAGAGTGCTCGCCTTTAAAGCTTCAATTGCTCCAAGCAATGATATAGAATGGTCTTTATCTAAAGAAGCCCAATCTTCGAGAAAAGCTATCTATATTTGCAGATAATAAGCTTAAGTTACAGTTATAAATAAATAAAGTAGGTAGTTTTCCATAAAATAGACTTACTTGTTCCTTGAGAATAGCAGCTAATTTGAGTTTTTGTCTCAGTAACTGCAGCCTGTGTCGTTTTTTGGTGACTGAGTCACGTAGATCAGAGATTGTAATCCATGCGTTCCAGAGATTTTTCTGAGCACAAAGCAAACATTTAGCTCACCAAGTTAGATATGTGTAATTCAATAATGCAATATAAACTACGATTGGCCACTAACTATAAATGAGAATAGATCCAAGCACGTGGAACACATAACAGCTTTTGATCAATCTAGCCCAAAATGGAAATATCATTTGATCCAAAATCTATGATACATGGAAGGTGTTTAGATAGCTTCAATAATATTTGAATATTAGCTAAACTAATTTTACTTCGCCAAAAAAGTACCGTAGCAAACACACCATCTGTTGTTAACTTGTTATTGGCTTAAAAACCAACAATGGCACACATGATAGTAAACTAACTGAGTAAATGTTAAGGTGGAAATCAACGTCAATTCAGGTTATCTTTTATCTAAAAAGAGATTAAGGGGTAAAATAAATAAATAAAGAGCTAAAAGGAAACTAAAAAAACAAGTCAAAAGGCAGCTAAAGTGTATTCACCCAAGCCAACTTTGCTGGCCAGGCAATCAAACCCTATACAGGAGCTCCACAAATACCCTGCAAACCCGTGGAACTGACCAAACCACCAGCCCTTCATGATTTTGGATTCTTTAGTCTGGGGCTTGTGGCCACAATGAGTTCAAAGTGTACTTTCAATGCATAAAACCCCCTAAATCATCTTATACAAGAAAGTATTATAACTCATTTATATTACCAGCTGTTTATAAATTTTTTCAACCACCCTGACTAGATTTGTACCAATAATTACGAGAGTCGTCCAGTTCAAAAATATGTTATTGCTCGTTACTTGCCTCTTAAGGATGCTAAGACAGCTAAAAGTGGTGGATTCAGGTTTAAAGTAATATATATAAACTTCAAAATTCGTAAACTAGGTTGAATCCAAGTTAGCAGCGTTCCCATAACCTATTGATAGTCTGAGAATATAATGTTATAAGCAGGGTCATTGAACATGGCATTAGTCACCAACCACTTTATCAACGAGTTCTTTAAATATCCCGGTATAAAAGCTAGAAGTTAATGCACCCTTAAAAGAGGGTTTATCGGTTTCCCCTTTATAAAAATATTATTACAGTATATTTTACCTTCAATTAGAACCCTATATGTTCCTACATATAAAATTTTCTAGAAAGCAAAGGACTTAATCCCTATATAACAAGCCTATCTTCGATAGTAGCTCAAACAGTCAAACCTAGAGCATATTGCATAGGAATTAAGAAGAAGAGTGAGGATATAGTACTACAGAGCATAGTCACAGGATTCGCTGGGATAGGGGCGAATTTCGAATTGGTTCGATCGAACCCATTCGCGGTTCGATAGCGACTCCATTCGCACTCGATTCGCGAATTCAAGTCTAAAAACGGCGAACCGCATGGAGCGAATTCAGCGAACCCCATCAGCTTTGGTTCAGCGAATTTTGAGTTTCGATACGCGTGTCCAGAGGTTTGGGTTCGGTGAATCCAGAGGCGGTTCAGTGTATTCGATATTAGAAATCTATTTTAATGTATATATGAGTTGCAGGTGGGTTTTGGTGGGGTTGATAACTTTAGGTCAGTTTTTAAATTACGCCCCTCAACTAATGTGTGACTTTCATTTTTAGTCTTTCAATTTGGTGGTATGTCATCAACCCCATATATTTACAAACAACACATACAAGAATCAAAAATTAGTCTGGGCCCATATTTGCTTATATTGATTTGTACTGTTGTACATATCCGCATAAAATAATACGGAGTACTTAAATATGATGTTGAAGAATATTATTATTTAGGTGGACTAAAAATGGTTAGCATTTTTTAGTATACTTTGTATTCAAGACTCGTAATCCTTTTTGATTTTTGAAGTATTGTATACATTTTGAAATTTGGAGTATTTATCATTCGAACCTATTATTGTATTTTAACTTCGGGTACATCGTACCGGATCGTACCGAAGCAAACCGAAATGAACCTACCCCTTTCGAACCGAATTTTAAGGACCTAGCGAATTGCGAATCCGTACCGTGAATTCGTACCGGAGCGAACCGCGAATCAGGCGACTATGCTACAGAGGTTAGACACCACACTCATGACTGACATTTTAGCATTAACATAATTGCTCTCAAGTCTCAACCAACCAATTATGCAAACTACAAGAATCAAATTGTTGATTACTCCTTACATAAGCACCTACAACAAAAGGACTATATCAAAGGGTCAAATAAAATTACCTATCTCCCACTTCATTAACCTAATGTGGGAGACTTTACTCTATCTCACAAGAAGTAACTCGTTTTCTCACAGGATTGTTCGTTTTGGTCATTTTATGTATTAGCTTCTAGATAAAAAAAAAAAAATGAACAGAATGTGCCATATACTCAAAGTGCTGTTAACAATTAATCAATATCTCATATAACCGGTTTTATTGCAGCTGACTATAGCAATCAATATTACATAATCACTCTTTGAACTCACATCCAAACATTCCCTGTATAAGCATTTAAAAAAAAACAAACCGCCCCTAAACAGTTTCTCTTCTTTTCTTAAGAGCCAAATTTGTTAACAGGGCGTCTCCTCATAATATAATCTTAGAGATGAGCTTGAGGCCAGCCAACAACTCAGTTCAAAATAGAAGCTACATGGCAATACAAAGATCGGAATAAATGATCTCTCACTATGAACATTAGCAACCATCAAAAATTAAAAACTACTATGTAGTATCTTTTAGGGTTAAAGCCGCAAATCGCCCTTATACTTTCTTATTTGTTCCGAGGTCACCCATGTACCTATTTTATTATCACGATCATCAACAAACTTTCAAATTTTGTGTTCATGTCACCAAGGTACCTATTTTATTATCATGATCATCAACAAACTTTCGAATTTTGTGTTCATGTCACCAATTTTGTGGCAGCCACATCATAAAATAAAGATGACATGGCAACGCCACGTCACGTTTTTTAAGTTGTGTTCGGAAAAAAATAGGTACATTGGTGAGATGAACACAAAATTTGAAAGTTTGTTGATGATCGTGATAATAAAATAGTTACATAGGTGACCTCAGAACAAAAAGAAAAGTACAAGGGCGATTTGCGGCTTTAACCCTATCTTTTACATATTATAAGAGAAGAGACTATAAAAGGTTCATCAAGACATCAAGTCTCATTCACATTTCAATTAGAAGATCTTGGGGTATGTTTAATCGGTAAACTATGAATAAATAAATAATAATAGTTTAACACTCTTTTACAAAACAAATGAGCATGCAACTATGGCATGAAGTATCAGATCATTTGCATGATATACCCTACTTTATCCAAATAGTTGCAAGTGGCATTAATACCCTATATATACTATTCCCAGATTAATCATGTGCATTAGTTATCTTTCTAATTTTAAGGATACCGCATACCATTATTGGGATGTAACTTTTTCCCGAAACATAAAGGCTAACTTTTAAGAAGGAAATAAAATCACTAATGCCATTTTCATCCTTCTTTCTATTAGATATCTACATGGCCATGAACTATACCCTAATCTCTCCGAATACAACTACAATGTTTAGAGACTGGACTCCCTCAAAGCAATTATGACAAAACAACAAGCTAAAACAATGTCATGTTCATATAAAACACTAACATATAAATATTGCAATTTAGCATAAAAGGATTATTAATCATACCTCTGAATTATGTCTCTGCTTCAACAGCGTATCTTCAGTCGTAGCATTAACAAACCGCCACTGCAATTGCCGATTATAAAAAAGCCTCAACAAATGTGCATCAACAATTCGATTCTCTCCAACCTTCCCTCTTCTAACATCAACAGCAAAACTAAGTACCGAAGGCGTCTCATTAAAACTAGTACTAATGGTTCCCGAGACCGAATTCCTTCTAGGACTAATCATTCCACGTGATGGCGAAAACACCCCTGATGATGTCATAAACTTACTTGGTGATGCGGGTCTCATTCTGTTAGGTGAAGCCATGGTTCTTGGTGAAGATAACGGACTATCACTCGAAAATTTCTTGGCAAGAGCCATTTTTGATGGGGTCACTAGCTTTGAACCAGGACTAGTCGAGAACGGTGCACCAGGGTCCTGCAATCTCCTCATTCTACTATTGGTTTCTTGCCAAAACTTAGCCGACCCCACCATCCCTCTTGGACCACTATGTGAACGGCTTAACCCGAAACTTTCTTGCACCCCTGATGTGCTACCCGAGGACACGCTATCCGTATCCGAAGTAAGATCAGATTGTACCATAGATGAATCATTAACCGAATTCCCACTTGGATTCTGTTGAATTACACAATTACCCAAATCAAGACTCAATCTACCACCATCAATTGATGACCTTCTGCTATCCAAATTCATAGACTGGTGTAAAGCTCTAATCACATTCCCAGATCCAATCATATTACTTTTCTCAACCCCACAATCTAAACTCAAACTTTTTGACAAAACCGTTTGATTCGATTGCCGGGTTCGTGCAGGCCACCGATGCTGATCGACCGGTTTAGTATTCTCCCCATGATCACCTGCACCACAATCAATCTTACCCTTTACAGGGGTCCCAATTCTTTTCCTTTCAGGGGTACCTTTTCTCACACTACTCAAATTAGGGGACTGTGGTGTTTCTTTTGTTTTACTAATTGGTAATGAAAAGGCTGAACCAAACGAAACTGACAAACTTCTTGTAGATGTAACCAAAAGTTTAGTAGCCGCTGACACGTCACCACCACTAGCAGCATTGTTTGGTTTCAAACTAAGATCCGGTCTAGTAGATCGCCGGCGGTCAGCAGAAACTGACCGCTTTGCAGCCGGAGTAGTTGTATTTCTTGAAACTAAAGGCGATGGGAACCTTCTAGAAGATGTGGGTGTGGGTAAAGAAGGTAAATTTGAGTTTGAATTTGAATTTGAATTTGAAGTTGAGGGTGAAGGAGATAAGTATCTTGAAGAAACTTGTCTTGATTTAGGTCTTGTAGTTGATGATTTATTATTATTAATTCCATTATCTTTTTCAGAAGGTAATAATGGGGGTCTTGTTTGGTTAGTTGTTTCAGAAATTGCAGCCACCATCATAAAAAAAAAATGGTAATTACACAGAATAAAAAATAACCCAAATGAAATCTTGAAAATTTGGAAACTTACCTCACATTGTTGAATTAAACCAGAATAAAAGATCAATAAAGTTGCAATTTTTATTCAAGGTTTCGAAACCCCATCAACATAAAGATCTAGAAACACCATGGGAACCCAAAATTGTGCAACTTTGTTGAATTTTCGGTGTTGGTTTAACAGACCCAGATGAACAGTTGAGACAATAGTACAGTGATGGGGTTTCAAGATTCAGAGAAAAAGCAGAAGCTTTTTGGAAGAGGGGAAGGGGGAGTGGTGAGATTTGGAAAAAAAAAGTGATGGAAACAATACACACAGTTGAGTGTGTTTGTGTGTGAATGAGTGGGGTGGGGTGGGGTGGGGTGGGAGAAGGGGGTATGGTATGGTATGGTATGTGCGTTTTGGGAGGTGTGAATCTTGGAGAAACCTTACGTTAAATAAAATTAATTATTTCTTAATTGTCCCCCAGAACAAAAATTATGCCACTCTGTCCGTTTCTCGTATATTTTTTCTAGTATTAAATTAAATTAAATTTACATTAAAAAAGTGTTATAGCTACCAAATTAGGGCGTGTTTGGTAACAAACTAGCTGGAGCTGGAGCTTGTAGCTGGAGCTGGAGATTGTGACTGGAGATTCTAGTGGCTGGGGATTCTTTTAGAAGCTAGTTGAATTGGCTTCTTGTTTAGGGGATTCTAGGGGATTATATTTTCAAGAATCCCCACCTACATTTTGTTACCAAACAAGGTTTTTCATTTGTAGGGGATGGAGATTATCAAAATTAGAATCTCAATCCCCTATAATCCTCAAGAATCCCTTGTGCCAAACACACCCTTAATGTTTGTAGGCTTCCCGTCTTTGGATGGCGTTTGGGATTGTTTTTAAAGTGATTAATTCATTAATACTAGTTTGTTAAATGTAATATGCATTTTTTTATGTAGATCAAAAAATTATGTGCTCATTTGTATGTGAATGTATAGCATTTTTGTAACTCTAGATGTCATCAGTATAGTGTATTTATGTTGATTAAAAATGGATTTCAGAACTATAATTGATGTATAATTAAACGGGATGATAAGTTGAGAATCTCAATCTTACTTGTTAATTATCTTGTCAATTTTCGACACATGTCGAAAATCTTCACCCTTTATCGATTTAAATGAAAATATTTGGCTAACCAGTAAGAGAAAATTGCCCATTTCGTCCATGTGTTTGTCCAAAAAATCACTGGCAGTCCCTGAATTCGATAAATGTCACTGGTCATCCCTATATTTGTCATTTTCGCTCACCAACCGTCCCTCTTAACAAATTCCGTTAGTTTTCTCATTTAAGTCAAGTGAAATAACCAAAATACCCCTGTCTTTATTACTATTGTATTTTCACAATTTTTTACATTAAAAAGAAACAAAAGAAACTAGCCCCACCCAACCTACCTTCTTCTTTTCCCTGCAAACTTCCTGTGTCGATCCTCCATTCCATTATATCCCCATTATCACCCCTAAAACAATTTTCATCCTTTCAAGTCTCAATTCCTTGTCCGTTTCAAATAATCACAATAACAATATTCATCTCTTTCTTACTCCACAGTATGAATTTTGGGGTTTTGAACAATAATCCAAAATCCAAATCATTTTTAACAAAAAACTCAAATTTGAAATCATTCAACCATCGCAAACCAACCTGAGTCTCACCACTTCCGACCAAGCCGACGAACGACTTTGTCGGCAACGGTGCCGGTTATTTCGCCGGATTTTTCAGAAAAAGCGAGGGTGTAATTGTGTCGGGTTTTGATTATAAATAGCAGATCTGCTATCAAATTCGTTTGAACCTTTCAAAACAACTTCGTCGGAATTACACGGAATCATGGGTCGATGGCACTAGCTGCTTTTATATTTGGCGACTGGTGACGTAATCAGACGGTGGCGATGTAAGATGGTTGATCGAAGGTGGTGGAGGAAGGGGAAGAGCCAACGATGAAGATGTGGTTCGGTGTTGATGTTTTTCCACAATCACAGTTGCTTCCGTCGTATTGAACTTGAAGTAGAACGGTGGGAGAAGATTGAACGACGACCGGTAAATGATGACGGAAAGTGAGAGGAAAAAGTTGTATTCTCATCAGAAGATACCACGGATCACGACCGTTTTAGAGGTGAGAAGCCACTCGCCGGAAATCGAAGTAGATCTGAGAAAATATTCCAGATTCCGGTGAGTTTTAGGGTGGTCCGTAGCGGCGCGTTGATGGATGTGGCAGCAATGTTTCTTGTACGCATTATCGATATATATTTAAATCGTTCTTCTTTATCTATTTCGAATCTAGTGGCTCATGGACTGTTGGTGGAGACGCCTATCGCCACCGCCGCCAAGCCACATCGTTGGTGGTATGGTTGCTGAAGTTTGGGAATGTATCTTGATCGGTCTAAAATAAAACTTACATAACTTGAGCTTCGCTTACGTGGTCGTGGGTTTCTGGTTTAGTTATGGTATTTGAGTAAGAATTTTAATTAGAGTTGGAGGGTGATTAAAAGGTCGGGTATTGTGACACCCGACCAATCAGGGCTAGAAATTTGCGCCTAATCATTTTGTAATACATGTAATTAGTTTCATGTTAGGCTAATTGTATGTATCATTACGTGTATTTTATAAATATACGCATTTACGCGATACTATTTAATCGTGCATTTTATTATATCGGCCAAATTCCGATTCATCTATATGGACGTTGGTGAACTCAAATTATTAAATAATATGAAGTTATTTAATAAACACACTTACTTCTAAATATTATGTCGATAATATCATATAAGTATTTCGTATCGTATAAAATGCTCAAAAACGACCGAAAATGCGTGAAACGCGCCCGACAATCGAATAAACGTCAAAATATATTTTATAAATTTAAAATATATTATTTTGGATGGAAATCGTTTATTTAAAACATCGTGATTCAAATCGTTAACAAAAATGTATAATTTAAACGTTACGCGACTATACAACCGAAACTCGAACCCGCAAACCAATACCGACACTATAACCAATCATTTTTATAAATGCTTTCCAAGTATTATAAACAATACTACAATTTAAAAATATCGAAATTCGAATGCCATTGTGAACACGTACGTATAACGTTTAACGTACGAATTAACGTTTAAACGACCGGGGAAACGAACACCGCACGGAGCACAAACTCGGGGAACAAAATTTGGAGACATCACCACCTTGTGGGACCCACACCCCACTGATTTTCAGTTCCAAGAACAAGATCCACAATTTGTGGATCTTGTTGTTGAAAGTCTTAACCAAACACAACCCTCATTCAATCAATCTCCTCTCTCTCTCTCTCTAATCTCTCTCTCTAAAATCTGCTCTCTCACCCTCTCTCTACAACCACCACATCTCCACCATCAAACCACCATCATCCACCATCATCTCCATTGAAGAAAAACGAGGAAAAGGAAGGAGGAACACAAAACCGAGCAAACCGCCTTCACCACCTCTCTAGATCACGTTTTCTTTGTAAGGAACATCCTTTTATCTCTCTATATTTACTGGAACATGTTTATTTATATGTTAGTTTGTTCATTTGACATTATAATGCCCAAATCTTAAGCTCAAACACGTTTTTGAGGTAGTTATATAAAAACAGAAACCTGACCAGAAATCTCGTCACACTAAAACGGCCATAACTTGAGTTGTAGGATGAATCAACATGCAAATCTTATACCGAAATGTCCGTATGGATGTCGTCTACAAAACATTCTCTCTGAGACTTCTTCCAAAAATACACGGTTTTTAGTGTAGAGGCTAATCTTTGAGCCGAGGTCTGTTTTGAGCAAACCGACCACTTTCCGTTTCCATTTTTGTTTAAAATAGTAAAGGACCTTGTTAAATCGTGATAAAATGCAGAAATGATCTATACAACTATGAGAACATGTGTGATTTTTGGTTAGCTATGAATCGGACTAGAAGTGGTCCAAACCGAGAGATTTATCGAGTACAAAATCTGGAAAAACTAACCACGAGGACTGTTTTTGGTACTTTCTAGGAAACGACACTTCGAGACATTCAAGAAACATAACGACAAGTTTTATAAACTTATTTTAACATATTATGAAGTGTGTAAAAGTTTCGGGTCAAACGGTGGTCGTTTGACCACTTTCCCGAACTCGAACCCTCGACTTTCGGACTAAACTTCCATTCGGACATATATACACAACGAATAATTTTTACGAAACCAAACCGAATTACAATTGTGGAATGTGATATCAAATTTTCACCAACGGAACTTACTTATTTACAAAACTCAAACAAGATTACACAACGAATACTTTGGACATAATCAAACTTTTACGTGTCGCGATTTATGATAAGTAACCAATCAAGGGACGTTTAGAAATTCAATAACTATAAATAATTTTCATAACGTATCATAATTATATGAACTCAAATTATTTATATTCAATATGATACATTTTTAAACAAAATTCATTTATATGAAACAAATATATTATATTATCGAAACTTAATTCCAATCAATCACCAATGTGCCGTATACATTTTTAAAACTCAAACATAATCAACAACCAAAGTATTTGGGCATAACTAGTTAAGGGAATAACTAGCATAGATGGTCTGTAAAGTCATCTAAACAATTAAACCTTGCGCGTTTAATACGCCTGGCAGGTTTCAATAATCTAATCATTTATCGAAACCTTGCGCGTCTAAGATGCCTTGCAGGTTTCAGTCGATTGAACGACCTCATTATCTTGTGAACCATCATTTGTGCTTATTAGCATCTCATTAGGCTCAGGTGAGTCTCATGGCCCCCTTTTTAAATGTTTTTACCTAGGGGTGTGATTACATTGCTCTGTTTTGTTTTACAATATGAACGCAAGTATCATCAAATCAAATACTACATGAGTTATTTTCACTAATCATTTTAAGTCCTCATCAGCATAGTTTGGTAATACTTTGTAGCGTGAATGTTAGTGTATGGATCCATATGGGACTGACCATCCCCGTCCGGGTCAGCAAGCACTGACTGGTCAAAACGGACGCATTATCATTTGTTCATACGTATGTTGATTAGGCATACGCATAGAGGCACCCTCGATCAGGATACCTTAAATGTGGACCTGACATCTCGTGTTAAGCTCAGACTATGTGCTCATGGCTGTATGACTTTTATTTTGCTTAATTGCATTTTAAATTCAATTATCATTAAATCTTGCGGTTCATACAAATATGTGTTGACATACAAACCTATGAGCTCACCAGCGTTTCGCTGACCCATTTTAGCATGTATCACAGGTACTCAGCAGTAGGTTGGACTGCCCATCAGGATACTGTAGCTCGAGTCGCATGCAAATAATATCATCAAGAGATTTAACTGCCATTTCTATATTTTGTATAAATTAGATATGTATTAGAATCTCTCAAGTAAATTATGCGAACTCACATTTTGAAAACAATTATGTAATTTCTATTACATCTATGTATTTTATCAAACGACGCATGTAGTGGTTGTTCATTATGTATCTTATGTGCTTGTGATTATTGATTAGTCGCGCCCCAAATCGACCTGCTTCCGCATCATAATTTGGGGGTGTGACAGATTGGTATCAGAGCCTAAGGTTATAGTGAACTAGGTTGCATTTAGTGGGCCTAGACTATGACCGTTAGGCAGTATTCCTTATTAGATATAACTGGTTCAGTGATTACACCATATGAGTTTAATTTAACATAGCTTAGCTAACTATGTACAATTAAATGAGTACGATGTGAAATCTGAAAGGGGTTATGTTGAACAGGAATGCGATAGTTGACTCTGACCACGAGAGAAACCGAGACTTATACTTGGTTTGTACTAGACAATTATTAGGCTATTATGTGATATAGGCGTATATACATACATAGGCCTCATTTACGTGCTACCTTATAGGCTATTATATATTGATGATATATGATTAAGCCCCACTCGCGTATTATCTTCTAAGCTATTATATATATCGAATATATATAGATCACACACGATAATACACTCGTTAACATCTTCACTACCAAAGACGATGAGTATGAATTACTATCGTCTATCCTTTTTATACGCACATAACATCTCACAACACATTCCGCTGTACAATCACATGTTCGCGAGGAATATATCATTCGTACTTCCTCCATCATTCTAATTCTTTGGAATCACAAGTGGAACCTGTTGTTAGAAGGACTATAGGTTCCCATAAGTAGTTGCTTACCCCACCTACTCGCAAACTTGCATCTAGTATGCAACTCTGTTGTTTGTCAAATGTGATTATCACTTGTGTCATTATATATTACCCCATAAATATATATATGCATATGCAATGTATCATGTTTTGGTGCAAACAACTCATCCACTCTCTTTGCTTTTATCAGAATAATGCCGCCAAAGAGGAAAGGTTTCAGTCAAGCTGAACTCAATGTTGCGGTTACCCGAGCTGTAGCCGAAGCCATGGCTGCTCGAGACGCTCAAAGGAATGAAGAAACAGTCTAAAACACCCCTAGTTTCATTATAAACAATTAATATAATAATGGCGACTCGGAAGCGTATATTTAAAACATACTGTTAATGTACTCAAAATGTCAATAAACTTTTTCAAACTAAATACATGACATTTCAACAAACTCGGTGTTATATAATTCAAAACGCCTATTCAGTTATCAAAATAACATCAGAGTGAAAGCCTGTCAAACATTCCATCCAGTCCAACAACCTCCTGCCCAATATGTCCCATCTATTTAACCTGCAGGAAGAACTGTGGTGGGGTTAGCACAACGCTAAGTGAATGAAACTATAAGCAACAGTATAACCTAGCATAAAAATCTGTTTACATCAAATAACAATAAACAGAAAATCAATCAATCACTCGACATCCAATCAATGTCAAGCTACACCAATCAAACATTATCAATCGTCATGAGGACCGGTGGCTCCCGAGATACCCTAATACCGGTTTGGTATTCAGGAACACTTATCAATCATCTGTATTGGCCTATATAGAATTACCGATAACAAGTTGTTAATCACACACGACCTAGATCTCTAAACCAACATTTCAAGTTTCAAGATCTCCTGTCGTCTACAATAACAACCAAGTCCAACTGTCAAGTCAAGTTGACCTCAGAATCTTACATACTAGCACCATCAGCCAAGTAAACAACTAGTCAAACTATCATGGCAAGATATCTCAACAATTACATTCTATCAAAGTAATACGATAATTACTTGTTGTAAATCAAATCATTACAACTAAATCACACTGAGGTTACAGATCCACTCACCGACACCTCAGCTGCAAGCTCAGAAGTCTAATATTACTGAGCCTTCTCCACATCTGAGAATACAATCATTTAAACAATAAGTTAGTAACTTGTCTCAACTGATAATACTTATGTAATTAACATCGTTACACAATCATAACATAATTACATGTATCAGGTGATCCCTAAGATCACACCAAACAACAGTTAAATTCGGAACAAACTCAAAAAGTCCCGAAATAAGGTTCAAAAACTGTAAAATGCCATTTTCGACCCCTAAACGACCCCGAATGTCCAAAAACTGACTAGGCTATAGTATATAGCTTTGATCAGTGGGCCGTTTTCGAGTGACCATGTAAATTTCAGCCCAATCGGAGTTTAAAGACAGTTTGTCAATTTTTCCGTGGCAAAAATCACTACTAAACACTTATGCACTTTTGAAAATTTACAAAAAGTACTGACAAACGCGATCCAGAAAACAATGGTGGGATCGCGTTCCTCTTTGTAAAATCATTATGTGACAAATTATAACTAAGCAACGCGATCCGGACAAATTCTTGGGATCGCATTCCCAAGAACAAAACTCGTCCGATTCCTTTTATAACTATTGAACGTGATCCTGGCTAGGGTTCTGGGATCGCGTTTGAGCCTTTTTCAGCTCATCTTCATCCCTGATCAAACCCTAACCTACGGGTTTAATACCCAAATCACCCAAACTCGATTTCTAACTGTTTTAAATACCTAATAACTTCACATAATCAATATGCAACAGTTATAATGAAGTTCTAACATTCAAATTCATGTTTTTCAATCCAAATCAATCAATTCAAAACTTATAAACTATTTGATTCAATTCAAACTTACCTCTCAATTGAAGAACACTGAATTGAAAGATAATAATGGTGAAACTAGAATCAATCATAGCCCCAATTCGTAGGTTTCAAGTTTCTGATTTGGATTTCATAAGGTTTATGTGAGTTTTGAAGTTTCTAATGAACTTTCCTAAAGAGGAAAGTTATATATATAAGTCGGCCTAACAAACCGCCTTCAATTATACGGGTATAATTTAATACCCCATCTCAATCTATTGTCTGGAACCCGAAAAACCATTTGCGAGTCCAAACATTTTATTGCACCGTCAACTATATTAATTTACAACAATTAATAATTCACTTATCACATTGGAATATTCGACTCCTATTCCAATTATTTCAACTATTTCAAACAATATTATTTCCAAACACATTTAAATACTAATTTAAATCAAGAAATAATATAACACAACTAGGTCCATTTAGAGGATGTTACAACTCTCCTCCCCTTAAAGAGATTTCGTCCCCGAAATCTAACCTCAATTAATCTAACTAATGTGATATAATCAGATATATATTAACATACATTTGTCCTCAATAGCAACTTACAACTATACTTAGACTGTTTGAATTCTTTCCACATGCACATATCCAAATGTACATGCTTCTATCTTTTCCTATGCACACATACAGTGCATCTAATCAATATCATCAATCAGATATATCTTATAGACAAACACTTTACTTTAACAAGTGAAACCTACAATCACTTAATCAACAATTAAAACTTAACATTACTTAATAGGTTTATGCAACCCGAAATTAGCAACATGCTAAAATCTTTAACCTATTCTCACTGTTCATCACTGTTAACAATAAAACAGCGGCAACAATATCCCAACAATAGTGTTTATTAAACCCCAAGGTACCTAGCAACATTGAAATATAATTCAGCTCACGACCAACAATCAGTCTAATATACAGATCACAATCTTAAGTCTTTACCATCAAAGATCTGAAATTCAAATCTAGGTCAGCTTTTCATCCAAAAGTTTCATACCTATGCTCTTTTGTACAACCTATAATGTTCACATATCATTTCAATTATATGAAATTCTTTACTTAAAAGTAATTCAGATTCATATCACCTTAATAAGCAAAGCAGAGGTCACATTCAGTAGGTAAAACTACAATCAACAAGTACTTTGCTCAATCAACAAAAGTACTACCATCAATCTTACCTACAATCAACCAACCTCTACATTGACTTATTTCCACTTGTAATTCCTTTCATTACTACCTATCAATTGTCAACAACATCAAAGTCGACAACAACTACTGCTCAAACAATAATCACAACACTAGTGATTATACATTCCGGTACACCTATCAGTACTTTATTATTTGTCTTCAAACTCTAACTAACCATCAAGTTAGAATTTATATACTATTAAACTGGTAAGACATCAAAATCTCTTCTTAGCAACCAGTTATTTCAACTCAACCTTACAATCATAAACTACTAATCACAAGCCATTAGAAAATTATACAACTTTAACCACCCAATCATTCAACACTAGATCCCGTCAATCTAGCAACTAAGTCAATCTTAATCCACATATTATGATACTACAGGTCAAGCATCACAATATCACATTATCAAAATGTGCTACTTTCCAACATATTTCCAACAAAATCTACATCAAGTTAATCCCAATTAACTAACCTCCACATATCTTATGGCATATTTTAATTCACTCTATTAAAACTTATCATGCCATTTATTATCATGTATACCACACATACATACCTACACAATTTCAAGGTTTCTCTTACTCTCTAACACATACAATTTCTTAAAATATGAACAATCATTCAATTCATATTTCCTCAATTTATCAAACAAAGATCAACTAAATCTTTAACACCATCCAATTCTTTCAATACTTAAGTAATTCACCATAAGGTACAAATCAACCTAGACAACTATTAATAATAACTTTCAATTATTTCTTATCTCACCTTCTTACCCAATCAAAGCTATCATCACAAGCTTCACACACTAGTAAGATTTTCTTATCACAATTCTAATCAATGTGATTTAATTATTCTAACATATCTTAGCAAATTATAACTGTCATATCAAATAATGGCTTTATATTCGTATAATTCTTTAACACATATTCAGTTCAAATATCAAATATTACTTAACTGAATACTCAATTATACTTAACACTATTACAATTACTTAATACTAGCCTTAAGTAATGAATCAAGTTTCACAAACTTAAACAATTCATCTATCTCCTCTGGATCTTAAATGACCCCCTTCAACATAATTTAAGCAAATCTAGGAATTCAATCATATTCCATACAATCATAACATTTCAATCTATGTTAGACTATTTCAACACACACAGTTGACTAAATGTCAACTTTGATTTAAATCAACCAATCAATAAAATCCTCTAACTTCTTTTTTTCTCAAGTTTGACCTATCCTCAAACCAATCACAAGCAATTAATTTTATACACAGTTCTCTATTCATGGTTTGACTTTCAAAGTTAACATACCATCAATATTAACTCACAACAAACCATTTCATCTTATATGTTCACCTTCAAACATATATTTTAAATTATTACTTTCAATAATCTTATCAATCTTTTACAAGGACAAGGTCAACCTACATCAATCTTGGCTCCATACAAGCCATTTCATATTGTATGTTTACTTTCAAACATAAACTTCAAATTATTACATTCAATAATTACTAGTAGTTCCTCAAGCAAGACAATATCAACCTATTTCAACTTTGGCTTCATACAAGCCAAATACAAAATAGTGACTCATTTAAACACTATCAAATTCGCCTACATGTAATCTATCACAATCAATCACAATTACATATTCAACACAATCAAATTAGTCACTTAGGTTTATCATCAAAGCCTCTATCAATGACAAACATTATTTACACTCTCACATTTACATTCTAAATGTTACAGTTCTATCAACCAATTGTTTTCTTATCAAAACAACTATTAAACCACTTAGCATACTTTCATGCTCAGTTTCCAAAATCACATTACATTTCTTTTATACCAAGTAGCCTCAACAAGTTCATGTGACACAACATAATATAACAACGGTGATCAGGCGTTGTAAGATTATGTTCTTCACAATCCATTCTCAGGCTACTCTACTTTATAATTATCAATGTGATCTATTTTCATCTCATATATATTAAATACTTCATGATTTCAAATCAATCAACATTTATTTAATAATTTCTAACAGCTGATACATATTCAAAATCAGCTTACTACTTTACATATTCAACCTTACCTATGCAAGTCATCTCACATACACACAATGTTCTAATTTTCAACAACTGAATCACTCAGTATATCACTTATCTGAAACCTCAAACATATGATAACCCATCATCATAGTTTCAATACTTAACATTAATCAATGTCCCTATTTTCCTCAAAATTCACGACACATCTTAATTAATTATCATCACTTTGACATATGCTATACTATCAAGCATCACTGTCACAACAAGCCTACTCAATCATGTTACTATAAAACATTTCATTTCTTAATGCTCAATTGACCAGAAAGATCTATCACTTCCCAAATCAATTTAGCTTTATCATAAGCCCTATTTCTTATAAACCTATCAGTCATGGTTTAGATCAAGTGTTTAACTATAGTCAACACATATCATATAGTCACATAAACACATATTTTCTCAAATAGTAGTCATTATCAATTCAAATGACACAACCTTCCTTAACAAGGATTTAGATCACACCTTGTGATCAATCCATTAACATAATACTATCAATTATTTTGTCTCACTAATAAAGACACTCTTAGGTTCTAACATCAATCCAGTTGAACCTTAATCAACTCTTTTCTGCTTACTTAACCACATTTCTGCATTTTCAATTCAATCAGAAATACTCACAACAATGAACAACAATAAACATCTCATTTAACATTTCTCTCCTCATGTCAACATATAGCAATCATTAGTTGACTCAAAACTGGGGAATCATATCAGTCTGACTCAATTAACTTCACAACAAAGCTTACTCAACATAACAGAGTAAACAATTCAAGTTAATTTAAATTAACACAGGCTTATCGAAGATTACCTGACAAATCTTAAACCCAAGAGTGTTGAGGAAACATGAAATATACCAATCAGATACTCATGTCCCTCCGTCTCTGCAATCAAACAACAACTTCACAACTTGTTAAGGGTTAGTACATATTCAACTAATCACTTTTCACACATCAACTAATCAACTAAACCCGCACCCATTGGAATGTTTGACTCAACTCAATCAAAGTTTAGGATTGAACATTCTATCAAGTCCAATTCACCCAAACTATTGCTCTGATACCAACTTAAAACACCCCTAGTTTCATTATAAACAATTAATATAATAATGGCGACTCGGAAGCGTATATTTAAAACATACTGTCAATGTACTCAAAATGTCAATAAACTTTTTCAAACTAAATACATGACATTTCAACAAACTCGGTGTTATATAATTCAAAACGTCTCTTTAGTTATCAAAATAACATCAGAGTGAAAGCCTGTCAAACATTCCATCCAGTCCAACAACCTCCTGCCCAATATGTCCCATCTATTTAACCTGCAGGAAGAACTGTGGTGGGGTTAGCACAACGCTAAGTGAATGAAACTATAAGCAACAGTATAACCTAGCATAAAAATCTGTTTACATCAAATAACAATAAACAGAAAATCAATCAATCACTCGACATCCAATCAATGTCAAGCTACACCAATCAAACATTATCAATCGTCATGAGGACCGGTGGCTCCCGAGATACCCTAATACCGGTTTGGTATTCAGGAACACTTATCAATCATCTGTATTGGCCTATACAGAATTACCGATAACCAGTTGTTAATCACACACGACCTAGATCTCTAAACCAACATTTCAAGTTTCAAGATCTCATGTCGTCTACAATAACAACCAAGTCCAACTGTCAAGTCAAGTTGACCTCAGAATCTTACATATTAGCACCATCAGCCAAGTAAACAACTAGTCAAACTATCATGGCAAGATATCTCAACAATTACATTCTATCAAAGTAATACGATAATTACTTGTTGTAAATCAAATCATTACAACTAAATCACACTGAGGTTACAGATCCACTCACCGACACCTCAGCTGCAAGCTCAGAAGTCTAATATTACTGAGCCTTCTCCACATCTGAGAATACAATCATTTAAACAATAAGTTAGTAACTTGTCTCAACTGATAATACTTATGTAATTAACATCGTTACACAATCATAACATAATTACATGTATCAGGTGATCCCTAAGATCACACCAAACAACAGTTAAATTCGGAACAAACTCAAAAAGTCTCGAAATAAGGTTCAAAAACTGTAAAATGCCATTTTCGACCCCTAAACGACCCCGAATGTCCAAAAACTGACTAGGCTATAATATATAGCTTTGATCAGTGGGCCGTTTTTGAGTGACCATGTAAATTTTAGCCCAATCGGAGTTTAAAGACAATTTGTCAATTTTTCCGTGGCAAAAATCACTACTAAACACTTATGCACTTTTGAAAATTTACAAAAAGTACTGACAAACGCGATCCAGAAAACAATGGTGGGATCGCGTTCCTCTTTGTAAAATCATTCTGTGACAAATTATAACTAAGCAACGCGATCCGGACAAATTCTTGGGATCGCGTTCCCAAGAACAAAACTCGTCCGATTCCTTTTATAACTAACGAACGCGATCCTGGCTAGGGTTCTGGGATCGCGTTTGAGCCTTTTTCAGCTCATCTTCATCCCTGATCAAACCCTAACCTACGGGTTTAATACCCAAATCACCCAAACTCGATTTCTAACTGTTTTAAACACCTAATAACTTCACATAATCAATATGCAACAGTTATAACGAAGTTCTAACATTCAAATTCATGTTTTTCAATCCAAATCAATCAATTCAAAACTTATAAACTATTTGATTCAATTCAAACTTACCTCTCAATTGAAGAACACTGAATTGAAAGATAATAATGGTGAAACTAGAATCAATCATAGCTCCAATTCGTAGGTTTCAAGCTTCTGATTTGGATTTCATAAGGTTTATGTGAGTTTTGAAGTTTCTAATGAACTTTCCTAAAGAGGAAAGTTATATATATAAGTCGGCCTAACAAACCGCCTTCAATTATACGGGTATAATTTAATACCCCATCTCAATCTATTGTTTGGAACCCGAAAAACCATTTGCGAGTCCAAACATTTTATTGCACCGTCAACTATATTAATTTACAACAATTAATAATTCACTTATCACATTGGAATATTCGGCTCCTATTCCAATTATTTCAACTATTTCAAACAATATTATTTCCAAACACATTTAAATACTAATTTAAATCAAGAAATAATATAACACAACTAGGTCCATTTAGAGGATGTTACACAGTCAATACCACTCCTACTCCTGTTATCAAACCTTGTTCCTACAAGGACTTTCTCAGCTGCAAGCCACTTTACTTTAAGGGCACGGAAGGTGCTATTGGCTTAATCCGATGGATTGAAAGAATGGAATCTGTCTTCAGTCTCTGTAACTGTGCTGAAGATAGCAAGGTCAAGTTTGCTGCTTACACCTTTCAAGAAGGTGCACTAACGTGGTGGAACACCCACGCAAACTCTATTGGCGTCGAGATCGCAAACCGACTTCCTTGGCCTGAATTGAAGAAAAAGCTAAGGGAGAAGTACTGTCGCGAGGAAGAACTACACCGACTGGAAGTAGAGTTCTGGCATCTGGCGGTACAAGGGAACGATATTGCTGGGTACACCACCAAGTTCCAGCAATTCGCTCTGTTGTGCCCAGGTTTGGTTGATACGGAAGGAAAAAGTATCAAGAAGTACATCCGTGGTCTCCCGGAGAATATCCAGGGGAATGTCGCCTCAGCTCAACCAACCACTCTGGAAAGAGCTATCGGAATTGCTCATGAACTCATGGCCATGGTTGTCAGCCGTGAGACATCTGTTCCATCTTCTGGTAACAACAACAAAAGAAAGTGGTCTGGGAACACCACTCAAAACCAATCATCATCAAAGAGGTCTGAGTCTGATAAAACCACCAGCTCTGGTTTTGGTTTCAACAAGGGCTACACTGGAAATAAGCCCTACTGTTCAAAGTGTTACCGACATCATGATGGTCCTTGCGGTACACCTTGTGGAAAATGTCAAAGGTATGGACATTTGACCAAAGACTGTAGGTCTACCACTGTCAACACCAACACCACCACTAGCCAACCAAAATCCTGCTATGAGTGTGGAGAAACTGGTCACTTTAGGAATGAGTGCCCAAAGCTGAAGAACAAGGGTAACAACACTGCGAAGGGAAGAGCTTTCGTTCTGAACTCAGGAGAGGCCCGTCAAGACCCGAATGTGGTCTCGGGTACGTTTCTTCTCAACAATCTTACTGCTTCTGTTCTGTTTGATTCTGGTGCTGATAGGAGCTTCATATCTGATGAGTTTAGTCAATTGCTTAACATTGCCCCTATTGCCTTAGATGCTAAGTACATTGTAGAATTAGCTAATGGCAAGTTAATTGAGACTGACAGTGTAATACCAAATTGCACTTTAAATCTATCTGTTGAAATCTTCTCTATTGACCTTATACCCGTTGAGATTGGAAGTTTCGACGTCATTATTGGAATGGATTGGTTATCCAAGCATCGAGCTGAAATTGTCTGCTATGACAAAATCGTTCGTATTCCTCTCGTCACCGGTAGTACTTTAATCATACAAGGGGAGACCGATAGGACGAGACTGAACATCGTATCCTGCATGAAAACACGCAAGTACCTTAGGAAAGGGTACCAGGCAATCCTCGCGCATGTCATAGAGAAAAAGTCGGAAGAGAAACGACTTGAGGATGTGCCCATTGTTAGAGATTTTCCAGAAGTCTTCCCAGAAGACTTACCTGGCTTTCCACCTCCGAGACAAGTTGAGTTCTCGATCGATCTCGTGCCCGGGGCAGCACCTGTTGCACGAGCACAGTATCGCTTAGCCCCTTCAGAACTTCAGGAGTTGTCTACTCAGTTACAGGAACTCCTGGATAAGGGATTCATTAGACCGAGTTCTTCACCATGGGGAGCTCCGGTACTATTTGTGAAAAAGAAGGATGGTTCATTCAGGATGTGTATCGACTATAGAGAGTTGAACAAATTGACCGTCAAGAACCGTTATCCACTTCCTCGTATTGATGACATGTTCGACCAACTTCAAGGGTCAAGTTTCTATTCGAAGATAGATCTAAGATCAGGTTATCATCAGTTACGAGTTCGTGACATCGACATCCCAAAGACTGCTTTCCGAACTCGCTATGGTCATTATGAGTTCCAAGTGATGCCATTTGGTTTGACAAACGCACCGGCTGTATTCATGGATCTTATGAACCGAGTGTGCAAACCATATCTTGACAAGTTTGTCATTGTCTTCATCGATGATATTCTCATCTACTCGCGTAATGAACAGGAACACGCGCAACATCTCAAAACCATTCTAGAACTTCTTAGACACGAAGAGTTATATGCAAAATTCTCCAAGTGCGAGTTCTGGATGCAAACTGTTCAATTCCTTGGTCATGTAATTGATAGTCAAGGAATTCACGTGGATCCCTCAAAGATTGAGGCAATCAAGTGCTGGCAAGCACCCTCAACGCCGACTGAAGTACGTCAATTTTTAGGATTGGATGGTTATTATCGGCGCTTCATTGAAAATTTTTCCAAAATAGCTCAACCTCTCACAACACTGACTCAGAAGGAAAAGAAGTTCAATTGGACTGATAAGCAAGAGTCAGCATTTCAACTATTGAAGCAAAAGCTCTGCAGTGCACCAATACTATCATTACCCAAAGGCAACGAAGACTTCGTGGTATACTGTGATGCTTCACACCAAGGTCTTGGTTGCGTGTTGATGCAACGGGACAAGGTGATTGCCTACGCTTCTCGACAACTAAAGGTTCACGAAAAGAATTACACGACTCACGACCTCGAGCTGGGGGCCGCGGTGTTCGCACTCAAGATCTGGAGACATTACCTGTATGGCACGAGATGTACCATCTTCACCGATCATAAGAGCCTCCAGCATATATTCGATCAGAAGGATCTCAACATGAGGCAACGACGCTGGGTCGAGTTGCTCACCGATTATGACTGCGAGATCAAGTATCATCCGGGCAAAGCAAATGTAGTTGCCGATGCCCTAAGTCGAAAAGAGCGCACCCAACCACTTCGAGTTCGAGCTCTTAGTATGATCATCCATAATGATCTAATCATTCAAATCCTTGCTGCTCAACTCGAAGCATTGAAACCTGAGAACCTCAAAGATGAGGCCTTGCGCAACATGGAGAATCAATTCGAAACCAAACCCAATGGGGTCAAATACTTCGCAAACAGGATCTGGTTACCCAGGTTCGGAAATCTTCGAGACTTGGTGATGGATGAAGCTCACAAGTCCAAATATTCTATACATCCTGGATCTGACAAGATGTATCATGGCATCAAGGGATCATACTGGTGGCCAAACATGAAAGCAGAGATTGCCACGTATGTCAGCAAGTGCCTCACATGTTCAAAAGTCAAAGCTGAATATCAGAAGCCCTCCGGTCTGCTACAGCAACCGGACATTCCTGAATGGAAATGGGAGCAAATTGCTATAGATTTCATCACTAAACTCCCGAGGACATCAAGCGGTTGCGATACCATTTGGGTGATCGTGGACCGACTCACCAAATCAGCTCATTTTCTTGCCATCAAGGAAACTGACAGCATGGAACGTCTCATGCGAGTCTATATGAAGGAGATCGTATCAAGACATGGCGTTCCTGTCTCAATTATCTCTGATAGAGATAGTCGTTTCACTTCTCAGTTTTGGAAATCATTACATAAATCGCTAGGTACTCGTCTGGATATGAGTACTGCGTATCATCCTCAAACCGATGGCCAAAGTGAAAGGACTATTCAAACACTGGAAGATATGTTACGCGCCTGCGTAATTGATTTCGGTGCAAATTGGGAACATCACTTGCCATTGTGTGAATTCTCATACAACAACAGCTATCATACCAGCATTGGAGCTGCACCGTTCGAGGCACTGTAATGTCGTAAGTGCCGATCACCTATCTGTTGGACCGAAGTTGGAGACAGTCAACTCACTGGTCCTGAGATCATTCATGAAACCACCGAGAAGATCGTTGGTATCCAACAACGGCTGAAGGCCGCTCGTGATCGTCAGAAGAGTTATGCTGACGTGAGACGCAAGCATCTCGAATTCCAGGTTGGGGATCGAGTATTGCTCAAAGTATCACCTTGGAAAGATGTCATCCGCTTCGGCAAGCGTGGGAAGTTGAACCCCAGATACATCGGACCTTTTGAGATCCTTGAAAGGGTTGGTCCAGTCGCATATCGATTGCAGCTACCTCCAGAGCTCAATAGCGTGCATCCTACATTTCACATTTTAACCTAAAGAAATGCCTATCCGACGAGACACTCATTATTCCCCTCGAGGAGATTCAGATTGACGATAAACTTCATTTTATCGAGACACCAGTGGAGATAATGGACCGTGAGGTCAAACAGCTTAAGCAAAGTCGTATCCCAATTGTCAAAGTCCGGTGGAATTCGCGGCGTGGTCCGGAATTCACCTGGGAACGGGAAGACCAGATGCGACACAAGTATCCACATTTATTTTCAGACTCCACTCACACGCCGACTTCGAGCTGAATTTCGGGATGAAATCCTCTTAACAAGGGGAGAATGTGACACCCGACCAATCAGGGCTAGAAATTTGCGCCTAATCATTTTGTAATACATGTAATTAGTTTCATGTTAGGCTAATTGTATGTATCATTACGTGTATTTTATAAATATACACATTTACGCGATACTATTTAATCGTGCATTTTATTATATCGGCCAAATTCCGATTCATCTATATGGACGTTGGTGAACTCAAATTATTAAATAATATGAAGTTATTTAATAAACACACTTACTTCTAAATATTATGTCGATAATATCATATAAGTATTTCGTATCGTATAAAATGCTCAAAAACGACCGAAAACGCGTGAAACGCGCCCGACAATCGAATAAACGTCAAAATATATTTTATAAATTTAAAATATATTATTTTGGATGGAAATCGTTTATTTAAAACATCGTGATTCAAATCGTTAACAAAAATGTATAATTTAAACGTTACGCGACTATACAACCGAAACTCGAACCCGCAAACCAATACCGACACTATAACCAATCATTTTTATAAATGCTTTCCAAGTATTATAAACAATACTTCAATTTAAAAATATCGAAATTCGAATGCCATTGTGAACACGTACGTATAACGTTTAACGTACGAATTAACGTTTAAACGACCGGGGAAACGAACACCGCACAGAGCACAAACTCGGGGAACAAAATTTGGAGACATCACCACCTTGTGGGACCCACACCCCACTGATTTTCAGTTCCAAGAACAAGATCCACAATTTGTGGATCTTGTTGTTGAAAGTCTTAACCAAACACAACCCTCATTCAATCAATCTCCTCTCTCTCTCTCTAATCTCTCTCTCTAAAATTTGCTCTCTCACCCTCTCTCTACAACCACCACATCTCCACCATCAAACCACCATCATCCACCATCATCTCCATTGAAGAAAAACGAGGAAAAGGAAGGAGGAACACAAAACCGAGCAAACCGCCTTCACCACCTCTCTAGATCACGTTTTCTTTGTAAGGAACATCCCTTTATCTCTCTATATTTACTGGAACATGTTTATTTATATGTTAGTTTGTTCATTTGACATTATAATGCCCAAATCTTAAGCTCAAACACGTTTTTGAGGTAGTTATATAAAAACAGAAACCTGACCAGAAATCTCGTCACACTAAAACGGCCATAACTTGAGTTGTAGGATGAATCAACATGCAAATCTTATACCGAAATGTCCGTATGGATGTCGTCTACAAAACATTCTCTCTGAGACTTCTTCCAAAAATACACGGTTTTTAGTGTAGAGGCTAATCTTTGAGTGGAGGTCTGTTTTGAGCCGAAACCGACCACTTTCCGTTTCCATTTTTGTTTAAAATAGTAAAGGACCTTGTTAAATCGTGATAAAATGCAGAAATGATCTAGACAACTATGAGAACATGTGTAATTTTTGGTTAGCTATGAATCGGACTAGAAGTGGTCCAAACCGAGAGATTTATCGAGTACAAAATCTGGAAAAACTAACCACGAGGACTGTTTTTGGTACTTTCTAGGAAACGACACTTCGAGACATTCAAGAAACATAACGACAAGTTTTATAAACTTATTTTAACATATTATGAAGTGTGTAAAAGTTTCGGGTCAAACGGTGGTCGTTTGACCACTTTCCCGAACTCGAACCCTTGACTTTCGGACTAAACTTCCATTCGGACATATATACACAACGAATAATTTTTACGAAACCAAACCGAATTACAATTGTGGAATGTGATATCAATTTTAAACCAACGGAACTTACTTATTTACAAAACTCAAACAAGATTACACAACGAATACTTTGGACATAATCAAACTTTTACGTGTCGCGATTTATGATAAGTAACCAATCAAGGGACGTTTAGAAATTCAATAACTATAAATAATTTTCATAACGTATCATAATTATATGAACTCAAATTATTTATATTCAATACGATACATTTTCAAACAAAATTCATTTATATGAAACAAATATATTATATTATCGAAACTTAATTCCAATCAATCACCAATGTGCCGTATACATTTTTAAAACTCAAACATAATCAACAACCAAAGTATTTGGGCATAACTAGTTAAGGGAATAACTAGCATAGATGGTCTGTAAAGTCATCTAAACAATTAAACCTTGCGCGTTTAATACGCCTGACAGGTTTCAATAATCTAATCATTTATCGAAACCTTGCGCGTCTAAGATGCCTTGCAGGTTTCAGTCGATTGAACGACCTCATTATCTTGTGAACCATCATTTGTGCTTATTAGCATCTCATTAGGCTCAGGTGAGTCTCATGGCCCCCTTTTTAAATGTTTTTACCTAGGGGTGTGATTACATTGCTCTGTTTTGTTTTACAATATGAACGCAAGTATCATCAAATCAAATACTACATGAGTTATTTTCACTAATCATTTTAAGTCCTCATCAGCATAGTTTGGTAATACTTTGTAGCGTGAATGTTAGTGTATGGATCCATATGGGACTGACCATCCCCGTCCGGGTCAGCAAGCACTGACTGGTCAAAACGGACGCATTATCATTTGTTCATACGTATGTTGATTAGGCATACGCATAGAGGCACCCTCGATCAGGATACCTTAAATGTGGACCTGACATCTCGTGTTAAGCTCAGACTATGTGCTCATGGTTGTATGACTTTTATTTTGCTTAATTGCATTTTAAATTCAATTATCATTAAATCTTGCGGTTCATACAAATATGTGTTGACATACAAACCTATGAGCTCACCAGCGTTTCGCTGACCCATTTTAGCATGTATCACAGGTACTCAGCAGTAGGTTGGACTGCCCATCAGGATACTGTAGCTCGAGTCGCATGCAAATAATATCATCAAGAGATTTAACTGCCATTTCTATATTTTGTATAAATTAGATATGTATTAGAATCTCTCAAGTAAATTATGCGAACTCACATTTTGAAAACAATTATGTAATTTCTATTACATCTATGTATTTTATCAAACGACGCATGTAGTGGTTGTTCATTATGTATCTTATGTGCTTGTGATTATTGATTAGTCGCGCCCCAAATCGACCTGCTTCCGCATCATAATTTGGGGGTGTGACAGGTATAATTAGGGTTTCAGCATAAAAGTAGGTGGTGTGTTTGCAGGATTAAAATGTAGAAGATTAGGGTATTTTAGTCATTTCATTTGACTTAACGAAGAAAATTAACGAAATTCGTTAAGAGGGACGGTTGGTGAGCAAAATGACAAATATAGGGATCACTGGTGACATTTATTGAATTCAGGGACTGCCAGTGATTTTTTGGACAAACACAGGGACTAAACGGGCAATTTTCTCAACCAGTAAATGTTTTTTATTGAAACGAATTAAAGGTTATGATGATAATAACAATAATAATAATAGATGTATATGACTTCAAACAAATGCAAGTAATTTGATCGAACAAATCTAGCATTAGATCTATCGAGATGCCCGTTATATGGAAACCAGGAATAATAAACACCGATTTTTAATATACTAAGTCTGTGCAATTTGGTAGAACAAATAAATTATTGTTAATTTGTACGTTTTGTAATTTCTATTACTCAAAGATTTTATCATAAAATAATTTTTTATTTGAGACATCGAATAGTAAATTATACCGATCATCCCCGTGATTGTACGAAATTACACCGATAGTCCTTATCTCTTGAAAATTACATCGATCATCCCTGAATGATATCAAAATGCACGGCGGTAGTCCCTCCCACTAACGACGGTTAAAAAATTCCGTTAAGTGTGTCACATGACTTGCACATGAGGGTACGTAAGTCTTTTTTACCCTTTTCTTCTTCCCAAAATCAACCCAACTACCGTATTTTGAAGCTCGACACGAAGACTTATGTACCCTCATGTGCGAGTCATGTGACACACTTAACGGAATTTTCGTCGTTAGTGGAAGGGACTACCGCCGTGCATTTTGGTATCATTCAAGGATGATCGATGTAATTTCCAAGAGATAAGGACTATCAGTGTAATTTCGTGCAAAGCACAGGGATGATCGGTATAATTTACTCTATATTATATCAAACTAATACTATAACATTAAGATTTCGAATTTTAAATCACATTGTAATAGTGTAGTTAAGATTGTTTATTTGTAAATTGTAATAATATGTGATAGTGCAATGTCGATTTTATTCGTTTCCGATAAATTAATCATGATAATGAATTGGTGATATTAACATATTCGTTTGAACCGTATATAAATAAGGTTATACGATGAGAAAGTGATTTAATTGCTAAAAGTAATGGATTATCAATAATCACTTAATTTCTAAAAATGATTGTTAAGTTTTAAAATTTGTTTTTAAAATTCTTTTATTTTTATTTTTTTAAAAAGAAGATACCAAATCTCTTTGTAATAGAAATGAGAAAATGATAGATACAGAATTAAAGAGTAAAAGTGGATTGTTAGTTTGTGATACTAATTAATCAATTTAATTATATTATAAACACTCTTATAAAATGTTTCTTACTTTGATGCGTTGAAATGGTTCACACAATCTCTCTTATATATTATAATAAAGTGTTAATTAGGTTGTCATTAATCAAATAATCTCATCCTAACCATTGAATTAATTAGATCTTCTAATTAGCACCCTTGATTAGTTTTAGATATAATGACTACCTAAATAGTGGGTTACATGTGTTCAAAATACTAAATTACCCTAACTTAATTAATTTGAAATTAAATAAAGAAACTGGTTTAAATTTTTCAAATTGAATTATAGACCTACGTATTACTCTATATACATAAATTTTTGAAATTTAATTGTATCCTTAATTTAAGCAACTTATATCCTTATTCAAATATAGGAAATATATATTAGCATATATCATTCAAAGTCAACTTATATTTACTATAATATTGGAGTATTATGCCAACTTTTTTCAATCGAGATTTGCAAAGATTGTCAAATACTCAACTGAGTTTAATTAGTAAAACTATTTTAATAACTCTTTCCAAACCAATATCACCTTCTTTACATCCCCCTTTAAATTCAATTAATTTAAGATTTCTTCCAAATCAATATTTCATATATGAGATTTTCATAGGTGGATCATTCATTCTTCTTCTCTCCATTTTACTCCGTATTGTATATCTTCTAGGATTCGGTTTCTTTGTGCGAGTTTTAGGTTCTTTTACTTCAACAGGTTCTCGATTAATAAAAGTTAGTATTTCAAGTTACTATGTCTTCCTCCGTTCCATCAAAAGAAGCATGTATGTTTTCTTCTTCGGTTTCCATAGCTATCCCAACTTCGTTTTGAAGTGGTCGTTTTTCAAATAGCTTGCTGTGATTCTGGTTGTAAGAGACTTTACTATAATAATGGGTTTTGATTGATTTTGACATAAAAAGACTTATGAGGTTCCCTTAAAAGGAATTTTTTGTTTTGTACATTTTAAATACATGGTGGGTGACTTACGTTTTCTTTAACTCTCTTGATGGATATTAATTTGATCTATTATAGACTGAACTTTCTTTGCAATGGATGCGTTAAGTATCAACATTGAATTAGTGTTTTTAGACCCAAGCCTTTTATCCTTTCCAAAAATGTTAGTAAGTAAACTACTCCCAGGTTCTTTATCAACATTTTTCTCATTCTTCATGTTAGTTATAAATTGTCAAACTTGAATTCAAGTGTATATTCATAAAATACGAATCCGTGAAGATTTTTTATGCTTTTATAATATTATAATTCTTGATATTTTTCTATCATATATTCACGGAATGTATAAGGGTTGAATTCAAAGCTAAATGAGCCATCTGAAAACAAGTATTAAAAAATTATCATGGTTCTTTAACGTGTGTGCTTTGGCTACCATGCATGGATGACTTGAAGTTCTTTTTCCCTTGTGACAGATTTTTAAAATTCTGGATGTCACCTAGAATAGTTTCATAATCTTCAAAGAGGTAACCACGGTGCAGTCTTTATTTATTGTCCTCCAGTATGTGGGTCTTATACTAAATCAATGAAAGGGTTCCACTAAATGAAATTAATATTTTTGGTAGGTCTAATTATATTAACTCGTGTACTTAAAGTTTCAATCTCCAAAGAAAAAAATCATATATAACCCAAATCGACATGTACACTTGGGATTATACCCATTTGACCCCTTTTCTATCAATCATGCGCACTTAGGATTTTGTGTAAACCAGAACTAAAACTTAGAACTTGATATAATTCTCAATCCTTACCTGGCCCATCCATTTTTAGATATGTACAAAGACTTGTTTTAGTTTTGTACTCGGCCTGAGTTATAAGCTTATAAATTATTTTAGGATGAAAATTGTTCAAATTGTAAATACATCCTGCTATTTATTCGTTAATAAAATGACTAAATAGTAACACCTCTAATGAAAAGAAAACGGGCTGAGTTGGGTCGAATGGGTCAAACAAGTTGCTTTTTTATTTACCATTATATTATGTGTTTTTTTAAGTATGTTTACTATGTAAGTTTCAATATTTCATTCTTGTGTTTTAGTTTATTCACCCAAGTCTTTTGAATTGTGCAATATTTTGTGTGCGCGACGGCTCTGGTTTTGATTTTATAGGGATTGATATATCTTTAGTTGGTTTATGATTCAGGAGCTATGCAAAGTGGTTTGACTTTTGTTTGGAGATCACCTCGTGCTATAATATTCCACTAAACGTGATTATTTGATCTCTTTTGAACATGTAGTCTCTAATTAAATGCAGGTAATCATGGAGCTATGTGTTTTAAGATGGGCACACAAATGGTCAATGGGAATGTCATGGGAAAATTTTCACATACAGGCGCTTTACTTGGAATGTATTATATGGCGGGTTTAGGGTCTGGAAATGTACCAAAATTTGACCAAATGTCTATTGTGTGTACCAAATTTACATTTGCTAATTTTAATGCATCCAACTTTCAAAAATGATGTTTTGATGTATGTTGATGACGTGGTAGGCTAAAAGTGCAAGAAGGTCAATATAATGTATATAAGAAGATTTTGCTTTTCACCAAAGAATTAAATTATGGTGTGAATGATGGGAAGTTCATAGTGCGTATCTTAATTGACAAGAGTCTATGTGGCTATGAGTGTGTTTCATGTGATAGCCCGCGAAATCGCGGGTTATAATCTAGTAAATTAATATATGGGGACCAAAATGCTTGTATAAAAATATATGATTAAGACACATCAGTGTCGAGAAAGAAAAACATAGTATTTAAATGGAGATGTTTTTCTTAGTTGGTCTAAATCCTATTGTGAGTTTAAGATTCATTAGGTTTGGGGTATATGTTGTTTATTCCGTAAGCTTATTTTGTATTTTCTATGGAATATTATAAATAGATATGCAATCCAACCTATATAATCACATTATTATCACAATCAATCATCAATATTATTGTTATTTTACAGTTTTTTATACGAATAGGTTAGCCATAACTATATTAATATAAATATACAGACATTCGTATGCAATCTTCATCGTGTAGACTAGTTGGTTCGGAAGATAGAGGCATTTGGAAGCATCACATATTCAAAGTTCAACCTCCACCAAAGTAACTTAAGTTATAAAATAGAAATAAAATATATATATTGGTGTTACCATGGACCAGACCACTAGGTGAGCTTAATTTACCTCTCATATGATGAGCCTGAGAGCCGGGTAGGGTTATCAAAATTCAACCTTTTCGGGTATACGTACATAGGTCAACCACAAAAGAAAGTAATAAACACGTAACAAATTTATCTTAGATCTCATTTAATAAAAATGACCAACATAAATTAGTGTAAATGATCATGTTTAATCATCATGTCATTTAATCATTTATATTGTTGTAATCAACTAACTATATCATAAACGAAAGAAAAAAAAATCTACGGTAGATAAATAATGATTTCGCCAAACTGATATATCGTCGATTTTATAACAAAGACAAAATTAGCACGTTAAATAACAAAAAAAAGCCGGGATGATGTTGTTGTTTACTCTTTTTGTTCCTATTCGATAGCGATAGCAATTGCAATTGTAATTGTAATTGATGTGTTTGTTTCAATTGTTGTGGTGACGTGTCCTTGAAGGAAAGAAGAGTATGGAGTAGCATTTATTAATGGTCATGTGTTTTTTCATCTTTCATTCGGAACATGACTTAGTAGGTACATCTTTACATCACACTCGCATTGCATTGCATACATACATTTTGGAAAAAAGGTTCACATTCTTTTGTTGGCGAGAAAGGGTTATTTGGATGGTAACTTTGACTCCGGTATCATGTTTCAATGGTATGCGTTCGTCCCACCTGCAAGGAGCATCAATGTCGGGTAAATCATCTATCCACAAATCACCCACATATGCTAAAACAAGGATTCGAACCCACTGACCTATCTGTCACACATGTGGAGTCTGCGCATTTACGGAGACGGTACCAATAGAGCATAAATGGCAAGTACGTGTGTTATCTCATCTTCATTCTTTTTGGACAACCTTTTTTAGTGGCTCATATAATAACCCAAGGCTTATATTATAGCATGTAACTTGTACATTATTTTGCAAGCCAAAACCACAAAGTTATCTAAAAGAAAACGGCAGATCGTAGTTGAAGAACTTATTAGTGTTACTCCGTAGTAGTTTTATGGTTGGCCGTCATTGACAAATTTATATTTTGTTTTCCGTCCAATATAAGAATAACATATAGCTAACCGATCGAATTGGAGTCTCCTAATCGACAAACACATTGACGTATTGAATGTCCTACACCTTTTAAGTCTCTCAATTGTGCTTAACTTGAATTGGTCCAACAATGACTTGAAGAATTTCATTTTCATTCATTTGTTAGCTAGATATTTGGTGAGAACAATCATTACTAGTAGACTTTTTTACACGGGTCGTCTCTGTAATTTGCAAAAAAATTGCATTAATCGTTTCTGCAAGTTTTTTTTGACACTGGTAATCCCGTGGTTGCATAATTTTGCACTAGTAGTCTATATCGCTAACACCCGTTAGTTTGCTCTGTTAAATATTGACATGTACCATGCATGTGAGGGTAAAATGGACATTTCAGTAAACCACATGGACCACATGGACTACGGGTATAACTGTAAACCACATAGACCATCCGTGTATTTTTATTTTCAAATTTTAAGTTCATTTAAAATTAAAATTGTTTTTAATTGTATTTAGTTAATAGTTAATTTAATTTTTTTAATAATATTTTCAATTTAATTTAATTATTTAAATTAACTATTATGAGTAACAATTTTGTTTGTTTACAACTAAAAATTGATCAACTTAAATATTTATTTGTTCTGGTTTCTGTAAGTGTCCCACTCTACACCAACCCATTAAGAATATCATAATTATTTTTTCAATAACCAATACCAAAAATTGTCAGGGATGGGGGTAAGCATGGAATGGAAACGGTACCGAACCGGTTGGTACCGGTACCGAAATTATTGGTATCGGTTATCTTTTTCACCCTAAAATGAGTACTGAATACCAGACCGTTTAAAACAGAACGGTACCGATACGGTTCCATTATCGATACGGGTAAAAGTGGTACTATACCGCTTTGGTACCAAAAATATAATAGAATGATAAGTAAACATATCTACGTATTTTGTACTCGATGAAATTCAAAAAAGATAAACATCAATGAATCTCAAATATAAAAATCATCATTAAGTGACATAGATGGATAACGATGAATAAAAACATACATATACAACAACGTTATTGTACCGTGTTAAGTGATTTGGTAATATCACAAGTCACGATCCATAACTTTGTATTAACAAACAATATGTTTGAAATTCAATTTAAGTAGGGTGCTAAAAACTTGATTGTTTGTGTGACAAAGAGTACTAGCTAGACTTCTATAAAATTACAACTGTATTCATGTCCTACTCTAATTTTGTACTTCTTACCAATGACTAAATAGCCTAGTGGTAAGGGCAGCTCATGACTTCCTAGAGGTCATGGGTTCGAATTCTGTCATGGGTATTATTTATCATAAAAGGTACCTACCACCAATGAAGCGCATGACCCACAACGTTAATGCTTAGTCGGTGCGAGTTTCGGCTCGGACGTTGTGGTATATGTGATGGAGGTGATTTGCCTGGCGATGTTGGACCTTGTGGGGGGTTCGGTCGTGCTCCATTGAAATATGGAGCGGCTCCAGTGGGTGGCCCAAAATACCCATTTAATTTTGTACTTCTTAAACACCAAAAAAATATCATTTTTATATTCATAGACATATTATACGATCGTAGAAATGATGTTTCAAATAAATCTTTATAAAATATAGAAAGAACCTAGCGATCTATAACAAAGAAAACATGAATATTTCGGATATGGTACCAGAGCGGGAAAAGTGGGAAAATATAGCTACCGAATCGGTTGGTATCGGTTATCTTTTTGGCCCTAAAGTGCTTACCGAATACCGGACCATTTGAAATCGTTTGGTACTGGTACGGTACGAGTATGGTATCAGAAATTTGGGTACGAATGCTCACCCCTAGTCAGAAATGATCCATGTAAATTGTAACACCCCCAAATTCGTTTAGCGGAAGCATTGGTATAAGCTGGGGATGCCACATTTACATTGTACATGCATACGTATCAGAGCATATGATTACAACCAAACATATATTAAGATGCCAAAAGTATTAGTTACAAGGTTTACGATTCATCGAATCGTACAAATGTAAAAGTATTTAAGTTACAAAAGTAGATTTCCTAAATATGACTAAACAGTTTATTTATATAAAATAAATCCAGTTATCAAAAGTTGGCATCCTAAAGCTTCACGGGTCGCCTAAGTTCCATGTGTGCAGGCGGTTCTTACATGCGCAGCTAATTCCCTGAAAAACATAGTAAAAGTCAACAACAAGGTTGAGTGAATTAACAGGTTTTAAGTTTGCAAGTGCATTTTCGTTAAACCAAATACGTTTGTATACAGTGGTTGCCATAATAGTCAAGTAAACGTTGTGTGGAATGTCATCCAGATATAGTTCAGTTGGGATGTTGCCCCAAATACAGTTTAAAATATGTTGCTGGTCTTTCTTCAGCGTTTCCAAAACAGTACCGGTCATTCTCCGATCTAAAGACGCACGGGTCGTTCTCCCGTCCAACTCGGCTAGTCGTTCTCTGGCAATAAACACTGCTGGTCGTTCTCCAGCGAAACACAGTACCGGTCGTTCTCCGATCAAAAGACGCATGGGTCGTTCTCCCATCCAAATACGCACGGGTCGTTCTCCCGTCCACTTGGCCAGTCGTTCTCTGGCACTAAAATACGTTGCTGGTCGTTCTCCAGCATTTACACAGAAAGTACCGGTCGTTCTCCAGTTTACCAAACAAAGTTTAACACGTTTATAGTATGAAAATGTTGTTTCATAAATACTAGTTTGTATAAGAGTTCAACAGTTCAAAGCACTCTAATCGTTCGAGTAAAACAAGTTTACAGTCTTGTATGTAAAGCAGTTATGGCAATCAATAAAACAGTTGACTATGTTTCTCACCCCAAGTTGTAAGCAGTAAAACAGTTAAAAGTGGGGCTGTGAACTCACCTGTTGAGTTAAGTACGTTCGAGTGCTAGCAAAGCCTAAAGCCCAAGTATAGTCCTGAATCTCCTAACGCCCTAAACGTATGAGATTTAAATAAGTATGTGGATGTCGTAGTTGACCATCCATGCTAGTGTTCGTACAACCAAGTTATGTCCAAAATGTTCGTTTAATGTCTACGCTTGTATTTCGTAGTTGTGAAAAGGTATATGACTCGTTGGTGATAGTTTGAAAATCATAACTTCAGAAGTACAATTCTGTTTGTTTCGTTGTATTTTTATAAAGTATGAAATTGTGTACGGGGGTCCGGGGGCAGCGCCCCTGGTAGCGGGATCCAAGGGGTGGCAACCCATAGCGGGGTCCAAGGGGCAGAGCCCTTGGTTGGGGTCGAGCTGCCAAGTCAGTTTGGAAAATTTTTATTTCTGCTATGTCGCTCTAGTAAAAACGCATTCGAAACTTCATTTCAGAGTAAAATCAGGTGGTAAAATCTCAGTCTCAACACTTAGTGAAATCATTGTTTTTCAACAAACAATTTTTGGCGACACTGGGCTAGTGTCGCTATAGGCGACACTAGTTATGCGACACTAGGTGAGTGTCGCTAGATTCCTGAATTTCAATTGATTGGCGACACTTGGTTAGTGTCGCTATAGGCGACACTGGTTCAATTATGGCGTCACTAAGGTAGTGTCGCTTAATATAAATCTGGTTAAGGGTTTCAGCGACACTAGGCATAGCGACACATAGCTAGTGTCGCTAGCACTGTTTTTGGCACACAGCGACACTTCCAACTGTTCGACGAACAGCCCACAAAAATGGTTTTTTGGCTCGATTTTGGACATTTTCAGTTGTTAAGAACACTAAAACATGTTATATTAAGTATATTAAACATGAAATATCAAAGAAAACTTCGAAATCTAAGGATTTACGGGAAATGTCGGAAACTTACGCGTATCGGTTTTGAAATCCGAAAAGGTAGAAGTGTAGATCGTGATCCCGTGATCGTTTTTCTCTAAATGGGCTAGATGATTCGGTGAGTTTTTGTTGTAGTTTTTGTTTATTTTGTGGAGTTTTAGAGTGAGAAAGAGATGGAGAGAATTTGAGGTAGAGAGAGAGAGAAAGTGAAAATGAAATGAAAGAAAGGAGGGGATGGGGAGGGGTTTTGTCTCCTTTTTCGTCTCCCGTATTTGCGTTCCGTGTGGTATTCGTTTCCCCAATCGTTAAACGTTAAAATATTTTAAATGTATTATCGAATATATTTTTAGTTGAGATATTTTATAGAAATAATTTAGTTAAGTTTATAAGATTTTTAACTTTATTTTGTTTCAGTTTTATGAAATAAACGTTATGCGTTATAAAATACTTTGTAAATATTATCGACATATTATTTAATAGTTAATAGCGTTATTTAAAAATTTCATATTATTAATAATTTTGTTCAGCAACAGTCGTATATTTTTGTCGCGTTAATTCCAAATTGTTTCGTACGTAATTACAACTAATTACAATTAAGTAATACTACGCGTATTAACTAGTTGGGCTTTACTAGACTTATCTCTAAATTGCGTTGTGAATTCACTCAAAGTTAGGGAATTAGCCTAAAATGCAAATGTTTAGTGTACGTAATCTCGTTCAAATTTGCAGGGTGTCACATAAATTTTTCTATTAATATATATATATATAGGATCCGGTTCAATTGAGAACCAAAAAAATTGCGAGAACCGTGAGAACTACTAGATTGCATGTTTATTCACATGTAATTAACTTGATTCACATGTGAACATTGATTTAGGTTAGGTTGGGAAAAAATAAATTCGAAAATTATGTCTTAAAACACGTTTTACCTGATTTGTTCATATTATCGTTCATATGTGAACATAAATTTATTTTTTTGCGTTTTTCGCTATAATTTTAGGATTTTTCGAATTTTTTTCCCCAACCTAACCTAAATCAATGTTTATATGTGAATCAAGTTAATCACATGTGAACAAACATGCAATCTAGTAGTTCTCACAGTTCTCGTAATTTTTTTGGTTCTCAATTGAACCGGACCATATATATATATATATATATATATATATATTAGACAAGCAAACTCGCACACACCTGACAATTTTTTATATCAAATAATTAAAAAATATATATGATATTGTTAGTGGGTCGGTGTAGATTAGGACATTTATAGAAGACAGAATAAACAAATACGGAGTATTTAAGTTAATCATTTTAATTGTCAAAACATAAAATAACCATTACTAAAAAAAGTTAATCAAAGTAATTAAATTAAATTGAAAAGATTATTGAAAAATATAAATTAACTATATACATTAAAAAATATTATTAAATTTAAATGAACTTGAAATTTGAAAAATAAAAAATTACACGGATAGTCTTTGGGGTTCAAAGATCATTATACCCTCACATGCATAACACATGTCAATATTTAACGGAGAAAACTAACGGGTGTTAGCAATAGGGACTACCAGTGCAAGATTATACAACCACAAAATAATAATTTGTAGGGACGACCGACGACCAATGTAAATTTTTGTAAACCACATGGACCCGTTTAAAAAAATCTTTTTTGCAAAGCTAGGTACTTGTATGTTTAAGAGCATCCATTTTCTTAAGAACAATGGTTATATGGCTAGGGTGAGATTCGTAGTTAAAATATGAATCATTTTAGTTGAACTCGTGGGATAAAAAACCATTTATTTATAAAGATGGAGGTATGAATGTACATGTTTCAAAAGTTCGGACATAAGTAAACAACTGAATATTGTCGTGGGGTTGAAGATCTTTGATTAATAGAAAAGGCTAACACAAAGGACAACATAGTAATTTCCAACTGGTTTCATGATCTTCTAATTCCATCCATCTCCTTTTATCGACTTGCTCGATTGAACAAATATTTATTTTAAGCCCTTGTACTATCGATAGTTACAACTTCAGTCCATCGGTTGAAAACACACATTCCTAATACCACAATCGTTTGCATGTTTGTAGTTCTTAAAAAAATAGATTAACTAAAAGGTTAGCATAAATAAAATCAAATCAATTTTAGTAAAGAAGACTTGACATAAGTCAACTTGAAAGTCCTTTTCTCATCTAGATCTAACAATATTATATACTCGTAATTCATACCCGTGGCCCGTGGACAAAAAAAAAAAAAAAAATTAGGGACAGCGGTCACACATAATTACTTTTTCCTAATTAATGTTAAGCCTGTTAAGTGCAATTATTGGCGTTCCTGATATTGTATTATTCAAGTGATGAAGAAACTTTCTTTACATAATTGTTTAATATGACACTTAGGTGAATAAAAGATTTGTTAGTATATTTTTGGTTCGGTCCATTCTTAGCTTTTTTTGGGGTATGGTCTGGACCGAACCGAGTCCCAATAAACTGAAAAAATAAGGACCATGGACCGGACCATATGTGCTCGGGTATTTTGGTTTCGGTCTGGTTCCTCCTCGGTTCTCGGCTTTTCTGGGTTTATCTTGGTTTCGGTCCAGTTCCTCCTCGGTTCTCGGCTTTTCTGGGTTTATCTCTCGAAAAATGCACAGCCCCAAAAGAAACTGTAATTTACCGTCATCACTCTCAAATCATTGGTGAGTTTGTAGGTTTATCCAGATTGTACTACTATAACAGCTTGACCCATTATTTTAATTCCATTAAATGCTCTTCAAAGAAAAATATAACAATGTATATATTTGACATTTTGATTACTTGTGTTGGCAATGTGCATACATGAAATATACGAGTAGTTTTGATTGTAATGTTTAAATCTTCTTAGATCATTTTAATATTACAAGTGATTTTTTAGAAGAACCCCAGTATTGCAGAGTGTAGGCAGTTTACCTCCTACAAACAAGTCATAAATGAAGCAAGCAAGGTACTCAATTCACAAGTTTGGATTCTCAAACATTTAGAAACAAAAATGCCAAACGAAAATAGAACAATAAAGCAGGCAGCCCTCACACTAAAAGAACAAAAAAACACATAAAAAATACTAGAAGCCCTTGCAATTCATTACAGTAATTATCAATTGTCTATCATATCTTCAAAACTTCTTAACGATACTGCAAATATCAAACAAATAAAACAACGTTAGCCCAGAATTGATTTGTCAAATGCCAAAAAGGACATTTTCAAGTCCATGATATAAGGTAACAAAATTGAAGAAGTAAACTAGTGTCATAATAAGGTACACTAAAGTCCCACTAAAAAATGCAACTTAATAATCATTTTCAATACTATTAACGAATTTCCATTTCTTTTTAACAAACTGTTGGCTCGAGCCATGATGTAACCCACCCCAACGCACCCCACCCGACAGACCTGACCTGCTCATTATGCCACAGATAATGAGAGAGCATTGGTAGTAACTCAATGCGGTTGATGCAGGTTGCACCAAGTGATCGCATTAACATAACTCCATTCAGTCATAATATATAGTATCATCTGTCTAGTATCATGTTGATCAAAAACAAAATAATTTATTTGAAAGTTGATTGATGTACCTTAATGAAACCAATTTCCTTAGCGTTGCTGTGGAAACACTGTCTGCAGCACATAAGCCCGTATTTCCTGATTATTCCATGAGAATTCCCACACACACGGCTACACCACATGTAACACCCAATCAACAATTTGTACTTAACAATGTCACTTCAATAGTTATCATACGAAACATCAAGCGTAAAAAAAAATCTTGCATAGAATCGTTTGAATGCAGTTTAACAACAGCTCGATAGCTGATTCATTAGTAAAACTGCGAACACTAATGTGACTTGGTTTCGATTCACAAACCCTAATTAACTAGTTCCATCATCAATTTTCGTTGAATAATGAGTTACTGATTGAACTAATTAGCATTGACCATTGACCAGTTCCACAAGTCCACTCTCATAGCTGTAACTTTATATCAATCCAAACAATAAAGTTATTTTTGGGGATTCTATAATCTATAAACATCCAAAACCCTAATTATTGACCAAAGCTAAATTTGCGTCATTATGAATACAGGAATTGAATAACAAATAAAATTAAAAGGGTTGTTGTTGCGATTATAAGAATTACCAGGTGCGTGAACCAGGGCCATAAGTTTTAGGATGAGAGTTCCAAATGTTAGAGTGCCCCATCTTCAGCGATCAAATCAAAATCCGAATTTGGTCGGGTAATTTTAGCGCCGCTGTGTAAAGTTTGATACTTTTATGTTATGTGATTGTTCTGGTTAGTAGTCAATTAAATAGCGCTAACCTAATTTCCATCTTAAAGGGTGTTTTTGACTTTTCACGCTTACTGTAATCGGGTCGGACAAACTTGACCCGAGTAACAAGGGAATCGCTTCCAAGTTCCAACCTGAGATCTATAAACGAAGCGAGTGAAGGGGAAAAATTAACCCAAAAAAATGGCGGACAAACAGAAAACTGTGTGCGATTCTTCTCGTGATCAGAACCAAGAAGACGACGACTTGATAGCTTTATATGGATCCGAATCCGGGTGGGTAGAACCCCGTACCCATTGCGATCATTTAGATACACTTTCTTCGGATCTTACCCACATCCCCACACCCGACACTCCCTGTAACAGGTTCCAAAACTGACTTATAAACCCTCAGTTTTATATTTTTTATTTTTGTAAAGTAGATGTTTTTATTGCATATGATGAAGGTGTGATCATCCTGCCGAGAATTGGTTGTGTTTGAGATGTAAAGATGTTTTATGTAGCCGATTTATCAACAAGCATATGCTCGAGCATTATCAACAACAAAATCATAGTGTAGCATTGAGTTACAGGTATAATATGATCATTACAAACTTACATTATATTCTTGATAGAACCGTTAACAATGCCGGAATAATACTATTTGTGTTTGCTTGTTTGGTGCAGTGATTTGTCGGTTTGGTGTTTTTCGTGCAATTCATATTTGGATGCTCAAGTTATGCCTCTTCTTCGTCCAGTTTACGAAACTGCTTACGTGTTGAAGTTTGGTGAAGCACCGCCTTTTCGGACAGTTGAGTGTTTGCAACTAGGAGGTAACCAAGTAGATGGTTCTAGTTCTGGAAATTAGAAATCTGTGTTACAAGCTCAGAAGCTCTTGTGTTTATTTTTAAAGCGTTGAACTTAAAATGTTTACAAGATTTAAGAATGTACACAATGTGTTTGGATTAGATTGAACTACCACCACATCTTTTGTTTTACCAGTGTTCTGCATTCTGTTATAACCCGGTTTTAACCAACTAAGTGCAATAACATGTGCCTTCAACGTATGGGGAATAAGAACCAACATCAAATTGTTTGTCTTGCATAACCCTACATTTTCAATTATTAGCTGCTGTTTCATATGTCTTGAAAAGATAGATACATTGGTAAGAGATAATAGACACATACAAAATTTACTTATTTGTTTGTTGGCAATCAATTTGTTGTTGATAAGCATTTTTTAGATATATGATGGCAATTGGCAACATGGACTACATGCTTAAGAATATATGAGCATTTAAAAAGTAGGGTTATTGGTCTGTAAATGTATTGAACTTGTCACAAAATCCTATTGTATGTATCCAACTTATAAAATTCCTATTGTGTGTATCGAACTTACTAATTATTCCTATTGTATGTACTCATTAACACTAATGACGTTTGACTGGTCATAAGCATCCTACGTGTCATTTTCATCCTACGTGTCACTGCCACGTAAGCTCCACGTCATCAAATGTTCGATACATTTTTCGGATCATCATCTTCAATTTTCCGGCGACCCATTTTTTCCGGCGACCATCATTTTTTCCGGCGACCCATCTTTCTTCGTATTATCGCCGGAAAAAATGGTGGTTCTTGTATGGACAATAGCAAAATAAATTTTATGTACATGAGATGCAATTGACAGTGAGATTAGGATTTCGTTTTTTCATCCTTTCCCACATAGGTGATCTTTTTTTACAACAAAGTTAATGAACACGATTTCAATAACTACTGGTATTACATGATGTACAAAAATCCACGAAGCTAAAGTGATCGGTTGGGTAGACTATGGGTCTACCGGGCCGGCCATCTCATCATCTCCCGAGTCATATTCGTCTTCACTAAGCTCGTCATCACTTGATTTCTCGTCCGGAAGGACACCCACATCTTCAGCTTTGGCATACTTTTCGAGGTACTCTGTTTAATAAACCAATTTACAGCTTTCAAGTTTCAATGCATCGCTACAGATTATTTACCAATTCATAGAAACTAAAACCTATATATCATTGGGAGCATATATGTTCAAGGTTATAACACATGCTTTATGCATATCCAGTTATACTACATGCATAAAAAAGTTACTATACTAGACCACCATTTAAAAACGGTCATGCACTTCACACGCATATCAGGTAGATATTGGATTAATTAAGAATATATCCTCCATTCGCAAACATGGAACTGTAGTTGACTTGTTAGGTCAAGGACATAAGTTTTCAACTGCAAATATGCTACATATATCTTCGTCAGTGCTTATAGAGATAAGTTGATATTGTTAAAGGGATAACATATATTAGAATTGATATATACTAAAACTAAGTGTCAAAAGTTGTAGATTAAGACCTAAAGGTCAGAATGTATCTTCAAGGCATCCATCTTTTCCGGAGACCCATCTTTCTTCGTATTATCGCCGGAAAAAATGGTGGTTCTTGTACGGACAATAATACGAAGAAAGATGGGTCGCCGGAAAAAATGGTGGTCACCGGAAAAAATGGGTCGCCGAAAAATTGAAGATGATCCGAAAAATGTATCGAACATTTGATGACGTGGAGCTTACGTGGCAGTGACACGCAGGATGAAAATGACACGTAGGATGCTTATGACCAATCAAACGTCATTAGTGTTAATGAGTACATACAATATGAATAATTAGTAAGTTCGATACACACAATAGGACTTTTATAAGTTGGATACATACAATAGGATTTTGTGACAAGTTCAATACATTTACAGACCAATAACCCTAAAAAGTAAGAAGATGAATGATGGAACTAAAACAAATATTATCAATGATTTACTGTTATACTGTAATTTTGTTATTTATTTATAACTTACTTCTGAGAACATCAATCCTGTCTCTGTATCTGTACGTTTCTAGGCCGTTCAGTACTTGGAGATGAGGTATTGGAAGAAACCTAACAAAGCCATACAACATTCGAGACAAATTTCTCAAGTTTCCTTCATTTATCACTTCCACCGATTCAGGTGGCTCTCGATTCAAGTCAAACATCATCATTGATGCATATCTTGGTCATTTTGAAGTTGGAGATGAGATATTGGAGGAAACTAAACAAATCCATACAAAAATATAAAACGGGTTTATTTAGTTTCATCCAATTCTCACTTCCAACTTGAACAAAATATCTCCTGCTCTCACTGAGAATTAAAAACTTTGTCAATGCATGTTGTAGTCATTTAGAAGCCAGAGATGAGATGTTGGAAGAAATTAAACAAATCCACACAATGCCCAAAACTGTGAATACAGTCCTCCATTCCTCATTCTTTTATATTAATTCTTGTGTACACCACTACACCTTTATGGATCACAAGTTATGCATGCAGTCAAAAAACAAGATTTTCATGTTTACACAAAACTTGAGTTCTGTTAGACCTTGTGTTGCCTGGTGACCATCTAGAATTGTCCATATAGCATGTCCCAAAGGATTGGTCAATATTCAAAGTATAAAATGAGACTGTTCATACTCTTGTGAACAAGTCTAGTAACTAGTACAAGATTTCAGTTAAGAATTTTATTTGTCAAGTTGTGTCTCAAACATGGCATCTTTTGGGACAAATGAAGGTACAAGTCTGTATGAAACAAATGGGTATTCAAAAATGTATTCAACAAATAAATATCCATGGGACAGACAGAGTCGATATAGAACGAGACATCTACAAATTTCAGCTAAGAAAATTACCATAGGTATACCAAAACAAGTAAATATAAGTTAAATACACAATATTATAACTTGGATGAGTAACAATGGAATGGAAACCCACCCATGATTTCTATCAATATACATTTCTGGTACGAATATATAGCAACAACTAATCAGTTCGACCACCAAAAAGTGTCATAGATCCTTGTAAATCACATAAACGATGCTCACAGTCCAACTTTCCCCATCTTGCATCAACTCGTTCACATGGAAATGTTGGCTTACCAAGGCTGAAACATGAATCATACAAATTAATATTCAATCACCACAGTGGTATATATATGAATGAAAGAATCATTATTATTGCACAGATGCACATAAAATGTAGTGTATGCTCCGTATGAAATGGCCCCATTTCAAAAGATCTCATATGCTATCAAAAAACAACCGACCCTCAACTGGTCAATGATGGTTTTTTAATGGTTAATAAGTAGGTTCATCTGAAGATGCGCCGATTCATATCACACTTTTTACAGTATCTGTCATTTCACTAGACTAGATATTTAATTTTTTTTTATGATTTACAAGATATAAGTTACCTCCGATTAACAACATTGTGCACTCGACAAAGCCATTGTGAAAATTCAGCTTGAGAACCAGCCTGTACAGGATTTGAACTGCCACAAATGTAAAACATGATGCTGTCAATTAAAAGAAATGCCAATGCATCTTTCATGCTAACATTTAAAGTAACTACTCCGTACTAATTATGATCAAACACACGTGAGCATATTCATAATCTTTGAATAGATCAAGATTTGTAGAGTTATGAATTTAAGCAGTGTGTAAAAACAGAGTTGACGTTAAAAGAAGTTATATAACCTATCAATCCTTTTGTCAAACAACCATACCAAGAGTAACTAGCATGCTTTTGTCTCATAGTTGATAAATTGTAATTAAAATTTTAGAGTAGATTAACAATGATAATGTTGCTTTTTATACATCTTGCACGTTTAAGGATGAAATAGTACATGTGAGTTCCTTTGTGGGTGAACGGGTAGATTTGTGTTATACGTTATCTCCGACAGGTCAAACTTGTTAAAAGCCACCAAAGTGTATTCAAAATACTTAAGAACTACTAGAAAATTTTATTTCAAAAATTAGTTTACCATTGTCATAAGGGTTTAAGTGACGGATCGCCAACGTACTCTCCTTTTTGTTCCGAGATCACCAATCAACCGGTTTTATTACTAGGATCACCAACGAACTTTATAGTTACGTGCTGGGATCGCCAACTCAAAACTTTTTAACCTGGAACGTAATTATCGAAAGGACGTGGCGGCCATATCAATAATATTAATGACCTGGCATCCACATAAGAAACTTTAATACACGTGGGATCTCACCATCCTCACTCGGTTGCTACAAATCAAACTTTAATACCAAACTCCTCCTCATTCTCTCTACATTTCCAACACTACCATCTTCATCATCTAACCACCACCACCGTCAACATCTAACCACCACCACCACCACCCACGGATCACCACCGGCCGGCTGGCCGTACTTCGCCATCACCGGCCTTCACCACCATGGATTTTCACAACCATCGATCTTCACCACATCGCTCTTCATCACTGCTGCCCTTCACCACCATCACCACCGAAGTTTTCTCAGATCTACTTTTCTTCAAAGTCTTCATTTTTTTCAAATCTAGTTTTTGTTTCAAGATCTTCTCTTTTTTTTTTTTTCTTTTTGTTGGAGATATGTAAAGATCTAGCTATATGTTTTGGATCTTGTTTCAAGAACTTTGGCAAAAAGTTTCAGATCTCATTTTTACCCCCCTTGATTAGTAAATATGTTGGAATCGATTTTGAATTTTTAGTGTAGAATTTTTAGTGTTGATATTTTGGTACATCTAATTGTTGCTTATTAATTTTAATTTAATTGTTGGGAAGATGATGATGGTTGTTCTTGTTGGGAAGATGATAATGGTTGTTCTTGTTGGGAAGATGATTATGGTGTTGATGTGTTGTTGCCATCTAATTGATGATGAATTGTTGCTCGATGATGATGATTAATTTATAATTGTATATTCTAAATGAAAGAAAATCAGAAGAAAAACTAATTATAAACTTAGATTTAATAATGATGACCTGTTGTGTTCTTGTTAAGAAATTGAAATGGTGATGATGTGAATTAATTAACTTATAAACGCATCTTTTTGTTTTTTGTAATAATATAATGAAATGAAATTTTAAAAAAATACACGTCTTGCAATATTTCCACGTTGGAAATAAAAAAATGGTAAAACTGATAAAAATTGCAAAGTAACCGGTTATCCCGGTTACCCGTTACCATTTGGTGACATCGGGACAATTTTTAAAAGTTCGTTGGTGATCCTAGTAATAAAACCGGTTGATTGGTGATCTCGGAACAAAAAGGAGAGTACGTTGGCGATCCGTGACTTAAACCCTTCTCATAATGTACTTTCTTTTCGAATTTAACACATTAACTATTTAAAAAAGTCACAGAGATAACAGAAAGGTGCTCTCAGTAGGCCCAACCCGACCCACTTTGACATGTACTAAAATGTACTGGTTTTGACACATTACCCAAACTTCTCTACCCACCAATTTTGCCACCTCTAATAATACGGCAGAGGACTACCTTAGCACTTCTTTGAAGTGGTCAGCACATTCCTTGCAAGGGTATATGCGAGACAAAATTGCCATCTGCAGGAAAATACAACCTCATCATACTACACATATTTTTCCTTTAAAAAAAAATGTTGATGCATGCTTTGTAACATTGTGCTACTGAACTATTAGACAGAATAAATCCAAGGGGTAATTACCAGTTCTTTAACATCCTTCTTTTGCTGCCTGGTGGGATATTCTGGATACTGAAAAAGTTTTAGAAGCAACGAGTATATTAGTGAGACAACTGAAACACATTGTCAAAGGAATTAATGAAGAAATTCATGCTAAAAAATTGTTGTAGAAATATGAACGGCCTAACTGTCTATCTGATGCATCTTGCTTACAACTGCTGCAGTATGTACATGGATTTAGTACTAATACATAGGTCATTACCAGACTCTCTCTTTCTTTCTTTTTTCTTTTTTCTCCAAGCAATTGTTTGGCAAACACAGTTTCCCATTTATGCACTTCGTTCTATTCTAGAAAGATGAGACTATTTTGTTTTTCAAACTACTCATGGAGATTTAGATGATACAAGAAAGGTACACGTATGCTTTTATTGATTTAGAGAAGGCATATGACATAGTGTTAAAGAGTGTGAAGTGGTATACTTTAGGGAGAATAATGTTCCTAGACTGTATGTGAAGGTCAACAAAGAAATTGGAGGCATGGTAACAATCATGAAAGCAAGTGACGGTGAAGACATATGTTTTTCCCGACATTATACAATCAAGTCAATGGCTAGCATCAGGACTTATTGCAGCTTTAGATTGGATGAGCTGACAAAAGGCATATGACATGTTGGATTTGTATGTTTTCCTCCAATAACATCATGTAGAATGAAGAGGCTAGGCAGTGTACTCATGCAAACTTGAATTCACTGAGAATTGCTTATAAGTACATGAAGTGCAACTTCCATAGATATGATAGGAAATCGGAATATGTACTAAGCATATAGTCGTAAAGCCATGAAGGATATCCATTAAATTATCTGGGATATGTACCACAGAAGTGATGAATAGACAGATGATAAAATTACTCATTGAGCATGAGCTGGGTGGAAATGTTAACAAGCCTTAAGGGTCTCATGTGATCAAAAATCCCATTGAAATGAAGTTTAAAGTTTTATAGTGAGACATGTTATGCAATTATAGGGCGCAACTAGAGGTGGCAATTTTAGACCCATTGGTTATTTATGGGTCAACTTGGTTAATATTTATGAGGGAATGGGTTTGTTGGGTCTCCCCCCATTTTTTTGGATGGGTCTAAATGAGTATTTAATATAACCTCCAATTGTATAACAATTAACCAACGGGTCTAGACGGGTCTAGCGGGTAATTTTTTTTTTTTTCACCTCATTTCATTTTTTTCATTTTTCACTCAAATAAAAAAATAAGTTAGGTGAAAACCCGATGGGTCGACCTGACCCGAGACCCATTTGACCCAGACCCGTTTAGACCCATCCTCCTAAATGACACATCTAGACCCGGACACATTTAGACCCAAACCCATCTAAACCCGTGACCCGACCCGACCCATTCATTTTGCCACTTATAGGCGCAACATTGGGTCACTGGAGGACAAATAAACATAATAAATGTAACTTAAAGGAAGGTTCTGTTGGAATCGGTTAAAAAATCGGTAACCGACTAGTCCCACGGCCAACATGAGAGAGGTAAATCGCCGACTCCTATAATGGTTTTATGTTCTTGAACATATATATCTTGTGATTCGGTAGTTAAAAGATGATACTTGCACTACGTGGTTGTTAGAAAGGTAAACTTTGCAAGATCCTACAAACGAGCATCAGATATGACAAAATGTAACCAACTCTTTTCAAGATGGGTACGCATTATCGTGTGGGTTACCAAGTGACATGTAGCTAAAAATGACCAGATTGTTGTTTTTATATGCATTGCTACTTTTTTCATAGAAGATCAACAATTAAGTGCCTATGAACCCAAGCTAATGTCTTGATCATATTTACTCCTTTACAATTTGATATATACAGACAAACATGGATATAATCTTTTTAAAATTATAAAAACACACATACACACACACAATACATGAAATATCACAACCAACATGATAAAACCTGAGCACCAAGAGTGTGAATGAACGTCCAAGTGGCCCTTCCAAGCTCTTCTTTGGTCACTGGACCAGACGATATTTGCTGTAGAAAAGATAAGCATAAAAAAATTCATTATCTCATGCAAAGTGTCCATTAGAAAACAGACAAGCAAACACCTGATTCTCCCTTTTCAAGTTATCTTTACATATATTACATATATAACATCTTTATAGTCCCTCCACATTATCACCAATGAAAAAAAACATAATTACATCAATAACTATAGCAACGAAAGGACGGAAAAAGGCACATTCTTTAATCGTTACATTACTTCATCCATAGTTTTTTTTCACACCAACAAAAGGAAGGAAAAGAAACACATTCTTCCATCTTTACATAAATTCATCGAAAAATTCTATAATCTTGCAGGAAGCTTCACCACAAAAACAGTAACAATGATACGATTACCGAATCACTGTCATAGCATGTTTGTGTTTCAGGACTTACATCAAACAGTTGGTGGGCATGATAAATTCTCACAAAGAAACTTAAAATTCAAGTTAGATACACGGTGTTAGATACCAATTGTTAACAGTAAACAGAAAAAGCAGTCACCTTTTTTGGGGGGTCAGTGGGTTGAGTAAAAAGAGAATCAGTGGACGGCATGGATGAAGTAGCTGCTGAGGGTGTAGTAGATACAGAAACTGAAACCTGTACATTTGTGGGTTTTTGGGGGATGTTAATCAATTTGGATAGATTTGATTGAATAGAGTCTGAAATTCTTCCAAATGTGGTGCAAATTGCTTGCATAGGATTTTCGGACATTTTGATCGGGGGGAGCGCGGGAACTTCTTGATGCTTTGTTATCGTTAAAAGATCACGCAAGTTTAATTTCTGGGTGAGGTTCGGAGAAAGGTATTATTTGAGAAGGAGGAGGAGAAAAATTTTCAAATTTTCATTTTTACCACATTCACCATTTTAATAGTGTACACTACTCCATCCTACTTTCTTCCTACCCACCCCTCCCCTCCACCACCCACCACCACCCACCACTAGCTGCTGCCACCCGACGCCACCCGCCGCCGCCGCCACCGGTTGTCGGGAAAAAAAATTCAAATTTTTTTTTATTTTTTTTTTTAAAAAAAATTTTAATTTTTTTTTCATAATTTTTTTTTCCAATTTTTTTTACATATTATCACTTTGTACTGCATTTTATTATTTTTATTGTATTTTGTATATATGTTTAGTAGATATTATTCGTTTTTACAGCATTTTTGTATTTTTAAAAATAATTCTTTTGATTTGTTTACTGCATTTTATTTATACACCTCAATCTTATATATATTGTTTGTTTTTTACTGCATTTTAAGTTATACATAATATATTTTTACTGCATTTTGTTAAAATTACACTGTATTTTATTATTATTCACTGCATTTTGCATATATTTCATATATTACATATTGTTTATTTTTACTGCATTTTATATTATACATATATGATCCATTTTTACTGCATTTTGTATGAAAGTATAATACATACTACTGTTTTTACTGCATTTTGCATATATTTATTTAGTACACATTGTTCGTTTTGCTGCATTTTATATTATATATAATCTATTTTACCTCATTTTATTTTTTTACTGCATTTTGTTATTTTCACTGCATTTTATATTATACATAATCTATTTGTACTGCATTTTGTTATTTTTGCTGCATTTTTCATATATTTAATTCATTATATAATGTTTGTTATTCACTGCATTTTGTATTTTACATATTATCGATTTGTACTGCATTTTGTATTTTACATATTATCTATTTGTATTGCATTTTGTATTAAAGTATAATACATATTGCTGGTTTTATTGCATTTTGCATATACATCATTTATGACATATTGTTCTCTTTTTACTGCATTTTAGATTATATATATAATCCATTTGTACGGTATTTTGTTGACGTCGGGTATAGAAGATGCGGTAAAATATATAAAAGTTTTAGTTAATTAACAATGATATACAAAATGCAGTGAAAAAAACGTATAGTTTTATTAAAAATGCAGTAGGAAAATGAATACTATATCTAATAAGAGATTTATTGGAAAAAAATTTGAAAAAAAAAAATTTTGAAAGAACAAAAAAAATGGAAATTTTTTTTTTGAAAAAAAAACAATTTTTGAAAAAAAAAAAAAATTCGGCTGCCGAAATCCAGCGGCGGCGGCTGGCGGCAGTCTGGTGGTGGCAGCAAGTGGTGGGGGTGGTGGGGTGGTGGTAGGTGGGGTTGGAGGAAGAAGAAGGTAGGAGGGGGAATAAAATAAAGTGTAAGGGTTAAAATGTAAAAGTCTAAATAGTGGAAGGGGTGTGGAGTGAAAATTAATGTTATGTTTTTTTTTTTTTTTTTAACTAATACCCTTATTTTTGAAAGTAATTACAAAATTGTCACCCTTTTTAACCATTGATCCAACCCAAAAGATCATCCAATGGCCACAAATAAAACTTCTCCTCCTTCTCCTCATATGATCCCTTCCCCTATGATCCCCAATCTTAATTCCTATAGTGTTTCGGTTAACTTAATGTGTAACATTAAATACAACGTTAAAAGATGTGATTGGTTAATTTGAAAATTCAATTGAATGTGATTAACTAGACCTATTTAACATTAATTCTTTTATATGTTCCATCATGTAAATGTAATAAATTGTTTTTGCGATCAATAGTTTTTAACTTATTTGTTCATTGTTTATTAAATTACATTATTATTGATGATATCATGAAAATTACATAATAAGGGATCATATGAGGAGAAGGAGGAGAAGTTTTATTTGTGACTATTGGATGATCTTTTGGGTTGAATCAATGGTTAAAAAAGGGTAGCAATTTTGTAATTACTTTCAAAAATAAGGGTATTAGCTAACAAAAAAAAAAACATAACATTAATTTTCACTCCACACCCCTTCCACTATTTAGACTTTTACATTTTAACCCTTCCACTTTATTTTCTTCCGCCTCCTACCTTCTTCTTCCTTCAACCCCACCTACCACCACCCCCACCACTTGTTGCCACCACCTGACTGCCGCCGGTCGCCGTCGGAAATTTTTTTTTTCAAATTTTTTTTTTTTCAAAATTATTTTTTTCAAAATTATTTTTTTTTCAAAATTTTTTTTTTTCAAATTTTTTTCTCATAAATCTTTTATTAGATATAGTATTCCTTTTCCTACTGCATTTTTAATAAAACTATACGTTTTTTTCACTGCATTTTGTATATTATTGTTAATTAACTAAAACTTTTATATATTTTACCGCATCTTCTATACCCGACGTCAACAAAATACCGTAAAAATGGATTATATATATAATCTAAAATGCAGTAAAAAGAGAACAGTATGTCCTAAATGATGTATATGCAAAATGCAATAAAAACAACAATATGTATTATAATTTAATACAAAATGCAATACAAATAGATAATATGTAAAATACAAAATGCAGTACAAATCGATAATATGTAAAATACAAAATGCAATGAATAACAAACAATATATAATAAATGAAATATATGAAAAATACAGCAAAAATAACAAAATGCAGTGAAAATAACAAAATGCAGTACAAATAGATTATGTATAATATAAATGCAGTGAAAATAACAAAATGCAGTAAAAAAAATAAAATGCGGTACAAATAGATTATATATAATATAAAATGCAGTAAAACGAACAATGTGTACTAAAAAAATATATGCAAAATGCAGTAAAAATAGTAGTATGTATTATACTTTCATACAAAATGCAGTAAAAATGGATCATATGTATAATATAAAATGCAGTAAAAAATAAACAATATGTAATATATGCAAAATGCAGTGAATAATAATAAAATGCGGTGTAATTTTAACAAAATGCAGTAAAAAATATATTATGTATAACTTAAAATGCAGTAAAAAACAAACAATATATGTAAGATTGAGGTGTATAAATAAAATGCAGTAAACAAATCAAAAGAATTATGTGTAAAATACAAAAATGCAGTAAAAACAAATAATATATACTAAACATATATACAAAATGCAATAAAAATAATAAAATGCAGTACAAAGTGATAATATGTAAAAAAAAATTGGAACAAAAAAATTATGAAAAAAAAATTAAAAATTTTTTTTTAAAAAAAAATTTAAAAAAAAATTGAAATTTTTTTTTCCCGATGACCGGTGGCAGCGGCGGCGGGTGGCAGCAGCTAGTGGTGGGCGATGGAGGGGAGGGGTAGGTAGGAAGAAAGTAGGAGAGAGTAGTGTACACTATTAAAAAGGTGGAGGGGGTAAAAATGAAAATTTGAAAATTCTTCTCCTTCTTATCCTCAAATAATACCTTCTCCTCTGAATCTCATCCATAAAAAAAAGGGTTTGTCTTTTTTCAAAAATGGAATATATCATTTGATATTATGGACATAACACATTTTTAACCACCCATAGAGATACACAATCTAGAATTGTACCATCTAAAATAATCTCGAATGGATCTATTGTGAAGTGCATTAAATAAACATAAAGGGTCTGCTTCCGAGATTTTGTTCAAAAGAAATGAATAGAATATAATATAAAATGATAGAAAAGAAAAGAAGATGAAAAACATCTTTGTGTTCCCGAGTTGGAAAGAAAAGAACTCAAATTTATATGTTTTGTATTCCCTAGTTGGAAAGAATTGGAAGGAAGTAACATTCTATAGCTTGTAACTTGTATTGTTTTTCATCCTTCCAGATCTTCCTACTTTTGAAGAGAAAGTTTGGAGAGAATAGAAGGCTGAATCCTCCTCCCGCTTATTAACGTAATGTATTTTTTTATTCTTTCCACTTCTTTTCTATTGTTTCGAGTCATTTTAGCAAAACCTTTTATACATTTTTTAAAAATATCTGTAAATCTGTAAGGGGTGTTTGGATTAGCTTATTTATAAGCACTTATGTGCTTAAAAAATAAGTATGTGACCCTTTACTTATTTTTAAGTGTTTATTCCTTAGTAAATAAGCATATAAGCAGTTTTCTAGAAAAGTGTTTGGATCTGCTTATCTGCTGTCAAAATAAGCAAATAAGCAGATAAGTGCTTATTTAAGCTAATTCAAACACCCCTTAAATATATCACTTCACCGTTTATTAATTATACTAGGTTTTAAACCCGTGTATAAACACGGGTGTTCAATGTAGACATATTGATAAGATAATTTTCATATTACGTAAGATATTTTCAGAAGTTTCATTTTTACCCTTTACACATTCAAATTTTAACAAATGTTTAACTCAAGTAGCTTTCTTTTATAATATTACTACTTCGTAATTCTTTTTTTCTTTTTTCTTATTCCTTTTGTCTTAAAATAAATGTCTTATTTCAAAATGCACACAGTTTTAGAAAAGTCACTATCTACCAATAACATCTCATCTTTTATTTTGGAATGGAAGGAGTACCTCTAATCATAATTAGCTATATCTTTATATAGGAAATAAGCTTCTTCTTTTTTTTAAGAAAAAATAAAAGTAGACTAACTAAATGGTTCTTCTTAATACGTTCGTTATAAACTATAAAGATATGACTATTGATCATTGCAAATCGTATAAACTATTATTAAGTTATTGTATTGTATGGTAAAATTTACATAACACAACCTTATTTTCAAACTTTTATTTAGAATTTATTTAGTATTTTTTTTTATTTTCCAAAAATATCTTCATGGTTAATTGATTAAATCATCTTATGGCACGTAGTATTCATTTCAATTTTTGTTTTTCTATTTAACGAAAATGTGTACTACCTCAACTGTTACACACTAAAAGATTATTCGCACAATGCGGCGGAAAATATTTTTCGTTCTACTACGTTGAATCAACCATTATTTCTAAGTTTATTTAATGCACAAATATTAAAGCAATAACATGATGAATGGTAAAGACAAATAAAGAACTTTTATGTCAAAACTTTTAATATTTTACAACTTCGGATTCCACAATCAAAAATTTTTTGTAAGTGAATTTGTTATTTTTCTTTATATTAAGAGTAATAAATTACACACTTTAAGTGTAATCAGTTACACATTTTTATACATGCCGGTTATAGAATACAGTATATATATTTAGTTGGTTAGATGGTAATAAAGAATTTTGTTCATCCATATAAAGATTGGAATATCTTGATTTGACTGTATTAAAACTTCCACATTTTATATTAAATATATATACTCGACATTTTTAAATTTAATAACATATGGCTGGAGTAATGCATATTGCATATACTACATATAGTAAAAATTTGTGTGAGACTTCATATAAATTGTTATGGAAGATGTCAAATGTTCAAATAAGAACCACAAAAGGTTCAGAAATGCGATAACTATTAAATTGTAGGGATTTTCACATATTTAGTCGGTTAGATCGATGGTAATAAAGAATTTGGTTCATCCATATAAAGATTGGAATATCTTGATTTGACTGTATTAAAACTTCCACATTTTAATTTTAATATATATACCCGACATTACTAAATTTAATAATATATGGCTGGAGTAATACATATTACATATACTACATATAGTACAATTTTGTGTGAGACTTGATATAAATTGGTATGGAAGATGTCAAATGTTCAAATAAGAACCACAAAAGGTACATAGATGCGAGAACTTTTAAATTGTAGGGAATTTCACATGTTTAACGATTCAATCACATGTGAATATCGATGTAGACTAAAGTTAAAAGCTAAATAGTTTAAGAAAACATCTAATTAACCTTTAAAATCGTATTTATATTTTTTTCGTTCACATGTGCACATTTGATTCGTGCACATGTGAACATTTCGTATATTTTATAATTTAACATGCATTTTATGGTTTTTAACTTTTGTTTGCCAATAATATGAATATTAAATAACATTTATATGTAATTTGTTGCGTTTACATGTATAAAAACAATGTAAATTAAAAGTTTTCGTAGTTCTGTACATTTTTGTAGTCCCCGTTTGAATCTAACCCGAAGGAAAAAGGAATTTAATTTGCAAGAAAAATCCACATTTCATTATCCATCAATCTGTGACGTTAGTCATGTCCTTTATAAAACAATTAAATAATTATAGCTTTAATCATTTTTAACTTAAAAATTAATTATGATACATTAACTTTTATAATTAATTGCATTGATTTTGATTTAAAGTTTTTAAGCACTCATAAAACATATTTAAAAGGGTAAAATAGTCATTTGTATTGTCCTCTTACTAAGAATTTAAGATTTTTGTAGTTCTGTAGATTTTTGTAGTTCCCGTTTGAATCTAACCCGAAGGAAAAAAAAATTAATTTGCAAGAAAAATCCACATTTCATTGATATTTATATATAAACACTTGTAACCGATATTTCGTTATCCATCAATCTGTGACGTTAGTCATGTCCTTTATAAAGCAATTAAATAATTATAGCTTTAATCATTTTTAACTTAAAAATTAATTATGATACATTAACTTTTATAATTAATTGCATTGATTTTGATTTAAAGTATCTAAGCACTCATAAAACATATTTAAAAGGGTAAAATAGTCATTTGTATTGTCCTCTTACTAATAATTTAAGATTTAGGTGCCAAACATTCTATAAAGTAGCATAGATAATTTAACCTTAATAAATTTGGACTATTTACTATGAGTTTATTAATATATCAATCATATTACCATAAAACAATGCACGAATTTGAATCAAACAACCTTTCACTTATTTGAATGTTAAATCCGTATATAAATACATGAATGAATGTCAAATCAAATAATTTTTCATTTATTTGAATGTTAAATCGTGTATACACACAAAATTTTTATGAGATCATATCGAGATTAAAATTAGTCGATGTTAATATGTAATACTCATTTAAAAAACAATATAATAACAATGTTAAATTTTATGGTTTTAATTATAAACTCGTATATACATAAAAATACTTTGCAAGACGAATTAATATAATGCAATATATGTATCTCATTAAGTGGAAGTTGAAGTTTTCAATCAATAATTAAATATGAAGATTTTTTCATATGTATTGAGATATGAATTAGAAGGTCAGATCAAACTTTGGATGGCAAAATATTTCGTACGGAATTTTTATATTTCAAAGATTGGTTTTGATTATTAATAAAGAAAAGATAAGAATATGAGGAATTTTTTATTATTTTTCACGTACGGAATTTTGTAGTCAAATTAATTTTTTTGATTATTTTTCACGGATAAGGTTTTTCCAAGTAGATTTTTAGGGATATTGAAAAATTTAATTGGTCAATTGAAAAGTTAATAAAATTAAAGTATTTGATTGGTTAATAGATCTCAATTTTTCAACAAATTTGTTTAGGGGAGGTTTTTTATTAATATTTAGATGTTTACCCTACTTTTTTTGGTAACAGTTTTATTATAATCATAAAGACATGATTCATGTTAAATCTGACAACATCCGATATAATAATGTCTTTATCTACAAGATGATGGCTATGTTCGGCAAACTAGCTTGTAGGAGCTTGTTGAAGTTTGTTGGAGCTTGAGCTTATTTTTTCCAAAACAAGCTTTGTTTGGCATACAAAAGTGTAGGAGCTTATTGGGAGCTTATTGAAAAAATAAGCTCTAGAATAATAAGCTACTTCAACTAGCTTTTAAAATAAGCTACAAGCTTATTGGGTGTGAAATTACATGAATACCCCTCTCTACATGTCTTTGATTTAAACTTTTTGTCCTTTTATGTCTATTCACATATTAAGCTCCAGCTCCAGCTATTTTAACAAACACTTCTAAAAATTTATATAAGCTCCAGCTTCCAGCTCCAAAAATAAGCTCCAGCTACAAGCTCCAACTACAAGCTCCAACTACAAGCTTCCAGCTCCAGCTACCAGCTAGTTACGCCAAACACACCCGATAACTTAAATTTTATAATGTTAGATGATATCAATTTGTGGCTGCAAAGATATGGGAAAAGAGATCGCGTCTTGCTAAACAATCTCAACATGCTGTTAAAAAAAGTCAAACACACCATCTTCTACCATAGACTTTAATTCAAATAAACAATCAGAAAAAAGGACATATATATCTCATCTTCTATTGATTTGATTATTACAGAATCACAATTAGAACCCAGATCATAAATCTTTCATGCTAGTCCCAATATACTTAAATCAAGCCCTCAATCAAGAATCATGGTGATAGCTTAGTTTCCAGAAGATCTATTTTTATTAATCATCAAGATTCATCCTTTTTTGGATGGGTTTGGTGGAAAATAAAAACCCTACAATCTTGATCAATGATGGCAACAATTCAGATAAGAAAATAAACCCTAAACTAACTTTATTACCTTTGATTGCCTTAATCTTTTATGAAGTTTCTGGTGGTCCATTTGGTGTTGAAGATTCAGTCAAAGCAGGAGGTGGTGCTTTACTTTCTTTATTGGGATTTTTGATTTTTCCTATTTTTTGGAGCATTCCAGAAGCACTAGTTACAGCTGAATTAGCAACAAGTTTCCCTGAAAATGGTGGTTATGTTATTTGGATTTCATCAGCGTTTGGTCCATTTTGGGGATTCCAAGAAGGGTTTTGGAAATGGTTTAGTGGTGTCATGGATAATGCACTTTACCCTGTTCTGTTTCTTGATTACTTGAAGCATTCAATTCCAATATTTGATGAATTATATGCTAGAATTCCAGTTCTTTTAGGAATTACTATTTTGTTAACTTACTTGAACTATAGAGGTCTTCATATTGTTGGGACCTCTGCTGTTTTACTTGCTGGTTTCTCTTTATTACCATTTGTGGTAATGGGTATCCTTGCGATCCCTAAGATTAGGCCTAAAAGATGGGTGTCAATAGATTTCAAGAAAGTGCAATGGAGGGGTTACTTTAATAGTATGTTTTGGAACTTAAATTATTGGGATAAAGCTAGCACACTTGCTGGTGAGGTTCAAGATCCTAGTAGGACGTTTCCGAAAGCTCTCTATGGTGCGGTTATACTTGTGGTTTGTTCGTATTTGATTCCACTTTTGGCGGGAACAGGGTCATTGGACTCAGATTCCAGTGAGTGGAGTGATGGGTATTTTGCTGAAGTTGGGATGTTGATTGGAGGGTCTTGGCTTAAATGGTGGATTCAAGCTGCTTCTGCAATGTCCAATTTAGGGTTGTTTGAAGCTGAAATGAGTAGTGATGCTTTTCAACTTCTTGGTATGAGTGAGATGGGGATGCTCCCTTCTGTATTTGCTTCAAGGTATCCATCTAATCATTACTAATTAGTTGTTTTTTGGTTATTTTACAAAGTTTTGGCTTGATTAATAATGAAATGTCAATAGCTTTATTGGAAACATCATTCTATTGTTCAAAGTTTGAATCTTTATGGCTTATCTTGAATCTTATTGACTAATCAAAGTTCAAATATTTAACCTTTACAGTTTAATTTTGAATCTGATAGAATATTCACTTAAACGTAGTTTAGTGGTTCCTTTTTTGTGGCGTTGAAAGTATGTACTTCGAATGATAAGCTCATAAGCCAATTTGAAGTGCTGATGTAGTGACCCTTCATGACTCTAAGTACACTATTCCCTTTGTTGCTGCATGCATTTTCTCTTTAAGATGTCCAGTTACAATTGCTAACATTTTCCTTTTTAGAAAATTCTCAAGTTAAGTTTACTTATACGTGCTTTAGATATATAGACACTTGGTCAGAACTTAACTATGTATCAAGTCAAATTTTTTTAAGTTCATGAAACAGGATATAGTCATTCATGTGGTGTGGGTATTCTACTGTACATCCATATACATTTTTTCTGTTTTATACCAAAAAGACGTTGAATTTGAGGTCCCCAAGTCCATATTATACCCTAAAGATGTTGAATTTGAGGTCCCCAAGCCCGTCTATACCAAAAAGACATCTAATTTGAGGTCCTCAAGTCAATTTTATACCAGAAAGGCACTGAATTTGAGGTCCCCAAGTCCATGTGTACTATAAAGATGTTGATTAAGGTCCCAAATCTTTTAGATTTGTGTTCATGTGTTATGCTTATTATCTGCAATTGTAAAACCTCACAGGTCAAAGTTCGGGACTCCCACAATCAGCATATTATGCTCAGCAACTGGTGTTATCTTCTTGTCATGGATGAGTTTTCAAGAAATCTTGGAGTTCCTCAATTTTCTTTATGCAATTGGAATGCTTTTCGAATTTGCTGCTTTTATAAAACTTAGATTAAAGAAACCAGATCTTCACAGACCGTATAAAGTTCCTCTCAAAACATTTGGTGCAACGATGCTGTGTGTACCTCCTGCTTTTTTACTTGTACTCGTTATGTGTTTGGCATCCGCAAGAACCTTTCTAGTAACTGGTGCAGTTCTTGTTCTCGGGTTCATTTTGTACCCAGCTATCATTCACACAAAGAATAAAAAGTGGGCCCACTTTATTTCTGATGATGATTTATGTTCAAGTAACAATGTAGAGGATCACGAAAACCCAACACTTCATGTAGGTGATGAAGCTGAGGTCAGCCTGCTAGCAGACTCGTCATCGTCTAAGATGGAGAAAGTGTCCGAAATATTACCGGAAGGTGGATCAAAATTGGTGTGAGATTCTTGGACACACTGTGTTCTACGTTCAGTAATGAATTTTAAAAATATTCCCTAAGTTGTAACAATGATTGTATATTTGAATTCATTATTTGTAGATGTTAGAACTACTTCATGTTTGTTGTAAATTATGATTTTATTCATTATTGAATTTTGAGCAGCAAAGTGAAATGTCAATAGTGCATGAGTTTGATGTTAATAAAAAATAAATCTTAAAGTGAGAATGTTGAGATAGGACTAGTGATGCATGATATGCTTGTACTTAGTTGACCAATGGTGTCATGCTATGAAGCTTGATGTACTGAAACACATATTTTGCATATTACATGTTAAACCCCTCCAGTTATTTTAGTAGCATAACTAACCCGTGTTTTGTAGCTTCTTTATCCTTCATTGATTTATAATTTTTATTATGTAATTATCTTAATTTTTTCCCGTTTGAAGCAATGCTACGATTTTTAATATTGGTTTAAATCCATGATTGTTTCAAAACACTCACACAGTGGTATGAATAGTACTAAACATCATTGTTAAATATATTTACGGATAGTCAGTCATCAATGGATTCAACTTAACGACGAAACAAATGTTGTTCTTAATAATCGGCGCCCACAAATTTATCTCTTTCTATTGGCAATTACCGTCTATTACTATCCATTTAATTTTCATTAATAAGTTTTGTTTCATCTCTTTCATATTTTCACACTTTAGCCTTGATATTAGTTAGTTTATTAGTTTATATGCATTACATTTAATTTACATAATTATAATGATCATTGAAACTTTAAGATCACTTCTTCCATTTGTTTCATGTCATAAGACTTCAACATATTTGTACCTTAGCATACTCATTCTTACAATATATCAACAATTGAAGATAATTACTACATATTGCTAGATAATACTTGGTTTGCAAGCGAACTAATAGATAATTACATTACTTTTGAGTCTTGATTAACATATGTAGTAATGGTAAGTTTTATATAACAATCCTTATTTAATTAAAATAAATTTTTAGTTCTTCAATTTTTGATATTTCCACTATTAATTTCTTCTTTCAACCTAACAACATGTTAATTAATAAACAATTTAATTCTTAATACAATAAACTTTCCAAAAAAAAAAAAAAAAGACTATCAAAGTAGATTTGCAACATCCAGTAAAGTTCAGGGTTAATTTTTACAACTCAACAAAAGATAGTCAAACCGGGTTATTTCCTGTTCTTGCATAAGTAGTAAACCATTGACACCATAAATTTCGGGAAAAAAAGGGTTTTCTAAAATTCCCAAATCAAAATTCTAGGGTTTCAATATCTGCTTCAAAATTCAACACTCGATCGAACCACAGACGCGAATTCAATAACCGATTCAGAATCAATCGTCAAACAATCGTTGAACAGCAATTCAATTCTCAAAATCAAGAACTGCAATTCAGGTCAATTCTTTCTCAATTCATTTCTATTTTTGTTACTAAATTATTGAACTAAAGATGTTAACTTTAGATCGGAATTAGGTACATATTATTTTTGTATTTGTGTTCGCATTGAAAAAATGTATACTTTTTGTGTTTTTGTAAGTTTGATGTTCACATTAGTGTCGATCAATTTGGTATTAAGTTGAAATTCTTATAATAAACTTACAAATTTTAGATATAATTTGTATATGTACTTTATTAACATTTTGGGTGAGATGAAATTGTTGTGAATGTTGCTGGAACCTGTTACTTCAAATTTGCATAAAGATTCTATTAATGGTAAGGTATAGGTGTATTGTTATGCATAAAAAAGAGTTATTTATGCAATTCTAAACTTTGGTAATGCTATCATATAGTTTGGACCAGTTAGTATATGATTACAAAAGTGATAGTGATGGTTTCATGTTACATGTTTCTATTATTTTATATAGATATAGATTCCGATAAAAGGAAAATTATTGTATTGTAACACCTCATTTTGGAATGCGATTCCAGGTATTTAAGAAGAAATGGGTCCGAATCAGCAGTATACTAGAATCGATACGTTAGAGCTGAAAAATATTTTGTATCAGAAGATTGGACAGCAAAGAGCTGAAAAGTATTTCAATCTGCTTAACAAGCTATTCAGTCTTCAGCTCAGTAAGAGCAGTTTTGACAAATTTTGCATTCGAACTATCGGGAGGGAAAATCTCCCTCTTCACAATCGGCTAATTTCTTCAATTGTGAAAAATGCTACTCTAGCTAAAGTTCCGCCACCAACAGTCAAAAAGTTAGCAAATTCTCTTAATGTGAAAGTTGGAAGGGCTTCCCAGAAAAACAGTCTCCATTCGCTTTATGGAGATGCATTTCCTTTGTCACCTCGAAAAAGTCGGTCTCCACGAGAACGTAAATTTAAGGACCGTCCTAGCCCTCTTGGGCCCAACGGGTCGAAAGTGCACCAGGAGGTCCATCAAAGTCCAACTGAGCTTCACTCTCTTGGTAGCAGACCGCCGGTTGAAGTTTTATCTGTGGAAGATGGAGAAGAAGTGGTTTCGGGTAGTCCAGGCATTCAAAGCAGGAGCCCGGTTACAGCTCCTTTAGGTATTTCTTTGAAAACATGCCACCCTCGAAAAACATTATATCATACTTCTGTATATGGTTCAGATGGTTTACGGGCCCAGCCTCAGACATGTCAAAGCAGTTGTGAATTACCGGATAGTAGATATATGAGGGGTCGTTTGAAGGACAAATTGGAGGGTGAGGGGCTAAGTATCTCAGAGGATTGTGCTAACTTATTAAATGTTGGTTTGGATGCTTACTTGAAGAGATTGATGGAACCGTGCATAGGGCTAGCTCGGTCTAGAATCCCACGATCCGTACCTGGCTTTAATGGGACCTTATCTGGGTTGTATCATCAAAGGCCAAGGATGTCACTCGTGTCGGCTTTGGATTTTAGTGTTGCAATGGAGTATGATCCCTGTATAATTGGAGGTGATTGGTCAACACAGTTTGAGAAGTTATGCTTTAGTACTCTTACAGAATAAGATTAGTTTCATAAGGTTGGGGGATGATTATTTGTCTCTTGTTAGTCTTTTAGGTATTTCCATCATTATGGAAATATGTTTTTTCTTTTTATAATTGTCTCTGTTTTATGGGGACTTTTAAGTCTCAATGGTTTATTAGTCTGAGTTGTATAGCATACGAGGATATGCCTCAAAGATTGGGTATATCCTCTTGCATTTATTCAAGTTTTTGATTTTGTATCCGTTATTCTTCTTCTTGTTGTGTATTCTCAGTTCGAGCTCCTGATAATTTATGTTGCTGGAGTAATCTAATGGTTACCAACAGATGTGGAAAAAGTGCACGATTGGGTCAAAACGGTTACATTATGAGTTTGTCGGGTTGCATTGATGAGAAACACCTTTTATCCATATATATACTTTTAGTAAGCATAAATACTCTGAAGCAAATTCTTTTACACGTTTGGCTTATTAGTAAACATAACCTGAATTAACTGTAACAAGTGAACCGAGTCGAAACTGAAACATCTAATTACTGAGTTTACAAATAAGGTAAACTTCAAACTGGCAAGGGGTTATAATTCAACTAATTAAATGGTAAACATGATACAGAAAGAGTAGTGTATGTGCAAACAATTGTGAATTTTGGCCTGTAAGTTGACTAAAAGTGTGTGCTTCTGTGACAAGGGAAAACATGCTAATGGCTGCATCCCTGCTTGTTCTTGTGTGGGAACTGCACTTGTGCTTATACTACTCTGACAGCGGATCTAGTGTTTAATTAGTTGTGTCTGCTTTTGCTAAGTTCGCCATGTATGTAATGTAAATCGTCCATACATATGAAAATGAGTTGCTCACTAGCGGCTGCATTCATCAAAACCAACATGGAGAGTCATTAGTTAGAACAAAACATCTAATTTATCAAGATGAAAAATAAATAAATAAAAAACCTCCCACGGTTATACTCCAGTAGTGAAAACTACAACAGAAAGTCTCCTAGTTGAATATGACCATTTTAAGTATTGTTAAAAAAATTGTTCGCTAAAAGGTCACTACAATGAATGAATGATTATATTGATTTAGATCCAAAAGTATCAAAGGACATGTTTCAGATAGGAAAATATGTATCAGGTCAAACCTTGCAATTTCATGGGACTCTACAGAGTAAAGTGCCTGGGATATAATAAAGAGCATCACGTATTGGTGTTACCTGTAAATGAACGGGGACAAATCTGAATGTAATAAAATCACATAATGGCCAGTAAATGACATTATTGATCATTGTAGGCAACATGTCTCGCTTCAATCTTGCCACAATTTCTTGACTTTTTTCACCTGAAAGATTCAACAACGGTGACATACCTTCTTAGCATGCAATATAGATCTGCACATCAACATTCAATTCTCAAAGAGAAATTGCACTCCTCAAAACTAAGAAGGAAACACTGTCAAATACAATAATAGCATAAAAGTAAGGGTAAGGTTCCGAGGAGAAGGCCTCAAATGAGGAGAATGAGGAGCAGGCCAAATTCACTGCATTTTATGACAAATTTGGCACTCAGATTCATTGCATTTTACCACCGGAATACTGCATTTTAACAAATACTGCATTTTACACCTATGAAATTTTACTGCATTTTAACGACGCTGCATTTTAGACCTCCAAATTTGTTCCTAAAATGCAGTAAATTTGGCCTGCTCCTCCTCCTCCTCCTCATTTGAGGCCTTCTCCTTTGATCCTTAATTTAAAAGTAATACCTTGTAAGGCTGCATTGACGGAGAAAAATGCAGCAGTCATCATAGGTCCAAACAGAGCCTGCCCCATGAACATCTTTTTAAAGGTTGCGATAAGGTCCTGCTTAGGGAGTAGTCTTGACACAAAGTTAAACCAGAAATGTAGTGATGGACCTGCTACGATCATTCCATATCCAGCCATACGACAAGTTCGAATCAGATCATAAGCCTCTGAAGATGAGCGTGTCATTGTCTGAAGAATTAATTATTAACAATATGAATAGCTTTTATCAGACAATCCAATATTTCTCGGAATAATGATCGATTCATCTCGTTGAACTTGTGATATTGAATTGCACAAATAACTATGAGTCATGACAAGGTAGAGATGAATCAGTACAGTAACAACATTTTCAATATGATTATTTGTGAGGAACTGAGGAAGTTGGTAAAGCTTCAAAATTACAATATGATTTTGGTTCTGGAAAAAAACCAGACTGCTCATATATTCTAGGATGATCGAATCAACTTCAAATCTATCATAAAGCTAATTGCATCTGACACTAGATCGAGTTCTTAAGGGTAGGCAAACTTTGTAATCAATAAAAATTCATACTTTCTTATTGCAGTTGACAAAAAACAAAGTTTTTAAGTAACATGGTATATCTGATTATTACATATATCGATCTTAGCATGTTAAAAGCTATTATAATTCTCCTGTAGCACAATCATCGCATAACAGACATAAAGAATCACATAAAACATCTAAGTCTAGAGAATGCCAGAGAGAGAATACAAGAAAGAATAAACCTATGAATAAAAGTAAAACATCAATTTTTCTAAGGGTCTTCACCAATTTTAGTAAAGGCACAACGATGTTTATTATGTAGTTTAAACTCATTTTAGATCCTTGTAACAATTTTCGCAATATTAACGAACTTCTCTTTGATACTTGTGGCAATGTTTGCAACATTAATGAACTACCACTGCATATACTTAAACTTTTGTGTTCTCAGAGATAAAAACCTATCAATCATCCAAATATTCTGAGCTGAACCCTAAATACTGATAAACAGAATAATCATTACATGTATCTTTAATTAAAACAGAAACAATAAGACACAAACATTAATATTATATTGCTTAAAAAAGGTAGTACCTGAGATGTGAAATCAGCAGCAGTATAAATAAGAGCTGAGGTAATACTCTTAGTAAGAATAGGTTTAGCTTTAATCATTCCTAAATACCAGCCAACAAAACCACTATTTGTAATGGAAGCCGATATCGTTTTATTATTGTTATTAGTACTAAAAGTTCGTTTGTGGACATGGAATCGGGAGTAAAATGGTTTTGAAAGATGTAATTGTTGTTGTTGATGATGGATGCTGATTCTTTGAATCGGAAGGGTGATTGAATCTGAGATTGAAAGTTTCATCATTAATATGGTGTTGAATGCTTTATTGCTGTTTTTAACCACGCTTGTATTCATCTTGTATCAGAATGAGAAGGTTAAATGTATGTGAAAAATGTGTGTGTTTGTGAGGGTTTCAGGGGAGGAATGAAATTTTGGGGGAGAAGAAGAATTGGGTTTTTATGGTTTCCGGTATAAAAGGAGAGAACGGCATCTGTTTAGATGGCGTGTTTAGTTTGTGACTTTTTTTGGGTCTTACTCGCGCGCGTGCATAACTTGAATTTAATTTGAAAATAACATTAAATAAAAGAGTTTTTTTTCTTCTTTAGTACATAGAATCTTGATATTGGTCTGGATCTCGAATCTTGATGCTATAGTTAATGGGTTATGGTTATAATGTACACATTTATGTACATAAGAAATAACTGTCCTCCAAAAATAATTGTCAATTGTCATGTGCAATTCTTTATTTGAGCTAACCATAGTCGTAAAAGTTACGTTTAGAAAAAATCATAATTTTCTTTGATGACAACAAATCAAAACGTGTTCAAAATGGAACTGAAGAAATGAAAGTTAAGGTAGAGAGAGTGAGTTGAGTTTATATTAGAGGGTTAACACTAACTTATAATGAGTTTATAAGTTCGAATTCAAATGTTATATTATGATCTCTTGTAATGTAGCTTCACTTATTAGTTTATGCGTGTATGAAGTGTAGCTCAGAAAATTTGTACTTGCATCTGGAGGAATTTTGCTGCTACACTGTTAGCGTAAAGTTTTTTTTACAAAATTTCTACTTTGTATAAGCGATTTTAATAGAGTCGGTTTTTGACAACTTCTTCCATTGAGAATTTCGGGCAAGTGCCTACTTCAATAATACTACTACTCAATCGTTCTAATTTGAGAGCACACATTGCAAATTTATTCAGAGAGAATCATGTCAAACACAGGCTTCAAAACTTTTTATCATGTGATATCATCTTCTTCTTCTATCTTTCTTTTGAGATTTGTTTACGTTAAGTTTTTTCACAAACCAATTCAAAAAAGGTCCGTTATATTAAAATATGCAAAGGGCGTGAGTTAACTAACTCTAACAATGTGCGAGTGGATTAAAAGAAAGCGCAGTTTGTTTGACTTGGAGCATCCTTTCATTGGATCACCAAATAAATAAAATTCTAAGGGTAGGCAGGTCAAAAATAATATTGCCACGTACAAGAAAAAACACGTAATACGTTTGCCATTTTACGTAGGGGTGTTAATTGGATAACCCGAAACCCGAATAAACTCATCTTAAAATTTACTAACGGTGATAGTTAACGTTGCCTAACTTTTTAATGTCATTAAATACATTAATAAATATGCTAACATACCTATTTAATTTTAAACAAGTCAATTCATATTTATTTAGATTCATAATCATGATTAATAGAAACAAGTTATTCCTTCTATCCTTTCATATTCTATATTATCATAGCTTCGAATAATCTTAACCCAGCCCATCATTATCAAAAAGTTTTGCTCCCATACTTCGATTAACAATTTTATTATCACAAAACTTGTTTTCTCACCACATACCCTAAAACGGCATTTCTTCCCTCCCTTAGGTACTCTTAGCCAAACACGGGTTCTTGTCTTTTGAAAACTAGTTTTTCTTTTTAATAAAATCATTAATGTTTCTGCCGGAAAACTTTGATTCTAGGACTTATAAGGTAATTTTGATGATTATTCAAGACTATCTCACATAGATTATGTCTATCAAGAAAGAATAACTTTAAATAATTAGTTCATGGAATGAGAACTTACCATATCTGATGCTTGCTCCATTAGGGCTAGTTGTTTTAATTATTCTTAATTAATTTAAGTTTCTCTTTAGAACTAGCTCTGATACCAACTTATCGGAGTGCCAGCCGGAATGCTGAATTGCGGAAATGTTATGTAATGAGATTGTGTGAAAGTAGATGGGGGGAAATATGGCTTATGAAATATGGCTTATAGCTTATCGCCATAAGATGTTTTATTTATACTGAAAAATATTACAAGAAAAGATTCACAAGGTACAACATATGTCACTTTAATCAGTGACGAAAAAGAAAAAGAAAGAAAGCGACATAAAGCGACATAAACCTAACATTTACATTATTGATCTAAATAATTATTGTATCTAAATAATTGAAGCAATAATTCAAAGATCTTTAATCATCTACTTTCTCTTTTCCTTTATCTGACTCGGAATGGGTATTTTCTTTGTCTTCAAGCTCTAGGCATAATTGGGGGACCTTCATTTGATTTATCTGGCAATACTTACAGCTGTGATCTTGGTATTTGCGCATTATTCTGCAATAAAATTGCTTTCCTTCATCACTAAGATAATCTTTAGGAATTGCTTTTGTGTGGGGTACTTCTTCTGATTTGTTCAGTGTAGCTATCCATCTTTGTACATTTTCTAAGGCTCCTTCTCCGTAATTCATTGCATTGGTGATAATTATTGTATTATCTGAGTTGTAATTTACCCAAAATGGATTCTTGTGTAATTGCTCCAGTATTGAATATATAACTCTAAGATTCCAAACTCTCTTCTCTCTAAGTAATTCTGGGACTTCTTCATATTTTATTTCGTCTTGAATCATAACTTCTGTGGGTAAAATATAATTCCTGGTAATACCTATCTTGACACACTTAATAACTTGGCGGATTTTGTTAAAAGTTACTTCGCCTGGTGCTAAATAACATCGAACAAATATTAATTTGGCTCTGGTAATTTGTAAATAACTTCTTGCAACTTTATATAGCTCTGGGATCTTCATTAATTCTTCACCTGTACTGGTATAAACTGAATGTAGTAATCCATAATCATAGGCTGCTTTAATTAATCCTTGGCTACATCCTGGAAGTGCAATTAATTCATTGATCTTTTTATTTGGCTGTGTTGCATAGCCTTCTTCTAATTCTTCTTCTTTGTTTAATTTTAAAACTGGAGAACTGTTTAATTTATTTGCAATAATTTTGAAATTGTTCATATAGTTTTTAACTATATGATCATAATTTTTCTGTCCTTGGACAATTAATTTGTCTTTAAATGAATCAGTACTTGGAACAAGAGTCGGAAACTCTGTTCTTGATTCTAATTTTGGTTTCTTAATACTTTGGGCATTGCCATTATTACTTGATGATATTTGGATAACTTTGGCCTTGCCAGTTCCAATCAATTTAGATGATTGTGATAATTGTTCTTTCTGGAGTAACTGCTCTTTCTTGAGTACTTCATTTTCTTCCATTAGTCTTGCGACCATCTGGGATAATTTAGCAATCTGCTCTTGATAATTTGTCTGCAAAGAAATTTTCTTTAGATTTTAACAACTCAACATCATAATCATAACAGTTTATTTCAGAAATAATTCTATTTATTTCCTTTTTAACAATAGAATCCTTTAATTTTTGAGTAATCCATGCTTTAACTGTACTATTATCAATTCGTAGTAAAAACTTTTTATAAACTATATATGGTTCAAATTTTTTCAATCCATAATGAACTGCTTTTAATTCCTTTTTATTAATATCCCAATTTGCTTCATTGTTCTTGAAAGTTTCTGAATGATACCTGCAAACATATTCAGATTTTTCTTTTGCATACCTGTACTTGAGTACTGCTCCGTAACCATTGTTGGTTTCACTTGCATCGGTTTCAATAATCCATAAAAATTCTTTTTCTTCATTAGGATATTCTAACTTGGGTAATTTTTCACATAATTTTTTAATTTTCCTAATTGTTTCTTTATCTTTATCCGTCCATGTAAATTCTACATTTTTACTAGTTTTTCTTTGTAATGTAACTAGATTTTCTGTAATTTTGGAATAAATTCTCTAACTTGGTTTATTCTTCCTAAAAAGGCTTGCAATTCTTTTCTAGTATTCATATTTTCTTCAAATTTTATAACCTTTTTTATAATATGATCTTGCATTTTTACTCCTCCTTTATCTATCTCTATTCCTAAGAATTCTATCTGATTTTTAAATATTTCAGCTTTACTCTTACTAAGTATAATTCCACTACTTCTTATTATATTAATAAAATTATCTAATAATTTTAAATGTTCTTCTTTAGTTCTGGTAAATAATAATATATCATCTATATAGACTACACAATTTTCTAGTTGGCTAAAGTATTTATCCATAAATGATTGAAATCTACCTGGGGCATTATGATATCCAAAGGGTAATACATTCCATTCATAAAATCCATTAGGTACACTAAAGGCTGTTAATTGTTTTGAATCTTCAGTTAGTTTTAGTTGGTGAAATCCACTTTTACAATCAAATTTACTAAAATAATTATATCCTTGTATTTGCTTTATTTTTAATATTTTGTTAGGAATAGGGTAATTAAATCTTTTAGTTTTTTGGTTTAATATTCTATAATCAATTACCATTCTACTCTTTCCTCTTTTAATTTCGTTATGTTTATTTACTATAAAAGCACTACTACTATGCTTACTGTTTGACTTTCTTATTAATTCTAGACTTAATAATTCATTAATATGTTTTTGGAATTCTAAAATATCTTTCTCTGTATTTTTGAAAGGGTTTTGTTGTATAATACTGTTTTCATCTTTCAATTCTATTTTTACTTCGGTCTCATGCTTATACCATCTTTCTAAGGGATTCTCTCCATACAATGTTTCTAATTCATTTTTTATATTTTCTATAAAATCTAAAGTAAATAAAAATATATTACTTATTGTTTCTTCCTTTTTCTTAAGATGTAACTTTTGTGTTATTTTTGTATCTCCTTTTATCCATTTATCTTCAATCCTGGGTTGATTTCTTACTATCTTGGCTTTTATTTTAGTTTTATCACAAGGTGTGGATAGATATACATATTCTTTTCCTATGGTTATAGGCACATAATTTTCTAAAAAATTCCATCCTATAATTATATCTCTTGTTTCTAATTCATAATTATAAACTAAAGGAATTTTTAATATTTTATCCCATATTTGTATTTGTACATTTTCTTGATATTCAGTAATCCTGTTTCCTTCACCATTAAATCCTCTTATGTTTATAGGTGTTTTTAATTTTTTCCATTCAGGCAAACAATTACTTCTAAATATTGATACCATTGCTCCTGTATCAAATAATCCATTATAATATCTATTATTATATCCCGGATATATTACTTTAAATAGTATGTGTATAACTCCTATATTTTTACTCTATATTCTTCTAATTTTATTCCATTATATGTAAATATAAACTTTTCCTTTGTTTTTTCCCATGGTTTTACTTGATCTAAAAAATCTTTTCCTAATATACTATTCTTATTTATTCCTGTTTTACATTTTACTACAACATTAATTCCTGCAATATTTATTCTTACTGCGTCTATCTTTTCTTCTTGGAATTTTCTTAGATAACTATGTTCATTACTGTCTATCTTAGTTATAACACTCTCTTCTTCTATTTTTATTCTTATATAATATTCTGGTTCTAATCTTGATTGTATTATTTCTAAGGATTTATTTTCATCTATCTCTAAGAATTTTGTTTTTTCTTCCTTTAAAGGCTTTATTAATTCTCTAAATGGTTCATTTATAGTTATAGGTTCAAGTTTATTTTGAGTTCTAATATTATGAGTTGTACTTATTATATAGGCATTTTTAAATAATACAGTAATTACTTTTGATCCTGGTGGTAATTTTATTCCTGATACTTTCCAATGTAAATTATAACTCATTTCTAAATTCTCATCTGTTAAGCTTATACTATAATTTGGTCTTATTGTGAATCTAACTTTCTGATATATTAGATTTCCTAATAATTTTGCTATTATAGATTTTTCTCTAGGATACAATATTCTTTCATCAATAAGTGCTAATTCTATAGGGGTATCTATTCCTTCTCTAAATGCTGCTTTTATTATTAGCTCTGTTGCTGCTAACTCTACATATTTGTATATATGCTTTGATCTTGTTCTATCTATTTCCTCCTTTATAGTATTTTTGTTTAATAAGGGGATTCTAGTTTTTCCTTCTATTTGTCTTATATCCATAGCGTATTCTTTCTCTGTTATTACTAATATTTCTTTCTTATCCATTTTTAATCTAGACATTAAGGGTAATTTAAATATTTTTTCTTTATTTATAGTAAAAGTTTCTTTAAATATTTCATTATGTTTTTCTAAATTAAAAATAATTCTCTTATCTGTATATTCTTCTGTTTTTATTTCATCATATATTTCTTGTATTTCACTATTATTATCTATATTTCTTAACATATTACTAAGCTACTTTTAGTATTTTCTAGATCTCTCTGTTTAATTACTATAGATCTTTTAATGTTTTCCCTAGTATTTATTAATACTTTTAAACTTTCATATGTCCTATTTTGTATTCTATTAATAATATGTTCCAATAATGTTTTCAGTTCTTCTAATTGATTTTCTAATGTTCTAATTATATTTAATTTTTGCCAATTACCATTTAGACCAGCTTGTCTACCACTATCCATCTATTTCTTCTTCTTCGGTTAATTCATCTACCGAGTCTGAAATGTAATTTTCTATGTCATTTTCTGAATCTGTTTCTATTTCATATATTAATTCATCTTCTAAAATTTTGTCAAATTCATATTCTAAGGCTTCTATTTCTATAAATTTTATTGTCTTACTTTGCAATTTATCATTAAATTTTCCTTTATTTCTACATTCTCTTGCTATATGTCCTATCTGGCCACAATTATAACATTTACAGGTTTTGGGATTTTTAGTATATTTATTATAATTCTTTTTCTTAACATAATAACTCTTATTTGGTTTTCTTTTCCTTCTAAATTCTTTATATTTTTTATAAGGTTTGTATTTACGTTTGTATCTTATATTTCTTTTATTAGGTTTTCTCCTAGTTATTCTAGTTTCACATCCGAAAATAGGTGGTTGGAAACTTTTACAACAATTATATTCTTTGTTAACAGTATATCTCATCTGTTTATCCATTTGTAATTGTGTACAGTATTTTTCATACCATGTTTCTAAAAAAGTAATTCTTTCTCCTAATGTATCTGATTTAGGTTCTGTATCATAAGCTTGTTGAACTAGTGTATTAACTGGGGGTGGTAATTTTGAATAATATAATTTTCGTATTTCTAATAAATTTCTATTATCTCCACTTAGTTTATAATAATTTTGATTAAATGCACATGTGTATGCTTTTAAATATTCTGGGCACATACTACATATTTGCATATTTAATAAGTTATTCTTAGCATTTTCTTGGCTTTGTTTTATTTGGCTCAGACTAGCATTAAAATTACTAAATTCTCTTCTAATTGCCATTTCGTACTTCTTTATTACATCGGTATTTTTTGTTATAGCATTATTATTCCAATCAGTTAGCTCTTGTATTTTAGCTCTATCTGCTTGTTCTAATGAACTTAACCAATCTTTTACTATTCCTGTTACCGTTCCTTCTATATATCTTACTGAATCATTTAATCCTATTTTTTGTTCTATCATCTTAGCATTTAATTTAGCTACCCAATTTTGTATTTCTTTTTCTCTATCTAGGGGACAATCTAGATCTAATAATTCTGGATCAGTATCTTTATTTGGAGTATAAGTTTCTAACCTGTTTCTCCATAGAGTTTCTTGTCTTCTAGAATATTGTTCTCCCAAATTGTTATTAGCTCTTCTAGTTTTATATTCATCCTGTTCCTCATATTTTATTTTGGTAGTGTCCATATTTACTTCTAAATCATTTATTTGTTTTTCTCCTAATTCTGAGTTTATATTTTCACTATATCTAAACTCTGTATCACTACTATATTCTGATTCATTTTCATTTATTTGATTTATTTGTAATTCAGTAAAGTTTTCTTCCTCATCTGATTCTTTTATTTCTTGAACCTCTATTTTATCTTCTGGTTGTTTTCCTAAACTAGTTTCAATTTTTATAATCCTAACTTCTAAAATCTCATAATTTTCTTATATTTTATTTTCTAATTTTACAAACTTATTATCAATTTCTTCTTTCCATTCTCTTATTCCATTAACAATATTTACCAAACTTTTCTGCATTATTTCCATATTTTGTTCCATTTTTTCTAATTTTCTTTCAAATTTAGTTTGCATTTTGTCTATTAGTTTATATATATCTCTTATATCTTGATCATTAGTTTCTTTTTCGATAGGTAAAATAGCTTTATATTTTTGTTCCTTCTGTAATCTTTCAAATCTTTCTGTATTTGTTTCCGTAATCATTTGCTTTTTATCTTTTATAAGAAAATACCTATTTTCTTCCATTTCAATAAATTCTCTATCTTCAGAAGTTGTAATTATTTTATAATCTCCTGACGTAAATTTTTCTATTCTAGTTTTCACTATCTGTTCCTTGTCTAACATTTTGCTTTTTATTGTAGTATGCAGTTATTGTTTTTCCTATAGTAAAATTAGGTATATTTTGAGAATATATATTTTTTATTTCTTTGCTTATTATTTCATAATTTTCGTCTTCAGGTTTTAATTCATCATTAGTGTCTATATGTTTTATTACTATTTTTTGTCTTTTATTTATATTTTCTGTCATTAATATGAAATTTTTATTTATTTTCTCTATATTTTCATTTATTTTTAATAGAATATTATTAAGATTGTTTTGTTCCATTTTATGGTGTTGTACTATTACTTTCATATAATAATTCTAATATTTCTTTTTCAGCTCTTCTTTCTATTTCTGGTGTTCCTATAGGTGTAATATAATTTTCATAGATCTCATAAGTATTTTGTTTAAATAGTCTTTTTATATATGTTTTTATATATTTTCACCTATAGGTGTAATATATAAAAACATATATAAAAACATATATTTTATGAGATCTATGAAAATTATATTACACCTATAGGAACACCAGAAATAGAAAGAAGAGCTGAAAAAGAAATATTAGAATTATTATATGAAAGTAATAGTACAACACCATAAAATGGAACAAAACAATCTTAATAATATTCTATTAAAAATAAATGAAAATATAGAGAAAATAAATAAAAATTTCATATTAATGACAGAAAATATAAATAAAAGACAAAAAATAGTAATAAAACATATAGACACTAATGATGAATTAAAACCTGAAGACGAAAATTATGAAATAATAAGCAAAGAAATAAAAAATATATATTCTCAAAATATACCTAATTTTACTATAGGAAAAACAATAACTGCATACTACAATAAAAAGCAAAATGTTAGACAAGGAACAGATAGTGAAAACTAGAATAGAAAAATTTACGTCAGGAGATTATAAAATAATTACAACTTCTGAAGATAGAGAATTTATTGAAATGGAAGAAAATAGGTATTTTCTTATAAAAGATAAAAAGCAAATGATTACGGAAACAAATACAGAAAGATTTGAAAGATTACAGAAGGAACAAAAATATAAAGCTATTTTACCTATCGAAAAAGAAACTAATGATCAAGATATAAGAGATATATATAAACTAATAGACAAAATGCAAACTAAATTTGAAAGAAAATTAGAAAAAATGGAACAAAATATGGAAATAATGCAGAAAAGTTTGGTAAATATTGTTAATGGAATAAGAGAATGGAAAGAAGAAATTGATAATAAGTTTGTAAAATTAGAAAATAAAATATAAGAAAATTATGAGATTTTAGAAGTTAGGATTATAAAAATTGAAACTAGTTTAGGAAAACAACCAGAAGATAAAATAGAGGTTCAAGAAATAAAAGAATCAGATGAGGAAGAAAACTTTACTGAATTACAAATAAATCAAATAAATGAAAATGAATCAGAATATAGTAGTGATACAGAGTTTAGATATAGTGAAAATATAAACTCAGAATTAGGAGAAAAACAAATAAATGATTTAGAAGTAAATATGGACACTACCAAAATAAAATATGAGGAACAGGATGAATATAAAACTTACGATTATAAAACTAGAAGAGCTAATAACAATTTGGGAGAACAATATTCTAGAAGACAAGAAACTCTATGGAGAAACAGGTTAGAAACTTATACTCCAAATAAAGATACTGATCCAGAATTATTAGATCTAGATTGTCCCCTAGATAGAGAAAAAGAAATACAAAATTGGGTAGCTAAATTAAATGCTAAGATGATAGAACAAAAAATAGGATTAAATGATTCAGTAAGATATATAGAAGGAACGGTAACAGGAATAGTAAAAGATTGGTTAAGTTCATTAGAACAAGCAGATAGAGCTAAAATACAAGAGCTAACTGATTGGAATAATAATGCTATAACAAAAAATACCGATGTAATAAAGAAGTACGAAATGGCAATTAGAAGAGAATTTAGTAATTTTAATGCTAGTCTGAGCCAAATAAAACAAAGCCAAGAAAATGCTAAGAATAACTTATTAAATATGCAAATATGTAGTATGTGCCCAGAATATTTAAAAGCATATACATGTGCATTTAATCAAAATTATTATAAACTAAGTGGAGATAATAGAAATTTATTAGAAATACGAAAATTATATTATTCAAAATTACCACCCCCAGTTAATACACTAGTTCAACAAGCTTATGATACAGAACCTAAATCAGATACATTAGGAGAAAGAATTACTTTTTTAGAAACATGGTATGAAAAATACTGTACACAATTACAAATGGATAAACAGATGAGATATACTGTTAACAAAGAATATAATTGTTGTAAAAGTTTCCAACCACCTATTTTCGGATGTGAAACTAGAATAACTAGGAGAAAACCTAATAAAAGAAATATAAGATACAAACGTAAATACAAACCTTATAAAAAATATAAAGAATTTAGAAGGAAAAGAAAACCAAATAAGAGTTATTATGTTAAGAAAAAGAATTATAATAAATATACTAAAAATCCCAAAACCTGTAAATGTTATAATTGTGGCCAGATAGGACATATAGCAAGAGAATGTAGAAATAAAGGAAAATTTAATGATAAATTGCAAAGTAAGACAATAAAATTTATAGAAATAGAAGCCTTAGAATATGAATTTGACAAAATTTTAGAAGATGAATTAATATATGAAATAGAAACAGATTCAGAAAATGACATAGAAAATTACATTTCAGACTCAGTAGATGAATTAACCGAAGAAGAAGAAATAGATGGATAGTGGTAGACAAGCTGGTCTAAATGGTAATTGGCAAAAATTAAATATAATTAGAACATTAGAAAATCAATTAGAAGAACTGAAAACATTATTGGAACATATTATTAATAGAATACAAAATAGGACATATGAAAGTTTAAAAGTATTAATAAATACTAGGGAAAACATTAAAAGATCTATAGTAATTAAACAGAGAGATCTAGAAAATACTAAAAGTAGCTTAGTAATATGTTAAGAAATATAGATAATAATAGTGAAATACAAGAAATATATGATGAAATAAAAACAGAAGAATATACAGATAAGAGAATTATTTTTAATTTAGAAAAACATAATGAAATATTTAAAGAAACTTTTACTATAAATAAAGAAAAAATATTTAAATTACCCTTAATGTCTAGATTAAAAATGGATAAGAAAGAAATATTAGTAATAACAGAGAAAGAATACGCTATGGATATAAGACAAATAGAAGGAAAAACTAGAATCCCCTTATTAAACAAAAATACTATAAAGGAGGAAATAGATAGAACAAGATCAAAGCATATATACAAATATGTAGAGTTAGCAGCAACAGAGCTAATAATAAAAGCAGCATTTAGAGAAGGAATAGATACCCCTATAGAATTAGCACTTATTGATGAAAGAATATTGTATCCTAGAGAAAAATCTATAATAGCAAAATTATTAGGAAATCTAATATATCAGAAAGTTAGATTCACAATAAGACCAAATTATAGTATAAGCTTAACAGATGAGAATTTAGAAATGAGTTATAATTTACATTGGAAAGTATCAGGAATAAAATTACCACCAGGATCAAAAGTAATTACTGTATTATTTAAAAATGCCTATATAATAAGTACAACTCATAATATTAGAACTCAAAATAAACTTGAACCTATAACTATAAATGAACCATTTAGAGAATTAGTAAAGCCTTTAAAGGAAGAAAAAACAAAATTCTTAGAGATAGATGAAAATAAATCCTTAGAAATAATACAATCAAGATTAGAACCAGAATATTATATAAGAATAAAAATAGAAGAAGAGAGTGTTATAACTAAGATAGACAGTAATGAACATAGTTATCTAAGAAAATTCCAAGAAGAAAAGATAGACGCAGTAAGAATAAATATTGCAGGAATTAATGTTGTAGTAAAATGTAAAACAGGAATAAATAAGAATAGTATATTAGGAAAAGATTTTTTAGATCAAGTAAAACCATGGGAAAAAACAAAGGAAAAGTTTATATTTACATATAATGGAATAAAATTAGAAGAATATAGAGTAAAAATATAGGAGTTATACACATACTATTTAAAGTAATATATCCGGGATATAATAATAGATATTATAATGGATTATTTGATACAGGAGCAATGGTATCAATATTTAGAAGTAATTGTTTGCCTGAATGGAAAAAATTAAAAACACCTATAAACATAAGAGGATTTAATGGTGAAGGAAACAGGATTACTGAATATCAAGAAAATGTACAAATACAAATATGGGATAAAATATTAAAAATTCCTTTAGTTTATAATTATGAATTAGAAACAAGAGATATAATTATAGGATGGAATTTTTTAGAAAATTATGTGCCTATAACCATAGGAAAAGAATATGTATATCTATCCACACCTTGTGATAAAACTAAAATAAAAGCCAAGATAGTAAGAAATCAACCCAGGATTGAAGATAAATGGATAAAAGGAGATACAAAAATAACACAAAAGTTACATCTTAAGAAAAAGGAAGAAACAATAAGTAATATATTTTTATTTACTTTAGATTTTATAGAAAATATAAAAAATGAATTAGAAACATTGTATGGAGAGAATCCCTTAGAAAGATGGTATAAGCATGAGACCGAAGTAAAAATAGAATTGAAAGATGAAAACAGTATTATACAACAAAACCCTTTCAAAAATACAGAGAAAGATATTTTAGAATTCCAAAAACATATTAATGAATTATTAAGTCTAGAATTAATAAGAAAGTCAAACAGTAAGCATAGTAGTAGTGCTTTTATAGTAAATAAACATAACGAAATTAAAAGAGGAAAGAGTAGAATGGTAATTGATTATAGAATATTAAACCAAAAAACTAAAAGATTTAATTACCCTATTCCTAACAAAATATTAAAAATAAAGCAAATACAAGGATATAATTATTTTAGTAAATTTGATTGTAAAAGTGGATTTCACCAACTAAAACTAACTGAAGATTCAAAACAATTAACAGCCTTTAGTGTACCTAATGGATTTTATGAATGGAATGTATTACCCTTTGGATATCATAATGCCCCAGGTAGATTTCAATCATTTATGGATAAATACTTTAGCCAACTAGAAAATTGTGTAGTCTATATAGATGATATATTATTATTTACCAGAACTAAAGAAGAACATTTAAAATTATTAGATAATTTTATTAATATAATAAGAAGTAGTGGAATTATACTTAGTAAGAGTAAAGCTGAAATATTTAAAAATCAGATAGAATTCTTAGGAATAGAGATAGATAAAGGAGGAGTAAAAATGCAAGATCATATTATAAAAAAGGTTATAAAATTTGAAGAAAATATGAATACTAGAAAAGAATTGCAAGCCTTTTTAGGAACAATAAACCAAGTTAGAGAATTTATTCCAAAATTAGCAGAAAATCTAGTTACATTACAAAGAAAAACTAGTAAAAATGTAGAATTTACATGGACGGATAAAGATAAAGAAACAATTAGGAAAATTAAAAAATTATGTGAAAAATTACCCAAGTTAGAATATCCTAATGAAGAAAAAGAATTTTTATGGATTATTGAAACCGATGCAAGTGAAACCAACAATGGTTACGGAGCAGTACTCAAGTACAGGTATGCAAAAGAAAAATCTGAATATGTTTGCAGGTATCATTCAGGAACTTTCAAGAACAATGAAGCAAATTGGGATATTAATAAAAAGGAATTAAAAGCAGTTCATTATGGATTGAAAAAATTTGAACCATATATAGTTTATAAAAAGTTTTTACTACGAATTGATAATAGTACAGTTAAAGCATGGATTACTCAAAAATTAAAGGATTCTATTGTTAAAAAGGAAATAAATAGAATTATTTCTGAAATAAACTGTTATGATTATGATGTTGAGTTGTTAAAATCTAAAAAAAATTTCTTTGCAGACAAATTATCAAGAGCAGATTGCTAAATTATCCCAGATGGTCGCAAGACTAATGGAAGAAAATGAAGTACTCAAGAAAGAGCAGTTACTCCAGAAAGAACAATTATCACAATCATCTAAATTGATTGGAACTGGCAAGGCCAAAGTTATCCAAATATCATCAAGTAATAATGGCAATGCCCAAAGTATTAAGAAACCAAAATTAGAATCAAGAACAGAGTTTCCGACTCTTGTTCCAAGTACTGATTCATTTAAAGACAAATTAATTGTCCAAGGACAGAAAAATTATGATCATATAGTTAAAAACTATATGAACAATTTCAAAATTATTGCAAATAAATTAAACAGTTCTCCAGTTTTAAAATTAAACAAAGAAGAAGAATTAGAAGAAGGCTATGCAACACAGCCAAATAAAAAGATCAATGAATTAATTGCACTTCCAGGATGTAGCCAAGGATTAATTAAAGCAGCCTATGATTATGGATTACTACATTCAGTTTATACCAGTACAGGTGAAGAATTAATGAAGATCCCAGAGCTATATAAAGTTGCAAGAAGTTATTTACAAATTACCAGAGCCAAATTAATATTTGTTCGATGTTATTTAGCACCAGGCGAAGTAACTTTTAACAAAATCCGCCAAGTTATTAAGTGTGTCAAGATAGGTATTACCAGGAATTATATTTTACCCACAGAAGTTATGATTCAAGACGAAATAAAATATGAAGAAGTCCCAGAATTACTTAGAGAGAAGAGAGTTTGGAATCTTAGAGTTATATATTCAATACTGGAGCAATTACACAAGAATCCATTTTGGGTAAATTACAACTCAGATAATACAATAATTATCACCAATGCAATGAATTACGGAGAAGGAGCCTTAGAAAATGTACAAAGATGGATAGCTACACTGAACAAACCAGAAGAAGTACCCCACACAAAAGCAATTCCTAAAGATTATCTTAGTGATGAAGGAAAGCAATTTTATTGCAGAATAATGCGCAAATACCAAGATCACAGCTGTAAGTATTGCCAGATAAATCAAATGAAGGTCCCTCAATTATGCCTAGAGCTTGAAGACAAAGAAAATACCCATTCCGAGTCAGATAAAGGAAAAGAGAAAGTAGATGATTAAAGATCTTTGAATTATTGCTTCAATTATTTAGATACAATAATTATTTAGATCAATAATGTAAATGTTAGGTTTATGTCGCTTTATGTCGCTTTCTTTCTTTTTCTTTTTCGTCACTGATTAAAGTGACATATGTTGTACCTTGTGAATCTTTTCTTGTAATATTTTTCAGTATAAATAAAACATCTTATGGCGATAAGCTATAAGCCATATTTCATAAGCCATATTTCCCCCCATCTACTTTCACACAATCTCATTACATAACATTTCCGCAATTCAGCATTCCGGCTGGCACTCCGATAAGTTGGTATCAGAGCTAGTTCTAAAGAGAAACTTAAATTAATTAAGAATAATTAAAACAACTAGCCCTAATGGAGTAAGCATCAGATATGGTAAGTTCTCATTCCATGAACTAATTATTTAAAGTTATTCTTTCTTGATAGACATAATCTATGTGAGATAGTCTTGAATAATCATCAAAATTACCTTATAAGTCCTAGAATCAAAGTTTTCCGGCAGAAACATTAATGATTTTATTAAAAAGAAAAACTAGTTTTCAAAAGACAAGAACCCGTGTTTGGCTAAGAGTACCTAAGGGAGGGAAGAAATGCCGTTTTAGGGTATGTGGTGAGAAAACAAGTTTTGTGATAATAAAATTGTTAATCGAAGTATGGGAGCAAAACTTTTTGATAATGATGGGCTGGGTTAAGATTATTCGAAGCTATGGTAATATAGAATATGAAAGGATAGAAGGAATAACTTGTTTCTATTAATCATGATTATGAATCTAAATAAATATGAATTGACTTGTTTAAAATTAAATAGGTATGTTAGCATATTTATTAATGTATTTAATGACATTAAAAAGTTAGGCAACGTTAACTATCACCGTTAGTAAATTTTAAGATGAGTTTATTCGGGTTTCGGGTTATCCAATTAACACCCCTAATTTTACGATCTGTGTTGTAATTTACGTTGTTGAGAAGACCTGAAATTCCCAATATGCCCCTCCGACTGAAAGACCACTCACGACACATGTGATGCTATATACTATAGGTGACAAAAGCTTTCTTCTAGATTTGGTTCATATATTTATTATTAATCTCAATTATTCATCAACAACTTCATGTTTGATATTCGACAGATTTCTCATTTTCTGTATTTCAAGAGACAAGATGCATTAACTAAATGCAAATAAAAGTAACTTAAATTGTTTTATGTATGATAGAACTATGAAAGTTCCATTTTTGTCAAATGTTGTACACTTATATAATAGACCTTTCATTTTTGGCATAGGTGGCCGGGTTCTTAAGATCACATGGCTTAAAGATCGGCTAATTTAAGATCTTAAGATGAAAGAAAAAAACACTGAAAGACTTTTTATTAGACCAATCCTTATTGCTACATCTGCTTCAATACCAGTCATCGTGTTTGCTGTATTGCAATTTCCTCTTTTGTTGGATACTAGTGCTAAAGCCCGTGCGATGCACGGCAGCATCGATACAACAATATATAATACGGATGATATTCTTTAAACATGAAAATTATGTTTATTAAAGTGTATAATATTGTATTTCCTACAAAGTAAAAATATTCGTAAAGTGTACAAATGCATTCGATTCAAACCATACATCTTCATTTTGGCTAGTATATATATTCATAACCAATGTTGCTTCCAACAAAATCATATGTCACAATGCATTCGTCTCCAAGTTAAAAGAGCCGCTCTCCAACTAAAATAGGTATTGTCAAATCATGTGTCTTTGCTAGCTAATCTTCTTGCTAGAGATTGTAGGAAATATTGCAAGAGTCCAGATGTAAATGCCAAATACTATAAAAATCAAACACGTTCCTCAATAATTTCACATAAAGTCACCATCAAGAAGCATGAATTGATATACAGAAAACCACTTTGAAAGCGTCACTCGACATGACTCACAAAGTATAACAATTACTATACGATATCCATATTAGTGCACCAAAATTACAACATGAAACGCCCTGAAAATCTGAACAGTTTTTTTTTTTTTTTTTTTATACTTGTTACACTTTTTACTGATTTATTGTGGTCCCAATACTTGGTTATTATCTTACACTTCAATTTAAAATAGCTAAAATAATCTTTCCTGGAAAACAGCTGAATCCGGTCGGATTCACAGAAATTCGTCGGATTCCCTATGCATTGACAGAACTGAGATTTAAGAATACGGTCTAGGAATCCGCCCGGATTCATGGCAATCCGACCGGATTCCCTTGAATCCGCCGGATTCCCATGATCTGCAGGCAAATCCTGGACCTGCACTATTTAATGCCAAAAACTGAACTTTGAACGCGCATATCTTAAAAACGACAAGGAATCAAAACATGAAACTTTGCAGACACTTTACTATAATCAAAATGAAACTTTCTATTTTCGCACTTTCTCAAAATTCTCAATATTTCGGGTTTTGGACATATAGGTCAATTTCGGCTAAAATAATCCATTTTGATGACATAATAAGTCTCAAACCATAGAGACTTAGGAGCTGAGCTTGTACACACACATTTCTACTATCAAAACAAACTTGTGAGGCTAATCACCATACTCTTAGCCCTTCCCTAACTCAAATTGATCTATAGGTGACATTGAGACCCGTATTGACCCATTTTGACCCGCTGATCCAAAAGGGCTAATTTGACCCATTCAATGACTAAACACACTTCAAAATTGACTAATAACATCATTGACTTTCTTTGAAACTTTCAAATATGCACATAACAAAAATGTCATTTCTATTACAACTTACATCTTAACACATTCTAAAACATTATCTACCAATCTTTCACCACTTGATACTGTTACACATAATCGATCTAATCATTACTTTCATGACCAAAACATGTCAAAACATTGTTTGGGCGATCTTTCAAGGTTTCAAAACGATAATTTAAGGAGAAAGCTTGTATAACTTACAACAAACTAGCAACTCCACTTCTAGCCTTTTGCAATATCTTTACCTCTTCCACTTTCACTTGTACCTACAACATAACTAAACTAATTAAGCAATTTGCTTAGTGAGAATATGAAATCTAATCAATACAATGCATTATTAACATAAGGCAAATAATGGACAAAGTAAGGAACTACTTCCCTTTTTCTTGCAACTCCACTTTCACAATTCTAATCATATGTGCACATAGCTAATCAATATTTGGCTAACATAAGTTAACCACTAATCGTACAAAGCTAACCTTGGTTAGCTATTCTAATCAAAATATGGCTAATAAGCATTAACCATTCTAATCACAAGCTTTCATCATAATCATGATATAATCATAAGCTAATCACAACAAGTTACATGATCATGATCTAATCAATTCATAAACTCACCTTGGTTTGTAGCACAAATTGAAACAAGATGATCAAATGATGACAATTCTTCTTTAGCACCTATCACATATACACATGGCACATAATCAACAACTAATCCACACTTTCAATTACTAATCATCTATTTCTTTCTCCCCCACTTGAGATTTACTAATTTCACTTTAACCAACTAACTAATTTACTTATCATGATCAAAATCATTGCTTTATTATGAATTTAACTACTTTCTAATCACTAATTGATTCTACTAACATATCAAAATCATACTATAAACTAAAACATAGAATTCATGAAAAATCTCATAAACCTCATGAACACTAATCATAACCTATCACTTCTAATATGAAATTAGGATTCTAATCATTGTTCATATGTTATACTAACACTAACTAATCAATTATAAACCCTAATTTCGGATTAAATCATACCAATTTACTAAAACCCCATAAAACCCAAGTTCTAGGGTTCTAGGAGAAATTAAATCACTTACATAGATTAGATATGGATAGAAGACGATGATTTCACTAGTTTGAAGCTTGAATTCAAGTTTGAAGATTGGTTCTTAGCTTCTCTTTGTTCCTGCGATTTTCTCTGTTTTCTATTTTTGGTTCTGGAATGTGTTTGAAGTTTATCTTCAAGTTACAGAGGAAAGGCACGTACTAATGCCTAAATTCTTTTAAATTCTTATACTACACAGTCTGGAACTGAACATCTAATTTACGTTTTCTATCATATCTCATAATTTAGAGATCTAAAATTAAAAAGATGTATATATTATCGTACACTAAAATAATACTGTAAAACTGAGCTATAAAAACTTATTTTTATTTACTAGAGTAATACCTTGAAAACTGGGGTGTTACAACTCTCCCCCACTTATTCTGTTCGTGTCCTCACGAACCATTCTTGGTGTACCGCAGGATAGTATATCATCATCCACTCCTCCGGTTCCCAAGTAAATTCTGAACCCTTCCTATGTCGCCACTGAACTTTAACTATCGAAACTGATTTATTTCTGAGCTGCTTTACTTTATGATCAAGAATTTTAACTGGCTCTTCTATATAACTCAACTTATCATTTATTTCTATTTCTGTCAGTGGTACATAAGAAGCCTTATCAACTAAACACTTTCTGAGCTGAGACACATGAAATGTATCATGAATACTACCAAGTTCTTTTGGTAATTGCAATCGATATGCAACCTTGCCAACTTTATCAATAATTTCAAAAGGTCCAATATACCTTGGACTCAACTTTCCCCGCTTCCTAAAACGTATAATCCCTTTCCAAGGTGAAACTTTAAGCATCACCTTATCACTTACTTGAAATTCAATAGGCCTTCTCCGCTTGTCTGCATATGACTTTTGTCGATCTTGCGCCATCTTTAATCTTTCTCTAATCTGATCAATCTTTTCAGTAGTTAACTGTACTATATCTGTACTTCCAAGCTCTCTCTGACCAATCTCACCCCAACAAATTGGAGTTTGACATTTTCTACCATATAACATTTCGTAAGGTGGCATTTTAATCGAAGAATGATAACTGTTATTATAGGAAAACTCAACCAATGGAAGGTGAGTATCCCAACTACCACCAAAGTCAATGACGCAAGCTCTAAGCATATCCTCAAGAGTCTGAATGGTACGTTCACTCTGACCATCAGTTTGAGGATGAAAAGCTGTACTAATATGCAATCGAGTCCCTAAATCTTCTTGAAATTTATTCCAGAATCGAGAAGTAAAACGAGTATCACGATCTGAAACTATAGAAAGTGGAACTCCATGCCTAGCAACAACTTCTTTAACATAAAGATCGGCTAACTTTTCTGAAGAAGAAGCTTCTTGAATAGGAAGAAAGATAGCACTTTTCGTCAATCGGTCCACAATCACCCAAATAGTGTCATGTTGCCTAGGGGTCTTTGGCAACTTGGTAACAAAATCCATGGTGATGTGTTCCCATTTCCATACTGGTATATCTAAAGGCTGAAGTTTACCGTATGGTTGCTGGTGCTCTGTTTTAACTTGTAAACAAGTGAGGCAATTCTGAACATGTTTGACTATGTCGCGCTTCATACCGGGCCACCAATAGTCACGTTTCAGATCACGGTACATCTTGGTAGCACCAGGATGAATAGAATACTTAGATTTATGCGCCTCATCTAGTAACACTTTCTTTACTTCACTCGTTCTTGGTATCCAAATTCTACCATAACGAGTCTTTAAACCTCTAGAATCATCTACTAATTCAAAATGTTGACCCGTTAAACGTTGGTTATTTGAGTCATTAGAGGCTAAAACTTCAATCTGAGCAGCTTTAATAGAATCAAATAACTGAGGAAGCACAGTCATTTGAAGAGATTTCACTGAAAGAACGGAATGGCTAACCTTTCTGCTAAGAGCATCGGCTACAACATTCGCTTTACCAGGATGGTAAAGTATGTCGCAGTCATAATCTTTAACTAAATCTAGCCATCTTCTCTGACGATTGTTCAAATCACGCTGATCAAAGAAATATTTGAGGCTTTTGTGGTCTGTATAGATAATGAATTTAACACCATAGAGATAATGGCGCCAAATTTTAAGAGCGAAGACCACAGCTGCTAACTCAAGATCATGAGTGGGATAGTTCTGCTCATGTGACTTTAACTGGCGTGAAGCATAAGCAATGACTTTCCCACGCTGCATAAGAACACAGCCTAATCCGAGTTTTGAAGCATCACAAAACACCACCATATCCTCGTTGCCCTCGGGTAAAACAAGAATAGGGGCTTGGCTAAGCTTTTCTTTCAACATCTGAAATGCTTTGGATTGCTCCTCTCCCCACTTCCACTGAACACTCTTTCTAGTCAACTGAGTCAAAGGAGTAGCAATCCTTGAAAAATCTTGAATAAAACGACGATAATAGCCAGCTAAACCAAGAAAACTCCTGATTTCAGTAGGACTCGTAGGGGGTCCCACTTCATTACTGCTGCTATCTTGGAAGGATCAACTTGAATGCCATGAATATTGATCACGTGTCCAAGAAATTGGACTTCTCGTAACCAGAATTCACATTTAGAAAATTTGGCAAATAACTTTTCATAACGAAGTGTTTCAAGAACTTGCCTGATATGTGCTGCATGCTCAGCTTCACTTTTAGAATAGATAAGAATATCATCAATGAAAACTATAACAAAGATATCAAGCATGGGCCGACAAACTCTGTTCATCAGGTCCATGAATGCAGCTGGAGCATTAGTTAAGCCAAATGGCATAACTGTAAACTCAAAGTGACCATAACGAGTACGAAAAGCAGTCTTTGAAATATCTTCTTCCCTTACCTTTAACTGATGGTAACCAGAACGAAGATCAATCTTTGAAAAGAAACTGGCACCCTGTAGCTGATCAAATAAGTCATCTATTCGAGGCAAGGGATATCTATTCTTAATGGTCGCTTTATTTAGTTCCCGGTAATCTATACACATTCTTAAGGAACCATCTTTCTTCTTAACAAACAACACTGGAGCTCCCCAAGGTGAACTACTAGGACGGATGAAACCTTTATCTAAAAGTTCTTGCAACTGTTTCATCATTTCTTGCAATTCAGTTGGAGCTAACCGATAAGGAGTTTTGGCGATTGGAATAGCTCCAGGAATAAGATCAATTCGGAATTCCACTTGTCTATCAGGTGGAATACCTGGAAGTTCATCAGGGAATACCTCGGGAAATTCTTTCACAACTGGAATACTGGAAAGTTCTGGTACAGCTTTAGAATTATCAACCACGTGTGCCAAAAAGGCTTGACACCCGTGCGACAAGAATCTTTTAGCTCGAGCAAAAGTACAAACAGGAATGGATCTACTAGAACGTTCACCATAAATAACAATCTCCCTTCCGCTAGGTGCTTTCAGGAGAACTATATTTTCATGACAATTTATCATACCCTTATTCTTTCCCATCCAATCCATTCCTATAACTACATGAAATTCCCCCATTTGCATAGGAATCAAGTCTATTTTGAACACTTCACCTCCTATTTCAATAGTACACCCTCTATAAACATCACTAACAATAACTAATTTGCTATCGGCAATTTCAACTTCCAAAGGGCGTTCTAATTTAACAATAGGAGTATTCAACTTTTCACAAAATGATAAAGATACAAAAGACTTGGTGGCTCCAGAGTCAAATAAAACATGGGCAGGTATAGTATTAATTATAAAGGTACCTGTCACCACGTCATGTGACTCCTTTGCCTCATCTGCTGTAATCTGGAAAGAACGACCTTTAGCTTTCTGTCCGCCCGCTTCTCTTTTCTTTTCCGCTTCTTTCTTCTGTTCATTTCTTTTCATATCTTCTAGTTTAGCAGGACAGTTAGCTTGTAAGTGGTCATCCTTATAGCAATAAAAGCACATTCTATATGGATTAGGGCAATTAGCAGCGATGTGCCCTTGTTGACGACACTTGTAACAAGCTGTGCTCCCTAACTGACATTCTCCTGGATGCTTTCTGCCATAATTATTACACTTGGGAAATTCCCGAGCTGGAGCTTGAGATTGACGGTTTGGTTGTTGAGATTGTGACTTCTGTTATTGGGGTTGCGATGACTGCTGCTTTCCGAAATTTCTGAATTTCTTAGATTGCTGTGATTGAGAAGAAGATTGTTCTGCTTTTCTCTTATTGGCTCTATCCTCAGCTTTCACTTGCAACTCCTTCTCTCGAGTCAACCCTTTATTCATCATCTTAGGAATAGAATCATAAATAGTCGGGTCAACTGCTTCTTTGATATCAATGTTTAAATGTCGGTAATAATGATCCTTCATTAACCCTGGATTCGAGGTATATTCGGGACAAAACTGAGATTTATCATAAAACATGTTAGTGTACTCAGTTATCGACATTTTCCCTTGATTGATGGCTAAGAACTCTCCTTTCAGTCTTTCTACTTCTTCCATTGGAGCAAATTCTGCTATAAACTTTTCTTTAAACATACTCCAAGAAAACTTTGCAGCTTCTATAGCACCATGTGTTTTAACTTGAGTACCCCACCAATCCTGAGCACTATCTTTCAACTGATGGGCAGCAAACAACACCCGCAGCCTTTCTGGACAGTCACAGAGTAGAAAAGTTTCTTCTATCTTACTAATCCACCTATGACTACTAATCGGGTCCCTTTCACCATGAAATTCTGGGGGACTACAATTTGCGAAGTTTTTATATTCAAAACGTTCTTTTTCTTTGTTAATTTGCTGCTGAGCACTTAACATTTCACTATTCAACTGAGGGTTAACTAAGACAGGATGCTTCTGTTCAAATTCTACTAATCGTGTATTAATAATTTGCTCCATTCGGGTATATACCTTAGGAGCAAATTCTTATAGGGCTTGCCCAATCACATCTTTTAATAGCATCCGGTCCTTAGGATCTAAACTTCTTTCTGAAACATTCTCCTCTTGAGTGGGAGAACGTACATTTGAACCCTCAGCTTCTTTATTTGGTGTGGATTCCATTTACTAAACAATATAAGAACACAATTAATAACATAGAAAATCTCTACTTCAACTATTACATGATGATTGCCTTTATCTTCACATATTTAACAACTTTGAATCTCCCACATGCTTTAGCAAAATATAACCTCGTTGGCCAGACGTAGTTATATTAAACTAAATACATGTTTCTATTCAAAATTCTTAAATATATTCCGAATCCAAGCAATCATTCTTACTCTAATCATAATCTACTAATCATATGCAAAACATTGCAAAAACATAACTGAAATTAACTACTGCACATTTATGAGTGGTTTAAGTTTAGGCAATCCTACTGTGGATTGCTTAAATCTCTTAAACCATCGCTCTGATACCAACTTGAAACGCCCTGAAAATCTGAACATTTTTTTTTTTTTATACTTGTTACACTTGTTACTGATTTATTGTGGTCCCAATACTTGGTTATTATCTTACACTTCAATTTAAAATAGCTAAAATAATCTTTCCTGGAAAACAGCTGAATCCGGTCGGATTCACAGGAATCCGCCGGATTCCCTATGCATTCAGACTCAACTCGTGGACAGAACTGAGATTTAAGAATACGGTCTAGGAATCCACCCGGATTCATGGCAATCCGACCGGATTCCCTTGAATCCGCCGGATTCCCATGATCTGCAGGCAAATCCTGGACCTGCACTATTTAATGCCAAAAACTGAACTTTGAACGCGCATATCTTAAAAACGACAAGGAATCAAAACATGAAACTTTGCAGACACTTTACTATAATCAAAATGAAACTTTCTATTTTCGCACTTTCTCAAAATTCTCAATATTTCGGGTTTTGGACATATAGGTCAATTTCGGCTAAAATAATCCATTTTGATGACATACTAAGTCTCAAACCACAGAGACTTAGGAGCTGAGCTTGTACACACACATTTCTACTATCAAAACAAACTTGTGAGGCTAATCACCATACTCTTAGCCCTTCCCTAACTCAAATTGATCTATAGGTGACATTGAGACCCGTATTGACCCATTTTGACCCGCTGATCCAAAAGGGCTAATTTGACCCATTCAATGACTAAACACACTTCAAAATTGACTAATAACATCATTGACTTTCTTTGAAACTTTCAAATATGCACATAACAAAAATGTCATTTCTATTACAACTTACATCTTAACACATTCTAAAACATTATCTACCAATCTTTCACCACTTGATACTATTACACATAATCCAGGGCCGGTCCTGAGTCTTTTGGTGCCCCGGGCGAGGCGACAAAAAAAATGCCCCTACTATATTTTAAATCAAACTTCGCACTATATTTTAGCGGTTATCGGGTTTTCTTAGATAAATAAATAATGCCTCTACTAAACTTGAGAAGATAAACTCAAAATTACACGTTCAATATAAACCATTGAAAAATGATTTCTTGCGTTTCTTAATACTTAAAAAAATCAATGATGTTGTCATATTCAACTTCAAGTCTTCAACATGGGTTCACCTAAATTATGTATCTTTGCATACTCGATTTACAATCAATAGCATATTAATTATGTACTTTCTCTACTGTATATTGTATTATATTCTATGTTGTCTACACAAAAAGTATTTAACTAATTACGTAACTTGCAAATAAAATACAGAACAAAAGGTTAAACATATTAATTTTCACAAAAGGCACATCATATATATTCATCTAGCATAATAAAAAGGTTAAACATATTAATTTTCACAAAAGGCACATCATATATATTCATCTAGCATAATAAAAGTTGAGATAGTTGGTTTTTGTGAAATTAGTAGCATATAAAATATGAAATATTTTCATAATCCATATCTACTAAATATGAAATATAGGGGTATATAGTCTTTTTACAATACATGGGTATTGTCTTATTATTGTTAGGGTGTTAAACTGTAACTCTATATAACCTGGGGGTTAAACCGAATATATACAAATAATAAAAAGGGAAATTATATGAAATTATTGTTAAAAGGAACAAGTGGGCCCGTAGTCATCTTCTTCCTCCCCACACATTCACACACCTGCAACTAAATCTCTCCAACCCACAAACTCAACCTTAAATAAACCAATCTTACTATCTAAAACGTACTTTATTCATCTAAAAATATCATATAACTTGATTAAGCTGTTAAAAAATCAGTTTATATATACTATCAATTTCAGATGTACATATACCCAATTCCGGCCGTGAAATACTTGATGCCCCTTATACGGTTGATGCCCTGGGTTGTCGCCCATACAGCCCAGCCCTAGGGCCGGCCCTGACATAATCGATCTAATCATTACTTTCATGACCAAAACATGTCAAAACATTGTTTGGGCGATCTTTCAAGGTTTCAAAACGATAATTTAAGGAGAAAGCTTGTATAACTTACAACAAACTAGCAACTCCACTTCTAGCCTTTTGCAATATCTTTACCTCTTCCACTTTCACTTGTACCTACAACATAACTAAACTAATTAAGCAATTTGCTTAGTGAGAATATGAAATCTAATCAATACAATGTATTATTAACATAAGGCAAATAATGGACAAAGTAAGGAACTACTTCCCTTTTTCTTGCAACTCCACTTTCACAATTCTAATCATATGTGCACATAGCTAATCAATATTTGGCTAACATAAGTTAACCACTAATCGTACAAAGCTAACCTTGGTTAGCTATTCTAATCAAAATATGGCTAATAAGCATTAACCATTCTAATCACAAGCTTTCATCATAATCATGATATAATCATAAGCTAATCACAACAAGTTACATGATCATGATCTAATCAATTCATAAACTCACCTTGGTTTGTAGCACAAATTGAAACAAGATGATCAAATGATGACAATTCTTCTTTAGCACCTATCACATATACACATGGCACATAATCAACAACTAATCCACACTTTCAATTACTAATCATCTATTTCTTTCTCCCCCACTTGAGATTTACTAATTTCACTTTAACCAACTAACTAATTTACTTATCATGATCAAAATCATTGCTTTATTATGAATTTAACTACTTTCTAATCATTAATTGATTCTACTAACATATCAAAATCATACTATAAACTAAAACATAGAATTCATGAAAAATCTCATAAACCTCATGAACACTAATCATAACCTATCACTTCTAATATGAAATTAGGATTCTAATCATTGTTCATATGTTATACTAACACTAACTAATCAATTATAAACCCTAATTTCGGATTAAATCATACCAATTTACTAAAACCCCATAAAACCCAAGTTCTAGGGTTCTAGGAGAAATTAGATCACTTACATAGATTAGATATGGATAGAAGAAGATGATTTCACTAGTTTGAAGCTTGAATTCAAGTTTGAAGATTGGTTCTTAGCTTCTCTTTGTTCCTGCGATTTTCTCTGTTTTCTATTTTTGGTTCTGGAATGTGTTTGAAGTTTATCTTCAAGTTACAGAGGAAAGGCACGTACTAATGCCTAAATTCTTTTAAATTCCTATACTACACAGTCTGGAACTGAACATCTAATTTACGTTTTCTATCATATCTCATAATTTAGAGATCTAAAATTAAAAAGATGTATATATTATCGTACACTAAAATAATACTGTAAAACTGAGCTATAAAAACTTATTTTTATTTACTAGAGTAATACTTGAAAACTGGGGTGTTACACAACATCAAAGATTCAAGTCATATACTGTACTTAATATGATAAATAGAAAACAGATGTTACCTTGCAACATCAACCGAAGTGTCAAACTAAGGTTGCGTGCTGCAGCAACAATGATACGATACAACCTTAAGATGAAAATAAGGTGACTGAACTACTAATATGTACATAAAAGTGGCTGAACTAATAGAACCAATTATCTTCTTGATTTGTAACACAAACATGATAAAAATATGTACACCTCTAAGGAATATGAATACAAATTAATATTATCCATTAAGAACATACATAAATAAAACATTTAAGAAAAAAAGGGAAGAGTTAACCAGAACCTTTGCAAAGCATCAGCAAAAACATAACAATATGTAGTGGACAAAATGAAATGATCATACGATCGAGCTTTTGAATCCAAATTATTCATCATCAGTTGTAATACAGTTAATTCATACGTGATACTAATCTAAATAAACCGACAAACAACATTCATAGATGATAGCATAAAGCAAATTCTTATCAACCGAAAGTTGTTAAATTAATTGATAAGAGATCAAATATGATTAAACAAAAAAAATAGAATTAACATTTGGATTTAAGAAAAAGCCGAGTTGGTGATAATTGTTAATAGACTTGCATGTATATACCTATTACACAAGTGTGGAACACCATGAATGAGTGTATATCCCATTTACATTACACCTAATCATGGACAAATTAAAACCAAAGCGAATTATCAATAGGATCCTACAATAATATAAAAGTTTAATGAAGTATATATTTTCTCGTTCTAGTGGTACACATAAATTCAAGTAAGACAAAACAAAATTATAATCCAAATAAGGCATAACATAATTAGCTCAATTCGACTATGGAATTTAAAAAAAAATCAAACAAAGATGCTACAATAGGCAAAGTTTTGAAAGAAGATGAGTACGATCGATTGTGTACAAATCAAAACATAACGTAATTTCAGTTAGTTACAACTCAAGTAATGAGTTTGAACTAAGTAATATGATGAACTTACAAAGTACTATAATCTGCAAATGCTTCATGGGCGAAATTATCGATTGGTGAGTACCTGCATTCGAATGAGAAACCGAATTATATAGAACCAATATCATTCGGTAATCATAGAAAGCTATAAAATGTGTGATATCAATCACTTTAGGGCTTGAATTAGCTGTACTATGTGTTCGTTTGTTTAGGGGTGTCCAAAGTGAATTAAAATAAGCTATAGAGGTAGCCGTAATATGTGTTCGTGATTTTGGACGCTAGTGAATTTGATTTGTATCATTCAAATTTGAAGATGAAAAGATAAGGGAGTCTTTATTATGGTAAAGGTTGACTATTCATTTAATATATTTAAGAGTAAATTACATTGCCCATCCCTGTGGTTTACACCTTATTACAAAGCCAGTCCCCGGTCGGGTATTCCTCGGAGCCAGTCCCTTGACCCGGAAATTTGTTTCACTCCCAGTCCCTAAGTCAAACGGACGTTAAATATGTTTGTTATCTCATCCCACGTGACTTGCACATGGCCGCATAATTACATTGTCCGTCCCTGTGGTTGTTCGTATATTACGGTCCCAGTCCTCGGGTCGGGTATTGTGTGGACAACCACAGGGACGAGCAATGTAATTTACGGACAACGAAAAGGACGGGCAATGTAATTTACGGACAACCATAGGGACGGGCAATGTAATTTACTCGGCCATATGCAAGTCACGTGGGATGAGATAACAAGCATATCTAACGCCCGTTTGACGTAGGGACTGGGAGTGAAATAAATTTCCGGGTCAAGGGACTGGCTCCGAGGAATACCCGACCCGGGGACTGGCTTTGTAATAACGTGCAAACCACAGGGACGGGCAATGTAATTTACTCTATATTTAATATGCATGTAACTTTTTCAAAATTATAATTCAAATTTAGAAATTAATAAAGGGTAATTAATTTATTTAATGTAGAGAAATTTAAACATGTTAGTGCCATGTAAGCCTTGATGACATGGAAGATTAATTGTGAAATTTTTTGTACAAACGACACATATGAAATTTGTGTATTTGGCAACATTTGATTGGTGCCACATAAGCATCGTTAGGCATTCTTAACTCCAGTTTTAGATATGATAAAGATATATGTTTCGCTATCTTTGGTCCAAAGAAGCGTACGCTTTACAACACGAACCAGCGGCGACGTTCTAACTGCTCTCCTTCATAGGATTCCCGTGTAAAAGCTTCATTATTTACTAGGACATTATACTGTTAAAAGACTTTGATTTACACTTGTACGCATTTCGTTTTCCAGACTCCCATGTACAAATAATCTTTTTATTGTCTCCGATTGTGAAATCCACCTTATGTGCATTAAACAAAACAAGAATGTGTGTTTCATGAATAGGATCCGTCCTTAAGGACACATTTATTTTTTTTATTTAGTTTTGTTGCTCACCATGTAGATTCGCATGTCATGAACACAAATTGTACTCGCAGCGCAATTACAGAATCTTGTTAACTCCTAAAGTATATCACTCTCTACACTTTAGAATCATTTCTTTGTTTAGTTATACTAGTTCTTAGATCCAATATATGTGATTTATGAAACAATCTCAAGTTTAACCCTGTTCAAAGTATCTACATACTATTCAAAGTCATCAATTTGAGCAGTAGGAAACTAATTAAATTATTCGATATCACATCTACAAAAAGATTCATGAGATTCTTTAAAGAGCAAAACAGAAAAGAGAACAAGCCCAAAAGTACCATGATTCACGTGATAAACTCTTGCTGGAGACATAGTCTAGATTACAATGGACTGCACGTGGTAAACTTTTGTACTGATTTGTAACATGAATGGGCTATGGGTTTCACGGGGACATTGCTGAAAAATTAAATAAGGGTAATGTTGAATACGTCTAGAAATGTAGGCTTAAATATAAGCCTAATCATACCAGTATCTAATTGAGAAAATTAAGTAGTATTCGTCGACAGTTTTAGGCTTTTCATATAATTCGTTGCTATTCAAATACAAATATATATACAAATTGAGAAAATAACATTGTATAATGGTTCATATTTACTTGATTAATTTTCTTTGATAGATTAAAACAATTACCAACAGACACACAGTGCGGTCGTGCACCGTTTAAACTTTAGCCTTTTAGTTTAATCCATCCATGTTAATATTTTTTTGTAACTTAAAGTCTTAAACCCAATTTAGTTTAAGACACTTGCAAGGTATTCGTATAAGTTTATACGTTAACCTAGTAATTAATGTGTCCATTATCATCACGTATAACATAACACTAACTAACGACTATAGTATCATTTCAATTTCAGATTAATAAAGGGGAATAAATGTCAATGAGCAAATGGTAGAGGGACGATTTATGTAAATAACTACTTTTAACGAGAATAATAATTTTGATAGCGACAGGCTTTAATACAAGTCCAATATCCTATGAGAAGCCACCATTAAGGGATAATTTCTTACTGATTTGCTACTTGCTATCATTCATTGTTGCAGATCCCTGATCTGCAAATTACGATCTACTTCTCAGACTCTGAATCTCAGGTGCGTTCAACAAACTCGATCTTCAAACCAAAAACTTGTATTCCGTACGTACGAATTTGTTAATTTCAGTTCTTCAATTGTACACCAATCAATTGTATGTTTGTGTGTGTTTCTTGTAACTATTGATGATTATACTCTTTATCCGATCTTAATTTGCTGATTTTATGTATATGTTTATGATGATTTGATCATTTTTTAACACTGTTATGGTTTAGGAATTAAGAAATGGATTGAATTTAGAGAGAATGATTGGTTTAGGAACTATTCAAATGAATCCAAATTTCGTTTACTTGAAATATATAAGATTTTTAAGGTAACGAAAACGGATTCATTTACGAATTATCTTTTTATTAGTTAAAAATCAACTTCAGTAATTATATTCACATCATCTACATATATTTGCTATGCAAGGTAGATCTAATTTCTAGTTATATTTTCGAAATCGTTATGGAGTATATTAAAGTGTTTGTTCTTTATAAAATTATCAGATAAGTGCTTGAATTAGAAAGACTAAGCGACCCCTGAACTCCAAACACCCAAATCTTTTAAAAGTACTACTTATCTTTTTCTCGCGTTTTTTTGATCTATGGTTATTTTTGAGACTCAAAGTTTTTGGATTGATGAACAACATTACTTGAATGTATCAATAAAGAATAATCTTAGTTTATGCTTCCTGTAATGTCAATGGATAAACGAAAGATTCATAAAGTCATTTATGCACAAATATGGCGCTTTTTGCAGTAAATCCAATATGGCCTTGGTTACAACTGCTGAGGTTTGTGATGCAAACCCTCAACTTATTGTAAGTGGTGAGCTTCGTGCACTGCAGCCCGTTTTCCAGATATACGGTAGACGCCAAGTATTCTCCGGTCCAGTTGTCACCCTTAAAGTCTTTGAAGACAATGTTTTGATCCGTGAATTTCTAGAGGAAAAAGGTAATGGGCGGGTCCTAGTCGTTGATGGTGGTGGAAGCTTGCGATGTGCCATATTGGGTGGCAATCCTGTAGTGCAGGCTCAGAACAACGGGTGGGCAGGCATTGTGGTCAATGGGTGTATTAGAGATGTTGATGAAATCAACAGTTGTGATATTGGGGTTCGAGCACTTGCTTCTCACCCGGTTAAAGCTAACAAGAAAGGAATTGGGGAGAAATATGTTCCTGTTGTGTTTGCTGGGACTAGGATATTGGATGGGGAGTACTTGTATGCGGATACAGATGGGATTTTGATCACTAAAACGGAGTTATCTGTTTGAGAATCGTAGTTCTTTAACTAGGTAAGGTGTAATAATTATTTGTATTTGGTCAACAATTTCATATGACATGCTGATATTTGTGTACCAAATTCTTGACTTTTGAGAATGCTTATAAGAGTATACTTATATGTTGTCTGTCCTAAATCATCTTGAACTGTTGTTAGAGTGTGTTTGGATGACAAGCTTGTGTTTGGATGACAAGCTTATAGGAGCTTATGAGAGCTTAAGCTTATTTTTTTCATAAGCTCAAGCTACAAGCTTTGTTTGGTAAACAAAAAAATCAGAGCTTATAGAAAAAATAAGCTCTTAAAACAAAAGCTAGTCCAAATAGCTTTTAAAATAAGCTACAAGCTTATAGAATGTGAAATTACATAAGTACCCCCGTCTACATGTGTTTGTGTTTTACTTTTTGTCCTTTTATGTCTATTCACATATTAAGCTCCAGCTACTTTACCAAACACTTCTAGAAAAATATATAAGCTCCAGCTCCAGCTATCAGCTAGTTACGCCAAACACACCATTAGTAGAATTCTTGAGCGTTGGGCTAACTAACTGGTGCTAATTAAATCTCTTAAGCTTGAGGTGAAATTCTTTTGATCCATTTACAATGTATAGATTGGGGTCACATTCTATCAAACAGATCAAACGGGTAAAGTTAGAACACTTAGTTTAAAAGGAAAAGGACTAAATTGGTTGAACCTCCGAAATCAATGTTTACTCATGAAATTATCATTACAACAATGTAGTTTTGTACTCGTATATAATCAATTGATTATTTATATAAGTATCACTAGTTTTGGGCAAAAAAGGTTTCAGATCAGTAACGAAATACTCGTTTTCATCCGGAACCCAACCCATTCAACCCGGCCATTTTTCCACTTCTATCTTGAGCCATTTTAGACAGTCTATGGCACCCTTGATCTAATGGCCCATTTTAGACCAAAACATCTTTTAGAAAGGCAAATGAACTCAGACACCCTACCACGAATATTCAAATATGTCACGACCTCATGGTTGGAGCTCGATACCGTTTTTGGTATTTTAGACCAACGCATTGTGTTCAGTGACTGTGCACGGGATGTTGATAACTTAATATCACTGTCTTAGCTATATCATCTTCTTATGATATTGCAATTTTCTAATTATTGGTTTGTTACTTGCACACCTACAACAATCATCATATCAATAAATTAATGATACCTTTGTTCGATGTCTATAAATAAATTCCATTGACTAAATATAATGTGAAATTGTGAAGACAGCAATGAAGACACCAAAAAAGCAAATAACCAACCAATTCCATCAAGAAAGAAAAACTGAAAAAGATGAAAACTGGTATCATCAAGAATAAAGAAAAAGTCATGGAATTAAAAATGGTGTTCTGAATATTTGCCACTGAATCTTTGTAAATAAAGAATCTTAAAACTGAACCGTCACTACAAAAAATATACTATCATTTTACCACACTTTTTTCTGTACACTTTTAGAAAGTGTGTAAAAATTATTGAAAAGGATATGATTTTCCACACTTATATATGTAAGAAAGAAAAGATCACACTTAAAAGTGTGGAGAAATTACAACTTTTCAACACTCAAAAATGTGGCAACAAATTTGTAACACATGCTTTTTTCACATAAGAGAAAGTTTGGATAATTTGGGTGTTACAAATGGTTTTCCACACTTTTAAATGTTGACAAGTTGTAAATTCTCCACACTTTTAAGTGTTAACTTTTTTTTTCCTCACACTTATACATGTGAAGATTGTGGTGATTTTCACGGTTATTGATGTAACAATTTTCTCCACATTTTTAAGTGTGAATGATTTAACATAATTTCCACATATTTTTAAATAAGTGTGGAGAAAAAAGTATGGATAAATGATATATTTGTTGTAGTGCGATATTATCTTACAAGAAATGAGGGTTTTAAACCACTCCCAGCCAGTTTCGTCGGTTGAGAGCCGACGAAAGGGAAGAAAGAGACGTGGTTGGCAGGAGCTCGTCACTTGTTTCGTCTCTTTGCTTACTTCGGTTAGCCGACGAAAGGGAAGAAAATAAATGTGGCGCCACTTATATTTAATGTATTGTTATTTATCATTTAGTGTATGTAAATGTAGGTATATTTGTAGATGTGGGGCTCAAAAATTGAAGTGATGAAACCACCATTGGTACCCTTGTGTCTGTCTTTCGTCGGTTTTTTATGTGCTGATGTGGCACAACTGACGAAAGAAGTGAGGAAACCATTGTTGGAAGTGGTCTGAGAAATAAATAAACACTCATGATTGATGACATTTTCAAATAAGAAAAGTAAAAGAGATGAGAAAATGGAACATTGGAAAGTAGAAAGTGGGTCAAAGTCAACACAATGGAAACCAAAAGAGTAGGACTAGAAGGAGACTTCTAGAGAAGTCAGTCAACTCCCCTTGAGAACCGGTCCATACATTTGAATTTGATTCACCATGGATGATGCCATGCCACGATAGTGAAATCATCGTTCAAGTTTTATGTTTATTGATTGATTAGATCGGATCTAATATTTTGTGTTTTTGTCTTTAGATTGCATTTTTCCTGAATTCAAACAATTTACAAGATACAAAAGTTGGTGTTCCTTCTCACTAATATGTCACACATAAAATAAAATACAAAAGTTGCCAATCACATTTTAAACCACATAAGTTATGACTTATGGTGAAGCTACATTTCACTCTTCAATTATGTCAACAATAACTATTTTGTCTTTTGGTGCACTCTTTTTTTTTTCTTTTTCTTTGTTTCGTTTCTTGCTTTCCTTTTCCAAACTTATAACTTTTTTATGTTAATGGTAGCCTGTTTTTCTATAAAAAAAAAAAAAAAAACCTTATTTGCATATATGTAAAATTCAAAAAATATATGATAACATACATAAATAAGAAGCGATTTGATAGGTGTTGCAATGGCTTTTAGTCACGGGTGCAATTCTACAACTTATTCCACATATTTGTAAAATTTAAAGTATTTATTGATAAGTGGATGCAATGTTTTAAAAACCGGTTCGAACCGGCCGGTTCGACCGGATCCGGAGTAGTTTCCGAGTTAGAATGGACCGGTTTTGACCTTAAGTTGACCGGTCAACGAACCGGCGGTTCGACCGGAAACCGGACGGTTCAACCGGGTTTTTTTTTTTTTTTTTAAATAATGGTGACGTGGCCGGTTTTGGGGATGGTTGGACCGGACCGGTTGAACCGGTTTGACCGGAATCGGTGGAGTTTCCGATTCGATAAAAAAACCGGTTTTTAAAACATTGAGTGGATGTAATGGGTGTTACAATGGCTTTATTTGTTTTACGTTAAAAAGTTTTGTAAGTTAAATCATGTAAGTAGAAAGGTAGAGTAAGGTTCATATTAATAGAACAACTATAAGTAAGAATAAAAGAATCAATAAGAATGTGTCACGTGTCACTAAATCCATTTCCCCCCATGTTTTTAAACATTAAATATCTCTCAAACGGCAAGTCGAAAAATCATAAAAATCAGCGTTTTTTCTCTTCGATTAGAGATTTGACAAGGTATACTTTCGACGAACTTTTTTTTTCCGTATTTCGGTGGGTTTTGAAGACGAGTAACACATGTGATACCAGCGGGTAACACATGTGATACTAGCTATTAACACATGTGATACATGCGAGTAACACATGTGATACCAGTAAGTAACACATGTGTTACTAATTTTGTACAATTTGTAAAACCCGAAAAAAAATCTTCGAAAGTATACCTTGTGAGATGGCAAATAGAAGAGAAGAAAATGCTGATTTTTATGGTGCAATTTTTATAATTTTTCAACTTACCGTTTGTGAGTTATTTAATTTTTAAAAACTTGGGGGAAAGTGAGTTTTATGACACGTGACGCTTTCTTATTGGTTTTCTCATTCTCATCAAATTTTCCATTCTTATTTGAACCTCACTCTAGATAGGTAATATGAAATCGTTGTATCAACAAAATAGATTGAACACATTCCCTTTTTATTATTATTATTATTATTATCAATTTCACACCCTATCCAACGTTTAGGGGTAGGGATGAGCGTGATACAGAACCGGTACCATACCGTACCAAACCGTTTGGTACTGCTATTTTTTTTTTGCCTCAAAGTGAGTACCGAATAACGTACCATTTGAAGTGGGATGGTACGGATACGGTACGAGTACTGGTACGGTAAAAAGTGGTACTATACCCGCTCGGTACCGTTAAGGCAATAAGTGTTTGACGTCATTCTACCTGTATTTTTCAAACCATCGTCGAGAGACTACAGAATGTAACATCTAAAAAGAATATTTAAAAGCCTTGCACATCAAACACATCACCAAAATCTGTGTACCAATTCAAACTAAAAAACATTACAGAAGTACTAAATCATGCAACTTTAAATGTAATATGAAAATTTTAAAACATAGAACGTCCGGCTTCCAAAATCTCTTAATCCTCGACGATTTGTTTCCCTTTTCCTTTTGCGTTTTGTTTGTTTACCGCCTCTTCAAAAAGCTCTTAATCCTCGAAAATTTTAAATCATATGTTTTATTTGCGTATAAGGCAATTATAAACTTACTTGCATAGTCTTTTTTTTGTCTGATGACGATGAATGCATATTATGATGATGATTGTACTTGATTTTGACCCCTTAGAAAATGACGATGATTAGGGGTTAGGTATATGTTTACAAATTAGCCGCAATATTTAAGATGAAAATTGTCGGTCCTAAATTTTATGAATAAAAATATTGTATAAAATCATATGGAGGCAAAAAATTAGGACTTACTAAACCGGTATCGGGTACTAAAACGGGAATATACATGTACCATACCGAAAGTACCGCATTCAAAAAAATTATTTATTTGAGTACCAAGTACCGTACCTAGTTGAAGATTGTTGGTACTGGTATGATACGGTACCGGTTGGTATTGGTATTTCGGTACTAATGCTCATCCCTATTTAGGAATGTACGTGGTCTAAAAACTGCACCTAACCGGACCAGAACCGCACCGCGAACCAATAAATGGAAAATTAAGAACCATGAACCGCACCATGTAATTCAGTTCTGCTCCGGTTTGGTGCTGGTTCGGTTATTGCGGTTTTGGTTCAAAGCCACAAACCAAATAATATACACGCATATATGTCATAAAGAAGATGTGTAAAAGTTTCTAGTTATCAAATTAAATATTAGACTCAAAGTATAAGAAAAAACTTATAATCGTCTAATAATTAAAAACTAAAATGTTTCTGCAATTCAAACATAAGATTGACGCATCTATATTTTTTTCAAACAAAATATGCATGTATGTAGAACACAAAAGAAAATCGTAGATCAAGTTCTCAAAAAGAATTATTTAATGGATCAAGCGTTTGAAATTGATCAATAATCATGATCGGGGAATGTGCAAAAGTAACAAAATTGCTACTTGTGTGTGGAAGACGATGAAGAGAACGAAATTGTAAGTTGAATTTTTTGGGTAAATGGAGTATAAAAGATAAAAATCTAAAAATACATATGTATTTATAATTAATATTACGATTTTAATAATCTAATAATATAATTCAACTTTTATCGATATTAAAATATACAAATATCAAATATATATTTCTACTTTCATACGCAACCGGTTCTAGCGGTTCGTACCGCTTTTACAGGTTTTAGAACCGAACCACACCGCAAACCATTAATGCAAAAAGATAGAACTAAGAACTGAATCGTTATGCTTCAGGTTGGTTTGAATCTGGTCCGGTTCCGGTTCGATTTATCGGTTCTGACGATTTCGAACCATTTATGTACACCCCTAACAACATCATATGTACAATCAAAAGCAAATAAATGATATATATGTATATAAATGATAAGTGATTATAAATTGTGCAACCTGATTAAAGAAATATTATCAAATAAACAATGATTATAATATTTGATTCAACCAAGAATGTGAGTTTTAACAATTTCGTTTCAACGCAACGGGTGTAATTACTTTAGTTACTATTAATAGAGGTGAGCATGGGTTGATTAGGTGCGGATAGGGATAGAAACCGCCCTGAAAATCAAAACTTTGGTTAATCATCATTTTTAACAGTTTGGTGCGGTTAATAAATGATTGGTTAATTCGATTAATTTGGTTAACGTCTAAATATAAAGCGGTTAATTCGGTTAACCGTTTCCAGCACACAGAAAAAAAAAAAAAAAAGGTTTGTGCTCAACACATTGCAGATTAACACTTACATATAAGAGTTTGTATTTTTCACAGATTCCTACCTTAAAATAAAATTAGATAAATGCAGTTATACATCCTGAAAGATAGTACAATCAATCTATAGTATATTTATCTAAGCTATAATATATCCAAAGTATAAATATGATATTTTTAAGGTGAAAAATATATGTCGGATGGTGCAAGTAAAACCGAGGTGGATATTCTTTATTTTCATAACCAAACCACAAACTTTGGTTAATCCGAAGTTGTTAACCAAACCCGTGGTTATAAGTTCGGTTTGATTAATTCGGTTCGATTTTGACGGTTAATAAGCTTATGATTTGCTTAATTTGATTTTTTGTTCGGCCCTAACTATTATAATCTAAACTTATAATGGTAGCGACTATATATTACATTAGGACGGAAGAGTAATAAATAACACTATGTTGCTATATATTCATTGGATAATTATACAGGAAAGTACTACGTATCCATATTACTATTTATATATGTCTCAAAATAACTGTCAAATTTAAAAAAAAATACTTATTAATAATTATTATTAAACTCTCCATTCTAGTAGCAATCATGTAATTCTTAAATATTGAACTTGCTTTGAATATGATGGTAATTTGACATTTATTTACTTGAACTATCTTAATAAAAAAAAGTTAGGAGGATAATTTTATATACTGTGCTCTTATAAAATAAAATAAAATGTATAATAAAATAAACTAGCATATAACCCGCGCAATGCGGCGGGATATTATTTGAATGTCGTGTTCTATATGTAATTTGAAACGGAAAATTATATCAGTAACAACATATAGAATCTGTTCAACAAGACCATTATGTCGCACTTAATTCCAAAATAAAGTTTCTTTTGCCGCACTACTTTCCATTCAATGTGAAAACAAAATTTACACATATAATCTAATCTAATAAAATACATATGATGAGTTTGTTTAATTACACCTTCTCGTCTTTGGCGGCATCTTTGGTTGGAGGTGATAGAAGATGCGCTTCAGGTTCAGCGTAATTTGTCACATGCTAGAGAATTCAGGTAGTATGGAACATTTGAATAATCTATTGTAAAGCTTCATTTAGCTTTATTATCCATAGCTGCATAAAGAAAGAGCTATCATAAATAACATATTTACTCGAAAAGTTTATGCTACAGCAAATTAAATCATAAAGAAAGAGAGCTATCATAAAGGTTATGCTGGTACACTCCTATCCCGTGCTTGGCTTAACTTCATACAAGCCACATAATTATCACCATTTCCTTCTGAAAAGCACAGCACAATCAAGATGAGAACAAAACCAAAAGCGAAAATAAAAAAGGAAAAATTAACTAAGCATAATATATGTTACATAGAGACGGAATTGATTGGTATGTTCGATGTACACTATCTTTTTGATGTGCTATCATCACCACCGCAAGCCACTACATTGATGTTGATAATCTAATCGGAAAAAAAACCCCAAAAATCAGAAACAGCAATCGAAATAGTAATATCTGAGTTCACAACACATTCCGGGTCTCAATCAACATCGAACCAAAAACCATAAATCTGCCATCCTTCTCCATCGCTATTACCGGAATAAGGGGTAGTAGATGGTAGATATATGATACCTATCCATCATACCATCCTAAATATTAACTACTAAACTAATTAAGAAATATAAATGAGGAAGCTAGGGTTCTAACAATCCTCGTTTATGACCACTTAGTTTAGCAACTAACTGTTAAAATGGGCTCAAGGGGAAACATAGTAAATTAACCGAATTTCCACTTTTCTCAACTAAGAGCTAATCTTTCCAATTCCTTATACATTTAATGGAACCAGTTGTTCATCAAATAAGTGATTCTACTATTATCAATATAGCGTCAAATTCTTAATTCACATATGTGTACATAATACAAGTTATATAGATTAATGTTGGGAGCTCTGTTTGGTACTCTCTAGAACAAAGAAAGAAGGCAAACAAATGGAATAGTGTTGATGTTGGACTTGCATTAAAAAGGTAAAAAAATGTTTGACCCTTTGGATCATACCATAGAAATCTCTTATACTCGCCTTCCTTTCGTGTGTAGACATGGTGGTGGTGCCATCTGCATAAACTTGTAGTATGTGTAAGCCAAAAACTTCATTAGTGGACATACTAATTAGCCTCTCGGAAACAAAATTACTCAAACACGTTTCAATTTTGACCTGGAAAATCAGGAACCTCAAGAGTCCAAGAGCCCCAGTAAGGTGACAGTCCGACGGTTCGACCATTAAACAAAGAAAAGAAAAAACTGTGCAGTCGGGCTATATGACATTCTCATCTGCACACACGCACCATCATACTCCCTTGGGAAATCAGATGTCCTGCACCAGAAAAGTCAGTAATCAAACATATCAATTACTACACTGTCGCAAAATCTTGCATAAACTGTTATCAATTTCAAATAAGCCATAGTAAATTCAACCTCAAAAGCCAGAGTCTATATCCTTTTCTAAACTAATATGACTTCAAATCAAATTTCAACTTCAGTAATCAGAAAATGCATTTTGATTTTCATTCCATAAGTTAAACATGGGGCTTTGTTTATCCAAGGAGTATAGATTTACCCCACTCTATTAACATATACAGCAACAATAAATGTGAAATTTATAGGGATTTTTGAGGTTTTAACTTATACACCAACAATTGGCAAACATAGAAACAACCCATATCTTAAGAATCAATGTTAGCTATTACAAGCTAAAAAATAAAATCAAACTCTATGAAATTCATTATGAAAGCCATTTTGCTGATTAAATAAATCAGATACCTTTATCCCATATAGAAGCAACCACTACAGTCAAACATGAACCAAATATATGAATAAAAAAACCCCCCCTAATTTCGTCTAAAAAATCACAACCCCATATACTAAATTGAAAGATTTATGAGAAAACAAAACATCTATTTAATAAAACTAGTAGTTGACCCGCGCAATGCGGCGGAAACAATAATTAAAGTCTTTCCAATAATCCTAAGTAAATAGTAGTTCGTGATCATAGTTGGTAGTAGTAGATAGAGCAAAATATAACATATGTCATTGCATAGATGATGCAAATCGAATATATTATGGATGAAAGAAATGATAAAGTATTATGATAATCATGAAAGGCAGCTAGAAAAATTGAAGGTACGTCCAAAATTTGTGTGCAATTCCATATTTTTTTAATAAACAAAAAGGTCGTATATTGTACAAGAACTGAAAATGAGGTTAATTTTCAAAAAAGGACCCACCATGGTTGTCATGGTTGGGCAATTAGGCGTTAATATAGAGATGATATATAGGATAATCTGTCTTGTATAAAGTAAATTAATATTCTAAAAAGTTATTACGAAAACAAATAAATGAACATGATTTGTTGAAGTGGGCAAAAAGTTATTCTAAAAAGTTATCACCGGAAAAGTGCACAGCTTTTAATAAAAAAAAATTGAAATTTTAAACTTCTGAATTTGAAATCCATCTTGAGAAGCAATGTTACATCTTTCAAAAGTCAAGATGGTAATGGTCCACTCACACTCCACTATACAAGCCTGCACGCTGCATTCCACTTTCCCCTACCATCATGAAAAAAAAGAACCCTATAAAAAATGTACCCAACTAAATTATTTTCCTATGACCGGAAATTTCAAATGGAACTTGATTACATCTGGCAAAACAAATATACAGTTAAGGTTTGTTTAAAATAGCACCAATATATACAATATTCAACACAGCCAACATAACACTCTACAAAATCTAAAACATGCGGTACAAGATAAAGTGACTGCGTCACAAAATAAAGCATAGTGTATCATTTTTATTCCAATCTCTACCAACAAAAAATTAATACAACTGTAATTTAATTGTAACATTTAACTAAACATTACAAACAAAAAACATTGTATCAAGCGACAATCCCGCAGATTGTCAACTTCCGCGATGTATTTGTGTAGATCTCCTAGCCAAAGATAAAGAAATACACAAATTATCAAAGAATTTATAAAAATCATTTAAATAATGGAAATAACAAATAATGACAAACCTGTTAATTGATTGTTCCTTTTCTATATGGTATGAACCTCTAGCAGTGGGCAATTTTAACACAGAACGTAAGATACAAAATGATACTTCTATATACAACTCAAAAACGATAAAATAACACAAAATAATTATGGAGACGCAAAGAGAGTAGACCGAAAATCATTTACACAATCACTTTTCTTTTCACCGGACTCCAACCCATTTATTAACCAAAATTCATAATTTTGTCCACTCTAATAGATCGATTATAAGATCACCCACCACACCCAATAATCATGCTTCCTAATGTCAGCCGCCGTTGTTTCAGCCGCGCCACCACCGCATCTTGAACTCACACCAGAATCTGAAGCCAATCAAGAATGGTTGTGGCTGACGCTTAAGTGAATAACACAATTAAAAAAACCCCCTAACTGTGAACATCAAACATACAACTCTCTTCAAACCTTAGATCTAGTCTCCCATAAGATGAAGCAACAACAAAATGGCTTATAAACGACGGATCTCCTGAAACTCGTCGGGTCTCAACACCAATGGTGGAAACCCACTTTTCGACAGATCGAGCCATAAATAAGATGAACCAACAAAAAAACCGCTTATAAACGACGGATCTCAACACCAAAAGGTGGAAACCCATAGGTTTAGTGAATTTTATGGTGGTGGCGATGAAAGAAGCTTTTGGTGACGGAAAGGTTGGGGTGGCCGGCGGCAAGAGGGAGAGAATACCGGTGGAGAGTTTTGAGAGAGAATTGGAGAGAGGTGTTTTTTTGTGTGTTAAGTTAGGGTTACGGGTAATAAAGGGGTGGGGGTATATTTTTTGAGAAGCAGTGAGGGGCAATTCGGGTATTTCCAATATCCCTCTACTCAACCTTTTCAGCCAAAAACTCAAAACCCTTAATAAGGGGTTAAGATTAACCAAAAAGATCAAAACATGGCACATACCCACAAAATAATACGGAGTAATAAAAAAAAAGAAATTAAAAATTGTTGGTTCCTTACAGAGTATTAGCATGTTGTATATCTGCTTCAAGAACTTTGAGTGAGTCTTTAAATGATTTTCTCATTGATCCCGCATACAACTCTTTATGTATGTATTTATTTATTTATTTATATAAATATATAAATAAATATATATTTTTCTTCAGAAGGGAAGAATTACACATTGTAGATGGGATTGACCGGCGAGGTGACCGTTTGTGACCGTCGAACGTATTGGCCGGAGAGGTGGTAAGGAAAAAGTCGATGGAAAATTGAGAGTGGCGGCAGAGAGATGTATGTGTTAATTTAGGGTGGAGGGATATTATATATATGGAATTTATTTGTAGGTAGAAGGGTAGATAGGTAATTTCGGATATCTCTTCACTCAACCTTTCATCCAAAAAACAGAAATGCATAATAAGGGGTAGTAGATAGTAGATAGTAGATACACTATGCTGCTATTAAAAGCTTATACTCCGTAATATTTATTATTAGTAGTATAAATTTATAATATTAATCGCCGCCGTGTCCGTCGTCGTCGTCGAGTTCCTCTCACGCGGCGTTTCTCCGACTTTTTCTCAGGTCCTTTCCTTTCTTCTCACCACCGCCTATATAAAAGTCATTCAAAAACCTCTTCATAATCCTCCATCTATAGATTTATAAATTAAATTAATTAACCTACATTTTTCATTAATCACTTTTTAATTTGATTTCTATGACACATACACTAGCTATACCTACACGGAAAAATGTTACGGAAGTTTGTGAATCCGTTTGATAAATGTTTAGAACGACGAAACGGTGATGAATTATTATGGCATGCAGATTTAAAACCTCATGCTTCAGGTGATTTCTCAATCGCTGTTGTTCAAGCGAATTCCAGCCTTGAAGATCAAAGCCAGGTGTTTACGTCGCCTTCTGCTACGTATATCGGCATTTACGACGGTCATGGCGGTCCTGAAGCTTCTCGTTTCGTTAATCGTCATCTTTTCACGTTAATTGACAGTAAGTTCGTTTAATTGATCGATTTTTCGTATCACATGTGTGAATGTTGTTTGTTTTTCGTTCGATTTTTTTTCAAATGAAGTGATTGTATAATATGATTAGTTCCTTAATTGTTGAAATTGTGTAAATGATTGTAAATTCAGTAGTTTATATAATTCTGTTGAATTTGATGATTCACAATTAATTGATTAATGAGGCGATTTCGTTATGATTAGTTTAATCAGAGATATTCAGACATTTAGGCTTGTGTAGAGATATGCAATAGAGGAAGGAAGAATGGAAGATGATTCACACATTTGTTAATGAAATGCAGTGATTTTGTAATGCTTGATCTCTGAATTTGATGAGGCTTGTTGAGGTAATTGTGTATTTATATATAATTCATTTTTTGTAGAATATGCAAGAGAGGAAGGAGGTATATCAACAAATGTTATAAAGAAGGCGTTTAATGCAACGGAGGAGGGATTCCTTCGAGTCGTGAAACACTCGATGCAAATTAGACCACACATTGTCAAAGTGGGATCATGTTGTCTTGTTGGCGTTATTTCAAATGATGAATTATTTGTTGCAAATCTTGGGGACTCGAGAGTTGTCCTTGGTCGGAAAGTTATAGGAAACGGGAAAACAAGTGTGGTTGCAGAGCGTTTGTCAAGAGATCATAACGTCTCTATAGATGACGAGAGGAAGGAGGTTGTAGCACAACATCCCGGTGATTCACATAGTGTGGTTTATTGTCATGGTGTTTGGAGAATCAAGGGCATAATTCAGGTACAGAATTATTTTTAATCGTCTTTATAATCAACATATGGTATAATGATTATACGAATCACATTAGAATCAAGTGTTTATTTTTAATGCATTTTCAATTTAATCTTATTTACGATATTGGCAGCTTGTTAGGAGTATAATATAGCCGCATAATTATGTTATTGTTGCATATGAGACTAAATTATGTTCTTTTGGAAGAAAGCAAAACACATTTAGCCATCTTCTAAAAGGGGTTATACTTCACACTTCCAGGAGATACATGTTTCACTCTGGACCACCCTCTTATGGTGCACATGAGGCTACATGAAGATCTTAACTTTCAACGTGTCGTGGCTCCAGAGATGATATGTTCTTCTATCTTTTCTTCTTGTTTATCGATATGGCTTACATGAATATCTATGCTTTTCATTTTTTGCTTAGTTTTTGTGTAGTGCAACAAACTGAGTATAAATATGCTTATAAGTTCGAACCTTTTGCACTATTTCATTCACTTAACATTAATGTGTGGTATGCCGGACACTTTTTACTTTTCAGGTTTCCAGATCTATAGGTGACTTCTATCTGAAGAAACCCGAATTCAACAGGGATCCGTACTTGATGCAATATGGAAACCATTTTACTATAAAAAGACCAGTTTTGACATCAGAACCTTCCATTATCTCTAGAAAGCTTAGGCCTCAAGACTTGTTTCTGATATTTGCTTCAGATGGGCTCTGGGAGCACCTGAGTGACGACGAGGCAGTAAATATCGTACGCAAACATCCAAAACAGGTTAGTTAGCTTCTGAATACTGTATGCGTGTTTAAAGAATATAAACGTCTGGTCTTTGAAAGACATGAAGAGTTAAATATGTAAACATCATTTCTGGAATAAGAGGACCAATAAAATGTGAATTCGAATCTGACTAAATGTATTGGATCAACGAGCTTGTCACTTATAATTTGTAGCATTAACGGAACAGTAGATGTGATCCCAGCAGATGGTTTATTGGACAAAAGCTTCTGAGACTTGTATGTTTGGTTCATATGGGTGAAGCGCTTTACATGATCCAATTAAGTAGTTGAGCCAAAAGTTAGACCATCAAAACAAACTGAGAGTGAAAGGAACACTAAAAGTGTTGCAGTATGATAAAATTGGTGACCCTGTTTTTTTCACTTGGATTATATCAAGTCAATTGTGAACAATCTTTGAAAAGCTAGTATATAATGCAGGGAATAGCTAAAAGGTTAGTGGGAGCTGCTCTTGACAAGGTTTTAAAGAAGAGGGAATTGAGATACAAAGACATCAAGAAAATTGAAAAGGGTACAAGACGTCGTTTCCATGATGATATTACAGTCATAGTAATCTATCTTGATCAACAAAAAGGGTCAGCCAATGATTCCAAGCTGGGTTGCACGACTGCCCCTGTCGATATTTTCTTGTACAAGGAAGATAAACACCCTGTCACACATGATGAAAAACAGAACGACATTTTAATTCATTAAAAAAATTTAAAGAGTGGTTGCTGTTAATAATAAACTTTGTTCGAGTTCGAAGTTGTTTCTTCACTCGAAACATCATATTGATTGGTTCATCTTTTAATCATGGATTTTTGGTACAAAAGTTATCAGGTGCAAAAATATTCTTTTGATATGAAATAATTAACAAAGATTCATAGGTATAATTTGGGCCTCGTATTCTTTCCACCATGGTTTGTCTATAAAATTTTTGAACATGAAACGCAATTTCTATTTCTTATCATTCATCATTCACCCTTATAATTTTTTAAGCATTTTCTTCATTACATTACAATTTCAAGCAACTCTAATGACATAAATACCCCTATATTTGATAAAATTGACTAAACTAACTTTCCTAACTATAGAAACTACCAACAATATATTCATCCATAATAAATACTTTTTAAAAATAACCACTTCTTTATTTTTACATAACATTAGTCTTAAAATACATGTTCGTATAATTATTAGCAAAACTTAAAAGACTTTAGAAAGTAAATTTATAAGGTGTACATATAAAAATAATATTCAAACATAAATAAAATACTTTTTGAGCATTGTTAATATCTTCACCGCCGCAATGCGCGGGTGTTCTTCTGGTACATTTTATTTAGGACATACCAATCTGATTAAGTGATTTACACATACATGGCACACTATCAGAATAACCGTGGTTATTGTATGTGGATATATATTTTGAGATGTATGATATACAATGGCGAGCCACATTGGGTGGTTAATGTGTGTGGATCTTTTCCTTTTAAAACGAAGTAAATGGTGTGTATGATAATTGCTGTAGCCCACAAAAAAGGGGTATATAGGTTGCCAAAACAATTAAGCCAAACGAAACAAATTCGGTGTATAATTAATGAGGTGGATATGAATGGCATGTGATAGAATTTTAAGCTTTTAGCCCACTCATTAACAAAACTGACATATGTATAATTATGGGTTAATAATTGTTTAATATTCAAAGTTTCATTTTTTTTTTTTTTTCGTTTTAACCACTCAAGTTTTTTTTTTATCATGATTTAACCCTTCAAGGTTTAGGGTGTGTTTGGCAACCAAATTTTAGGGGATTCTTGGAGATTATTGAAGATTGAGATTCTAATTTCAAGAATCTCCATCCCTTCAAAATTCACAATGCTTGTTTGGCATAAAAACTAGAATAGGGATTCTTTAGATAATAATCCCCTCAACTAGAAGCCACTAAAACTAGCTTCTCAAAGAATCCCCATCTCTTAATTATTAAGTTACTACAATACCCTTTTTATAATTATTAAAATTTATCATCATGTCCATTTGTGTAATTTTACATAAATAAGCTCCAGCCCCAACTAGTTTACCAAACACATATTAAAAACTAAAAGCTCCAGTTCCAGCCTCAAATAAAATCTCCATCTCCAGCTTCTAACTTTCAGCTCCAGCTCCATCTCAATCTCCAGCTCCATCTCCAGCTAGTTTTGCCAAACACACCCTTAATTGACTTATTGGTTTAACCCTTCAAAGGGTTAAATCATTAATTTTTTGAAAGTTAGATGATTAAAATAGAAAAACTTAAAATGGCCAAATCATTATTAAAGATAAACTTTAGGGATTAAACCATCAAATTTTTGAAGTATAATCAAACTTTAGTCTTAAACTACCAAAATTTTGAAACTTCGAGGGTTAAATCATTAGAAAAAAACTTGAGTGGTTAAAACGAAAAAAATGTAAAACTTTGAGGATTAAACCATAATCAACCCTATAATCAATGAGGTGGGATAGTTGTGAATCTTGTGATGGAAGGTGGCGGTGGTGATGGTCATAAAAGTGATAAGAAAATTAGAGTGATTGTAAGTGTTTGGCTGTTTGCATATATAGTAGTTGGGTTTAGTACGTGAAAGTGCATCAAATTTGGATGCTATTTTAATAATGAGTACCTAACTTTTTTTTTTTCTACGGTGTGTACTCAACTTTTAAAAAGTGTATTTTTTATATATTTTGCTGATGTGTCATTTTTTACGTCGCCACTTGTAATCCATATAGATCGACACATTATCAAAAGTGTTACAAAATACATCAAAAATACACTTTTTGAAAGTTGGGTTCACACAATAGAAAAAAATAGTTAGGTACACACAATTAAAATCGCATCCAAATTTGATGCATTTTTAGATACTAAACCCGAGAAATATCCGTAAGAGTTTTAATAGGCTGGCCGACTTTTAAGAGTCATGTAAACAAATTCATAAACTTTATCTAGAAACATTTAAATTGTTAAGGCCATGGATGACAACAAGTAGTTAGGTTCTCACTATTTGGGGATGCAATTGAATAATAACTAGTACAAAGGAGTATGGTTGCACTGTAATCTGATGTCTAGTATAAATATAGAGTTAGAGGATCGCATCACATTTTGTAACACCCCCAAATTTGATGATTTGCGGAAGCTTGATTTGGGTGTTACTAATCAATAACAAAGCACAAAGATAAATAGCAAACGACTCTATATGCGTCGTTTTAATCAAAATATATTGATAACTGAAATGTTTACAACATTTAAAGCTTTACATAGCTCGAGTTAATTAAAATGAGATTTCAGTACATAAGTACTTATACAAAATATACTAATGCAAGAAAATCTCAATCGTCTGAATATTCAGCTGTCGTGAGGCATAGGCAATAACTTTGTCTCGTTGCATCAGCACGCAACCAAGACCTTGGTGAGAAGCATCGCAGTATACCACGAAGTCATCGGTGCCTTCGGGTAAGGATAGAATTGGAGCACTGCAAAGCTTTTGTTTCAAAAGTTGGAACGCTGACTCTTGTTTTTCGGTCCAATCGAACCTTTTGTCCTTCTGAGTCAGTACCGTGAGTGGTTGAGCTATTTTGGAGAAATTTTCGATAAATCGCCGATAATACCCAGCAAGACCCAAGAATTGACGTACTTCAGTTGCAGAGGTGGGTGCTTGCCAGTCTTTGATAGCCTCGATCTTTGATGGGTCCACGTGAATTCCCTGCCTGTCGATCACGTGACCAAGAAATTGAACGGTTTGAATCCAGAACTCACACTTAGAGAATTTGGCATAAAGCTCCTCGTGTCTAAGTAGTTCAAGGATGGTCTTAAGGTGTTGCGCATGTTCCTGCTCGTTGCGCGAGTAAATGAGTATGTCATCAATAAAGACAATGACAAACTTATCGAGGTAAGGTTTGCACACCCGGTTCATGAGATCCATGAATACAGCCGGTGCGTTGGTTAGACCAAAGGGCATCACTTGGAATTCGTAGTGCCCGTAACGAGTTCTGAAAGCAGTTTTCGGAATATCGGTGTCGAGAACTCGTAACTGATGATAGCCTGATCGCAGGTCGATTTTTGAGTAGAAACTTGAACCCTGAAGTTGGTCGAATAGATCATCAATGCGAGGAAGTGGATAACGGTTCTTGACGGTCAATTTATTCAACTCTCGGTAGTCGATGCACATTCGGAATGAACCGTCCTTCTTTTTGACAAATAAGACCGGAGCTCCCCAAGGTGAAGAACTCGGTCTAATGAATCCTCGATCCAGCAGTTCCTGTAACTGAGAGGACAACTCCTGAAGTTCGGATGAGGCTAAACGGTATGGTGCGCGGGCCACCGGTGCGGCACCCGGCACGAGATCGATTGAGAACTCAACCTGTCTAGACGGAGGTAGACCAGGTAGTTCTTCCGGAAAGACTTCGGGAAAGTCTCTAACAATCGGCACATCCTCAAGTCGTTTCTCCTCCGACTTCTTCTCGGTGATGTGTGCGAGTATGGCAGGGTAACCCTTTCTCAGAAATTTTCGGGTTTTTAAGCAGGAGATTATATTGAGTCCCGTCCCACCGGTCTCCCCCTGTATGATCAAGGTTCCACCAACGGCGAGTGGGATACAGACGATTTTATCGTGACAAACAATTTCAGCTCGATGCTTGGACAACCAGTCCATTCCGATAATGACGTCGAAACTTCCGATTTTAATGGGTATAAGGTCGATCGAAAAGGTTTCGTCAGCTAGGTTTAAAGTGCAATTAGGTATCACACTGGTGGTTTCTACAAGTTTTCCATTTGCTAGCTCTACAGTGTACTTAACATCTAAGGCAACAGGAGTGATGTCAAGTAATGGGCAAAAATCATCGGAGATAAAGCTTCTATCAGCACCAGTATCAAATAGAACAGAAGCAGTTAAGTTGTTGAGGAGGAACATACCCGAGACCACATTCGGGTCTTGGCGGGCGTCCCCAGATTTGATGACGAAAGCTCTGCTGCGAGTGTTGTTGTTGTTGTTGCTGTTGTTGCGGTTGTTGTTGTTGTTGTTCTTCAGTTTTGGGCACGAGTCTCTGAAATGCCCAGGTTTCCCACACTCAAAGCATACTTTGGGTGGTCTGGTGTTGTTGTTGGAATTGTTGTTGTTAGGAGAGCGACAATCTTTTGTGAGGTGGCCGTACCTCTTGCAGTTGTTGCAAAAGGGACCACAGGAACCTTCATGGTGGCGACTGCACTTGGAACAATAAGGTTTGCTCCCAGTGTAGCCCCGGATGATGTCAGTGGTGGTGTTGTAAGCTTTGATGGTGTCGGGTTTCTTGTTTTGTTGGTTGGAGGGGTTGTTGTGGTAGTCAGACCACTTGCGTTTGTTGTTATGGGAGGATGAAGTGGGTGGTTCAGAATCTTGGCTCATAGACATCAGGTCTTGGGCCAATGAGATTGCACCGTCAATGGTGGCTGGTTTTGAAGAGATGACGTGTCCCCGAACAAAATCAGGGAGACCAAGGGCGTACTTCCTGATTTTATCAGGTTCAGTGCTTACCATAGCTGGGCGGAGGGCAGCTAACTGTTGAAATCTGGTGGTATAACCATCGATGTCACCACCCTGAACCTTTAAGTTCCAGAACTCCTCGTCTAGCTTCTGGAGTTTGGCGATAGAGCAGTACTTAGCAGTGAGTTTTGCCTTCAATTCCTCCCAAGTGAGTTGGTAGGCAATGTCAGCACCCACTGATTGGGTATATGAATTCCACCAAGAGTGGGCATCATCTTCAAGAGAGCAGGTGGCGAAGTTTACTTTGTCATTCTCCGCGCATTTACTGACACGGAAAACAGTTTCCATTTTCTCGAACCATCTGATCAGTCCGATGGCTCCTTCAGAACCCTTGAAGCTCGAGGGTTTGCAGCTTTGGAAGTCCTTGTAAGAACAAGGTTTGACGGCAGAGGTTCCAGCGGTATCGCTGTTTCTTGTGGAGTTGGGTGGGGTATTCCGAGCCAAGGCTTCAGTAACAGCCTGGGTTATGAGTGACGTGATCTGAGCATCTGTGTAAGGTCGTGTCTTTGGCGGCATGATTCTTCAATAAAAGAAATGAAGATACATGAAATTTTTGCAAGAAAGTTGTATTTATCTCAGATGTACATGTATAAAAGCAGTAATACATAACATCAACAGGAATAATAGCAATTAATATGAGTCGAAAACAGCTAGAATACTTGATAGATGATACGAGTTCAAAGGTTACATCCTACATATGTATTACAAAAGATGTCGGGAATTGTTACAACCGACCGAATTATAGAATAGCGCGTAGATAGTTACTAGATTACAGGGTAGATTACAAGACAAAGACTACACTAGTCTTAACGTAGATTAATTTGTTCCATCATCGTGACAAGACGGTCCACAGTGTTTGCAAGCCTGCTAGCTTGTCGGGCGTTGTCTTCTGCTAGTGCAAGTCGTTGTGTTAGTCCACGCGCATATTCTTCTGCCTCAAGTGAGCGTTGCACACATTCATCCATCCTTTGTTGCAGAAGGGCATTTTCCACCCTTATTTCTATTATTTGGTTGCGAAGGACATCCATGTTGTTGTTTGTGGTTTCAAGGTCGTCGGAGACTTGTTCGATGCGTTCAAGGGATGTAAGTCTCCAGTTTTCGTTTGTTTCCTGCAACACGACATCCATGGTGCGAAGTCGCTGCTCGTGTTGATTCACCCTGGCGGTTAAGGCCGGTAAGGTGGAATGAGTGGGATACGGGCCAGCTCGAGGCAACCTGTTGTTCCTCCTTGCTACCCTTGGGTTCTGCGACCCGGATTGAGAGCGAGATGAATTTGATGGGATGTTTGCCATTTCTGAGACAAAGCGTTAGTAAGATTGAGGCCTATATTCATATAGCTCCTATATAATATAGCCTATTGAGTGTCTAGCATAAACATGTTCAAGTCTCGGTTCTCTCGAGGTCAGAGTCTTCTATTGTACCCTGTTCAGCCATAACTACTTTCAGATCTTACATCATCTTTGTTTAATTGTACATAGTTGATCAGACTATGTTAAATTAAACTCGTATGATGTAATCACTGAACCAGTTATACCTAATAAGGAATACTGCCTAATGGTCATAGTCTAGGCTCACTAAATGCAACCTAGTTCACTATAACCTTAGGCTCTGATACCAATCTGTAACACCCCCAAATTTGATGATTTGCGGAAGCTTGATTTGGGTGTTACTAATCAATAACAAAGCACAAAGATAAATAGCAAACGACTCTATATGCGTCGTTTTAATCAAAATATATTGATAACTGAAATGTTTACAACATTTAAAGCTTTACATAGCTCGAGTTAATTAAAATGAGATTTCAGTACATAAGTACTTATACAAAATATACTAATGCAAGAAAATCTCAATCGTCTGTATGCTGACTCGAGCTAAATCCTGAAGCAGAAACATCCTACCGCTGGGTACCTGCGATATATGCTAAAAGGTCAGCTATAAAGCTGGTGAGCTCACAGGTTTGAAATCAAGTAATATTGTATGAACCGCAAGATTTAAATAGTGAATTGCATCCAGCAATTAAATAGTGAATTGCATCCAGCAATTTAATGATAATCATCGTGTATACAGCCATGAGCACATAGTTGAGCTTAACTCGAGGGCCGGGTCCCCTATAGAGAATTCCGGGCGAGGTGCCTCCACGAATGCCTAATCAACATTCGTCTTCCCAAATATTAGTACGTCCGTTTACCCGGTTAGTGCTTGCTAACCCGAACGAGGAGGGTCAATCCTATATGGTACCATATACTAATATTCACGCTACAACGTATTAACAACTATGCTGACGGAGGACTTTCAAATGATTAGTTTCGAAAAACTCATGTAGTATATGAAAAGTTTGGTACTTGCGTTCACATGTTAAAAGTTTGAGCAGTATATCACACCCCTGAGTAAAACAGTAAAAAGAGGGGCTATGAGACTCACCTGAGTCTGAATGCGTTTAAACAAACGTAAGTTGATTAGCCGAAATGAAGTCCAAAGACTTGTAACCTGAGGGTGTCCACGACACGCGATGGTTATAAATATGATTGGGTATCTTAAAAGATCACCCCTGCAGTTGTTCGTCCAACTATAATGTCCAAATATCCACTATTTGGTTGATATGTTTAAGTGTTTGAAAAGTGTACGACCCGTTGGTGACGAGTTTGAAATAATAACTTCAAGTATTATTATCAAGTTATCGATGTTTTGCACATACAAAAGTGTCTCAAAGTGTTTTATAAGTCGTATCGTATAGAGATTTGAGGTTGTAAAAGTTCGACACTTAGTGAAATTTGAGTTGCAAATATTCTGTTTTATGCGTCACTTAAAGCGACACTCATGGGTTTAAGCGACACTTAGGAAGTGTCGCATGAAATGACAGATTCTGAATAATAGCGTCACTTGTGCAAGTGACGCATAGAGTGCGACACTTGAGGAAGTGTCGGTTGTAAGTGTCGGTATAAAGGTCATGAGTCACTAAGGTGAGTGCCGGGTGAAATCAAGTTTGATGATAGGCGTCACTTAGGTAAGTGACGCTATAAGTGTCGGTCATTAGTGACGGGTATTGAGAATGCGTCACTTAGGTAGTGACGGAAAAAGGGGGTTTTATGCGGCACTTAGGCAAGTGACGCAAAATTTGGACTTTTAGCGACACTCAATGCGTCACTTAAGTGACGCACGAAGTGACGCTATACTGCATGCTTCGTTGCGACACTTAAAGCTGTTGACGGGTTTTTGAGCCAAAAACGAGTTTTCCGGCCATAGTTTGGTCCGATTCTTTTACCCAACCCATATATGGACATTTTAAGTTGTTACAAACCACTAGAAAGTGAAAACACTTAAAAACGAGAGATTTCGGGATTTGTCGGAAACTTACAAAATGTCGGATGAGAAATCCGAAAAGATAGCGTTGTAGATCGGGAAGTGGTGAACGTTTTTCTCCAAAGTAGCGATAAGATCCAAAGCCGTTTAGTATGTTTATTTGTCGATTTTGTGAGAGATGTGGAGGTGGTGGTGGTTGGTGATTAGAGAGAAAAAGAGAAAGAAGAGAGAGAAAGAAAAGATTGAAATGAAAGAAAGAAGGTGGGATTGGGAGGTTAAGCTCCCAATTTCGCCCCGCATTTCCGCTCCGTGCGGTGTTCGTTTGCTCCGTCGTTCAATCGTAAATAATTATTTTAATTATTAAATGTACGTTTTAAAATACAAATTATTACGCGATATTTTATTTAAATATTTTATTAGTCATTTATATTTGAGTTATAAGTTGTAAATTTGTTTATTTAATTTGCGCGTTTTAACATTTTAAATTGTGAAACTTTCTGACTATACGATACGTATGAATACGAAATATTATTATAATAATATTTTTGACATAACAACGTTATTTAATAAAATTTATCACCAACGTCCATATTAAATAGAATCGAAATACATCCGATTTAAATTGCGTACGATTTAATCAAATCGCATATTCGTATATATATTCAACTATATATATAATTTGATACATTAATTAGCCTAACAAGGAACTAATTACATGTATTAACATATGATTAGGCACTAATTACTAGTCCTAATTTGGCGGGTGTTACATTCTCCCCCTGTTAGAAGAATTTCGTCCCGAAATTTAGCTCGAGGTCGTGTTCGATGTAGAATCAGTGAAAAGTTGAGGATATTTGAGTCGCATTTGGTCTTCCCGTTCCCAGGTGAATTCCGGACCACGCCGCGAATTCCATCTGACCTTGACGATGGGAATACGACTTTGTTTCAGTTGTTTGACCTCACGGTCCATAATTTCAGCGGGTTCCTCAACGAAATGAAGTTTATCGTCAACACGAATTTCATCTAATGGAATAATAAGTGTCTCATCAGACAGACACTTCTTCAAGTTTGAAATATGAAAAGTAGGGTGCACGCTGCTGAGTTCGGATGGCAGCTGCAATCGATAGGCTATGGGGCCAATCCGTTCAAGGATCTCAAAAGGCCCGATGTATCTGGGATTTAACTTCCCGCGTTTGCCAAAACGGATGACGCCTTTCCAAGGCGATACTTTTAAGAGAACTCGATCCCCAACTTGGAACTCGAGTGGTTTGCGTCTCACGTCAGCATAACTTTTCTGACGATCACGTGCGGTTTTGAGTCTGTTTTGGATTTCCACAATTTTCTCAGTGGTGGCGTGAATGAGTTCAGGACCAGTGAGTTGACTATCTCCCACTTCAGTCCAACAGATCGGTGATCGGCACTTACGACCGTACAGTGCTTCAAAAGGTGCAGCCTTAATGCTGGCGTGATAACTGTTATTGTACGAGAATTCGCACAACGGTAGATGTTTTTCCCAGTTTGTACCGAAATCAACTACGCAGGCGCGTAGCATATCTTCCAGGGTTTGGATGGTTCGTTCACTTTGGCCATCGGTTTGAGGATGGTACGCGGTACTCATATCGAGACGGGTACCCAATGCTTTCTGAAGTGATTGCCAAAAGTGAGAGGTGAAACGGGCATCTCTGTCAGAGATGATTGAGGTTGGAACACCGTGATGAGAAATGATTTCCTTGATGTAGATTTGTGTAAGGCGTTCCATTTTATTGTTTTCTTTGATTGCCAGGAAATGAGCAGATTTGGTGAGACGATCGACGATCACCCAAATGGTATCGCAACCGCTCGTCGACTTGGGTAGTTTGGTTATGAAATCCATGGCAATTTGATCCCATTTCCATTCAGGGATTTCAGGTTGTTGAAGTAAACCAGGAGGTTTCTGATGTTCGGTTTTGACTTTCGAGCAAGTAAGACACTTGCTGACATAAGTGGCGATTTCGGCTTTCATGTTTGGCCACCAATAGAATTCCTTGATGCCGTGGTACATTTTATCGGATCCCGGATGAATAGAATATCTAGACTTGTGAGCCTCGTCCATCACCAAGTCTCTTAGGTTCCCAAAACTAGGCAACCAGATTCGGTTTGAGAAATACCTAATCCCGTTAGGTTTGATTTCAAATTGTTTGTCAATGCCCCGCAAGGCTTCATTTTTGATGTTTTCAGCTTTCAGGGCTTCGATCTGAGCTGTATGAATTTGAATGGTAAAATCGTTATGAATGGTCATACTGAGGGCTCGGACTCGAAGTGGTTTAGGTCGTTCCTTTCGACTGAGGGCATCAGCTACAACATTAGCCTTCCCTGGATGGTACTTGATCTCACAATCGTAATCGGTAAGCAACTCGACCCATCGACGTTGCCTCATATTGAGATCCTTCTGATCGAAGATATGTTGGAGACTTTTATGATCGGTAAAGATTGTGCACTTAGTGCCGTAGAGATAATGTCTCCAGATTTTGAGAGCAAAAACGACAGCTCCAAGTTCGAGATCGTGAGTGGTGTAGTTCTTTTCATGAATATTCAGCTGTCGTGAGGCATAGGCAATAACTTTGTCTCGTTGCATCAGCACGCAACCAAGACCTTGGTGAGAAGCATCGCAGTATACCACGAAGTCATCGGTGCCTTCGGGTAAGGATAGAATTGGAGCACTGCAAAGCTTTTGTTTCAAAAGTTGGAACGCTGACTCTTGTTTTTCGGTCCAATCGAACCTTTTGTCCTTCTGAGTCAGTACCGTGAGTGGTTGAGCTATTTTGGAGAAATTTTCGATAAATCGCCGATAATACCCAGCAAGACCCAAGAATTGACGTACTTCAGTTGCAGAGGTGGGTGCTTGCCAGTCTTTGATAGCCTCGATCTTTGATGGGTCCACGTGAATTCCCTGCCTGTCGATCACGTGACCAAGAAATTGAACGGTTTGAATCCAGAACTCACACTTAGAGAATTTGGCATAAAGCTCCTCGTGTCTAAGTAGTTCAAGGATGGTCTTAAGGTGTTGCGCATGTTCCTGCTCGTTGCGCGAGTAAATGAGTATGTCATCAATAAAGACAATGACAAACTTATCGAGGTAAGGTTTGCACACCCGGTTCATGAGATCCATGAATACAGCCGGTGCGTTGGTTAGACCAAAGGGCATCACTTGGAATTCGTAGTGCCCGTAACGAGTTCTGAAAGCAGTTTTCGGAATATCGGTGTCGAGAACTCGTAACTGATGATAGCCTGATCGCAGGTCGATTTTTGAGTAGAAACTTGAACCCTGAAGTTGGTCGAATAGATCATCAATGCGAGGAAGTGGATAACGGTTCTTGACGGTCAATTTATTCAACTCTCGGTAGTCGATGCACATTCGGAATGAACCGTCCTTCTTTTTGACAAATAAGACCGGAGCTCCCCAAGGTGAAGAACTCGGTCTAATGAATCCTCGATCCAGCAGTTCCTGTAACTGAGAGGACAACTCCTGAAGTTCGGATGAGGCTAAACGGTATGGTGCGCGGGCCACCGGTGCGGCACCCGGCACGAGATCGATTGAGAACTCAACCTGTCTAGACGGAGGTAGACCAGGTAGTTCTTCCGGAAAGACTTCGGGAAAGTCTCTAACAATCGGCACATCCTCAAGTCGTTTCTCCTCCGACTTCTTCTCGGTGATGTGTGCGAGTATGGCAGGGTAACCCTTTCTCAGAAATTTTCGGGTTTTTAAGCAGGAGATTATATTGAGTCCCGTCCCACCGGTCTCCCCCTGTATGATCAAGGTTCCACCAACGGCGAGTGGGATACAGACGATTTTATCGTGACAAACAATTTCAGCTCGATGCTTGGACAACCAGTCCATTCCGATAATGACGTCGAAACTTCCGATTTTAATGGGTATAAGGTCGATCGAAAAGGTTTCGTCAGCTAGGTTTAAAGTGCAATTAGGTATCACACTGGTGGTTTCTACAAGTTTTCCATTTGCTAGCTCTACAGTGTACTTAACATCTAAGGCAACAGGAGTGATGTCAAGTAATGGGCAAAAATCATCGGAGATAAAGCTTCTATCAGCACCAGTATCAAATAGAACAGAAGCAGTTAAGTTGTTGAGGAGGAACATACCCGAGACCACATTCGGGTCTTGGCGGGCGTCCCCAGATTTGATGACGAAAGCTCTGCTGCGAGTGTTGTTGTTGTTGTTGCTGTTGTTGCGGTTGTTGTTGTTGTTGTTCTTCAGTTTTGGGCACGAGTCTCTGAAATGCCCAGGTTTCCCACACTCAAAGCATACTTTGGGTGGTCTGGTGTTGTTGTTGGAATTGTTGTTGTTAGGAGAGCGACAATCTTTTGTGAGGTGGCCGTACCTCTTGCAGTTGTTGCAAAAGGGACCACAGGAACCTTCATGGTGGCGACTGCACTTGGAACAATAAGGTTTGCTCCCAGTGTAGCCCCGGATGATGTCAGTGGTGGTGTTGTAAGCTTTGATGGTGTCGGGTTTCTTGTTTTGTTGGTTGGAGGGGTTGTTGTGGTAGTCAGACCACTTGCGTTTGTTGTTATGGGAGGATGAAGTGGGTGGTTCAGAATCTTGGCTCATAGACATCAGGTCTTGGGCCAATGAGATTGCACCGTCAATGGTGGCTGGTTTTGAAGAGATGACGTGTCCCCGAACAAAATCAGGGAGACCAAGGGCGTACTTCCTGATTTTATCAGGTTCAGTGCTTACCATAGCTGGGCGGAGGGCAGCTAACTGTTGAAATCTGGTGGTATAACCATCGATGTCACCACCCTGAACCTTTAAGTTCCAGAACTCCTCGTCTAGCTTCTGGAGTTTGGCGATAGAGCAGTACTTAGCAGTGAGTTTTGCCTTCAATTCCTCCCAAGTGAGTTGGTAGGCAATGTCAGCACCCACTGATTGGGTATATGAATTCCACCAAGAGTGGGCATCATCTTCAAGAGAGCAGGTGGCGAAGTTTACTTTGTCATTCTCCGCGCATTTACTGACACGGAAAACAGTTTCCATTTTCTCGAACCATCTGATCAGTCCGATGGCTCCTTCAGAACCCTTGAAGCTCGAGGGTTTGCAGCTTTGGAAGTCCTTGTAAGAACAAGGTTTGACGGCAGAGGTTCCAGCGGTATCGCTGTTTCTTGTGGAGTTGGGTGGGGTATTCCGAGCCAAGGCTTCAGTAACAGCCTGGGTTATGAGTGACGTGATCTGAGCATCTGTGTAAGGTCGTGTCTTTGGCGGCATGATTCTTCAATAAAAGAAATGAAGATACATGAAATTTTTGCAAGAAAGTTGTATTTATCTCAGATGTACATGTATAAAAGCAGTAATACATAACATCAACAGGAATAATAGCAATTAATATGAGTCGAAAACAGCTAGAATACTTGATAGATGATACGAGTTCAAAGGTTACATCCTACATATGTATTACAAAAGATGTCGGGAATTGTTACAACCGACCGAATTATAGAATAGCGCGTAGATAGTTACTAGATTACAGGGTAGATTACAAGACAAAGACTACACTAGTCTTAACGTAGATTAATTTGTTCCATCATCGTGACAAGACGGTCCACAGTGTTTGCAAGCCTGCTAGCTTGTCGGGCGTTGTCTTCTGCTAGTGCAAGTCGTTGTGTTAGTCCACGCGCATATTCTTCTGCCTCAAGTGAGCGTTGCACACATTCATCCATCCTTTGTTGCAGAAGGGCATTTTCCACCCTTATTTCTATTATTTGGTTGCGAAGGACATCCATGTTGTTGTTTGTGGTTTCAAGGTCGTCGGAGACTTGTTCGATGCGTTCAAGGGATGTAAGTCTCCAGTTTTCGTTTGTTTCCTGCAACACGACATCCATGGTGCGAAGTCGCTGCTCGTGTTGATTCACCCTGGCGGTTAAGGCCGGTAAGGTGGAATGAGTGGGATACGGGCCAGCTCGAGGCAACCTGTTGTTCCTCCTTGCTACCCTTGGGTTCTGCGACCCGGATTGAGAGCGAGATGAATTTGATGGGATGTTTGCCATTTCTGAGACAAAGCGTTAGTAAGATTGAGGCCTATATTCATATAGCTCCTATATAATATAGCCTATTGAGTGTCTAGCATAAACATGTTCAAGTCTCGGTTCTCTCGAGGTCAGAGTCTTCTATTGTACCCTGTTCAGCCATAACTACTTTCAGATCTTACATCATCTTTGTTTAATTGTACATAGTTGATCAGACTATGTTAAATTAAACTCGTATGATGTAATCACTGAACCAGTTATACCTAATAAGGAATACTGCCTAATGGTCATAGTCTAGGCTCACTAAATGCAACCTAGTTCACTATAACCTTAGGCTCTGATACCAATCTGTAACACCCCCAAATTTGATGATTTGCGGAAGCTTGATTTGGGTGTTACTAATCAATAACAAAGCACAAAGATAAATAGCAAACGACTCTATATGCGTCGTTTTAATCAAAATATATTGATAACTGAAATGTTTACAACATTTAAAGCTTTACATAGCTCGAGTTAATTAAAATGAGATTTCAGTACATAAGTACTTATACAAAATATACTAATGCAAGAAAATCTCAATCGTCTGTATGCTGACTCGAGCTAAATCCTGAAGCAGAAACATCCTACCGCTGGGTACCTGCGATATATGCTAAAAGGTCAGCTATAAAGCTGGTGAGCTCACAGGTTTGAAATCAAGTAATATTGTATGAACCGCAAGATTTAAATAGTGAATTGCATCCAGCAATTAAATAGTGAATTGCATCCAGCAATTTAATGATAATCATCGTGTATACAGCCATGAGCACATAGTTGAGCTTAACTCGAGGGCCGGGTCCCCTATAGAGAATTCCGGGCGAGGTGCCTCCACGAATGCCTAATCAACATTCGTCTTCCCAAATATTAGTACGTCCGTTTACCCGGTTAGTGCTTGCTAACCCGAACGAGGAGGGTCAATCCTATATGGTACCATATACTAATATTCACGCTACAACGTATTAACAACTATGCTGACGGAGGACTTTCAAATGATTAGTTTCGAAAAACTCATGTAGTATATGAAAAGTTTGGTACTTGCGTTCACATGTTAAAAGTTTGAGCAGTATATCACACCCCTGAGTAAAACAGTAAAAAGAGGGGCTATGAGACTCACCTGAGTCTGAATGCGTTTAAACAAACGTAAGTTGATTAGCCGAAATGAAGTCCAAAGACTTGTAACCTGAGGGTGTCCACGACACGCGATGGTTATAAATATGATTGGGTATCTTAAAAGATCACCCCTGCAGTTGTTCGTCCAACTATAATGTCCAAATATCCACTATTTGGTTGATATGTTTAAGTGTTTGAAAAGTGTACGACCCGTTGGTGACGAGTTTGAAATAATAACTTCAAGTATTATTATCAAGTTATCGATGTTTTGCACATACAAAAGTGTCTCAAAGTGTTTTATAAGTCGTATCGTATAGAGATTTGAGGTTGTAAAAGTTCGACACTTAGTGAAATTTGAGTTGCAAATATTCTGTTTTATGCGTCACTTAAAGCGACACTCATGGGTTTAAGCGACACTTAGGAAGTGTCGCATGAAATGACAGATTCTGAATAATAGCGTCACTTGTGCAAGTGACGCATAGAGTGCGACACTTGAGGAAGTGTCGGTTGTAAGTGTCGGTATAAAGGTCATGAGTCACTAAGGTGAGTGCCGGGTGAAATCAAGTTTGATGATAGGCGTCACTTAGGTAAGTGACGCTATAAGTGTCGGTCATTAGTGACGGGTATTGAGAATGCGTCACTTAGGTAGTGACGGAAAAAGGGGGTTTTATGCGGCACTTAGGCAAGTGACGCAAAATTTGGACTTTTAGCGACACTCAATGCGTCACTTAAGTGACGCACGAAGTGACGCTATACTGCATGCTTCGTTGCGACACTTAAAGCTGTTGACGGGTTTTTGAGCCAAAAACGAGTTTTCCGGCCATAGTTTGGTCCGATTCTTTTACCCAACCCATATATGGACATTTTAAGTTGTTACAAACCACTAGAAAGTGAAAACACTTAAAAACGAGAGATTTCAGGATTTGTCGGAAACTTACAAAATGTCGGATGAGAAATCCGAAAAGATAGCGTTGTAGATCGGGAAGTGGTGAACGTTTTTCTCCAAAGTAGCGATAAGATCCAAAGCCGTTTAGTATGTTTATTTGTCGATTTTGTGAGAGATGTGGAGGTGGTGGTGGTTGGTGATTAGAGAGAAAAAGAGAAAGAAGAGAGAGAAAGAAAAGATTGAAATGAAAGAAAGAAGGTGGGATTGGGAGGTTAAGCTCCCAATTTCGCCCCGCATTTCCGCTCCGTGCGGTGTTCGTTTGCTCCGTCGTTCAATCGTAAATAATTATTTTAATTATTAAAGGTACGTTTTAAAATACAAATTATTACGCGATATTTTATTTAAATATTTTATTAGTCATTTATATTTGAGTTATAAGTTGTAAATTTGTTTATTTAATTTGCGCGTTTTAACATTTTAAATTGTGAAACTTTCTGACTATACGATACGTATGAATACGAAATATTATTATAATAATATTTTTGACATAACAACGTTATTTAATAAAATTTGTCACCAACGTCCATATTAAATAGAATCGAAATACATCCGATTTAAATTGCGTACGATTTAATCAAATCGCATATTCGTATATATATTCAACTATATATATAATTCGATACATTAATTAGCCTAACAAGGAACTAATTACATGTATTAACATATGATTAGGCACTAATTACTAGTCCTAATTTGGCGGGTGTTACACATTTAAGCACAAAAATGGAGATAAAAAGCATCGACTCAAAGCTCGTGAAACCCTCAACACCAACTCCATCGACCCATCGTAACCATAACATCTCTTTATTTGATGAACAGCTGCCTAACATCAACACCCGTCTTATTCTTTACTACTCCACATCACAAAATTCACAAAATCATAAACTTGCCAACATATTTAATCATTTGGAGACTTCACTGTCGAAAACATTGACAGATTTTTATCCATTGGCTGGCAGATATATGCGTCATACTTCCTCAATATGTTGTAGTGATCAAGGTGCTCTATATATCCAAGCCAAAGCAAATTTCCAACTATCTGAATTTCTAGGCCTAGAGTGGGAGTTGAAATCTAGTATGCTAAACGATTTACTCCCGTGTAATGTTTGTAATGCTGGTGAAGTTGATGATCCAATGTTATCTGTTAAAGTCACAACTTTTGAGTGTGGTGGTGTTGCAATTGGTATGTGTTTCTCGCATAAGTTTGGAGATATGTCGACTATGAGCACTTTCATCAATAATTGGGCTATTAGAAGCCAAGGTGTAGACAATGAGCTAGAATTAAGTAAATACTCTCCTTATTTTAGTGTGGCCGATCGCTTCCCAAAAAAAGGTCAAGTAGATCTTAGCGCAAGAATTCCAAGTTCGAGCATTGGGATGAAATTACGGACACAAATATTTACGTTCAAAGGGAACACAATATCGAAAATAAGAGAAGAACTCGAATTTAAGGATAATAAGATGCGTAGGCCCTCAAAGGTACAAATTATATTGTGGCAATTTTATCCAAGGCATTTGTTGGCATATGTAAAGCAAACAATCAGCAATCAAAAATGTTCATTGTTTCACAAGCAGTTAACTTGAGGGGAAGAGTGGTACCTAAGTTACCCGATAACACATGTGGGAACTTTTTAACTTGTGCAACTGCACAAATTGAGGCTCACGAAGAAGTAAACGCCAATCTTGAAGGTTTCATAAACCTTTTCCATGACTCAATCAAGAAAATAGATAATAATTATGATAAGTCAGTAAAACCTACTGGAAAAGATTATGTGGCTGATTTATCTAAGCCCTTATCGGAGTTGCGAGAAATGCTTATGGATAGCGATCGGAACTTCTGCTCATTCTCCTCTTGGAGCAAATTCTCATTCTATGAAGCTGATTTTGGTTGGGGTAAACCGATTTGGACAGGTACCGCAAAACTTCCGTTCAGAAATGTCGTGATTATAATGGATGATCAAGAAGGTGATGGAGTAGAAGCATGGGTTTATTTAGATGAAGAAAATATGCTTAAATTAGCACAAGATGAGAATATCAAGGCCTATGCAATTTAAGGTCATTTGTAATGTGTAATAACATAATATCCAAGAATTTGATATAAACGCAACGAAAATGCACATGAAATTATCTCTCTCTACCCCCCCCCCCCCCCCCCCCCCCCCCCCCCCCCCCCCCCCCAAAAAAAAAAAAAAAGAGAGAGGCTTTTAACAGTTTTTGGTTTGGTTTTCCACTTTTCCGTTAACCAATAGTGTTTTATAACTACTACTAAAATGTACTTTTAATTTTCAAATAGCGACGCTATACCCATCCAAGACATGGGAGAGCAACCCCTTTAGGGCGTCGCCTTGGTTTCGAACTCGGGGGTGGTTACTCGATTCCAGGGGAGTAACCGCTTGTGGAGATGATCGGGTGGGCCAAAATGGTCCGTTAGTGATTCCAAAACTGACTTTAAAAAAAAAAAGCTTAATAATGGTTGATTCTCAAATTTCCATTTGTTAAACTTTGGGCCTTAAAGGCTTCACTTCACATAAGTTTGGGCTCTAGTTGATATACCATTATGGATTAATTAATGTGTGGTATTGCACTTGATTTTATTAGAAGATATACGGTGTGTATTTAACTTCATTTTGATCTATTGCGTGTATTCAATGACGGATTCAGAAATTTACATCGTGGGGGCCTAAAAATAATTACTTTTTAGATACAAGATCGCAAAAACACCGCAAAATATCATAAAAACGGTAGTAAAACTGCAAATATGCCGGAATACAGTATAAAGAAACACTTTATTAGCTCTAGACAACATTAAAATCCATCCATAATTCCATAATAAGCATAAAAAGATGTGCTAAACAATTCAAATTGCGCATATATAACTTTAACAGTGGAAAAACAACTTATAAATGGCACAAACAACATAAATTCCTCCTGAAAACTAGCTAAATTAAGTCAAAATTACCTAATAACAACCTACACAACATTAAAACACTAACTAAATAGCCAAAAAAGACATAAGTAGCGTATGAAAACAACAACTTGATTTAACAAGTTCATAATCAAAATCTTAAAATTATAATCACACAAAACTAAGCCTAACCATCAAGTAATAAATATAAATATGAACTTATAATAATAATCAGAAAAATAAAAATAGAAGCTAGGGTTCAAAGCCAAATAATGGATTTAGATCATTTTATCAAGCGTGGGAATAGAAAAATTAAAATTGGGAGTTTATAAAAGATACGGTGACATGTTGAGCCAAAAGAAATTAAATTGACGTGAGTCTAAATCGAAATATCTTTTGCGATTCTAATCTTTCTATATAAATAAAAGGTGGGCTTAGGCTTTATTATTAACTAAAGTTTTAGTTTGGGGGCATCAAATGGTTAGGCTAGGGGACACTTAATATTTGTCCTACAATTACTACTAATTGGGCCATTTTCACGGGGTCCACGGCACCCATGTCTGTACATCAGATCCGCCCTTGTGTACACAATTTTCAAATATCAATATTATTACTACATACGAGTATTTAACTAGCTTTTAAACTCACGTATATACACGAGCCATTTTAGTAGTATAAACGAAATTTTGTAAATATTATTAATTGCCATAAAACTATTTAAATATCATGCGTTCACTTCATTAATTTAATCTATAGTTGCGTTATTATTTTATTATGATAAAAGTCACAAATCACATTATTTAATTATTTTATTATTTCTATGGTCTAAATTGCCAAATCAACTATTTTCGAGTAGTAGAAACACTAATCATCTTAGCAACATTGGTTAAATAAGGATTGAAGATGATAACATAATCACATTTTAATACCCGAAATTAAGAATCGAAATCGTTGTTTATATCTCAAAATTCAACTTCTTAGACAAGTGACTTGCATACATCTTTATTACTAAGTTTCAAAAACCTCGCTTTTTAAACTTTGTATTTAATTAACTAATGAGTACTAAAAGTTACAATTAAAAAAATTAGTTTTAGACCCGTGTGAGTACACATGCTGGTATACAAGTAACTAAATTTGTAACTTAGATAATCTTTCATAAAGATATTACGAAAAAAGTTCACTTTTATTGGTACTATATTTAGTTATGTAAGGTTCATTGTGCATATATAACTTATTTTATTTTTACTACGTAGAACATTTTTTTGAGTAAATTCAGAAATGTTTTCGTAGAAAGTGAAAAAAGGAAAAGAAAATAAAACATAAGTGAATCAATTAAAGAATGAATAACATAAATTAAATAATAAAAGAATAAAAACGAGAAAAAGGAAGGCAGCCCACTTTTGGATTCGGTGAGTTTGTTTGTTTTTTTATTAAAAGATTAATTATTTGTTATGATGTCATCATATTCTAATATTCAGTCAACTAGTTGAAGACCGGCGATAACGCAGGATTAGTCATAAAATTGTATAATAATAATGTCATTAGGGATGTAACATTAATAAACTCATTTAGTTAAAACATATACATGATTTTTGATCGGTTATTGGTTCCTATTCATTTAACCAATCATAAGTACTAAACAATGAGAAATAAAGGCAAAGCTAAATTATATTAATAATCCATCATGAGTACTAAACCTAAGTTTTTATAAATATTAAGTTGAAGTAGTTCTTCTTAAAGATTAAATTGGGTTTTTATTCGGATGTTAAATGTAAAGTGTCAATCAATTTTTATATATATAGTTTATTGCCTCGCGACTGGGGTAACACATTTGAGTTTTGGTGTTTTGTTAATGTATTAGAAGATGATAAGAAACATATAAGAAAATAACTACATCGACACGTTTATTATAAGGAAAATAAAATTATGTTCACGGTATGAGGTATGCAAAACACAAACATTTAATAATTAATTAGCATGAAATAACGGATTATATAATGATACTTACTTGAGTTAATATATCATGAGGTTTTATAATGGCACTCCCAACGGGGAGAACCAGTTGCAACCGATTAACAAAGTGGTGCCATCGGTGCAACCGGCTGCAAACCGGTTGCTTCCCAAACTGGAAAACCGATTACAAATCGGTTGTGAAAGTGAGGCCCAGGTAAAAAAACTATTTGTTTTAAACTAGCCGTTTGAAAACAAAAACAAAAATTTGACCGTTTGGGGCCAACGGCTAAAAAAAAATTCAAATTTTTTATTTTTATATTTTATTTTTACCAATTAAATTTTGCCCACTCACTACTATATATATATACACACACTTCACACTATTATTTTCATCAAAAACTCTCTTTTCATGCAATTCACTCATTTTATACACTAAAGATTTCATCTTCAAGAAGCGTAAAGTCCGACAAGCTTGAAGCCATTGAAACGGTTAAAAAAATCGCTCTATTGCATCAAGATGCAATTCATACAATTAAAGAGAATTCGACGAAAAAGTTGGCATTCAAAGGCGTTAAAATTTGTGACGTCTAAAATACCTTAGAAAATGTCAAAAAATAAAAGGCGTTGCTTAAAAATGCTCGTGCAAATGTGGTACAACAATACACTCCAATGTTTCCGCCAACCGAAGCCGGTTCGAACGAAGTCGACGACGAAGAATCAAGTTCCGAATAGATTATCGTAGTGTGTTTGAATTATTGTATTTTTTTTAGAAAACGTAATGTTTCATTTTAATCATTGTTATTTTTTTTTAGGAAATGTAATGTTTTATTTTAATTATTGTAATGTTTTTAATTTAATGAAATGTGTTTTATTTTAATTGTTTTGTATTAAATAAGTAATGAAAATGAAGTGGTTAAGAAGTAGTTAGTCATTGATGGCATAGAATAATGAGTTGTGAATGAATTAGTAGAAAGCTAACGTGGCAGAAGTGATTTGGAAATGGTTGGGAATGCCCTAACAACATGTTTCAAGGTTCTTTTGTGAAGGTTGATGGTGTTCTAATCGCTGAACTGAAACTTAACTATCGTTGAAGAGGCATCAAACAAAATCAAACTCTAACAAACATTAGCAAGCTACTTGTACACATCAAAAGAATACAGCTGCTTAATGATTACATCAATTCATCTATAGGTGCCATGCTTGCATTCAAAAAGACCTAATTGTAAGTAATTAGCCTGCTAAAATTACAAAAAATGACACCTTAATTTACCTCTTTTAAGATATGCAGATAACTCCATGAAACTCAAGAATAACACCTTAACACATGGACAAAATAGCACTAAAGCTAGACAAAAGAGTGATGTGAAACTGACATATCTTAAGAAATGTACTCCATATATTGTGCTAACTCCATAAACAACTAAATATTTATACAAAAACATAGATACCAACATGAATAAAACACTATTACATTACTAACCAGGTTGTCAAGATCGGGATCTTATCTAGGATCGTTTTTGTCTTCACAAGATCGGAATCGTAAGATCGGATCGGGATCGTAAGATCCTACTCATATATTATGGTCTCATAAATATGTATTATAATGCATATAAAAGATCAAATGCAATACAAATTAATTAAACTTTTATAATTTAAACACCATAACATCAATTCATACTTATCATAGCGACTTAAATTACTATATTTGTTATTAAAGATATAGATTTTCACGTGATAAATTATTTTAGTTTAAGAATTGAATTGTTTTACGTGTAGTAATTGATTAAATGATAAATCTATTAACCTTTTATTGGACAAAAATTAACTAATTTATATTTTGTTAACTCATAGATTCATGTTAAGTAAGATCGGATCGAATCGAGATCGTAAGATCCTATGCTCAAATCGACATAAGATCGGGATCCTAATGTAACACCCCCAAATTTGATGATTTGCGGAAGCTTGATTTGGGTGTTACTAATCAATAACAAAGCACAAAGATAAATAGCAAACGACTCTATATGCGTCGTTTTAACAAAATATATTGATAACTGAAATGTTTACAACATTTAAAGCTTTACATAGCTCGAGTTAAATAAAATGAGATTTCAGTACATAAGTACTTATACAAAATATACTAATGCAAGAAAATCTCAATCGTCTGTATGCTGACTCGAGCTAAATCCTGAAGCAGAACATCCTACTGCTGGGTACCTGCGATATATGCTAAAAGGTCAGCTATAAAGCTGGTGAGCTCACAGGTTTGAAATCAAGTAATATCGTATGAACCGCAAGATTTAAATAATGAATTGCATCCAGCAATTAAATAATGAATTGCATCCAGCAATTAAATAATGAATTGCATCCAGCAATTAAATGATAATCATCGTGTATACAGCCATGAGCACATAGTTGAGCTTAACTCGAGGGCCGGGTCCCCTATAGAGAATTCCGGGCGAGGTGCCTCCACGAATGCCTAATCCACATTCGTCTTCCCAAATATTAGTACGTCCGTTTACCCGGTTAGTGCTTGCTAACCCGGACGAGGAGGGTCAATCCTATATGGTACCATATACTAATATTCACGCTACAACGTATTAACAACTATGCTGACGAAGGACTTTAAAATGATTAGTTTCGAAAAACTCATGTAGTATATGAAAAGTTGGTACTTGCGTTCACATGTTAAAAGTTTGAGCAATATATCACACCCCTGAGTAAAACAGTAAAAGAGGGGCTATGAGACTCACCTGAGTCTGAATGCGTTTAAACAAACGTAAGTTGATTAGCCGAAATGAAGTCCAAAGACTTGTAACCTGAGGGTGTCCACGACACGCGATGGTTATAAATATGATTGGGTATCTTAAAAGATCACCCCTGCAGTTGTTCGTCCAACTATAATGTCCAAATATCCACTATTTGGTTGATATGTTTAAGTGTTAGAAAAGTGTACGACCCGTTGGTGACGAGTTTGAAATAATAAACTTCAAGTATTATTATCGAGTTATTGATGTTTTGCACTTACAAAAGTGTCCCAAAGTGTTTTATAAATCGTATCGTATAAGGATTTGAGGTTATAAAAGTTCGACACTTAGTGAAATTTTAGTTAGAAAATCTGCTGTTTTATGCGACACTATATGCGTCACTTACATGTTCTATGCGTCACTTATGGAGTGTCGGGTATTGGTGTCAGTTTAAGGGTATGCGTCACTGAGATAGTGTCGTGTATCATCTTATGCGTCACTTAGGAAGTGACGGGTTCCGTAACATAGCGGCACTCAAGCAGTGTCGTATAAGAGAATGATTTTCTGAGATTTAGGCGTCACTTAAGGAGTGACGTGCAATATAGCGACACTAAAGAAGTGTCGGGTAAAATGGTATGGCGGCACTAAGGGAGTGACGTTAAGTAGTGTCGGGTAACATAAAGGGCGGCACTAGAGAAGTGTCGTTATATAGTATATGCGTCACTATGGAAGTGACGGTATGAGGTTTGAGTGACGTCATCGGTAGTAACCGGACGTCACTTGTTTCTACCGAAAGTGTAAGCTTCTACGGGTAATAGCGGCACTTATGAAGTGTCGCATGGTTTCTGCTGAAAGTACGGGTTTCTACTGATGATAGCGACACTTACGAAGTGTCGCATGGTTTCTGCTGAAAGCTATAGGCTCGCGTCACTACCGAAGTGACGGTATATGTTTGATAGCGGCACTTAAGTGACGCTATTACTGTTTTTGGCATTCCTGCGACACTTAAGGCTGTTCGACGGATTTCGAGCAAAAATCATGTTTTCGGGTTTCCGATCGTTCCAATATTTTTACCCAACCCTTATAGGGACATTATAAGTTGTTACAAACTACTAACAAGTGAAAACATTTAAAAACGAGAGATTTCGGGATTTGTCGGAAACTTACAAAGTGTCGGATGAGAAATCCGAAAAGATAGGATGATAGATCGTGTCGCGGTGGTTGTTTTCTTCCAAAGAGATGGTATAATCCGAGGCCGTTTGATGTTGTTATTTTGCGATTTTGTGAAGTTGTGGGTTTTGGTTGGTTGGTGGATTTAGAGAGAAAGAAGGAAAGAGAGAGTAAGAGAGAGAAAGAGATAAATGAAATGAGAGGAGGAGGGGAGAGTTGGGGGTTTTACCTCCAACTTTCGGTCTCCGTCTCCCCGCGCGGTGTTTGTTTACTCCGTCGTTTAAACGTTAAATAATTATTTTACATATTAACTGGTACATTTTAAAATACAAATTATTACGCGATATTTTATTTAAATATTTTAATAATCACTTTATATTTGAATTATAAAAAAAGTAAGTTAATTTGTTTGCGCGTTTTACATTTTAAATTATGTAATTTCTGATTGTACGATACGAATGAATACGAAATATTATTATAATAATATTTTTGACATAAAGCGTTATTTTTAAAGATTTGTCACCAACGTTCGTATATAATTGAATCGAAATACATCCGATTTAAATTGCGTACGATTTAACCAAATCGCATATTCGTATATATTTAACAATATATATAATTCGATACATTAATTAGCCTAACAAGGAACTAATTACATGTATTAACATATGATTAGGCACTAATTACTAGTCCTAATTTGGCGGGTGTTACACCTAAGCAGATCCTATGATTTTAAGATCTTATGTAAGATCGGGATGGTTTTCGTTCTCGTTCACGGGGACCGTAAAATCGTAAAATCTTAAGATCAAGATCGGGATCTTAACAACTATGTTACTAACCATATGATTGACAATGTGGGTGGGATAAGATTGATCCATGTTCCACCTGCAACGAAAAACTTGCGATATTAAACGTAGCCTGATTGAATAGTTTATATAAAATCAGATATCATAAATCAAATACTTTTTTTGATATAAAAAGAAGGGTAAGGTTCAGAGGAGATGCTCCATTTAGAGGAGCAGGAAAAGCAGATGTGATCTCCACCCTCAATTTGATTTAAACGGCCCAGATCATGCCAACACAAAAGGACATGCTTGCAATTTATTATGGTCAAGGGACCAATTTTGTAAAATTGATTGACACCATCTATCAACATTGGTCAGGCGGTCAGAGTCTTCTTTACACCTACTTGCCCCTTCTCTCTCTAAATTGAAACAAGAAAAACCCACAAAATACACACAGTAAAACACAAACAACTCACACAAATTACACCTAAAAACTGAAGAATCAACAACAACCAAGGTCCAAATCTTCCGCCGATCTCCGTCGCCGACGATCTACAACAATCGTTTTCGTTTTTGTAAAAAAAATCATGTCGAAATCACCACCATCCACCCTCGTTTTCAGATCACGTTTCTAGATTGCGTTTTTCTCATTTTCAGATCGCAATTTCAGATCGTGTTTTTCTCGTATTCAGATTACGTTTTTCTCTTGACATCTTTCTCTGTAGTTAATCTTTATATATCAGATGTAAAAATATTTTTCTGATTTAGATCTGAAATCACTTACACCTAAACCGTTATTTGTCTGATACAAAAGATTATCCTCTAAAAATATCAAAAGTGACGCAACTCGTAAGTTTTTCCGATCATACTATGTTATTCTTCATAGAAGGTAACAAAAGATAGCGATGAAGCAGAATCAGTAGCGAGAGGTATCTACTTGTAGGTTTGAAGGTAACAAAAATGAAAAAACGATGCATGTAAGCTTGTCGTTAGAAGATAGCGATGAAGCGGAATCAGTAGCGAGAGGTATCTACTTGTTATATATTTGCATGTTGTTAGATATGTAAAAATGTTAAGAACCAAAGCTTAAAACGAAAAAAAAATACAAAGATACTCCCTACTTGCATGATGTTTCATATGAAAATTGTTATTTTGATTTGATGATTTTTATGTGTTTATGAAAGTTGATTTTGTAGATTATTCTTGAAAATTCTACTGCATCTTGAATATTGGTAACTGCATTTTATTACTCTTGAAGACTTGAACTGTATTTTTTGAAACTTTCTTTTAAACTAGAACACTAGAAATATTAAAAAAAAAAAAATAGTTACTTTACTGCATTTTTTGTGCTGTGTACTGCATTTTAGTAGTTATATTGTAAAATGAAAAAAAAACTATCAAACAAATATTTCACTACATACTGAATAATTTGTCACTGCATTTTATAAGTAGTAAAAAAATCTTGTTTTACTACTACTTTTTTAACAACATTTTCTATGTCTTGTTAATGCATTTTATGACTTGTTACTGATATATTTGTATGACATCATTCCAGTAGTTCACTTCCTTGATAAAACAGTGAAAGAAAGCGCTTACAACAAGTCTACCAAACTACAAAGTGTAAAGGTTGAAGTAGAGAAGAAAAGAGCAACAAATAGAAGAAAAAAACCTACACAGAAGATCGTGTTTGGTATTTAAAGTGAAACATTGAATGTCAAATACTTAACAAGTATTTTGAGGTTTCTTATTACTTGGATGGATTGTATGTGTTGTACTTTCCTGGAAAATAGTTAGTGTCAATTACTTAATATTTGTAGTAATTCACAAGTGATTGTGTTTGGTAATTAAAGTTAAACATTGAATATCAAATACTTAACATTTGTAGTATTTTAAGGTCATATTTGTTTCTCATTACTTGAATAAATTGTATGTGTTGTACTTTCCTAGAATACTTAGTGTCAGTTACTTAATATTTTAAGTAATTTGTCCTGATGTTTGGGTAAGGTTTAGATGAGAAGGCTTTGTATAAGGAGAAGGAGGAGAAGGCTTATTTTACTGCATTGTAGGATAAAAATGCAGTGATTTTTTATATGTATAAAATGCAGTGCAATGATGGTAAAATGCAGTAACTTTCGTAAATTATACTAATATTTTAGTCCTAAAATACAGTAAAAATATGTCTTCTACTCTTTCTCCTCAAATGAGGTCACCCTATGGGATCCTCTATCTTGATTAAAACAACTAGATTAAAAAGGCAAAAGCATGTCAAAAGTAACTACATTATAAAAATTCAAAAACATATAAACCACCCTCATAACTGCATATAACCAAAAGCATATATAAAAACTGCAGTTTATAATAAAAATATATCAAAGTACTCATGAGAGTCAACATCCTCTAATACCATTACAAAAAACAAAATATTCTATGTAAGAAATCTAACATGCAGTGACCAGATATATAAAAATGCAGCATAAGTAAAAAAATTATAAACAATTGCAAAATCATCAGCTAAGACTCCTACTGGTGTACTTTCATGTGTTGTTTCTTCATATATGCTTGTACACCCCCTGCTGTTATATCCATATTGCTTGTACAACCCCTGCTGTTATATCTATATAGCTTGTAAGTTTGACATTGATTTTTCCTCTTCTAAGCTTTGTCCATTATAACATCAGCTTTTGATTTGCCACTTTTACGTCCTTTAGTCCTAACATCATCTGGGTTCTTCAAGAAACATTTTTGAAATGTTTCAAGAAGCCACTTGTAGTATACTTCAGTTTCTCTAGTCAGTAGTCCTAGACCAAACGTAACACAGCAGTTATGATTATCTATGCCGGTAAAGGGTACAAATAAAATTCCATATCTGTAGTAAAAAATAACTATATCACACAAAAGTACATTTCAAAAACACTTTTACATCACTACATTTTGTTCTACAGCATTCAATAAAATTTAGTGCATTTAAACATATCATCCTGCACTTTAAAATGAAGTCATGCAGTAAATGATGTAGAATGTAGCTAAATGAATTAAGATGCAGTAAAATGTACTTAAATTTATTAAAATTTAAAATGCCATTACTTCTCATCACTTAAAACATTCACCTTATAATTCATGGATACCAACGACATTCACTTCATTCTAGTAAAACACAAATAATGAATGATAAATTGCAGTACTTTTAAAATGCAGTCAATTTATATAGCTATAAAATGCAGTTTTTCTTTGTAAAAAGCCATAAAATGCATTAAAATGTGTTAAACTGCAGTAAATTCAGTAAAAACATGATAAAATGCAGTAAACTCAGTAAAATGCATTTAAATACAGTAAATTCAGTAAAATATAGTAAATGCAGTAAAATGTGGTAAAATGTAGTAGATTTCGTAAAATCATTAAATGCAGTAAAAGCAATAAAATGCAGTAGGATTCAGTAAAATGCAGTAAACTCAGTAAAATGCATTAAAATGCAGTAGATTCAGTAAAATGTAGTAAATGCAGTAAAATGTGGTAAAATGCAGTAGATTTAGTAAAATCATTAAATGCAGTAAAAACAATAAAATGCAGTAGGATGCAGTAAAATGCACTAAATTGTAAAATCCAATTACTTCTTCTCATTTAATACATTCCCCTCATAAAAACCTTTAAAAAAATCCAATTACTGCATTTTATACAACTCGTGCTGCATTTTAACACAATTTTACCGCATCTTATAATCAAATCAGATCTGAGAAAAAATTTAAATTATAGCACGCTACATACAAACATGTGAATGTATGTATAATTATGGATCAAACGAAAGTATTAAATATTCCAATTCATACAATCACCATATATACATATATACACACATACTAACGAAACAAGCGAAAACACATATATGAACTAAAAGGTATATACATATATACATACATACTAACGAAACAAGCGAAAACACCTATATGAACTAAAAGGTATATACATATATATATACCTATAGATACAAACAGGCAAAACACACACATATACACTCATACATAATATACATATAATACTTACTTTTGTTAATAGCTTCTACTATAGGTGTGTGTTCTTCGACTGCAACGACAACTTTAGGAGTTTCATCTACGCGATCGACATCAGATGAATGTGTATTTACATGCGACATTGTACACGGACTTGATGATTTTAGTTACACATATATGCAAAATTTGTATATGATCGTATATAAGTATATATGTAATCGATTTTGAGAAAGAAACGTGTTGATCTGAAGTTTTAATCGAAGGTTTAGCTTAGAAATCGTATTGATCTACAATTGTAAGCGGATCCCTTTCCTTTTTATCGAAGATTTAGTTTAATTCATAATATTTTAAAGTCTTTGCAGTCAGATCCAAAAGTTTGGAAAATGTATAAAACTAGTCCCTGATAGGCTCCTGTATGGGGACACAAAAAACACGTGGACACCTCCTATTGGCAGAAACACTGCCTTCTCTGCTTCTATATGGAGCCCTACTCCTAGGATTCGTTTCTATATTACTGCATTTTAAAGGAAAAAAATAAATAACAACCTTTTATTCATTCACTAAATTATACATAATAAATCCTACTGCATTTTAATATATACTACTGCATTTTAATCATGTGAATATGTGTATAGTTATGGATATAGTCATCATATATACCTATCACTACTACAAAAATGAACATTACAGGCAGTGAAAAACCTCATTACAAGCGGTGATTGCTCGCTATCTATGTGAGCGATGTTTAAAATAAAAACTTAAACATAAAATGCAGTAACATAAATGTAGAATGCAGTAATTTTTTTATCTAGTTTTTTCATATCAGTTTTACATAAGCTTAAAAAATGTAAAATGCAGTAATTTAAACTTAAAATGCAGTAGTTTAAACGTAACATATTGTGATTTTTTTAAAAAAAATCTATTATTCATATCAATTTTCCACCATATTATTCACATCAATTCCACATAGTACCTCTTTGAAATTTATGTTTGAACACAACACAATACAACCTACAAAAAAAAAATGAATGTGACATATTACACTAGAAATAAAAAACTGAGTTTTAAATCAACATGTATGCAACTATAAAAGTAAAAAACACAAACGTACCTTTGTTGTTAACATTCTATTTTTTTAAATAAAACTATATTAAAACTGTTAACTAATTTCAAATTGAATGAATTTTTTTAAACTCTATTGCACTGCAAATCAAAAGGAAAAAAAAAACAACCTTTTGATCATTCACTACATTATACATATCAAAAACCTACTGCATATTAACATATGTTACTGCATTTTAACACTTTTATTCCACATCTTACAATAAAATTAGATCTGGGAAAAATTTTCAATTTCAACAAAATAAAATCATATGAATGTGTGTACAGTTATGAAGCATGCAAAAGTACTAAATATTCGAGTACATACAGTCAGCATATATGCCTACATACACAAAGACAAATTCAAATATGAATACACATATAAGCATACGCGTACTAACACATCTATACCTATATACACACCGATAAACACACGTACGTTTACACATATATACCTATATATATACAGACGAACACACACATACATTATATATGAAAATTACACCAAAATACTTACTTCTATAACTTCCATGCTAGGTTTATGTTCTTCAACTGCAATTGTATGAGTTTTATCAACGACATCAACAGCAGATTTAGGCGGTTTATCGATGAAATCAACAACAGATATAAATGTATTCACATGTGTCATTGTGCACAGATTTGATGATTCACGTTACTCAAGATTTGCATATTCCGTATATGTAATCGTTGTAGATCTAAATATGCATAAGATTTTGAAAGAAGAATCGTATAGATCTAAAATTCTAATCTGATTACTTTCCTTATTTTTGGATTTTAGTTTAATTTGTAATATTATGAAGTGTTTGCGGTCAGATCCAAAAGTTTAGAAAATGTACAAAACTAGTCCCTACTATGTTCCTGTATGAGGAGAGCATAATACACGTGTACACCTCCCATTGAAGTAGGGCCTGCCTTCTCTGCTCCTATATGTGGACCTGCTCCTAGGATCCTTTTCTTAAAAAGAAACAAAAAGTTTAACATAAAAATTACTTGTTGAGTTAACAAACACCACTAAAGTCCGCTATTGTAATGTGTCAGAACTAAATCAGAGCAAACCATGTCAAATTTGTATGATGTGGGCTAGTTCGGATTGGTTAACGGGTCAAACCATAATTAGGTAAAAACGGGTCTACTTTTGTATGGTTCATTAAACAAGTACCTTGCTTGAGCAACAAATTGGACATAAAGGCTTAAATAAATCATTAAACCAGGATCATTAGACTATTTGTAATTTAATCAGTTTATAATATTATAATTATCATTACACTGTCTTATTCTGGATCATTAAGCATCAGAAGGATTTCTCTACAGATCACATCCAAACAACCCATAAATGTTCTTAACTTATAATTGTTTGATTTATATAAGAGGTATTGGCACCTCTGCCTATTGGATTTTCTGCGTTCATGGTTCACTTGGCCAGTTGGCCACCATCCCAATCACTGGCACTGGAATCAACCCGGGTCATAGTTTTAGTGCACCCGTCATCTTCAGAAAAGACAAAGCTTGGAATGATCAAGTAAGTTATACTCCTTAATTGCACCTTCTTAATGACTCATTTTGGCCCAGATGTTGAAATATGTTGATGTGTGTGTGAATCATTGAATTATGGGTATTTGGGCCACCTACTGGAGCCACTCCATATTTCAATGGAGCACAACTAAACCCCCCACAAGGTCCAACATCGCTGGGCAAATCACCTCCATCACATGTACCACAACGTCCGAGCCGGAACTCGTGCGGATTAAGCCTTAACGTTGTGAGACATGCGCTTCATTGATGGTAGGTACCTTTATGATAAATAATACTCATGGCAGGTTTCGAACCCCTGACCTGAAGGAAGTCATCGGCTGCCCTTACCACTAGGCTATTTAGTGTGTAGTGGCTATCTGGGGATAAAGGATAAAGTTCATTGTTGGATTATTTATTTCATATATTATATATTTGATCAATTTGTATTTATTAATAAAATGAGACACATTGATGTTGGGTCAAAATCGCCGCTTATAAAGTATATAATTGAATTACCTTGAGCCAGGGAGCATTGTCTAGATGTCTGATGCAGGACGCGGAAGCGAATTTTGATAACCCTAATCCAAGGGTTAATAAACGAGGCGCACCTCACGGGAATAAAACCCAAACAAGAGTAAAACTCTAAAACGTAAAATTTATTAATGATCAAACTTTAGAAATCTAAAAATAAGCCTAGTATTTATAATAAAAGAATCTTAATCCTACATAAAATCCAAATCCTAAAATAACTCAAATACTAATTAAACTAAAAATTTAATCCCTAATTTATCTCTAAAACAATAAATAATATATGTTTAATCTTGTCCTCATCATTCCCCCTCACTTGAAAAGAACTCGACCCCCGAGTTCACATGGATAGGCGTTGCGTTCGCAGGAATGACTTTGGACCCTTGCTTATTTGTTTTGATCTTGACCCGCATTCCACATTCCCATTAATCTGTGTAGGTACCATATAATTGAATTATTGATTCCTTATCATTCTCTTCCGCTTGGAAAGAACTCGCCCTCGAGTTCTTACTGTTGGTAGTTTTAGTTAATGCGTTCTCTTGCTTCGTAACCGATCTTGTTAAGGAATCTTCGAGGTTCTGTATACAAGTTCTTGGGACAACTTTAATATTATATGAAATACTTTGAATGGAAGTTAATGGATCATCATAACCATATTTATCACCAATTATTACTTCTTTCAAATCCTCAAGTTTGACTTGAACCTTTTCGACCAAGCTAACGACTTTTATAGCTTCCAACTTTTCAACGGAGACCTCAATGTTTTTGCTACGGAGTTTATCAACATGCGATGTTTCTATAAGATAACTTTGATAATCTACAATCTCGGTTAAAGGCATCGGTTGTACGATATCAACTTCAGCCTTTGTTACTTGGACTTTTGTTTCGGTTGGAAGTATTGCAATTTTCTTTTCTTCCCATGTAAAGATATAGAGATTACGTTGGACATTATATGTACCACGAACCTCATGTCGCCATGGTTTTCCCAACAAAATATCACATATATCACGATCATCCACAATACAAAGAACTTCAGTTTTATAGAACTTCCCAATGGACACCTGAACTCTACAAGTTTGGTAATCTTCAGCTATAAAATTCTCCGTTGGTAATTTTAGGAGATCTACCAGTTTTCTTGAAACCAAATTATTCATGCTTCACTTACCGTATTCTTTATCAGAATTGTTGAATAGGAACAGTTTGGTTATAGATAATCGATCATCCATAACTTGCTTTTCCTCCCGTTCATCACCATGTCTTTCATTGTTAAACGGGGATTAGTGGCTTACACTATTGTCACCAAAATCATCTATGGTTGGACGAATTCTTCGACCCTCGTGTTTGCTACCCTCGCGATTTTTGTGGATTGATGCTATAACACCCCTCGTTTCATTATAAATAATTATAATAATAATATATGACTCGGAAGCGTAGATTTCAAACATACAATCCATGTCTTTACAATGTCAATAAACTTTTTCAAATTTAATACATGACATTTCAACAAACTCGGTGTTATATAATTCAAAACATTTCTATAGTTATCAAAATAACATCAGAGTAAAAGCCTGTCAAACATTCCTTCAATTCCAAACACTTCCTGCCCTGCCTAATATGTCCCATCTATTTTATCCTGCAGGAAGAACTGTGGTGGGGTTAGCATAAAGCTAAGTGAATGAAACTATAAACAACAGTCCAACTTAGCATAATAATCTGTTTACATCAAATAACAATAAACAGAAAATCAATCAGCCAATCATTCAATCAAGCAACTTCCAATCAAGCGTTATCAATCGTCATGAGGACCGGTGGCTCCTGAGACACCCTAATACCGGTTTGGTACCCAAGGAACTCTTATCAATCATCTGTATTGGCCTATACAGAATTACCGATAACCAGTTGTTAATCACACACGACCTAGATCTCTGAACCAACATTTCAAGTTCCAAGATCTCCTGTCGTCTACAATAACAACCAAGTCCAACCATCAAGTCAAGTTGACCTCAGAATCTTACATACTAGCTCAAACAGCCAAGTAAGCAAACAACCAAACTAACATGGCAAGATATCTCAAACAAATACATCCTATCAAAGTAATACTATAATTACTTGTTGTAACCAAATCATTACAACTAAATCACACTGAGGTTAAAGATCCACTCACCAATACCTCAGCTGCAAGCTCAGAAGTCTAATGTTACTGAGCCTTTTCCACATCTGAGAATACAATCAAATAAACAATGAGTTAGTACTCATTAACAACAATAAGTCTATGTTATAATCATATAACATATCACAATAGTACATTATACAATGTACCACTTCAATCATGATAAATGTAACAACCGGCAAATTAGGACTAGAATTAGTGCCTAATTCTTTGTTAATACATGTAATTAGTTCTGTGTTAGGCTAATTTATGTATCGAATTATATATATTGTGAATATATACGAAAATGCGATTGGTGAAATCGTACGCAATTTAAATCGAATGTATTTCGATTCAATTTAATACGGACGTTGGTGACCAATTTTATTAAATAACGCTTTTATGTCAAAAATATTATTATGATAATGTTTCGTATTCATTCGTATCGTACAAACAAAACTTACACAATTTAACATATTAAAACGCACAAACTAAATAACCAAACTTACATATTATAACTCAATTATAAATTTAATTGTAGAATATTTAAATAAAATATCGCGTAATAAATTGTATTTTAAAACGTACCATTTAATATTTAGAATAATTATTTAACGTTTAAACGACGGAGGAAACGAACACCGCACGGAGCGTGGAGACGCGGACTGAAAATGGGGGCTTTCACACAAAACCCCCACCTCCTTCCTTTCCCTTCCATTTCTCACCTCTCCCTTCTCTTTCCTCTTTTCTTTTTCTCTCAATCACCAACTTCACTATCACCACCACCATCTTACAATTTCACAAAATAACAACACAAAACGCACTCGGATCATACCACCCGTTTGGAGAAAAACGTTCACCACTTCACGATCTACAACGCTATCTTTCCGGAATTTCATTTCGGCATTTTGTAAGTTTCCGACAAATCCCGACATCTCTCGTTTTTGATCATTTTTACTAGTTTATGGTTTAAATAGGCTTATTATGTCCATTTTTGGGTTGGGTAAAAGATTTGGACCCAACGGAAATCGGGAAACTCGTTTTCGACTAAATTTCCGGCCATCAGACCGCTACGTCGCATCTGGCCAGGGGGCTCTGCGACGTCGCGGCCTACGTCGCACAAAAATCTCAACGTCGCACTAGCGACGCAGCCCCTTACGTCGCATTAATTTGCGACGTCGCATATAGCGACGCAGCCTATTATGTCGCATATAGCGACGCAGCCTATTACGTCGCATATAGCGACGCAGCCTATTACGTCGCATTAGCGACGCAGCACCCTACGTCGCATTAAATTGCGAAACGTCGCCTTTAGCGACGTCATGCTCAACGTCGCAACCCTACTTGCAACGTCGCATGCGACGTCGCACAAACCAGAACCTTGAAAACTCAAATTTTTACTAAGTGTCGGAACCAAGATTTTAACACCTGATTTTACCCAAATTCGGATCCAGATGCGTTTTTCGTCAAAGCAATATAGTAGAAATAAAAATTTTCCAAGCTGACCTGGCAGCTCGACCCCAGCCAGGGGCTCTGCCCCTTGGACCCCGCCAGGGGCTGCCGCCCCTTGGACCCCGCTACCAGGGGCGCTGCCCCCGGACCCCCGTCATTAGCTGTTGTAAATACTTTTCACACTAAGTGTCGAACACTTACAAATAACGAAATCTGATTCAACGATACATATAATGTTAACACTTTGAATCATTATTACAAACCGTCACCAACGGGCCATACTTGTTTTCAAACTACAAACGGATTACTAAACAAACACTTGGACATAACGAGTTGTGTAGACAACTAGCCTAGATGGTCTTGCGAGACATCTACTTACTTAACTTTATATGTTTAGGCATTTAAAGGCTACGGGTTCGGAGAACCAACTGTTGATATTACTTACTCGTTTATTGATATAAACGCACTTGCAAAGACTCAGGTGAGTCTTACGGCCCCACTTTTACTGTTTTAACTTATTGGGGGAGATGCATGCTACTGATTTTTCTTGAACACAAGTACTAAACTGTTTACTATACCAAACGGAATTGCATGAGTTACTTACTATTTACTGAAGTCTCTCCATCATATATCGTTAGTTATGGACTTAAGCGCGAACTGTAGTTAATGGATCCATTAGGGAAATGACCCTCCCTGCCCGGGGTAGTAGCGCTACCACGTACTGATTTACACGTATAAACGGGTGACTATTATTTCGTTACTTATGCTTGCTCAATTTTGAGCATGTCACGGGAGCAACTGATTATTTACGGGTTAAGCTTCGATTATGAGCCTCATGGCAACGGTATAACTTGATTACTTTACTTTTGCGAGATTTGCAAATACTTGATATACGCCTACGGGCACTACTGATGAAATCTTGTGTTCAAACTGATTATTTACTGATAAACCTGTGAGATTCACCAACCTTTTGGTTGACCCTTTTTAGCATGTATTCTCAGGTACACTTACGGAGTAGGATCACTCCAGGACTACTAGCTAGAGTCGCATGATTTCCAAACTGCATTTAACGGAGATTCTTTGGCATTATCTTTTGTAACTATGGTTATGTAATAGAATCTCCCGCCACATACGCGGACTCTAGGCTTACATATTTTTGTAAAGAAAACTATATGTTTTCGAACGATTTAATTATGAAATGTAATTATTTTACAAAACGTCTCATTTAGAGGTCGTTTGCTGTATATCTTGTGCTTTGTATATTGATTAGTAACACCCAAGTATGCTTCCGCAAATCATCAAATTTGGGGGTGTTACAGATTGGTATCAGAGCCTAAGGTTATAGTGAACTAGGTTGCATTTAGTGGGCCTAGACTATGACCGTTAGGCTGTATTTTCTTATTAAACATGACTGGTTCAGGAATTACAGCATACGACTTTAATTTAACATAGCCTGATCAACTATGTACAATTAAGGAAAGATGATGTAATGTCTGAAATAATTATGTTGAACGGGGATACGTTAGTTGACTCTGACCACGAGAGGACCGGACCATTACTTGATACGTGCTAGACACTAGGCTGGATATGATATATATTTATATATATTAGCCTCGTCTTACTTACACTCTGCCACAGGAATGGCAAACACACCACCTAATCCGACACACTCTCACTCACGTGGGTCACGGAACCCACGAGTAGCCAGGAGGAACACAAGGTCGCCCCGAACCAGCCCTTATCCTGTACATAACTCTCAGAACTCGGCACATCTCACGTTGCCAGTATTGGCTACCCAATTCCGCCGTCAGGAGCAAAGACTCGAAAACCTGGAACTGGAACAACACCGAATGACTTACCTGCTTCGTCAAGCTCTCGACCGCATATCACAACTACAGCGAGAACAAGAGGATACCAACCTCTCTGTAAGCATAATTCAGGATTCCATGACCGCCGAATTAGGTGCGGATGAACTTGTAAGAAACCGATTAGAAGAATGTGAACAGCGTTCACAGGAGACTGCGGATCACTCTCGAACAATAACACAACGACTGGCCTTGGTGGAAGACAACGCCAGGCAAACCAACCGACTAGCAGAAACCGTGGACCGCCTTGTCGCGCTGATGGAACAAATTAATCTACATTAAGATTAGTGTAGTTTTGTCTTGTAATCTATCTCGTAATCTAGGGACTATCTAGCACTACTCTATAAACTAGTCGGATGTAACCATTCCCGACACCTTTTGTAATATCTCTATAGGATGTAACTTTTGAACTCACTTTATCTATCAAATATCCATTGTTATCTCAACTCACATTAATTGTCATTTTCCATGTTGATGTTATGTATTACTGCTTTTATACATGTACATCTGTGACAATTACCAGCTTATACAAAATCTCATGTATCTTCATTTCTTTTATTGAAGAATCATGCCGCCAAAGACACGACCATACACTGATGCCCAGATTACCTCCCTTATAACCCAGGCTGTTACTGAAGCCTTAGCTCGGAATACTCCACCAAATTCCTCGAGAAACAGCGATGCCGCTGAAACCTCTGCTGCTAAACCTTGTTCTTACAAGGACTTCCAGAACTGCAAACCTCTAAACTTTGCAGGTACCGAGGGAGCTATCGGTCTGATACGATGGATAGAGAAAGTTGAATCGGTATTTCTTATCTGCAACTGTGCGGAGGGGGACAAAGTTAAGTTCTCTGTTAGTACTTTTACTGACACCGCACTCACGTGGTGGAACACCTATGCCCAAACTGTGGGCGTTGCCAATGCTTACAAACTCACGTGGGAGGAGTTGAAGGAGATGTTAAGGGGTGAGTATTGCCCCAGGGATGAACTGAAACAACTGGAGCTGGAATTCTGGAACCATAAGATGCAAGGTAATGATATCACCGGTTACACCAACCGTTTCCACCAGCTGGCACTTCTGTGCCCAACCATGGTCGATCCTGAGTACAAGAGGATCGAGAAATACGTTGATGGACTGCCCGAGAAACTACAGGACCTAGTGACTTCATCCAAACCAGGTACTATCCAGAACGCCATCCGTATGGCCCATGAACTCACGGCAAACGCTGTCCGCCGTAACACAACTTCAGCCCCACCTGCAAACAACAAACGAAAATGGGAAGGAAACCCCAACTCATCCAACCAAATCACCAACCGAAAGCCTGAGCCCCTTAGGGCTTATTCATCTGGCACTTCAGAAAGGAAAGGGTACGTTGGAAGCAGGCCCTACTGTCCCAAATGCAATCGTCACCACGACGGTTCCTGCCCTTGCACAAACTGCAAACGTTTTGGGCATCTGGCCAAGGATTGTCGAAACACCAGTGCCCCGAAGACTTGTTATGGGTGCGGAAGTCCTGGGCATTTTCAGAATAATTGCCCTAAGCAGAGAAACAACAATCACAACAACAACAACAACAACAACAACAACAGCAACAAACGGAACAACAACCCTGCTCGTAGCAGAGCATTTGTCATCAAAGCTGGGGAAGCTAGGGAAGACCCGAATGTTGTAACGGGTACGTTTCCTCTCAACGATCTTACTGCTTCAGTATTATTTGATACCGGTGCTGATAAAAGTTTCATATCTGATGAGTTTTGCCCACTACTTAATATCACCCCTTCGGCCTTAGATGTTAAGTACACGGTAGAGCTCGCAAATGGTAAACTCATAGAAACCAGTAGTGTGATACCTAATTGCACCTTAAACCTTGCAAACGAAACCTTCTCAATCGATCTAATGCCTGTTGAACTAGGAAGTTTTGATGTCATCGTGGGTATGGACTGGTTGTCCAAGCACCGGGCTGAAATTGTTTGCCACGATAAAATCGTCCGAATCCCTCTCGCCGCCGGTGGTACCTTAATTATACAGGGGGAGACCGGTGGGTCGAGACTAAACTTAATCTCCTGTTTAAAAACCCGAAAATTTCTGAGAAAGGGTTACCCAGCAATACTCGCGCACGTCACGGAGAAAAAGTCGGAGGAGAAGCGACTTGAGGATGTGCCAATCGTTAGAGACTTTCCCGAAGTCTTTCCAGAAGAACTACCTGGTTTACCTCCACCTAGACAGGTTGAGTTCTCGATTGATCTCGTGCCGGGTGCCGCACCGGTGGCCCGAGCACCGTACCGCCTAGCCCCATCCGAACTTCAGGAGTTGTCCACTCAGTTACAGAAACTCTTGGATAGAGGATTCATTAGACCGAGTTCTTCACCTTGGGGAGCTCCAATCTTATTTGTCAAAAAGAAAGACGGTTCATTCAGAATGTGCATTGACTACCGAGAGTTGAACAAACTAACCGTCAAAAACCGATACCCACTCCCCCGAATCGATGATCTGTTCGATCAACTTCAGGGATCAAGCTGTTATTCAAAGATTGATCTTCGATCAGGTTATCATCAGTTGCGTGTTCGCGATGCTGACATTCCGAAAACCGCATTCAGAACCCGTTACGGACACTATGAATTCCAAGTAATGCCCTTTGGCTTAACCAACGCACCGGCTGTATTCATGGACCTTATGAATCGGGTGTGCAAACCTTACCTCGACAAGTTTGTTATTGTTTTTATCGATGACATCCTTATCTATTCGCGAAACGAGCAGGAACACGCACAACACCTCAGAACCATCTTAGAACTACTTAGACACGAGGAACTTTACGCAAAATTTTCTAAGTGTGAGTTCTGGATACACACCGTTCAATTCCTTGGACACGTTATCGACAGTCAGGGAATTCATGTAGACCCGTCAAAAATCGAGGCAATCAAGAATTGGCAAGCGCCAACCACTCCCACAGAGGTACGCCAATTCTTGGGATTGGCCGGTTACTACCGTCGTTTCATCGAAAACTTCTCAAAAATTGCCAAACCCCTCACAGTGCTGACTCAGAAGGAAAAGAAATTTGATTGGACCGATAAACAAGAGTCGGCATTTCAACTCTTGAAATCCAAGCTTTGCAGTGCACCCATTCTATCTCTACCCGAAGGCACCGATGACTTCGTGGTATACTGCGATGCTTCTCACCAAGGTCTCGGTTGCGTGCTGATGCAACGAGACAAGGTCATTGCTTACGCCTCCAGACAACTTAAAGTTCACGAGAAAAACTACACAACTCACGACCTCGAGCTAGGAGCCGTGGTGTTCGCCTTAAAAATCTGGAGACATTATCTTTATGGTACCCGCAGCACTGTATTCACCGACCACAAAAGCCTCCAACACATTTTCAACCAGAAAGATCTTAACATGAGGCAACGCAGATGGGTTGAATTACTCACCGATTACGACTGTGAGATCAAATATCATCCGGGCAAAGCAAACGTGGTTGCTGATGCCCTCAGCCGTAAGGAACGAACAAAACCACTCCGAGTCCGGGCACTCAGTATTACCATTCATAACGACCTCACCACCCAAATACATCTTGCCCAACTCGAAGCCCTGAAACCCGATAACTTCAAGAACGAGGCCTTGCGAGGCATGGATAAACAATTCGAGATCAGACCCAACGGAGTTAGGTACTTCTCTAACCGAATCTGGTTGCCTAATTTCGGGAACCTTCGAGACTTGGTGATGGATGAAGCTCACAAGTCCAAATATTCTATCCACCCGGGATCCGACAAAATGTATCACGGCATCAAGGGGTTTTACTGGTGGCCGAATATGAAAGCTGACATTGCTTTGTACGTCAGCAAATGCTTAACTTGTTCCAAGGTCAAGGTCAAGCATAGATTTCAAACATACAATCCATGTCTTTACAATGTCAATAAACTTTTTCAAATTTAATACATGACATTTCAACAAACTCGGTGTTATATAATTCAAAACATTTCTATAGTTATCAAAATAACATCAGAGTAAAAGCCTGTCAAACATTCCTTCAATTCCAAACACTTCCTGCCCTGCCTAATATGTCCCATCTATTTTATCCTGCAGGAAGAACTGTGGTGGGGTTAGCATAAAGCTAAGTGAATGAAACTATAAACAACAGTCCAACTTAGCATAATAATCTGTTTACATCAAATAACAATAAACAGAAAATCAATCAGCCAATCATTCAATCAAGCAACTTCCAATCAAGCGTTATCAATCGTCATGAGGACCGGTGGCTCCTGAGACACCCTAATACCGGTTTGGTACCCAAGGAACTCTTATCAATCATCTGTATTGGCCTATACAGAATTACCGATAACCAGTTGTTAATCACACACGACCTAGATCTCTGAACCAACATTTCAAGTTCCAAGATCTCCTGTCGTCTACAATAACAACCAAGTCCAACCATCAAGTCAAGTTGACCTCAGAATCTTACATACTAGCTCAAACAGCCAAGTAAGCAAACAACCAAACTAACATGGCAAGATATCTCAAACAAATACATCCTATCAAAGTAATACTATAATTACTTGTTGTAACCAAATCATTACAACTAAATCACACTGAGGTTAAAGATCCACTCACCAATACCTCAGCTGCAAGCTCAGAAGTCTAATGTTACTGAGCCTTTTCCACATCTGAGAATACAATCAAATAAACAATGAGTTAGTACTCATTAACAACAATAAGTCTATGTTATAATCATATAACATATCACAATAGTACATTATACAATGTACCACTTCAATCATGATAAACAATCATCTAGTAGTATTTAATAATCAAATGGTACTCAACACTCTATACCATTTCATGTGTAAACATGCAACAAATCACAAAATATAACATATCGTACTCAAGTTATATTTACAACACAAAAACTGCTGGAGATTAGCTTTAAATAACAAACACGGAAACAGCCTATGACAACCAGGGGAATCCGCCGGATTCCCTTTGAATCCGCCGGATTCAATGGTGTTTCAGCTTCAACTCATGATTAGCACATTATTAACCAATCCGGTTCCCAATCCGCCGGATTCCTATTCAATCCGCCGGATTCCCATAACCAACCCGAATCCGCCGGATTCAACCTTCGTCCCAGCCCTGTGCGATCTGCTCAAACCCTAACCCACGGGTTTAATACCCAAATCACTCAAAACTCGTTTTCTAACAGTTTTAAACCCCAAATAACTTCACATAAACACCATGTAATAGTTATAACAAGTTTCTAACATCCAATTCTTTCAATTCATCAATTTACCCAATTTCAATCAAAAATCAAATTCTTAATTACACAAGAACACTTACTTTTTGAAGAATATGATGATGATAATCTGACCATGATGAAGCTTAACAAGAATCACAGCTTCCTGATTTATTTTCTAGTTTGATTTGGAGGTTTTCTGAGAGTTTTTTTTTTTGTGAATAATAAACTTTCCAAATGAGGAAAGTTGAATAAATAGAAACATAAGTCGGTTCCTCAACCGACCTTCTATTATACAGGTATAATTTAATACCCCATCTCAATCTATTGTCTGGAACTCGAAAACCATTTGCGAGTCCAAACATTTTATTTTACCGTCAATTATATTAATTTACAACAATTAATAATTTACTTGTCACATTGGAATATTTAACTCCTATTCCAATTATTTCAACTAATTCAGACAATATTATTTTCAAACACATTTAAATAATAATTTAAATCAAGAAATAATATAAAACAACTAAGTCCATTTCGAGGATGTTACAACTCTCCCCCCCTTAAAGAGATTTCGTCCTCGAAATCTAACCTCACTCAATCTGACTAATGTGATGTAATCACATACATCTTAGCATACTTTAATCCTCAATAGCAACTTACAACTATACTTAGATTGGTTCAATTCTTTCCACATTCACATGTTCCCATGAACATGCTTCTGTCTTTTCCTACGCACACATACAGTGCATCCATCCAATATTTCATATGAACTACTATTTATCTAAATCCTTTATCACCAATCAGATAAATATTTAGAACTCACCCAATTACACTTACTTTAACAAGCAACAATAAGTGAAACCTAACATCACTTAATAGGTCTGTGTAATCAGAAATTAGCAATGTGCTAAAATCTTTAACCTATTCTCACTATTCATCTCTGTTAACAACAAAACAGCAGCAATAATAACAATAACAGTGGTTATAGAACCACAACACACTTAACAATACTGAAAGTTAATTTCAGTTCACGACTAACAACCAGTCTAATATTCAAATAACAACCTCACATCTCTACTGTCAAAGATTTAAACCCTTACTAAATTTCTATTTTATTCATATCATAGAAATTGGTTTAATTCAAATCTAGGTCAACTTTCCATCCAAAAGTTTCATACCTTACTCTCTTGAACAACATATAATGTTCACATATCACTACCACTATACAAAATCCTTTACTTGAAAGTAATCCGGATTCATATCACCTTAATAAGCCAAGCAGGGGTCAAACTCAGTAGGTAAAACTATAATCAACAAGTACTTTGCTCAATCAACAAAAGTACCACAATGTTACATTACCTACATTCAACCAACCTCTACATTGACTTATCTCAATTTGTAATTCCTTTCATTACAACCTAACAATTGTCAACAACAACTATAGCACAAGCAATAATCACAATACTAATGATTATACACTATAGTTTACCAATCGACAAGTAATATTTAACTTCAAGCCCTAACTAACTATCAAGCTGGAATTCACATTTGACTTAAACTGGTAAGACATCAAGAATCTTTTCTTAGCAACTAGTTATTTTAATTCAACTTAACCTCATAATCACTTAGCACTAAATCCTATCAATATAGTCACTAAGTCAACATTAATCAATATTATGATACTACAATTCAAGTATCTCAATATCACAATGTGCTACTTTTCAACACATTCCCAACAATATTAACATCAAGTTAATCACAATTAACTGACCTCCACATATCTTATGGCACATTTTAATTCATTCTTATTAAAATTTGTCATGCCATTTATTATTATGTATATCATACACACATAATTTCAAGTAACTTTCTAAAATGGACACATACACATCAATTCCATTTAATTCTATATAATAGGTCATTCAGAATGTTAAAGCCTTTATCAAGCCCTCACATTACTACTAATCATTACATACATACTACAGGAAATGGAATAGTGAAAATCAACAACTCTAAGTTTCATTTATATACATACCAGTTCGTATATAACTGCAACAATTCAATTTAAACTTACAATAAAAGTTTGATGAAAACAATCATCATCTACTGATTTCAAGGTTTTCTTTACTCTCTACACATACAATTATACCCACATCAGGTTTTCAAACCGAATTTCAAATAATCATTATTCTTAAACTATGTAAATAATGATCATTACAATTAGACACATACATAATTTCTTAAAATATGAACAACTTTTCAATTCATATTCTCCCAATTTATTAAACAAGATCAAGTTAGACCTTTTAACACAGTTCAATTCCAGATAAACCTTTCATATCATTTCTTATTTGAATCTAATCTCAATTTATCACTTAATCACTTACTTTATTTGTATACAAACAACAAATAACAAAAGAATCCATTCAATTCTTTCAATAATTAAGTATCTCGCCGTGAGGTACCAATCAACCTATACAACTATTAATAATAACTTTCAATTAATTCTAATTGTCATAACATATAATGACTTCACATCTATATAATTCCTTAACATGTATTCAGCTCAAATATCAAATATTACCTAACTGAATACTCAATTATACTTAACACTATTTCAATTACTTAATACTAGCTTTAAGTAATTAATCAAGTTTCACAAACTTAGATAATTCATCTATCTCCTTTGGATCTTAAATGACCCATTTCAACATAATTTAATCAATCTAGGAATTCAATCATATTCCACACAATCATAACATTTCAATCTATGTTAGACTATTTCAACACACACAGTTGACTATATGTCAACTTTGATTTCAATCAACCAATCAATAAAATTTTCTAATTGCTTTTCTCAAGTTTGACTCAATTCAAACCAATCACAAGCAATTAATTTTATACACAATTTTCTATTCATTGTTTGACCTTCAAAGTTAACATACCATCAATATTAACTCCCAACAAACCATTTCATCTTATATGTTTACTTTCAAACATATATTTTAAATTATTACTTTCAATAATCTTATCAATCCTTTACAAGGACAAGGTCATCCTACATAAATCTGGGCTCCATACAAGCCATTTCATATTGTATGTTTACTTTCAAACATAAACTTCACATTATTACATTCAATAATACTAGAAATTCCTTAAGCAAGATAATATCATCATATCTCAACCTTGGCTTCATACAAGCCAGATACAACATAGTGATTCATTTAAACACTATCGATTCCGCCTATGGTCAATTTAACACAATTGGTTACAACTATATTTTCAACAAAATCATATTTATCATTTATGTTTATCATCAAAACAACTATCAATGACAAATATATTTACACTCGCACCTTACAGTTTAACTGCCACAGTTCTATCAACTGATTGTTTTCTTATCCAAACAACTATTAAACAACTTAGCATACTTTCATGCTCAATTTTCAAAATCACATTACATTTCTTTTATACCAAGTAGCCTCAACAAGTTCATGTGACACAACATAATATAACAACAGTGATCAGGCGTTGCAAGATTATGCTCTTCACAATCCATTCTTAGGCCACTCTACATTATAATTATCCACGTGATTTACTCTCACTTAAACACATATTCACACAATGTTCTGGTTTTCAACAACTGAATTACTCAGTATATCAACTTATCTGAAACCCTAAACACATGATAACCTATCATCAAAGTTTCAGTACTTCATACCTTTTTAACTTTCTCTAACACAATTACATCACGTGTAATTCCAAACACGTATAATTTATTACCAATAATCAGTACAAAACACCATATCATGTACTAATTTATAATTCTTGGACTATTTAAGTCACACTTAATCATTTATACTAATTAATGTCCCTATTTACTCCAAAATTCAGGACACATCTTAATTAATTATCATCACTTTGACATATGCTATACTATCAAGCATTAATGTCACAACAAGCCTACTCAATTATGTTACTATAAAACATTTCATTTATTAATTCTCAATTGACCAGAAAGATCTATCACTTCCCCAATCAATTTCACCTTATCATACTCTACATTTCTCTTAAACCTATCAGTCTTGGTTTAAGTCAAGTGTTTAGCTATAGTCAAAACATATCATATAGCCACATAAGCACATATTTTCTCAATTAGCAGTCATTCTCAAATCAAATGACACAACATTCCTTAAACAGGATTCAAATCACACTCTGTAACCAATCTACTAACATAATACTATCAATTATTTTGTCTCACCAATAAAGACACTCCTTAGGTTCCAACATCAAACCTGTTAAAACCTTAATCTACTTTTTTTTTTTACTTACTTAATCACATTTCTGCATTTTCAATTCAATCAGAAATAACCACAACAATGAACATTTCATTTAACACTTCTATCCTCATGTCAACATATATCAATCATTAGTTGACTCAAAACTGGGGAATCATATCAGTCTAACTCAATTAACTTCACAACAATGCTTACTTATCATAACAAAGTAAACAGTTCAAGCAAATTTAAATTAACATAGGCTTATCGAAGATTACCTAGCAATCTTAAGCCAACGAATGTTGAGGAATCAATGAGAATATCCATCAGGTTCTCATATTCCTCTATCTCTGCAATCAAACAACAGCTTCACAACTTGTTAATGGTTAGTACATATTCAACTAACTACTTTCTCATACATCAACTAAACCCACACCTACTGGAATGTTTGACTCAACTCAATCAAAGTTTAGGATTGAACATTCTATCATGTCCAATTCGCCCAAACTATTGCTCTGATACCAACTTATAACACCCCTCGTTTCATTATAAACAATTATAATAATAATATATGACTCGGAAGCATAGATTTCAAACATACAATCCATGTCTTTACAATGTCAATAAACTTTTTCAAATTTAATACATGACATTTCAACAAACTCGGTGTTATATAATTCAAAACATTTCTATAGTTATCAAAATAACATCAGAGTAAAAGCCTGTCAAACATTCCTTCAATTCCAAACACTTCCTGCCCTGCCTAATATGTCCCATCTATTTTATCCTGCAGGAAGAACTGTGGTGGGGTTAGCATAAAGCTAAGTGAATGAAACTATAAACAACAGTCCAACTTAGCATAATAATCTGTTTACATCAAATAACAATAAACAGAAAATCAATCAGCCAATCATTCAATCAAGCAACTTCCAATCAAGCGTTATCAATCGTCATGAGGACCGGTGGCTCCTGAGACACCCTAATACCGGTTTGGTACCCAAGGAACTCTTATCAATCATCTGTATTGGCCTATACAGAATTACCGATAACCAGTTGTTAATCACACACGACCTAGATCTCTGAACCAACATTTCAAGTTCCAAGATCTCCTGTCGTCTACAATAACAACCAAGTCCAACCATCAAGTCAAGTTGACCTCAGAATCTTACATACTAGCTCAAACAGCCAAGTAAGCAAACAACCAAACTAACATGGCAAGATATCTCAAACAAATACATCCTATCAAAGTAATACTATAATTACTTGTTGTAACCAAATCATTACAACTAAATCACACTGAGGTTAAAGATCCACTCACCAATACCTCAGCTGCAAGCTCAGAAGTCTAATGTTACTGAGCCTTTTCCACATCTGAGAATACAATCAAATAAACAATGAGTTAGTACTCATTAACAACAATAAGTCTATGTTATAATCATATAACATATCACAATAGTACATTATACAATGTACCACTTCAATCATGATAAACAATCATCTAGTAGTATTTAATAATCAAATGGTACTCAACACTCTATACCATTTCATGTGTAAACATGCAACAAATCACAAAATATAACATATCGTACTCAAGTTATATTTACAACACAAAAACTGCTGGAGATTAGCTTTAAATAACAAACACGGAAACAGCCTATGACAACCAGGGGAATCCGCCGGATTCCCTTTGAATCCGCCGGATTCAATGGTGTTTCAGCTTCAACTCATGATTAGCACATTATTAACCAATCCGGTTCCCAATCCGCCGGATTCCTATTCAATCCGCCGGATTCCCATAACCAACCCGAATCCGCCGGATTCAACCTTCGTCCCAACCCTGTGCGATCTGCTCAAACCCTAACCCACGGGTTTAATACCCAAATCACTCAAAACTCGTTTTCTAACAGTTTTAAACCCCAAATAACTTCACATAAACACCATGTAATAGTTATAACAAGTTTCTAACATCCAATTCTTTCAATTCATCAATTTACCCAATTTCAATCAAAAATCAAATTCTTAAATACACAAGAACACTTACTTTTTGAAGAATATGATGATGATAATCTGACCATGATGAAGCTTAACAAGAATCACAGCTTCCTGATTTATTTTCTAGTTTGATTTGGAGGTTTTCTGAGAGTTTTTTTTTTTTGTGAATAATAAACTTTCCAAATGAGGAAAGTTGAATAAATAGAAACATAAGTCGGTTCCTCAACCGACCTTCTATTATACGGGTATAATTTAATACCCCATCTCAATCTATTGTCTGGAACCCGAAAACCATTTGCGAGTCCAAACATTTTATTTTACCGTCAATTATATTAATTTACAACAAGTAATAATTTACTTGTCACATTGGAATATTTAACTCCTATTCCAATTATTTCAACTAATTCAGACAATATTATTTCCAAACATATTTAAATAATAATTTAAATCAAGAAATAATATAAAACAACTAAGTCCATTTCGAGGATGTTACAGATGCCCCACGTACGATCACGGAACGTAGATCTTCAATTATAGTGGAAATCCTGTCAAGTTTGGACGTCACGGTTAAGCCATGATCCATATACTCTTCAGACCATACCCCACCAATAGTATGGGTTTTGTATACATCTACACCAGCCATAATCAGGATACTAACGAGATTGTAATCAACACAATACACGATAACCAAACAATATCCAAAACAAAAAAACACAAAAAAAACCCAGATTCGTGCAGCAACTTCGGAAAGATGTATCTCTCAACTCGGACCTCAAATGAAAGATCCCTCCGGTCAGATCGTAGCTCTACGTATCTAGAACTTCCAGTTAAAATTTCAAGACGATCCAACGGTTAACGAATCCTCAGCGTTAGTTCTACCACGACTGCGCAAAAACCGACGAATCAAAAACTGTTTTTTCGTTTCTTTTGAATTGACTCCCTTCGAGTTGTGTGATCTCTTCTTCTCGAATACCTCTCTGATACCAACTGATGCAGGACGCAGAAGCGAATTTTGATAACCCTAATCCAAGGGCTAATATATGAGGCACACCTCACGGGAATAAAACCCAAACAAGAGTAAAACTCTAAAACGTAAAATTTATTAATGATCAAACTTTAGAAATCTAAGAATAAGCCTAGTATTTATAACAAAAGAATCTTAATCCTACATAAAATCTAAATCCTAAAAGGGTTTTATGCCGAAAAATGCATCAATAGTTTCGTTTTTTGCATTTTCGGGTATCAACTAATTTTTTTTCCCGAAAAATGAACCACTAATTCAAAATTGATCATTTTCGGGTATTATTACCGGATACCAAAAAAAATGGACAGCTCACCGGTTTTGCCTACGTGGCAATCCATGTGGATATTTTTTTTTTCCGGAAAATGAAACAATAGTTTCATTTTTTACATTTTCGGGTATCAACTAATTTTTTTTCTTTAAAAATGAACCACTAATTTAAAATCGATCATTTTCGGGTATATCTCATCCTCTTCATCTTCTGAATCACTATATGTAATAAAAAGACATCATTTTTTTTATATATGTGTGGTCGGCTAGATATCAGCATGGCATGGCGAAACAGAGGTTATCTTATCTTCCCACCGTTTCTATTGTTGAAATACAACAAAAGGATTCTTCCTACTCTAACCATCACAAGATAGTCTAGTTATTAGCATCATGTTATCCTTACAATGGGTTTCGAGTTCGAACCTCACTAATGATGATAATATGTTGATAATGTTATATTGTATGACCATTATGAGGTAATGAACACACTTCCTTGGTATCTCGGGTTACTAAGCATATCTACGTCTATCTTTTTTATAAGATTCTTTTGATTTTGCCCCATATTTTCCTTTGTAAAGTTTATACATGGATTGCCATGCAGGATAATCGGTTGTTTGGGTATCCGGTACTAATACCCGAAAATGATCAATTTTGAATTAGTAGTTCATTTTTAAAGAAAAAAAGTAGTTCATACCCGAAAATGCAAAAAACAGAACTATTGATGCATTTTTCGGCAAAAAACCCGATCTGAAATGTTGACCGACTACCGTTTCAAACGGTTACTAATACCCGAAAATGATCAATTTTGAATTAGTGGTTCATTTTTCGGGAAAAAAATTAGTTGATACCCGAAAATGCAAAAAACTGAACTTTTGATGCATTTTTCGGCAAAAAACTCATCCTAAAATAACTCAAATACTAATTAAACTAAAAATTTAATTTCTAATTTATCTCTAAAACAATAAATAATATATGTTTAATCTTGTCCTCATCAATGTCACCCGTTTGTTGGTGGCACTACAACATTTGCCTCATAAATCTGCTACATGTTGACATCGAGGAGACCGTGAACCCCAAGAGCAATTTCCATTCTCAGCAATTATCTTTGTGCTTTGGGAGTCAATATGGACATGCTAGAGGCTGCATATATTAACATATTATAAAGTCAGATAAGTATCATATGGTGAAATTCTTTGAGGGTGTATATATTCAATTATTCATACTATGTAAACTTATTAGAAACTTAATTTTACACTTAATGGTTTTGACTGTATTATATGTACTGCCTTTAGTACACAAGAATTTATATAAACCGTTAACAAATCCTCTCATCTTACCTATTTTTCTTAAGTATTACTGTTATGAAAATCGATGCACCATTCATCATCCTGAATAGTACCACAAACTGATACAAAGTTGACTCTCCATTACCTTTGCTTTGGTATCTATAGAAACCTCACATATACCTTTTGCATTGAGTCAAAAGAGTGAAGTACTAAACCCTATATACTAACCATAATAAAAAGATATAACTTAATTATCTTAAAACGTGAATAACCATAACAACTAATATAATGAAATAATAGGAACATAGGTAAAAAAGAGGATGACAGTGATTCAGACAACGATACAAACTGAAAAGAGGATACATAACATTGAAATAGAAAACAGGGAGCAAAGTCTATAGATTTACCCATGATTCCAACAACGCATATGATTTGTCCTTCCAAATGTACTTCCCCCAATGAACTACAAACTCAAATACAATGCTAGCCTATTTGAAATCAAAGACTTTTTACCACTTTCAATGATAATCAAAATTTATAATATTGCACCTACTGAATATGATATCAAAAATAGAGATAGAATATGGTAATGACCACATAACCATCGAATATAGCACAACCCAACTTGACCCATTCAGAAGCAATTGGGTTGATATAGCCACCTCTAAGCTCAAATATAACCCAATTTACAGATGTGTGTACTTATAAAGTTGGCACTGTTAAATTGAATATCAACCAAGAATAGTTTGTAATCAACCAGAATGAAAAAAGTTTAAATACATATGAAACTATTTCATAAGCAATCAATTGAATCTTCAATTAACCAAAGTGTTGTTTCTAATATATAGACATTATGTTATAATTAGCTTATGTAGAAAAGTTAAACAAATACCTTTGCAAGAACACAATTTACACAACATTACCAAAAGATCTTGAAATTATGATAATAATGCTTTACAACTTACTATTGCATATAGCTAATTAAATGATGCACGGAGCTAAATGGACTTACCTCATGACTATTAGTATTGATGTCATTAGAATTCATGGAGCTTGGTTGAGCAACAGTAGTAAACCTCTTTTTCTTGCCATAAGTTTTAACAGAAGTTGCTCCAAGTACATCATATTTCTTTATTCTTCTAATGGGAATTGTCTTTAAACATTCACCATTTAAATGCCATTATTGAGCAAGTGTTAGAATGGGTAAAATCAACAATTTTCTAGAGAAGTTCATTAGAAAATACATTGATTAACATAATGACATCACAATATAGCAAGACTTTACTCACCTTATTTTCTGTCAAGAACCCCTTCGGTTCTTGTTATGATACAACATTCAGCTGCCAGAACCCTTATAAGCAGTGGCGTATCCAGGATTCGGAGTGACCGGTAGCAGGGGTATCTCAATTTTTGTGAACCCGTAGCACATATAAGGAATACACCAAAAAATGCAATATATGTTTATAAAAAATTTACACTACGTATAGCGAATGAACCCGTAGCGACTACTACCCTTACATTCTACGTGGCTCCGCCTCTGCTTATAAGTTATAACTACAACCTACAGGTTTACCTACCTAGTATTTTCAAAAACATTGATTTTAAGCCAAAAATGTTCTCTTACCTAGTATTTTCAAAAACATTGATTTAAAGCCAAAAATGTTCTCTTCACAGTCATCAAGTAAGTCAATCCCATTTTAATATCCACATAATTTTGGTTTAAGAAAAAGGATAACCATTCTGACGATTTACATACATTAAACATAATGAAATAACAAAATTATCAGTAATGAATATGAGGATATATCATATATGATACAGTTTTTGTATTTATACTTGGTACATAAACTATATGCAAAATACACGAAACAATGGATAAAAAATGTTGGTGTGTTAGACAATCAGATTGGGCCATTTTGACCCACTTGAAATTGCGTTTCTGACCCGTACCTATCTGGACCCATTTTATTTTAGCATAGTTTAATTATGTTGGATGTGTAAGTTGTTTGCAATAGAACATAATCAAAATCGACCTTTATATAAGTAAACCTAATGAATGAGCTACTTATAGTCCATCCTTTAGCAAAAGATCACAATGAAAGCAAAAAAATATATATTGATGGAACAAGAGGTTAATCTTCATATTACTATTTATAAAAACATAAAACCGATCTGACCCATTTCGGCCTACATAAATTATTGTTACGATCACTACAAGAAAAATGGCCTATAGTGACAAGAATTTAGTGACAACTTTTATTTATGTCACTATCCGCCCAACTTAATGACAAAAAAGATACGTCGACACTAATCAGTGACAATTCTAATGATTGTCATTAATTGATCACTAATATAAAGGTCAAACGCATTATGTTAAAGTTAGAGATAAAAGATAGTGACAGAAATAAGCCTCGTCACAATATTATGATAGTTAGTGACGTAGTTTTTTTTGTCACTCAGTTAATAAACGTTAGTCACGAGTAATTGCGTCACTAATTTGAGTATATATCGTCGTATGAATATAAAATCAGAAAAGTATGTTTGTAAGTTGGATTACGAACTATGGAGTATTTCACTAGATTAATGTTCAAAATTTTGATTTTACCCCTTCTACTTTATATCCAAGTATAACCACGAATAAATTTTCTACTGTATTAAAAAAGAATATAAACCCCAAAACATATATTATTATTATTATTATTATTATTATTATTATTATTATTATTATTATTATTATTATTATTATTATTAATTATTATAACCCCAATTTCATGAGTACAGGATTATGAAATTTAAAAAAGGCGCAGATCGGATCCGGATCCGAATCAGACCCGATATAATTTTAGGGACAAAATATCTTATATCTATGAAGCCTAATCGTCTTCACTGTTCATTCCTTGCTCATCACTGTGCCCTAATTTTAGTACTCCATATTTTGTTAACAAATACACGATCACCAATAGAGTTAACAGCGATCAAATTCATAATTTTGATACGTGCCACTGTATATGCTTGATATTTGTAAACCGTGTGAAACCATATCCTCGAATCCTCTCAAATAATTCAGGCGATTAGGTTTGTCTCTCATGTTCTTCACTTCTGGATCTTACTGTAAGTATACGATCTCAGCTTCATCTGTCGATTCATATTTTATCAGATTGTAATCGATTCCTGACCTATAATTTAATCAACTGTAATATATATGATTAGTTGAAAAGGATAATGTAGCTCACGTCATCTATTTCAACTGTTAATAGGTTCGATTTTATCTGCTTTTTAAATTAGTTTAGCTTTAGGTTTTCATAAATTTCAGTTAGTAATTCTTCAATTAATTGAATAGCTTCAATTGAATTTACAGTATAATTGTGAAATGTTGGGGTATTGATTTGATAGCACAATTGTTGTTACTCCGTATAAAATAGTCACATCTTCTAAATATATAAAGAGAGATAGAACGTAATGAATTGGAGGAGATGAAAGACCACTAGTTTCGATTCTATAATGAGTAATGTGTTTGCATATTATGTATTAATACAATTATTCCATTGCAATTGCTTTAAATTTGATTTAATCATTGAAAATGTTCTCTTTTCTATGCTTTTATTATATGCATTGTCATACTAATACAGATAAGGATCTGTGAGGGAGCTTGACTCATTGCCAATGTAAATTGTAAGTTGACTGATGTAATTATCGATGTACTTGGAGAATTAAATGTATAATTATCTATGTAAACTAGTTCTTCTGGATTGTAGGTATGCATCGGATCTTTTGTAACCAATTTTTGTCAATAACTTATCTTCGTAAGGTTATAAAATCTGTCTAAAGTTCCAAATAGAATACTCAACAGAGAAAACAAGCTCACTTTTTATATTTACCTTTTTGTTTCTTTATTCTTTTTTATTATAGTGTGGCTGTATCACCATATGATATGATCATCATTATGGCTCGAGCTGAAGCTCTTTCATAAAACAAAAGTGATCTATTGTTTCTGTAACTTTATGTTTCTGCCTTGTACATTACCTGATCCTGATAGAGAGCTTTCTTCAGAAGTATTTTGATTTTGGATAAATGTCCAGCTCATAACACTCCAACGGAGAAGATTTTGTAATTGAATTTGATGAGGTGTTGGCCCATTTTGTGACAACTCTTCAAATTAGGTATTAATTAACATTAAGCATGTGCATTCTTACGCTAATTTCCTGATTAAGTTTTAACAAAACTTTTTGATGTGATGTAAGCCTAGCAAGCCCAGTAAATTTAAAACAAAAAGTATTACTTAATACGTAGCTATTAAAAGTTACGTACAAATATATCGGAACGAACCCGACAAAAATAAATGACAAAAGTTTCGTGATACAAAAATAATTAATAATGTAATTATTAATTACGAGTATTTATATATCTATAACATATAGATATAAGGGTCTAATTTTACGTTTAACATAAAACGTATTAAAACACGAACAGAAATAATTCTAAAACGCTCATAAAAGGTCAAATCATAAAAATACAAATTTTTTCGTTCATTTGGAGGAAGTTATAACGTTACCTCAAAATATGAAATCCTAAATTAACTGAAATTTGGCGCTCAAATAGTTGAACGTAGTAAAATGTACAAAATTGTACAACTATTTAAAATAATGATAACATCATTATTCTGATTATAAATTACGAACCAGGAGAACACCTACGAAATAAAAATGTAAATTGTAAATTTTTATATTGCTATAATTATACCCGTACTCGAAACTGATGTACCAAAAATGGCCACCCAACTCAAATAATTGAGCGACCATTTTCTGTAACTAGCCATACCCGTTTGATTTTCATACTCCCTCCATTCCCTCTCTGTGATCTTCTCATTTCACACACAACATCCTCAATAATTCATCTATCTTCTCTACCTCACTAAGAAATGCAAAGGCAGTAACAACATCAGGAAGCAGAAGCATCACCAAGATCATCTTCATCATCATCATCCGTATCATCATTCTCACCAATTTCACTTTGTAAGAAAAACTACAAACCTTTGATTTCTTTACTTTAATTTCGTCATCTAACATGTTTATACATCATAATCTAAACATATAACACATAAACTGAAAGATTAATGGATTGTTCTTGAAAATGGGTTTGAGAAACCAAAACTACAAAATCAAAATCGTTATATGAAAACTAGTTAAAACTAAGTAATAACTTATAAAAACAACATATAAACTTGTTATGAGCATTTGGTAATATAGTGTAAAGGATTTGAGCCAAATAAACCCGTGTATATATTGTATCAGACGCGAACAGGGGACTGAAACGAGTAACGAATACGGCGGATTCCTTTGAATCCGGCGTATTCCCACCGAAAACCAAACGAATCCGGCGGATTCAATAGAATCCGGCGGATTCCCGTGTCCGACCCGCACACAAACCTTCGGCTAAAACGATGAACGAGTAAAAGACACGATTGAATACGGCGGATTCAACCGAATCCGGCGTATTCCCAAACCTTCACACGACCAACCTTGTGAACACAAAAGAATACGGCGTATTCATTTAAATACGGCGTATTCCCAACCTAAAACGAAACCACATGAAAACTACGATGAATACGGCGGATTCACTCGAATCCGGCGTATTCCGACTTTTGACTTGAATCCGGCGGATTCACTTTAATACGGCGTATTCCGATCTTTAACATGAATCCGGCGGATTCATATAGAATCCGGCGGATTCCCATTTCTGGTCAGCACTTTGACTTTTAATATTAAATACAAACGATTCCGTTAACGGTTACAATTGTTAATAGACATTTACGAGACATTGTAAACAATGAACAAAACATTAATGTGATATATCCGAGACACGGACTTTGGACTTATTTATTTCGTACGAACAAACGATATATGACATAAATATATATATATACGAACTTTGTAAATTATACGATTTGGATACGATTATACAATCGGGACATTTAAATTTTTTAACACTTATTAAACAAACGTAACAATATTAAAAACATATGATATTTATTAAACAGAATAAATATATAATCAAGTTTTATATAAACAAATAAAACTCGACACGTTTTAAATACGAAACAACGTATTACAATATATATACATATATTCGAAGACACACGATATATATATAGACACAAACGTATATGTTTTCTTAAACAAATGAAAACTTATATATATTTTGATATACGTAAACAATGTATTGATTTAACATATATACGTACGACACTTATGAATATATATTCACAAATATATATATACGAATGAAACAAAACGACCTACCGTTAAATAGACAATTACATATTGGTTTATATACTTAACCAAGTATACGACGAAAGAAATAATAACAATATTTCCAACAATTACAACAACTTACATTAATAAGAAATCAACCATTTCTTCAAACGAACAAACTGTTAACATAAGTGATTAAAACAAATCAAACGTACTTATGTTAATACATTTATTGTATATAGGGTAACATACCTTGGGCGACACCGTTTTCTGCTAGCATTCACACCGAGCAAACTACAGTGAGTTCACATCCCCTACTTTGCAAATGTTTTATGCTTTTAAACATAGGGGTGTAAACATAGAAACTGCATGCAAACACATGCAGCTAATTATATAAATGCTTTATTGCTTTATACAACTGTTTGATATGAAATTACATTTCACAACTGTTTTGGGAATTAGACAACGAATCCTAGTACGGACCCAGACTCACAATGTATGCATGAAAAGTCCTTATGTCATGCAGACTATAACCATTAGCTAGGTGACTCTAGTCACTGAGTATACGAATAGTACTATTGCCGTGACGACCCTCCTGTGAATGGAGCGTATACTTAACTGTCCTTCAGGCAAGAAACATAAGTTTTGGTTGTGGTTTGGTTATAGGGTTAGGTTGCGTTACTTTAACCTGCGAGGTTTAGCTCACCTTTCAGGGGATTATAGTCTAAGAATTCCCATTATTATTATTAGGATGAACATATCCTACAACTGTTTTAATTCAGTATACTTACTGATTATACTTATATTCTGGTAAACAACCAGACATACATTTTGGGTAACAACCCACATAAAACTATATTTTAGGGTAACAACCCTACAATCTTATATTTTGCAAAAACCTGCAAACATTTATTTATTGAATAACATTTCAATAACTTAAACACAAATGGTTTAACATACCACATATTTATACAAAACCTGTGAATTCACTCAACATATTTGTTGACGACTTTCTTTCTATGTTTTACAGGAAATTAGCTATGTAAGTAAGGATCGCATGCATTCAGGATGACAACCCTGGACTACTTAGGATGCCATACTTTATGGGACAGCTTTTGAGGATTTCCTCTGTATTACTGCAGACATTGCAGTTATACTCATGAAATCTTATTTTAACATATGTATTTTAAAACTTAAATGTTTTAAACTTTATTACTACTGTACGACTTACACAGTCGTACTACTTTTGTAATAATTATTTAATTGGCATCCTTTATATATTATGTTCTGTATGATCATATGCTCTGATACGATGAATGCACAATTGTAAAGTCATCACCCCGTTGTTAAACTGTTTACACATAATGCTTCCGCCAATTATAACTTGCTTCCGCTAAACATTAAATAAACACAATTATGGATTTTTGGGGTGTGACACATTTGACTATAACATTAGGCTTTCTAGTTTGTTTGGCGAAAGGATTTGAAGTAAATAAAGGAGGTGTAGCTGAGAGTGGTCACGCGGATGCAATCGCTGCTCAGGTGCTACTTTTGTAATAACATGTTTGTAAACGTTCATTTATTTAGGGTCGAAAGTTACATGATATACCAGAACGTTAATGGCTGCCATATTCACTAGAATGGTTGTATAAAAAATCAACAGAATGCCTCACATGAAAACATGAGTTTCCTCTATATGCACCTTACAGCAAATGAGTGCAATATATAGAAGATGTTTATCCATTGTATATTAACAAAGTGCATTTATTCAATGCAGGTGTTTATGATTTCATATGGGTGGTTTGTAGCTCACCATTTGGATTCTGATTGCAGCAGTTTCGTTCCTTTTTGTTCGAGGAGATCGTTTCTCCTCCACTACAAACTACTCAAGGACCTTATGCAAAATGGTGTCACATATATATACTACTGTGATATCAACCCATCCTTGCATTTTCGATTATGGCTTTACCTGAAACAGTAGTAGCAGAACTCTTTATTATTTGACTCTGTTACAATTTTTTTTTTCATATTCTAGTAAGTCCTCATAATCTTTTATTATTTTTTTTTTTATCATCTAACCATAAAAATCAATTAACTCGGTATAATTAATGGCCCTAATTCCTTCTTTTCCATTCATATTGCTCTAATCGTTCAACACTCGCATTTCAATTCGAATTTTTACTGTTTATTCGCCGTTTCATGATATATGTTTAGCTACATATAATATTATAGGCAAATTGGTTAAAAATGTTACTGATCTTACGTGTCTATTTGTTATACATAAAAATCCTAATATCTTGTCTCCTACACAGGTCCTGGGTAATCTGGTAATCACCGTAATCTCACCCCGTTTTGGGAATCGCTCATTAAATATGTTAACAAGGTAAAAGTCAAAGACACTCTTATAAGTATTACTAAAATGGTATAAATTTGGAGATTCCTATACTAACATGATGTTAACAGGGTAAAAGTCCATATGCACTTCAAATGAACCCCTGTCATAATCATATCTGCTTCAATAGCAAATCCAGGCTATTTCACTCCCTACCAATCTACGTGAAGCAACAGTGCTTAAACTACCGCTCTAAACTTTTGCTTCTGGAAAGATGGTAAGTTTTTCCCTAATCTTTGCTTCATGTTATATTTTGCAATTTTGGGTCCTTTTTTCTCTCACTAAGACGACAATAATAGACCTTACATAGCTAGAATGAGATGCCCGTTTAACAATTTGCAGTTTCAGGTTTGAACAGGTACATCAATCCAGACTTGCTGCACAGAAGGTACTTATACACCAACACCATTATCGAATAGATACTTTTATACTGTAATGATTGAATCTAAGATGTTATATTTTTAACCGTAATCTTATTTTCTTCTTTTTGCCTTGCCTAATGGCAGTGCTTTTGTATGCTCGAATGATTCTGAAACTCGAATTTCTAGACAAATTCAAGGTATTTAATTCATCATCCTTTCAGAATTCTACTTTCTTGCTGTTTTTTATAAGTATTCTAAAACATATTACTTTTTTCTTGGTAACTTGTAGGATTTCAAGATTCAAAACATGTTTGGCTCGTGTGATGTTAAATTTTTGGTTACACTAGGTCTCGCATACTCCCATGGTGCCTTTTCATGTATAAGTTATTAATATAGTGCTTTGTTTCTGCATTTACTTATAGATAATATTATTTCCTTGCAGTCTCTTATAGTTTCATTTATTTGGTGGTAACATTTATATCGTCGATCTTACTCACAAATGGGTTGTCAAACTAGTTTATGGTCCATGTTTATAACTCCTATTTTCTTCTTTATAGGATGGCCTGAAGCCAATACAACTTGCAGCAACTAGCGGTTACCGGGGTGCGTCGAGTTGCTTTTACATCCATCATCTGGTGTGGAACTTGTTCCAGATTGGAGTTTCTATTAATATTGTATAATCAAACATACCCAAGCTGTAGTTACCAGGGAGCAGGTATTCGAACATATTTCTCTTTTTGGCATCTGTAGTATCAAACAATATCTTAAGTGGTTTAATTTCTAACATATTCAAGTGACTTTGCAGCCTTTTGAAGAACACGTGTAAAATTGAGGGTGTCACATCGTCAATTCTTTGAATTCCAGCCTTTTCAAGAAGAGTAGTCACGTTTTCAGTTTTAAATTTTATTATATATTTTTTTGGTGGACACATTGGTACATTGTGGATATCTAGGCTTTGATGTAATTTATAGTTTGAAATATGTTATTGATATCAATATTTTGTATATCAATTGTCAAAATTCATTATGTTCTATTGTTCTAGTATAGTTGAAAAAGCGATTTTGAGCATTTATGCTTGGCATATCATGTCACCACTGACGTTAAAACTCGTGACAAAATTTTAAATCAGTGACAGATATATTTCGTCATAAATTGATGTTAAGATGCTGTACTTCAACCTGATTAGTGATGACTTCCTATACATAGTGACGGAATTCAGTGATGAAATTTTCCGTCACAAGTTTAGTGACGAATTATCTTCCGTCATAAATTAGTGATGACTTTGACATTCCGTGACTAATTTGAGTTTGTGACGGACCTATAGTGACAAAAAGTGACGAATTATTTTTCATCACTAAAGTACCTTAGTGACGATTTTTCTGCCTTTTGTGATGAAATTCCATATGTCACAATAGCCCTTTTTTCTTGTAGTGGATAGACATATTATACGTTGAAGTTCTACGTTTGTATATTATTTTAAGGCAACAAATATTGTTACCTTGGGAACTTATACATCTACAGACGAACATCATCACCAGTTGTTCAACTTTTAGTTTATGACAACCGCCAAAACACTAAACGGAAAAACAGATATAAATACCAACAAACTTGGTCTTAGTATATGTAACTTATTCATATAATGAACAAACATAAAAAAGGATCATTGACATAATAAAATAAGTATGGTGATGATAATCAGGTAAACTGTGACATGAAAACCCGATATATATGATGATAGAAGGCTTCAAATCAATTTGAAAATTAGTTTTATCCCTCACATTAAGCAAGTCCAAACATGCATAAAACATATACGTACAGGAGCCGGTCCACCAACACCTCTAACAGTTCCTGATAAACCCAGTTGAGCTTGAATCAAAGGAGCAGTAGGTATTCCACTATGTCAATACTTAATTTAGTAGTCTAACTTTTAAAGTTTAAGCCTCTCCACAAACTATACACAGATACTTAGTAAGTAACTACACAAACATCATTCTAGCTATCCCTTAAAGTCAACGTTATCAACAAAAATTCTGACAACTAAAAAGAATATCAAGCCAATTGATATTTAGGTCAACTAGCCCACACCAACAATTACATGTTTTGTTTGTTACCAATCCTTCGACTTGCTCATTGTCCCACCTCTACTTATTGGGTATATTTTTTAACAGCAACCTTAAATGCATATATGTGAAAGGGGTAAAAATCACCTTCAACTACCTTAACAAATCCATGAAAAACAAACTGAAAAACTTACCGTATTCCAACCATTGGGTCCAAACAGGTTGTATATTTGGCCTTGATATCAGGTAGTGGTCCAAGGTCTTGGGTAACACGGCCATCAAGAAGTTTAGCTGCTTACACAGTTTTATAACTGTCATATGTGGTTATTTCTATCTGTTAATAAGCACAACTTCAGCTATCAAGTTTTGTTTTTTAGGATAGGTAAATTACGATATTTGACACTATAATAACCAAAATATATGTTACCTGAGCATAGGCATGGCCTTTATCATATTCGGTGAACCCATGATTGTATGTTAGCACCAACATACAACTTTTATTTTCAGGTTCATATTCTATCAATGCAATAGTATACTACAAAACAATAAATGCACATTACAACTTATATACTCACGACCACAAACGAACCTACATACAAAATCACATGTACATAATACTCAGACCCACCTCAAAACAATACCCGATAAAAACCCAATATATTGCACATGAGCTACGTAAAGTAGCAAAAACAAAATGTTTCCATCAAAACAATACATGTCCAAATCATCAATTAAGCCAACCAATGTCTATTGTAGTAACAACAAAAACATATTCATCATTATTTCATTCTAACTTTCTATCAAAAAACAGTCACAACTGATGCAAATTATCTAAGAATCACAACTGAGGCAAATTATCTAAGAAGCCAAAATTGAAAATATTCTAAGGAAGAAATTTACATGATTGAGATACGAATTTGCAAGTACATACTTCCTTATAGGCCAAATAAGAAGTATATAACGAAGTATAAGTTAACTTATCTATGTGTTTTCATCCTCAGAATACATCACACCAAACATACCTTTTTCGAATTATGGAATCCTTTTGAAATGTGCGAGTGACACCAATTACAGAGCCATGGTATAAAATTTGGTTGAGAAACACAAATTATTGGTTGAGCTCAAACACACAGAAGAATTATAATATATTCTAAGGACGGTTTAGCATAAAGCTTGTCTTGTAATTCAATATAAGCTTGCAGACCAAATTCAAACTAAAAGTTGAGTTATTATAGTGCACACACACAACCATAGAAAATAAATAACTAATTTTAACCATGAAGATTTTATTATAAAAATTCATACATGTGATTATCGCTTAAGCATGTCATATGTCAAGTATTCTTAAATGCGTCATGTTACCTGTAATAATTTCATCCAATACAAATAGATAAATTGATTAAAGTTTTTAAACATTCAATCAGTAAAAACACCAAGTCTATGGCACTCTTTAAATTCAACTCAAACCAAGGTATGTCCATAGGTATGTCCGTAGGTATGCCATTAACACCAAGTCTATACTTACCACCTCTGTTGCCTTCTCTATGACTTTATTACAAATTGTTTTTCATCTTACGAACTCCTCTATGATTTCTCCTAAACTCCCAGGTAAATGATTATAACTTTGCCTTCTTCTTTTTTCTAAGTCTTTTTTTTTTCTTGCTTTTCTTGTGAAACAATAATTGCGTAAGGGCTTGATTTGTTTGTTTGGTGCTCTATACTCCCTTTATGCTGTGATGGAATGCAGATAACGTATTTGCTTATGTGTATATGTTCTACCGTAGTGATGATTTGATTTTGAGAAAACAGAGCATCAAGTGTTTGATAAAATGTCACAATCATATGTATTGTTATTCATCTATAATTAGGATATATGTTGTCTTTTACTTTCTTGTTACTTAATATGCAAATTCATGCTTAAGTGTAGTAGGATTGAATCATGGGTAGACCATGAAAAGTTAAATTTAATCACCTTTTTAAATTCAAAACTTAGATTAGTTCTGTAACACTTATGTACGTCTTTGTGGTTTATCACTCCTATTCACTTCAACACATCTTGGTTAAAATATTGTAGTCTCTGCAAACGGAAATGTAGGTACAAGACAGTAAGGTAATAAACTAATGTTTGGAGTGGTGAAAATGATGCTCATGAAAGTCGATGTAAATAAATGTAGTTTCTAATGTAAGTTTAGGGTTAAAAGTTTACCTTTGATGGCTAAAAATTGTTCCATAATATATTTTGTTTTTTTATATTTTTTCTATGTTTAAATCAAAACTTTTATGAATCGAAACAGGTATCATAACTGTTGTAAATTATTTAGCACTAACCGTATAAAGGGTAGAACAGAAATTTTATGTTATTCAGATTCATTATCAAATGAGATGTTTACATTCAGAACCAAGTACATTCAGTGCCTTTGAACCTTTCAGGATTTGAATCATTCAGTACTAAATCATTATGTGTTATCAAACGCACCCTTAGTCTATCATATTGCTTGACCATCTTCTCGAATTCAGGCTTCATATCATTTAGCTGTGAAAGCAATATTTTACATGTGTACCTCTTTCTTAGCTCATTTAGTTGTTTTTTTTTACCTAGTCTTTCATTTTCATATTCAGTTTGAAAGTCAACATTCCCTTGTCCTGAATACGTTTCCATGTGTCGCATTGAATATATGCCACAATCAACACCATTGTACATTGTTTGCCATTTCATCTTTAGCATTGTTGGCTTTGTTGTGTTTAAAATCATGGTTGCAAGGTGTCATATTTTTCCAAGGTATTTTATGAAATATTTTTGCTGTTATGATTCGCACAAAAAAAATATAACAATAAAAACAATTCATATCTGCTAGTATCTTCTGGGGGTAAGGAGAACAACTTGCTTTCTTTTGAGAAATAATCTCTTACATACAACGTATATCTTCTTCATATAACTTGACATGGGCATTAGCATATTCTCTTTTCTCATTTTTGACTATTGATATCATAGTGTCTCAATCGTACTCATAATGATGTCTACATAAGTGTAATTCTTGATTTTCTAGGTTATGATCTAAATTTTGTTATGAATGTATGAAAGGTGTTTGTTACCATAACATAAGCTTTCAAGAAAATGAGTCACCACACATATTGCAGATTGAAGAGTCCAAATGTCAGGAAATGATTTGTTATGCGCAATTAAGGTTAGTCAACTAACTATTATGGCTATCTTTCAATTACATCTATAATATTGGAAAAACGAATCGAGTATATTTAATGGTTGCTTCATAAGTGACAATGTTTTGAAATTTGGACTGAACCGGTCGATCAGAGCCGAAACATGCATCGCATCCAATGTCTAGATATGCAAAAGTTGATATTGAGAATGCAAAATTGAGCGGTATGAATTCCTAACAAATATGATTACTTGTCTATTATTCATCTTGTGAATAAAAATGGGTTAAGTGTTTGTAAATGTATATAACTATGCGTTGACTTCTTTGGTGTGTATAAAACTATTTTGACCGCCATTGTGTGTACATAACTCCTACATTTTACCATTGTGTGTATAAGGTAACCTAGATGATAGGTAACCGGTCATTCTTTTTGTATTCCGTTAACATCAGCATCCACATCACCATTTTCATGACACGTCATTAATTAATTAATTTTTAAAAATAAATATTATTATTGATGATTGCTTTGGATGTTTGTACTTGTGGCTAGTATTATTGTACTAATTGTTCGTATTCCACAAACACCCCTATTCATCCTGATGATATTCCGGCGAAATTTCCGGCAATTTTACCAAATCTTTTGTAAGCCTTCTCAGTTCTACAAAAATCCACCAAAAACTAAATCCATTCCTCCGAAACAAAAACTCAAAATTAAACCTAACTTCCAAATTAAAGAATAAATAAGGAAGCCATGAATCTCTTGATAACATAAGTCTTGAACCTCATTTTCATTTGAAAATTGGGTCACCAGAATTAAGGAGAAACTACTCAGATTCGCACATCACGGCTTCAATGTGGGTCGCCGGGATCTAGGTTTCGAGTTAGATATCGGCGGAGTCTAAGTTTGGAGTTCATCACTTTCGGATCCGGTCTTTACTCACCGAAGACGTGGAATTTGGTGAAGTCTGACGACGAACACCACTTGAGGTCCACGAAATAAAAAAATTGAGCATCAATCGTGACTTAAATAGTCTATTTACTGTATCTTCTCCGACGGTCCTTTGACACATCGAGTTTCAAGTAAGACGACGGTCGGAAAAATGGAGTTGCGGGTTGCCGACGGGCGGGTGTGTGAGACAGATCAAGTTCGAAGTTCCGATGATGATGGTGGTGTTTGACGAGTTTGAAATTTCCGGCGAGTTATTGATGTCAGGTGAGTTAAAGATTTCCGGCCGGTTGTGAGTTGGAGTATATGTTTTCTTAGTTTTCTTCGATTATCTCGATATATGTTGGTTTGAATATTGTAGTTGTGGACTTACAAGTTCTGTCAATGTTGATTAATTATCTTTTGCATACGCAGGTTTCAAGATTGTAAAGTTTATTTACGTTTTTTTCTTTTCTTATTTTGGTAATACGTGTAATTAAAACGTGGCATTATATAAAAAGGATTGATGGGTTAACCGGTTCCACGAATACAAGTTACCTATAATAGCCCGTCTCGTACACGCAATGGTCGAATTTAATGGTTATGTACATACAATGGTGGTCAAAATAGTTTTGTACACACTAAAGAAGTCAACGCATAGTTATATACATTTACAGACACTTAACCCAATAAAAATCATAGGAAATAAATATAATGACTCTTGTTTTTTCTTGTTTTTGATATAAACATTTGCAAAGATGAAGGAGCTCTCCGCTACTTCATCAAACCATTAAAATTTGATGAGAACATCCGAGAACTCAGGAAGTGGACAATGAAGAGGAAACTGATGAGAAGATTGACTATTTTCCAAAACTTCCATATGATATGCTTCGCCAAATAACTCAGTATCTTGACATCAGATCACTCTTAAATATGGAATTAGCAAACAAGTCTTGGCAAGAAATTCTAAATGACAGCTCTATGTGGAAGGAACTGATGTATAAACTGTGGTTTAAAAAGCAAAAGACAATGGGTTTGTTTGAGCAACAATTTCAAGGCATGCTGTTAGAACATGATAACAGTTGGAGGTTACTTTTTAAAGCAGCTTATGGTTCTGGTGACCACAATGGTCTTATTCGGACACCAAGAGCGTATTGTAAGGATTTCCAATGCATCATTTGGGTCAGTGATATGTGTGATTCACGAAGAAGGACTTCGTGGTGCTTTGAGCACCGTCTCAAATCTATGACAACGGAACAGGTTGTTGACTACATTCTGAAAGGCGTGGAAGTATAATCAGAATCTAGCGAGGAGGAAAAAAGAGAACAACTCGATTTCTTTTGAGAAATAATCTCTTACGTATAACGTATATCTTCTTCATATAACTTGACATGGGCATTAGCATATTCTCTTTTCTCATTTTTGACTATTGATATCATAGCGTCTCAATCGTACTCATAATGATGTCTACATGAGTGTAATTCTTGATTTTCTAGGTTGTGATCTAAATTTTGTTATGAATGTATGAAAGGTTTTTGTTACCATAACATAAGCTTTCAAGGAAATGAGACACCACACATATCGCAGATTGAAGAGTCTAAATGTCAGGAAATGATTTGTTATGCGCAATTAAGGTTAGTCAACTAACTATTAGGGCTATCTTTCAATTACATCTATTATATTGGAAAAGCGAATCAAGTATACTTAATGTTTGAGTCATAAGTGACAATGTTTTGAAATTTGGACTGAACCGGTCGATCAGAGCCGTAACATGCAGCACATCCAATGTCTAGATATGCAAAAGTTGATATTGAGAATGCAAAATGAGATTAAAAAAGAAAAGTAAATGGAAAAGAAGAACCTAAACAATATACAATAAAATGTTATTATTTTTAATTAGAAATTAGTCGGGTGGAATGACTAATTATTTCATGTGTCACGACTGAAAATTACAAACCGAATAATTATCTAACAATTGAGTTGTGTTGACCTTAAGAAGTCAAATTGCACGTACACACTCTATCTTGTATGTTTCTTGAACAGTTTTATGAATTGCAGGAGCTTAAGGAGGTAGATCTGAATATTACAATTATTACAGATCATGATATGCACGAGGAGATGTCGGGATTTGATTTGTTAGCGCTTTCAAGGTTTGTGAAATATCATAATTATCTTTTTATTACAACTATTACAATAATGAAAAATCTAACTATTAAAAATGTTTATTTGATTTTTTATTAATCATAAATCTACCACTCGGAACAAGTGCGTGTGGCCATCATGTCTGTTGGAGTAGTTCCATCAAGAATTGAGCGGTATGAATTCCTAACAAATATGATTATTTGTCTATGATTCATCTTGTGAATAAAAATCATAGGAAATAAATATAATGACTCTTGTTTTTTCTTGTTTTTGATATAAACATTTGCAAAGATGAAGGAACTTGATGTTTCGCAAAAAGTCACATTTTTACATGTATTATTTATCCCATATTTGGATCTTTTCTAACAAATACATTTTAAAATCATCATTATTTACCAACTTTTGTTAGAAAGGTATAATCTTGTCGATCTTTAGAAAATCAAGCAAAAATGACATAAAACTGGCCTAAATAGGCACTATACTGAGCCTAACCCTAATTCCACTATAAACTCCATACCAGGGCCTCACAACTGTCTTATTTTGTAGCCATAGAGATTATAAGAATGTGAATATAAGGATTGCTCAGATTGGATCAAGGATGAGAGAGATAAGCAACAAACAAGACCACCGAAGACTACGAGACGTATTCTGGACACGCCTGGACTCCACACCTCCAATTCCTACCAAATTGGCATCATTAGAAGCGTAACGGAATTACGAGACCGTAGGTTATGAATGCCAAAATGTACTAGATTGCAGTACTAAATTACCCCTTGCTTGATAGATTTCTTATGCATTTTAAGTGAGTAAGATACTTATTTCGTTCATATTTGCATTTAGGAGTTTGATCGGAGCTTGGATCGAAAAGAAACAGAAAACGAGCTAATATTGAAGAAAAGAAGCTAAAAATTCGAAGCTTGGAAAATGAGAGTTGGATCAAATGGAGAAAAAAATGAGGTTTTAATTCTAACCGCCGGTTAATCAATTCAACCGACGGTTGGATTGAATTACTGGGCTGACGAGTTACGCGGGTCGGGCCCGTTGAAGTTTTGCATCCAACCGGCGGTTGGAAATTCCAACCGGCAGTTGGATTAGGTTGGCAGATTAGGTTAAATTTTTATTTAATCTCATTTTTAGGGTTATCACTCTACACTTTTACACAGCCGATTTCTACCTCATTTAACATCATTTCTGGAGCATTTTGAGTATAAAGAAGCAAGATGTAGTGAAGGTTTTGGATTGTTCATTCATTCCTTCGGTTTTTCGGTTTGAAAACGTATTTCCTTTTCATTTGATTATGATTTTGATTGCACTTTCATTTCTGATTTTCTGTAAAGTCATGAGTGGCTAAACTAATTGTGTATTTTCTGTAAAGACACAAGCAAAGGATCGCAAATCGCAGCTTGCGACTTGCTCCCGGATGGGGTAAATTCTTAATTTTTATTTTGGAAGGGCAAATCGTTATATTCGTTTTTTTTTTTTTTGGGGGGGGGCAAAAATATCAATTTCCCTTTCCATTACGTATGTATCCAGTTTAACAAAAGTTTGGGCCTTAAAGGCTTCACATACGTTTGGGCCTTAAAGGCTTCACATACGTTTGGGCTCTACTGACCCAGTGACCCTTGATAATTTATGATGGGATCATAATTCATAATCGACAAAATATATGAGAAGGGTGAGCATGGGCGGATTCATGTAGAAGGTAGGGGTAGCAGTTGCTACGGGTTTATTCTTAAAACGCAGTGTAATTTCTATTGTAAAATAACATTTTTAGTTGCATTTCTTATTTGTGCTACGGGTTCAAAAATATTGGGATACCATTGCTACGGGTATTTCAAAATCCTGGATCCGCCACTGAGGGTGAGGTGACAGAATATGAAAATAACGATATGAAATGGTTGGAAATAATATTAGGACTCTATGAAATCGCAACTAACATATATTATTCATTTTTTAAATGTGAAAATAATATTTTACCACCTCACCATGTACAACATTAATCCTTTGTGCTAAGCCAGCAAGGGTGAGGTGGTGTGTTAATGGTTATATATTTCGAGATTCACAATTAATAAACACCAAATCCTACAAGAATCTGAGTATTGCAGGGTAAGGTTCGTGTTGTTTCGTACAATTCAATGAAATTTGATGGAATTGTAAATTGTAATCTCAAGACCATTTCAAAAACATGTTTGGTTCAATGTATTGAACTTTAAGTTATTAAATTTCTTCATTTTTTAATTCCTTTTATGAATTTCAATTCAATCAAAAATATTCCACGAATCAAACGCAACACAAGATTATGAGAGAATGTATTTTTAGATGAAAGAGAGATAAGTGATCTCGTTCATTTATTTGATCAATAGCCTAGATTTGATACATCTTAATAACACTGCATGTAGTGTACACGTAAAATTCAGTGTTGTAAATCTGAATCGTTTATCATAGAAATCAACGGCTGAGATCGTTTCCACGACCTACTTTTCAAAATGCAATCGCCCTTCATATCCATACATATGCGTATATTTGATTTCACACCTTTTTTTAACAATATTTTCTTAGTTTAATAAAAAAAATAAATGGTTTCGTACGTATATAAACTACAATAATGATTGAAAGTTATATACAAACGTACATAATAACTTTGAGATAAATGGTATAATACTCCGTATATATAAAACATGTTTCTAATTAAAACATGTATAGTTTTTGAATACTCTACGCCACCTTAAATGAACCCTGGACCACCTTACTCTACCCGTCAACACTACGTCTTGCCTTTGAAGCCAAATAAAAATGACACGTTGCTCGTTATCAATTTTCTTAATTCTTGAAGTATATATAAAGATATAGGGTAAGGTTCAAATGAGACTAAAAATTTGTGTGAGAATAGAGGAACCAATGATATGATGCCATGTGTACAAAGAGAATACAAAACCCATTTACCCCTTAAGTTAAATATCTCACAAACGACAAATCGAAAATTTATGAAAATTGCACCATTAGATTCAGCGTTTGATCCTCTTCGATTTGCCGTCTATTAAGGCATACTTTCGACGAGTTTTTTTTTTTTCCATTATTTTTAGTGGGTTTTTACATTACTAACACGTGTGTTACAGTGTTGCGTTTAGGGTTTAGGGTTTGGGGTTTATGGGTTTGGGGTTTAGGGTTGGGAGTTTGGGGTTTCGGGGGTTTAGGGTTGGGAGTTTGGGGTTTCGTCCCGAAACCCCAAACTCCCAACCCTAAACCCCAAACCCTAACCCCAAACCCCAAACCCTAAACCCTAAACGCTTTATAAAACTCTAAACCCTAAATCATACTAAACCCTAAACCCTGCTAAACCCTAACACTAAACCCTGCTAAACCCTAATTCTAAACATGCTAAACCCTAACTCTAAACCCTAACCCTAAACCCTAACCCTAAACCCTAAATCAAATGTATAATCAATTACTAACACATGTGTTACTAATATGTAAAACCCACCAAAAAAATGAAGAAAAAAAAGTTCGTCGGAAGTATGCCTTGATGGACGGCAAATCGAAGAGGATAAAACGCTGAAAAATATGGTGCAATTTTCATGATTTTTCGACTTGTCGTTTGTGAGATATTTAATTTTTAAAAACGTGGATGAGAGAGAAAAAAGTGACACATGACATATTGTGGTTGGTTCCCCCATTCTCACACAAAATAAATGGTCTCAATTGAACTCTTCTCTAAAGATGTAATGTAATTATAAGATAGATAGATAACACGTATTAATCAAAGGTGTTTTCGTTATGTATAATCAAATTTAATGAAATACTTATCAAATGTTCAATGAAACATTGATATAACATTACATAGAAATAATCTCTCTCTATATATTACCTTTTTAAGTATTGTATTCGAAGATTGGTGTCTTTATTTATGAGTTTTTGCTTAATTAGATGAATAAATATTTAAAGTGTGTGGGCCAAAGAAATGATGGGTTGAAATGATTTTTAATAATAATAAAATAAATATGTAGTATAGCAAAAAAAGGAAATGATTTATGTCATATTTTTTAAGCAATGAAAAATGTTGCTTTAGATGCAAAACTCCCCTAATGCCTTCTTTTTAATGCCAATGATGTCAATCAATGCAAACCAATTAAATTTAGTTTTGCTTTAATGAAACTTCTCCTAATCTTAAATTTGAAGGATATAACTCGAATTTTGTAACCTGTAATATTTATAAGAAAAATTAGAAAATTTTAAATAATGTGTAGTGATATTATTCCTATAGCACAAACATTCCATTCTCGGGAGACTGAGTTGTGAAAGGACAACTTTTATTAATTAGGTCATGAGTTCAATGTAAACTCCTCACGATTTTACATGATACAACTAAACATTGTTTTGCGATTGTGGTCTTTGAAGAAGAGTCGCATCGGGTTAAAGAATCCGAGATTGGAGTTGTCCATCACAACAATCTTTTTAGAATATGCATTATTGCTAGACTTTAAAACCGTGTATACACACGGCCGGTTGATTTTTAATACGGAGTATGAAATTTCGTATTCAATATCTTGTGTGTATGTTAAAACATTTAGTTGGATTCATGAAAATAGTAATTTATGTAAATGGATTTATATAAGTAGAGATTAAAAAATTAAAAGTTTTTGAAACCAAGTTAGTGAAAAAAATTAATTATTTTAAGTTTATATTAACATTTTCAAGTAATTTTATTCCTACTCGGTTAATTAATATGATAAACATTACAGATTGATTTGGATAATGTTTCAGTTTATAGATTAAATTTCTTTTATGTAAGTGAGTAATTGATTAAAAAATTTCCTTTTTACTGTAATAAGTTAGGTATCTTATTGAAAATTTATTAAAATTAAATGATTTATTTAATAAGTTAAAACTTAATTGAAATGATGACATCATAAAAATGTTTACTCCGTATAATTTAAGATAGCTAATTAAGAAAGTTTCGTTTTCATCATGATAACAGGCTCATGAAGATAAATTTGTTTAATATGTCAAATTGTCAACGCTTTACATAAAATGTAACAATTAATTTAAACGTATTACGCCGTATAAATAATGTATCATCATTCAATTTTGTAATAGTAAATTTATTAAAATGATATAAAGGTAAAATTGTGAGTGGAGTTTGTTGGTCGGATTACATCATTTCATTCATTCAGTGTTATATTCTAATGCTACATTCAATCTACGGTGTTATTCGGACGGATAATTCGGATCGGATTGTTTGGATTTTGGACAATTATAAGTTAATCCGTAATCCTAACCATATAAGAAATTGATTAATCGGATACGGATTAAACGGATTCGGATAAGTGTTCGGAATCCGAATTAGTTCAAGTTGCGTGTAAATTCCACAAATAGTTTACGTTTAAATCAATTATTCAAACAAACTTGAGATGTAATAATAGATCATATTATAAGATCCAAATTTTAATCTCAACTTCTAACGTTCTAACATACAATTTAATCCAAAAAAAAAATTCATAGTCTCTATATTAATTAAACATCACCTCCAATATAATCCAAAAAAAGGAGGCCCAAAACAACGAAAAATTCTTTAATCTTATTTTCTTGAAATTCATAGCATTCAAAAATTCAAAGTTCAAGCATTCATTCTCAAAACCTGAAAAGCAGTAACTCTTGTTTATGTTTTAGTTCATACACAAAGAACCATAAATAATAAGAATTGAAAATGTAAGTTTATACATGATTTGTATATGACTATATGATACGGAGTATAATTTAAGATTTAATTTATTATTAATTTTTATAAGATATATACGTCCATATATTAATAAAAAAAAAATTATTTAATTACTTAACCCTTATTCAGATTATTCGGATATATCCAAATAAATTAATTTTGATTCATTATCCTATCCGTGTAATCCATTTAATTAATCTGTAATCCGTTTAAGCAATTCGCAATCCGAATAATCATGTCCAATTAACCTAAATCGGATGGATTATTCGGATTGGAATAAAAATGACACCCCTAATTCAGTCCACTTCAGTTATAAACCTTTTATGAATTTATCATAGATTGAACACCATAATTTAGATTTAAGAGAGAAAGTATGTGACAAAAATTTGAGTCATGGACATTTGTGAAACAGCTAATTAACCAATCATCACACAACAGCTGGTTTTAATTTTTAAACCCCACCAACACATGCATGCTAGCGCTATTCATAAAGCAATTTTTTTTTCGTGATTAGCGACGATAATTATTGAATAAAACTATTATTGTTTTGGAATTAAAAGTTTTAGAATTGTTCTTGTTAATCACTTGTTAATCTCGATCTGTTAGTATATTTCAATGGTTGATAACAACAACATTCGATTTATATATACCACCGTTACGACATGATTTACCTCTCATCTTCGATCGTTTAATTTGTGTAATTCATCTAGCTAGTATGAAAACCAAATACTATACGTTACTAATTAACAGCATGCGTCATTACGTACTGTTAGGTTAGCTTAATGTCACACCCCGCCAAACGGTAATTACAATTACCTAGAGTGGTTTGCGGAAGCTTAGTGACGTGGCGGGGGTGCGAGCAGTAAAACAACCAACAGATACATACATACTCAGAGCATATGGTTATTGCAGAACGAAATAGATTAAGATGCCATTAGTTAAAGTTTTACAAAAGATTACCACTTGAAAAGTGGTAACAGTAATAGTAGTAGTTGAAATCAGTATTTCATAAAATACATAATATCAACAGTAGATTTCATAGGTATGACTGCAGTAGTTGCAGTTATACAGAGGAAATCCAAGTGTCCCAAAAGTAGTGGCATCCTAACAAGTCCAGGGTAGTCCGTCCTGATATGTATGCAGATCTTACTTACGCTGCTAATTCCCTGAAAAACATAGAGTAAATCGTCAACAAAATTGTTGAGTGAATTCACAAGTTTGTTTGTTATGTAGGAAACACAAGTTAATCATCTAAGAATAACATTTCCAAATAATAGTTGTTCACTTAGTAGGAAACACAAGTTATTAACAAATAACATTTCCCAAATCAGTTGTAGTTGTAATAGGAAACACAAGTTATTAACCAAATAACATTTCCTAAATCAGTTATCAGTAGGAAACACAAGTTAACCTAAATAAAGATTAACATTTCCAAATCAGTGTACGTAGGAAATCCTTTCCTAATCAATAGTTTAGTGGGAATATTTAGACGATGATCCCTTGAAAGGTGAGCTAAACCTGTCAAGTAAGGTAACCCGATCTAACCCTATAACCAAACCACGACCCTAATCTGTTGTTGTTATGCCAAGTAGGACATTTAAGTATACGCTCCCAAATCCGTAGGAGGGTCGTCACGGCGATAGTACTATCCGTATACTCAGTGGCTAGAGTCACCTAGCTAATGGTTATAGTCTGTAGCCATAAGGTCTTTTATGCACTACATCGTTCAGCCTAGATCTGTACCAAGATTCGTTGCCTAAATTCCCAAAATAGTTATGAAATACATTTCATAAAACATAGTTCAAATAGTTGTGTGAAATACCCTTTCACAAACAGTTCAAGTATGAAGTACCCCTTCATAAACAGTTTAAGCAAATACGTACCGTATTTAATCAGTCACAACATGAAATCTCATTTCATCAATAGTTTAAGTAAATACATCAAGTATTCAAACAGTTGTCGCATGCAGTTATACATACGATTTCTATGTTTTCCACCCCGAGGTTTTAAAACATTAAAACATGTAAAAGGGGTTTGTGAACTCACTGTGAGTGCTCGGATGTGAATGCTAGCGAGATAAGATAATGAAGCCCAAACGTAGTCAACCTATACACAACAATGTATTAACTATAAGTACTTTGTTTACTTATGTTAATAGTTCGTTCGTTTGAAGAAATTATCAATTTCTTAGGTTTGTGTATTTCGTTGATGATTGTTGTTGGAAATATATAATATTATCCAAGTATTGTTCGTTTGTCGAATTGTCCGAAGTCTTCGTTACCTTCGGGTAGTGATAGGATGGGCGCACTACAAAGCTTTTGCTTTAATAACTGAAATGCTGACTCTTGCTTATCAGTCCAATTGAACTTCTTCTTTTTCTGAGTCAGTGTTGTGAGTGGTTGTGCTATTTTGGAGAAATTCTCAATGAAGCGCCGATAATAACCAGCCAATCCTAAAAATTGGCGTACTTCTGTCGGCGTTGACGGTGCTTGCCAGCACTTGATAGCCTCGATTTTTGATGGATCTACGTGAATTCCCTGACTGTCAATCACATGACCAACGAATTGAACAGTTTGCATCCAGAACTCACACTTGGAGAATTTTGCATATAACTCTTCGTGTCTAAGAAGTTCTAGAATGGTTTTGAGATGCTGCGCGTGCTCTTGCTCGTTACGTGAGTAGATAAGAATGTCGTCTATGAAGACAATGACAAACTTGTCAAGATATGGTTTGCACACTCGGTTCATTAGATCCATGAATACTGCCGGTGCGTTAGTCAAACCAAAGGCCATAACCTGAAACTCATAATGACCATAGCGAGTTCGGAAAGCGGTTTTCGGAATGTCTTCATCGCGAACTCGTAACTGATGATAACCCGATCGTAGATCTATTTTTGAATAAACACTTGACCCTTGGAGTTGGTCGAACAAGTCATCGATACGAGGAAGTGGATAACGGTTCTTGACGGTCAATTTGTTCAACTCTCTGTAGTCGATACACATCCTGAATGAACCGTCCTTCTTTTTCACAAACAGGACCGGAGCTCCCCATGGTGAAGAACTCGGTCTTATGAAACCCTTATCCAGAAGTTCCTGTAACTGAACAGACAACTCCTGAAGTTCTGAAGGGGCTAAACGATATGGTGCTCGTGCCACGGGTGCTGCCCCAGGCACAAGGTCAATTGAGAACTCAACTTGTATTGGTGGCGGAAGACCAGGTAATTCTTCAGGAAAGACTTCTGGAAAGTCTCTGACGATGGGCACATCCTCGAGTCGTTTCTCTTCCGACTTTTTCTCAATAACATGAGCGAGGATTGCCTGATAACCTTTCCTAAGGTACTTGCGAGTCTTCATGCAGGATATGATATTCAATCTCGTCCTACTGGTCTCCCCTTGTATGATCAAAGTACTACCAGTGATGAGAGGAATACGAACGATCTTGTCATGACATACAACTTCAGCTCGATGCTTGGATAGCCAATCCATGCCTACTACTATGTCAAAACTTCCAATCTCGATGGGTATGAGGTTTATGGGAAAAAGTTCGTTTGCGAGGTTTAGGATGCAATTTGGTATTACACTATCGGCCTCGATCAATTTGCCATTAGCTAACTCTACAGTATACTTAGCTTCTAAGGCAACAGGTGAAATGTCTAATAGTGGGCTAAATTCCTCAGATATAAAACTCTTATCAGCACCAGTGTCAAACAAAATTGAAGCAGTTAAATTGTTGAGAAGAAACATACCCGTGACCACATTAGGGTCTTCACGGGCGTCTCCAGCATTCAGCACAAAAGCTCTGCCCCTAGCAACGTTGTTGTTGTTACCCTTGTTTTTTAGCTTCGGACACGCATTCCTGAAGTGTCCAGTGTTTCCACACTCATAGCAGGCTCGGGGTTGGTTGTTGTTGGTGTTGGCGGTGGGGTTGGTTGCAGGTGCTCGACAGTATTTGGTAAGATGTCCATACCTCTTGCAGTTGTTGCAGGGTGCACTACAAGGACCATCATGATGACGATTGCACTTTGAACAGTAGGGTTTACTTCCAGTGTACCCTTTTCTCTCACCAGAACCTGATGTGTCATTCTTGACAATCTCAGTCTTTTTGAAGTTCTGTTGGTTCTGATTTCCAGACCATTTCCTCTTATTATTGTTCCCAGAAGATGAGACAGGGTTTCCTTGGCTCTCTTGCATAGCCATGAGCTCATGAGCTAAACGAATTGCTCCCTGAATGGTGGTTTTGCCAGAGGAGGCAACGTTTCCCCGGACAGGTTCCGGAAGACCGCGAATGTACCTCTTGACCTTGTCGGTCTCAGTGCTTACTAAGGCTGGGCGGAGGGTTGCCAGTTGTTGAAACCTAGTGGTATAACCAACAATGTCGGTTCCTTGAACCTTAAGATGCCAGAACTCCTCATCTAGCTTCTCGAGTTCTTCAGATGGGCAATACTCCTCTGTGAGCATTTTCTTCAGATCTTCCCAGGGAAGTAGATAGGCGGTATCTATACCCACAGACTGGGTATACGAGTTCCACCAGGTGAGGGCACCGTCAGCAAGGGTGCATGTGGAAAACTGAACTCTATCCCCTTCCGCACATTTGCTAATGCGAAAGACGGATTCCATCTTCTCAACCCATCTAATTAGGCCGATGGCTCCTTCAGTTCCTTTAAAGCTCAGGGGTTTGCAGTTTTGGAAATCCTTGTAGGAACAAGGCTTGGTAGTGGGAGGGGTATTGGCAGTACCACTATTCCTTTCGGGGGTCTCTGACGAATGTCGCGCCAAGGCTTCAGTCACAGCCTGAGAGATGATAGATGCCATCTGGGCATCAGTGTAAGTCCTTGACTTTGGCGGCATGATTTTCCTGAGAATAGAAGGATAGGGTTCGTGAGAGATTGTCCATAAATGATGATTACCATAGATGTACATATACAAATGCGGTAATATACAACATCACAATATGACAATCAACATTATAGAACAATCAAGAGGAGTTGAATAACCATCTCTACTGACTAGCAACTACGTGCTAACTAGCCTGGTTATTTGAATTGTTTTGAGTTGGGTAAGGTCTCGCTTGAAGTGACTCGGTGGTCCTCCTAGCTACCTATGAGTTTCGTGATTACAAGAGATGTTGTCGAGAGCGGGATGAAATAGAAGATGTTTCGGTGGGTGTGTGTTGCCATCGCTATGACAAAGTGTTTGAATATGTGAGTGTCTATATATATAATATATAATAGACTAGAGTACTGTGCCTGATCGATGACTAACTATGTATATATACTTATATCACATAATAGTCTTATGAGTGTCTAGCACAAACAATTTTGAGTCCCGGTTTCTCTCGAGGTCAGAGTCAACTAATGTATTCCTATTCCAGCATAACCATTTCAAGCCTTACATCATCTTTATTTAATTGTACATAGTTGATCAAGCTATGTTAAATTAAACTTGTATGACGTAACTCTTGAACCAATCACACTTAACAGAAAATACTGCCTAACGGTCATAGTCTAGGCCCACTAATGCAACCTAGTTCACTATAACCTTAGGCTCTGATACCAATCTGTCGCACCCCCTTATTCAGGTTGCGGAAGCGAATCGGGTCGGGGCGCGACTAATCAATAATCAAAGCACATAAGATACATAATGAACGACCACTACATGCGTCATTTTACAAATACATTGATTAACGTAAGAGTATACATACGGTTTACAAAAGACGAGTTCGCATAGATATTTGAGAGATTCTAATACATATCTAATTTTAGCAAAATATAGAAATGCAGGGAAATCTCTTGATGTTTATATGATTGCATGCGACTCGAGCTACAGTATCCTGATGGGCAGTCCAACTTACTGCTGAGTACCTGAGATAACATGCTAAAAGGTCAGCTATAAAGCTGGTGAGCTCACAGGTTTGATATGATAATATATGATTTGTGAACCGCAAGATTTAATGATTCGATTTACAAAGCATGTAAATAATTGATTGATGGGTATCACATGAATATTTGTAATTAAACAAATAAGTAAAGATTTATACAACTAACATGAGCACATAGTCTGAGCTTAACTGAGGGGTCAGGATCACTATCAAGTGCCTGATCGAGGGTGCCTCTATGCGTATGCCTAAGCAACATACGTTTGAACAAATGATAATGCGTCCGTTTGACAGGTTAGTGCTTGCTAACTCGGACGGGGATGGTCAATCCCATATGGTACCATACACTAACATTCACGCTAAATCATATTAACAGAACTATGCTTCAGAGGACTTTGATTGATTAGATGAAAACAACTCATGCAGCATACGTGATAATTTGATACTTGCGTTCACATGTAAAACAAAACAGAGCATGTATCTCACCCCTAGGTAAAAGCATTTAAAATAGGGGCTATGAGACTCACCTGAGCCTATTGAATTGTTAGCCAACAATTTATGATGATTCACAATGATTTGATGTCGTTACAACGACTGAACCTGCAGGGCGTCTTAGACGCGCAAGGTTTTGATAATGATTAGATATTTGAACCTGACAGACGTATCAAACGCGCGAGGTTTAATTGATTTGATGACTCTACGGACCATCTTTGCTAGTTATTCCCCTTAACTAGTTATGACCAAATACTTTGGTAAATGATTAGGTTTAAGTTTGTGAAAATGTATACGGGTCGTTGGTGACGGTTTGTAATAATAATTTCAAAATATTATTATTATACATGATTTGTTGTACTTATAAAAGTATATGTGTTTCGAGTAAAAGTCGTATCGTATAAGTTTAGTTGTTAATCGAGTTCATTATATCCGTTACACTTTATTTCATAATTTACAAAATTTGGTACGAGTCTGAAAACAGTAATGTGCCATTTTCGGGCCCTAAACGACCCCGGATGGCCTAAAACTGACTAGGCTAAGGTACTTAGCATTGATTATTGGGTCGTTTCCAAGTGACCTTGCGAATTTGAGCTCAATCCGTTATAATAAATTTTTCATCGAGAAGCTACCCTAAAATATGTTGTGAAATCGTCGACGTTTTCGAAAATTTACATGTTCTGTTTTAGCTAGAATTCGCAGGGCTAGTTTATTGATTCGTTGGGTCATGAAATATAAGGGGGGAATCCGCCGGATTCCCTTGAATCCGCCGGATTGATGACAAATGAAGGGAATCCGCTGGATTCCCATGAATCCGACCGGATTCATGATAATTTAAAGGACGCGCCGGGTACAAACTGCACCCGCCGGGTTGTTCTTGGTTCTGGGTAGGAATCCGCCGGATTCACCATGAATCCGCCGGATTCAAAGGTCTGGTTCGAGTCTGCCGTTTCAAAATCATACCCAAACCAAATCTAATCCGCAAACTAACCAACATCCACCTATTCTAGCGTTACTATATGATAATACAAGGTATTTAAACACGAATTTACAAAGTAAAAGTTAACGATTTTCCTTACAATGATTTATGATTGAAAACGAAGATGATGAACGGATGATGATGATTATGCTTGATGCTTCCGATTTTGTTGTTGTTAATGTTGTTGTTGTTTGTGGATTTAGAGAGAGAGCCGAGAGAGAGCTAGAGAGTTTGAGATGGAGGAATGAAAATGGGAAATGAAGGCAAAGGGTGTGTTGGGTTGGTATAGCCGGCTAACTCAATTATTTGAGTTAGTTGGCCTAATTTCGTAGTACAAAATACCCGTATTTTTGTACCCGATCGTAAAAGTAGTATAATGTTTTAAATTGATAAATTTCTAAAAATGATATCGTACGTATTTTCATTTGAAGTATTTTATAAAAATACATTTAACGAGATATAAAATATATCTTTGTTGTATGTTTTGAGAGACGGATAGGATTCAATTGGTTTCGTCGCGTTTGGGTAAAATGATATAAAACGAAATATGCTTTATTTTATCTGATGTAAATAATAATTATTAATTTCAATAATAATTCATTATTTATATATAGTTTTGTCGTGGACGTTTGATTTGTACGATACGAGATACTTGATATATTATCAAAATAATATATAATAATTATGAGGGTATTAAATAACAATTCCATATTACTTAATCACTTGATTTTTACCAACGCCGTATAAGTGAATCGGAATTCGGCCGATTTGAAAATGAACGATTAAATCTAATCGAGTACTGATATATATATATATATTCACCCATATATATTTTTGATACATACAATTAGCCTAATACATAGCACTAACTATATGTATTACATAATGATTAGGAACTAATTTCAAGTCCTAATTTGACGGGTGTCACATTCTCCCCTTGTTAAGAGAATTTCGTCCCGAAATTTAACTCGAAGTTGGCGTGTGAGTGGAGTCTGAAAATAGATTTGGATATTTGAGTCGCATCTGGTCTTCTCGTTCCCAGGTGAATTCCGGACCACGCCGCGAATTCCACCGAACCTTGACGATTGGAATACGACTTTGCTTAAGCTGTTTGACCTCACGGTCCATGATCTCCACTGGTGTTTCGACAAAGTGAAGTTTGTCATCGATTTGAATTTCCTCGAGCGGGATAATGAGTGTCTCGTCGGACAAGCATTTCTTTAGGTTAGAAACGTGAAATGTGGGATGCACACTACTGAGCTCTGGAGGTAGCTGCAATCGATATGCGACTGGACCAATCCTTTCAAGGATCTCAAAAGGTCCAGTGTATCTAGGGTTTAACTTCCCATGTTTACCAAAACGGATGACACCTTTCCAAGGTGATACTTTGAGCAATACTCGATCCCCAACCTGGAACTCGAGATGTTTTCGTCTCACGTCAGCATAACTCTTCTGACGATCCCGTGCGGCCTTCAGCCGTTGCTGGATACCAACGATCTTCTCGGTGGTTTCATGAATGATCTCAGGACCAGTGAGTTGACTATCTCCAACTTCGGTCCAACAGATAGGCGATCGGCACTTACGACCGTAAAGTGCCTCAAAAGGTGCAGCTCCAATACTGGTGTGGTAGCTGTTGTTGTATGAGAATTCACACAATGGCAAATGCTGTTCCCAATTTGCACCGAAGTCAATTACGCAGGCGCGTAACATATCTTCCAGTGTTTGAATTGTTCTTTCACTTTGGCCATCGGTTTGTGGATGATAGGCTGTACTCATATCTAAACGAGTACCCAATGACTTTTGTAATGATTGCCAAAAGTTAGATGTGAATCGGCTGTCTCTATCAGAGATAATTGAGATTGGAACGCCGTGCCTTGTTACGATCTCCTTCATATAGATTCGCGTGAGACGTTCCATTTTGTCGGTTTCCTTCATAGCAATGAAGTGAGCAGATTTGGTTAGACGATCAACTATTACCCATATAGTATCGCAACCACTTGATGTTTTCGGGAGTTTAGTGATGAAATCCATGGAGATTTGCTCCCATTTCCATTGAGGAATTTCCGGTTGCTGGAGCAAGCCGGAGGGTTTCTGATATTCGGCTTTAACCTTGGAACATGTGAGGCATTTGCTAACGTACATGGCAATCTCTGCTTTCATGCTCGGCCACCAGTAAAGTCCCTTGATGCCATGATACATCTTGTCCGATCCAGGATGTATAGAGTATTTGGACTTGTGAGCTTCATCCATCACAAAGTCTCGAAGATTCCCAAACTTGGGTAACCAGATTCGGTTTGCGAAGTACTTGACTCCATTGGGTTTGGTTTCAAATTGATTCTCCATATTTCGCAAGGCCTCTTCCTTGATGTTTTCAGGTTTCAATGCTTCGAGTTGAGCAGTGAGGATTTGAATGATTAGATCATTATGAATGATAATACTGAGGGCTCGGACTCGAAGAGGTTTGGTGCGCTCTTTTCGACTTAAGGCGTCGGCAACTACATTTGCCTTGCCCGGATGATACTTGATTTCGCAGTCATAGTCGGTGAGTAACTCGACCCAACGACGTTGCCTCATATTGAGATCCTTCTGATCAAATATGTGCTGGAGACTCTTATGATCAGTGAAGATGGTACATTTTGTGCCATACAGATAATGTCTCCAGATTTTGAGAGCGAACACTACGGCTCCTAATTCGAGATCATGTGTTGTGTAGTTCTTCTCGTGAACTTTGAGTTGTCGGGAGGCGTAAGCTATGACTTTCTCTCGTTGCATTAATACGCAACCCAGTCCCTGATGCGAAGCATCGCAGTATACCACGAAGTCTTCGTTACCTTCGGGTAGTGATAGGATGGGCGCACTACAAAGCTTTTGCTTTAATAACTGAAATGCTGACTCTTGCTTATCAGTCCAATTGAACTTCTTCTTTTTCTGAGTCAGTGTTGTGAGTGGTTGTGCTATTTTGGAGAAATTCTCAATGAAGCGCCGATAATAACCAGCCAATCCTAAAAATTGGCGTACTTCTGTCGGCGTTGACGGTGCTTGCCAGCACTTGATAGCCTCGATTTTTGATGGATCTACGTGAATTCCCTGACTGTCAATCACATGACCAAGGAATTGAACAGTTTGCATCCAGAACTCACACTTGGAGAATTTTGCATATAACTCTTCGTGTCTAAGAAGTTCTAGAATGGTTTTGAGATGCTGCGCGTGCTCTTGCTCGTTACGTGAGTAGATAAGAATGTCGTCTATGAAGACAATGACAAACTTGTCAAGATATGGTTTGCACACTCGGTTCATTAGATCCATGAATACTGCCGGTGCGTTAGTCAAACCAAAGGCCATAACCTGAAACTCATAATGACCATAGCGAGTTCGGAAAGCGGTTTTCGGAATGTCTTCATCGCGAACTCGTAACTGATGATAACCCGATCGTAGATCTATTTTTGAATAAACACTTGACCCTTGGAGTTGGTCGAACAAGTCATCGATACGAGGAAGTGGATAACGGTTCTTGACGGTCAATTTGTTCAACTCTCTGTAGTCGATACACATCCTGAATGAACCGTCCTTCTTTTTCACAAACAGGACCGGAGCTCCCCATGGTGAAGAACTCAGTCTTATGAAACCCTTATCCAGAAGTTCCTGTAACTGAACAGACAACTCCTGAAGTTCTGAAGGGGCTAAACGATATGGTGCTCGTGCCACGGGTGCTGCCCCAGGCACAAGGTCAATTGAGAACTCAACTTGTATTGGTGGCGGAAGACCAGGTAATTCTTCAGGAAAGACTTCTGGAAAGTCTCTGACGATGGGCACATCCTCGAGTCGTTTCTCTTCCGACTTTTTCTCAATAACATGAGCGAGGATTGCCTGATAACCTTTCCTAAGGTACTTGCGAGTCTTCATGCAGGATATGATATTCAATCTCGTCCTACTGGTCTCCCCTTGTATGATCAAAGTACTACCAGTGACGAGAGGAATACGAACGATCTTGTCATGACATACAACTTCAGCTCGATGCTTGGATAGCCAATCCATGCCTACTACTATGTCAAAACTTCCAATCTCAATGGGTATGAGGTTTATGGGAAAAAGTTCGTTTGCGAGGTTTAGGATGCAATTTGGTATTACACTATCGGCCTCGATCAATTTGCCATTAGCTAACTCTACAGTATACTTAGCTTCTAAGGCAACAGGTGAAATGTCTAATAGTGGGCTAAATTCCTCAGATATAAAACTCTTATCAGCACCAGTGTCAAACAAAATTGAAGCAGTTAAATTGTTGAGAAGAAACATACCCGTGACCACATTAGGGTCTTCACGGGCGTCTCCAGCATTCAGCACAAAAGCTCTACCCCTAGCAACGTTGTTGTTGTTACCCTTGTTTTTTAGCTTCGGACACGCATTCCTGAAGTGTCCAGTGTTTCCACACTCATAGCAGGCTCGGGGTTGGTTGTTGTTGGTGTTGGCGGTGGGGTTGGTTGCAGGTGCTCGACAGTATTTGGTAAGATGTCCATACCTCTTGCAGTTGTTGCAGGGTGCACTACAAGGACCATCATGATGACGATTGCACTTTGAACAGTAGGGTTTACTTCCAGTGTACCCTTTTCTCTCACCAGAACCTGATGTGTCATTCTTGACAATCTCAGTCTTTTTGAAGTTCTGTTGGTTCTGATTTCCAGACCATTTCCTCTTATTATTGTTCCCAGAAGATGAGACAGGGTTTCCTTGGCTCTCTTGCATAGCCATGAGCTCATGAGCTAAACGAATTGCTCCCTGAATGGTGGTTTTGCCAGAGGAGGCAACGTTTCCCCGGACAGGTTCCGGAAGACCGCGAATGTACCTCTTGACCTTGTCGGTCTCAGTGCTTACTAAGGCTGGGCGGAGGGTTGCCAGTTGTTGAAACCTAGTGGTATAACCAACAATGTCGGTTCCTTGAACCTTAAGATGCCAGAACTCCTCATCTAGCTTCTCGAGTTCTTCAGATGGGCAATACTCCTCTGTGAGCATTTTCTTCAGATCTTCCCAGGGAAGTAGATAGGCGGTATCTATACCCACAGACTGGGTATACGAGTTCCACCAGGTGAGGGCACCGTCAGCAAGGGTGCATGTGGAAAACTGAACTCTATCCCCTTCCGCACATTTGCTAATGCGAAAGACGGATTCCATCTTCTCAACCCATCTAATTAGGCCGATGGCTCCTTCAGTTCCTTTAAAGCTCAGGGGTTTGCAGTTTTGGAAATCCTTGTAGGAACAAGGCTTGGTAGTGGGAGGGGTATTGGCAGTACCACTATTCCTTTCGGGGGTCTCTGACGAATGTCGCGCCAAGGCTTCAGTCACAGCCTGAGAGATGATAGATGCCATCTGGGCATCAGTGTAAGTCCTTGACTTTGGCGGCATGATTTTCCTGAGAATAGAAGGATAGGGTTCGTGAGAGATTGTCCATAAATGATGATTACCATAGATGTACATATACAAATGCGGTAATATACAACATCACAATATGACAATCAACATTATAGAACAATCAAGAGGAGTTGAATAACCATCTCTACTGACTAGCAACTACGTGCTAACTAGCCTGGTTATTTGAATTGTTTTGAGTTGGGTAAGGTCTCGCTTGAAGTGACTCGGTGGTCCTCCTAGCTACCTATGAGTTTCGTGATTACAAGAGATGTTGTCGAGAGCGGGATGAAATAGAAGATGTTTCGGTGGGTGTGTGTTGCCATCGCTATGACAAAGTGTTTGAATATGTGAGTGTCTATATATATAATATATAATAGACTAGAGTACTGTGCCTGATCGATGACTAACTATGTATATATACTTATATCACATAATAGTCTTATGAGTGTCTAGCACAAACAATTTTGAGTCCCGGTTTCTCTCGAGGTCAGAGTCAACTAATGTATTCCTATTCCAGCATAACCATTTCAAGCCTTACATCATCTTTATTTAATTGTACATAGTTGATCAAGCTATGTTAAATTAAACTTGTATGACGTAACTCTTGAACCAATCACACTTAACAGAAAATACTGCCTAACGGTCATAGTCTAGGCCCACTAATGCAACCTAGTTCACTATAACCTTAGGCTCTGATACCAATCTGTCGCACCCCCTTATTCAGGTTGCGGAAGCGAATCGGGTCGGGGCGCGACTAATCAATAATCAAAGCACATAAGATACATAATGAACGACCACTACATGCGTCATTTTACAAATACATTGATTAACGTAAGAGTATACATACGGTTTACAAAAGACGAGTTCGCATAGATATTTGAGAGATTCTAATACATATCTAATTTTAGCAAAATATAGAAATGCAGGGAAATCTCTTGATGTTTATATGATTGCATGCGACTCGAGCTACAGTATCCTGATGGGCAGTCCAACTTACTGCTGAGTACCTGAGATAACATGCTAAAAGGTCAGCTATAAAGCTGGTGAGCTCACAGGTTTGATATGATAATATATGATTTGTGAACCGCAAGATTTAATGATTCGATTTACAAAGCATGTAAATAATTGATTGATGGGTATCACATGAATATTTGTAATTAAACAAATAAGTAAAGATTTATACAACTAACATGAGCACATAGTCTGAGCTTAACTGAGGGGTCAGGATCACTATCAAGTGCCTGATCGAGGGTGCCTCTATGCGTATGCCTAAGCAACATACGTTTGAACAAATGATAATGCGTCCGTTTGACAGGTTAGTGCTTGCTAACTCGGACGGGGATGGTCAATCCCATATGGTACCATACACTAACATTCACGCTAAATCATATTAACAGAACTATGCTTCAGAGGACTTTGATTGATTAGATGAAAACAACTCATGCAGCATACGTGATAATTTGATACTTGCGTTCACATGTAAAACAAAACAGAGCATGTATCTCACCCCTAGGTAAAAGCATTTAAAATAGGGGCTATGAGACTCACCTGAGCCTATTGAATTGTTAGCCAACAATTTATGATGATTCACAATGATTTGATGTCGTTACAACGACTGAACCTGCAGGGCGTCTTAGACGCGCAAGGTTTTGATAATGATTAGATATTTGAACCTGACAGACGTATCAAACGCGCGAGGTTTAATTGATTTGATGACTCTACGGACCATCTTTGCTAGTTATTCCCCTTAACTAGTTATGACCAAATACTTTGGTAAATGATTAGGTTTAAGTTTGTGAAAATGTATACGGGTCGTTGGTGACGGTTTGTAATAATAATTTCAAAATATTATTATTATACATGATTTGTTGTACTTATAAAAGTATATGTGTTTCGAGTAAAAGTCGTATCGTATAAGTTTAGTTGTTAATCGAGTTCATTATATCCGTTACACTTTATTTCATAATTTACAAAATTTGGTACGAGTCTGAAAACAGTAATGTGCCATTTTCGGGCCCTAAACGACCCCGGATGGCCTAAAACTGACTAGGCTAAGGTACTTAGCATTGATTATTGGGTCGTTTCCAAGTGACCTTGCGAATTTGAGCTCAATCCGTTATAATAAATTTTTCATCGAGAAGCTACCCTAAAATATGTTGTGAAATCGTCGACGTTTTCGAAAATTTACATGTTCTGTTTTAGCTAGAATTCGCAGGGCTAGTTTATTGATTCGTTGGGTCATGAAATATAAGGGGGGAATCCGCCGGATTCCCTTGAATCCGCCGGATTGATGACAAATGAAGGGAATCCGCCGGATTCCCATGAATCCGACCGGATTCATGATAATTTAAAGGACGCGCCGGGTACAAACTGCACCCGCCGGGTTGTTCTTGGTTCTGGGTAGGAATCCGCCGGATTCACCATGAATCCGCCGGATTCAAAGGTCTGGTTCGAGTCTGCCGTTTCAAAATCATACCCAAACCAAATCTAATCCGCAAACTAACCAACATCCACCTATTCTAGCGTTACTATATGATAATACAAGGTATTTAAACACGAATTTACAAAGTAAAAGTTAACGATTTTCCTTACAATGATTTATGATTGAAAACGAAGATGATGAACGGATGATGATGATTATGCTTGATGCTTCCGATTTTGTTGTTGTTAATGTTGTTGTTGTTTGTGGATTTAGAGAGAGAGCCGAGAGAGAGCTAGAGAGTTTGAGATGGAGGAATGAAAATGGGAAATGAAGGCAAAGGGTGTGTTGGGTTGGTATAGCCGGCTAACTCAATTATTTGAGTTAGTTGGCCTAATTTCGTAGTACAAAATACCCGTATTTTTGTACCCGATCGTAAAAGTAGTATAATGTTTTAAATTGATAAATTTCTAAAAATGATATCGTACGTATTTTCATTTGAAGTATTTTATAAAAATACATTTAACGAGATATAAAATATATCTTTGTTGTATGTTTTGAGAGACGGATAGGATTCAATTGGTTTCGTCGCGTTTGGGTAAAATGATATAAAACGAAATATGCTTTATTTTATCTGATGTAAATAATAATTATTAATTTCAATAATAATTCATTATTTATATATAGTTTTGTCGTGGACGTTTGATTTGTACGATACGAGATACTTGATATATTATCAAAATAATATATAATAATTATGAGGGTATTAAATAACAATTCCATATTACTTAATCACTTGATTTTTACCAACGCCGTATAAGTGAATCGGAATTCGGCCGATTTGAAAATGAACGATTAAATCTAATCGAGTACTGATATATATATATTCACCCATATATATTTTTGATACATACAATTAGCCTAATACATAGCACTAACTATATGTATTACATAATGATTAGGAACTAATTTCAAGTCCTAATTTGACGGGTGTCACATAATCCCACTCGATAAATGTACGTATTTAAGTTTGTATATGTTTATAAGTATGTTACTCGTTCGTCGAAAACATTTGGGTTGTCATTTACTAGTTCATCGTAATCACATGGCTTGTCCATTATTAGTTCATCGTAACACATGGTTTGTCTATTACTAGTTCATCGAAATCATTTAGGTTGTCTATTACTCGGTCATCGTGTTTGAGTCACAACAGGTTTTGGCTACTGATGAAGTTCACGCGATCGGTTGACATGATCACGCGATCGGGTGGTCGAAGAAGTTCACGCGATCGGTTTAAGTAATCACGCAATCGGGTGGTACGAAGAGGTTCACGCGATCGTGGTTGAAAACCACGCGATCGCGTCGTTCTGAATTTCGAAGGTTTCTGAAGTTTTTGTTTCACGCGATCGCGTGAAGTAATAAAAGGTTTTAGCGGGTTTTGTTCATGAAAATGACGCGATCGCGTCATTTGCTTCTGCACCGAAGCATCAGACGCAGAACAGAGCTGCACATTTTTGGTCGTTTTTCACTTCAATCGCTTATAGTTCGTATTCAATACGTTCCAAAAGGTTTACATTAGTACCATAACACATTTTGGCATCATAGTATAACACTTTAACAAGTTTTCCACCAATCGATTTTAGTTTTATAGTTTTGGTTTTTAAAACCCATTTCAAGAATCAATCATCAATCTTCAAGTTTGTGATGTTATGTAGCTAGATTATGATGTATATACAAGTAATATATCGAAATTTAAGCAAAGAGTTCAAGGATTTGAAGTTTTTTTACAAAATGAAAATGATGAATATGATGAACGTTTGATGATGATGATGGTGAAGCCACTGGCTTTGTTCCACTTCCACTTCCTGATGTTGCTTACCTCTGATCTTGTTAATTTGTTTGTGAATGAGAGAAAGAATTTTGGTGAATTATTTGTGTGTGTGTGTTCTGCCGAATGATCACAGAGAGAGGGAGGGAGTATGGTTTAAAAACAATCGGTCTCCTCAATTATTGACGGTAGGTGCCAAATTTTTGGCACATCAATTTCGAGTACGGGTATAATTATAGCAATATAAAATTTAACATTTTATATTTTTGTTTTGTAGATGCTCTCCTGGTTCGTAATATATTTTCAGAATAATGAGGTTATCATTATTTTTAGTAGTTGTACATTTTTGTACATTTTACTGCGCACGTCCAATTGAGCGCCAAATTTCGGTTGAGTTTCGAATTCATATTTCGAAGTAATGTTCTAAATACTTGAAAACGTACTAGGAAAATAACGTTTTCCAGATTTTGACCTTTTAGGTACGTTTTAGAATTGTTTATGTTCGTTATATAATACGTTTTATGTTAAACGTATAATTGAACCATTTTATCTATATGTTATAGATATATAATTTCTCGTAATTAATAACCGAATTATTAATTATTTCATATAACCAAATCTGGTTAATTATTTTTGTCGGCTTCGTTTCGATACGTTTGTACGTAATTTATAAATACTACGTATAATGTAATACTTTTTGTATTATTGTTTAGGGCTCGCTAGACTCATATCACATCATAGGTTTAGTTTAAAACAAATGCAGGGAATTAGCGTAAGAAATGCATGTAATTAAGTATAATTATATACCTAATTTGGAGGAGTGTCACACTTAAATAAATGATAAACCTTATTTGCTCCTTCATTAATTACTGAACATCAAATATGTTATTTAACAGCAAAGATTATATACCTTACGATAAAAGTCGTAAAGTATCAAACATATAGTAGTAGCTAGTATTATTGAGAAGTGTCCTTGATCAAATTTCGTTAAATAGATCAATCACAAAGTTCTATTTAGTACTTCCATTAATTTCATTTATTTTTTCGATCGATCATGTTTTCTACGTTTGTGTTGGAGTCTATATTATCACAACATGCAATGCTTTTATTACCAACTCCACCTTTTTATTATTATTATATATTATTAATTATTATTGTTTTATTACATCAAATTTATAACTGATTATTTATAATTAGATAAAGGTATAAAATGATAAAATAGTAAGTTAATGATGCCCACCGTCCTAGTTTTACATCTTCTTTAATTTTAGGTGACAGTTCGGTCAAACGTCGTCAAGAATTTAGTTCATGTGTGGTCTTTGATGGCAACCTATGCTCACACATTTTCATTCTATTTTGTATCTGGGTTAAACAATTAATCTATCTATTGCACATCTTTATATATATTTACTTAAAATATTGATTTTATCATTTAATTTATTATACTCCTAAAATATGTTATTCGAACACTCGATCGGTAGTTGAACATATTTAGAAGTACAATGACATTTTCTTTTACTTTATTGTTTATGTAAAGTACAATAAAACATTTTGACATCTTTAAGACCATACAGATTATGGACTATCCAATTAATTTCTCACTATTAAAACGACATTCTATGCCCATTTTTCACTTCTCATCGGCGTTAATGATCTATGTTGTTATTGAAGCAATTTCTCACTATTAAACCGATATTCTATGCCCATTTTTTACATTCTCGTTGGCGTTAATGATCAATGTTAAGCCTTCGACGTTGAATTGAAGAGTGTAAGCGGGTCTTATCATATATGCTACGTATTTTTTTATTTCCTGACAATCTCATTGGATAAAAATTTGATACGTCTCTTTTCACACCGAGTTCAACATTGAATAATTTTTTATTATTTTTATAATGGAACTCGGTTTAACTCGAGATTAAACACACAACATAATTGGTAGGATTAGCTTCCTATTTTATTTTAATTTTTATCCTAACATATACAAGTATCAAGTTTGATATGTATTTTCTCATCTCAACAAACTATTGTTGTAACCTACAATATCAATAGCCCCACCACACCAGCAACCAGATCATACCCCTTCTTTCCCTACCCAACCCTCCTATATAAATACTACCACCCTCTCACTCTCATCAAATACTTCCCACTTTTCAACACACCACTACCATACGCGGCGCGGCGCACGTTAACACTCTTCACTCTCACCTTAACGTACACTCACCCACCCAACCACCATGGATCGCAAAACCGCCGTTCTGATAGCATTCATCTGCATTATCCTCTCCACCGTCGGCGGTCAGTCCCCTACTGCTGCCCCCACCGCCACCCCTACTCCACCCACCACCACCACTCCACCACCAACCACCACCGCTGCTCCACCACAAGTCGCAACCACACCGCCACCCGTTGCAACTACTCCACCTCCAGTTGCATCACCACCAGTAGTAGCAGCCACCCCACCACCCGTCGCAACACCACCACCCGTCGCAACACCACCACCAGTTGCAACACCACCACCAGCTCCACTTGCTTCTCCCCCTGCTCCAGTCCCGGTTGCATCTCCAGCTCCCAGTGTTACTCCGGTAGCTGCACCAGCTCCGTTAACTTTAAGCCCACCCGCACCTCCCACCGGAGCTCCTTCTCCGGCCCTCGGAACCGATCTATCTCCAGCACCGTCAGCTACTGACGTGGTAAGTACATTTACATCTGTACACTTTCTAGATCTGAACTATTCTACTGTACGTACTATTCAATGTTAGTTAGCAACTCATAAAGTAACAGGATACGTTAGTTAAGATATATGGTTACTTGCTAACTTGCGCCTGAACGTACACTATATTGCTAACTTGCGCTTTGGTCCATCAGATCTGAACATTTAACATCTCAAATTGTACACATTTATATTTTTTTATATATATACGAAAACAAATATACTACTTTAGTAAGCTTGGTACACAAACAAAATGTAGACTTGATCTTTAAATCAGGAAATTTAGATTTGGAAACGGCGCACAATAGCAATATTGCTAATGTGAGCCATGTACGTATGTTATAATTTGTTTGTGGTGTCTCGTGTTTTGGGAATTTTGTCTTTGGGGAAAGTGATCACGTGTGTCATCTTGTTTTTTAGCCATCCAAGAGAGGGTTACATATCACAATAATAATAAATTTGACTTGGGTCCTTTTAATTGTAAGTTGTAACAAAACAAATCTTTGGGAGCTACTACAAAATTAGACTTACACAAATTAAAAAAAGTACAACAGTGTAAAAGCACTAATTTTCTTTTCCAATTGTATCTCAATATAAGAATGTATGTAGCAAGTGAGATCTTCAATACTCTAAGGGGTTCCGATCGATCTGTTCGATCATCCAACATGTCACATATTGCAATGTTAAAGGAATGGAGTACTCCTTTTCGAATTCGCTATTTTGATCACTTATTTGCATGTTTATGATGAACCATTTTTTGTTACACGAACTTATCTTTGACGTTTATATATACATTACAGAGCGGTGTAGCAAAGATGGGATCTATGGCTGGGAGCATTGTTTTTGGATGTGCTCTTGTTTACTCGCTACTCTAGAGACGCATGTATTTTCTATATGCGTTCGAGTTGGGTTCTATATAGTCATGGGGAGTTGAGTGGATGATTGAGAGGTTTGGCATTGTATTTGGAGTAGCTATTTACATTCTTTTGGGGAGATGCAGTTTCTTGTAATTTTGATTGTGACATTGTTGACATTACTACTACTACTATTGCTACTATTATATTTTATCCATTTATGCTACTATTTTAAAATTATTTTCTCTTGGTAACATACTTTTATTATCAAGCGATTGTTAAGTTAAGTTGGGTTTGTCTACCAAAAGGCTTTTCTCCTAAAGTAGCATCACGACAACATTTTATGATAGCGTACAATTATAGGGTCTGTTTACTTTCCACTTAATGGTCTGTTTTCAGACACTTCTTAATCCAGACAGATAAATTGCCGTTTCTTTTTCACTTAATTTGAAAGGAATGTCTGTTTCTGAAATAGGAGGAAAAATGAAGCCCTTACCAAAAAGAGGCACTTAATGATAAATATACATTTTTTTTAACATTTTTTCTCCAATAGAATTTGAAAACGTCATTTTTTATTCAAACTTTATATCATTTAAGTTCACCATTTTGGTCAAAACAAAAATTACATTTACATAAACAGCACTTGTTATAAACAGACATATTTATCCAAACAGACATCACATGTAAACCGCACTTAATATGAAAAAAAGTAAATAGCCTCTTAGTGATTTAGTGATAGCGTAACCTAACCATGTGGGCTTGGCATGGGCCAAATTATCAGTTTTTTTTTTTTTTTTTTTTTTTTTCAATTCTATGCCACCTCATAACTTGGAGCTTTCCGAATTTGAACATGCATGTTCAATACATTCAGATGAATATGAAAATCATGATCGAGCAATAAGAAAAACAAACTAATCATGACTCTTTTAACATTGCTTCTTACATAATTGTTAACAAATGCCTTCCAAATGAATGAATCTGGAATCGACCGTCAGTAAACGTTGTTGGTGTATCATCACATTTGGATTGGGCCCGTACATGGTCAAGCTCGATCGTAAGCTTTCGTATTGGGCCAATCTCCATCTCCCTCTACGTATAGAAAATATACTAAACTTGGAAAGAAAAGAGGCAACACATGTCCATCGCGCTATGCACTGTTTTCTCCTAGGATCCATCTACACAATTGTCCTTACCAAACATCATCATTGATGTGTTGGTAACGGGTGATCGATTTATCTTAGTATTTGGTTTGCACATATATTAAAGTGCAAGGAATCGATCACACCCATAAGGCCATAAGCCCATAATCACACACTCGAGCCAGACTAAAACACCTTTTCCGGGTCTGTGACAATGATATCACGTGGACTTAAAGACGTTTATGGATTGCAAATTTCCGAAAGACACATGGAGTAAAAGGAGTAGCATGGATTTAAGTATCTCCAGCTGCCTTAAAACTTATGACATCACAAGTGCAAACAGACCGGGCTCTAGATAGGGGGGTGCTAATGGCGTTATAGGTTATCGAACATCATCAAATTGAAGCTACTTTCAATTCCACAAAAATTAGTGATATTATTTGAATTGACGTCATTAATTTGAAATTTCAAATAGAAATTTAACTATATAATGGATAGATTAATTGGAGGTGTGTAAAGTAACCCCTTAGCTCGAGTATTCACTATATAATGATCTGCAGTTATGCCTTTATCGTCTATCGACTAGCTTGTAGGCTTGTTATAATATTTGTAAACATATATACTTAATACGTATGAAAGCAAAAAACTGGAAAATGGTGTTTAACAGGTCAACACAATAGCTAAAAAATTAGTCATTTTGATATGTTTATTCAACCTGTCCTGCCAATTATAGTGAAAATACATACCCAGATCAGTAAATATGGATCCACAAACATTGGAATTAACTCCTAAACCTCGTGTGCAACCTTAGCATCAACTTACATTTTACATCCAACTGATCACCCCATAAGCAACACTCACCTACCCTTTATTCATTTCTTTTGCCACCCTTCCTTTCTCCTATAAAACACTCTTTCTTCTTCACTCTGCAACTACTAACAGCTACCACTCTACTTCTATAGTTACATATCATTCCCTCATACTCTCTGTAAACTGGCAAAAAACACCCTTTATCAACTAATTATCTTTTAGCTTTTTAGTCATTTTTTAAAGTTTCAGTTCTAATCCTTATAAACTAAAATCCTAAAACCAAATGAAGAAAATTTTCATGCTTGGAGTTGTCCTTTCCCTTCTCCTAGCCAATTCTTTACTTCAACCTTCATTGGCCAATATGCAAGGTATCTCTACATGTTATATTCTCATTTCTTTCTAGCTAGATGTTGTATTATAAGCAATATATCAGAAACTATTGTTTAAAGTAACTTGTATCAACGAAATAGCGTGCATTATATATGATACTAGCAATATTTTTTGGAGACCCTTTTATGAAAATTGCATAAGCTATTGCCAACCCTTTGTTAATATTCATACGGTATATATAATTTGACTGTTAACACATATTTTGAATAGCTTTTATACATATATTGATGATTGTTTATGGTCTTATCATACATACTGAGACGGTTTATTTTTTGATGGGATGACTTATGTTTGTTATATTTGAAAAAGTGTTCTGTAAAAACAAGTGCAAGGGGAGGTGCTTGAAATCACCATTTCAGGACAAGTGCGTGAAGTATTGTGAGATATGTTGCGAAGAGTGCAAGTGTGTGCCAACGACGAATATGTATAACAAGCACGAATGCCCTTGCTATAAAGACAAGAAGAACAACAAAGGAAAACCCAGATGCCCTTGAAATCCAATTCCATTGCTATTGGAAGTTGAAACAACAAGGCAACATCAAATTCCCTTGGTTCTAATTATATTACTTTTCTACCATCACCCTATTATGTAGGTCTTTTTCATGTTATGGACTCTAATTTGTCTTTTTAGTTATTAACTAGTGAAATAAATGGACACCATTTTCTAGCTAGCTAGTTGTCGTTGCAAGATTATATCTGTAATTACATGTGGAATGTATGGTTGATCACTTGATTGTTCTATAAGAAACTACTAATCTTATTAAGTTGCAATGCACATATTACTAATTACTAATTAATAACTTACATAAAAGTCGTCTAATCTTTCATAATAAACACAGACCACCCCAAAGGTCCAACTCAGCCACTTCAGTTTATTCAGACTTCAATTTTGGTTTAGCCAATAAAAAAGATGAAAAGACAGACAAAGTAACTGATCAGATTCTCAAACTAACAGCTTTGACTCCATATATCCTCTAATCATATCTTGATACTTGAAGCGAATATAAAGCAGCCAAGCTAAGTATGCACAAAACATAACACAGGGTAAGGCATTTACACGGTCAGAAACTAAATCTGTATCATTCATGGCAGGTTAGAACACCAAAATGATCGAATTGACAAAATCAAATTAGAAGAGAAGAAAAAAAGATATAAATAATTTGTCAGATTATGACAGGCAGTTGATTGAATAACTTTCACCAAGTATGATCAAAATAAATTTAAACTACATGCATGATTAAAGAAAGATCAATAGACTAGCACACAAAAATCATATATAACACTAGAACAATATGAATATCCACCACAAAAATTCAACATGTACCACTAATAATATGTTTTATACCCATAGTCTTCCCTAATTTCACCAACTGCGACTCGATTAAACAAAAGATAACATTTGACAAAACAAAATATGACAAAACAAGATACGACCTAGAGAGTACCTATAATTAGACAATATCTTATAACACGAAGACACACGATGCGGTTTGGTTCCTTCAACGCTACTCCACAACATAAACAAACAATAAGTGGTGATAATCAGTGGCACAACACACAACTTCTTTATGCATGGGGCAATCCTCGAGGTTTGCTGCTTCTAGCCTGTGCTAGAACCCTTTTTCCATGAGGATGACTATGCAAATACGGGTACTCTTTCTGAATTCTGTTTATCAACATCTCCCTAAGAGTTCCCTGCATTATATAGATATAGATATGTTCCAGTATTATATATAGACATGTATAAAGTAGTCTCAAAGTTATGTACTATGGCTTGTATACGAAGATTAAACCTTTGCAGTGTGCAGTGCAGATTGTACAACATAGTTCCCAAAAGGATTCTGAATAACCCCCAAAAATGATGAACTGTTTATAATCTCTCTAATGATAGGCGTAGACTGATCCTCTGGAGCATCCTTCAAACACTTTTCAATAACGTTACTTGCATACTTGTTCTGAGCAAGAGTGACAAAATTCCCAGCAAGCTTTTGCAACACACTAGCAGTGACATCTGGCATCTGCATTCCTAGTATGTGTTGCACAACATAATTCCTGAAAATTGAAGTGATTACAAAACACTATTAAAATATAATTAGTATTGACAACTTTATAATTTCTAACTAAAATAAGAGAGACAAACCCATAAGGGTGTTCAGATAGGTGGAGTGCATTGTCTATGATTTCAGTTATGAGTCGCTCTTTAGATGCTCCATTGGCATGCAATACACACTGTTGTAACACACAACATCCACTTTTGTCGGTAGCAATGTCTAGACAGTTATCAGCTACCACATTCAGAATAGGCTGCAATAACACATTTATAATTTTTTATGTCATGCAAGATTAAGGTCGAACATCAAATTTAACAAAATGCCATGATCCAGGCCCGCATATTATGTTTGATCAAATCAATAGAACTAGTTACACTTGAGATAACAATTACACGAACTAAAAAAATACAAATATCACAGACATATAATAAAGTGAAATTGATCAATAGAATAATCACACTTTAGATCAACAAATGATATATATACCTGGACTTCATCAACATGAAAGGATCTTAAGCAATGCTGAATGACATGATGCCCATTTGTGTTTTTAGTCAAAGTAAAAGTGATCCTCCTAAGTGCTGATACGATCATAGTTCGTTGTTCTGCAGTTGTAACAAATTCAATCAGCTTTTGCATTGCACGAGTCCTGAAAAACAAAAACCCATTAATTAGCATTATTTATAATTCACAAGTACATGTATACGGATCTATAAAAATGCTAATAAATAATTAGTACCCATGAGAATTGAGGCAAATATTGGTGAGACTGCCATCATCAATAGTGACAGAGATAACAAAGTGTGTCATCTGTCTCTCATTACACACTTTAAACAATTTCTGAGCAAGATAATTCATCGATGGATCAACCATAAGCTCTCTCATATGATCTTTAATCTCATTAAAAATCATCTCAATATCTTCATGGTTTCCTTCTTCACACTTTATCTGCAAGAATTGACAGCCTTCTTGATTCTTAGCCACCGAGTATATTTTCCCTCTTATATCTTTCAAAGAAGCCTGAAACTTTGTTCGTTTAGGCTGCGCATGCATCCTACTTTGGCCAAGAGGACTACTATTAGGGTTTGGGACGTAGTCCCTAACCGGATCAACAACATTATTAAACCTATTCATCTCAAAACCATCTCTCCAACTGTTATGAGAATTACAACACACATCATTGCAACCGTTAGTACGGTTAACTGGGATCACCGGAGCTGGAACTCTCCGGTGAGAATACACGTTACCCATATTATAAGAATAATCAACAAGTGGATTGCTTCTAATATTGGTTCCAGCAGGAAGATAGTTTGGTGATGATATATTAAGACGATTGAAATCGAAATCAAGATTCTGCTCAATCGAAGGTTCTTGAAACATATTCACAGCCGGTGATCGGTGATCATAACCTAAAACTCCGGGATCATTAACGCCATAATTATACAACTGATCAGGGTTGCAAGAGTTGCAACAGTATCCGTACGCATCAAAGTTCGGAGACAGCGTGGCATACCGATCAGCGCGATGGTCGGGAATCGAACGAACAGGATTGACTCCACCCAAGTGATGACTCCCCATAGCCGGCAGATGTTGTTGTGGTTTCATGAAAGGTGGAATAACACCATAAGTATCAGCAGGAAAACCATTGTTACCATTAACAGATCTCATAGAAGAAGAAGCACCCATGAAGGAATTCAATGTTGGCGGCTGTTGGTACTGATCTTGAACGATGCCGCCGCCGTTAACGGTGGATGATGACGGCGCAAAGTAATCGTTAGGGTTTTGACTCATCAACATATTCCAGTCAAAGGCTTCTTCCTTCACAGATCTTGGGTAATTGTTATTGTTCTCCATGGGAACAGGAAGGTTTGTTGTAACTGAAAACGGAAGAGAATCAACTAAAACGTATTTCAAAGGGAAGATTTTAATGGAGATAATAAAGGAGATAGAGATATAGAGAGAGAGAAGAAGATCCTTGTAGGTTTATAAACCCTAAATAAAATCTCATGCATGCAAAATATATTCCAAATAATTAAATAAATTTGTAATTAGTGATACTTTCTTAACATATGTGTCATTTAATTTAATTTAATTAATTTTATGTACTATGTTTTAAGATCAAATTAAATGCATAATATACCATACATTTGCTTCTTGAATAAATCTTAACAAATCCTAACAAATATAAGCTCGTATTTGATTTAATTGATTTTTTATAAAACAATTATATGGATAGGGATTATATATTCGATCTAAAATTGAAGAAAGTTGTGTTTGAGTCAAATACAGGTTTATGCATCTGCCAATATATTTTAAGAGGTAGAGAATTAGCCATTGAGATCGATGTTGATAATCACATTGCATGTAGTCTCTTTCATTTTCATTTTTTTTTTCCTAAAAAAAATATTCATTATCTCTAGATAATAAGTTTTATGAAGTATTAGCTTGTAATGATAGATTAATAAAATGAGGGATAATGTATTTGTTACTAATTGGTTATTTTACATTCAACATAAAATAGTATTAAAATATTTCTAAGAGGATATGATTTGAAGAGGAGATGTAAATAATCACATTACTACACATTTTCTGTTCTTCAAATTCAAATTCAAATTTCATATTACTAACCTAGTTTATTTAAAATAATAATAATAATTTAAACCTATCAATAACATTTTTTTTTTTTAAACAACAAATTTTATAAAAGCTCAAACCATCAAGAGATATGAACCAAAGAAACACGCAAGAACCAAACAAACTTGGCTCAAGGAAACACCAAAACCAAACAATCAACTCCAAGTCACACCTAGAGAAAATAAATAATTACATTACTCGTAAGAAATAGCCATAATCGGATTTGATCTCCAAGACTCCCACGAGCAAGAAACCTTTGGGCAGCGATTACGAATCAAAAGAAAAGTGGAGGACTGAATATAAAACACAGAATCTTCACACGAGGGAATAAGAAGCTGCTCCGAACGAGCATGAACAACTGAATTCCGACGTTTCCAAAGAAACCACGCAACGATATATCGAACACCAAGAAATACTATGTCTATTAACGAATTCCCAATCATAGGAAATTCCGTACTTAACAAAGAGCTAAGATCCGGAAAATCTGCATATGTGAAACCCCACCAAGAGAGAATATGAGTTCATATAGCACGAGCTGAAGGGCAAAAAGCTAAAAAAATAGGAAGATGACTCCGGCAGCTCTAAACAAACTGGACACAAGGTGATACTAATAATAAAATTAATAATAATTAAAATAGGCCTAAAGCAAACAAAATTCATATATTGACTTGAAATTTATTGGTTTAAGTTGTCATGTGTTCAATTATTATATCTATTTTTAAATTCATATAATTATTTTTTCTATAAAAATATCAAAATGTTGGTATATAGGTATAAAAAATGAAGCCTAAAAACAAGCTTAGTCCAACCAATACGTGACATATGAACTTCAATATTATATCTACATCTACATCTACATTACATATAATGCATCTTCATCATTTCTTACTTTGGTACTCAACACAGCAAAATGACTATACTACCCTTGACTTATTTATAACATTTCCATTAATATATACCCATATTCTACTATCTATTATTTTTAATTACTACTTATTCTCCACTAACTACACTTTTCATCCATCAAATATTTAATCTACCAACTACAATCTTTTTTTATTGGTTAAATATTAAATTGAACACTTATAATAGGATATCCCAAAATAGTAAAGTGGACATTTTAAATGAGACAGACGGAGTACAATATTTTTTTTATTTTAAAATATTTACTAACACCTCCATCCACCGTCTCCACTTTCACCGCTGCATTGCATGTGTATTGTGCTAGTTTCTTCTTTTTCACCAATCATTTTTATGTACATCAATCATATTTTGTTAAGCATACCTATTTAGCATTTTTCAAATATCAATTCATTTAGGGGTGTTATTCGTTTAATTTATTTGAGTTTTGAGTTATTCGAATTTCCAAAATCATTACTCATATCTAACTCGTAACCCGACTCAAATAAGATCGGGATACTCAAGTTACAGGTCGCGTTTGGGTAATGTATTTTTTACCCGAATAAAATGATATACATATTTCTTAAATTTTTGCATCTTGAACAAAATTTAAACTTTACAAAATGACGTTAATAATTTATATAAATATCATATGTAATTTAAACGTATAAATATCATATGTAATTTAAACGTATATTATATATAGATAGATATATATGGTTTCATATAAAGTTTAAATAACTTATGTATATTTGTTTATTAAATGATTTTGTGGTTATTCGTGTTACCTGACTATTTAAATTATTATTTGTAGCCCGATTTAACTAACACTCGGGTTATTTGAATTCGGGGTCAAGTGTCTGAATAAGCTTCGAATCAAGTTATTCGTGTTTAGGTTGGACATTCGAGTTTCGTTATTTGTGACACCCTATATTTAATGGTAAGATGGAAATTAATTTTTGGATTACTTTACTATCGTGAACTTTGAAAGATGTAACATGGTATCTTGAACTTTACCAACTTGATTTCCTAATACCCTTGACTCACTAATATAATTTTTTCAATTTAAAGTATGATTATTTTATTCAAATTTAGGTTACTAATTTTCTTATAATCTTAAATAACAATTCATATTCAATTATAACATTTTAAACATCTAATATTGATTTCATAATTAAGATAATAAATTTTTTTATACTAAAATCTACTTTTGATATCGAATAAATTTTTATAAGGAAGATATAAAAATGAATAATATAAAAGTATATTAACATACATATTTATACATACTAGAATAAAGACAAGCAAATTTTTATGTACTCATACTAATCAGATATGTAAAAAAAATCAAACTATATTAAGACACACAACGTTTATTAAAAAAAAGTTGAAATTAAGAGGAGAAAGGGGTATTTGAGGAGAAGTGATGAGAAGATTCAAATCTCTAAAAATGTGACACATGTCACATAACCAAATTTAATTTTTACCCCCTTCACTTTCTTAATATTGTTTACCATCCCCTCATACTTTCTTCCTCCCCACCCCACACCCCACCACCACCGCCCACCACCACTTGCCGCTGCTGCCGGTCGCCGGATCTTTTTAAATTTTTTTTTATTTAAAATATGAAAAAAAAATTCATATTTTTTTCAATTGTTTTTACATATTATCATTTTGTATTTCATTTTGTTAAAATTATACTGCATTTTATTTTATTTTTTTGCATTTTGTATATATATATTTAGTAATTATTGTTTATTTTTATTGCATTTTGTAACATACGCATTGTCCTTTGTACTGCATTTTGATGTTTTTACTGCATTATATATATATATATATATATATATATATATATATATATATATATATATATATATATATATATATATATAAAACTCAATCTACTATATATTGTTTGTTTTTTACTGCATTATATGTTATACATAATCTATTTTATACTGTATTTTGCTAAAATTATACTACATTTTATTATTTTTATTGCATTTTGCATATATTTAATTTATTACATATTATTTATTTTTTTGCATTTTATATCATACATATTATCCATTTTTACTGCATTTTGTATAAAAATATAATACGTATTATTGTTTTTATTGCATTTTACATATATTTTATTTAGTACATATTGTTCACTTTTTACTGTATTTTATAGTATACATAATCTATTTGTACTGCATTTTGTTATTTTTACTGCATTTTTCATATATTTGATTTATTACATATTGTTTGTTTTTTAATGCATTTAATATTATACATATTATCTATTTGTAGTGCATTTTGTATAAAAGTATACTACATATTAATGTTTTACTGCAATTTGCATATATTTTATTTAGGACATATTGTTCTATTTTTAATGCATTTTATATTATACATATTATCCATTTATACTGCATTTTGTTAACGTCGTATATAGAAGATGTAGTAATATATATATATATATATATATATATATATATATATATATATATATATATATATATATATATATATATATAAGTTGTAGTTAAAAAACAATAATATACAAAATGCAGTGAAAAAAGCTTATATTTTTTTTCAAAATGTAGTAGAAATTGGATACTATATACTATATATAATAAAAAAATTATGAAAAAAAATAGTTGAAAAAATATTTTGACAATAAAATTTTTTTGACCGGTGATGACTGGTGGTAGCAGGTGGTGGTAGGTAGGGTTGGGGGAGAAAGAAGGTATGAGAAGGAAAAAAATAATGTGGAGGGGTTAAAATGTAAAAATCAAAATAGTGGAAGGAGTGTAGGGTGAAATTTTTTGTTATGTTTTTTTTTTTTTTTTTTTTTAACTATAACTAGGGATGGCAATGAATCATATATGGATCGGATGATGTCATATCCACATCCATATCCATTTAAATATTTTCGTATATATTTATATCCATTTAATTTCAATTCATCAATCCATATCCATATCCGATGGATTAAGCGGGTTAATAGATGTCCGTTGGATATTAAAAAAATGGTTAAGAATTTTCCTATTATGAAATGAAACTAGCAAATAAATATTGTAACAAAAAAATAATTATAACGTAACATACATAAATATATTTACAAAAGCATATAACCAGTGTCGTCAATGAAAGCATAATTGGTTACAATTACAGCTAGAAATATATTTTGACAAATGCAATTGTGTTCTCTATGTTTATCGGTTAATCACACATATTTTGATTGTCATCTATCGTGGAGTGTGACTTCACTATATGATTGGAAGCAAAACTTGACTCAGCTCGATAGATTTATGCATTTCGATTTGCTATTTAAATATAAATACAATAAAACCCTCAAATATACATTATATATTTATCATTTACGACTTTATATATTCAATAACAACATAATGGTTTATGGTTTATATGTATGTGGATATGTAATTTGTGTGTGTGTGTATTTCGGGTGAAATAGGTGAATCCATGGATCACAAAATGTAATCCATATCCGATCCACTAAACATCCAGATCCGTATCCATATCTGATATTTATCCATTTAGATCGTCCATATCCGTCACAAATGGATCTGGATGGATGAATGCCCACGGGTCGGATGAGAATTGTCATGCCTAACTCTAATCTCTATTTTTCAAACTAATTACTAAAATGACATCCCTTATAACCATTGATACAAACCAAATGATGATCAAATGGTCACAATTAAATATACTCCTCCTCCTCCTCAAATACCTTATTTTCCTATGATCCTCCACCTTAAATAAAAACAAAATTTGTTTTTATGAATTCCTGTCAAATATGAAGGAAAACAATCATTAATATACATAGAGATAGAGATTTTAGAATATATACCAAAATATTTTTTTACATTTAAATTACCATTCATATAATTTTGTTCGACCTAGAATGTAAATTTTATACAAAACTAAAATGTTAATTAAAAATTTAATATTCAAAGTTCTAAAAAAAATATCTATTTAAGAAAAACATTGTTATGTACATATATAGAATGATATGTATAGATTAGTACCTACCACCACCACCATCATCATCATCATCATTCATGAAAATATTTCATTAGTGAGTTTATTATCATCATGAAAATATTTCATCATTGAGTTTAGACTCTTTTCTCTGTCCTTCTTGTCAACACTCGGTCGAAGACGATACTCATTGCTTTATAAAATGTAAGGTTGCTAATCATGTTTGGCGTGCCATTTTCTCATGGTGGGATCTTCCTTTCCTTTCTTTTCATTGTGTGAAGGATCTACTACATTGTAGAAATGTTGGGCATCGCTCTGATAAACAAAAATCAGCATGGGAGGTGGTCATTTGGGTTACGGCTTAGTCCATATGAGGATTTTGTAATCGTTGCATTTTTTCGGTTACGATTCAAGCACCAGTTGGGATGAGTTACTTTGCGATATTCGAAGTAAAATTTTCTATTGGATATCTTCTAGAAAACTGAAGGTCTTGGTGTCTTGGGAATTATGGAGGACTACTATGTGGTTATCAATTGCTATGCTGTATGATACTATCTAGAATGGATGATAGTTTGTTAGTTGGTTGTCTTTTTCTCTGCTTGAATTTGTAATCTAGTTTTTTGGTGTACGCTTTGGTCGGTTTTCATCTTTGTCTTAAAGATGGCTTGGTGTTTAATGATAATTCTTGTTGTAAAAAAAAAAAAAAAAAAAAAAGGATATTAAGATATTAATGTAAGTTTAGGGTACCATGCTACAACTTTTATAGTTGAGGGTAGTGAAGCATCTAATAAGATAAGTTAAGGGATTGAATATGCATTTTGTTTTGGCCGAAAATAAAACTAGGAAAGAGGAGACGAGGCAGGGGAGGGGAGGGGGGAGAAAATTGAGAAATTGGGAGGGAAATCGGAAAATATATCGCGCGCAGTTTTCACTCAGATGCCAAAACCAAAAACAAAACATATCGAATTTTGGGAAAATCCTCCATCCATACAACTTCTTCTTCTTCTTCATCCATCTTTTTATCGGCGCTGAGTATTTCTCGGAACCTCACACACCGACTTTAATCTCTAACTTTCAATCCAAAACCCTAGATTCTTTCTTACCTTTCAATTTGCCTTTTATTATTCATCTCTTCAGATCCGTTTTTGTTATTCAACCAGGTACCTTACTCAACTCACTCATTATTAACTCACATCCGTTCTACTATGTTTATTCTTGGATGTTATGTATATATACTAGCTGCTGATAAATGTTAATGTATGGGAGCTTGAAATGAACTTTCATTTGGCCTTTTTTTTTTTTTTTTTGCTTGTCATGGAATGCGTTATTTAGCCCTAATTGTTGGAAAAGCTAAAGTTTTTTGAGGTTATGGTGATTGCTGTTTTTGGAATGTGTTTTTGGTTAGACGAAATTAGGGATTTTGGGACATTGTTTTGGTGGGAAGGGCACAATGCACATGGTAACAGGCTCATATGAATGTAAATCTGGATAATTGCAACTTTTACCTTTCGTCTGTTGAGTTTTAACTTTTGGTTGATACCTGTGTAATTTACTATGCACCGTAGCTGTGTGCGAGATTAGACCAATTAGGTATGCCTAGTCATGCATGTTATTCTCTGTTTGGTTGTGAACATTGAAAATCAAGTTACCAGGACCAATGATGTGCTCTTATGTGATGGTTTGTATGGAAGTGCATTTTTGAGATTTGTTGGTTGTTTTATTTTGTGTTCGCTTGTAGTTATCGTCATAGTAGTTAAATTCGGAGTTTAGACAATTGAATCAAGGTGCATTGGGTGAAAATAAGATAGTGTGCGGTATATGAGTCTCTATGTACCTAGGCGGTTGGCTGATATTTTTTTGTTGTTGAGGGTTTTTGATTCCAAATAACACAAATTAGGGACCTGCAATGGTGAAAGCATCATAGTAGCATGACCGTAAGCATTCGTATTTCATTGTACGCTGATTTCTCCACAAAATATACTAGAGCTATCTTGATGTGCCACATGCCCTAACGTTAACAACACATATATTTCCTACTGCGGGTCTTACGTGGTTATGTTGCCTTTGTAAACCAATACATATATAAATAATAAGATACTAAAACAGCCTTTTTCTTTTTGTTATTGTAGGCTACAGAGTCCCTTGCTACATAATAGGAGGGAACTGCCTTCCATATTTTTATTTTATAAAATTTGAGTGATTAAATTTTCATCGAATAAACATCTATCTGTTACCATAAGTGACCATGGATATTTCCGCACAAGAACATGTAGTTCAGAATAATAAAAGTTTAGCTACTGGGCAAAGTGTGTCTGAGTTGATGCCAGAAGCGAAAGTCGAGTATGCTTGTGATGGAAAGGATCTTAACAATCATGAGAATATGGAAATTCATAAGAATATTGAAGTGATCAATGGAAGTGTGGTCAGTGAACCAAAATATTTTACTGGAATAAATTCAAGCCCTATGAAGTTGGGACATTTACCTGAGGATACATCGAAATGTTCAAGTCTTGATAAATTAGAAGCAACTCAAAAAGATGAAATCACTGATTCAAGTCAACAGGGTAAAAGGAAGAGAGGGCGGCCTAGAAAAGAGAAAATAACTTTCACTGGGAGTCCGAGGGTCTTACGCTCAAGATCACAAGAGAAGCCTAAAAGTCCTGAATCTATTGAAGTTCCTTTACAAGATGCAGAGAGCAAAGAAAGGAGAGGTAGGAAGATGAAGAAGATAAAAAAGGATCATGACAATGAATTTTCAAAAATAAAAACACATTTGAGGTACCTACTGCATCGAATGGGCTATGAGCAAAACTTCATTGAAGCTTATGCTGGCGAGGGGTGGAAAGGGCAGAGGTTTGTCCTAGCTGTTACCGTATTAAATATTGCATCTTTTGTAGTTTCATTCAAATAGGAAGTTTGTTTCAAAAGATTTTCATGTCAATTCAGTTAGTCGAATAACACTTTTATATAATTTTCGATTAATTATTTGTATCTTCTTGTTGGTCTATTATTTTGTGACACGCAGTTTAGAAAAATTAAGGCCTGAGAAGGAGCTTGAACGTGCCAAATCAGATATTAATCGTTACAAATTGAAAATAAGGGATCTATTTCAACGGATTGACACATCGTGTGAGGAAGGAAGAATTCCAGAATCTCTATATGATTCTGACGGGCTAATTGACAGTGAAGATGTAGGATATATTTCGACCTTAGTCTTGTTCTCTCATCTTCTTTTCCTACTTCAATTGTTAGACAGTTGTTGATGATGTATAAAATACGTAGGAGATTGCTTATGTTTGCTTCCAACTCACTCTTATTTTGGCAGATATTCTGTGCAAAATGTGGACAAACAGACGTCAGGCTTGACAATGATATTATTCTTTGTGATGGTGCTTGTGAACGTGGATTCCATCAATTTTGTTTGGTACCACCTTTATTGAAAGAACAAGGTAGCGCCTCATATTCCACCTTTGTCCCTATTATAATAATATATTTTCGAAAAAAACTTACGTTTATACATTACATGTTGAATAGACAATGTACATTTTTACTACCATCTTGGGTTGAGCATGTCATTTCCGTTTCTAGACTCGAGTAAAGTACTGGTTATCTTAAGATATCAAATAGGTTTAAGAAATGCAAGTGTTTCTCCTTAAATGTTGTCTTTTTGATATGCAGTTCCTCCTGGTGATGAAGGGTGGCTTTGCCCTGCTTGCGACTGTAAGATTGACTGCTTTGACTTACTTAACGATTCTCAGGGGACGACTCTTTCTATCAAAGATAATTGGGAGGTCGGTTAGTTCATTTGAAAATCTGTTAACCTGTGTCACTACAATAGTGCGTTGACATCTTTAAACATATTATTCTCAAATGCAGAAGGTTTTCCCTGAAACTGCAGCCTCTGGGAATAACCTGGAGGATAATTCAGGGCTTCTTTCTGATGATTCTGGAGATGATGATTATAATCCTGATGGTCCAGAGGTAGAAGAGGAGGTAGATGCAGAGGATTCAAGCTCAGACGACTCTGATTTCTCTTCCGCATCTGAGGATTTAGCGGCTGTAGCAAACAATGAACAGTTTTTGGGCCTTCCTTCTGAGGATTCAGATGATGATGATTTCAATCCTGACAAAGCAGATTCAGATGAAGAGGCTAAGACAAAAAGTTCTAGCTCAGATTTTTCATCTGATTTTGATGATCTTGGTGATGTAACCAAGAATGAAGTGTTATCATCTGAAGTTCAGGAGCCCTTACTGTCTGAAAATAAAGAAGAAATACCTGAGACAAATATCGAAGATGGTGATTATGGCCCCATAACTGCAAAGAGACATGTTGAGAGATTAAATTACAAAAAGCTTCATGATGTGAGTGTTTATAGTTAAGTTTGTTTGACTGCACATATGTTTTAACTGATCAAGCCGCAAGAAATAACATGCTATGTTACAATTAAAAAAAAGGTTTTTCGTTTGTTATACTTCTTTCCTTGCTTTGTTTATATTGGTTCTGCTGTCCTCATATTTTTAGGAGACATATGGAAATGTTTCATCAGATTCAAGTGATGAAGATTTTACTGATTCTGAAGCGCCGAGGAGACGGAAGAATGCGAAAGGATCAAATGATATGGAACTTAACAAAAAAGGGAAAGAAAGTGAATCAAGCCCTGTAAGAACCAGTAAGAAGGTAGATGGTGAGGGCACTAGTAGTTCTCTAGCACATAAGGGTTCTAGTGATAAAAGTGCTACCAGATCATCATATAAAAAACGAATTGGTGAAGCTGCTGCCCAGGTATTTCCATAATTTTTACTATTTAACAATAGCGATACAGATAATCTAATTACTATGTTAAGGCCATATGTGTTTCAACATAGTGTTATTTTGAATGTGCTTCTGTGATCATTTATCTTAAAAGAACGTGTATCTGAGTTTGGTATGATTTGAATATCCTTCCTATTTTGGTTTGCTGTATACATATGAGGTAGGTGTTTTGACCAAACGTCTTCATTTTTGTTGTTGAAATTAAGCAATATCTATTCCTTGCAAAGCTTGAATTTTATTTAGTTCACATCAACCTAGGATAAATGAGGTGCCAAAGCCTTAAAAAACTCAATGTGGTATGTAAACCACCATAAGTCAACTACTATTATACATTAATACCACTGTCCCCATACAAAGCAGCTCACCTGAAAATCTGGAACACATATAATAACAACATTTTGGCTAATTTGCGCATGACTAAGTACAAGTTAAGTAAATCAAAATAGCACAGTGGCAGACCATTTTGCTCAGCTCGTAACCGTAAGGGGTATGCATAGGTCTTATACGAAGGTATGGCAATTGGCATCCTCTTCCTCTCCCAATTTAAAAATGTCATAGTATAGATATGGTCAAACCTCTCCTTTGTAGTAACATCCCTGAAAAATGTGAGAACTCAGCATATAGAGGAGTGGTTTAAGTTCTAGCAACAAGATCTCAAGCGTTCTGCATTAACATGCTCATGGGAGGATGATGGTTTTATGTTGCTACAATGACCTAATGATATGATTTTATATAAAGATCAAATAGCAACGTTAAGATTTGTTATTCAACTTTAAATTAATCTTATAGCCATGGAGTTATCGAAACTTTTTTGGGAATCACGGAACAACAAAAGCAACTTAACGATTAGGTTACAACCAATTATAAAAGAATACACCAAAGGACTTGCTTCCAATAGGAAAATTGATGCTGTTCATGTTACCTAGTTTTGGGATCTGTTTGCCTAGTTACGAGTTCAAACATGTCTCAGTTCTAGTCTGTTCCAACTAGTTTTGAATAATGTGTTTTATTTTTGTTGTAGGTGCGGGGCCTTAAGAATTTTTAGTGCTGTTTACAATGTTATACCTTTGCTACTGCCTAGTATTTAATTATACAATGGTCAATCTTCTTTCTTGTAGAGGCTCTATGAATCTTTCAAGGAAAATCACTATCCTGACCGGAATGTCAGAGATAATTTGGCGAAAGAATTGAATCTCACTCACACTCAGGTCAATATTGCTTCAAATTTAATACACATCAAGATTTCATCTACCTCCTCATGGTCTGATAACATCGTGTTTGTATGCTTATTATTTCACAGGTTAGCAAATGGTTTGGAAATGCTCGATGGAACTTTAATCACCCCGGAGGACGCACTAAATCAGTAAAATCTCCCTCTGAACCGGCAAAAAAGTTAAGAACAGAGCAAACAAATGAGTCAAGCTCTACAACCCCAAATTTCAGAGAGAGAAAACTGGATGCAGATCATCATGAGGCCGAGATCACTCCCAGTTTGAAGGAAGCTTCCCCAAGGGATGCATCAAATCAAACTACTCGAAGAAGTGGCAGAGTTCAGGCTAAAAGACAGACACCTGAACCATAATTCTGACAACGTAAATCAAGTTTTTATCTTTTGTATGAAGGATTTGAGAAGAGGACTCACCAAATGGACAACATTATGGATCGAATGGTGAATTTTTTGTTATGACAGGTGAGTTGGATTAATTAGTAGGACACTTTAGACTGCAATATATCACCTTACGAGCGTCAAGCACTTCATATGAATATGAAGTACAAGTGATATAATCTCGTTCCAACCGGTGGGTGTTGTAGCGGCTTTAGCTGCTTGTCGCAACCGTGTAGTGCATTTGTTCTCTGTTTTATTAAAACTGTTCACAAAGTAGACATTTTTTGGGGATACATCCGTTTGACTAATGAGTTTGTACAATGTACCTTGTCAATTTTCCGCTAAATTTTGCGATATTGTAAGACCATGTATGAATTTTGACTAAATTTGTGCAAGATGTATTTTGCCATCAAGAGGGTACTACTGCTGATTGATTAATTTTTAGAATAAGTCGTTAAGTTTATCGTAGAGACAAAACATACGCGACTTATTTTCGACAGTCATGAGAAAGGTATCTCAGATACACATCACATTGTGCTTTCAAACACTCAATTTCATTTAACATTCAAATTCATTTTAGGGAAAATTCATTTTAAGAAAAGGTTAATAATGTAAATCAATAACTAATTGCCCAAAAGTGTTAGTTACTTGTCACATTGCCCTAATAGAAGTTATAAACTTATAATGTTTCATTCATAGATTTTGTATAGCAGGTACTCTCATATTTAAATTAAAACAACTTTTTGGTAATCACATATAAAACGTTATTCCTTCAGCCGCCAGTAAATTACAGTTAATCACTTTTAGGTTGTTATGTCTAATATAAACTGATAAACAATTAGCCAAAAGGGTTGGGTACGATTTATTTAGAACGTACATATTTCTGGATAAGCGTTGCACCTTGCGATTAATGAGTATGTGAAATGCTACGGTTACAAAATATGATTAAATTGTGATGTTAGACAAATTATTCAACCTTGTACAAATGGAAATTGACAAATGGCACAAATGCAAATGTAGAACTAACAAGAATCCAAATATGAATGAGCATCACCTAAAATAATCTAAAACATGAAACATGTCACAAATCAGTCTTTAGGCTGAATCTGGAAATATAATTTGTAGAAACAGCATCATTCTTATTAATTGTTCCAATAACCAAACACAAAGTTCTCCATTGGAAAAACCCACTTACTATGACTGCCAAAACACTCTTTGCAAGCTTTGCCTAACCAATTGCCAATCAAGTACCTGCATCATACAAAAATTTATTACCTGTTTTAAGTTTGGAGAAAGCACGCCAATATCATTTACATGGTATATTATCTACAAATTAAAAAAACTGCGACTTTCAACTTCTAATAGTCAAAGAAGACTCAATAACATACGGTAGGCATTCATGATATTTAGATGAAAATGTAATGGCATGCACATGTAAACACTTATGTGCAGGATTGAGTAGAATAATGTAGACTGCCCCTACCAACTCTTGGCCAAGTGTTATCTTGCTGCAAGATCCATTTTAGACAGGTTTGTTTGCCCATAGACACACCGCATGAGTCGAGACTTTCTATGAAGTCCGATAATTGGTCTTTTATCTATTTTAGGTTAGATCAATATAGACTCTATCACTCTTCTATAAAGTCAGATAGTCTTTCATGCTGCCAATGTCATTCTTACTAAAAAGAGGAGGTAAGCGCTAGGAATCATATAAAGCTTATACTCAATGATTTTAGTTGTTGGGTGGCCAAAGTTTTTCCCAATGATATAAAAATCTCAAATCTGTGTACAAGTTGTCAAAGGCTCACCCAAGGATATAAAAATCTCAAATCCGTGCACAAATTGTCAAAGGCTCAAAGTGCACAAAAGCACAAAGGTGTCCTGGAACCTGAGGCGCGCGCCTCGTGAATGTGAGGCGCAGTGGGCATCATTTTGAAAGCATTTTAATAGAGTTTATAGTAGACTAATAGGGTTTATGGTTATTTTTTTATTACACTTAACCGTATACAATGATTTCGTGCTGCTCAATTGGCCCATATTTGATCGAAATACCCTAAACAATTATAAGCCAAAACCGAATTTGGTCAACGTAAAAACCCCTGGTCAAGAAGCACATATGCTCATTAGGCGAGCCTAAGACGTAATGAATGCCTCTTTAAAAAGCATACTGAACATTCTTTTAACTCTAAGAGGCTGCGATAATAGATTGTTTGCTATATAAAGCCTTAAGCCTCTACTACAACTCTATAGTGATTAGTGAGAGCAAAAAATTTACATGAAAAACTCTCAAAAGTCAATTAGGCACCCAAACACGGATAGTTGTATATAAAAAAAAAAAATGCAAAAACATCACTTAAGCCTATATTAAAACATATCAAAACATGACTTGAACTTCCAATCCAAATAATATAATTGACAAAATGCAAGACAGACTACCTAGGGATAACAGGTTCTTCCTAAATTGAGCTAACATCTAACGAACATTCAAAAAGGACTCTTTCGACTATCTGTTTAAGAAGGTCGTTCAATGATGCATGTTAAACTATAAGGAAAAAAGCTAAAAGAGATAATAAAAAAATATCAAAAAATGAGAAACCTACAATGTTTGTATGCCTGTAGTGCCATTTGACGCTCGAAATTCCTTCAAATCACCCATCTTTTCCATTCAACCCTACCAATAAATAAACAAATCCCAATCCCTTTTCTTTTATAAATCATACTTTATTCAGACTTAAACACGAAGACATAACTTAAACAGATTCATGTAATCAAATTTAGCAGAAAAAATTGCACATAATAAGCACTAAACCCTAACTAAAAAAACAAAAACAAAAAAATGATTTAGAAAAATTGATTTGATTTCATTTCAAAAAACTCACAACTAGCGATCCTGACAAGAGCGGCAGAAGGTACCATGAGACAGCTCGCAGAAAGCTCGCACATTAACGGTGAGGTGTGACGTCATCCGTGCTCCAGCAAGCGGCAGTAGAGACTGTGCGCAACCTAATTCTCCTAGAGTCCTAATAATACACAGAAATATAAATACAGAGAAAAACTGTGAAATGCTAAAAATAAAGAAATTGAATAATTTGAAAAATAGAAAAAAAAAAAAGTGAAATTGGAGGTGGAATATGTACCTAGGGTTTCCGAGGCGGCGGGAGTGGAGACGAGGAGCGGAAATCGGCGGGGGACGGAGGCGAGGGAGGGGAGGAGATGATCGGAAAGATGAAGATCTTGCGGTGGACATCAATGTCCGGGAGATTGAACCACGCCATGCCATTTTTTTCTGATTTTTTTTTCTTCTTCTCAGGATTCAGAATTTCTAAACGAATGGCTTACTAGGGTTTTAGCTTTTGTATATTATAGGGTTTCTTCCAAAAGGTTACTTTTCTTTGTAAAAAATGAAAACGAACATATTTAAGGGCAGTAAAAGAACGAAAATTATTCTACATGTATTATTATTTATTAGTACCAAATAAATTGCTGAAACACGAATTCGAACTGTATCCTTATTGGTCACAAATATAAAGTCTGATCATTTGTAACGGCGATACCACTTAAACTATGACAATTGATCATATAACTTTATGTAAATACACTCTTAAAATTTATTTGCATTTGAATTACCTAACTAATACTCCGTATAATGTTTGACTATTGATGAATATTTAAATAAATACATTTAAACTTAATTCACTTGTGGAACCACAATGGAGGATAGTGCATACTCACACGTGACTTACGTTATAACGAGAATAAAAAAAAATGTCAATTTTTTTTTAATATTATTACGTGTAAAAATACAAATTATATATTTTCATATGTAAATAGTTTAATGTTCAGTTAAAACTATTCAAACATGACCAAATAAGTTAATTAATATTTCAATATATATTTTCCTATATGGTCTTCATGGGTTTATTGATTTTTGTAAAACATTTATGAAATTTTTTGATGTGATTATATAAACTATCACGTAATGTGATTCTAACAATTCTCAGGGTGTTTTTTTTTTTTTTTTTTTTTTGGCTTTTAAGGGGTTTTTTTTAACTTGAACTCCTACCTTTAATAAGTCCCGATCTATAAATTTTGTTTGGTACACAATAAAAATGAGTTTATTTGAAAAAATAAGCCTCTAGACTCTTAAACAAGAAACTTTGTGAAATAGCTTATGAATGGAAGCTCCATCAACAAACTCCAGCTACAGTCCTAACTTCAGTCCGTTATTGCCAAACACACTCATAATCTAAAAGAGAAATGCTTTTTCTTCTGAAGTAATTATATGAAGTTAACTTGGTTGTCCATTAAAGGTCAGTTAATGGTCAAGAACAACCAAAGTATATAAAGGTCATCTCTATGACTATTGATCTCCAACATGAGAATTGATCGATGACTATGATTAGTGGAGAGGGAATACAGATCGACAAAGGACTGGAAGAGGAAAGTAAATTGGGATATCATAGGAGCAAGCTATGCCCGTGGAGACTCATAAATTGCGTCTGGTCATATATTACATTTTTTACTTAAAACCCCATGTATTTAAATTTTAATTACTTATTATATGATTAATGAAATGCACATTTATTTAATATACAGAGTAATAGTAATACATATGAGGGTTGCCATAGCAGTTTTGGAATTTATAGCAGTTAAGGATGATATTATTTAATGAAAAATGGCTGCTCTATGTATTGATATTTAACTAATAGCATTTGAATGGATAAATGCATTCACTGAAATCATGTGGCTATCATCGGATGTGTATGTGGAAGTCAAATCCAGTAGTTGTTGCTTTTATAGAGATCAAGTATATGTTAGCGAGTGTTAAGAGCTTAATTGCTTAAATTGTAGTTTATGTTTGCTTGAATTGTAGCTTATGTTTAGTGTTGGTCAAAGTTTGACGGTGTGGTCGACATGGGTGTACAAATTTACAAATGGGTTGTGTGTGGTAGCTTAAGGTTATAAACGGGATAGGTAGGTGTGTAGTTTTTTGTTTATATAATTAGTTTAGAAATATGAAATCTTAAATATAATATATGATTAACCTTCGTGACATCATTATTTAAATTAAATTGAATTAATCAATTAGACCCCTCTATTTATTTAGTTTTTACATTATATATCATTTAAATTCAATTCAATTAATCAATTAGGCCGCTCTATTTACTTATTTTTTTCATTAATAAAGAGTTTATATAATTTGAAGCAAAGATAACATACTTAAACGTGAATAGTAAATTATTGTCTCCAATCTCAATCTTATACTAATGTGCGCGCGCGCGCACACACACACATATAATAATAATTTTAATTATAAATTAAAGTACTATTAATTTATTGAAGTAGATATACATATACATATATATATATATCAATATCATATTAATGAATTAGGTACCTATATTTTAATCAAACTACAAATTATAACCTATATTTTAATTAAAGAATCAACACCCCGTATGTATACACGGGTTTAAGATCTAGTTAGTTACAGTATTATACACTCGTCTTGAAATATCCGGATTTGACAGATCGTCCCCTAAATAATAACTGATAAAATACAAAAATGTAAATTATGCAAGTGTTTGTCTAAGCTTATAGCTTCCTTAAAAATGTGAATAACTTCCGGTTTGAAATAGAAAAAAATGTTAGCTTAAAATGTTTAGAGATATCTAATGAATGTAGTTTGAAATATTGTAATTGTGATTAAGCTTCCTTAGATGCATCTAAATGTATATTTTCTAACTCCACCGCAACGCGCGGGCTAAAAAATCCTCGTTTGAATGAAGAAGCATCTCACTTCGACATGAACACCACTCCTTGCAGTGGCACTCATTTGGCTTCTATAAAAATGAAAAACAGCAACAATTTCATGAAGGTTTGCCACTATTTCCCTTCATTTCATTATAGATTTTAGCATGTTTGCAACTAACAACGTTCTTGATCAGCATAAACAACATTAAAGTATACATTTTCCGGCCAAAATCATAACAAAAAATCTCACATTTCCTCATAATGTATGCTTCATACCAAAACTTGTATAAACTAGGAAGCTACAAATGGGATGAATCGAACAAAGATGTCGTCTTTATGCATCTTAGCTGCTTATTGAACGTGTAAACTTTCCCGGATGATATTTTGACTGTTATGGTAGTTCCTCTATAGTGCACTCTTTTAGTAGAGTTTTGATTCTTTGAGTCTACTAAGTTGGTGGTGTTGGGGAACCAGAGACCAAATTCATGAAGATTGCCTTCATTCCATGAAATACTAACTGTTACGTTACCACGGGCCTTCAATCCTTTGACTGAACCCTTTGACCATTTATCTCGAGGAAGTGCAGGAAGCAAGTACAGGTCTTTGATCGTGCTCTGAACTAGCATCTCAGCTATTGCTGCACAAAACCTGACACAACATCCCAGTCAATCAGATCTAGTTAGAGGTGTCAACTAGACGGGTTGGGTAACTATCAAATTGTGCTCAAGTCTTTTGTACGAGTAGGTCGAGTTGAGTTTACCCAAACACTTTTCATCCCACTTTTATATATTTCTTATAAATATTTATCAAATATGATTTTTTAATATGTTGGATTTTGAGGTTATTTCACTTTTTGAATAAGATGATTTAGGAGGTCTTATGCATTATTAAAAAGTACAATTTGGGCGACTTTTATCCTTTTCCATATTACGCTTAAATTAACCGTTTCACACGTTAGAGATGAAACATAGCCAACATTGATGCATTCATACGTAAATGGGTTGAAATCTTCATTTTTATATCTAGACGTGGATGTGGTGCTTACCCGAAGTTGGCGTCAATTTGGAAAGGGGGATGTGCTGTGAACATATTACTGTAAAGTCCTCCTTCATAATCACTTTCATGATCAGGGTCAACCAAGTCAAACAAATGTTTGACCATTCTGTATGCATGTTCACTGTTGTGAAGCCGGGCCCACAAAGCAGCTTTCCATGTAGTTGACCATCCGGGACCCTCCTCTCCTACCACACAAAACCAGAAAACATAAGCCTTTTGATGTAAATTCTTTATAAAACAAAATGACTAATTTTAACTCTAAGGCTCTAATACATACATAATTATTTTTGTTATGTTTAGAATAACGTTGAAAGCTACATCCATCTAACAACATAAACTACAAATAGAATGATGTTGGCGTTATATATTTCAAAATATTCATGCCAACTTTCATTGGCAGACCTACTTATTCTAACCCTACTTTCAAGAAACAGAACATATTCCATACCTCTTTTGGTAAGAGTGAAATCTGCACCTTTACAAAGATCTGGAGTTCTCTCAATGGTTATCGTGTGTCCTGGGAAAAGCCCAAAAAGGTGTGAGACATGTCGGTGATGGACCTCCGGATCTTCAAAATCTTGTGCCTTCCATCATTGAAGTGTTAAGAAAACAGTCACCATAGCCAAAGTTAGCAGTTTCAATCCATTTTAAATACGATTTGGTGAATTTAGGGTGGTATCATTAAATATGTTTTAAAACTACTACCCTAAGTTAAAAAACTCGGCAAAAATATTTTATTAGCTAAAAGGGAAAGGGGTCAAATGGGTCAAACTGTTCGAAATTGGCCCAAAGTATAATGCATACAACCTCCAATGATTTTTTCAACGATTACTTATGCAACACTAATCACTATAAAAAAATTATATAACAATTCGTAACTAACACATAATTATACTTACTTCTTTTTAACATTTGGTGAAAGTGTTTGCGGTTTAACCTGACCCGGCCCATTTCAACCCAAATCCATTTTGACCCGTTACCCATCTTGGTAATTGTAATCGTAGCACTAGATAAGCTGTTTTGGTGCAGAGGTCTGATGAGAATCGATGTATTAGTGTGTGTTTGTGTGTGTATCTAACATTTGTACACACAATCAAAGAAAGAAACAATACAACAGGCATACCCATTCAAGAATGGAACCATCCCTAGCTATCTTTGTTGGATAAAGCCGTGGTTGAGCTTTAACAACTCTTTGGATCAAATCTGTTTTGCTTTTTCCCAAAACCTGTAAATAAGCATCTGCTTTCATAAGTCATGAATAATCAAAAGACGGAGTTTGCAACATCCAATCCTTACCTCTGCAGCAGAAACAATGGCAATAAATACTTCTTTTATAATTGAGATGTCCATTGTTGTTGAATAGCTCACACTTGCAGGCTTACCATCGGGAGCAACAAACATATGTTCTGGAGACGTTGAAGGATTAGTTTCAAGATAACCTCCTTGGCCTTCAATCAACCAGTCCAAAAGGAATGAAACGCATCCTTCCAGCAATGGATATGCTTTATTTGACAGAAAGTCCTGTTGATTAAATAAATGTTAACATCCGGAAGATTTATAGTATTATGTTTGTGTAGTTATGTTGCAAGCATACATTTTCATGATGCAAGTATAATAAGTGTCCTTATCTATCTATTCGATATATTAGTTTGAAAGAAACCAATAAAAATGCATTCTTGATATTTGCACATTGACATACTAATTATCCAAAATATTAAAACGGACCATATATTCAGAACTGCAGTGTATAGAATTCTGTGTCCGATGACATAAAATATACTCCACATACTTTAGGTTGGGATATTCACAATCAACCTCAAAATGTAATTTAAAAAGCAATGCGTTTAACCTCAAAAGTAATATGTATCTCCCTAATGAACAGATGGAGTAAAAGAACAGGATAGTAACTTACTTTGTTCATTGTATAAGTATAATGCTCCCATAAATGAGTACAAAGCCAAGCTCCACCCATCGGCCATAGAGCCCATACAGCCTCACCTCGGTCCGGGGATGTTTTGGCCCAAATATCAGACACTTGGTGCGTAACCCACCCACTGGCCTCATAATTTACCTGTCACACTAAAGTCTGTTACTAAAATAATAGTTCTCAAAGAGAGAAATGTCACAATAAAAGAGGATCGCTTTACTTTTGCAGTTTTACTTCCATTGACCGATAGAGATGAAATGTAATCAAATAATGGCTCTTGGCACTCGTGCAGGTTGCAGGAAAGTGAAGGCCAATAGTTCATTTGAAGATTAATGTTCAAGTGAGGAGCACCACTGCATGATAAGGGAAAACAAGCCGCCCATGAGTAATGTATTCAACTAGTCCTTGTTCAAGAACGCAATAAATATCAGCAATGCTAGAATCACATAATTTTCACAAAAAGAAATTCACAAAATGATGTGGCATCTAAGATGGACCAATCAAATCCACATCTTTTCTCTCTCTCATGATTCTCTCACTTCATCCCATTGGTACACATCATTTTGTGGGCAAAATTTTGTAAATTTTTTGTGATTTTATCATTTCTCAATAAATATCTACCAAAATCAATTGGAAAGTTTGTAAATAGTAGGTATAAACTGTAAACTTAATTTTAATACGTGCTAAATATTTTAATTTAACGACGTTGAACTTTCAGATCCGATATAGCGTTATCTCTATTGTTCATCATAAACTTTTTAGTCCTCTTTTCTTGAAAAAAAAAAGAAAACATACGTGGATGCCACCCAAGTTTTCAAGTTTTTTCATTAAGGTCACCCATTTGTCAAAACAACTTCAAGGCCACCAAAGTATGTATTCGTTTTCATTTACACCAATTTCGGCCGAATGTATGGTGGAAATTTGTGAAGTGACAAAAACACTCTTAACTTCAATCTGTTAATCCTTTAAATAATAGCAACTGTTATTATATGAGACTAAGGTAATAGACCCAAGGAAACTTACTCCCATGGGGGCTCAACTTTATCATTCCAAATACCCTGCAAATTAGCTGGCTGAGTTCCAGGCCGTGAACACGATATTAATAAATAACGTCCATACTGAAATAAAAGCTCTATCAAAGAAGGATCTTCATCTGTTTTAAAAGACTTGACTCTCTCAGCAGTTGTGACATCTAAAGATGATCCGTCGCTACTCTTAGAGGTTTTTGAGAGCTCAAGAGAAACACGATTAAATAACTTTTGATAATCATCCACGTGACGATTATAAAGTTCTGAATACGAAAACTCGCTTAATAACTTCAAACTATTTAAACACTCAGATGTAGGTTCCCGCTTCGATTCTGAAGGGTTGGTAAACGGGCCATCAAATGAAGACGACCCCACCAAAAGCAAGACAGCCCAGTCACAGCCTTCCACCTTAAGTTTCTTCTCATCCAAAACAGTAATCGATCCAGTTCCGTTACTTATTTGCAAATCAAGAACTGCAGAAAACTTTATCCCCTCGGGCATATCATCATTTTCAGCAAAAAGAGTGGGTGCTTTCCTTCGACCAGGACACGAACCATCCATGATAATCTGGTTTTGATTGTTTACATACGAGTGATGATGTAGCTTGCTGTCAAGGGATGCTGTGAATGATAATAATCCGGATTTGCTTGCAGATATCTTGACAACAATAACTTGATCTGGGTATGAAGCAAAATGTTCTCTTGTGAATTCTACCTCACCTACAGAGTATTTGACTTTTATGGTGGCCGTATCCAAATCCAACTCTCTTTGATACGTTTTATCATCGTATGTAGCATGATTATCATCGAATTCGAGGTTGATATCTCCCATAAGTTGGTATACCTTCAGTAGTACAAGAGATCAGATTATAATGGAGCGACAATAACTAGATTTTTATTGTTAGCATAAAACAGCTCATTAACTAAACTTGATTGTTCAATATAACACAATCACTCTCAAAACGCACACCCAAATGATCATTTTGATTATCTGATACTGATAATTTAACATCATATAATCATTATCAAAACGTGCATTCAATGATTATCACCTAAAACATGTTTTATTATGGCTGATTATCTTATTATAATTATTCAATCAATATCAATATAATCATCCTGAAAATGCTTATACGACATCCTCCTAAACTCAAATGGTCATTAATTTTTTTTTTATCCAAAAAAAGAAAAAGCAAAGTTAATTGTATAAAAGATGCATTCATCATGAAGTATACATCGGAGGGATCGCCTGATAACTTGACGGCTGCTTTAGTAGCTTCAGCATATTTTCCATCATCAACAAGCTTTCTGACCTCAGATAGTGCCGTTGGAGCATCTGGATTCGTGTAATTCCCAGGAACCCCTGTCCACAACGTATCCTCTGCAACAACACGATTCACATTTTTTAAGAGCGATAATTGATGTTACCTGATATATCTTTCACGATGACTTGTGCAGCCTGCTTATTTATATTGGGCAACCACGCAAACAAGAAAAGTACAAAGAAAGTTCACTCGAAACGACTATGTAATTGAGCAATTATTAAAGATAAGCATGATAAAGAATTAAGGAAAAAGATGGTTTAAGCCCAAACAATATTTATGAACTTCCCATCAATTTAAGCTAGAATTCAACTCTCCACAGCAATTCTGACCAAACACATTATCTTTATTTTCGTTAATATTATTTTTTTAACATTGGTGTCAAACAAAATTCTAGGACTTGCCATTCTTTTTGTCCATTTTTAACATGAAAGTAACAAGAATTCCAATAATTCATCAAGTAAACATACGCAATTATGCATACAGTCATATACAAAACATACCCACAATACAAGTCTATGCATCAACAAAATCATAGCAGAAATACATAACAATGATATTTCAAGATTTTCAAAAAAAAGAGAGCATAAAAGTCCACCGTAAAAAGAAATAACTAATAAAAGTTATAAGCCTTGAATTTCAGTAAATGGGGAGTGTTAAAGATGCAAACTTTACCATTAAGATTAATAGTTTCAGATGTAACACCACCCCAAACCATAGCACCAAGGCGCCCATTCCCAATTGGAAGTGCATCAGTCCAGTGCTTAGCTGCATCATTAAACCTCACCTTCAATTCCTTCTTATCTGTTTCATCTAAACTTGTAGATAATGATGGTTTCCATATATCTTTATCTAAAACTGGTTTAACCATAACCCATTCTTCATCTTTATCTTCCATTTTTCACCCAATTCTAACAAAAATTAAAGCTTCCTTTTTTTATTTTCTTTTGCTCTCTCATTTAATGGTACCACCAACTCTCTGCCTTGTATATGTGTGTGTGTCGGTGTGTGTATTGTTGACCCGACCCGTAAAAGGTGATGACCCATTTGAGTAAATGCAGAAAGAAAGAAAAAAAAAAAAAAGGTTATTGGAGGGAACCTTTAACCCCGGATCCGTAGATCTACGGAGCCCCACCCGCAAGAGGCAACCCGTCCGGCTAAACACCTGGCCCCAGTGACCCCACACACCGAGCATAGGATTTTTTGTACTCCCAGAAGCTTGAACCCGGGTGGGGCGTGGGGATTTGCGGCGGCGGTACCACTGAGGCAAAGCCCCATTGGTTAAATGCAGAAAGAAGAAGACAAGAATGGTGATTTATTAGTTGAGGTAATTGGGTTTCTTTATGTCTGTTTGTGGGTAGAGATGCGCAAAACCCGGTTTTACGAAAACCCGACCTGACCCGACCCGAAACCGGTTTTGGTCAAACTTGGTCAAAACCGGTTTGGCCCAAAACCGGTTTGGGTTCAACCCGATTTGGGCACCCCAAAACCCCAACCCGACCCAAACCGGTTTGGGTAGGGTCCAAACCGGTTCGGGTTCAAAACCGGTTTCAAACCGGTTTTTTTATAAAAATCGTATTTTCGCTCGCACGTCTTCGTTTTAAGGAAAAGCAACGTTTGACCCAAATTTTTTTCATTAACTTTGTAGAACATTAGTAATGGAAACATAATTGATCAATAACATAACCAAAAGGCTTCTAAATCTCCTTAAAAATATTATTGAATCCGAAAATTCTATATAATTCATAAACGTTAGGGCGTTAAGCGTTTTAAGGAAAAGCAACGTTTGGGCCAAATTTTTTTCATTAACTTTGTAGAACATTAGTAATGGAAACATAATTGATCAATAACATAACCAAAAGGCTTATAAATCTCCTTAAAAATATTATTGAATCCGAAAATTCTATATAATTCATAAACGTTTGGGCGATAAGCGTTTTAATGAAAAACAACGTTTGAGCCAAATTTTTTTCATTAACTTTGTAGAACATTAGTAATGGAAACATAATTGATCAATAACATAACCAAAAGGCTTCTAAATCTCCTTAAAAATATTATTGAATCCGAAAATTCTATATAATTCATAAACGTTAGGGCGTTAAGCGTTTTAATGAAAAGCAACGTTTAGGCCAAATTTTTTTCATTAACTTTGTAGAACATTAGTAATGGAAACATAATTGATCAATAACATAACCAAAAGGCTTCTAAATCTCCTTAAAAATATTATTGAATCCGAAAATTCTATATAATTCATAAACGTTAGGGCGTTAAGCGTTTTAATGAAAAACAACGTTTGGGCCAAATTTTTTTCATTAACTTTGTAGAACATTAGTAATGGAAACATAATTGATCAATAACATAACCAAAAGGCTTATAAATCTCCTTAAAAATATTATTGAATCCGAAAATTCTATATAATTCATAAACGTTTGGGCGATAAGCGTTTTAATGAAAAACAACGTTTGGGCCAAATTTTTTTCATTAACTTTGTAGAACATTAGTAATGGAAACATAATTGATCAATAACATAACCAAAAGGCTTCTAATTCTCCTTAAAAATATTATTGAATCCGAAAATTCTATATAATTCAAAGTGAGTTGATACTTTCAAGGAATGTTTTACTAAATGCAAGGAAACATGTGCATAAAAAGTGATACTGTATGCATAAAGAGTTGTACATTTCCGTGTGTTTAGTAAAAACTTCCTTGCATTTATCAAACACGTTTTAGCGTTAGGCTTTTTAAGGATAAACAATGTTTGGAGCAAATTTTTTTTATTGAATTGGTAGAACATTAGTAATACAAACGTAATTGAACAATAACTTAAACAAAAGTCTTCTAAGTCTTCATAATACAATTACAACTAAAAATATAAAATATACCAACGAATACATTTCGAGCTTCGGCATGGCCATCACCCGAAAATGTAATCGAGTAGTAATCTTCAACTTGTATTAATCTTCAAAAGTCGAAATCTTCTTCGGAGGTAGCCTCGCGCGAAGCTTGATCAAGAGCAATTTCTTCGTCGGAAAGTGATATTGTTACACCTTCTTCCACCTCGATATTGTGTATGTCTTCTTCGTATTCCATTTCACCTTCAAGACTTGATACATTTTGTATGCGTTCCGCGGCGTCCAAGTGATCCTTCAAGCAAATGCACATCTCTAAGGAGGCCGGTGTGAGTCTTGTTCTTCGTATAGATAATACCCTGCCACTAAGAGAAAAAGCGGATTCCGAAGCTACCGTAGAAGCTTGGACGGTTAGTAAATCTCGGGCCATGATGGCTAGAACGGGAAATTGAGATTCCCTCTCTTTCCACCAAGCCAAAATATCAAATTGTTCGAACTCATTGGGTAGAATAGTGGCCAAAAAATCCGTAGTCGTATATCTCCCATATTCGTTAGTGGTATTTTGGTTACCATCACCCCTTGCCCGTTTATTGTTTTCTTGTCTTAAACTATTATAAAAGTTTAGCATTGGATTGCTAGAAGAAGATGAAGAAAACATTGGGTTAGCCGTACTACCGGACACATGTGTGGTTGAACTATATTTTTGAAAATATACGCCAAATAAATCTCCCAAACATTTGTTAAAATCCGTTTTTGCATTATGTGAAAACAATGGGTCGGCCTCATTCAAATCCAAATTGTGACAAATGTTATCGATAAACATTTCCACCCCGGTAACGTTTAAACAAGGGTTCATTGCGGCGGAACAAGTAATTACCGGTGGCATTTCTTGAAAATATTTTTTTAGTTTTTCTTTCATGGGAGCCACCATTTCTTCAAATATAGGACCTTCATACACGTAGTCGTTTAATTTTGTAGTCATTAACCAAATTTGATTAAGCACCAAATGACTAGTTGGATAATAAACACCCGATAATAAAGTGGTCGCGGTTTTAAAAAGTTTGAGCAATTCGACCATCTTTTTAATATACTCCCAATATATGATTGGAAATGGTGTTGCAAGACCTTTTGTAACAAGATGATCATGAAAAACTTGTAAACTATCGCGTTGGCGTAAACCACATACAAACATATGGTAGGTCGAATTCCATCTAACGGGCATGTCCCAATTAGGGGTTAAAAAATAGAATTCGTATCCTTGCACAATTTCATATAAGATTTGTATCTAGCTTTACCCTTTTGAAAAACGTCTTGCAATATACTTTTAAACCTCGTTTTTACTTCGTCTACATCTTCAACCGCTAGTCCGGCTTGCACAACCAAGTTAATGATGTGTGCAACACATCGACTATGATAAAAAATGCCCTTCAATGGTGGTGCGTATTTTAGTATTAATTTTGAAACGGCAAGTGTATTATTACTAGCGTTGTCAAAAGATATTGAAAAAACCTTTTCTTCCAATTTAAACATTTTAATCACACTTCGTAACATGTAAAATAAGTTTTGACCCGTGTGAGGATACTCAAAGTCTTCAAAAGCAATGGTACGTTTCATCATTTGCCAAGTTGCGGGATCAACCCAATGTGCGGTTACACAAAGGTACGAACCGGGCAAACCATGAGGAGCAGACCAAACATCGGTTGTTAATGATACACATGTATTTAAATTTTCAAAACCGATTTTTAGTTGTTTTTTAGCATCTTTCCACAATTTAAGGGCATCGCGTTTAAGAGTAGTACGACTTACATTGTTATATCGCGGTTGAAGAGTGGTTTGAATCACCCTAGTAAGCCGAGGGTTGTCGAAGTGGTTGAAAGGCAAAGCTTCTTGAATTACATAACCCGCAAAAGCTTGTCGACACCGTTCCACATCGTATGTAAATATAGAACCATCTCGTGCCATCGATGATTGCCCACTTGCTTCCGGATTACCTTTGAGTCCCGCACAATGCTTCTCGGTATGATTTTTCAAGGTGGTGTTGGAGTCGGGTTTGAAGAACAACTTACAACGTTTACAATGCGCTTTAATCGAACCATCCGACAACAACACTTTGTCGTAAGCACTCCAAATCTCCGGATTTCTTTTGTTGGGCAATTGTTTCACAATCGTTGGTGCATTTGAAGAACCAACACCATGGGAAGCCGAAGAAGATTGAGTTGCCATGAGAATATAGTTTGCGTTTTTGAGTTTTTTGAGTTTTTGTAGATATGTATGATTGTTTAGAAGTTGTGAATGAACCTAAACTCAAGGCTTGTATTTATAGTGATTTGGGATGGCAAAAATGTAAAAAAAAAACACAAAAAACGGCTAAAAACGGATACAAAACGGCTAGTTTTTTCAAAAAAGAAAAAACCGGTTTTAAAACCGGTTTCTCAAACCGGTTCCGGACAAACCGGTTTCAACCCGGTTCCAACGGCTAAAAATGGAAACCGGTTTCAAACCGGCGGTTTGGGGAAAAACCGAACCGGTTTTAGTCAAAACCGGTTTTGACCGGTTCGGGTTCGGGTTCATTTCGGGTCGGGTTCCCAAAACCGGTTTCGATGTGCATCTTTATTTGTGGGTGTCGATTGGGCCCTTTTTGTGTCGGTGTTGGAAAATGGGCCCGTATATTTATATCGATGGAGATTGCTGTAAATATTACAAAACTGGCTAAAAAAAAGTAAAACTAACAAAAAGAACGAGCATTTACAAAGGAATTTCACGGGATTGCAATCACCTCAAATATTTTACTATATCTTCGTTTAAAAGTTTTGTTTTTTTTTTTTTTTTTTTTGTAAAGAAACAACTTTTCTTTTTTTATATATATTGATCGATTGATCGATGAGGGGATCAAGAAAATTAACAACATAAAGAATCATGAAAATTTAATGATTAATAATTTGACTTTCAGCTACTTGAACTCAACTTGAAGTTTGAACATTTGAGTATTTGACCATTAGAAAATTACAAGCCATCATAAATTCATAATCTAATGGAACCGCTCGAGACCCTGGAAACTAGAGTCTAAAAAAACACCGCTTGTTGTGAATTATATATGCATGTTAATTTATTTATATAACGCCTACTATGGTTTTAATTTACAAACATCATCATATCAAAGTATGCCCATTTAATTACATATAACTATATAAGTGCATAAAGTAATATATACATGTATACACACATATACACCTTATTTAGTATGCACCTAAGATCAATGGCAAATCAACCTCATCACACCACTCCACACACCTTGTTTCATAATATGAACTCTTCACCTCACTTGGAAAATAACTTACCCAAATTTGACCCCCAATCCTCCATTTCAACACACTCCCTTCCATTTCCTTGTTTAACCTCCATTTCACCCCTTCTAACCCTTCCGCGGATATCCAGTTCCCGGATTTAGTAAAAGACCTATTTGCCCCGGTGTACCGCTTCTGAAAACTTTGGCCTACTTGATCACCATTGACCCCACCATAGTCGCCTCCATTCGGTTGCCACGTTGACACCTCTGCCCCTGTCATGTTATCACATAACACTGTGTCAAATATTGCTACATATCCATCCGAATCCTGGTCCCACCTCCATGTCCTCGTCTTTGCCCTCGTCGTCGTCCTCGTCGTCGCCTTCAGCTTTGGAACTTTTGTATCCCCATAACTACCCTTCAATATCTTTTGTGTTTCCACCTCTTTCTCAATATTATCCGTGGATCGACCCAAACTCAAACTGGTCACATAACTTGCACCACCTTCCGGCCCAACCCAAACCCGCACCCGACTTGGAAAGTGCCTCTCATGCATGTAAACATTCTCTTCATTCTTACTAAACCCTAATTTTGCCATGTGGACCCTTATATTATCAACACGTGCATTAACCATAATAAAATTCTCCTTAAACTCAACTGAATATTCCAATTGTATCACAACTTCAATTTGTTGATGAGCCAAAGCATATTTTAGCACAGACTCCTTAGCTTCAAAAACCGACCCCACATCGTTAACCCTATTCGTTCTGCAGCGCGTCATAGCCATTATCGGCGAGTACCCTTTCATAATCCAAAGTCCATGAGTCTCAGTTGCATAAGAGAATCCTAAGTTGTTATAAGAGGGCGTTAGAAGTTGTAAACCTACGCCCACTTCCCTTAACATCAAACATTTTGTTAACATGTATCCAAACGTCCGCATTACACAAAGCTCCACGTCATAACCAGCCGAAACAAAGAAAGCCCGCAACACGGGCGCATGATTTGACGAAAAAGCATCAAGGTTCGGAGTCAACATGGAGTTGAAATATATCGAGCCGACTTCAGAAGGCGCGTCACATGCACATAACCAGAATAATCTGGCTAGGAAAACAAGATTGAAAAAAATCGAAAAGGATTCGGGTGAGTGAGAGTCTAGGATCCATGAAACCGGGTCAGGTTTGAGTTTCTGGATTTGGGAACGTGGGCATGTGGTGGTGAGGCTATCATGGGCAGTTGGTGAACGAGAGATAATCTCTTGAAGGAGTTGAAGTACAAGTGGTAAGAATGGTTTGTCTGAGTTTACATGACACGTGTCAGAAACCCATAAAGCTTTTTCTTGATATGAAACGTAAAGGGTGATTGATAAAAGATCCGAGCTGGAATTGAACTTTCTTCTTGCTTTGAGTTGAAGTGAGTCGGCTGAACTCGTCAAATCAAAAGTGAGTTCGGATGTTGAATCGGTTGGCCATTCATCGGAGTAAGGTAGATCACATATCCATGACCATACGTCCATTTTCATGCAGATTAACTTGCTAAATTATCTCTGAATGTATGTTTAATTGTGTGTGAATTGAGATGTTGTATGTAGTTAGGGTTTATGATGTTTGTAATTTATAGGGTAAATGAGTGAATGTAATTTGGATAACATGGAGGTGGTTATGGCCGCAGAAGAAGGACGTTATGAAATTGGTGGTTTAGAGACTTTTAATTTGTTTTGGTTTTTGTTTGATATGCATTAATGACTACTAGCTATATACCCGGTTCGACCGGCCCGGTCGGACCGGTCGGATCGCATTTTTAAAGATTTCCAGGCGAAAAAAAACCGGGTTTTTCAAAATGTTGACTAGTCAACGACCCGGTTGACGCGGCCGGTCGGACCGGGTTGGACCGGGACCCGGACCGGTGCATTGACCCGGGTTTCATGTTTTTTTTTTTTTGTTTTTTTTTTCTTTTTTTACAATTTCTATATACATTTAATCATTTATAATTAGGGAATATTGATTAATTGTGTATTTCAAGAATAATGAGGGAATTTTTGACGGATGTGTCATCACTATTTATTACTCTATGGATTATATAATTATTATATTGATGTATATTCCAAGAATAACAAGGGAATCGATGTGTCATTACCCTTTATTATTCTATGGATTATAATTATTATACATGATATAATCAATAATTATATTTTTAATTATAAAAAAATAAAAAAAGTCACTAAATACTACTACTGTATACTATTATTAACTCCGGTCCGACCTTCCGGCCCAACCGGTCCGACCGGTCCGACCAGAAATTAACACTTTTCCGGGTCGACTAAAAACCCGGGTTTTAAAACATTGTATATATTGGACTTTTCGATGCTTGACCATCAAGCTCTTGAGTCAAGATTTTTTATTTTATTGTCTTTTATCATTCATAAATTCATAATCCCACGTCCCAATTGTTAGAACTTAAATTGTGGTTTCGAAGTCTCGGAGGAATTAAGCTTCGAAAGTGAAGTATATGCATGTAGGGACGTGGAATCTTGAGGCATGCATGCAGGTGGGAGGTACATAAGGTGCCACGTAGGACGTACACATCTTGAATGACTGGTTCACGTAATTCTATAAAAATATATTTAAGTATCAACTGATAATTGCATGTGGTAAAATTTGATATTAACTTGTGAGCCATTTGTAACTACGGGTGTCATTGGGTCGGGTTAATCGGGTTTCGGGTTATTCGGTTTTTCAAGTTTGTAATCTAACCTGTAACCCGATTCAAATAAGGTCGAGTTATTCGAGTTCGGGTTATTTAGATTCGGGTTGAGTTCGGGTTATCCATTTAAACTCGAATAAGATGATATTCTAAATTTTCGCATCTTAAACAAAACTTACATCTTACAAAGGGACACTAATAGTTTATATAGACCATCATAAGTAACTTATATGTATATAATATATGAATATAAAAAATTTATACATATAAAGTTATATTTGTATATTATATAAATTATATGCTTATTCGGGTTACCCGAATTGTGAAATATTTATCTGAAACCCGATTCAAATAAGAATCGGGTTATTCGAATTCGGGTGGCCAAATAAGTTTCGAATTCGGGTTATTCGAGTTTGGGTTCGGGTTAGTTATTCGGGTTCGGTTATATGTGACACCCCTATTTGTAACGGCTTAATTATTTTTAATGGTTTACTAATTGGAAATTTTCTCAGTTTAGGTTGCTTTATAAAAACCTTGCAAATGTACGCACAATCCTAATTTTAAATGAAATTAAAATTAAAATATCCAATTATGTCCTATCTTCTTTTATCAATTTTATCCTATGAACACGTACAGTAATATTCTAAGTTATTAACACTCTTTTTACACAAGTTTATTTCATTTTCTAAAAGTCTACAACCAAATAGCATCCGAAAATATTATCATATGAAAAAGATTTTTCGTTCGTATAGAGCATGTTTCGTAACATGAAATTACTTCATTCCTAACAAAACTATAAGAAAGAGTACAATACAAAACTAAGTAAAAGATGTCACTCCACATTAAGTCATTAATTACAATTACAATAGTGATATATTTAGCAAATCATAACGTAATGAAGAACTTAACGAAATATAGATAAAGAAAAAAGAACCGTACGTTTCACTTGGTGTATGGATTTTTCCGTTTTTCTATAACACAAGCAACTGTATAGATTAATTATAGTTAGTTGAAATTATTTAATGTTATTTATAACTTTCTAAATGATTTAGTGAAATAGCATGGAAAAGGATATTATTATTATTATTATTATTATTACTACTTCAAATTTAATGAGAGTCGAAAGTCTAACAAAGAAGGGAGAATTTTGCATATATGCCATTATATTGTTAAACTATAAAATATCATATTTGTCCAATTAAATTTCATAATATCTTATATACCACCCATAAACTTAAAATATATCATACATACCCAAATAACTGATTTAATCATTTAAAAAAAAAAAAAAAATACCTAATAATTATCAATTAGTTCATCATTAACCATTATACCCTTTTCTTCACCATTCTTATCCCCAAATTCAAAACTCTAGAAATGTCCCATTCCTGCCTTTTTATTCTGTATTATCATTAACCCAAACTTCAACCAGAAACTAAAGAATAAGTTTTTTTGAGAGTTTTAGTAACGTACTCTATAATATCTATGATGGTATATATGGTATTCGATATTTACCAAATCAAAATTGTGCCCAAATGTTGGGTTCTTGAGATAACTTGACCTTCTCGAGCTTATAATACCCACAACACGAGAAGATTTCAGTGTACTCCCACTAAAGCTTCACAAATCCAAGGACCAAAGTTACTTGTAATATAATATTTCCTACTAATAAGAACAAAAGAATTTGACTTTCAGTGGCTATTTTCATTTTTCAATTTTGTGATGGGTTGCCCTGATGTTGTTAATTTAGTGTTCCAATTATTATTCGGGTCTGCAAGTCCGATGGTTTAAGCGATTTTTTTTATTGTTCACTCTTGATTTATGCAGTTGCTAAAAGAGTTTTACGTAAACAATACTTAACTTATAAAAATAGATATAATATATGATACTATGAGATAAGGATATGATGGTCAATAATGAAATAATTGGTAATTATTAAGTATTTTAGTGTTTTTGAAATGATTAAATTAGTTACTTGGGTATATATGATATACTTTAAGTTTATGAGTGACATATATGATATTATAAAATTTGATTTGGCAAATACGATATTTTAAAGTTTATCAATGACATATATAAAATTCTCCCTTCAAAGAAATGGAAGAAAAATTATAAATTATTAGGGAAAGGTTATTGTAAGATCACTTATTATCGTAGGAACGACTTTTTTCACTTTTAAATTCAAAGTATGTACATATTTTGCAAAAATAGTTATGCTAAAATTATTAATATATCCTCTTTAATATTAGATTAATTAAAAAAAATATATATGATACACAAATTAAAGTTGTGTATCACAGCCTTTTATGTGTGATACTGTGATACACAAAAATTTTTTATGATGTGTATCACCTTTAAAAAAAAATAAAAATTCTCATAGTAAAGAACACACAATTCTAAGAATTTTGATATATAATTTTCATCAAAAACATAATTTAATTTTAAAGTTTAAAGTAAAAATATATGTTCCCACCATAATAAGTGTTCTTATTTGAACCTTACCCTAAATTTTATTAACTAAAGAATTACGGAGTAAATATGAGGTAGGATTGTAAAAAGTGAGAGGACTTAAATGAGGAGAGAAAAAACAAATGTTGGAGGAGAGATGAAAGAGGATAGAGAAACACTTATCTATTTATCTTTTATATATAACTATATAAGAGTAAATTACATTGTCCGTCCCTATGGTTATCCCTATATTACGGACTTAGTCCCCAGGTTGGGTATTGTGCGGGTTCAGTCCCTTGACCCGGTTTTTTGTTTCATTGCAAGTCCCTCTGTAACGCCCCAAATTTTTGTAAGTTTAAATTATATTATATGCATCTAGTTATTTAATTATATGTATATAATGATATATTATGTGAAATAATTGTTATGTGTTAGATATAGTTAGTAGACTAGACATGTGAAGAAAATGATGTTAGAGGGTAGAAACTGTCACATTAGTAAAGATGAAGGGAGTATTGTAAAAATAAAGTAAATAAAATACATATTTCAGTAGTTTCTACTGTATTCTTGTACTGCAAATCAGAAAATCACGTACAGAAAGAGTGAGGGAGAGAAGGACGACGAGAGAGAGAGAGCCAGAGAAGGAAGAACAAGGCATAATTAAGCTAGGGTTTATGTAAATTAAAGCTTCTAGTCTTCAATTCAGTTTATACAAGTAAGACTCTTCCCTCTATACTTTTAATTGAAGTTAGGGTTTAAGAAATTAAAACCCTAAGTTAGTGAATTCATGGGTAAGTAAGTAATTAGTTGTAATTGGGTTCTATACATGTATTTTACTCAGAAAGAATGATTTAATTAAGTTAGTTTATGAAAGAAAGTCATGATCATATGCTAATTGGAAAATTGATGGTTATAAATATGTATAATCACTTAATAGTGATGGTTGTAGTATATGTAAATGATTATAGTAAGAATTGATGTCAATTACCTAATTACATGTGATCATAAGATTAGATGTATAGAACTTATGTTAGAAATATGGGTGTTATGTGATTTAACACCTAAGTATATGTAAGAAGTAAGAAAGAGTTAGTTAAATATGTAAATGATAAGTGTTTATGTGATTATGTGAATAGGTGATCAAGTGTGCAAGAGTTCAAGTATTTGTTTGTGCAAGTGAAAAAGGTAAGTATATGGACATGTGGAACCAATGAGTGATTTATCATTCGCTTGGTGGTATCTAAGTAATGACTTTGTCATTAGCTTAGTTTGATGTCAATTCTTTGGAATTTGGCATGTTAGATGTTATGGATCCTTAACTTGTTGCAGATTTTAATTGTTAGAATCCATTTACTTAGTAAGCAATTATGCTTATTCGTTGTGTTTAACATGTTACAGGAAGTTCAAGTAAGGTAAAGGAGGAATCGGGAAAGAAGATTGTGGAAAGCTAGTGGTGGAGCTCATTGCTTGGTTGGTAATGAGTTTTATCCCTTTTGATCATGCTCACGATACAATAACATCCCCGTTTGTAAAGTTTAAGATTTTAGTTAATGTTGTAAAAGTTAGTAAGTCTCACTTGTGAAAGTTGATGTTTTGGTTAAAGTTAAATTAGTGAGACTTGAATTGCTAATGTTTATGTGAATATGAATGAAAAGTGTTTTGTTTGACTTTTAAAAGTCAACTGAGTAAGAATGAATGCTATTGGTTAGTCAAAGATTGAAATGGGTCAATTTGGTACCTAAATGGGTCATTAAGTGCCAAAGTGTCAAGATGGGTCAAGTTTGTCGAAAGGCAATGGTTTTGGTTCTCACAAGTTCTAAAGTCAAGTTGAAATGAGTAGTCAAAAGCTGGATATCAGATTTGATGTATTTTGGAATTTGACATGTCAACATTTTTGGTCCATAATGGTCGAAAACTAGTTTACGTGTCAAAATGGGTTAAGACGAGAATTTTGAAAAAGTGAAAGCTGAGTTATGTTCATTTGACCATTTTAAACATGCCTGCAAAATTTTACGATCCCGGGTATTGTGGTTTAAAAGTTATGCTAGTTTGAATTTCGTATTTTGGTCATAAAGTTTGCAGGTTCAGCATCTGCTGTAAATCAAAGGAATACGGCGTATTCCCTTGAATACGTACGTATTCCACTGAATACGGCGTATTTCCAACCGTATTCCAAAACGTATTCCTTAATTTCAGTTCTGTCACCGAGTTGGGTCTGAAATGTTGAGGAATACGGCGTATTCCAAGGAATATGGCGTATTCAGCTAGTTTCCAGGAAATGTTTATTTTAAGTTATAAAAATGAAAATGTAATGTAATAACCAGTGTTTTGGGACCATTATAAGTAAGTACAAGTAATTAAAGTGTAAAAAAAAAAAAAAAAAAAAAATTTGTTCACGTTTCGGGGTGTTTCAAGTTGGTATCAGAGCACGGTTTAAGGGATTCGGGTATTCACCATTAGTGGGTACTTGATCTTAGACCATTTAATTATTGTATTGAGCATGATTTATAACTGTTATGTGCACAAGATTATGTGTGCTAATGATTTTGAATCAAAGTGTGTCGTGTGGACTTTGGATATGTTATATTCTAATACGGTAATTAGTGCGCCTGGCCAACGCAATGATTATCATATTACCATATGGGTATCCATGGAAACCACGAAACATTAGAGGATAAGTTATTAGCTATTGTTAGTATTATGTGCTAGAAGTACAGATAAAGTAGACTTGTAAATGTTAAGTAATTTGAGTAATTATACTATGTTTACTTTCAGAAAGATGGATGAGCGAGAAATAGATCTTACTCTTGGATTTAACCCGGGTAACAGAGCCCAAGATGATGAGGCAGGAGGCAGTAGTGAAAGACCAAGGTCTCCTATTCCTGACACCGAATTGTCTTGGGAAGGTATAAAATCCCTTGTGTCTAAAGAGATTAGTCAGGCTAAGGAAGCATCCCTTCCGTTTCTAGTGACGACGATTACAGACACTGTAAGAAAGATTGTGAGTGAAGAAATGCAGAAAGGGCAAGGAGAAATAGTTATACCTAGACCAGGGGAAATCCCACAAGCTAATATTCAAGAAGAACAGAAAAAGATTAGTTATAGAGACTTTTCAGCTTGCAACCCACCCGATTATGAAGGTGATCTGGATCCAATTAAATGTTATCGTTGGATTTCAGAGGTAGAAGGGGCATTCGCTACTGTGGATTGTCCCAACAAGTTTAAAGTAAGGTATGCAGCTAATCTTTTGAAGAATCGTGCTAAGTGGTGGTGGAATGTACAATGTAGAACAAAGGGTGATGAAGCTATTAGCAAATTGACGTGGGAAGAGTTTAAAGTAATGTTTGAAAGCACGTATTCTCAAGATGCAGATTTGAATAGAATTCGTCAAGAGTTTTTAGCTATGGAGCAAACAAACGAATCGGTGAATGAGTTGGTGGGAAATTTTCTGGATAGAGCTCGTTTTTGTCCAGAGTATATGGATAACCCAAGGATGCTTATGAATCATTTTCATAAGGTCCTGAAAAAGGAAATCAGAAAGTATGTACTTCCAAAGAGATGTCAGACACTTGAAGAGATGATAGATGAAGCTCGTTTTCAAGAACTTGAGTTAAAGAAAGATGAACAAGTGGCGGCTGCCAAAAGAAAAAGTGATCAAAGTTCCGGTTCATCAAAGAAGTTTAGACCGAGTGGGAGTACAAAGAAGGATGATAGACCGGTGCCACCTGAATGTAAAAAGTGCCATCGAAAACACTTTGGAGAATGCAAGTTTGGCACTAACGCATGTTATCAATGTGGGCAAGAAGGTCATTTTGGCCGAGATTGTCCAAACCCAATCCGAGTTTGTTATGGTTGTTATCAACCAGGGCACATAAAGTCTGAGTGCCCGAATATTGGGAATCGGCCTGCTACTTCAACTCCAAAGAAGAATACAGAAAAGAGAACTACAGAAATTCCAAAGTCTAAAGGCCGTTCCTTCCAAATCACTGCTGAGGAAGCTCAGCGAGCCCCCGATGTCTTGACAGGTACCTTTCTTGTAAATTTAATGCCTGCACACGTATTATTTGATTCGGGAGCTTCGCGATCCTTCGTGTCAGAAAAGTTTAGTCAGAAATTCTCTATTCCCCTTAGTGAGTTAGACACTCCACTGGACGTTGAGGTTGCAGATGATAGAATAGTTTATGTTGCTAATGTGTTCCGTGGGTGTCAACTACATATTAGTAATGAATCTTTTAATATTAATCTCATTCCAATGCCAATGGGTGAGTTTGATGTAGTAGTGGGTATGGATTGGCTAGGTAGGCATAATGCTATGATTCAGTGTGAGAAAAAGATTATCCGTATCAATACTCCAAGTGGGGGAGTGATTGATATTTATGGGGAAAAGAAAAAGCCTTCCTTATCCATATGTACCTTTGCTCGTGCCAAACGTCATTTGTCACGTGGTTGTCAAGCCTTTTTGGCCCACGTGATAGATCTTCAGAAAAGTGTTCCAAAACTCGTGGAGATTCCTGTTGTAAAGGAGTTTCCCGATGTTTTTCCTGACGAGCTACCGGGTATTCCACCCGAGAGGCAAGTCGAGTTTCGTATAGACCTCATTCTTGGAGCTACTCCTATTGCTAAGACTCCGTATAGACTTGCCCCTTCAGAAATGCAAGAGTTGATGAAATAGTTACAAGAATTATTAGATAAGGGGTTTATTCGTCCAAGTAGTTCACCTTGGGGTGCTCCAATTTTATTTGTTAAGAAAAAGGATGGTACAATGCGCATGTGTATAGATTATCGGGAATTGAATAAAGTCACCATCAAGAATAGGTATCCCTTACCTAGGATTGATGATTTGTTTGACCAGTTGCAAGGTGCCAGCTATTTTTCTAAGATTGATTTACGTTCTGGTTATCACCAACTCAAAGTTCGAGAAGAAGATGTATCTAAAACAGCTTTTAGAACCAGATACGGTCACTATGAATTTGTGGTGATGCCATTTGGTTTGACTAATCCACCAGCCGCTTTTATGGATCTTATGAATCGGGTATGTCGTCCAATGCTCGATAGATCTGTAATTGTGTTTATTGACGATATTCTTGTTTATTCTAAGTCTGCTGGTGAACATGAACTTCATTTGAGGCAAGTTTTACAGATGTTACGTATTGAAAAGCTTTATGCCAAGTTCTCGAAATGTGAATTTTGGCTTCGTGAAGTTCATTTTCTGGGTCATGTTGTAAACAGTAAAGGAATTAAGGTTGATCCTACCAAAGTCGAGGCGGTGATGAAATGGGAACCCCCAACCAATCCGACTGAGGTAAGGAGTTTTCTGGGTTTAGCCGGGTATTATAGACGGTTTATCCAGGATTTCTCCAAAATTGCTACTCCACTCACAAAGCTTACTCGTAAGAATATTAAGTATGAATGGAAGGATGAGCATGAACAGGCCTTCAGAACCCTTAAATTAAAGTTAAGTCAGGCACCTATCTTAGTACTTCCCGATGGTGCTGAAGATATGGTTGTATATTGTGATGCCTCTTATAATGGATTAGGTTGTGTATTGATGCAACGTGGAAGAGTGATAGCCTATGCCTCGAGACAGTTGAAAGAACATGAGAAAGGGTACCCGGCGAATGATTTAGAATTGGCTGCAGTTGTCTTTGCCCTTAAGATATGGAGGCATTATTTGTATGGGGTAAAGTGCACTATTTATACCGATCATAAAAGTCTTAAGTATTTCTTTGATCAGAGAGATCTTAATATGAGACAGAGACGTTGGTTAGATTTGGTAAAGGATTATGATTGTGAAATCCTTTATCATCCTGGAAAAGCGAATGTAGCTGCAGATGCTCTCAGTAGAAAGGCAATGCATCATGCCTTGATTGTTAGATCTCTTCGAATTACAGTCTCTCCAAGCTTGTTAGATCAGATTAAAGAAGTGCAACAGAAAGCTTGGCAGAAAGGTGATTGGAAAGTAAAACGTATTAAAGGCCAAACTCAGAATATTGTTGAAGATTCCCGAGGATTAAAGACTAGATATGGCAGAATCTGGATTCCAAAGTCAATAGAGTTAAAGAAATTGCTGCTAGATGAGGCACATCGATCCAGATATTCCATTCACCCTGGCGCCACTAAGATGTATTATGATTTAAAAGCAGATTATTGGTGGTCAGGTATGAAAAGAGAGATTGTTAAATACGTCGATCAATGTTTAACTTGTTTACAGGTGAAAGCAGAACATCAAAAACCCATGGGAATGATGCAATCGTTAGATATTCCTGTCTGGAAGTGGGAGCATGTTACTATGGATCTAATCACCAAATTGCCAAAGACCCGACGCCAGCATGATACAATTTGGGTGATTGTGGATCGTTTGACGAAAAGTGCTATATTTCTGCCAATTAAAGAGACGTATACTTCAGAAGCACTTGCAGATTTATATGTTCAAGAAGTGGTGGCACGTCATGGAGTACCTCTTTCCATTGTTTCTGACCGGGATAGCAGATTTACTTCCAGGTTTTGGAACAAGTTTCAAGAAGATTTGGGGTACTCGCGTTAACTTAAGCACAGTTTTTCATCCGCAGACTGATGGTCAGAGTGAAAGAACTATTCAGACATTAGAAGACATGTTAAGAGCTTGTGCTATTGATTTCGGTGGTAACTGGGATGAACATTTACCTTTGGCAGAGTTTTCATATAATGATAGTTACCACGCGAGTATAGGTATGTCACCCTATGAAATGTTATATGGAAGGAAGTGTCGAACTCCAATTTGTTGGGGTGAGATTGGACAGAGAGAATTTGGTAGTACTGATATTGTGCAGAAAACAGCTGAAAAGATTGACCAAGTCATAGAACGGTTGAAAATGGCACAGGACCGTCAAAAGTCTTATGCCGATGTTAGAAGACGCCCAATTGAATTTAAAGTTGGAGATAGAGTGATGTTAAAGGTATCTCCATGGAAAGGCATCATACGTTTCAGAAAACGAGGGAAGTTAAGTCCTCGATTTATTGGTCCTTTTAAGATTTTAGAAAGAGTAGGAAAAGTAGCTTATAGACTTGAGCTACCGGAAGAGTTAGCAGGAATCCACAGTACTTTCCACGTGTCATACTTAAGAAAGTGTTTGGTGGATGAGGCTTCGTATGTACCTTTAGAAGAGATAGAGATCAATGACCAATTGAACTATGTAGAACAACCAATAATGATTCTAGAAGAAAAGGTTAAGAGATTGAGAAATAAAGAAATTAAGCTGTTCAAAGTTCAGTGGAAACACAGAAAAGGGTCAGAATTTACATGGGAGCCGGAGCATGAAATTGTTAAATAATATCCGGCGTTGTATCAAGAATGGATTGTGAGGACACAATCCTGAATAAGTGGGGGGGAGTTGTAACGCCCCAAATTTTTGTAAGTTTAAATTATATTATATGCATCTAGTTATTTAATTATATGTATATAATGATATATTATGTGAAATAATTGTTATGTGTTAGACATAGTTAGTAGACTAGACATGTGAAGAAAATGATGTTAGATGGTAGAAACTGTCACATTAGTAAAGATGAAGGGAGTATTGTAAAAATAAAGTAAATAAAATACATATTTCAGTAGTTTCTACTGTATTCTTGTACTGCAAATCAGAAAATCACGTACAGAAAGAGTGAGGGAGAGAAGGACAACGAGAGAGAGAGAGCCAGAGAAGGAAGAACAAGGCATAATTAAGCTAGGGTTTATGTAAATTAAAGCTTCTAGTCTTCAATTCAGTTTATACAAGTAAGAATCTTCCCTCTAATTACTTTTAATTGAAGTTAGGGTTTAAGAAATTAAAACCCTAAGTTAGTGAATTCATGGGTAAGTAAGTAATTAGTTGTAATTGGGTTCTATACATGTATTTTACTCAGAAAGAATGATTTAATTAAGTTAGTTTATGAAAGAAAGTCATGATCATATGCTAATTGGAAAATTGATGGTTATAAATATGTATAATCACTTAATAGTGATGGTTGTAGTATATGTAAATGATTATAGTAAGAATTGATGTCAATTACCTAATTACATGTGATCATAAGATTAGATGTATAGAACTTATGTTAGAAATATGGGTGTTATGTGATTTAACACCTAAGTATATGTAAGAAGTAAGAAAGAGTTAGTTAAATATATAAATGATAAGTGTTTATGTGATTATGTGAATAGGTGATCAAGTGTGCAAGAGTTTAAGTATTTGTTTGTGCAAGTGAAAAAGGTAAGTATATGGACATGTGGAACCAAGGAGTGATTTATCATTCGCTTGGTGGTATCTAAGTAATGACTTTGTCATTAGCTTAGTTTGATGTCAATTCTTTGGAATTTGGCATGTTAGATGTTATGGATCCTTAACTTGTTGCAGATTTTAATTGTTAGAATCCATTTACTTAGTAAGCAATTATGCTTATTCGTTGTGTTTAACATGTTACAGGAAGTTCAAGTAAGGTAAAGGAGGAATCGGGAAAGAAGATTGTGGAAAGCTAGTGGTGGAGCTCATTGCTTGGTTGGTAATGAGTTTTATCCCTTTTGATCATGCTCACGATACAATAACATCCCCGTTTGTAAAGTTTAAGATTTTAGTTAATGTTGTAAAAGTTAGTAAGTCTCACTTGTGAAAGTTGATGTTTCGGTTAAAGTTAAATTAGTGAGACTTGAATTGCTAATGTTTATGTGAATATGAATGAAAAGTGTTTTGTTTGACTTTTAAAAGTCAACTGAGTAAGAATGAATGCTATTGGTTAGTCAAAGATTGAAATGAGTCAATTTGGTGCCTAAATGGGTCATTAAGTGCCAAAGTGTCAAGATGGGTCAAGTTTGTCGAAAGGCAATGGTTTTGGTTCTCACAAGTTCTAAAGTCAAGTTGAAATGAGTAGTCAAAAGCTGGATATCAGATTTGATGTATTTTGGAATTTGACATGTCAACATTTTTGGTCCATAATGGTCGAAAACTAGTTTACGTGTCAAAATGGGTTAAGACGAGAATTTTGAAAAAGTGAAAGCTGAGTTATGTTCATTTGACCATTTTAAACATGCCTGCAAAATTTTACGATCCCAGGTATTGTGGTTTAAAAGTTATGCTAGTTTGAATTTCGTATTTTGGTCATAAAGTTTGCAGGTTCAGCATCTGCTGTAAATCAAAGGAATACGGCGTATTCCCTTGAATACGTACGTATTCCACTGAATACGGCGTATTCCCAACCGTATTCCAAAACATATTCCTTAATTTCAGTTCTGTCACCGAGTTGGGTCTGAAATGTTGAGGAATACGGCGTATTCCAAGGAATATGGCGTATTCAGCTAGTTTCCAGGAAATGTTTATTTTAAGTTATAAAAATGAAAATGTAATGTAATAACCAGTGTTTTGGGACCATTATAAGTAAGTACAAGTAATTAAAGTGTAAAAAAAAAAAAATTTTGTTCACGTTTCGGGGTGTTTCACCCTCCTCCACCTCCATCCAAGTGAAAAGACTAAAATACCCTTTTACCATCTTCCTAAACAAAAAACAACCAAAAATTTTCTTCATCTCTCTGACCCAACTTTCTTTCTAAAAAAAATCATGAATAAAGTTGGATACATAATATTTAGTTTGGGTTAAAGTTTCGTCTTCAACTTTTATAAAATTAAATTATATACACAAAATGAAACACATTGTAAATTCACCACTAAATTTTTTTTCCGACCACCACCACTACTACGAATAATCGTTGACCACCACTATTCGAACCCCAAATTTGTGCAGTCAGGAATGAGAATTGCCGAAAATGTGGATCCTTTAATAAGTGACGATCGAAATCGCGTGACAATTGGAAATGCAAAATGATAATCGTGTCAGATGGAATCTGATGTAAAATCGTCTGAGTTTTCCGATCGTCATTGTGCGATTCATTTGCCAAATCGGAGTTTGCACAACAAAAGATATACACGGGTTCTGATTTCGTTTTCCAACCTTTTACATTTCGCTTGTGTTTGACTGCCGAAGATCGGGTTGTGAGTCCGACAAGGTGGTGAGTGGTGGTGATGAACTTGACCGTAGAAATAGAGGGGTGGTGTTGGTGATCAACATGACGACAACAACAGAGGGGTGGCGGTGGTGATTAACACGTAACATATGGGTGACGGTGGTGATAAAACGACCATCACAATTGGAAGAGGGTGTGTTTTAGTTTTGATATTTCTGATGATGATGCTTAGTGTATTTATGTTTGTTATTAATAATAGATATACATTTACCATCATCATCATCATCATTATTATTATTATTATATTATTATTATTATTATTAGTTAAATTATATGCACAATAAGAAAAAGACGTCTTTACCCTTTTTCTAATTTGAGGAGGGACTTGCGATGAAACAAAAAACCGGGTCAAGGACTAAACCTGCATAATACCCGACCCGCGCGTGTGAGTGCAGGGAAGATGAAATGCCAGTTTCATTTTTGGCATCAAAGTTTTACATAATTACCAAATTGCCACCGCATATACTAGCCTAAATGGACGGTCAAGATATGTTCGTACCATTCCTACGTTATCACCCATTTCTACAATAACCCCTCTCGTTATATAGTATAGAGAACTGTTGGTTAATAATCAAATGGTCAATTTGTGTTCGGCGGGGAACATGGTAACAAAGGAATAGAGATGTGTACTTTTTAAAATAATAGGTCTCCATTTGCCTTAAAGAAATCTGTTGTCAATAGGTTTCTTTAGGTGAGACATGTAGTGAAAGAGACCTATTGATAAACAGGTTTCTATGACTATAAAAACAGGTTTCTTTATGGATTTTTTTTGTAGTAGTGTAACATTTCTAACATTATATTTGAGGTAATTAGCAAGAGTTAATTAGCAATATATTGCTAATTAATTATATTATAACTCATATATAATGTTAGAAATGTTAGAAACTTTCAATCTTAGAAAAAATTGGCAGACCTTTGTAACCGATAATGTAGGGAGTAATGATTGATTTGTCATGCAAACTAAAAAGTAGCACACATATTACCAGACCTTCAAAAACCAGCATATATACTCTTACTATAATTAGATGATATTAAAAAGTACATGTGGGGTTTTTGAATGATCATATGTAACATTGTAAAACCTTACTTTAACAGGGGATCGGATCGGATTATATAGTATTAAAATTAAAAAGCATTCCAATTAGCAAATTCAATAATAAGTTTTCATAACATAACATACCAACACATTTTATGTAAATATTTGCTTCTTCTCATACTTAGCCTTGTAGTCATTCCAAAGTTGTTCCACAGGCTTTCCTGTTAATTCTTTAAAATAAGAAACATCGTAAGTCTTCTTCATCTTGCTGTTAAGCTTTGCCACGAACCCCTGAGTTAGACTATCACAATACTCGAGAAAACGAGCAGTGATATCGTACCCATCATCCCATTTATTCCCATCTCCGGGCTTTGCAAACATCCGTGGGCTATAATTTGCTTTTAAACGGGTGTACTCCGCGATCCCTTCTAACAAGTTTTCAGGGCATTTACCCTCGGCGTCCCATTGCAAAACATGAGTCATTTCATGGTATATAATGGACGTGAATTCCCTTTTCAGGTCCCCTCCGTACTCTGCTATATGAGTGCTACTAACGTTAATATTATTCTTTCCCCAAGTAATTGATCTGCTTCCTTCGACGTCCTTAATGTAAAGTCCAATCGAATTTATGAGCTTTCGTTCTTCAGGGCTATTTTGTTGTAAGATGGTGGACCATATGAAATTGTTGGACTTACCCATTATTTCTTTTGCGTACGGAATTCCAATTTCGTCATTGAAACGTATGCCACCGGGAGTGTTCTCATCATTTGTTACGCGGTAGTCCACTGCGGAGATTCCGTTTAGAGTATTTAGTGAGACTGTTAGTAGGATACACATGAAGAATGAATAAGGAGCCATAAATTATGTACGTAATATTATATGTGCATGCATAAACTCTAACTCCGCCATAAGCAACACATATATACACATAACTTGGAATATGATTTATGCGAATTCTGTTACATTCTATTGCCAACTCTAAAGGGCGATAAAAGATTTACACGTATATATTAATTGTACGTACGGTTTAAAGTTCAGACAACTTGACCTAAATCAGTTACTCGAAGAATACGATTCGAGTGGGTGGTTCTTTAGGTAAACCAAACGTGTTCTAAGATGAGATCGATGTTCGTTCAGTTTTCACGTCTCGATCTCTTTCTCTCATGTGTGCTGGTGGGCGAGACTTGAAAAGTATAGGAACCGGATTCTGTTTGAGCATGCTTGCCTTAATATGTGTTGTAGGATATTAAAAATGGTAGAGATTTCCATATTAAAGTATAAAAGTATTGATAGATTCAAACCCGTGCGATGCATTCCATCGTTTTTATGTTTCCTATTCTTTTGAAATTCACTCGAAAATCGAAATTCATTATTAAATCATTCTGCAATCTATGAGACCTGAAATGTCCATTTTTGATTTAAATAATTGACAGTACCTTAATATATTGTACGTAATTTTAATGATCCAATAAATTTGGTGTCATTTGACAGAAAAGTTTTTCCAAATATTATTACTCTGATATTATTGGAAGTTAAAATTAATTAACAAATCAAAAACAGGGTGCTACTTTATAACACAGTTTTTTTTTTCTTTTTTTTTTCTCGCAATCTATTACTAACAAATTATTTAACTATTTTGTTTTTATTTTTATTTTAAGAAAAATGATAACAAGAGCCCTCATGCATGCTTTCATTTAAACGTTTTAAAACATACATTAATATTTGTATACTACGATGATAACAAACTCTATGTTTCCCTGTATACTGATAACTGACCTATTGAATTTTGATTAAATATACAATAAATTTATGCATGAACAATTTTATCAATTAAAACTTTAAAGGCTTTGGTTAGCAAATCGTATTTTGAAAATAAACAAGGGAAATTGACCATTTCGCCCCAATTTTCGAACATATATATCGACTTGCCATCTAAAAAAAAAGTTGACGATTTGCCCCTCCCAGAAGCAAATCGCAAGCTTGGGATTTGCGACCCGGTTCTTCTGATTTGTAACCCGGCTACAAACAAGACGTGTCCAGGTACGTCTCAAGGAATTAACTATTTGCCCCACCCGGAAGTAAATCACAAGATGGCGAAAGCAAATCACAAATCATGCCACGACATCGCGTACCTGAAACACGACTTGTTTGTAGCCGGGTCGCAAATCACAAGAACCGGGTCACAAATAACAAGCTTGCGATTTGCTTCGGAGTGGAAAAAATCGTCTAACTTTTTTTTTCTTTCGGAAATATATGTTTGAAAATTGGGGCAAAATTATCAATCAATCTCTCAAATAAAAAAAAACATCTTAAATATAATATAGGAAGCGGACCTATGCCATCCAATTTCAAAATTGAAATCCAATTGACCAATCAGAATCAAGTATTTATTATTTTATTAGTATTATATTATTATTTTTATTTTTAAACTAATAATTTTAATAAAGCAACGCACGATTCCTTTCATGAGGTTTTATACCTTTAGTAGGCTTGCAACATTATTTATTATTTATTATTAATAATTTAAAATTCAGTATTTAGTTCATTATTTGTTTTTAATTTATTATTTAAGGTTAAAAAATTAATTCTCTTTAATATATTAAAACTATTTTGCTACGGATATAACAAGTCATATTAGTATTTGACTAGAACTATAGTACTACTTTTCATATTACTTCTCATAAAAGGATTTTACTCTGTTTTTTCGAACCTCAGTTTCAAAGCAATATATTAAATACACTACAAGAAAAATCACCATTAGTGACAAAACTGATTTCGTCACTAACATTATAAAAATTGGTCACTAACTGTTTTTGTGACAAAAATTAAGGTGGTCACTTTTCGTCACTATATGTCCGTCATTGTAGAGACCAAAGGCGAAATGTCATCACTTTGATGACGAAGCTGAGGTTGTCACTAATTTTGTGACAACTGAAATTGTCACTGAAATGTCGTCACTAGATAAGGTGGTCCAGACAAAGATTAGCTGCTGCTGCTAATAGCTACAACATTCATCACATGATGGCAAAAACAAATGCACAACTTCTTTTTCATTCACATCCTAAAACTGTTTGTTTTAAACAAACATAATGTCATTTCCACAATAAAAACACAATCTCATTAACTTTCCCTATGCTTCCATGTTTCAAATGAAGAACAAATATGAACACACCTATAACTTCTTAAAGAGAATAACACTGAATAAAACAAAGAAACAAGTTCATCTTTATTATGTATAAGAATCCCTTGTGCTGCTCATTCTACCTGCTGCCGCTCATCTCTACTTGTTGATCTCCTTTCTACCTGATCGAACATACCCTCCTTCTCATATAATGTTCAGGCCCTGGACACAAAATCCATTTAACATTTAGTGCATTTGAATTTAATGCTTATGCACAAATCCATATATATGATCGATCTTCAATAAGAAACAATGGAAGTTAATCATTATAACAAATTCTATAAATGGCTCACAGTAGTTAATATTGCATATTCAAACATGTGCTAATGATAGCATCTATAGTAACTTCTAATGAATTAAAACAATTTTCAGATAATGTACATGCTAACTTACATTGTTTTGAGATAAGCGTGATAGTTGTTCCATCATGATTCCCAATTTATCCTTGAAGTAGTGATGTTCTTCCTTAATTCCCAGCATCTACATATGAAAACAAGTGTACATCCATATACAGCACCTAAAGATTAAATAGTAAAATGTAAGCCAAGGTCTTTCACAATTTAGTGGTCCAATACTCAGCATTCGCTCTATTATATGATACTAGTCGATAACCCGCGCAATGCGGCGGGAGTATATTTGAAATTCGTTAAAGAAGATGGTGAAAGAGCAGTTGAAAAATTGATATAAAATATACGGGTTTAAATCAAACAAATAATAATAATACGAAGTAATATGATGAACAACACTATAACAAGTTAAAAAATATTGCATGTCTAAGATATGTGCATTATAAATATCAAATTCACATGATTACGTGAAAAATTACATAAAAGATAGTTGAAAATAAATTTAAACTTCAATTAGCAAAATCCCAATGCACATGAATAGATTGGTATTTTTTTCATGAGTACAAGTGTGTTTATATAGTGTTAATTTTGCTATGTATTTTTTGTGTAGTGATTTTGTAATTGATTGAGTAGTTAATATTTTGATGTAATTGATTTTGTAGAGTTATTGTATAGTTGACTTGCCAAAATAGGTTGACATCTTAGGTGATTAAATAGAAGGGCATTATGGGGATTTCCCATATGACATAAGATCAACATATGGAAATGCTTTATAAAGGGTTAGAGATTAGAGATTACAAGATCCAGAATAAGATAATTGCAATCAAACAAAAGTAAGAAAGTAGTACCTAAACATATCGGGCATTGTACCTCCTTGCGAATTTCAGCCAGCTTTACATAAACAAATCTGCACCAACCATAAAAACTGAAACTACCACAGAAGCGTCTTAAATAAAACACAAAAGTTAAGCTGCATATGATAGACTCTAGAGAAATAACATACATTCCACCAAAACAAGCAAGCTATCAATCATTATCACAAAAACGATTACGGTCAGTCACATCATAAAGAAAAACCAAAATACATAATAGAACAAGTAATTGCATTTTTCATTCAGCAAACGATGTCATTTTACAGCAATCAACAACCGCGTAACCCCAAAGCAAGCAGATACTCAACCAATTGATTGACAACCTATGCACTACCAACTTAGACTTAACATGAAGTTGCATTTATTTCTTACTACTATTATATCATTTTTATATAGATTATAATTATTATGATAAGTAACAAATAATGTGTAATTACTAAAAGTACTTACCACGCATTTACTGATGATAACTACTCCAAGTTGTAACAGAGAAAAAGATTGTCCCTTATGAATTTGCTGTTGATTTGGATCATAACTACTACTCGCCTTCTGAAAATTGGCCATCTAAACAAAAAATATCACACATTATTATGTATAATTAGATTAAATATATAATCTGCCATGTAAGGAACATATGTAGTTTGGTCTGACTTCATGGTTTCACCTTGGTATCCACAAACTTATTCTTCAATTCTCGATGACTTACGTTCTCCTTCTCTCGATTTCTTTTTCGATCCATAACAGTTTCCTGCTGTAGCATACAAAATGGCATTTTCGTCTATGCAAGATCATTATCATTACCTTTAGTAGCATCACCATTATCAGCCCAACAATCCTTAAATAGGTTATCTATACACCATCATAAGCCAACATAGATGCCCTTATACATCTTGAAAGTTTAAATAGGTTATCTGTACATCTACTGTTACACATATAACATGGCGTTTAACTATAATGTGTTCGACTGAAACTAATAAACAAAATATAAGGTGACTAGTTGTTTGCCTAAGTATTAATTAAATCATACACTTAACTTGATACAAACAATATGTCTGCAAGACACACTAACCTCTACGTATGCCTCTTCTAGCTAAACTATCAGATCCAACACCTGTATCATACAAGTTGCTGTTGAAAAGGGCGACTTTTGGATCTCCATTATACAAGGACTTAGAATATCCTGCAAGTGAGACAACAATCAAGGCTCTGATAAAACTAGTTTATGTGCATAAAATATCAAGCTCGATTATGGAGCACTTAGAAGCTAAACCAGGCTATCATAGTGTAGTTAACAATAACTAATTTATTTGGCAGATAACAAAATATTCTCGTATAGATTTTTAATTCAAAACAGCACGATTGTCAATGAAAGCCAAATATGAATCTAGATAATAATAAATACAACATACCTAGTGTGAACTTGTTATCATCCAAACAGGCCAGACCCTGTAACAAGAATGCAATAGTGAGCTGTTTATATCCAACATGAAAGCCTCTTTTCTCAAAACATGAGACTTACATATACAAAATGCCATTCAACTCGTACGTATCGGTAGATAAAGTCTCAATTTATTGAATTTCCTTGGAAGCCACTTTAGAAACATAGTCCAACAACACATTAGAGTAAACTATAGAGAACATAATATAATACGAGTCATTCTTACAAGCGAGATGTACAAGTTTTGTTGGCTTGATCCTTAGCCAGAGGGTTCTACTCCTTCCTAATTACAACACTAAAGCTCCAAAAGAAAGATAGAGGTGATTCACAATTAATAAGATATATTCACAGAAAAAAGTTAAATAGCGTGAGACTAATATGACATTACTTGCTTGCCATGGGTGGAGGGACAACCCAAGAGTTCCAATCCCAAATTGATCAACAAGAGCGTCAAGAGATTGAGGTCTAGAAGTGACAGAGTCGCAGAGAATAGTTCTCATGTACTTCACAAAGGATAACAAAATATCATGTCATTTATAAAATAAACTCGGTTATTAAGTTAGAAAGTCAACAAATATCATTTTATCATTTTGCAACTACAGGGTACAAAAATGATCATTTAACTTGAGCAGAGCATCACTTCTGATGATACAACCAAAATTCTGAACCAAACAAGAAGAAAAATCATCAAGTCATTACATGTAAATTTATGCATCTTGACATCTCCAGGAATAATTTCATGAGAAGTAACTTCATTAATATAAACACCTAACAAAATCACCATGAAGTTTTCACTTATACCTGATCGAAATCCTAGGTTAAAATAACTTAAAAAAGACATTCTTCGAGAACTTTTAACAAACACATAATAGACAATAGTCAGAACTTTTAACAAACACATAATAGACAATAGTCAGAACTTTCAACAAACACTTGGTAGGCAATCCGAGAGATTACAATTAGGCTCAGCATATTGGTGGAAAATCATTTCTATAATCAGGAAACAATAATCCTTTTCATTTTATATAAGAACCTTAAACACAATTTTTGCAAGTTGACTAAAGCAAACAAATGAATAAAAATACACCTTTTGGATCAAGAAATTGCACCATAAAATCGACCTGATTGAAGAAGGAAACGGTGGCGATATCACAGCAGACGGTGCAGTGGCGACGTCACAGCGGAGCAGTGCGGTGGCGACGTCACAGCGGAGCGGTGCGGTGGCGACGTCACAGCGGAGCGGTGCGGTGGCGATGTCACAGCAGATCGATCCGGAAACCGTGTGGCGGCGGAGGTTTTGGGTGGCGGTGGAGCGGTCCGGTGGCGGTGTGGCAACGAAGCGGTGAGGTGTGGCGATGGCGTCCGGTGTTTAAAGGGAGGGTTAGTAAAATTAGGGTTTTAAAATTATGTGTTTATGTTATTATGGTATAAAATGATACGAGTACAAATACAAATATATACGGAGTATAACTGGGAGTTGAGTTTGATTAGTTTTTAATATTTTTATTTTATTGTTATATTCATCATTTTTATTTATTTATTTTTTATATATATGACCTGACAAAAACGGAGATGCGTAAAACCGGCATAAGTGACCACTTTTTTTTCCGTGAATAAATGAATTATTAGTGACCAGATTCTAGGTCGTCACATAAAAGTTTGTCACTAAAGCCTATTTTTCTTGTAGTGATAATTATAAACATTGTAGTGACAAGCTAACAAAGAAGATGATTCTCTCCTCACTAAGTATATTTACATGAAAAAAACAACTACCACTACCACGTTAAGATGGTGATGATTTAACCCGGATTAGTAAAGACAAAACTTAATTTTATTTAAATAACTATTCTTTTACGTTAGATAACCCGTTAGATAACTATTCTTTTACGTTAGATAACCCGTGTATATACACGGGTTTAAGAGCTATAAATTATATATATGAAACACATTTATAATATCATCATTATAATTAAGTTTAAATTTGTCAATTGAGTTCTTTAATTATGGTAAATTTTAAAATAAGATCCCTAATTTATTAAAATAGATTTTTTTAAAACAACTACTTACTTACATATAAAAAGAAATATAATTCATTAATTAAAACATTATTCAAATCGATGTGTAATGTTTCTATTATTAATTCACCGAGTAGGAATAAATTACTTAAAACGGTTGATATAGACTTAAAATAATTAATTTTTTCACTAACTTCGTTTCGAAATCTTTTAATTTTTTAATCTCCACTTTCACTAACTTCATTTCACAATCTTTTAATTTTTTAATCTCCACTTTCACTAACTTCGTTTCAAAATCTATTAATTTTTTAATCTCCACTTATATAAATTCATATACATAAAGTAATATTATTATGAATCCAACTAAATGCTTAATATACATATTAACTGTCACACCCCCAAATTCGTTTAGCGGAAGCATTAATAAGCTGGCGATGTCACATTTACATTGTACATGCATACGTATCAGGGCTTATGATTACAACCAAACATATATTAAGATGCCAAAAGTATTAGTTACAAAATTTACGATTCATCAAAATCGTACAAATGTAAAAGTATTTAAGTTACAAAAGTAGATTTCGTAAATATGACTAAACAGTTTTAGTTATATAAAAGAAATCCAGTTGTCAAAAGTTGGCATCCTAAAGCTTCACGGGTCGCCTAATTTCCATGTATGCAGGCGGTCCTTACGTGTGCAGCTAATTCCCTGAAAAACATAGTAAAAGTCAACAACGAGGTTGAGTGAATTCACAGGTTTTAAGTTTGCAAATACAGTTCGTAAACCAAATACGTTTGTAAACAGTTATTGCCCAAATACATTTTAAAATATGTTGCTGGTCGTTCTCCAGCGTTTCCAAAACAGTACCGGTCGTTCTCCGGTCTAAAGACGCACGGGTCGTTCTCCCGTCCAACTCGGCCAGTCGTTCTCTGGCAATAAACACTGCTGGTCGTTCTCCAGCGAAACACAGTACCGGTCGTTCTCCGGTCAAAAGACGCATGGGTCGTTCTCCCATCCAAATACGCACGGGTCGTTCTCCCGACGCTTCATATTCGGGTTTGGGTTGTGTCTTAATGCAAAGGGATAGAGTTATCGCTTATGCTTCTCGACAGTTGAAACCACATGAGAAGAACTATCCTACGCATGATTTAGAACTCGCAGCAGTTGTATTTGCCCTAAAACTTTGGAGACATTACTTATATGGGACTCGATGTGTTGTTTGTACCGATCACAAGAGTTTGCAGTATGTGTTTTCCCAGAAAGAATTGAATATGCGGCAGAGACGATGGTTGGAATTAATAAAAGATTATGACTGTGAAATTAGATACCATCCGGGTAAAGCTAATGTGGTTGCCGATGCTTTAAGTCGAAAGAATACTCCTGATCGAGCTTTCTATTTAAAAGTGAATGTTTCCTCGGATTTGATTGATCAAATTAAAGTTGTACAACTTGAAGCATTGAAAGACCAGAATTTGAAATCTGAAATCATGTTAAAACGCCAGGACGAATTAGTTGATGATTCAAGGGGATTAAAGACTTATCAATCTCGTGTTTGGATTCCTTCCATTTGTGGTATTCGGGATTTGATTTTGAATGAAGCTCATAAGTCACGAATGTCTATTCATCCGGGTAGTACTAGAATGTATAATGATTTGAAACCGTTGTATTGGTGGCCAACGATGAAAACCGACATTGCAAAGTTTGTGGGATCTTGTCATATTTGTGCTCAGGTCAAAGCGGAACATCAAAAGCCATATGGGTCGCTAAAACAGTTGGAAATACCCGAGTGGAAGTGGGATCACATAACTATGGATTTTGTGACTAAGCTACCGCGTACTGCACGAGGCAATGATATGATTTGGGTTATAGTGGATCGATTGACAAAAAGCGCGCATTTTCTTGCTACAAGTGAGACAACATCGTTGACTAAACTTGCTCAATTGTATGTTAACGAAATCGTTTCCAGACATGGTATTCCCTTATCGATTGTGTCAGATAGAGATACTCGTTTTGCTTCTCGTTTTTGGCAAAGTCTACAACAAGAGTTGGGTACACGTGTAAACCTTAGCACAGCTTATCATCCTCAGACCGATGGTCAGTCAGAACGTACGATTCAAACTCTAGAGGATATGCTTCGTGCATGTGTATTAGAATATGGAGGTTCATGGGATTCACATCTTCCATTGGTTGAGTTTACTTATAATAATTCATACCATTCAAGTATTGGGATGTCTCCGTATGAAATGTTGTATGGTCGTCGTTGTCGTACACCTACTTGTTGGTTAGAGGCAGGTGAGAAACAGTTTGCTGGACCCGATATTGTACAAATAACCGCTGATAAAGTAGCTATTGCACGTGAGAAGTTGAAAGCTGCAAGAGATAGACAGAAACAGTATGCGGATCCTAAAAGACGACCGGTTGTATTTTTCGAAGGTGAATTAGTGTATCTTAAAGTTTCTCCGTGGAAAGGTGTGATTAGATTCGGAAAACGGGGGAAACTAGCTCCAAGATATATTGGTCCATTCAAGATTCGACAAGTTGTAAATGATCAGTCAATGGCATTGGATCTTCCTCCAGAGCTCTCTGGTATTCATGATACGTTTAACGTATGCTATTTGAGGAAGTGCAACGTAGAGGATCAGTCACAAATTCTTCCATTGCAAGATTTAAAAGTTGATCAAACTCAGAAATTGGTTGAAGAACCGGTTGAGATTCTTGATAGAAAGGTGACCAAACTTAGGAAGAAACAAATTCCTATGGTATTAGTTAAGTGGCGACATAGTTTAGGTCCCAATTTGACTTGGGAGACAGAAGAGTCGATGAAGTCCAGATATCCTGGATTGTTTGATGGGGCTGAGATTTCGGGGACGAAATCTCCTTAAGGAGGGGAGATTTGTAACATCCTCTCCGATAGCCTGGTATTTTCTTATTTAAATTACGTATTTAAATGAATTAAAGTTTATTTGTGATAAATTGTTTAATTGTGAAACTTAGTAAATTAAGTTTCAGGACTTATTGTGGTAAATAAAATGTTGCTTGAATTAAATTATTGAGGTTGACGGTATAATAAAATAAATTTCTCGCAATTGATTTTTAGGTTCCAGACAATAGATTTAGAGCGGGTATAAAATACCCATTGATTGAGATCGGTTAAATGATGGGCCGATCCCTTTTTGGGATCACTTTACCAATTCCCATTTCATTTCATTTTTCCTATTGAAACAAACCATAAACCCTAACTTAAAAACTTTAGATTAATTCATCAATTGGAAGTAGAATTGAAGTGTGATCTTTGGCTTGTATCATCTTCATCCTCCTCTAGTTGCCATCAAGTTGTTCTTCCTTTCCTTGTAAGTGATTTAAGTGCATAAACTCAATTTTTAGAATAAGTGATGAAATTGATAATTTGAGATGATTCTTGAGTTTTAGATGGTAAATACTTGTTACATGTAATCATATGTGTGATTCTTAACTAGTTATATGCATCAAATCTATGATTATGAGCTTTGATTTGGAAATGGTTGGAAAAAAAACCTAATTGATTTCATAATTTTGGTGTAATCTTAAATATTTAGATGTTATGGAAGTTGATATATGTTAGATAAGTACTATATGAAGTTGTAGTAGCATTAGGAATCGAGTTTTCTGCATATTTGGTTCGAATTTGAGGTTTTGGTAATTTTGGTTCGTGCATAATACATAGCTGCTGCTGCTGTTCTTGATCTGGAGGAGAAGCCGGCGGCTTGATGAGCCAAGCCGGCGGTTTCTGTTTTATGTTGAGGAAGCCGGCGGCTTCACATACCAAGCCGGCGGCTTGATGCCTACAACCGGTGGGTCAATGACCCAAACCGGCGGATGCTAGAGGCTTTAAAACTCAATTAATTTCTGTTGATGAAAAACATAATTCACCCGGCGGGTGAATGGGGTGACCCGACGGCTAACCATGGGAAGCCGGCGGCTTCAGGCTGTTCCAGGGCATTTTTATTTTAGTTCTTAAAACACATTCCAATTATTATTATATGATAATTACTCGATGTGTTGTGATTATGTACATGATTAGTAGTCGTTAATATACGTGTGTAGGGTAATGAGCTCTAAATGTGTCGAACTTTTATAAGTTATATTTGGACTTTAATGATTACTAACTTCTATTTGATGTTGAATCTCAGATCCTTCGAAAGACAAAGTTGCCCCGAGAATCTGAGTTAGCGAAGACGAAGGTGTTGGTGAGTGGATTCAAAACTCACCGTTTGGCTTAGTTGTAATCATTTGATTACAACGGGTAAACGTAGACTTGATTATTGAGTTGATTTGTTGCTATTGTTGGTTATATGAATATATGTGTCTTATGTGGCCTTCGGGCATGGTTGTTAATGAGGTCAACTAGTTGATGAACTGTTGGTTGGGCTAGTGGGTTGTTGTGTGAATGGTACAGGGATGTACTTCATTTGTTGTGTGTGCGGAACTGTACCTAAGTATGATAACCACTAGCTATCGGTCTCGTCCGTTATGGCCATACGGATATGTTTGGATAAGTGATCTTGGGGAGCCGCCCGGGTACTAAGGTTATCCCCGGATCCACCGATCCTCATTGAGTTGTTGTTGATAGTTGTGTTTGCGAATAATTGTTGTAGTTAGTTGATTTAGCTAAGTTGAATGTTGGGTGTTGGATTTACTCACTTAGCTATGTGCTAATCCCTCGTTGTTACTTCCTGCAGACTTTTGTTTTGTGCATGCGGGTGGGTAGCAGGAAGGTCAAACCTTGGAAGCATGGAATGTTTGATATTCAAGCTACTCTGATTATTTTTGTAACAACTCAGTTTAGTTTATATAATACCCCGACATGCTAGTCTTTTGAACAAGTTTTAAATTTGAAATGACTTAAACATCTAAACTGTATTTTGGGCACTTTAGAAGAATATGTAATCAAGTATTGTGTTTTATTTACCTGCGCTTCCGTATTACCTTTAATATTATTACTATGGAATGAGGGGTGTTATAACTAAGGTGGAGTGTCGCAAAAAGAGAGTTTGTAGCGTCACTTAAGCAAGTGACGCAAGATTAAGGCTTTTCAGCGGCACTTAGTGCGACACTTAGGAAGTGTCGCGACACTGTTTTCGGTCATGGTGCGACACTCGAACTGTTCGTGGATCAGTTTGAAAACGACGACTTTCAGTTCGATTTTTGGACATTCTCAGTTGATAAAACACTCAAACATGATGATCTAAGTATACTAAACATGAAATATCAAAGAAAACTTCAAAATCTAGGGATTTACGGGAAATGTCGGAAACTTATGCGTGTCGGTTTTGAAATCCGAAAAAGTAGAAGTGTAGATCGTGATCCCGTGATCGTTTTTCTCTAAATGGGCTCGGTGATTCGACGCGTTTTTGGTGTAGTTTTTGTGTGATTTATGGTGGTGATGGTGGTGTATTTTAGAGAGAGATGGGAGGGAAAGAGAGTAGAGAGAGAAATGAGATGGAAGAAATGAGAGAAGAAAGGGAGGTGGGGAGGGGTTTTGTTTTCCTTTTTCGTCCCCCGTGGTTGCGTTCCGTGTGGTTTTTGTTTCCCCGTTTATTAAATGTTATAATATTTTAAATGATAATTATTTAAATAATTTTTTGCTTATATTTTTGGTTGGAATATTTTATGAAAATAATTTAGTTAAGTTTATAAAATTTTAGCTTTGTTTCGTTTCAGTTTACGAAATAAACGTTTATACGTTATAAAATTCTTTGTAAATATTATCAACATAATATTTAATATTAAATAATGTTATTTAATAAATTTCGTTTCATTAAATAAATTCGTTCACCAACAGTCTTATATTTTTGTCGCGTTTGTTCCAATTGTCGTGTACATAATTATAACTAATTATGAATCGTAATACTACGCGTATTAACTAGTTGGGTGTAACACCCAGTATTTGGGTCTAGTAGTATTTAATATTTTCTGACTGTGAATTATTATTAAGTGTGTCAGAAAATAGGTGTGCTGCATTATTTGAAAATAAATGAGTAAAAGAGTCGAATAATTTATTGTGACTAATAAATTATTGAGTGTTTTAATTTTATTTAGTTGACGGTAAAATAAAATAATGTTTCCCCGCAAATGGTTTTTAAGTTCCAGACTATGATAAGTACGGGGAATGAAAATTTACCAATTATATGGTACACTCCATATTTGAGTCGGTGTTTATTTTTAAACATATCTATATACACATATACATACATACGATCATATATACATACATACATGAAAACTAAACCCTAAATCCTTGATGAATCATCAAATGGAAGCCATCAAATTCGAATTCAAGGTTCAAGAACATGGATTATCATTTCCCAACCCTCCTAATCATCTTGTAAGTTATCAATTCTTGAATTATATGAACCCTAGAATTTGGGGTTTTTAGTATTATTGATTTTAATACGAAATTAAACTTTGAAATGGTGAAATTAATGTTACCTAAGTTTATTAATGATGGTGAGTAACATGATTTGAGCTAGAGTTTAGGAATTGATTGAGGGTTCTTGATGCTAATGATGATTAGGGTAAAAGTTGTTTGATTAAGGTGAAATCAAGACTTGTAATCATGATAGAGTTGTTAGTTGATGATTATTTCATGATTATAAGTTAAACCCTATGTTAGATACGATATAAATGAATGATGATCATGAGTTAAGATATGGGTTAGTTGATAATTTATGAATTAAAGATTGTAATCATGTTATAATGATTAGTTGATGCTTAAATGATGATTAGTATCTAAACCCTAAGCTAGAAATGGAAAAATTAAATGATGATCATGAAGAAAGTTTGGGTTTAGTTAATTATTCATGAAGTAAAGTTTGTGGTTATGTGAGGCTTGTTGATTTATGTTTAATACATGATTATAATCTAAGCCTAACATTTGATTGAAGAAAATGATTATGTGTTCTTGAGGTTAATGATGAATTTGATGATGATCATGGATTATATGATCAAATTAGCATTGGTTATAGCTAAGAACACATAATTGATGATTAAAGATGATTGTGTGAATTTAATTGTTAAGTATTCATTAGAATTGTAGTTTTGATGAATTAGTGATATTTGAGGTTAATAACCTTGGTGATGGTTTAACCATGTTGATTAGTAATAATTGAAGTAGATTAAGAGTGATGTTATGATTATAACTTGTTAAGTGAGTTTGAGTTATGTTGTTAATATTGGAATAATGTTGTATAAATCTTGAGATAAGTGACTAACTTGTATCATTCTACTGTATTCTCAGATGTGCAGAAGACTCAGTGATATTAGAATACTGAGTGGATGCCTGAGGTGGTCGGTGAGTGGATCTCTAATCCTCAGCTTAACTTGGTTGTAACAAGTTTGGTTACAACAAGTAATGTATTATTACTTTATTAGTTGCATTGATGATTATGTTGATAGTAATAATACTGTTGATATGTTGCCTAGTTGAATATGTGACTTGTTGATTACGTGATCACTTGAATTAATTGGCCTTCGGGCATCAGTTGTTGGCCTTCGGGCATCAGTTGTTAATGAGGCAACGAGTTGTTGAACTGTTGGTTGGGCTAGTTGGTTATCTAAAGTTTAACACACCTCCTGTGTTAGTTGAAGATAATCACTAGCTATCGGTCTCATCCGTATGGCCATACGGTTAGGTTGGATAAGTGTTCTTGGGGAGCCACCCGGGTTTATGGTTATCCCCAGAGCCGCCGATCCTCATTATGGTGTTGTTGATTTGTTGAATTGTTGCATTGTCGAACTGATGTATAGTTGAGGTGTTGTATTGTGTACGTGATTGTTTTAGTGCTAAATGTTGTACACAAGGTTGTTGAGCTAAGTTAGGTTGTTGATTAGTTATCTGCTCACTTAGCGTTATGCTAATCCCCCACATTATCACTTCTTGCAGGTTTCGGTTAGAATAATGGGTGTGCAAGAAGTTGGGCTGAAGGAATGTTTGACCACGAGGCATTACTCTGATAATGGATTTGTATAATATAATGTTTTAAAATGTTTTATATAACACCTCGGTTGAAGAAATTGTGTTTTGAAAAGGTTGAATTTTATTAGTTGATAAAACTATGTAATTTAACACTATCTATTTGGACTTACGCTTCCGATTGACTATATTTAAATTAGTATAAATGAGGGGTGTTATAAGTTGGTATCAGAGCATAAGTTTGGGTGAATTGGACATTGGTTATGTTCAATCCCAACTCTATAAGATATGTCAAGTCAAACATTCCAGTGGGTGTGGGATTAGTGATTGTATGAAAATGTGGTTATTGAATATGTACTAACCCATAACAAGTTTCGAAGTTGTGTTTTGGTTGCAGAGACGGAGGAACATGAGGAACCTAAGGGTATTCTCATTGATTCCTCGATATTCGTCGGCAAAAGTGTATCAGGTACTTTTCGATAAGCTTGTTGAATTTAAATAAGCTTGAAGTGTTTACTTTGCTATGGGATGATGAATAGTAAAGTAAATTGAGTCAGACTGATATGAATCCCCAGTTGTGAGTCCTTGGTGATTATTACTTGTTAATGTGATGCTAGGAATGTTAATTGAGATGTTTAGCATCATGAGTAGTTCAAAATGAACTAGAAATGGATTTTGTAGACACCTTGTTGTATAAAGTGTAATAGTTGAATTAATTGGATTTAAGTGTGTCTACAATGTGAAAATAAAGTATAAATCATTGAGTGATTATGATTTGATAAATGCAAGGTGTGAGTATGAATTCTTGCTAAGAAATTATTTGATACATGATAGATTTGTTGATAAGGTTCCATATAGTAAATTTAATGGGATATGAAATGGTAGTTATATGGGTTGAAACCCAAATGGGTTGTTAAAGTGCCCAAATGGATCACTTGATGGTTAAACGGTTAAAATGAGTAGAGGATTGGTTATAACCAATGTAAGAGTGACTTTAAGTCCTACATATAGTCGGTTTATGTGTTGAAAGTGTTTTGGGTAATCAATGTGGTTGTTTTGTTAAGAATGCCCATTTGGACCCTTAAACGGGTCGACTAGTTAAAATATGATAGAATAAGTATATGAGTGTGATGAAAGTGCCCACACGTCACAAATATATGTATAAGTATGTTGGCAAAGGGTTGAAACCAGAAACTTAGCCATTTGGAATATGGCGTGTCAACCAAAATGGTCGAAAATGGTCAAAAATGAGTTATACGTCCGTTTTCTCGATAAACGTAGATTTTGAAAAAGTGTGAAAATGGAAAGTTGCATTTTGATTATATGAAGTTGCCTGCAAAATTTCAGACTCAAATTCTTTACGGTTTAGGAGATATGTGCGTTTGAATTTCGAAAAATTGCATTAAAATTTCAGGTCTGAAAAATGCATTGGGAACGCGATCCTGGCATGGGATCTGGATCGCGTTAGCATGTTGATTTCGGTTACAGAAAATTTTGGCTTAATGAACGCGATCCCAGCCGAGTTTTCTCGGATCGCGTTTGCATGTGTATTTCGTGATTATCAGATTTCGTTCTTGGGAACGCGATCCCGCCCAGTTCTCCGGATCGCGTTGGTATGACTAATTTGGTAACAGAACAATTTTAACTAGGGAACGCGATCCTGAACCTGTTCCCCGGATCGCGTTAGTAAGTGAAAATAAAATTTTTTCGACGTTCGACGTAACGTTTGACGTAGAATTTCCGTAAGGAAATTTCGGTGTCAGATCAAGACGAAATTTACAAGTCCACTCAAAAACGGCCCAACGGTCAAAGCTCATCGCTTCGCCATGAGCCCTGTCAGTTTTCGGCACTTCGGGGTCGTTTGGGGGCCGAAAATCGCATTTTATTGTTTTTCGGACCTTATTTTGAACTTTTAGCTTACGTTTTGTATTGGGCTTTTGTTTTATTGAGCCCAGAGATCATTCCTGTGACTATATGTAATATTAAAAGTTGATTTAAGAGGTCCACATATTTTATGGTGTATGCGTTGATTGTAGGCAGTTTATTTAACTGCAAAATATACCAGTAAATGGTATTGTTGATTGCTACTAGCAAGAATTAGTAAACATTGATTGTGGAATTAGGTGGACTATATTATGTGGACTAAATTGAATATGATGAAGTAATTGAATCATGTAGGGTATAAACAGGTGTTGAATTGAGTATTTTAAGAAATTGCGAAACAAGAATATAAGCTTATATTTATGTGATAGTAAAACATGGAATGCTTAATTGTAATTCGACTAAAGGTGTATAAAATTGATGAATATAGGTTGAATAATGCACTTAGCATTGACGAAGTGTTTGGTACTCAACGTACTATAAGTAGTAAGAGATGTAAATGGTAATTTAATATTATATCAGGTAGTAAAGAGGTTGATTGATGTATGTATATTAGACCTTACATCTATGTTAATAATATATTGAAAATGGTGTTGAATGTCTATGTCGACTGTACATACTAAATGATATGAGTAGTTATATATAAGGTGATAAGCTGAAAATGGTAGCAAGTTAATAATTGGTGATATAATTACTACTCAACGTTGTCATGATATATGTGGGAGTAAGATAAATACTTGACTGTATACCTGTTGTTAAGGTGTTGTATATGTGTGTAAATTGAATATCACATTAGTGAGACATGTGAAAGTAAAAGAGTAATAACCTTGTAGATGGATGGTATGAAGTGGCCTGAGAATAAAGTGTGACTGACATAATATGAAGACGTCTGGCCAACGTATTTATATTATGCCATTTCACATGGAGTTGTTGAGGTTACTAAGTACCAGATAAAGTTAAATAGTTTTAAAATAACAAGTAAGATGTGTTGATCTGTAATTGATAATTAGTCAATGATGGACTAATATGAAAGAGTAATGAACCACTAAGTGGTTGTTGCTAATGTGATATCTATGGCACATTTGATGTGTATGTGTGATGCATTGTCAATAGTAAGAGTTAAAACTTGATTAAGCAAAGAAGAGGTAAGTTGAATATGAATAATATTGTGTTAAAATTGTTGAATAGAGGTCTAATGTCAGCACCTTGTGTTGTTGAGATACCAATGATGATGTTTGGTATTAACAGGTGTTGAGTTAGCATCCAAGTTGTTGTGAAAGGGTGCTAGTTGATTATATGAAACTGGTTGTAACAATAAAAATAAATTGACCTCTACCTATTGCTTACTGATTTTCTTACTTGTTAGATGATTGTAGATTACTGTCAAGTAAAGGGTTTCATATAACCTAGTCGTATTTATAATTACAAGTTGTAAGGTTGTAATTAACTAGTTGCAAAAGTGAAAATTCACAACAAGTTGATAGCTAATGAAATATATAGTTGTTAGCCAAGTTGCTAGTTGATTATGTATATGTTGTAATTAAACAGTTGATGATGCTACATTGGGTGCTGAAAATAACATTTTGTGTCAATAAATTAAATAGAGGTAAAACACAAATTACTGATGGTGTGTAAGTTGATAATATGTATACACATTTTGTGTTTAGTGGTTAAATATATGCAAGTTGATTCGGGGGTTGTGTGATTACTGATATGCATGATGGTTATATGCATTAGTGAATTAAATTGGATGCATATATTAATGAGTAGTATACAATTAGTGTAATATGAAAGGATAAATATTAGCAAACTAGAAATAAAATGTGAGTTAAATCTCACATGAGGAATGTGAATAATAAGTGGTTGCGTTCTTATATCATATAAGTGTGATCAGATTTCGAGGACGAAATCTCTTTAAGGAGGGGAGATTTGTAACACCCAGTATTTGGGTCTAGTAGTATTTAATATTTTCTGACTGTGAATTATTATTAAGTGTGTCAGAAAATAGGTGTGCTGCATTATTTGAAAATAAATGAGTAAAAGAGTCGAATAATTTATTGTGACTAATAAATTATTGAGTGTTTTAATTTTATTTAGTTGACGGTAAAATAAAATAATGTTTCCCCGCAAATGGTTTTTAAGTTCCAGACTATGATAAGTACGGGGAATGAAAATTTACCAATTATATGGTACACTCCATATTTGAGTCGGTGTTTATTTTTAAACATATCTATATACACATATACATACATACGATCATATATACATACATACATGAAAACTAAACCCTAAATCCTTGATGAATCATCAAATGGAAGCCATCAAATTCGAATTCAAGGTTCAAGAACATGGATTATCATTTCCCAACCCTCCTAATCATCTTGTAAGTTATCAATTCTTGAATTATATGAACCCTAGAATTTGGGGTTTTTAGTATTATTGATTTTAATACGAAATTAAACTTTGAAATGGTGAAATTAATGTTACCTAAGTTTATTAATGATGGTGAGTAACATGATTTGAGCTAGAGTTTAGGAATTGATTGAGGGTTCTTGATGCTAATGATGATTAGGGTAAAAGTTGTTTGATTAAGGTGAAATCAAGACTTGTAATCATGATAGAGTTGTTAGTTGATGATTATTTCATGATTATAAGTTAAACCCTATGTTAGATACGATATAAATGAATGATGATCATGAGTTAAGATATGGGTTAGTTGATAATTTATGAATTAAAGATTGTAATCATGTTATAATGATTAGTTGATGCTTAAATGATGATTAGTATCTAAACCCTAAGCTAGAAATGGAAAAATTAAATGATGATCATGAAGAAAGTTTGGGTTTAGTTAATTATTCATGAAGTAAAGTTTGTGGTTATGTGAGGCTTGTTGATTTATGTTTAATACATGATTATAATCTAAGCCTAACATTTGATTGAAGAAAATGATTATGTGTTCTTGAGGTTAATGATGAATTTGATGATGATCATGGATTATATGATCAAATTAGCATTGGTTATAGCTAAGAACACATAATTGATGATTAAAGATGATTGTGTGAATTTAATTGTTAAGTATTCATTAGAATTGTAGTTTTGATGAATTAGTGATATTTGAGGTTAATAACCTTGGTGATGGTTTAACCATGTTGATTAGTAATAATTGAAGTAGATTAAGAGTGATGTTATGATTATAACTTGTTAAGTGAGTTTGAGTTATGTTGTTAATATTGGAATAATGTTGTATAAATCTTGAGATAAGTGACTAACTTGTATCATTCTACTGTATTCTCAGATGTGCAGAAGACTCAGTGATATTAGAATACTGAGTGGATGCCTGAGGTGGTCGGTGAGTGGATCTCTAATCCTCAGCTTAACTTGGTTGTAACAAGTTTGGTTACAACAAGTAATGTATTATTACTTTATTAGTTGCATTGATGATTATGTTGATAGTAATAATACTGTTGATATGTTGCCTAGTTGAATATGTGACTTGTTGATTACGTGATCACTTGAATTAATTGGCCTTCGGGCATCAGTTGTTGGCCTTCGGGCATCAGTTGTTAATGAGGCAACGAGTTGTTGAACTGTTGGTTGGGCTAGTTGGTTATCTAAAGTTTAACACACCTCCTGTGTTAGTTGAAGATAATCACTAGCTATCGGTCTCATCCGTATGGCCATACGGTTAGGTTGGATAAGTGTTCTTGGGGAGCCACCCGGGTTTATGGTTATCCCCAGAGCCGCCGATCCTCATTATGGTGTTGTTGATTTGTTGAATTGTTGCATTGTCGAACTGATGTATAGTTGAGGTGTTGTATTGTGTACGTGATTGTTTTAGTGCTAAATGTTGTACACAAGGTTGTTGAGCTAAGTTAGGTTGTTGATTAGTTATCTGCTCACTTAGCGTTATGCTAATCCCCCACATTATCACTTCTTGCAGGTTTCGGTTAGAATAATGGGTGTGCAAGAAGTTGGGCTGAAGGAATGTTTGACCACGAGGCATTACTCTGATAATGGATTTGTATAATATAATGTTTTAAAATGTTTTATATAACACCTCGGTTGAAGAAATTGTGTTTTGAAAAGGTTGAATTTTATTAGTTGATAAAACTATGTAATTTAACACTATCTATTTGGACTTACGCTTCCGATTGACTATATTTAAATTAGTATAAATGAGGGGTGTTATATTGGGCTTTGCTAGACTTACCTCTAAAATGTGTTGTGAATTCACTCAAAGTAAGGAATTAGCCTAGAAATGCATGTTAATTACGTTTATAATTTTTGTTGAAATTGCGGGGTGTCACATTAACTTACACACTTTATTGTTAGAAACAAGATACTAAATACGATACCTCATATAAAAAATCAACGTTCCGTGTGTATACACGGATTTAAAGTTTAGTAATATAATATATGATTCACTTTCATGATGTTATCAATTAAATAAACTTTTAATTGGTCAATTGAGTCCTTTAATTTCACTTAAATTTAAAAAATAACGCCCCTCAAAATTTTCAATTTTAATCAAAAGGAATTTACAACATTATTATCATGCCTAATTCAATATAATTTCGAGATGAGTTTGAACTTAAGATTTTAAGTAATTGACAACTCTTAACTATCATAACATTTTTATATGCTAATAATTATTAAAGATATAATTTTATTCCATTCTTTTTATCAACCATTTTTTTCTATCTGATTTTTTTTGTCAACTAAACCACTAAATCTATTATTAGTAATCGATATAAGATTACCGATTAGATTGCTTAATGCCATAAATAATTCAGTTTCAAACTCCATTGCAAAAATTAAAACTATGCTAAAATGTTAAAATTTAATCATATACATTTTTTCGCACTTATAAAAATTAAGTATAAGTTTAACGGCCCGTGTGTATACACGGGTTTGAAAGCTAGTATAAAAAACACAAGAGTCGCTTCTTTTTTTCTCCTTTAAAAAAGGTGTTTGATGGATTAGCTGGCCCAATTAAAAGATAAGAGCCCGTTTCTAGTTACTAACCCGAAACAAATTTCACACTCAAGTACCCGAAAAGATGTTTCTTAGCATTTAACCGTATCTGAGATGCAACGAGCGTTGAGAATTTACGGGGAAGTCCTCCGGCTGGTGAGGCGTCTTCCGGCGGACTCCCGGCCTTATTACGCCAAATACGCCCGAGAAAACTTTGTCAATTACCGAGTGCTCGATGACAACGATCCTGCAGCTCTCAACGAGCTCTTTATCCGCGCTTACAATCACTCTCTTTGGGTTCTTAATAAGGTCAATTTCTGTTCATCTCGCATCTGTCTCGATCAATATATTATCTTTTTAAGTTTTCTGATTATAAAAATTGTTTTAGTATGCGGTTGATCAAATGGCGGCAAGTAAGCTGAAGGAGATATGCGGTGCTGTTTGATATGTTTTTGGTGTACGCCAACTGTTCGATGAAACGTCACACAGAGAGTTGTTTTAAAGTCTTGTTACATTGGCTTTGTTATAAGGTACCCGTTATATGTATGGATTGACTACAGCACAATTACAGTTGGGCTTTCTATACATTACAGTAACAAATAGTATTACAAATATGTGCGGCTGTTGATGAACCCATTATTGTAATGACTAATGTATCTTGTTTAGCAGATTTATTAGATTATTTTCCAAAACCTTAATCATAAAAAAAATGGTTAGCTATCTCTAGACAAATGAAGTCCGGTGATGGTTATCGATCAACCATAAAGAATTATAAAAGTTATGTTTAAATGTTTTGTCTAATTTTGTTTTCAGTTTTTCGTTTATATAGAAATTTACAGAATGAATTCTGTATAATACTTGTGAATGTTATTAAGTTGCCCTTTCATTGCTATGATGATGTATAAGTACATTATTTATACTGCCTATCTCATCCATATGTTTGGTTCTTTTGGTTTCTTCTACTTCTTTTTTGATATTCGGCTTTTGGATACTCTTATCTATAATCGACAAACTTTAAGTAGAATAACTGATAACGCTAGACAATCTGCGAGCCGGTGCTGGGTTGTTCCCACCTGTAAGTAACCACATAAAATGAAACAGAAAGAGCGTTAACTCTGTTACTTTCCATAACAAAATACAATTGATCGTTTTCTAAGTATAGCTATAGAATTAATTTCCAACACATCAAAGTATCAACGCCCTTACCTGCATATTTAGCCTTATAGTCTTTCCAAAGTTGATCCACGGGTTTCCCCGTTAATTCCTGAAAATACGAGTCGTCGTAGCTAGACTTCATCTTCTTATATAATTTCGCCACAAAGTCTGGGGTGACAGTATCACAATACTCAAGAAAACGGGCCGTTTCACCATACCCATGATCCCATTTATCCCCTGTTCCTGGTTTTGCAAATCCAGGTTGCATGAGGTCGGCTTTTATCTTTGTATAATCCGCGGACCCTTCTTGCAAACCTGGATTTGCTTTACCCCCGCCACCCCATTGCAAAACATGAGTCATTTCATGGTACATAACGGCTGTGAATTCCTTCTTCACGTCCCATGCCCCTTCCCCTTTGTACGTTTCTATTTTACTACAACTGAAATTTATATTATTCCCTCCCCACATTAATGCTACACCCTCATCACCATCTTTGAATTTTTCGATAAAAACTTGTACAGATTCTACGGGCTTTCGTTCAGCGGGGTCGTTTGTTTGGAAGACCTTTGACCATATGAAGTTTACACTTTCTTCCATTATTTGTTTCGCATATGGAATTCCGATTTCTTTCTCGAAACGTATACCACCAGGAGTGTCTGGAACGACATTGGTTACCGTGTAGTTAATGGCAGAGATTCGATAGAATGATAATGAGAAGGTTAAAAGGGTGCACAGGATAAAGGAACTGGAAGCCATGAATCATCTATCGAGTCAAATGGCATGAAATCAAAGTATCATAAAAGTTGTATACATGAAATGCATATGATTGGATTCTATTTATGTAATTTTTGTTGCATGCTTGTATGGTAATGGATTCTATTTACTAAATATATTGATTGGTGGGTTTTTTTGCTTAATTAATATGGCCATGGATTTCTAGATCAGAATTTCAGACTTAATTTTTTTGTTAATGTATGGATTGAATATATCTAGTAGGAAAAACTTTTTGTTTTCTACTAGCGGATTCAAAATTTGGTGTGATCCGTAGCATCATTACCTCAAATTTTATGAACCGTAACACAAACAAAGACTGGAATTTTTAATAAGGAATTTATACTTCTTTAACGAATGAACTCGTAGCTGCCATTACCTTACTATCAACGCGGCTCCACAATTTCTAGTCATCTGAGTTATGTTAACAAAATAACACTACATTCAATTTTTGTGCCATATTAATATTAGTTTAGACAAATAATACGATATTTTTACAATCATAATGTGTTATCAAAATATATAACGTGTGTCATTTCTGTCTTGAATCTTGATTCGTAGTTTTTTCACAGATAATTTGCAAAGCCTTCATACATGTTACTATAAAAACACTTATAATTATTCAACAACATTATGTTGTAAGGTTAAAGTTTTTACGCCATATTTAGCCTTGTAATCTTTCCACAATTGCTCTAACGGTTTCCCCGTTAACTCTTTCCAATAGGCGACATCATAAGCCGTCCTCATCTTTTTGTTTAACTTTGCCACAAAATCTGGTGCAAGACTATCACAGTACTGAAGAAAACGGGCCGTTTCACCATACCCATGATCCCACCGATCCCCTGTTCCTGGTTTTGCAAATCCAGGTTGCATCATATTCGCTTTTATTTTTGTATAATCCGCAACACCTTCTTGTAATCCCGGGGGCGCACGCCCCCCTCCACCCCATTGTAAAACATGGGTCATTTCATGGTGCACAACGGCCGTGAACTCTTTTTTGTAGTTCCAATTTGCGTCCCCTTTGTATGCTGCAATTATAGTAGTACTAAAATTAATATTATTCTCGCCCCATGTAAATGCAACACCCCCATCGCCAGGTTTGAATTGGGCGATATAAATATTCACGGAGGTTATAGGCTTTCGTTCTGCAGGGGTGTTTTGTTGGAACACGTTGCCCCATATAAAGTTGTTAGCTTGTCCCATAGCTTGCTTTGCGTAGGCAGCTCCGATTTCTTTCTCAAAACGTTGGCCACCAGGCGTTTGTGGGACCGTGTTCATCACTTTGTAGTCAATGGTGAAGATACCATTGAAAGATAATGAGAAGGTTAGAAAGGTACATAGGAGATAATAGGAATAGGGAGCCATGGATCCTCTAGTGACTCAAAGTGATCATGTGTCAACTAAAATTATAATAAACACACATTATATATATATATATATATATATATATATATATATATATATATATATATATATATATATATATATATATATATATATAATTACGTACACAAATGTATATGATTGGATTTTATTTATGTAAATTCTGTTTCATGCTTTCTAAATGGTACTAAACATGTTGATGGGTTTTCCTAAATATGGCAAATCCATGAAGCTTAGAATTAGCCTTGTTTTCTATTCACATGTGTAATAAAAGTCAACTTAATTAGTAGTGGATTGACATTTCAATTTGATTATAACTATAATTAATTTATATAACTATTTGTTGAGTATTGATCGACATGTTTGATATATCGTATGTGATTACAACTAAGATTTCTTTTATCTTGAGTTTTTGAATTGATAAATGAGATTGTTCATATGTGATTATAGTCAAGAATTTGAATGTCAAAAATGAATGTACATATAATCACTTGTGATTATTGATAAGTGTTAAATAAAAATGTGATTATAGCATTACGAATTTGAAATACACATCTAAAAAAAATCGTCTAAAGTATATGTATACTCGTTCAAATTGATGTTGTTGACGACACATTAAATATCGCTGTAATGTTGGTCAAAAGAAATCTTAAAACTTGCATACTTGATCCACTAAGATCATACACATATGCATTGCTTCAACACTTAAAATGTAAAACCTTGATCACTTGAGCAAATAACGTATTACACGATTTATAAACCTTTATTTTCCTACTAACAAATTCAATTATTTCAATACATACCAACCCAATTTTTATGCAATTCTCAAACCTTTTGCCCATATTTAGCCTTGTAGTCCTTCCAAAGTTGTTCCACAGGCTTCCCTGTTAAATTCTTAAAATACACAATGTCCCACTTCACCCTCATCATCTTGTTAAGCTTTGCCGTAAATGATGGAGTTAGAGTATCACAATACTCAAGAAAACGGGCCGTGAAATCATACCCCTGGTCCCACCTATTCCCGGTTTTGCAAAAGCCGGCGGGTAATAATTCGCTTTCAAAATGGTGTAATCCGCGATCCCTTCAACCAAACCTACAGGGCACTTACCCTCGCCATTCCATTGAAAGACGTGGGTTATTTCATGGTACAAAAGGGATGTGAATTCCCATTTTAAGTCCCCTTGGTACCCGTCCAAATAAACTGAGCTAACATTAATCTTGTTGTTGCCCCAAGTAATTGCTTCGGCTCCTTTGTATTCCTTGATGATAACTTCTACCGTATCTACTGGCTTACGGTCAGCAGCGGTGGTTTGTTGCAAAACGGTGTTCCATACGTACATGTTGATCTTAGCCATTATTTCTTTTGTGTAAGGAATACCGATTATTTTAGTGAACTTGATGCCACCTGGAGTTTTGGCGGCTTCGTTAACGACTGTGTAGGTCATACCAGAGGAGATTCCATGGATAGACAATGAGAAGGTTAGGAGTGTGCTAAGGAAAACGAAATGGGTATCCATGGAATGTACGTGTACTAAGTTTAGGGTGCATGAACTATATATAAGTGACGTAAACACACACATATACATATATATACACGCACAATTAATTAAGTATAAAGATAAAGAATAACAAAAATATTTATATTCAACATCATTTAAGTTAATTCTGTTGCTATCTTTTGAAGGGCTGACTATATACGTGGATTGGTTTTACTAACAATGGCAATGGATGTATAAAATCTGGAATTTGTCATGTTTATGTTTAGGTATAAATTTAAAACATTCTAACGGACATAAATCATCATATTCAATTAACAACAGGTGACATTGGTTTGACAGCTATCTGGTTATGGTAGGCATAAATTCAAATTATATTAGATCATCGTTTCAAAGATATATTGTTAATAACTTAATATACATTCATATTGACTTTTCATTTAATAAATAGACAACTCAAAATAAAAACTGAAACTTTTATATTATTATTTATTTATTATATCATGTTAGTCAAGCTTTTACCAAAAAAGGGAAAAAAAAAATAGTCACAGACTCAGTTGACACAACATGCCAATTTATAAAATGTCAACGGTTACTAGTGAATATGACACCACTTCCATCGGGAGAATCACTTCAAATCGGTTGGCAACCGATTGGAGTGGTGGTGCCATCCGTTGAATCACTTCCTAATCAGTTAGGATTTCAATCGATAAACCGATTTGTAATCAGTTGAATATGTGTGGGGCCTGCGTGACTTTTTTTTTATTTAATGTATAGAAATGGTGATATATTGGTAAATGTGGGGTCTAGAAAAATGAAGTGGTTAGTCATTGATGACAGGGAATAATCAGTCAGTGGAAAGCTGACATGACACTGATGTGGCAGAAGTGATTAGGAAACGGATGGGGGTGGTATGAGTAAATCATTGACTAAGAAAAGTCAACTTTATAGTCTTAAATATTTGATGAATATTTTTCTCAGAAGTTATACAAAAGTATTAAAAAACCTCGTATATCATGATCCGCATTCTAATCACTCTAGAAATCTAACCAACTTATTTTCGAGCTCTGCTCTTGAGTTTACTTTCATTCACTTAATAATCTAAGGACACATACCGACACACATAAGCTTGGAAGCTTGGTGAATATAGTGTCAAACGAGATTATTACTCAACTATGCTTGAAAGCAATTTCTTTAATTTTAGTGTATTGCAGGTACAGTTTTGATAATTGTCATGTGTTTTGTATATGCAGCTGTCTCTAATTTTTGGTTAGCGATTAGAAATTTCTCACTCGATCTGAGTAATTTCATACGTCTTTTTAATAGATAAACCTATTTGGTCCGTAAGTTGAGATCGATATATGTTTACTTGGTTTTCATGCCTCTCTTTTCTCAACATGTTGATGGGTTTTCCTAAATATGGCAAATCAATAGAGGTTAGAATTAGCCTGTTCACATGTGGAATTATAGGCTTATAGCTAACGCCAGTGGATTGATTTGAATTTGATTATAACTGTGTACTATTTTCTCGACGTTCAGTCATGTGTGATTATAACTAAGGTTTTTATATATCTTGAGTATATTAATTGCTAAATGAGATTATTCAGGTGTAATTGTATCCGGTGATTTGACCTTCAAGAATGATTGTACATATATGATCACTTTGTAATTATTGATATGTGTTAATAAGTCAAATGCGATTATAACCTTTTTTTTTTTTTTAATCTAACAAAATTGTCTAAAGTATATTCACTCATAATTATTTTGTGCTTACCATAATGTATTTGATTTACAAATACACATTTCGTAAGATATATAATTTTAATAAAATGAATAGATGTTTGATTTCTAGATGGATGCATTTGATTGGTATTTATACTTATGTTTTTGGGGAATTATCTATGTTGTAAATCTTGCATGTTATAAAAGAATTGATTGTGTTCAAAAAGGCTAAAAGGTGGAAAAAATTCTAAGTTGATGTAGTCTCTGATTGGCCAGAAGCACCTAAAATTAGTGTGGTTGACAACACATCATATCATCGATAATCAAGAAAACATATTACACGATTTAACACTTAAATTGCAAAACTTTGATCACTAAAGTGAATAATGCATTACACGATTTATGAAAGTTATTTTCCTAGCAACCGGTAAATTCAATTATTTCATTACATACCAACCCATTATATATGTCATGCAATTCTAAACCTTTTGCCCATATTTAGCCTTGTAGTCCTTCCAAAGTTGTTCCACAGGCTTCCCAGTTAATTTTTTAAAATACCCGATATCCCACGTCACCCTCATCATCTTGTTAAGCTTTGCCGTAAACGATGGAGTCAGAGTATCACAATACTCAAGAAAACGGGCCGTGAAATCATATCCCTGGTCCCACCTATCCCCAGTTCCCGGCTTTGCAAAGGCTGGGGGATAATAATTTGCTTTCAAAATGGTGTAATCTGCGATCCCTTCTACCAAACCCACAGGGCATTTACCCTCACCATTCCATTGAAAAACATGGGTTATTTCGTGGTACAAAAGGGACGTAAATTCCCATTTTAAGTCCCCTTGGTACCCGTCCAAATAAACCGAGCTAACATTAATCTTGTTGTTGCCCCAAGTAATTGCTTCAAATCCTTTGTATTCCTTTATGAAAATTTCAATTGTATCTACAGGCTTACGGTCTGCTGCAGTGGTTTGTTGCAAAATGGTGTTCCATACGTACATGTTGATCTTAGCCATTATTTCTTTTGTGTATGGAATACCGATTATTTTAGTGAACTTGATGCCACCGGGAGTTTTGGCGGCTTCGTTAACAACTGTGTAGGTCATACCGGATGAGATTCCATGGATAGATAATGAGAAAGTTAGGAGGGTGCAAAGGAAAACAAAATGGGGATCCATGGAATGTGTACTCAGTTTAGGGTGCATGAACTATAAGTGTCATAAACACACATATATATACACAATAATAAAGATAAAAGAATAGGAAGAATTGAATATGTGTAATACAACATCATTATAAGTTAATTCCGTTTCTTTCTTTTGAAGGAATAGCTATATACGTGGATTGGTTATCCTAACTATGGCAATGGATGTTCAAAAAATCTAGAATTTGTCATATTTAATTTAATTTGGGTATAATTCTAAACTTTTCTAATGATGGATATAAATCAGCAACATCAATTGGCTTATGGTAGGCATAAGATCAAATTATTTCAGATCATTGCTTAGAATGTACTATCGTTGATTCATATTTACTTTTCATGTAATAAAATGACAGTCAAAATAAAAGTCAAAACAAAAGTCAAAACATTTATACTGTTATACTACGGAGTAACATTTTAGTCAAGGTTTTTTTTTCTATATACTTTTGTTTTTTTAAGTCAAAGTCAATTGACCAAACCGGTCAATGAATATAATGGTTCATGGTAATTATCCGTATATACAAGTCAACCATTCACTAAAAGATACTAACTTTATAAGTTTCACATATTTATATGATATACGGAGTACTTTTCTAAGAAGTTTACACAGGTATTAACTTGGCGAAATGATCCGATTCCTAATCACTTTAAAACTTTAACCATTTATCCTTGAGCTTTGCTAGCTCGAGTTAATTATCATGAGTGATTTCATTATCCTTCAATTCTAACCTAAAAACACACCAAGGGTGGAGAAAAGGCGGGTACAGCGTAGACAGTCACCCACAAGAATATTAATTACGTAAAAAGAAATTTTTTAAAGATATTAATAACATTTTAAAATTTTTGCCCCCATAAAACAAACATAAAAAATTAATTTTTTTCGCCCCCTCATACGGAATTCCTTGCTCCGACCCTGAACACACTGATGGTGCACATATAGGTATAATTAGAACCTACGGTTGATCTATATATTCATGCATGCAGCTGTTTTGATTACCAGTTTCTCTGATTTCTTAATCACATCTTAATCTTTAAAATAGATAAATCTATTGTTCTATATGTTCGATTGGTTTTCACGCCTCTCTTTCTCATCATGTGTGCTGGTGGCCGGTGAGACGTATATAAACCAGTTTTGTTGAACGTTGTTTTCCTATAATTTTAATTGCCATCATCATAACTTCATTATTTACACAATTTTATCAGTCGCATAAACTTCTACCGTAATCAACTTTGATCGATTACTATACATACATCGCTTAATTGTAATTTAGATAATCCGAATTGACACAGCGAAAATTATCTATGATGTAAACAAACAAAAGAAAAAAAAGTACACCAATAAGCAAATAGCAATTGAACCCGATATATTTGGGTTTGGCTAACTTGTACCTTTAAAGCACAAGTTAAACTTCATTAAATGCACTAAAACTTTTTACATATTACGCAATTTATTTATTGAATTCACTAATTTTCAAGTATACATCTTTATTAATTACACTTTATATTATTTATAGAAAATTCAACTTTATTGATTTTCCCATATATTTTATGCAATCTTTATATTTTTTTGCCCATATTTAGCCTTGTAATCCTTCCAAAGTTGTTCCACCGGCTTCCCTGTTAAGTTTTTAAAAAACGCGACATCATATGTAGTCCTCATCATCTTGTTAAGCTTTGCCACAAACGATGGAGTGATAGTGTCACAATACTCGAGAAAACGGGCCGTGATAGCATACCCTTGATCCCACCGATCCCCTTGTCCCGGTTTGGTAAAGGTCTTTAGGTCCACAGTTGGCACTTTTAGTGTTGTGTAATCTGCAATCCCTTCGATCAACATCTGTGGCGTACGACCCCCACCAAACCATTGTAAAGAATGAGTCATTTCATGGCTCATAAGGTGCCTGAAACCGAGTTTGATGTCTGGAACCCTTTCAAAGAAAAGGGCGCTAACATTAATCTTGTTGTCTATGGCAACTCCATCGGCTCCCACGATGTCGGCTTTAATTGTTAGTTCGATAGTATCTATGGGCTTGCGGTCAGCAGGGCTGGTTTGTTGTAAGACTACGGTCCATATGAAGTCGTTGACCTGAGCCATCATTTTCTTTGCGCCAGGAACTCCGAGTTTTTCCATGAACTTGATGCTGCCGGGAGACTTGGCGGCTTCGTTAATCACTTGGTAGTTTATAGCGGAACAGATTCCATGGAAGGATAATGAGAAGATTAAAAGGGTGCACAGGGAAAATAGATTGTGAGCCATGGATTATTATATTGTATACTACGTAATTAACTCATGGTGCAATGTATGATATATAAGTGTCCTGATAAATACAAATTAAATTACGTACAAAAATATTTATAGTTACACATCAATTATGCTAATTTGATCCGTTGCAATCTTTTCAAGGACTTGCTATGTACGTAGATTGGTTTCCTAACTATGGCAATAAATTTCCAAATTTTTAGAATATGTAAATATCATGTGATAGTATACGGTAGATAGTTTAAGATTCGGTAATATTTTTCCTTCTACTATAAAATAAAATAACAACTGAATTCAAACTAACATATTGATTAGAACAATACTTAAGTTCATTCATAATTCATCATAATGTAAATAAAACCAAGAAAAACAATACACAAAACAGAAAATTCAACCCAATTCTATGCAATTTTCTAAATCTCTTGCCCATAATAAGTCTTGTAGTCATCCCAAAGTTGTTCCACGGGCTTCCCTGTTAACTCTTCAAAATACGACACATCGTACGTCGTCCTCATCATCTTGTTAAGCTTTGCCACAAAGGATGGAACTAGACGATCACAATACTCGAGAAAACGAGCCGTGACACCATACCCTCGGTCCCACCGATCCCCTTGTCCCGGTTTCGTATAACTGACCGGGTCCACATAATTTGCTCTTATCACCGTGTAATCTGCAATCCCTTCAATCAACCCGCTTGGTGCAAGCCAGTCACCGAACCATTGAAAAACATGAGTCATTTCGTGGTACATAATGCCCGTAAAAACCCTTTTCACCATCTCGCCTGGAACCCCATCAAACGTGTTGACACTAAAATTAATCTTGTTGTAACCCCACGCAAGCGCTGCGGTTCCTGGATACTGACCTTTGAAGTCCACCATGAAAAGCTCGACATCATCTTGGAACTTCCGGTCCTCGGGGCTGTATTGTTCAAAGACCGTGTTCCATATGAAGTCGTTGCTTACATTCATTACTTCTTTTGCGTACGGAATACCGACATATTCTGTGAAATTCATGCCACCTGGTGTATCGGCGGCTTCATTAGTAACTTCGTAATACATTGCATTGCAGATTGTATGGAAGGATAATGAGAAGATTAAAAGGGTGCATGAGAGAAATGTATATTGAGCCATGGAATCGAATATATGTTAGATTACTAAGGCTGAAGGTACATAAACTGAAGTATTATAGGTACCCTTATATATACACACAAGAAGGAGATGTTTGCTGCAAAATTTATGGGATTGTATATGCTTGTGGTCAATCAGCATTATTTTTATTTCCTAATTAATCCATATCAATATATTAAATTATTAATGAGTAATTAATTCGATTTCTATGCCAATTATATTTTCCTTTAATTCAGCTTATATTATCTAAGATATTCAAATCAAAGACTTCATCTAAACTCATTATTTTTACTTTTACGTCCAATATCTTAAATGTTAATTTACAACAAATTCTTTTTTTTTTTTCTTTCAACTAACTAATTTGGGATTTTCTTCATTTTTCTTCTCCTTTTTAATTACACATTAATTAGCATAAACATTAACAAAATCTTAAAATTAATTTTTTGTTAATTCATTGCACTGCCTTCTTTTTCTGGGTATACTCACATTGGAAAGTAACTTAAAGTGAATATATAACTTATACCTTTAATCTATCCAAATGTCCAATTATTTGGTTGATTTGATTTAATACGGAGTAATTTTAAAAGAAAAAGCCACCCAAATTCTCGCCATCTAAATTTTCACGCTATTGTCGATTTTTTTAAATATATTTAAGTTTGTAACCTCTTATTAATCATTCAATTAATTAATGTGTTATTGGTTTGATTCCAACTATAAATTTAATTTCCTGACCATATATAAACATATATTGTTATTATATGTTTTAATTTAAACTAGCAAGGAATTTTTGTTAATTAAAAAATTAACCAATCAGTCAATTGGTTAATTTTTTAATTAACCAACTCAATCAGTCAATTGTGTTACTCATTTTATTTTTTTACATATCATGTTTTTAAAAAATGACTAAGAAAATACTAAATTCGGAAACTAATTAATTCTTACTAGACATGTAATAACAAGAGTAATAATAAGATAGATCAAATAGTGTTTAAATTTGGTTAAATCAACTAAATGTTTAACTAACAAAGGATTTACCCAGTAGACCAAAAAAGAATTTGTTTCATAAGTAAGACCCTACATGGTAAATGATTACTTAAAAAAAAAAAAAAAATCATCTTGAACCCGGAGGAGGCCCATTCGGATTCGGCCCGAATCAAATCAATAAACAGAGCTTGAAAGCAATACATGTAAGAACTAAGAAGATAATTAGAATCCGGTACAAATTTAAACTACTGTAATTACCAAAGGTGATTTTTCTATTCATAACTTATTCACACTCAAATACACACTATTCAAACTAAAAAATAATATTATACTAGATTATAACCCGCAAATTTGCGGGCTATCAATACAACAGTAATATTAGATTAAAAAAGATATGAAAAAAAACTGAATTTTTGGATAAATTTTTGTATCTATGAAATCATATACATACATGCTTAATAGTTTGTAAAAGAAATTGCATAAAAGTGAAGTAAAATACATATTCAACATCTTATTTTGAACATATTGATAAATGCACATCAATGATGTATTGAACACATAAAACTATAAGGATTCTGCTTACAATAATAATTAAACATAATGTTCAACATGTAAAATAGTTAACTTATTATTAAATAGTCTTAGAAGAATATAACTCAAGATAAGACGAATAAGAGTTAAATCCGTTATCAATCTCTCGGCCTTGCAACCCATATGATACCTAGTGCTTGAAGTATAGCGAGTAGTATGATATTACAAGCCATGACAGTACAAATTGTCTTGTAGTAAAAAATCCGTGAACTCCTTTTAGTGTATTTTTTCGAAGAGAGTCAGCCTAACATTTGATTAAAACATTAACAAACGTACCATTATATTGTGATAATAAAACTCGTTCGTCGATAATCACTTTCTCTTTTAAATCTTGACTCTCTTAACTATGGGAAAATAGTTAAGGGTTTTTATTATACTGCAATTCAGCCAGTTGTACTTGATTCTCAATTAACTAAATTTAAATTAAAACAACATTATCATCACACTAAAACTTAGATCAACTAAACAAAAAAAAAATTAATTTACGACAATTTTAAAAAAATCATGGAACTAAAAGACATTACTAAAGAAATGTTTTTGAAAGCCGAATAGTAACAGTAAAGAAAAATAATTATACATGGTTTATGAAGCATCAATGGTGTGTGAGAATGAAGGAAACAATAGCACAATTAGGATCGTGTAAAATAAATGAACATTCAATTAGGGAGATTAGTGGCTCTCTATCAATTTAAAATTAGATCAAATCATCTTACAAATCAAAATTAGAAAATAGCAATTATGTTGGAGATATGAAAATTTGAAAATAACTTACCTTACTTATAGGTACATATGAGTTGGCACCATAATGTATATTAAATTTAAATCTTATGACTACTTTTTAATATATGATTCTGCTACATGCAGTCCTAAAGCTATGTTTAAGAACTAAATTAATACATAAACTGGTGACGTATTAAGTTGGTTAGGAGAAATTAAAATGAGGGGGGGGGGGGGGGGGGGGTGCAGTGAGTGATTATATCAGGGTACAAACAATTTACGCATGTGTGAGTTTCTTAAACATAGCTCTAAGGGCTATCTTTAGCATTTTCCTTAAAAAAATATAACATAAAATATGCATGTATATTTTTTATACTTTGTTTATGCCTTTTTTTTAATCTTAACTGTTGTATCTGTGCGTTAAATCCTATTGATCCACGTTGTTTTATCTATGTTCTGGTTGTTTTTAAATTTTTTTTTTTTTTTTGCAATGCCTAATAATACTAATTGATAACAAAATATGCCATAAGGACTTTTTTGGAGATTTAAACAGGCATATAATACTTTTAATTATTAATAGGAGATAACAAAACATTGCAACTTCATGTATATCATGAGTTTTAACTAAATCTTAATATTAACTAGTGGTATAGCCCGTGCGATGACGGGTTTTGTAACTTTCCAATACTTTTATATCATGTTACAGTTGTTGCTCAAACTACTAATTCTTTTTACGTTTAGTAATGCCAACGATAAAAATGTATATATATTTTTACGCACTGTTTTATTTCTTATATATATATGATGAATAGTGATCATGTTTTTTTTATTTGAATATTGTATTTGAACGCTTGGTATTTTCTTTAAATGAACGTTGACATGATAATTTAGTGTTACACATTTCAACAATCATTTTTTTTTCAACCAGTTGTTCATAAAATCACATAAAATTGTTCATTTTTGTATTTCATGATTCAGGAGATAAAAAAAAAAACTGTTTAACGGTGAATTCTAATAATAAAAAAAAATGCAAATTGTGTAAACATTCCCATGTTTTCCAAACACCGTATGCTACTATTAAATGCCCAAAAGCAAATTATAATCTAAACTTATTTACACATAAAAAGAAGAATAAGAAGTGACATACATGAGTAATGAAACTTATATCTTTCAAACCTTTAAAAAATTCTACAGTACGTAAATTGCATTGTGGTATGTAGACTCTCTTATACCATCTAACTTTAATTATTTATAAATTTATTTGTTTGTCACATATTAAAGTTTGGAAAGAAGTAATACAAAACAAATATGTTAATAGCTATATTTGTAAGTAAGTTATATGAATGTTCACGCAAGCAAATTAAATAAGATTTTTTATGGTAATGGTCTTTACAAATTGCAATAAACCGAATTGTTATTTTAAAGGCTTTAAAATCAATATGCATATAACCTCTTGTGATATTTCACACTCATTCAAGTCAAAATCATGGCATATATGTGATAACTATAAGATTTATTAGTTGAAGTGAAAAAAAATGAAATATATATTTTCTTATATATAAACGACCAATAATGCACTATTAACGAACTTTGATACAAATTATTTGCGAGCAAACATATTGCACAACAAAAATAGCATCCAAATGAAATTATTAGATCAAACCCAAAACCCAAACTAAAATGAATCTACCCATAACTCAATGAAAAATCTACCTTTATATCAAGAACTCTAAGACGATTCAAAGTGACAGGATCTAAAGTAACATAAAGATATCAAATGTTTATATGCATGCCATGAACACCTTTATAATTAAATAAAGTGAGAACCTCAAAGAACTTCAACATTAACATGGTAGATGGAGACTCAAAGCAAAAGTATATTATGAGAAATTAAACCATCTAATAAATTGATAGTTCGATGCATAGTACGATACGTTGGATCATCTGGAAATGAAAAATGAAGTGCGTCTATATATATAGACACAAAACCCTTGGTATAACCATAAAGTAGAAGTTTTTATCTTTTATTAGGGAAAATGAAAAGGATTATATTTATAACTCTTATTTAAGGTGGATGTTTTAATCCTTTATTAGGGGAAATGGAAGGATTAGATTTATTACTCTTTTAGTGAACTATTGCGATTGCTTTGTTATTATAGTATTGTAGATGTAGATGTATAGATGTATAATGTATTTTCTTAGTGATATAAATGAAGCAATTATTAGGCCAACAATCAGTTTTTATATTATCGTTAACGTTGATTATTATTGCTTGAAATTCACTATCATTCGAAACTCAAGTTCTAAAACTACAAAACAAAAAAAAATACCAATTATTATCGTCATAAATTTTTTTTTATAGAAAAATAACATCAATAACTTTTTTTAGAAATATAGTATCCACCATACTATAAAGTATTTTAATTATTGAATGATCCTGATAATTAATAAAGTATACCGTTAACCTTTTTTACATTTTTTTATTATAGTAATAAATGGGATCATTATTAAGTCCAAGGCTCATTTTACATAATATTATTATTATTATTATTATTATTATTATTATTATTATTATTATTATTATTATTATTATTATTATTATTATTATTATATTGTAGTAATAAATAAATGAGATCATTATGAAGTTCAAGGCTCATTCTTTAAAGTATTGTTGATTGTTGATAATAATACCTTAAATTTATTAAGATAAAATTGAAATGATTAAAGAAATATTATCTCATAAGAGATTGAAAGTGTGTACTCGGATAAAAAGGGACTTGAATACCATTAATTATGCAAAACTCTTGCTAATTTTGTTCCTAATTAATTTAGATTAATTATTGTATTAGTTAGTTTAATTAAAATTAAATGACAAGGGTAATGTTGTCTTTTAGTTGGTAAAATTTGGTTAGATTAACTAATACCATAGGTAATTAAGATCAATGGTCTACATTAATCACTCTTAATCAATTGATGGTCAATATTACACCAAAATTTGCTAAAACAGGAGACTAACTAATATAGCTTTTCTTATAATATAAAGAAAGAAAAGATACTAAATTTTCACATGTTATGTTAGTGCCTAGCTTTTTTTAATTTCTCTTTACCTTTATTTTATGATTTTTCTCTTCTAAATAAACAAACAAGCAAAAAAAATATTTTATGTTCTTTCCATCCAAGTATCTACATTATTTAATAGAGGCAATCAAATCAAAAGATTTATCATGTTAAATAAATAATTATTGTTGCCAACAATAACATTTATTTCTTTAAATTAGTGTTTTATCTAAATAGTCAAACTTTAGTGAAAAAGAAATATATATATCAAAAGTCATAATGCTTAATATATAAATTTTAAATAGCTAGATTGTGCAAATAAACATTACGCATTGAACTAGACTCTTAACTAATCGATACTAAAAAAGTAACAAAGATTATTTAAAGGATGTTATTATGTAAGGCAAAGAAACGTAGTTAAATATATGAAACATGCAAGTGAAATATATATGGACATAACAAACGATGGATGTTAAATTGGTGTTGCAACTCTGTATTTTTTCATTGTTACTTCAATATACATCAAACATAGCCCATTCATAGAACCTAAAACAATTGCAAATCCATTGTATTGTATGGATAGTTGATTATATTATTGTTATTAACTGTAATGTAATTAAATTTGATTTTAACTTAAGATTCGAGAAAAACAATCTAACCCAAAGTGAATAAGTTCATTGAGTAAAATATATATGCTACACGAAAACCTAGATTTTTAAATTTCACAAGTCAATTTTAGCGATTAGTTAGGTTATTGGGTTGACAAAAATTATACAGTATTAACGGTTTTATAAGTATAACTAAAATCGACCGACTTAAAAAGGTCTTGTTATCATCGAGCGTCTAAAATTATATATATTTAGAACCCCGTCGCAACGCGCGGGTGAGAAAAACTCGTTAAATCTAAAAGGGAAATATTCCGTACAGCTATACTACACGGATTCAATCGTACAGTTAGCTTTAACTTAAGGACTGTATATGTATATCTAAGAAAGTTAAGGGGTTGAAAGTGTAAAATATGAATATTTTCTTTATTTCTTATTGGTCAACCCGCACTAAACAATAGTGTTGTTGACAACACTAATTATTAGCCCAATTTAAAATAATCATTTATACATAAACAAGAGCCCAATTTAAAATAATCATTTATACGTAAACAAGAAAAAAGAAGAGAAAATTAGCTAATTCGATTATTTCATTACACATCAACCCAAATTCAATCAAATCCTATATCTTTTGCCCATATTTAGCCTTGTAGTCCTTCCAAAGTTGTTCAATGGGTTTGCCTGTTAAATTTTGGAAAAACGCGACATCATACGTCTTCCTCATCATTTTGTTAAGCTTTGCCACAAACGATGGAGTTAGTCTATCACAATACTCAAGAAAATGAGCCGTAATATCATACCCTTGGTCCCACCGATCCCCTTGTCCTGGCTTTGCAAATCCTGGTTGCATATAATTTGCTCTTAGTTTCGTGTAATCCGCAATCCCTTCAAACAACCAAGGTGGTGTACGATTCTCACCATACCATTGAAACGTATGAGTCATTTCATGGTACAAAAGGGCCGTAAAATGCCATTTCACAACACTGTCTGGGTAGATGTCCATAAAAGCGGTACTAATGTTAATCTTGTTGAGCCAAGCAATACCTGAAGCTTCTTTGAAGTCTCTAATGAAAATTTCCACAGTATCATAGGGCTTGCGGTCTGCGGGGCTATTTTGTTGGAAGACAGTGGTCCATATGAAGTTGTTGATCTTGCCCATTATTTCTTTTGTGTATGGGATTCCGATTTTCTCTGTGAACTTGATGCCACCGGGAGTTTTGGCAGCTTTGTAGGTCATAGCAGAGTAGGTTCCATGGAATGATAATGAGAGGAGCAAAAGAATGCACAGAAACAATGAATGGGGAGCCATGAAATGTCTACCAAGTCAAGGTAATATTTATAATGGCACATCATTTATGTTAATTCTGTTGGATACTTTTCAAGGACTTGCTAAATGTGTGAATTGGTTTTTACTTACTATAGTAATTAAACTTCAAAATCTGAAATTTGTCGTAATAAGCTTTACATGAAGATTAACAGTATGTTCCGAAAGATCAACACTAATATTAATATTAATTGGGCTATAGTGCATGTAACACCCCCAAATTTGATGATTTGCGGAAGCTTGATTTGGGTGTTACTAATCAATAACAAAGCACAAAGATAAATAGCAAACGACTCTATATGCGTCGTTTTAACAAAATATATTGATAATTGAAATGTTACAACATTTAAAGCTTTACATAGCTCGAGTTTAATAAAATGAGATTTCAGTACATAAGTACTGGTACAAAATATACTAATGCAAGAAAATCTCAATCGTCTGTATGCTGACTCGAGCTAAATCCTGAAGCAGAAACATCCTACTGCTGGGTACCTGCGATATATGCTAAAAGGTCAGCTATAAAGCTGGTGAGCTCACAGGTTTGAAATCAAGTAATATCGTATGAACCGCAAGATTTAAATAATGAATTGCATCCAGCAATTAAATAATGAATTGCATCCAGCAATTAAATAATGAATTGCATCCAGCCATTAAATAATGAATTGCATCCAGCAATTAAATGATAATCATCGTGTATACAACCATGAGCACATAGTTGAGCTTAACTCGAGGGCCGGGTCCCCTATAGAGAATTCCGGGCGAGGTGCCTCCACGAATGCCTAATCAACATTCGTCTTCCCAAATATTAGTACGTCCGTTTACCCGGTTAGTGCTTGCTAACCCGGACGAGGTGGGTCAATCCTATATGGTACCATATACTAATATTCACGCTACAACGTATTAACAACTATGCTGACGGAGGACTTTAAAATGATTAGTTTCGAAAAACTCATGTAGTATATGAAAAGTTGGTACTTGCGTTCACATTTAAAAGTTGAGCAGTATATCACACCCCTGAGTAAAACAGTAAAAAGAGGGGCTATGAGACTCACCTGAGTCTGAATGCGTTTACACAAACGTAAGTTGATTAGCCGAATATGAAGTCCAAAGACTTGTAACCTGAGGGTGTCCACGACACGCGATGGTTATAATCATGATTGGGTATCTCAAAAGATCACCCTTGTAGTTGTTACACAACTATATATATATGTCCAAATTACTATGATTTGGTTGATTTGTTAAGTGTTTGAAAACATGTACGGCCCTTTGGTGACGGATTTGTAATAATAATCTAAACTATTATTATTGTGATTTCGTGGCGTTTTACTTTGAAAAATATGTTTCGATTGTGTTTTAGAAGCCGTTACGGAATCTAAGTACGGGGGTCCGGGGGCAGCGCCCCTGGTAGCGGGGTCCAAGGGGCGGCAGCCCCTGGCGGGGTCCAAGGGGCAGAGCCCCTGGCTGGGGTCGAGCTGCCAGGTCAGCTTGGAAAATTTTTATTTCTACTATATTGCTTTGACGAAAAAACGCATCTGGGATCTGAATTCGGGTAAAATAGAGTGATAAATTTCGAGTCTCGACACTTAGTAAAAATCTGAGTTTTCTGTGTTTTGCGACCCAATATGCGACACAAAAGTGGTTATGCGACACAAGGGTTGTGTCGCATAGGAATGCGACACAATGTCTATGCGACACAATGGTTGTGTCGCATAGATGCGAGATGCTGATTCAACAGCGACATAGTGATTGTGTCGTATGGGGTATGCGACATAGTGGTTGTGTCGCAGGTCTTGCGACACTGATTATCGGGTACGACACAAGGGATTTTTATGCGACACAAAGGTCAAAATACGACACAACATGCGACACAAGGCTTGTGTCGCATGGATGAACACCAGCCCAGAAGTCCGGCTGTTAATGTTTTTCCGGCCAAAATTCCGTTTTAAACTCGTTTTTAAGCTATGAAATCGTGTTATATACTTAGTAAGGGACATATATATGTTATATAAACAACCACAAGTGAAAAATACTAAGATTCGAGAGATTTCGGGATTTTGTCGGAAACTTACAATTTGCCGAAATGAAAATCCGGAAAGATAGCGTTGTAGATCGTCACGAGGTGGTCGTGAATCTCTAAAAATATTTATGATCCGGTTGCGTTTGGTAGTAGTATTGTGCGATTTAGGTGGATGGTGGTGATTTTGATTAATAGAGAGAAAATAGGAGAGAGAGAGATAAGAAAGAAGATGAAATGAAGAAAGAAAATGGGAGGTGGGGTTTATCCCCACTTTTCCAGTTTTCGCCCCGCGTTCCGTGTGGTGTTCGTTTGCTCCGTCGTTTAACGTTAAATAATTATTTACATTTTAATTATAAGTTTTAAAATACGATTTATTACGCGATATATTGTTTAAATATTTTACAAATCAATTTATATTTGTGTTATAAAATGTAAGTTAGTTTATTTAGTTTGCGCGTTTTAATATTTTTAAATTGTGTAAGTTCGGTTTGTACGATACGAATGAATACAAAATATTATTTAAATAACATTTTTGACATAAAAGCGTTATTTAATAAAATTGATCACCAACGTCCGTATTAAATTGAATCGAAATACATCCGATTTAAATTGCGTACGATTTAATCAAATCGCATTTTCGTATATATTCAACAATATATATATAATTCGATACATTAATTAGCCTAACACAGAACTAATTACATGTATCAACATATAATTAGGCACTAATTACTAGTCCTAATTTGGCGGGTGTTACATTCTCCCCCTGTTAGAAGAATTTCGTCCCGAAATTTAGTTCGAAGTCGTGTTTGATGTAGAATTAGTGAAAAGTTGAGGATATTTAAGTCGCATTTGGTCTTCCCGTTCCCAGGTGAATTCCGGACCACGCCGCGAATTCCATCTGACCTTGACGATGGGAATACGACTTTGTTTCAGTTGTTTGACCTCACGGTCCATAATTTCAACGGGTTCCTCAACGAAGTGAAGTTTATCGTCAACACGAATTTCATCTAGTGGAATAATAAGTGTCTCATCAGACAGACACTTCTTCAAATTCGAAATATGAAAAGTAGGGTGCACGCTGCTGAGTTCGGATGGCAGCTGCAATCGATAAGCTACGGGGCCAATCCGTTCGAGGATCTCAAAAGGCCCGATATACCGGGGATTCAACTTCCCGCGTTTGCCAAAACGGATGACGCCTTTCCAAGGCGATACTTTTAAGAGTACTCGATCCCCAACTTGGAACTCGAGTGGTTTGCGTCTCACGTCAGCATAACTTTTCTGACGATCACGTGCGGCTTTGAGTCGGTTTTGGATTTCCACTATTTTCTCAGTGGTGGCGTGAATGAGTTCAGGACCAGTGAGTTGACTATCTCCCACTTCAGTCCAACAGATCGGTGATCGGCACTTACGACCGTACAGTGCCTCAAAAGGTGCAGCCTTAATGCTGGCGTGATAGCTGTTATTGTACGAGAATTCGCACAACGGTAGATGTCTTTCCCAGTTTGTACCGAAATCAACTACGCAGGCGCGTAGCATATCTTCCAGGGTTTGGATGGTTCGTTCACTTTGGCCATCGGCTTGAGGATGGTACGCGGTACTCATATCGAGACGGGTACCCATTGCTTTTTGAAGTGACTGCCAAAAGTGAGAGGTAAAACGGGCATCCCTATCAGAGATGACCGAGATTGGAACGCCGTGATGAGAAACGATTTCCTTGATGTAGATTCGTGCAAGGCGTTCCATTTTATCGTTTTCTTTGATTGCCAGGAAGTGAGCAGATTTGGTGAGACGATCGACGATCACCCAAATGGTATCGCAACCGCTCGTCGACTTGGGTAGTTTGGTTATGAAATCCATGGCAATTTGTTCCCATTTCCATTCAGGGATTTCAGGTTGTTGGAGTAAACCAGTTGGTTTCTGATGTTCGGTTTTGACTTTCGAGCAAGTAAGACACTTGCTGACATAAGTGGCGATTTCGGCTTTCATGTTTGGCCACCAATAAAATTCCTTGATACCGTGGTACATCTTTTCGGATCCCGGATGAATAGAATATTTAGACTTGTGAGCCTCATCCATCACCAAGTCTCTTAAGTTCCCAAAACTAGGCAACCAGATTCGGTTTGAGAAATACCTAATCCCGTTAGATTTGATTTCGAATTGTTTATCAATACCCCGTAAGGCTTCGTTTTTGAGGTTTTCAGGTTTCAGGGCTTCGATCTGAGCGGTATGAATCTGAAGGGCAAGATCGTTGTGAATGGTCATACTGAGGGCTCGGACTCGAAGTGGTTTTGGTCGTTCCTTTCGGCTGAGGGCATCGGCTACGACATTAGCCTTCCCTGGATGGTACTTGATCTCGCAATCATAATCGGTAAGCAACTCGACCCATCGACGTTGCCTCATATTGAGATCCTTCTGATCGAATATATGTTGGAGACTTTTGTGGTCGGTAAAGATTGTGCACTTAGTGCCGTAGAGATAATGTCTCCAGATTTTGAGAGCAAAAACGACAGCTCCAAGTTCGAGATCATGAGTGGTGTAGTTCTTTTCGTGAATTTTCAGCTGTCGTGAAGCATAGGCAATGACTTTGTCTCGTTGCATCAGCACGCAACCGAGACCTTGGTGAGAAGCATCGCAGTATACCACGAAGTCATCGGTGCCTTCGGGTAAGGATAGAATTGGAGCACTGCAGAGCTTTTGTTTCAGAAGTTGGAACGCTGACTCTTGTCTATCGGTCCAATCGAACTTTTTGTCTTTCTGAGTCAGTACCGTAAGTGGTTGAGCTATTTTGGAGAAATTTTCGATAAATCGCCGATAGTACCCAGCAAGACCCAAGAATTGTCGTACTTCAGTTGCAGAGGTGGGTGCTTGCCAGTCTTTGATAGCCTCGATTTTCGTTGGGTCAACGTGAATTCCCTGACTGTCGATCGCGTGACCAAGGAATTGAACAGTTTGTATCCAGAACTCACACTTAGAGAATTTGGCATAAAGCTCCTCATGTCTGAGTAGTTCAAGGATGGTTTTGAGGTGTTGCGCATGTTCTTGCTTGTTGCGCGAGTAAATGAGTATGTCATCGATAAAGACAATGACAAACTTATCGAGGTAAGGTTTGCACACCCGATTCATAAGGTCCATGAATACAGCCGGTGCGTTGGTTAGACCAAAGGGCATCACTTGGAATTCGTAGTGCCCGTAACGAGTTCTGAAAGCAGTTTTTGGAATATCGGCGTCGCGAACTCGTAACTGATGATAGCCTGATCGCAGGTCGATTTTTGAGTAGAAACTTGAACCCTGAAGTTGGTCGAATAGATCATCAATGCGAGGAAGTGGGTATCGGTTTTTGACGGTCAATTTGTTCAACTCTCGGTAGTCGATGCACATTCGGAATGAACCGTCATTCTTTTTGACAAATAAGACCGGAGCTCCCCAAGGTGAAGAACTCGGTCTAATGAATCCTCGATCCAGGAGTTCCTGTAACTGAGAGGACAACTCCTGAAGTTCGGATGGGGCTAAACGGTATGGTGCGCGAGCCACCGGTGCGGCACCCGGCACGAGGTCAATTGAGAACTCAACCTGTCTAGGTGGAGGTAAACCAGGTAGTTCTTCCGGAAAGACTTCGGGAAAGTCTCTAACAATTGGCACATCCTCAAGTCGCTTCTCCTCCGACTTCTTCTCTGTGATGTGTGCGAGTATTGCAGGGTAACCCTTTCTCAGAAATTTTCGGGTTTTTAAGCAAGAGATGATATTGAGTCTCGTCCCACCGGTCTCCCCCTGTATGATCAAGGTTCCACCGGCAGCGAGTGGAATGCGGACGATCTTATCGTAACAAATGATTTCGGCTCGGTGTTTGGACAACCAGTCCATTCCAATGATGACATCGAAACTTCCGATTTCAACGGGTACAAGATCGATTGAAAAGGTTTCATCAGCTAGGTTTAAAGTGCAATTAGGTATCACACTATCAGTTTCTATAAGTTCTCCATTTGCTAGCTCTACAGTGTACTTAACATCTAAGGCAACAGGATTGATGTCAAGTAGTGGGCAAAAGTCATCAGAGATAAAGCTTCTATCAGCACCAGTATCAAATAGAACAGAAGCATGTAAGTTGTTGAGGAGGAACATACCCGAGACCACATTCGGGTCTTGGCGGGCGTCCCCAGATTTGATGACGAAAGCTCTGCTTCGGGTGTTGTTGTTGTTGTTGCGGTTGTTATTCTTTAGCTTGGGGCACGTGTCCCTGAACTGCCCAGGTTTCCCACACTCAAAGCATACTTTGGGTGGTCTGGTGTTGTTGTTGGAATTGTTGTTGGTAGGAGACCGGCAATCTTTTGTGAGGTGGCCGTACCTCTTGCAGTTGTTGCAAAAGGGACCACAGGAAGCTTCATGGTGGCGACTGCACTTGGAACAATAAGGTTTGCTCCCAGTGTAGCCCCGGATGATGTCAGTGGTGGTGTTGTAAGCTTTGATGGTGTCGGGTTTCTTGTTTTGTTGGTTGGAGGGGTTGTTGTGGTAGTCAGACCACTTGCGTTTGTTGTTATGGGAGGATGAAGTGGGTGGTTCAGAATCTTGGCTCATGGACATTAGGTCTTGGGCCAATAGGATCGCACCGTCAATGGTGGTTGGTTTTGAAGAGATGACATGTCCCCGAACAGGATCAGGGAGACCAAGGGTGTACTTCCTGATTTTATCAGGTTCAGTGCTAACCATAGCTGGGCGGAGGGCAGCTAGTTGTTGAAACCTGGTGGTATAACCATCGATATCACCACCCTGAACCTTTAAGTTCCAGAACTCCTCATCTAGCTTTTGGAGTTTGGCGATAGAGCAGTATTTGGCAGTGAGTTTTGCCTTCAATTCCTCCCAAGTGAGTTGGTAGGCAATGTCAGCACCCACTGATTGGGTATATGAATTCCACCAAGAGTGGGCATCATCTTCAAGAGAGCAGGTGGCGAAGTTTACTTTGTCGTTCTCCGCGCATTTACTAACACGGAAAACAGTTTCCATTTTCTCGAACCATCTGATCAGTCCGATGGCTCCTTCAGAACCCTTGAAGCTCGAGGGTTTGCAGCTTTGGAAGTCCTTGTAAGAACAAGGTTTGACGGCAGAGGTTCCAGCGGTATCGCTGTTTCTTGTGGAGTTGGGTGGGGTATTCCGAGCCAAGGCTTCAGTAACAGCCTGGGTTATGAGTGACGTGATCTGAGCATCTGTGTAGGGTCGTGTCTTTGGCGGCATGATTCTTCAATAAAAGAAATGAAGATACATGAGATTTTGTAAGAAAATTGTATTTATTTCAGATGTACATGTATAAAGGTGGTAATACATAACATCAATATGAAAAAGAATTATGGCAATTAATATGAGTTGAACGACAAGAAATATTTGATAGCTAATACGGGTTCAAAGGTTACATCCTACAGATGTATTACAAAAGATGTCGGGAATTGTTACATCCGACTGAATTATAGAGTAGCGCGTAGATAGTTACTAGATTACAGGATAGATTACAAGACAAAGACTACACTAGTCTTGACGTAGATTAATTTGTTCCATCATCGTGACAAGACGGTCCATAGTGTTTGCAAGCCTGCTAGCTTGTCGGGCGTTGTCTTCTGCTAGCGCAAGTCGTTGTGTTATTCCGCGCGCATACTCTTCTGCTTCACGTGAGCGTTGCTCACATTCTTCCATCCTTTGTTGTAGAAGGGCATTTTCCACCCTTATTTCTATAATTTGGTTGCGAAGGACATCCATGTTGTTGTTTGTGGTTTCAAGGTCGTCGGAGACCTGTTCTATGCGTTCAAGAGACGTAAGTCGCCAGTTTTCATTTGTTTCCTGCAACACGACATCCATGGTGCGAAGTCGCTGCTCGTGTTGATTTACCCTAGCAGTTAAAGCCGGTAAGGCGATGTGAGTGGGATACGGGCCAGCTCGAGGCAACCTGTTGTTCCTCCTTGCTACCCTTGGGTTCTGCGACCCGGATGGAGAACGAGATGAATTTGATGGGATGTTTGCCATTTCTGAGACAAAGCGTTAGTAAGATTGAGGCCTATATTCATATAGCTCCTATATAATATAGCCTATTGAGTGTCCAGCATAAACATGTTTGAGTCTCGGTTCTCTCGAGGTCAGAGTCTTCTATTGTATCATGTTCAGCCATAACTACTTTCAGATCTTACATCATCTTTACTTAATTGTACATAGTTGATCAGGCTATGTTAAATTAAACTCGTATGCTGTAATCCCTGAACCAGTCATACCTAATAAGGAATACTGCCTAATGGTCATAGTCTAGGCTCACTAAATGCAACCTAGTTCACTATAACCTTAGGCTCTGATACCAATCTGTAACACCCCCAAATTTGATGATTTGCGGAAGCTTGATTTGGGTGTTACTAATCAATAACAAAGCACAAAGATAAATAGCAAACGACTCTATATGCGTCGTTTTAACAAAATATATTGATAATTGAAATGTTACAACATTTAAAGCTTTACATAGCTCGAGTTTAATAAAATGAGATTTCAGTACATAAGTACTGGTACAAAATATACTAATGTAAGAAAATCTCAATCGTCTGTATGCTGACTCGAGCTAAATCCTGAAGCAGAAACATCCTACTGCTGGGTACCTGCGATATATGCTAAAAGGTCAGCTATAAAGCTGGTGAGCTCATAGGTTTGAAATCAAGTAATATCGTATGAACCGCAAGATTTAAATAATGAATTGCATCCAGCAATTAAATAATGAATTGCATCCAGCAATTAAATAATGAATTGCATCCAGCAATTAAATAATGAATTGCATCCAGCAATTAAATGATAATCATCGTGTATACAGCCATGAGCACATAGTTGAGCTTAACTCGAGGGCCGGGTCCCCTATAGAGAATTCCGGGCGAGGTGCCTCCACGAATGCCTAATCAACATTCGTCTTCCCAAATATTAGTACGTCCGTTTACCCGGTTAGTGCTTGCTAACCCGGACGAGGTGGGTCAATCCTATATGGTACCATATACTAATATTCACGCTACAACGTATTAACAACTATGCTGACGGAGGACTTTAAAATGATTAGTTTCGAAAAACTCATGTAGTATATAAAAAGTTGGTACTTGCGTTCACATGTTAAAAGTTGAGCAGTATATCACACCCCTGAGTAAAACAGTAAAAAGAGGGGCTATGAGACTCACCTGAGTCTGAATGCGTTTACACAAACGTAAGTTGATTAGCCGAATATGAAGTCCAAAGACTTGTAACCTGAGGGTGTCCACGACACGCTATGGTTATAATCATGATTGGGTATCTCAAAAGATCACCCTTGTAGTTGTTACACAACTATATATATATGTCCAAATTACTATGATTTGGTTGATTTGTTAAGTGTTTGAAAACATGTACGGCCCTTTGGTGACGGATTTGTAATAATAATCTAAACTATTATTATTGTGATTTCGTGGCGTTTTACTTTGAAAAATATGTTTCGATTGTGTTTTAGAAGCCGTTACGGAATCTAAGTACGGGGGTCCGGGGGCAGCGCCCCTGGTAGCGAGGTCCAAGGGGCGGCAGCCCCTGGCGGGGTCCAAGGGGCAGAGCCCCTGGCTGGGGTCGAGCTGCCAGGTCAGCTTGGAAAATTTTTATTTCTACTATATTGCTTTGACGAAAAAACGCATCTGGGATCTGAATTCGGGTAAAATAGAGTGATAAATTTCGAGTCTCGACACTTAGTAAAAATCTGAGTTTTCTGTGTTTTGCGACCCAATATGCGACACAAAAGTGGTTATGCGACACAAGGGTTGTGTCGCATAGGAATGCGACACAATGTCTATGCGACACAATGGTTGTGTCGCATAGATGCGAGATGCTGATTCAACAGCGACATAGTGATTGTGTCGTATGGGGTATGCGACATAGTGGTTGTGTCGCAGGTCTTGCGACACTGATTATCGGGTACGACACAAGGGATTTTTATGCGACACAAAGGTCAAAATACGACACAACATGCGACACAAGGCTTGTGTCGCATGGATGAACACCAGCCCAGAAGTCCGGCTGTTAATGTTTTTCCGGCAAAAATTCCGTTTTAAACTCGTTTTTAAGCTATGAAATCGTGTTATATACTTAGTAAGGGACATATATATGTTATATAAACAACCACAAGTGAAAAATACTAAGATTCGAGAGATTTCGGGATTTTGTCGGAAACTTACAATTTGCCGAAATGAAAATCCGGAAAGATAGCGTTGTAGATCGTCACGAGGTGGTCGTGAATCTCTAAAAATATTTATGATCCGGTTGCGTTTGGTAGTAGTATTGTGCGATTTAGGTGGATGGTGGTGATTTTGATTAATAGAGAGAAAATAGGAGAGAGAGAGATAAGAAAGAAGATGAAATGAAAAAAGAAAATGGGAGGTGGGGTTTATCCCTACTTTTCCAGTTTTCGCCCCGCGTTCCGTGTGGTGTTCGTTTGCTCCGTCGTTTAACGTTAAATAATTATTTACATTTTAATTATAAGTTTTAAAATACGATTTATTACGCGATATATTGTTTAAATATTTTACAAATCAATTTATATTTGTGTTATAAAATGTAAGTTAGTTTATTTAGTTTGCGCGTTTTAATATTTTTAAATTGTGTAAGTTCGGTTTGTACGATACGAATGAATACGAAATATTATTTAAATAACATTTTTGACATAAAAGCGTTATTTAATAAAATTGATCACCAACGTCCGTATTAAATTGAATCGAAATACATCCGATTTAAATTGCGTACGATTTAATCAAATCGCATTTTCGTATATATTCAACAATATATATATAATTCGATACATTAATTAGCCTAACACAGAACTAATTACATGTATCAACATATAATTAGGCACTAATTACTAGTCCTAATTTGGCGGGTGTTACAGTGCAAATATTATAAGAACCTCGTACAGCGAGGTGTCATTTGTTTTGTGGCTAATTTAATTACGTATATTTATATTTGGTTTCGATAGAACTCTCTAAATGTCAAAGTGTACGTTTTGTAATCTGCTTTTTGTCGTATATAAAAGTACTAGACTCTCACCCGTGTATTACACGGGGTTGGACGAAAACAAATAAATTTTAAAAGTTGTTGATATTAAGGATTAAATCTCTCATCAAATCAAATTGTGATATGATAATAGTCCTAATATATTACGAATACCTATTGTGATATGATAATAGTCCTACTGTATTACGAATACCTATTTGGATAAAGTTATCATAATTATTTTTCTTTATATAATAAATAAATAATTAATGATTTATGATGTCACTAAATTCTATAATTTAGCTAATTGGACAAAATTGAATAATTCTATTGGTTGATTAGATTTTTGATGACATCATCAACTGTTTCTTATATATATTTTAAGATCATCACTAATAATAATGAGTAATGACAACTGAAATTATTTTTACTGTGTGTCGTCTTTTCTCAAAAGATCATGTATTTGTACATAATGGTAATTTTACCTCACTTAGACCACACCCATCGGTCCCGTCGGTTGGGAGTCGACGGTCGTCGGTTTAACCGACGTCTATGGTACGAAGCCGTCGGTTGTGGCCATCGGTTTCCTCCTTCGGTTTGGCGACGAGGGGGACGGATGAGGGTGGGGCCCATTGCTTTTATTATTATTTTTTTTATTATTATAGCCGTTAGTTAATAAAAAAAAATCAAAAAAAAAAATTTTTAAACACCAACGGTCATATGGCCATTTTTTTGAAAATATATATATATATATATATATATATATATATATATATATATATATATATATATATATATATATATTTAAAAAAAAACTCACTTTTCACCTTTAAATACCATTATCCTTTTACCCATTTTCACACAACAATCTTCCACTCTTTCAACACACATTCCACATACATTTTCTATATTTCACACTTTCTTCCAACAACCACCATCCAACTTTCTCACATTTCTCAAACAAAAATGTAAAAAAACACCAAATCAAACCTCAAAACCAAAACCAAAAAGAAAGATTCACAAAATATCGACCATGATATGTGGCAAGCTTTGTTAAACAACCTGTTATCAAACTCGTCACCACCAAACACCCAAGCTTCCAGTTCCTCCCAACCACCTCAACAATATGCTTCCGGTTCATCATCTCAAAATCAACAATATGCCGCCTTCCCACCGATTGCTCAACCATTCAACATTGCCGCCGATGACCCCGAGAAACCACTACCAACACCACGGGTGGTACCAAAACACACAATGGTCACCACAACAACCACAATTCCACCAAACACAATGGTCACCACCACATCCACAATTCCATCACACACAATGGTCACCACAACAACCACCACAATGGTCACCAAGCAAACCGCTCTAGCGCAACAAGAAGCTATCAAGTTGATCAAGGAAAACGCAATGAAAAAGGCGGCGTACAAAGCTATTTCTTTTCTTGCTAAGACGCTTGGAAAAAAGCCGTCTAAAAAAGAGATCAAAATGATCAAATCTGCTCGCCAAGAAGTCGTATCACAATACGAACAACAGTATGCCGCCGGCGAGTCCGATGAAGACGAGGAGGAAAACGCAAACGACAACGAGGAATCGGGCTCCGATTAGATTAGTTTAGGAATCGTAGTTTTTAATTATTGCACTTTTTAATTTTTAGGATTTGTAGTTTTTAATTATTGCACTTTTTAATTTTTAGAATTTGTAGTTTTTTTATTTAAAAATTATTGTATTTTTAATTTTTAGGAAATTTGTAATTTTTTTATTTTTAATGAAGTGTGTTTTATTTAAATTGTTTTGTTTATTTGAATTATTGTATTTAAATTGATTAATTAATTAGTCAATGGGTCCCAGAAATTGAAGTGACGGACCACTGATGAGAGTGGTCAGTCAGTTTCAGTCAGTTTGGGGAAAAAAAGCTGACGTGGCACTGACGTAGCTTCGTCAGTTTCAGTCAGTTTCAGTCACTGATGGGAGTGGTCTTACAATCAAGTGTCCACTTTAATATTTTTATTTATCTTAAAAAATATTTACCTACAAAGAAAAAAAAATAACACTCTCACAAATACCCACGATTATACTTTTAATTATTCATTTCTTAAAAAGTCAGGTGAAACTTACTTTAATATAAACACAAATATCATTCTCTTACTCTATCTAAAATTAAAGATTTTATGTTGAGTAACACTCTTTTTAAGATGGATAAAGTAAATAATTTTAGTATATATATTAGCCAAATTTATATAAGGATTACGATAACAAGTGCATTAAGGGCATTACCTAAGGTTACTATAAATAATACGTAAATATTAAATGAACATTTAACTTTCTATGTTTATAAGTAATCACAAAGTCACTTTTCATATAATTTATAGATTGATGATTAAAATGATAACTAGCATAGTACCCGCACGTTGTGGCGGTCGTTATTTTATAATAAAAAGTTTCAGGTCCATTTATATAGAACACGTGAAGGTAATTGTCATCTACATACCGCATTATCCATCATATGCAATTTTTTAGACGGGGTGTAGAGCGTCTCGGGCTTGCATCTAGCTTGGATGAAAATTTTAGCTCTTATTTTTACTTTGAATGACTATGAAAATAAGAAAGCTTTTACGTTACATTGATTTGTACAATGTTTTTAGTAGGTGGTGTTATTTTTATTTAGGTGGTGTTTTTAAGAACGACATTTTTACGTAAGATGATAGAACCAATTGTCGGTTAGAATCAAATTCAAAAAAATCTCAATCCCGAAGAATATATAAAAAACATTTCTCAAAATCAATAATTATGTAAAATATAGTAATTATAAATCAGTAACTACAAAAATAAATTAAAAGCCATTAACCAAATAAAATAACTTTCAAAAAACATGCTTGTCTAAACAAGTCATTAACTAAATACAAATCGATCTACCTATTGATTATCTTACTTCTTCATATCCGATTACAAATTCGATGAGATATAATTTGGTAATTATTTCTGATTTGATTCCCTGTGTAAATGCATAGTAACTATAGGAGGGGTAGTTTAGGCATTTTAATTATTTTTAAGAAGGTTAAGACTCAATAATGGACACACTTTATAAGTAGTAGTAGTAGATAGTCATTTTGTTGGTAATGTTATTTATTTAATGTTTAAAACTACTTTTAATAATCTTAACCAACGTCTTATGGACACTGGCTAATATATTTGTTAATGGATGTATATTAGATTAGGGTAGGGTTCAAATGAGAATAGAAATTTGTTTGAGAATATGGGAACCAATGATATCAAGCCATGTGTATAAAGAGAATGTTCAACATGTACAAAACCCATTTACCCCCAACATCAATTATCTCACAAACGACAAATCGAAAAATTATGAAAATTGCACCATTAAATTCGTCGTTTTCTCCTCTTCGATTTGCCGTCCCTCAAGACATACTTTCGAAAAGTTTTTTTTTTTTTCATTTTTTTGGTGGGTTTCACATTTACTAACACATGTGTTAAAGTGTTAACCTCAAACCCTAAACCCTAAACCCTAACCCCTAAACCCCAAACCCTAAACCCTAAACATTTTACAAAACGCTAAACCCTAAGTCTTTCTAAACCCTAAACCTTGAACCCCTTCTAAACCCTAAACCCTTATAAACCCTAAACCATAAACCCTACTAAACCCTAAACCTAACCCTAAACCCTAACCTTAACCACAAATTAAATGTACAACTAATCACTAACACATGTGTTACTAATTTGTGAAACCCACCAAAAAATGAGAAAAAAAAAGTTGTCAAAAGTATGCCTTGAGGGACGGCAAATCGAATAGGAGAAAACGCTGAATTTTATGGTGCAATTTTCATGATTTTTCGACTTACCGTTTGTGAGATATTTAATTTTTAAAAATGTGGAGGAGAGAGAATAAAGTGTGGAGGAGAAAGAATAAAGTGACACATAGCAGAAATCTGTTGGTTCCCTCATTCTCACTCAAAATTGGTGTACTCATTTGAACCTTACTCTATTAGATTATTAGTTGGCATTATATAGATTGGGCTAATATATCCATTAATATTTACATGCATTCTCGTTTCAATTTGTGTGTAACTTATACTCCGTAATAATTTCATGGATAAATGCAAATAATTATATCAAACTGATATTTATATTGTGCATTAGGTTATCCAAGTTTTAATATTCAAAACAAACTGATATTCATAGTCATGTGCATTAAAGGATACTCACAGTAATGTTATAATTTAATTTTATTATTTTTATTTTCATTATTATAAGAACATCAAAAAACTAACAAACTATTAAACTCAATTACATCCAGCATATTTTCATGTATCAATTCCCATACTTATCCTTGTATTCCTTCCATAGTTGATCCACAGACTTCCCCGTCAATTCTTCAAAATACTTGACATTGAAATTAGATCTCATCTTCTTGTTAATCTTCGCCACAAATCCCGAGACGATCTCATCACAATACTCAAGAAAACGGGCTGTAAAATCATACCCTTGATCCCATTTATCCCCTTGTCCTGGTTTTGAAAATCCTGGTTGCGCGTAACCAGCTTTTAATTTGGTGAATTCCGCAATCCCTTCAACCAACCCACTCGGCGTATGACCCTCACCATCCCATTGAAAAACATGAGTCATTTCATGGTACATAAGGGCCGTAAATTGCCTTTTAATGTCCCCTTCTAACCCGTTTAAATAAATGGAACTAACATTAATATTGTTACTACCCCAAGTGAATGCAGCTTCGTCTCCATCAAACTCTACAATGTAAACGTTTACATCATTCAATGGTTTTCGATCAGAGGGATCGTTTTGTTGGAAGATGGTGTCCCATATGAATTTATTAGCTTCTCCCATTTCATGCTTTGTGTATGAAATTCCGATTTCATTGGTGAAACGAATTCCACCAGGGGTGTTAGGAACTTCATTGGTCACTTGGTAATTCATGGCGGATATTTTAAGTAAGGATAATGTAAAGGTGAGGAAGACACACTGGAAAAAGGATTTGGAAGCCATGGTTGTATTCGTATGGTGCTGATATAAGGCGCAAACAATTAGACTAGCTATTATATATACACGATCATATAAAAATGAAATATAGAACTACATATATATATCGTATATAATTGTATTACGAATAAATGTGGATGCATTAATTAGAGTTACACACATGTAGGCACAAAGTAGATGGAATTACATTGTATTTATATGAAATTTATTTCGACTCCATGACATGGTACTAGTAAATTACTTGCGCTATGCGACGATAACCAATAAGTAAAAGAAAATGATGACTAATGGTGACATTCTTCTTTCATTCAAGTGATAATTCTTCGTGGATGATCGCTAAAAATGTTAATCGACATCGGTGACCAATACCTTTTATTTTACCATGAGCTGAGTAATTAATATCCGTTTAATACCTTTTGAGCCTATGTTGATTCTATACATCAACATCTAATTTTTTACAATATTTGTTAAAGTTTAATGTACTCTTACATCATCTATTTTTTATGAGTGATCATTCATACACTTCTCATCTTTTTATCGTATACGAAAAAAATTGATAATGTATTTCATTAATTTATTCAATTCAAACGAATATCTTGTTATTCATAACTCTATAGTTTTATTTGTCAATATTCTTCAATTCCCATACTTGGCCTTGTATTCCTTCCATAGTTGATCCACAGGCTTCCCCGTCAAGTTTTGAAAATACTTCACGTCGAAATTAAATCTCATCATCTTGTTAATCTTTGCAACAAACTCCGGGACGATCTTATCACAATACTCAAGAAAACGGGCCGTAAAGTCATACCCTTGATCCCAACTATCCCCTTGTCCCGGTTCTGCAAATCCTGGTTGCGCATAATTTGCTCTTAATTTTGTGTAATCCGCAACCCCTTCAACCAACCCATTTGGTGCATGACCCTCACCATCCCATTGAAAGACATGAGTCATTTCATGGTACATAAGGGACGTGAATTGCCATTTAAGGTCCCCTTCATACCCTTTTAAATAAATGGAACTAACATTAATATTGTTATTACCCCAACTGATTGCTTCGGCTCCATCAAACTCTACGATGTAAACGTTCACATCATCCAACGGTTTTTGATCAGAAGGATCGTTTTGTTGGAAGATGGTGTCCCAGATGAATTTATTGATAACTCCCATTATATGCTTTGTGTATGGAATTCCGATTTCTTTGGTGAAACGAATGCCACCGGGGGTGTTAGCCGCTTCATTTGTCACTTGGTAGTTAATAGCGGAGATTTTAAGAAAGGATAATGCGAAGGTTATGAAGACACACTGGATAAAGGATTTGGAAGCCATGCTTCAATTCGAATTGTATTGATTCCAGGTGCATACTAGAGTGTTATATACACACACACACACACTCGATCATATTTATACATTTATAGAATTACATTGTATTTAATTGAATTCTCAGTAGTATTGCATTTATCACAAAGATTTTATTTTAGTCTACTATAAATTAAATGCAATTTGATTACGTTCATGTACACATATACGGAGTCTTCTATATATCTATAAAATAAAATAAAATATACTTAAAGCAAAATAGCTTGGGTAAATCCCAACCCTTAATTGTTTTTTTGTAAAATTGATCCAACGATGTAGATTAATACCCCTAAAATAAATAAATAAAAAAAATGGCAAATAATAATAAAATTAGATAGATACGGAGTTAGATAACACTAAAACCCTTCACCAAAACCCTTGAAAAAAGCGGCCGGTAATCAGAAGAATACGTAGCAGGCACCTCATACACGATGTCGATGATGATGATGGAGATGATTACGAGAGGCAACCGGAGATCTCCAATTCCATATAATCATATTCTAATCGGAGATTTTCTGGCCAGTCTGTTTCCCCTCAACGTTCCTGATAAAGAGGTTAAATATTTATATTTTTATATATGTTCTAATTGTTTGATTTTATCATCACCATCATTTGATTCTTAGGTATTGTCCATCTCCGTCAAGTTGACGACTAAATATGTGTTTTGGAGATTGCTTAAGGGTATTATTTGTATCTTCTATTTATATTGATTTGCTAACAAAAAGTAGTATCTGTTTATTATAGTGTAGGTGGAGGGATTGACATTTGTGATTAATAGAAAGTGATACCAACAAACTTGATCAAGGTACTTATTAACTCTTTAATTGTTCCATTCATACAAATGATATATGCTTTTTTCTTGAGCTGTTAATGTTTGAAATTGGCACACCAATTATACTCTCTTAGCAATTTATATATGATTCTGCAGCTGCGGATGTTTTCCATGGCTTACAAGGATATTGTTCTTCTTTTACAAAGGGGCTATTCGTATATATAAAGTTGTGCATTGTTTGGATAAGTTATCATCCTTATGTAAAATTGCAGGATATAAGGGTTTGCTGCTATAAAATGGTTAATTTGATTTCTATAAGAAGTTAAATGGTTTTGCCATATATTACAGGAACCACAAAGAGAAGCTCCATGCTATTTTTCTTTATACATGACCATATTCACGTTAATGTACTTTGTGGAATAGTGCATAAATGTTTGGTTAAATAAGCCTATAATTTGAAGTCAAGTATTTGGACAAAACTGTCGTCTATGATTGTGTTTAATGTCAAGTATTTGGACAAAACTATAATAACATTGCGTCTTAGTTGGTATCGTCTATGATTGTGTTTAATTGTACTTTCCATGTCATCATTTTATGCTGTATGTGAATTTTAAAAAATACCAAGGCTGATTTCATACTATTTTTGTTCTTGCATTTGGGATGTCCATGACCATGTAGTCAAGCTACATTTTTTGTTGATTAATACTCTCTAAATATTTTGCAATTTTTTGTTTGGTCTCGGTTGTTTTGTTTTACTTTTCTTCAGGTCATGGATAAGGATTTTAAGGAAATGTCTAAGAGACGTGCAACGGCAGCTAGCTCTTTGATAAATGATTTAGGATGCTACATGGTCGAATGAGTGATTTTGTCAATGTGCTTCGTGGTAAATTTTAAGATGGATTAATTAGTTATCGTGGTTTAAAACCAGGTACTCTCGAGGAAGCTAAAGGTAAAGAAGGGCAACAGTCGGATGCTTACTATTTAAAAGGGTATAACCTCTACCTTTATATAATGTTCCTTTTTCATCATGTCCTATAATGATTCCTGTATAATTTCTTCATTTTTTAAAGTTTTCTTTTAGTTAAAACTTAATTTTTTGTTAACTGAATAACAAGTGTTTGATGATATTCATGAAAAGATATATATTTTAATGGAGGTTTATAAGACATTTGCTACATTCTAAATTGGTTGATATGTGGTAGTGCTTTTGAAAGGAGACGCCCTGTTTTTTGTTTAGTTGACAAGATGATGAAATGCTCGATTACGTATATGTTTAGATGGTCCAATAATGAGAGGGGATTAAGGTTGTCATGGCAATTTCGTTTGTCGTTTTGGTTTAGTAGTTCTTTGATAATTTTCATGTGGGAATTAATCTGTTTATTAAAGGCTGTTTTCCTTGAAAGGTTTTTGATTTAGAGTAACTTCTTATTAGATCCAATTTAAAGTGATTTTGAACTTTAAGGTATGTACTATTCTATTTAGTCATCAATTATTTTTCTCTAAATCATGACCCAAGTTGTATTTTGAATTTATTTGCATATCCCATGTAACTTAATAATAAAAAGGCATGAAGACTTTGGAACGATATCAACTGCCTTTCCAGTCGATTAATTTATGTAAATTGGAATTGTTGCTTATATGTAACTGTTGACCCCGTGATTTAGGAAGTGTTTCTTTTATGCTTCCACTTTAATGCTCATGTTGATGTGATGCAATACAGATGGGTCAATAGGGTTTAAAAATAAAAAAGCTATAGCAAGACATGGAATGATATCATTTGCTTTCCGAGTATCAACAAAGGCATACACATTAAGGGTTTGAAAATATTCTTTATTCTCTGAGTTTAGATACAGATGGGTATTTGAAATACTATTGCCCTAGCCAAAAATGTAGGTAATACAAGTAAGTTGTACTTCTATTTATGATTCTTATAAGTTTATAAGCATGTTATCTAGAATTAACATCTATAGTCTGATGTGTATATTAAGGCTAAATTCCGATAAAGGTAACCAATTTTGGTCAAATTACTATCTGAGTTACAACCAACATTTTTAATGTCAATCAGGCAAGAAAGTTTTCCAGAATTGCAGCTGGCCAGTTGGAAGAAAAATAGAGGTTAGAACTTAGAAATGTGAATTGTAGATCTTAGCTTTCTCTTCACCCTATTTGTTTCATTTCATGTGCATTTCTCTGAAGGTGGTCACAATTAACGAGGACATCAATGAAGAAAATGCGATTGAGATCATCATCTTCTTCTGGATCCGGAACATATCGTCTTTCCATAACCTTAGGTTCAATATGGTTGCGTAATGGGACAGGTGTGCTACGTCTTCCCTACGCTCATCATTATGTAAAATTACAGTCCGTGAAGTCATTTTGTTTTCTCAGTTGACGAACCTACAAAACCCCCATACTGAATTGAGCCACAGTAACCTTACTAAACTATTTGTTCTATTACAGGGTGTTCATTAAGGTTTTGTGTAGTTACATTACTCTACCACTTTACACTGTCGTGACCTTTACACATATATTAGAATCACCTTATATAGTATTTTTATGTTAACTTAACGTCTATTGGTAACGCAAGATACTGGATGTGTCATAGTTGCCACCAGTACCAGTACATATTCTTGCCGACAATGGGTGATTTGACTACTGCTGCAATAAATACTTAACATGGGAGTGTTACAATAAATCATTAAAATAACGTTCTTGAATATGACACTTTATGTTGAAATTGGTTTACTTATTGTATGGAATGTTTATCAAAATTATTTTTATCTTAAAAATAAAATTTTACAAAATCAAATGTTAAGACCCGCACTCTACTACGGTTCTCTACATATACAAATGATTGACTTCGGGAGTAAAGTTTGTGATTTACGTGAGTAGGTTTTTGATGGCCATGGTGAAACTGATACTGCATCTTATGTTAGAAAAAACATATTGAAGTTCATAGCAGAGGATCATTGGTTTCCAGGATAAAAGAAGAACACTTTAGATAGTTATTGTAGGGAGTGCAAGTCGAATCCTTTCAACAACCTAAATCACTTTCTTGCAGTTCTAGGTGGTTTTTGTAGTTTGATATGCTCTATGTTATTGATTTATATTATAAATGTTAGTCTGCCTTAGATTGTGGTATTAATGATTGAATTTATGAATAGTTAGTGGCTGTAAAAAGGTCAACCTAAATGGTCTTCAAGGGAACCAAGAATTCATCACAGAGATTCAAATGGTCTTCAAGGGAACCAAGAATTCGTTGTAGAGGTTCGTATGTTGAGTCTATAGCAAGGTGGCGTACCTGCACTAGGTTTCGTTGCACCATCTCTTCTAGAGGTTTACACCTATCCCTTTTCTACTTTTTATGAAAATAGCGTTTTAATTTATATTATTGTATACATATATGGATTGGTTAAACTTACTGGGAGAGCTTTAATTAGTGCTAATGGAATTACTTGAATTTTTATCATAAGTTATTTATTAATATGCTCTTTACGGTGATATGAAGTTTGGAACTTTACTGTTTTCTCCTTTGTTGCAGATCAAAAGGAGAACAAGTGACCGTGATTGATGCCTACCAATCTTGCAGCATACACAAGGGATATTGTTTTCGCTGAGGAATATCTTCGATCACCAATAGCAAATATTATTGAGAGATTGCTACTTGAGGAGCGAGATCTCCTTGCTAATCCACAAGAGCACCTGCATTTGACGAGGTACCATTTGTATTCAAGTTCTCTTTTTTTTCTGTTACTTTCATCAGAATGAGCTTACTAATGTTAATAGTTTAAAATGTGTAATGTACAAGTAAAATCCTCATTTTTTGGGTCTTTGAAGCCTATATATATGTATCAGCATGTTGATTCTATTTTTCTGGAAACAGGTGGAGATACAAGCCCTTGCAGATGCTCTTGAGCTTACAAGACAAGACGCAGTTGTGCACTTTCATAATTGAATTGAATTGCTCTTGAGCTTACAAGACAAGACGCAGTTGTGCACTTTCATAATTGAATTGGAATGTCATTTTTCAACTTAAAGTTTTTAATTTTTGTGATAGCATCAAATGGTTTCAAATTGGTTTGTGATGTCTTAAGACAGACTTCAAGTTAATTCCAAAGCTTAGTTGAAGATTTTGTTAAGAGATACTATCATAGTAGCTGATATCAAAATTTACACAGCTGAAGCAATTGTCCTGAAGATGGCATCAGGAGAAGTTAAGAGCACGAGACTCGAGTAGATTTAAAGGAATGCTTGAATCAATAATTGTGAAGTTGGGCACAAGGCTTATTTTGAAGTTTGTCATGGCAGGCTTAGTGACATATTGTGGACAAATATGTATAGTTTTTAATGTGAGAGTTTAATTGTAATGGTACAAAATTTTAATATGAAAAGATTAGTTGTATATTAATTATAATATTGTATATTTCGTAAAACTTGTCATATTGTTATTTAATTATATATTTAAAACTTTTTGAAAAAATGTAGTCTCCCACTTATTACCTGAAACAAAATCAAGAGGTACACACTTAAAACTAAATCTACTCGACTCTCATGCTCTTAAAATTTAAACTAAATAAATATAACCACACTACAAAAATAAATATTAACATTCCTACCTAATAATTATACAAATAAAAACAGTTATAAGGAACAAAAATTGTTCAAAAAAAAAAAAACAATTAACTTTCATATATACTACAAATTCATTTTGGTTATCTGTGTTGTCGCGGGTTACGACATTTGACTAATTTGTTATATATAAACATCCAAGACAAATATATATATAAGTGAAAATATAAATAACCAAAACACTTTAAAATAGTTTGCGTTGCCGCGGGTCTTGTATCTAGTATACAAAATTATAGAATGGAATTACAGTGCATTTAGATGAATTCCAATCAATTAAATTTTTTATTGCATATATATCATAAAGACTTCTACTGTAGAAAGAATATGGATTAATATCCTAAATACAAATTATACTCCGTACGACCGTATTACTTATATGGTTGCTGCAATACGTAGTTGATAAATTATATTTTGGTTGGGATAGTCACTCACAAACGAGATACAGAAACTCGATTGAATTCTGATTCTGACTCCATCATTATCGGATACAATATATGTTTAGATGTTTGATTTAGCAGGGTTAAGTTGTATCTCGGCGCGTTTAAATTTAGAGAGCTCAAATTCGACTCGTTTGGAACCTATATATCCTGAGATATTATATAAGCTAGAGCTCGAGAGCTGCTATATTAAATGACTTTTAAGAGATATATATCCAATTGAAACTGTGAGCTCATTTAAGCTGGACTCGAATCGAGTAGCTCGCAAGTAACTTAGTTCGTCGATCCACCCCTAGGCCCTAGCTAATACCTTTTTAGCGAGAGTTAGGTGGTTGTCAACCATCATAAAATCACACTAGCTAGTTCTTTTTTTTTTTGGATCTTTAAACAAAAAAACTTCTATCTTTTGATTCTACCCCCATCAATCAATCGAGTATCTGTTAAAAAAAACGTGTTTATCAAAGCTCTTACGCAAAATAATTATCCCGGATTTCCGAACACTAGTAATTTAACTTAGTAAACGGAGTAGTACGTACCAATTTCAAGATTTCAGCCGCTACTCAGCAAATAAGCTTACAAATCAAGAAACTGGGATAACTCGTATCGAGTCACAATTAATGATAATGATCATCTCTCTTGACTACTACGAGTAATTAATAAAACCAACAAATACTAATATATTTCTTGAATTTACATCACGAAATTAACAGTAACAACTTGATGAATCTAGTAGAAAGTTCAAAACGTTTTCTTAAAACGATGCACAATTTCAATCGCCTTAATGACATCTTTCTTAATATAATCAGGGACATAAACCTTCCCTCTAAAGCGCCACATAATACGCGTTTCTTCAGAACTCGAACCGTACCTTAACTCATTCACCGCCATCATCTCTTTCACTGATGTCACCTCCACATAAATCCGCTCTGATAGTTCCTTCCGCATCTCATTAACTTCATTCTCCAACGAACTTATCTCATAACGCAGCCTTGAACACACAATATCACATTCACAATGGTTCTTTTCTTGGTCTTTAAGGGTTTTGTTTAAGAGTTGGGCCTTCAAGTATGCAAGTTTTTCGAGTTTTATCGAAAGCTTCGGAAGGCATGATGGTCTTACGAACAATCTTGGGAGAGTAGAGGGTACTTCGATAAATTCTAATGCGGAGTCTTCTTGCATCTCGAACATTATATGTAATGACAGTATATGGATAGTATGATAATATATATGTTAATTCATTAAACATTATATATAATGACAGTAGCATGGATAATATGGAAAGTTGAGTTTTATTAGGATTAGGATTAGGATTATATGCGTGATCATAAAGCACAACGCAATCTGCGTCCAGTTTTATTATTTCGAAATTTCCAATTACCACCCTTGCAGTTTCGAAATTTTATAATTATACCAGGCCATTCATAAGTAACGGGAATGACATATGTGTTAAGTATTACGTACGATGAAGTTAGAAATACTTTAGTAGTATGCAAAAACAATCAACTAAGGTCATGGTAACTCTTAACAATATATATGACTTTATTAATTACTCCGTAGTAAATAGATGCACACTTGTAATATTTTATAATAACTAGCTTTTAAACACGTGTATACATATGGATTATTTGTGTTATCATACAACATTTGGTTACTAATTTCTATTGATATTAAATAAAAGGACAAAACTGATACTCCTATATAAAGATAAAGTGAAACCGAATTATTTAACCAAATTATTCAAATTTGGTTACCTTTTAATTAAATCAATCTTATTAAATTAATATCATGTTCTAAATTCTAGCTAATTGACGTGTATAAACATGGATTTTGAGACAAGATCTCAAATAAGATATTTTAACGTTAGGTGATGATAATAAGGGATTTGATTAAAAATTTAATTTTAACACAAAGCTCTTTAAAAATAAGTAAACCAATTAAAATGAAAAACATTTATTAAAGAAAGAAAAATAAACAATGAAAAAGATTAATTCGTATGGGGTATTTAGTTATTTACAAATTCTAGATCAAACAGAGTTGGACCCAAATTCGTTGACTTCGATTATGGTTTTTATGAAATTATTAATAATTAATTATTTATGATTTTTGATGAGATCAACTCTTTCCTATACTATATCTAAGATAAAATATAATAATACGAGTAATAATAATAATAATTCGATTTCTCGGTACTTTTGAAACTACAGGTGTTTTTGTCGGGGTTAAAACTAAAATTTGAACTAGAGTTTATGGGCCTTTGGGTGTTAGTTTTTTCAACAAACTAGCTCCATTTTTTTTTCCCCCGACAATGCTGGATTAGAATTTATTAAAAGTAGAAATTTAAATCCATTACCTTTCGAGAAACACCATATTCCAGATTCCATATTATATGCCTTGAAATTTAATACGATCGACTATGGTCTCGGTCGTTGTAGATTAATAACATGATGGACATCGTCAAAAGTAGGATTGAATGAGTCAATTAAAATCTCAGTCTTTTTAATTTGATAATTACCATAAAACCATTTCTTTCACTAAAAACTGTCTAAACAAAACTAGTGTAATACCCGGGCGGTGCCCCGGGCAAATGTCCTTTTTACGAGTAGTAAATTTGTAGTAGCATTTCTGTTATGGGATAAGCATTTGTTTATGCATTGCTATATGATATTAAGAGAAACGTATAAGTGATGAAGATTAATATAGCTAAAATGTGTTTTATCGGTGTATATATACACTGAAGAAGCAACAATGATACATCTTAACAATTAGAGTGTACCATCCAATTTACAATAAATCAAGCAATTAATCCTTAACCAACCACATTTTTTTTTCCTATATTGAAGCTCAAAATCCATGTATCTGACTATTTGGGTCATTACTTGATCGAAGCTCAACATGACTTCCATCAAGTTCTTTCTTTAAAGTCTATATACAAAGACAACATACAGTAAAAAACTTTAAGCACATGATAGTTGCAACTTGTAAGCAGAAGTGGCCAAATTGATCTATAATGAAATTATATGCAATAAAGAAAAATTAATTAAACACGATCATTCTAGTTCTTGCAAAAGGATTGTGTTTGTGATAAATGTTTATATATCACAGAAATGCACTGCATATTTTTCATTCGTAAACCAAAAACATATTTTTCACAGCTCAAAGAAATTGAAAATATACCCCTCAAAGTAATAACATCTCTTTTGAGAAAAGTAGCTGATGATCAAGATTTTCATTTATAAGGAGCCAAGAGAGATCACTCTATACCATCTTGATGAGTCTGACGTGCAATCATAAGTGTTTGACCCTCCTTCAAAGAACATATGCCTCGTCAATTCCTGTAATTCCAGCAGCCGTTGAGCCTCAGGTAAGAGCCCACTGGTGGTCCAAGGGGGCCTGCACAGATTCTATCAACCAGAGAGGAAGCTCGAGTTGCGTAGAAGTTGTCCTGGGATGAACCTGAAGCACCTGGGACTGATTTAGTCTTGTGGGTACCTTAGTTGTGGTGCTGATTGGTAGCTAGGTAGGCTCAGTAGAGTTAAGGGGCTGCTCATTTGTAACATACAATCCATATTTATTTTTTGTGTTGGCCCGAATGCCCGATACCATAACCACCTCAGTCACCCCATTTAACTGTATATGGGAACAAACAATCAAACTTAAACTTAGTTAATCATTTAATCATATGTAATATTGTAACAAACACATAAAGGCATTTGATGCTTACAAGGATGACTTTGGTTTCTTTCCCTTTGATGTATAAACAATTGCAGCAAATCAAAGCATACCAACTAAAATGACACAGATCTTGCAAAAATATTCGAATTTGGTCTTGACCTTTTTTGCTTCTTTCTTTTGTCACACCCATTATAGATAACTCTAGCCTAATTGTTGTTTGAAACCTCGTACAAAGCATACCACTTGTCAAACATAGTGAAAGCAGGGTGATCTGGGTGATCTTTCGTAATTTCTGTTTATGTGTAGTTATTATCATAGTAATCTGAAAATGAAAAAGAAAGGCAAAACATATACCTGAACAAATTTCAGATTGGCCCAATAAGTGCTCGAGATATTGCAGGAACACCCGTCACATAAACCACATCAACAACTCCATAACATCAATAAAATTTTCAAAATGACAACATATTAGGCGAATTTTAGTCATAACTTCGAAACCTCATTAACTTATGATGTAGAGAATTACTTACAATTCGGTAAATTTGGTGGAAGAACCTACATGATATGAGGGTCGGTTCAGAAGTTGGTGACATTGGGCACGTTGGAATAAAAAGAGCAGGTTTATTACATAAGTAAAAAGTTTTGAATTGATATTGATAGGCTACAAGTGAAAATGAAACATTACCTGATATTCATAGTTATGGACATTTCCTCCCTCTTCTTTTGTTGTATATACTGACAGATGTTCCAGAACCTGTAAACCACATAATCTCATGAAATATATAATCTTTATTCAAATAACCTAAACGTGTACATAAATTTTACATCGGAAGATAGTAGTTTAGTGTGAGGTGGTGTAGGCCATGGCTGCATCCACAAACTTTGCTTATTCATTTCATCGAACACTTGGTGGGCACACCAAAATAATGAAAATTTGAAACGAATTTAACTTAAAAACCAAACTTAACCCATCCTAAAAATTCAACAAAGATACATAACGTTTGCCTGAAAGGCTGAAAGTGTAATAGATTCGTGAGCATGCTTCCGGAAATTAGCAGAGAGATAAGTTCGAGCGCCTTATGATAGCGATTGTGGGTCTAATTGTACACTTGAATAGTTCATGATTTGTTACTGGATGGTAGATGCAGGTTTTTATGAAATGAGAAAATCATGGGTAAGCAGCGGTTGTTTTATGAGAAGCTAATGAAGAAACTGTATTAGAGACAAGCAGTAACCGCCTAGTGTACTTTCAAGGGACGGGATTAAGAGTCAACTAAGTTCCGGGGACTTTGAACGGTTCAGATTTGATGATGAATAGTGGTGGTTGACTTGGCTTTGTCAATGTATAAGAAGAATCTTGATTTGTTAATTTTCCACATCTACCCCATCATTTAATTATCTTCCAATAAAAAACACAAATAATAATAATAATAATAATAATAATAATAATAATAATAATAATAATAATAATAATAATAATAATAATAATAATAATAATAATAATAATAATAATAATAATAATAATAATAATAACTAGCACAATACCCGCGCAATGCAGCGGTGAAAGTGATGACGATGGATGGAGGTGCGAGTGAATATTTTAAAATAAAAACATATTGTACTCCGTCCTTCCCATTTAAAATGTCAAATTTACTATTTTGGGATGTCCCATTATAAGTGTCCAATTTGATATTTAACCAATCAAAAAAGATTTTAATGGGTAGATTCAATATTTGATGGATGAAAAGTGTAGTTAGTGGAGAATAAGTAGTAATTAAAAATAATAGATAATGAGATAGGTGTATTAATGGAAGTGTAGTTGGAGAATAAATAGTAATAGATAATGGGATAGGGGTATTAATGGAAATATTATAAATAAGTCAAGGGTAGTATAGTCATTTTGCTATGTTGAGTACCAAAGTAAGAAATGGTGGAGATGCATTATATGTAATGTAGATAATAATAAGGGAAATTTGCAATTTTTGCCACCGTGGTCTTGAGTTTTGGCCGATTTTGCCATTTGAGAATTTTTTCTGCAATTTGTACCCTGTGGTTGTCAATTTCCGCATTTTTTGCCACTCCTGCTAACTTTTGTTAAATCTGATCGTTAAGTACCGTTAAATCATTGTAAAATGACAGAAACACCCTCATTCTTTCTTTCTCACTTTGTCTTTCTCGAGATGTTATTCAAAACCATAGCTTCATCCTCACAGATCATTTCAACCTCACCAAAAGCATTTAAACCCTAGTTCTACCCAACACACAACCACCACCTTTCATCGACGACTATCACCACCACCAACCGAATCAACAACATCAAATAAATAAATAAAAAAAGCAAATGGAGAAATATAAAAAACCGACGACAACGTCAATCCAATCATCAAACACAAAAAATTGAAACATACAACCCTTTCGATTTCTAGATCTGGGTTCAATATCAACGTAGCAAAAACTCACCGCGTGCCGCCGCGAAGGTACCGCTCGTTTTTCTGGTGGACGTTGGTGGCAGTGGATTTGGATTAAATTTAGTTTTGCCCAAAATTAGTTGACGGAATCATCGATTTCGAGGGAGAGGATTACGGGGTGTCTACCGTCAGAGGTCACCACCATCACGAATTGTGTCGTCGCTATATGACCACCACCGACAGATCTAAAAAAGTTATCCTTTTTGTTCAGCAGATTTGAAGTTTCTCGTGGTTGTGGCGGAATCGGGTTTCGTTCGATCGATCTGGTGACGTTTGCTTTGACGAAGAGAGAGAGAGAGTGTCACGGTGAGAGATCCGACCGATTTGAAGTTTCTCGTGGTTGTGGCGGAATCTGGTTTTTCTTGAGAGATTCCAGCCAGATCCAACAATTCCGATGATTGTGGTGGCGCCGGTTTGGATTTAGGTGGTGGCGCCGGATGGGATTTAGGTGGTGACGGTCGGTGGTAGCTGTAGTGGATAGGTGGCGGTGGTGGCTGGGTGGCGGCAGTCGCTGTCGTGGCAGTGGTAGCTGGGTGGCGATGTTGCTAGGTGGCGCTGGTGGTGGTTGCTGGGTGGCGATGGTGGCTATGGTGGATGTGGTGTTTTAATTTAGGGTATAGTTACAGAGAAGAAGGAAGAATAGGGTTTGTGTTTTGTGTTTGTGAATATATATCTTGATAATATAAAGGGTATTTTTGTCATTTTACTAGACTTAACGCTCAGATTTAACAAAAGTTAGCGAGAGTGACACAAATTGCGCAAATTGACAACCACGGGGTACAAATTGCAGAAAAAATTTTCAAATGGCAAAATCGGCCAAAAGTCAAGACCACGATGGCAAAAATTGCAAATTTCCCTAATAATAATAATAATAATGATAATAATAATAATAATAATAATAATAATAATAATAATAATAATAATAATAATAATAATAATAATAATAATAATAATAATAATAATAATAAATATTGATTAAGTATATTAATTAAAATCTAGTAGAGGATTAGAGAAGATGCCTCAAATAAGGGGAATAATGAGAGTCACATCGAATTTGCTGCATTTTATTACAAATTTATTTGTGATCTATCCCGAGATTCACTGCATATATCCTATCAACGACTGCCTATACACAAGAATTTGACAGCATATTAACAACAACTACATTTTATCCAATATAAATTTATCATAAAATGCAATAAATTCGACATTTCTCTCTTTTTCTGGTTTTAAGCATTCCCCCTTTAACCTTGTTCTTAAAATCTTTGCACCTCTAATTCTCTATCTCACTAATGTTAGAATAACAATTGGCATAAGAGCAATACAACTTAATCGTGTTTGATACGGAGTCTCTTTCTATTTTTTAACGAACTAATGATATTTTAAAAACACATTGACTATAAGAAGGTGCAAGTCGGTCAGAAGTTTTTTTTCCATTGTTGGGCCCCTTTTTGACTTGGTCCATTCTTCACACCCTATATAATCATACCCAACCACATACACAAACATACAACTTGATCAAATTAACCAATTATACCACAAAAATGGCTCACAAGATCTTCACCTTGCTCTCGTTCATTACAATCCTAGCAACCCTTCAACTCACCACCGCGGTTGACTACACCGTAACCAACACAGCCGCCACCACCCCCGGTGGCATCAAGTTCACCCAAGACATAGGGGTGGATTACACCACCCAAACCTTAAACTCCGCCACAAACTTCATCTGGACCATATTTGACCAAACCACAGACGCCGATAGAAAAAACGTGGCACAAGTAAATGTGTTCATTGATGACATGGATGGAGTTGCATATACTTCCAACGACGAAATCCATGTTAGTGCTAATTACATTCAAGGGTATTCGGGTGATGTCAAGACTGAAATAACTGGTGTACTTTATCATGAAATGACACATGTTTGGCAATGGAATGGGAATGGACAAGCACCAGGAGGTTTGATTGAAGGAATTGCGGATTATGTGAGGTTGAAGGCAGGGTATGCACCGAGCCATTGGGTTCAACCAGGAGAAGGTGATAGATGGGACCAAGGGTACGATGTCACGGCTCGATTTCTAGACTATTGTAATGGTATTAGAGATGGGTTTGTGGCTGAACTTAATAAGAAGATGAGAGGTGGATATGATGATAGTTTCTTTGTTGACTTGCTAGGAAAGACAGTTGATCAACTGTGGGAGGAATACAAAGCTTAACAATTTAATTGTTTAGCAAATTTCCATCTATGGCTGCTAAACTTTCATATACTTATATTTGTAATTGTAACTAGAATTAAAAATAATGGACCATTGGACCTTTATGTACTTATGATGCATAAAAAAATATTTACTGTAATACAATAAGTTATACTGCCTTGAGTTTATACAAGTCTAAATTAAAAAGATAAGTTGCTCTTTTAATTAGCTTTATTTGATCGCAAATTGATAACGATGTTCCAAAATTGGATGAATAATAAAGATACAATACTTGCTCTGTTAATGTGAAGTTTAAAGTAGATAATTGTAGGATTTGTAGATGTTATCAAACTCTAATTTTGATAAATATTTTGTAGAGTTAATTGCATGGTTGGTCACTGTGGTTTACACACAATTTCACCGTGAGTCCACTGTCCATATACTTCACTTTTTGCACCGGTATTTCAAAAACATAAAAGTTGTTGTGTGATTGGTCTCCTTTCCAACTAAAATGACTAAGTTAGCGTCACTAAGTTCAATACAAAAAAACTAGGACATTAAGGGTATGGTAGTCATTTTAGTTGGAGGATGGACCAACCGCGCAACAACTTTCATGTTTTTGGACTGCTGGTGCAAAAGTGATATATAGAGACTTACGGTACAATTATGTGTAAATTACAAGGACCAACCATACAATTAACTCTATTTTGTAAAAACAAAGGAGTCTCCAACATTTGATTTCAAGGAACAATTTGAATTGACTTCGTACAAAATAAATTTGTAGTAGGGGTGAGCATCGAATATTGAAACCGATCCAAAAATCGAAACCGAAAAAACCTATCTATATCAATAACCGATGGTTTGGTTTTTGATTTTAGAAAAACTGTAGTATCGATTCGGTTTTGGTTTTTTACGGAAAAAACGACCGAAAAGACCGAACCAAGCCGTACGTTGAAAAACATATACTCTACATTCATATAACTTAAATCGCAATAAGTTGGATATATTGTAAACATATGGTATGATACTATGATTTATTTGAATTAATTTATTGGGCTATAAAAAAACTTGCAAAAGTTAATGGGTTTCATTGTCCCATGCCCAAAAAATGCCAAAACAGAAAAAACCGAAAACCGATCCAAAACCGAACCATAAAAATCGAACGGTTTCAGTTTTAAGTTTTTAAAAACTAAACTTTATGGTTCGATTTTCAGTTTTAGTCAAAAACCGATCCAAACCGACTCATGCTCACCCTAGTTTGTAGGTGGAAATAGCGTCACGCCGAGGCCCGAGAATGCAACTACAAGACTTTGAAATGGGCCTTAAAATGTGACTCCCTGTTTGGTTTAAGCAGCCTGACCAGGATCAAATTTGGGCCTAGTAACGATAGTCGATACTACATTAGTAGTAAGGACTGATAAATAATCAAATAATAATCTTATCTTATTTTATAAATTAATTAATTAAATTATATATAAGAAACACCTTATGATGTTATCAAAAATTTAATTGGTCAATAGGATTACTTGATTTAGTTAAATTGACTAAAATTAAAGAGACGGTGACATCATAAATAATAATTAATATATGCACAACTAATCTAGAATCTAGAATTCATAGTTATAAAGGACTCTATTTATATGATTTTATAGTATTAATTAATTACTTCATTTACGTATAGTGACTAAATCAAATTAATGGGATTAATAAAAATTACAAATAATCGTTTGATACAAATTCCACAACCTACTAAATTCACGTTGGCCTTTAAATTAAACAAAACATATGCATAAATTACATATTGAATATAATATTTTTTGTCAATAAATTCTTTAATTATGGTGCTGTTTGTTTTTTTAAGAGGTTTTTGTCTGAAATCTGTAAACCGTGTCTGAATATTCAGAGGTGGTTCTGAAGTCTGAAACTGAATCATTTAGCACTATGTTTTTGTAATCTGAATAAACATCTTAATGCCTTTAATCATTTATTTTTTTTTCGTTCAAAAAACTAAATTGTGTTTGTAGTAAAATAGAACTTGACAAGATACAATATGAAACATTTTTATACATATGGTTGTATTTTATAAACCAATTACTAATACTAATTTCATTCAACTAGTTATAAACTTATAATGAAGAAAAAAAACCATAAAAATTAATTGCGCTAATTAATGCCTGAAATAAAATAAAATATAACATGAAATTGAGCCTTTTTTAGTTATCATCTACCATACAGTCATCGGAAGAAGCAAACGCTGCAAACCACTTATTTTCGTTTTTATCTTTCTTGTTTCACGTTAGATCTAGTGAATACAAGAGAAGTAGAAATCCATGAAAAATAGCCCAGATATCTAATTCAAAGATTTAATATTCAAATCATCCACCTATTCCACCTCTAAGATTAAATTACTAACCACTTACAAAAAAAACCCACACCATTTCACCGTTGGGCTAACAAACCCACACATTTTCACTCCTATTTGTTGCAGTATGTGAGAATCGGTGGGTGGAACTAGAGAGATGAGTGGATTGTAGAGTTGTATTTGCTTTCAGAGATTTTCAGAGGGTGTTTTGGATCTGAAAAGATTGGGGTTTTTTCAGACATAGAACCTCTTAATGATAAACAAAAAACAAACAGTCTGAATCTGAAAAACCTCTGACTGAATCAGAGATAAGAGGTTATTCAGAGTTTTTTTGCAAAAACAAACAACACCTATATTGTAATGATTGGAATGTAAGGTGACACATGTTTGAATGTAATATTTTTATCATGAAATGACACATGTTTGGCAATGGAACGGTAATGGTGAAGCATCATCAGAGTTGATTGAAGGGATTGCAGATTATATGAGGCTAAAGTCTGGTTACATATAAGATAATTGGGTTTACCCTGGGGATGGTGATAGGTGGGACCAAGTAGAGCGGCTCAAGGACTTACGAGGTCTAAAGCGAGTATAAATTATGAGGCCTAATCGATTTGATATACTTACTCATTTTTTAATCATTTTTTATGCTAATTCGATAAAATGCATTCTATCTAGTATGAAGAATTTATTTTATAAAACTAAACAATTCCAATTAATCATTTTCTTTTTGTGATATAGTACATCGACTTTAATAATGTGTTGCCGATTTAGTACAATTTGATGAAAAGAAATCTACGAAATCAAGGGTTTTTTTTTCCAAAGAAGATCATCTTCAATCTTTAATACTTATATAATATAAAGTTTTAAAAATAAATCGAGTTAGCGACTAATTATAGTCTTCGACTCTATATTTTTTACTCCTAAATATAACACTACTTTAACATGTTTTATCCCATATAAGCTATAAATACTTTACAAATTTATTTATATTGATATCATATATCTCGTGCTTTATTTCAATAACATTACATGATATAATTAATGTTTAATTTCATGTGACATGTAACGATCATATATTAAGTAAAATATTAGATTAAACTCATTCTACAATTCAAAATAACCTATCAACTTAACCACAAGTTGTATATGAAATGATTGAGCCGGTTATTTGAACAATATAATAATAGATACTTGATAAAAGACGAATTGGAAAATTCAATTACGAAAATATATAAATCATAACACGAAGCCTTTCTAACGAAATAGCTCATAGCTGACCGACAAAAGATGGGTCTAGTAGCTTTTATCACATAAAACAGGCCCAATAGTTTACGAATTAAATTTGGTGAGGCATTATAATGTCATTTTTTCATATAAAGTGGGTATTAAGTCTTTGAATATATATTTTTGAGGTCTTAAAAAACTATGAAATGTTGAAGATCATAATCATTATCATATACATAATACATGACATTAAAATCACAGGGCCTTACAAAATCGGAGGGCCTAAAGCTCTAGCTTCACTGGCCTTACCCTTGAGCCACCCCTACTGTAACACCTGCTAAATTAGGATAATTATTTATGCCTAATTGATTGTAACTAGTTGTAATTAGTATGTAATAGGACTAATTGCAGACTCTATTTGTATATATATATAAGGTGAATTATATATATATATGTGTGTACTTACGCGATTTGGATTAATCGTACGAATTAACCGGACGGAGTCCGACACAATTATTTTGACGTTGGTGACAGAAACTTACCTAAATAATGAGAACGTATTTTACTATATAAAATACACAGCGAACAAACATTATTTATAATATCGCGACGACATTTTAAATAATTTAACGAATACGTATTAAACGCGAGTTAAGAATTTTAATACTTCGACAAATGTTTTTATAATTAATTTCAAGGCATTTCATTAAAATATTCCCGTCACCTTTTAAAAATATAACTGCTTGATTTAACGTTTAAACGACGGAGGAAACGAACACCGCACGGGGTGCGGGGACCGGAAAATGGGAGGATAACCTCCCATTTCCCCACCTTCTCTTTCATTTCATTTTCATTTCTCTCTCTCTCTCTTTCTTTTACTTTCAAACCACCAAACCAATTTCATCACTAAAATCGCAAAATAACACCACGAAACCTCGCCGAATCATACCACTCTTTTGGAGAAAAGTGACCACGACAACACGATCTACAATCCTATCTTTCCGGAATTTCATTTCGGCAAATTGTAAGTTTCCGACAAAACCCGAAACTCTCCGTTTTTGCTCATTTTTACGTTTTTATGGTTTATATATGCTTAAAATGTCCAAAAATGGGTTGGGTAAAAGATTTGGACCGAACGGAAGCTTTTCGACCGATTTTCCGGCCACCAAATTCCGATCAGACCGCTACGTCGCAGAGACGCTGGACTTTCTGCGACGTAGCTCAAAACGTCGCATTTTGTGGCCAACGTCGCATTTAGCGACGTCACGGCCTACGTCGCACAGATATCCCAACGTCGCACTAGCGACGCAGCCTATTACGTCGCATTAACTTGCGGACGTCGCACATAGCGACGTAGACTTTTACGTCGCAAACCGAACCAACGTCGCATTAGCGACGTCGCCTCCTACGTCGCATTGATTTGCGAAGGTCGCATCATGCGACGTACCTCCCTACGTCGCACCCTACGTCGCATGCTACGTCGCATGCTACGTCGCACAAACCAGAACCTTGAAAAGTCAGATTTTACTAAGTGTCGAACTTACACAACTTCAAATACTTATGTCATACGACTTAACAAACGTCATAGAGCATACTTTCAATTACAATTACACTAAATTGCGTTATAAATGATAACGCTTTGAATCATTATTACAAACCGTCACCAACGGGCCATATTTGTTTTCAAACTACAAACGGATTACTAAACAAACACTTGGACATAATGAGTTGTGTAAACAACTAGCCTAGATGGTCTTGCGAGACATCTACTTACTTAACTTTATATGTTTAGGCATTTGAAGGTTACGGGTTCGGAGAACCTACAGTTGATATTACTTACTCGTTTATTGATATAAACGTACTTGCAAAGACTCAGGTGAGTCTTACGGCCCCACTTTTACTGTTTTATCTTATTGGGGAAGATACATGCTACTTACTTTCTTGAACACAAGTACTAAACTGTTTACTATACCAAACGGAATTGCATGAGTTGTTACTATTTACAGAAGTCTCTCCATCATATATCGTTAGTTATGGACTTAAGCGCGAACAGTAGTTAATGGATCCATTAGGGAAATGACCCTCCCCACCCGGGGCAGTAGCGCTGCCACGTACCGATTTACACGTATAAACGGGTGACAACTTATTCGTTACTGATGCTTGCTCACTTACGAGCATGTCACGGGAGCAAACATATTATTTACGGGTTAAGCTTCGATTATGAGCCTCATGGCAACGGTATAAACTTACTTATTTACATTTGCTGGACTGCAAATACTGATTTTACGATTGCTGGATTGAAATGGCTGATTTTACGCCTACGGGCACTTCTAATGAAATCTCGTGTTCAAAGCCGATATTATTTACAAACCTGTGAGATTCACCAACCTTTTGGTTGACACTTTTTAGCATGTTTTCTCAGGTACCCGGATGGAGTAGGATTACTCCAGGATTCTAGCTAGAGTCGCATGATTTCAACACAACTGCATTAACGGAGATTCTTAGCATTATCTTTTGTATATTTTGATTATGTAATAGAATCTCCCGCTACACGCGTGGACTCTAGGGGAAACTACATTTTGTATACGAAAACACTAAGTTTTCAAACACTATATCTATGGAATGTAACAAATTTACAAACGTTGCATATAGATGTCGTTTACTTTAGCTTTGTGCTGTGATATTTGATTAGTAACACCCCAAACTATGCTTCCGCAAAACAGTGAATTTCGGGGGTGTTACAGATTGGTATCAGAGCCTAAGGTTATAGTGAACTAGGTTGCATTAGTGGGCCTAGACTATGACCATTAGGCAGTATTTCCTTATCAGGCATGATTGGTTCAGGAATTACATCATACGACTTTAATTTAACATAGCCTGATCAACTATGTACAATTAAGGAAAAATGATGTGAGGTCTGAAATGGTTATGTCGAACAGGAATGCGTTAGTAGACTCTGACCACGAGAGAACCGAGACTCTTACTTGTTATGTGCTAGACATACTCTAGGCTATTATGTGATATACGAGTATATACATACATAGGCCTCACTCGCTGACTATACTACTAGGCTATTATATATTGAATATATATATGAATAGGCCTCGCACGTAAACACACTCGCTATAGAGATAGCCGACGTTTCTCTGGTGACACTTACGAATTTCTCTCAGCGGTTTGCACCGACCATGACAGACTTGATTACCGTCACACCACCTTGTGGCGCACTCTAATGATTTTACGAAAATCACATCTAACACCCTGAAACAACATACTTCCAAGGACTAAAATCCTCTCTCTGTCATTTCTATAGAACTCAAAGACGCGAATTTCCCAAATGGACGACTACATGTCTGATAGTGACCAAGTCCACGGGGAACAAATCCAGTACACGTATCTCGATGAGGACATCGTACCAGAAGAAGAAATCATGCTGGAGGGAAACGAAAATCAGAATTTCGGAATGACTGGCATCGACATAGAAGAATATGAAAGAGTGCGAGATCAGGCTGTGGGACTAGACGGCCGAAATTGGGCACTTAAGCGTAAGTGCATGGACTATGAACAAAGACTGAGAATCTCAAACCGATCTGTCCCTACACGAATCAAAGATAAGATCCGTTACTGGAAGAAAGTGGCCACCAACCTAACCCGTAGGACCAAAACATGGATCAAACGTTTGGGCAGGAAATCAACGGAGGAGACTAGGTATCGCTCCACGACTCAAAGATACAGGGACATGCTTGAGGCACGCTACCACCCACATGACCTGAACCTGGAATCGGAAGACGAATCCGAAGGCCAGGGACCCTAACTAAGAAGGAATCAATCGACTAGCAAACTGTGGACCGCCTTGTCACGCTAATGGAACCAATTAATCTACATTAAGATTAGTGTAGTTTTTGTCTGTAATCTACCTCGTAATCTAGGGACTATCTAGCACTACTCTATAAACTAGTCGGATGTAACCATTCCCGACACCTTTTGTAATATCTCGGTAGGATGTAACTTTTGAACTCACTTTATCTATCAGATATCCTTTGTTATCTCAACTCACCTTAATTGTCGTTTTCCATATTGATGTTATGTATTACTGCTTTTATACATGTACATCTGTGACAATTACCAGCTCATACAAAATCTCATGTATCTTCATTTCTTTTATTGAAGAATCATGCCGCCAAAGACACGACCATACACCGACGCCCAGATTACCTCCCTTATAACCCAGGCTGTTACTGAAGCCTTGGCTCGGAATACTCCACCAAATTCCTCGAGAAACAGCGATGCCGCTGAAACCACTACTGCTAAACCTTGTTCTTACAAGGACTTCCAGAACTGCAAACCTCTAAACTTTGCAGGTACTGAGGGAGCTATCGGTCTAGTACGCTGGATCGAGAAAGTCGAGTCTGTATTTCTTATCTGCAACTGTGCGGAGGGAGATAAGGTTAAGTTCTCCGTTAGTACTTTTACTGACACCGCACTCACCTGGTGGAACACTTATGCCCAGACTGTGAGTGTTGCTACTGCTTACCAACTCCCGTGGGAGGAGTTGAAGAAGATGTTGAGGGGCGAGTATTGCCCCAGGGATGAATTGAAACAACTAGAAGTGGAATTTTGGAACCATAAGATGCAAGGTAATGATATCACCGGCTACACCAACCGTTTCCACCAACTGGCACTTCTGTGCCCAACCATGGTCGATCCTGAGTACAAGAGGATCGAGAAATTTGTTGATGGTCTTCCTGAGAGACTCCAAGACCTGGTAACTTCTTCCAAACCGGGTACAATTCAGAGCGCCATCCGTATGGCCCATGAACTAACGGCAAATTCTGTCCGCCGTGGTACAACTTCAACCCCATCTGCAAACAACAAACGCAAGTGGGAAGGTAACCCCAACTCATCCAACCAAACCTCCAACAAAAAGCCTGAGTACATTAAGGCTTATTCATCTGGAACTTCGGAGAAGAAAGGGTACAGCGGGAGCAGACCCTACTGTCCCAAATGCAACCGCCACCATGACGGTTCTTGCCCTTGCTCCAACTGCAAGCGGTTCGGGCATCTAGCCAAGGATTGTCGAACCAACATTCCCACCCCCAACACTAATGCACCAAAGGCCTGCTTTGGGTGCGGAAATACAGGGCATTTCAAGAAAGATTGCCCAAAGCTGAAAAACAACAACAACCCTGCTCGCGGCAGATCATTCGTTATCAAGGCTGGGGAAGCCAGACAAGACCCGAACGTCGTGACGGGTACGTTCCTTCTCAACGACCTTACTGCTTCTGTGTTATTTGATACCGGTGCCGATAGAAGCTTCATATCTGAGAAATTTAGCCCTTTACTTGATATTACTCCCACTGCCTTAGATGCTAAATACATTGTAGAATTAGCTAACGGCAAACTGATTGAAACTGATAGCATCATACATAACTGTACACTTGACCTCACGAACGAAACGTTTCCCATTGATTTAATCCCTGTCGAGATCGGCAGCTTCGATATTATTGTCGGTATGGATTGGTTATCCAAGCACCGAGCTGAAATCATCTGTCATGACAAACTCGTTCGCATACCTCTTGTCTCCGGTGGAACCTTAGTCCTACAAGGGGAGACCGGTAGACGGAATCTGAATATTGTATCCTGTCTGAAAACGAGAAAATACCTACGAAAAGGGTATCAAGCCATCCTCGCACATGTAACGGAGAAGAAGTCGGAGGAGAAGCGACTTGAGGATGTTCCGATCGTGCGGGATTTCCCGGAAGTCTTTCCTGAAGACTTGCCCGGACTTCCGCCACCTAGACAAGTTGAATTTCAAATCGAACTTGTGCCCGGAGCTGCACCCGTGGCACGAGCCCCTTACCGTTTAGCACCATCCGAAATGCAGGAGTTGTCTAACCAACTACAGGAACTCCTGGACAGAGGATTCATCCGACCAAGTTCCTCACCTTGGGGAGCTCCGGTCTTATTCGTGAAAAAGAAAGACGGGTCTTTCCGCATGTGTATTGACTACCGAGAGCTGAATAAGCTAACCATAAAGAATCGGTACCCACTTCCTAGAATCGATGACCTATTTGATCAACTCCAGGGATCGAGTGTTTACTCAAAGATTGATCTACGGTCGGGTTATCATCAACTCCGAGTCCGTGACAATGATATCCCAAAGACAGCCTTCCGAACTCGTTATGGGCATTACGAGTTCCAAGTGATGCCATTCGGTTTAACCAACGCACCGGCCGTATTCATGGACCTTATGAATCGGGTGTGCAAACCATATCTTGACAAATTCGTCATTGTGTTCATCGACGATATTCTGATTTACTCTCGCAATGAGCAGGAACATGCTCAACATCTGAAAACCATTCTAGGACTTCTGAAACACGAAGAGTTATATGCCAAATTCTCTAAGTGTGAGTTCTGGATTCGAACCGTTCAATTCCTCGGGCACGTGATTGACAGCCAAGGAATTCATGTTGATTCCGCCAAGATTGAAGCAATCAAGGGCTGGGAGTCACCGACCACTCCAACCGAAGTGAGACAATTCTTAGGTCTTGCTGGTTACTACCGCCGATTCATCGAAAACTTTTCAAGAATAGCTGTTCCCCTAACCACACTGACTCAGAAAGATAAGAAGTTCGATTGGACTGATAAGCAAGAGTCAGCTTTCCAGCTATTGAAAAACAAATTTTGCAGTGCACCAATCTTGTCATTACCCGAAGGCACCGACGATTTCGTAGTTTACTGCGATGCCTCACACCAAGGACTTGGTTGTGTGTTGATGCAACGAGAAAAAGTCATTGCCTATGCCTCACGACAACTGAAAATCCACGAGAAAAACTATACGACCCACGACCTCGAGTTAGGTGCTGTGGTTTTCGCATTGAAAATCTGGAGACACTATCTCTACGGTACGAAAAGCACTATCTTTACCGATCACAAAAGTCTCCAACACATATTCGATCAGAAAGATCTAAACATGAGGCAACGTCGCTGGGTTGAGTTACTTAGTGACTACGACTGCGAGATCAAATACCATCCGGGCAAGGCGAACGTAGTTGCCGATGCCTTAAGCCGAAAAGAACGAGTGAAACCCCTTCGAGTTCGAGCACTTTCTATGACAATTCATAACGAGCTTCCTGCTCAAATCCTTACCGCTCAACTTGAAGCCCTCAACGATGAAAATTTGAAAAATGAAGCCTTGCGAGGCTTGGATAAACAATTCGAAATCAAACCCGATGGAACTCGATACTTCTCTAACCGGGTGTGGTTACCCAAATTCGGAAACTGGCGAAATTTGGTGATGGCTGAAGCTCACAAATCTCGATACTCTATACATCCTGGATCTGACAAGATGTATCATGACGTCAAAGGGTTGTATTGGTGGCCTAACATGAAAGCTGACATCGCCTTGTACGTCAGTAAATGCCTAACCTGTTCCAAAGTTAAGACCGAACACCAAAGACCCTCTGGGTTGCTTCAACAACCTGAAATTCCTCAATGGAAATGGGAACAGATTTCCATGGACTTCATTACCAAACTACCGAAAACTTCGAGTGGTTGCGATACCATTTGGGTGATCGTGGACCGTCTCACGAAATCTGCTCATTTTCTGGCCATCAAGGAAACCGACAAGATGGAGCGTCTGACTCGCATCTATGTCAAAGAAATCATCTCGCGACACGGTGTACCTACCTCGATCATCTCGGATAGGGACAGCCGATTTACTTCTAACTTTTGGCAATCGCTACAGAAATCTCTTGGTACTCGTCTGGATATGAGTACTGCTTATCACCCGCAAACCGATGGCCAAAGCGAGCGAACTATTCAAACACTGGAGGATATGCTACGAGCCTGCGTAGTCGACTTCGGTACTTCTTGGGAAAATCATTTACCGTTGTGCGAGTTCTCGTACAACAACAGTTATCATACCAGCATAAAGGCTGCACCCTTCGAGGCACTTTACGGACGTAAGTGTCGATCACCCATCTGTTGGACTGAGTTAGGAGATTCCCAACTCACGGGTCCAGAAATCATTCAAGAAACTACTGAGAAAATCGTTGGTATTCAAAACCGGCTGAAAGCCGCACGTGATCGTCAGAAAAGCTATGCTGACGTGAGACGCAAACACCTTGAGTTCCAGGTAGGAGACAAGGTACTCCTCAAAGTGGCACCATGGAAAGGTGTTATTCGATTCGGGAAACGAGGCAAACTAAACCCTAGATACATCGGACCATTCGAAATCCTTGAAAGGATTGGTCCAGTGGCCTATCGCCTGCAACTTCCTGCTGGACTTAGCAACGTACACAACACATTCCACATTTCTAACTTGAAGAAATGTCTGTCTGACGAGACACTGATTATACCGCTCGACGAAATTCAAATCGATGATAAACTTCATTTCGTCGAGAAACCTATGGAAATCATGGACCGTGAGGTCAAGCAATTGAAACAGAGTCGTATTCCCATAGTAAAAGTCAGGTGGAATTCTAGGCGCGGCCCTGAGTTCACCTGGGAACGGGAAGACCAAATGCGACAGAAATACCCACATCTCTTCCCAGACAACGCACCGTCCGTGCACTCAAGCTAATTTCGGGACGAAATTTCTTTAACAAGGGGAGAATGTAACACCTGCTAAATTAGGATAATTATTTATGCCTAATTGATTGTAACTAGTTGTAATTAGTATGTAATAGGACTAATTGCAGACTCTATTTGTATATATATATAAGGTGAATTATATATATATATGTGTGTACTTACGCGATTTGGATTAATCGTACGAATTAACCGGACGGAGTCCGACACAATTATTTTGACGTTGGTGACAGAAACTTACCTAAATAATGAGAACGTATTTTACTATATAAAATACACAGCGAACAAACATTATTTATAATATCGCGACGACATTTTAAATAATTTAACGAATACGTATTAAACGCGAGTTAAGAATTTTAATACTTCGACAAATGTTTTTATAATTAATTTCAAGGCATTTCATTAAAATATTCCCGTCACCTTTTAAAAATATAACTGCTTGATTTAACGTTTAAACGACGGAGGAAACGAACACCGCACGGGGTGCGGGGACCGGAAAATGGGAGGATAACCTCCCATTTCCCCACCTTCTCTTTCATTTCATTTTCATTTCTCTCTCTCTCTCTTTCTTTTACTTTCAAACCACCAAACCAATTTCATCACTAAAATCGCAAAATAACACCACGAAACCTCGCCGAATCATACCACTCTTTTGGAGAAAAGTGACCACGACAACACGATCTACAATCCTATCTTTCCGGAATTTCATTTCGGCAAATTGTAAGTTTCCGACAAAACCCGAAACTCTCCGTTTTTGCTCATTTTTACGTTTTTATGGTTTATATATGCTTAAAATGTCCAAAAATGGGTTGGGTAAAAGATTTGGACCGAACGGAAGCTTTTCGACCGATTTTCCGGCCACCAAATTCCGATCAGACCGCTACGTCGCAGAGACGCTGGACTTTCTGCGACGTAGCTCAAAACGTCGCATTTTGTGGCCAACGTCGCATTTAGCGACGTCACGGCCTACGTCGCACAGATATCCCAACGTCGCACTAGCGACGCAGCCTATTACGTCGCATTAACTTGCGGACGTCGCACATAGCGACGTAGACTTTTACGTCGCAAACCGAACCAACGTCGCATTAGCGACGTCGCCTCCTACGTCGCATTGATTTGCGAAGGTCGCATCATGCGACGTACCTCCCTACGTCGCACCCTACGTCGCATGCTACGTCGCATGCTACGTCGCACAAACCAGAACCTTGAAAAGTCAGATTTTACTAAGTGTCGAACTTACACAACTTCAAATACTTATGTCATACGACTTAACAAACGTCATAGAGCATACTTTCAATTACAATTACACTAAATTGCGTTATAAATGATAACGCTTTGAATCATTATTACAAACCGTCACCAACGGGCCATATTTGTTTTCAAACTACAAACGGATTACTAAACAAACACTTGGACATAATGAGTTGTGTAAACAACTAGCCTAGATGGTCTTGCGAGACATCTACTTACTTAACTTTATATGTTTAGGCATTTGAAGGTTACGGGTTCGGAGAACCTACAGTTGATATTACTTACTCGTTTATTGATATAAACGTACTTGCAAAGACTCAGGTGAGTCTTACGGCCCCACTTTTACTGTTTTATCTTATTGGGGAAGATACATGCTACTTACTTTCTTGAACACAAGTACTAAACTGTTTACTATACCAAACGGAATTGCATGAGTTGTTACTATTTACAGAAGTCTCTCCATCATATATCGTTAGTTATGGACTTAAGCGCGAACAGTAGTTAATGGATCCATTAGGGAAATGACCCTCCCCACCCGGGGCAGTAGCGCTGCCACGTACCGATTTACACGTATAAACGGGTGACAACTTATTCGTTACTGATGCTTGCTCACTTACGAGCATGTCACGGGAGCAAACATATTATTTACGGGTTAAGCTTCGATTATGAGCCTCATGGCAACGGTATAAACTTACTTATTTACATTTGCTGGACTGCAAATACTGATTTTACGATTGCTGGATTGAAATGGCTGATTTTACGCCTACGGGCACTTCTAATGAAATCTCGTGTTCAAAGCCGATATTATTTACAAACCTGTGAGATTCACCAACCTTTTGGTTGACACTTTTTAGCATGTTTTCTCAGGTACCCGGATGGAGTAGGATTACTCCAGGATTCTAGCTAGAGTCGCATGATTTCAACACAACTGCATTAACGGAGATTCTTAGCATTATCTTTTGTATATTTTGATTATGTAATAGAATCTCCCGCTACACGCGTGGACTCTAGGGGAAACTACATTTTGTATACGAAAACACTAAGTTTTCAAACACTATATCTATGGAATGTAACAAATTTACAAACGTTGCATATAGATGTCGTTTACTTTAGCTTTGTGCTGTGATATTTGATTAGTAACACCCCAAACTATGCTTCCGCAAAACAGTGAATTTCGGGGGTGTTACACCTACTCACCAAGGGTATGATGTAACGGCTGAATTTTTGGACTATTGTAACGGTCTTAGAGACGGGTTTGTGGCTGAACTCAATAAGAAGATGAGGTATGGTTATAGTGATGGCTTTTTAGTGGATTTGTTAGGAAAGACGGTTGATCAACTATGGGCTGAATACCAAACAGTCCCTAACTAAGCTAATTTTTGACCTTCGTGTTTATGTTTCATTCGCGGTTAAAATGATGGACCTTCATTTTATGTAATTATGTTTATTGTACCAACAATCGATCTTTATTACTTAAGCATCGTGATGTAATTTTCATACTAAATTTTTACATCTTTCTATTTTCCTTTTCCAAAAGAAGTTCATTAAATATGTATGTAACAAATTTACAGAAGTGAATTGAATAAACTAACCTTTAAACACTTTGTTGTTCTTTCCACATTATTTTGGCCACAGTGTGTTTTTCTTTTTTTAATCTATCTTGCTTATATATTTGGTTAATTTATAGAGTTTTGACCCATCTTGTTTAATTGGTTTGAGTCCACTTTCCGGCCCAAGGCCCTTTGAGTCCAGTTTGCGGCCTAAGGCCCTAATAGGATCGGTGTTTCAGGCCCACACCAGCTAACAGGCTTTGTCATGCGTGTTATATATATATATATATATATATATATATATATATATATATATATATACGTTTTTAGCCCGTGCGATGCACGGTCGTTAAAAAATACAATCATATGTTTATTTACAAGTAGTCTAATGAATTAGTGCTGTTAACTTTTAAAAGGTGCAATTGTCATTGAGAATTGAAAATAAATAACAACATAAACCAAACTATATAATAAAGTAATCAAACTATTATAATAAATTGTCGAAATTAATATATGTAGCCAAATAAAATACAATAAAATAATAAGTATTACATGTATTTGTAAAAAATTGTTGATCTTTGAGCCCGTGATGGCACAGTAATGTATGCAAAACTATTATATATTACAAAATTTTTTAACAATGTCAATATTTTAATTGAAAACTATAAATTTGTCATGGTGAAAATAGAAAAACAGTATATAACAACCTAAACATATGCGAACAAAAACTTTAAAGTTTTTGTGACATAAGAAATAAATATACCATATTCACAAATGCTAATATAAAATATAACAATTAAATATTACAATTAAACATTACAACTTTAATATAAGCAACATATAAGTAATAGTTTCTAATATTATTGTCTCAACTTAACATTTCAATCTACCAATATGTTTAACTTGTGAAATGTCTACATATAGTTGATCATGAAATAAATTTGATTATTAATGAAATAAACTCAATGAGACAATGGCAATGAAACAAATGGTATACTTAACTTTTGTGTTAATCAAAGTAAAACATACTTAGTCAAAATAAGCTTAAATGATTAAATTTTGGTCAATCTATAAGTTAAGGTGTTTAAACATTTAAAAAAAAAAGTTAGAAGAATTATAACGAAAAAGATAAAAGTGTGGGGATTAAACTATTATTAACCATTATTTAAAATGATTTATAATAACATTAAAATTATTAAAAATGAAAAGCTACGTGGCATAATTATAATTTGAAGAATAATTTAAAAGTAACTATATTTTAGACTTTTCATCATATATATATATATATATATACCTTATACATGTTATGTTTATTGTTTAATAGATAATTTGTTTGTTTACCGTTTTAAAAGGTCCTGAAAGATTTGGTATCAGAGCCATGGCCTTTCTTTTTGAGGAAGTAGGGATATAGATAAATTGTTCATATTATGCTAAATATGAGTTTAAATTTTTTCATGTTAAAAGAAAAAATGATTTATATGTTAGAAAAATATACGTCTGCGTTGGTAAGCCCTGGCGATCAGTCGGTTGGATTAGCCGCAGTTGAAGTAAGACGGCCGTACCACGACGATATGGGGGTGTTCCCGGAGAAAGTATATTGGTCTAATTATATAAATTAAGTTTTCTGATAACAAGTTAAAATTAGAACAAATATTTGCAAAATATGAATAGATTATCTAAATTACTACTAAATCGAAAGGATGGTTCTACTTCTGATATAGAAGAAGAACAGGATCAAACAAATTCTATTGAAGTTTCTATAGATAAAATTGAAAAGAGTTTATGTGATTGGAGTATACCTAAACAAGATGTTAGAACTATTTATAAAATAGGATCATTTGATTATTTTCAAGGATATTCTATAAAAACAACTGAGAAAGTAATACCTTTATTACAAAATCACCAAAATATACAACTATTCTCTAATACTGCTATAAGAGAACATAGAAAAAATTATAAATTTTTACATATAGGATTAGTTCAAGTTGCTATTAAACCTATGATAAGATTAGGACTAGATGTCCCTATATTGGTTATATTAAGAGATGCTAGATTATTAGATTTTAAAAATTCTTTATTAGCTATGGCAGAATCTAATATATGTAATGGTCCAATATATTTTAATTGCTATCCAAATTTCACTATATCTTTATTTGATCAAAATATACTAGATACTTTAACGTTAACTATAAAAACAAAAAATTTAGAAATAAAAGATAAGTCAGATCCTATAGTAGTAATATATAGAGTATATTATAAAACTATGACAACCACTATAGAACCTCGTTCCAAGTTAGTATCACCTAAAGATGAAACTTTAGTATTTGAAGCAAATTCTAAACATTCTAGAGTAAATGTACCTAAAAAATTAAAATGGAATGAAATAACTCAAAATCAGAGTTGGAATATTAAAGATATATGTGTACCTAAACCTATAGAAAATAAAAATAAAATATCAAACATAGTAGAACATACAGATGGAAGTATAAATATAAATTTTGAAAATGAAAAATTAGAGCCATCTAGATTTTCCACTTATATACCTGAAACATCTAGTTCTAGGTCAGAAGAAACAATAGATTTAAGAAAAACTAGATATATGAGAATGAAAGGAGTAGACTTTAGTCAACATATACCTCAGCCCTTATATGAAGAAGAAAATAAAAGTGAAGATTTTTCTTATAAACCTACAAAATCTGAAGTAGATTATTATGATCAATTATAAACAATAAGTATGAGTAAAATACAAATGAATAATGAGCATAATAGTAATATATCCTTACAATTAATGTTTTTATATCAAGAAAGAGAAACATTATTAAAAAGTTTAAAAAGTTTTAAAGAAAAAACTAATATAAATTATGAATATCTAGTTAAAGACCAAATAGAAAAGGTAGAATCAATAAAAAATAAATATATAGAATCAACAATGACTTTATTAGAAATAAATTGGTATTTAATAGAAAAGTTAAGATCAAAACTAATTATTTGTTAAAAAATGCCAAAAATCAAGACAACTATAACTATACACGATTTAAACTATTTAGAAAATGAAATAAATAATGATTATAATAAAGAAAAGTTAGAATGGTATAATAATAAATTCACTAAAAGCCGAAGAAGTTGTAATCAATTGACTTGGCATTTATACTTATATGAAAATAATGAAGTCATGCCATTTTTCTCATGGTTACAATTATATTGTGCAAAAGAAAAAATATATTACCCATTTTTAGAAAAAGCAGAAACTATAATAAAACTAAATAAAACATATAGAAATCTTAAGAATAAAGAAGAATCTATAGGAATACATCCACCATGTGAAGATATAATTATAAAACAAGATAATAAAGATTATATAGGTGTACCCTTAGTACAAGTAAAAGAACAACAAGAACAAGATAAAACTCTAAAACAAATTGTATACCAAAATAATTATACTAATGAAGTATTAAATACAATAGGACAACAATTAAATAGAATCGAAAATGTCACACCCCGTCTAAAGCGGAAACAACGGGGTACGACGGTGATAGGATCATAACACATCATTATAAAGAATTCTATATGAAATACAATATCCAATGTGTCATGATGCTAATAACATGAATAACGGTTCATGTCGTGCATACATTTCAACAATGAATTCAAAAGCTTACAAACAACGTACACTACAATGTTAAGGCAAAACAAGCCTTCACAAACAACCTTAATGATGCACCGCTAGTCTTGAATAACTCTTAATGCAACCCTAAAGGTCCACTAAGTTCTCTTGTCCAATGCTTTAAGTCCACTAGTATAACCTGAAAAGATATGCTCAAAAACGTCAACACGAATGTTGGTGAGTTTCGTAGGTTTGAAACCAGACACCATAAAAATAAACCTTTTTGCTGTGATAATAATAGTTTAGGACAATGCATATAGAAAAGGTGCACATAGTGTAATAACATAATCCCAACTGAACCGTAACAACTGTCATCACCCCACGAAGGAGTATGACCCAACAAAATCCTGTGTATGCGGTAGCTACCCATAATGGCTTTAATGTATACATAGCGTATAACATTAGGTACTAAGGCCTTGTGAAACAACATTGCTTTAATGTATACCAAGAATAATGTATACATCAGGTACTCACTCCCGAAAGAGCAAGGCCTTACAATGATAATGAATCCAACAACCAATGCATATAAGTCACATCGTGTCACACATTTCAAGCATATATCCAAAATGAAAATGAATACGTTTCACAGCATAAAACAATTGATAAAACATGTGAGCATACTTTTCCCCCAATTTGAAAATATGTAAATGAAAACGGGGCCACGAAAACTCACCTCAAGAAATGATGTAAGTATCGTCCCTTTAGTATAGCCACTAATCAACTCGCAATCTACAAACGAATATATACGTAATCGGGTTACAACCTAGACATATCTATGTCCTTCCATTGTATCCCAAGTCCAAATCACCTTTACTAGATTTCCTCACAACCAATTCCTCAAGTATCTTTACAAAATTTAATCATCGTTTACTCAAAATATTAGTAACTTTATTCTATCTTGCATTTCAGAATCTGTCCAGAAATTTCATACCACTTCACGAATTTTAAACCATGACTTAATAAAATCATTTGACTCTACAAATTTTACCAATGACATTTCATGGTGTTATGAACATCCTGTAATTTTTCCAGAACTTATTTCAATAGTTTACTATTTTTAAAAATTTACCAAAGTGAACTGGTCTAAACCATTGACACTTTCTGACTTCACAAAAGTTATAATTTATTTAAAATACTTAAAGAGTTACAAAGACTATGATATTTTTACAGAAAATTTCTGAAAATTTAAAGTTACTCCAGTAAAAATTTCAAGACTCAATTCTTAGTTTAACATACGTTTCGAAAATCGACAATTTAACCAAAACAATGAACCGAAAAACTCAGATTTGACATACAATCTTGAAAAATCATCTCGACTAACTTAAACTCAACATTTGGACACGAAACCAATGCCATTTGAAAATAGACTCTTAATACTTAACTTTAGACTCCTGTTTCATCAAAAATCATCATGATATGACCAAGTTACAAGCTTCCCAAACCGAAACACAAATCTGGATAGATTTAGGGTTTATATGTTTAAACCTAAATCTCTGTATAAAGCAATCCAAAACGTCAACACAATCATATTTCTTGATTCCACTAACTTATATACTGATTTTACCCATATCCTAATGATTATATACACTAGGAATACAATGGATTGAACCGAATAAAACCGACAATCCGAAATAATCGAAATCGAATGTTAACGAATGTAATCGGATAAGAATAATACCAACTATCCATTAATCGCACGAGAATCTTCGTTAGGATCTGTAAACATTGAGTTTATAAACCCTTAGAATTCGTTTTTGAGATTAAATGAAACGTATAGGAGGATTATAGAATCGAAACTTACCAAAGTTTCATAAAATTCGTCACCCACAGCAGCAGTTTACGAAATAATTTTTATAAAATAATCTGGAACGTTTCAGAGGCCGAAACTCGAGATCTTAAGGTAAAACTTCGAGATCTACAACTTTCTAGTTTTGACCGAAGGCTGAAAACGAACGTAAATGGGTCAAATCGACCTATGTTCTTGACTGGAATTTTTGGGACGGGATTTTGTATGTTTTTGTGATAGAAAAGTTTTAGGGTTAGGTTTAGGGGTATATTTATAGGTCTAGGGTTCAAGAGGTGTTGGGCTTAGTTGGGTTTGGGCTTTTGGGAGTTGAATCATTTTTGAATTACATTTTTGGTGACGGATGTCACAGTATCCCCCCGTTTAAGGAATTTCGTCCCGAAATTCAATCGGAGCCGTATTGTCACCACGATCACTGAATAAGTGCATATATATAAGCTTGGCTTGATATTTTCATTTGCAAGTATACTCAGGTCAACGTTCTATCGGACCTTGATAATTAAAATTACATGTGCTCCAACATGTTGACCTCTCAATCCATGGTTCCTACCAGTTTTCTCTACACATCGTTATTTGTGGTTCCCTTTAAACTCCTCCTAGAAACATGTGTAAGACCTTATCGGCCAACACTTTCGTAGAATTGACACATGAAATAGTTCGTGAGCAGCACTTCACTCTTGTGACAACTTTCAATCGATATGTTATACACGCTCAACAATTTAGAGCGATCTAACAAACCTATGTATAAATTTTCCCCTTCTTCCCAAAATATATGGTATTTTTCCAAAGCAATAATTTAAGCAATATATGATCTCTATCATAAAATTCTAACTGCTTTCGATATTTATTTGCGTAACTCATTTGCCTAGCTCGTAGTGATCCCAACTTCTCTTTGATTCGAACGATCTTGTCAATAGCTTCATGGACTATTTCAATCAAATCAACTAACTCCAATCCAACTTCAGCCGACACTACGATGAATGACTCCTACACTCATGAAGTGCTTGAAATAATGCAGAATGAATGCTAGAATGATAACTATGTTGTATGATAACTCGACTAATTGTAAGTGAGGATCACAACTTCTATCAATCGATAACACAATCTAAGCATATTCTCAATGTTTGAATGGTTCGCTCATTCCGTCCATTAGTTCGAGAATGATAAACCATCCTTATGTCAAAACTCGTTCTCAGAGCTTTCCGCAACATTCGCCGAAAATTGTGAAGTAAAATAACCATCAAGATCGGATATAGTAGATTCAAACACTCCACGCCTTGCTGCTTCTTTGTTAACATGCAACCTCACCAATTTCTCCATCGTGTAGTCCTCGCAGATAGCTAAGAAATAAGCTGACTTAGTCATTCTATCCACGTATCGAGTCATGCTACTTCTTACTAACTCTCGATGTATGAATTTTTTTTTTTTTTTTACTTATGTACTCTGTCCATTACTAGTGTCCATAAACCACCTAGCAAGGAATCCATAATCTTCTCACAAGATGTAACATCTCATCAACTTTGTGTTCCAATTGTTTATTTAACTCGCGCAACTTTTGTTTTGTATAGGAGTATTAACGCTTCATCTTGTGCTTTGAACATCTTACACTTAATGCCAGAGTGTATCGCCATACTTGATTTGCACTCACCTTGGCAAACTCTTTCTTCCTACTCAAAACATCTGCCAATACATCTGTCTTCCTCGGATGATAACGAAATTCACAATTGTAACCATTAAATAATTCGAGTTTCTTCAGTTGCCTCGTGTTCAACTTCCTTTAAACATAGATGTGTTAAAAACTCTTATGATCGATATAAATAACGTTATTCATTCCATACAAGTAGTGTCTTCAACACATACGTACAAACACCACCGCTCCAAGTTTTAAGTCCGTGGGTGGTATAGTAATTCTCATGTATCTTGAGTTGTCGAGAGACGAATACAATTACCTTCCCCCATTTAATTGACACACAACTCAGACCTCGGTCTGATGCATCACAATACACATCGAAATCCTCCGATCACAACAAACTTCTTTATATATATATGTGAGTAATAAAGTGATCCTTGGAAAAACTCTCGTTAAACTGCCGATAATAACCTGTGAATCTCAAATGCTTTACGAACCTTCACGATAGCTGTGGGACCTTCCATCCCTTTACAGCTTCTATTTTGCTAAAATTCACAAGAATATCTTCCTTGTTCACAACGTTCCCAAGCAAGACAAACCTCTTGTAGTCAAATTTCGAACTCTGAATATATTGCATAGACCCTTTTCTTTCAAAAGAAACTCCAGAATTAATCTTGAAGGAATTTCATGCTCTTCATTGATTTTTGAATGAATTAGAATGTTGCAAATGAAAAAGTGTGATAAATTCATCGAGATCTGTTTTACATACGTGTTCGTTAAATATAGGAATGCTATAGTCGCATTAGTAAGATTGAAAGACATAACGAGAAATTTGAAATGTTCGTAACGAGTACTAAACGCAATCTTAGGTATATCTGATTCAGGTACCCTCTATTGATGGTAACCAGAATGAAGATTGATTTTTGAAAACCACTGAACACCTTGAAGTTGATCAAACAAATCATCCATCCTTGAAAGAGGACAGCGATTCTTGACCGTAAATTTGTTAAGTCCACGATAATCAATGCACAAATGAAAAGAACCATCATTCTTTTTGACAAATAAGACAGGTGCTTCCAAAGGGAAAAGACTAGGGCGAATAAAACCCTTGTCTTGTAGCATCTTTAAAGTGAATTAAATAACTCTTGTATACAAATAGTGTTAAGCGATTTGGAGCTTTTGCAACTGGGGTTGCTCTAAGAATAAGATCGATACAAAACTTTATGATTAAAGAGGGAAGTAATCCTTCTAAATCTTCCGAGAAGACCTCGAGGAGATTGTGGATAATAGAATGTTTTGAAATTTTATATTATTAGCCTTTACGCTCATGAGTTGTTTCTTTTCGTCTTTGAAGTGTTATATGAAAATCTCAGGTATTACACCACCACTTAAGTGGTATACGAAATACTTTATCAAACATACAATTTCTTCCTAAATTTCGTCAACTAATCCGTTCCCTCAACCACACCAAAACTTCTGAGTCCGAAGGGCAACAAGTGAATGCTAAAAGAGTATTCTTCTAGAACTAGAGTATACCCTTATGTAAAGTCTTTTAGTCTCTATGCGCACTCATTAATAATATTATTTCAATGTCTCCCACTCAAAACAAGCCATTGAGTGTTCTACTGTGTTGATTGGTGCCACTTGACTAGCTGTCATCCACGTTCAATTGTAACATGTCCTCTTCAGTTGCAGTTCGAATAAATACAACATGATGTAGATGTGTGATGATAGTGGTTACACCTTACTCACAGAAGATGTGAACCAGCGTAACCCTCTCTTCATTTGAAAATCTTCGGTTATAGTACTAGACTAGTGAGTCTCGGGTATTCAACCTTGAACCTTAATCAGATCATGCATTGTCTAAATTGACTAATATACTTAATGATGTCCTTCTTCATCTCAGATGCCAATACAAATCCATGAGACCATGATACATTTATATATATATTTTTTTTTACCAACTCCTTATGTGTGAAGTATTTTACTTTTATTTTATTTTATTTTTATTTATTTTTATTTTATTTATTTATTTATTAATGTACCCTCTCATTCTTGGTATTGTTTCTACATTCCCTGCCTTATTGATCTCATTGATTGACAACCCACCCATTAGTATTGCGCCTTGGATGGTAGGAGGCTCAGTCACTTCTACCGTCCTACAAGCTTCTAGAACAAAGCTGTTGATATGCTTCTTAATTCCCTTAGCTTCGACTACCACATGATGAGGTCTAATTTTGCCAATTCCATAAAATTGTCCGATATAGGTTGTATGGTTAACTCCCACCATAGAGAAATTCCAAACTTGTTCGCTAACTTCTTCATTTCGTTATTGAAAGAATATCCCTCCTTTAGGAGTTCCTTCATTTTCCATTCTTTTCGCACCATCACCATTTCTATCATTTGAATTCTCGACTATTAGGTCTATATTTGCCTTCGGTGTCATTAGATCTACTATGATTCAATATGTCGTTACTAGTCCGCGTGGCAATTTTGGATGCTAAGGCCCACCACTGTTGTGCAATGGTCGCAACAACATTGGAGTTCTTGCCTTCAATACCACAAATTCCTCCGGTTCAACCATCAGTTCCATCGTCACTATCACTTGTATGACCACCTCCGAGTGTTTCTCTTCCATGAGTAAATTTTACGAGTAATGCGTTTTAGTAGTATGCTTGCTATAATTTTGAATTCATACGAGTTTAGAATAGAATGAATACTTTGGAGTTTGTCTAGGTATAAATGCACCAGACTCACAAAGATAAGAATAATAAGGTAAGGAATATAATTGGGATTTTATTACCATACGAAACGAAGATAGCACATGAGACACGCAAACCTGGTCGGATAAGCACACATACGTCGGAACACCTTTGTCAATTACGTCTGCAGCCGTAATTGTGAAAGCATTCTTTCATACACATACTTATCTTCCAGGTCTTTGTATCACAATAAACTTTGAATTTGCGTAAAGAGATCGGATATTTATAGAATCCTAAGTAACATGTAGACGAACCACATAAAGAGTCGTAAGATGTTGAAGAAACGCTTACAACGTCCTTCTTATTTGAAATGGTTAAGATGAATGATCGACACCAACTACAACTAGCTTCACGGAATTGTATGCACACCTAACTTCCTAACTCTTGTTCTATATGCGGGTTCCTTATTTATAGTCTAGGCCAATCCACCTAGATCTCTATAAACCTGTCTCTGATACCAATCTGTCACACCCCGTCTAAAGCGGAAACAACGGGGTACGACGGTGATAGGATCATAACACATCATTATAAAGAATTCTATATGAAATACAATATCCAATGTGTCATGATGCTAATAACATGAATAACGGTTCATGTCGTGCATACATTTCAACAATGAATTCAAAAGCTTACAAACAACGTACACTACAATGTTAAGGCAAAACAAGCCTTCACAAACAACCTTAATGATGCACCGCTAGTCTTGAATAACTCTTAATGCAACCCTAAAGGTCCACTAAGTTCTCTTGTCCAATGCTTTAAGTCCACTAGTATAACCTGAAAAGATATGCTCAAAAACGTCAACACGAATGTTGGTGAGTTTCGTAGGTTTGAAACCAGACACCATAAAAATAAACCTTTTTGCTGTGATAATAATAGTTTAGGACAATGCATATAGAAAAGGTGCACATAGTGTAATAACATAATCCCAACTGAACCGTAACAACTGTCATCACCCCACGAAGGAGTATGACCCAACAAAATCCTGTGTATGCGGTAGCTACCCATAATGGCTTTAATGTATACATAGCGTATAACATTAGGTACTAAGGCCTTGTGAAACAACATGGCTTTAATGTATACCAAGAATAATGTATACATCAGGTACTCACTCCCGAAAGAGCAAGGCCTTACAATGATAATGAATCCAACAACCAATGCATATAAGTCACATCGTGTCACACATTTCAAGCATATATCCAAAATGAAAATGAATACGTTTCACAGCATAAAACAATTGATAAAACATGTGAGCATACTTTTCCCCCAATTTGAAAATATGTAAATGAAAACGGGGCCACCAAAACTCACCTCAAGAAATGATGTAAGTATCGTCCCTTTAGTATAGCCACTAATCAACTCGCAATCTACAAACGAATATATACGTAATCGGGTTACAACCTAGACATATCTATGTCCTTCCATTGTATCCCAAGTCCAAATCACCTTTACTAGATTTCCTCACAACCAATTCCTCAAGTATCTTTACAAAATTTAATCATCGTTTACTCAAAATATTAGTAACTTTATTCTATCTTGCATTTCAGAATCTGTCCAGAAATTTCATACCACTTCACGAATTTTAAACCATGACTTAATAAAATCATTTGACTCTACAAATTTTACCAATGACATTTCATGGTGTTATGAACATCCTGTAATTTTTCCAGAACTTATTTCAATAGTTTACTATTTTTAAAAATTTACCAAAGTGAACTGGTCTAAACCATTGACACTTTCTGACTTCACAAAAGTTATAATTTATTTAAAATACTTAAAGAGTTACAAAGACTATGATATTTTTACAGAAAATTTCTGAAAATTTAAAGTTACTCCAGTAAAAATTTCAAGACTCAATTCTTAGTTTAACATACGTTTCGAAAATCGACAATTTAACCAAAACAATGAACCGAAAAACTCAGATTTGACATACAATCTTGAAAAATCATCTCGACTAACTTAAACTCAACATTTGGACACGAAACCAATGCCATTTGAAAATAGACTCTTAATACTTAACTTTAGACTCCTGTTTCATCAAAAATCATCATGATATGACCAAGTTACAAGCTTCCCAAACCGAAACACAAATCTGGATAGATTTAGGGTTTATATGTTTAAACCTAAATCTCTGTATAAAGCAATCCAAAACGTCAACACAATCATATTTCTTGATTCCACTAACTTATATACTGATTTTACCCATATCCTAATGATTATATACACTAGGAATACAATGGATTGAACCGAATAAAACCGACAATCCGAAATAATCGAAATCGAATGTTAACGAATGTAATCGGATAAGAATAATACCAACTATCCATTAATCGCACGAGAATCTTCGTTAGGATCTGTAAACATTGAGTTTATAAACCCTTAGAATTCGTTTTTGAGATTAAATGAAACGTATAGGAGGATTATAGAATCGAAACTTACCAAAGTTTCATAAAATTCGTCACCCACAGCAGCAGTTTACGAAATAATTTTTATAAAATAATCTGGAACGTTTCAGAGGCCGAAACTCGAGATCTTAAGGTAAAACTTCGAGATCTACAACTTTCTAGTTTTGACCGAAGGCTGAAAACGAACGTAAATGGGTCAAATCGACCTATGTTCTTGACTGGAATTTTTGGGACGGGATTTTGTATGTTTTTGTGATAGAAAAGTTTTAGGGTTAGGTTTAGGGGTATATTTATAGGTCTAGGGTTCAAGAGGTGTTGGGCTTAGTTGGGTTTGGGCTTTTGGGAGTTGAATCATTTTTGAATTACATTTTTGGTGACGGATGTCACAGAAAAAATAGAAGAAAACAAAGTTGAAGAAGACAAACCAAACACTTCTAATACAAAACAAGAATATGAAAAAAGTCCATTATTTATACCTCATCATATAGATACTCCTATAAATTTAGGAAAACAGAATGTTATATTAAAAGAAATTGAAAAGAAATTATCTTTATTAAGTATAACAGACAAAACTATAAATACAGTAAATGAAGAAAATTATTCAGATGATAATTTATCCGAAATAGAAAATCAATTTAATAATAATAATGAAATAAATAAAGTAAAATATAATTCTTATACATCAAATAAAACTTATACTCCAAGACCAGAAACTAGAAATTACTATTATAGACCATCACCACCTGATTTACAATATGAAGAAAGACATACTTTAGTACAAGCTAAATATGATGGTAATTCTATATACGAATGGAATATAGACGGACAAACTGAATATCAGATATTAAATCTATTACAAGAAATGACAATGGCATCTACTGCTTATAAATCACAAAATAATGAAGAATCACAAGTAATTGAAATGATTATAGCAGGATTTACTGGAATACTAAAAGGATGGTGGGATAGCTATGTAACAGAAGCAGATAAACATGCTATATTAAATGCAAAAAAGACTATAATAAAAACTGAAAATAATCAAACATATCAAACACAAATAGATGACATGGTAAATTCATTAATTTTTGCTATATTAAAAAATTATGTAGGAAATCCAGCAGCATATCAAGAAAGAAATTCAGCTATATTATTAAACTTGACATGTAGAAAACTACAAGATTTTAGATGGTATAAAGATGTGTTTTTAGCTAAGGTTATGACTAGGCCTGATTGTAAAGAAGCATATTGGAAAGAAAGATTTATTGCAGGATTACCTAAGTTATTTGCAGAAAGGATTAGAAATAAATTAAGCCAAGATTATAACAATAATATACCTTATAAAGATTTAACTTATGGAGAAATTATAAATTATGTTAATCAAGAAGGACTAGCTATATGTTCAGATTTAAAGTTAAAAGCCAAGATTAAGAAAGAAGGAATAAATTCTAGACAAGAATTAGGAGATTTTTGTCAACAATATGGATATGAAACCTTAAAATTACCTCCTTCTAGGAAAATTAAATATAAGCCTAAGAATAGATATATTAGGAATAAGAGAAATTATAAAAGAGAGCAAGAATATGATAAAAAACACGAATATAAGAAAATTAAATTTAGAAGAAGAAAGACTCCATATAAAAATTATAAAGAAAATAAACAAAAGGATATTATAATATGCTATAAATGTGGAAGAAATGGTCATATGGCAAAAGATTGTTATGCTAAAAAGAAAATAAATGAATTAGATATATCTGATGAACTTAAGAAACAAATAAGTAAGATAATTCTTAAAGATAGTTCTAGTGAAGATAGTATGTCAGATTATAGCGAAAATGATATAAATGTTTTAGAAGAAAGTAGCTCTAGTTCTGAATCACAAAGCTGTGAATGTTTAGGAAATTGTAATTGTGATTATAAATCTATAAATGTAATTACCAAAAATGAAGAAGTTGAACAATTAATAGACTTAATAAATAAAATAGAAGATAAGGATTTGAAAAAAGTATATTTTCAAAAATTAGAAGAAAAACTAAATACCAAAGAAGAAAAGGTCATAAAAAATAATCAAGGATATAATTTTAATGAGATATGTAAAAGATTTAGTAAAGATAAAAATCCTATAACAATTCAAGAATTACAAGAAGAACTTAATAATGTAAAACTAGAAGTAAAATTATTAAAACAAAGAATAGAAAACATAGAAAATAAAGAAGAAGATTTTAAAGAAAATCCTGAAATCGAATTATTAAATGAACCTTCTAATAATGATCAAACAATAAATATAGTAAAATATCAAAGATGGTATACTAAAATAAATTTATTAATTAATAACGAACATAGAATAACTATAATTGCTCTATTAGACTCAGGAGCAGATTTAAATTGTATTCAAGAAGGATTAATACCAACTAAATATTTCGAAAAATCTACAGAAAAGTTATCCTCTGCAAGTGGATCAAGATTAAAAGTAAACTATAAATTATCAAACGTACATATATGTAAAGAAAATTATTGCTTTAATACTCAGTTAATATTAGTAAAAAATTTAACCTCCCAATTGTTATTAGGACAACCATTTATATTACAGTTGTATCCTTTTGTTGCCGACGAAAATGGATTAACTACTAAAGTTTTAAACAAAGAAATAACTTTTAAATTTATTCACCCTGTAGAAACTAAAGAAGTTAATATATTAATAAATAAGAAAAAACATATAGAATATTTAGTAAGTGAAATAAATGAAAAAAGAATTTGTAATCAGTTAATAGATAAAACCATACAAACAAAGATAAAATTATTAGAAGAAAAATTTAAAAATAATATATGTGCAGCCATTCCCAATGCATTTTGGAAAAGAAAACAACATATAGTAGGATTACCCTATATTAAAAATTTTAATGAAAAAGATATTCCTACAAAGTCAAAATCTATACATATGTCTATAGAATTAGAACAACATTGTAAAAAGGAAATACAAGATTTATTAGAAAAAAGACTTATACGTCCATCAATGTCCCCTTGGTCATACTCCGCCTTTTATGTAATAAATAACGCTGAAATAGAAAGAGGAGTACCAAGATTAGTAATAAACTATAAACCTTTAAATAAAGTTTTAGAATGGATTAGGTATCCTATACCAAATAAAAGAGATTTATTAAAAAATTTATATAATTCAAAAATATTTTCTAAATTTGATATGAAATCTGGATTTTGGCAAATACAAATTAAAGAAGAAGATAAATATAAAACTGGTTTTAATGTACCCTTTGGACATTATGAATGGAATGTAATGCCCTTTGGATTAAAGAATGCCCCATCAGAATTTCAAAATATAATGAATGATATAATATTACCACTTGGAAATTTTGCTATAGTCTATATTGATGATGTTTTAATATTTTCAAAAAAATATAGATCAACATTTTAAACATTTAAATGCTTTCTATAACACTATATATAAAAATGGTTTAGCAGTTTCACCAACAAAGATGTCTTTATTTCAAACTGAAATAAGATTTTTAGGACATAATATTATTCAAGGAACTATTAAACCCATTGAAAGAAGTTTAGAATTTACAAATAAATTTCCTGATGAAATAAAGGATAAAACTCAATTACAAAGATTTTTAGGATGCTTAAATTATATACATGATTTCTTTAAAGATTTAGGAATTATATGCAAACCATTATATGACAGATTAAAAAAGAATCCAAAGCCTTGGACAGAAGAACATACTAAAGTAGTAAGACATATAAAAGAAAAAATTAAAATTCTACCATGCTTAAATATACCTCATCCTGATGCTAACCTAATAGTAGAAACAGATGCAAGTGATCTAGGTTATGGTGGTATATTAAAACAAAAGTTGTCTAAAAATGATAAAGAACAATTAGTAAGATTTTATTCTGGATCATGGAATGATACCCAGAAGAATTATTCTACTGTTAAAAAAGAAATTTTAAGTATTGTTTTAAACATTAAAAAATTTGAAGATGATTTATATATGAAAACTTTTATTTTAAGAATTGATTGTTTATCTGCAAAATATATTTTAGAAAAAGATATAAAAAATTTAATCTCTAAACAGATTTTTGCAAGATGGCAGGCTATATTAAGTAATTTTGATTTTACTATTGAATTTATCAAAGGAGAGAATAATTCTCTACCAGACTTTTTATCTCGAGAATTTTTGCAGGGAAAATGAGCAGCTCAAGCAAGAAAGTTATTTTAACCAAACAAACCCAACCATCATCTTCTAATCAAAGAGAGTTTCCAGCTTTACCTATACACCCAAACAGATTTGGTCCTATAGCACCAAGAGCAAGACCTCCATATTCTGCTCTTGTACAAAATGTACCTATTCCAACTTCATCTATAAGTCAGATTTCTCCTAATAGAACAACAGTTCCTATATCACCAAGAAGTCCTTTTGCAACTCAAACAAGTCCTTCTACTTCCAGTCAATCCGGTACTCCAGAATACCATATAAATCCAAACAGACAAATTATCAAAATTTTAGAACCTTTAGAAGAACAAAAATTACAACAAAGCTTTTTAACCTTAACCGATTATTTATATCCCAGAGGATGTCATTTTTATGTCGATAACTATAAAACCAGAGAATATTATGAAGCAGTTCTAATTTCAAGTGGATCTGCTAGTATTGATCATACTATAACCAAGAAAAATTCTGATTATATCGATTGTAGTAAAGCAAAGATATTTAAAATAATCACTCCAGAAGAATGGTCTACAAAACCCTATGATTACAAAACCCTTTCCAACTACCCTACTTATCTAGTCTATAATTACTATGATTATCAAGATGCTTGGTTCTATGCCTTTTTAGTAAGAAGCTTTAGCCACACCTGGTTTTTCTACTTTTCTGATAAATTTAATGGAATCTATCCAAGATGGTTTATTAAATGGTTCAGATATTTTGGAAATATCCCGGCCACCTTTCCACCAAGGGTATTAGAAGGATATCATAAATATAAAGATTATTTTATGCAAGATCATATATGTCCAGCTGAGTATACCCTACAATTCACTGCTATATTCAAGTTACCATGGATAATATTATTCACCTATAAAAAACAAGAAGCTCAAGATACATCTCCACCCTTATTCTATAGACAATTCAGTGCAAAATGGTGGAAGCAGATTAATGAAGCCCAAGCTGATATTAATGCAGTTATTGAATATTATAAAAAATGGAGTATTGAAAACAGTTCCTCTACTGAAGTCCCAGAAATTCAAGACGAAGATTATGTTAGAAGATTACAATCATGTTCATCTAAAGAAGAAATACAAAGAATTATAAATGAAATCAAAGGATCTCCAAGTTCTAGCGAAGATTTATTTCAAGATTCTCAAGATCCTTATGCAAATATTGTATTAAATTAAAGATCTATATTAAAGAACAAAAATATCTTTCATGTAATCCAGAAAAGAAATATTTCTATATAAAAATAAGAATTATTATTATTCACTATAAACCAGAAAGCAAATTATAATCATTCTTTTATCATGGCCGACAAAAGCAAATTATTAAAGAAAAAGCAAGTTTATGGTCAACAAAGGTATGAAGAATCCAAGAAAGATGATTATGCAAGAAAGAAGAAAACGACAAAGAAAATATTAAAGAAAGGTTTTCTATGGCCGACAAAAGCAAAATTATTAAAGCAAAAGGAAGAAAAGAAAAGCAGCCGGTTAAGACTCTATTATTGAAGACATTATGAAAAAATAACCGGAAGATGCCAGTTTACATGAAGAATCAAGAAGATCAAGTTCATCTATAAAAGACGAAGAAAATGAAAGAAGATTCATTCGAAAATTTACATGAAAAAACCCTCTATTATATTATCAACTTCTCAATGTTCAAAACATTTAGATTTTAATATATGTATATCTCCTATAGTCAAGTCGGAGTCTGTATCTATAGAGCAGGAAGCAAGTTCCAGTATACTACCTTGTTGTAATTCAGATTCTATAAATAAAGGTATAATTTTATAATCTTTGACCTTATACATGTTATGTTTATTGTTTAATAGATAATTTGTTTGTTTACCGTTTTAAAAGGTCCTGAAAGATTTGGTATCAGAGCTTCTTATATATATATATATATATATATATATATATATATATATATATATATATATATATATATATATATATATATATACGGAGTATTATTTAGTTAAAGTAGCCAAAAATATTAATATTGTTAACTTAAAGGTGTTGTAAATCAGAATCATTAATCAGTATGTTTTTCCTTTCAATTATTGAAAAAATGACTTATTGGCCCTTATTAATGGTAATTGCGAACTGTAGTGTCAATGAAAATAAGGTTGAAAGTTGCTATGTAATGGGGATAAAAAGATTGGTATAATTCTAATCAAGTATTATATAGCACAAATAAAAATATTTAAGGTCAAAGTTGAAAAGGAATGCTTAAAAAAGTTAAAACTATATAATTATTGTGGGACGAAGGTAGTAAATTATTAGCATGAAACAACGGATTTAAATAGGGGTGTGAGAACATGTAATGTTATGCAACACCTTAAAATAAAGATATTATTATTAAAGTATGAATTTGATTACTATTCACATAAAATGTAACTATTTTAGAAATCGAATTAATAACAAAGTGGTTGATCAACTTTACATTTTAAAGGAAATATCTTCATCAATAACATGATTTGGTTAATCAAAAAAAGATTTGGCATCCCAAAAAATGTGGTATAAATAAGAACAAATTGAAAAATTTAGGAAAATATTTTTATGACACATAGGATTTGTAAGAAAATGAAAGACAAACAAACGTGTCACATAAGTTACAAAAAACTTTGTTTTTGAACCCCTGCGAAGCACGTCAAATGTTGATATTGTTTTTCTGCAGTTGTAAATTTATTACTAATAATTTAAAAATATTATTATTATTATTATTATTTATTATTATTATTAGTATTATTATAATAATAATAATTATTATTATTAGCAAAAAATCACATTAACTAAGTAGAATGCACGTATAATATCAACATTTTTTTTTAAATATAAATTATTATATTATTATTTTATATATATCTAATATTAAATAGAAATTAATAATAAATTAACTATTAATATATGGAAAGTCCATGTATCATTCTTAAAAAATTGAGATTAATTCAAAACTTTATAAATTAATGCCATGTCATTATTTACTAAAATAACTTTCTCTAATATGCAATTAAAAATCTTTGTTTTATATATATAGATAGATATACACTAGATTCAAACCCGTGCGTTGCACAGTAATTTTACTATTTTTTCATTAGTATCATATGACATTCAGTATTAATAGACATTGAAATTACATCATACCCATAGTGATTGGTGACTAATAGTAAAAGTAACTTGAACTAAAAACACATACATTCTAAATAAAACAGTTAAGTATATATATCTACCTATTGAAAACTTAATATATATTCTATTCTATGTTCCCAATTCAACCATATAAAACATGTGAAATATGAAAATCAACTTGAACAAACCCGTATAAGTCTAAGAAAATATAGCACCTTCAAAAAATTTCTACTTGACAATTATAATGTAAGAAATATTAGAAATTTCTAAAACTTTACCTCTTCAAACATTTGATCTCCCTCTCAAACATATATTATTGAACTTCATTAGTGCAATTACCAATTCAAATTACCATCTACATCGATAAGAAAAAAAATAGTTAAAAATAACCATTTGACTATTAATTGACTAAGCTAAGTAAACAAATTTAATTTATAATGAATTACTATACTAACCATGATGATAATTAAAAATGTTACTCCGTATAAAAATAAAAATTACCGTGTTGGTATAGACAAACACAAATAGTCAAGATATTTTTTTAGCCCATAATATTATGACCCGTAGAATAAAAAATCTTCTTATTTTGTATAGGTGTGTTTATAAATTGTATCTTGCTTAGGATTGATCGGATTTCCATGTTAATCACTGCAATGACATACGTGTTTGATTAGGATTGTAATTATGTTGTATAATTAATTTATTATTATTATTTTGTTGTCATAATTTTTAATAATTTAATAATTGATCTAAAATTGTAGGAGATTGCCACATGTCATTGTTGCCTATGTGGCAAATTCTAGAGCCATCTTTACTATACATATACATATATATATATATATATATATATATATATATATATATATATATATATATATATATATATGAGAAACATTAAATTAAATGTTTATAATTAAAGTTCCATTTCTTCATGCAATTGATGTCTTTTTAAGGTACATACAACGTTGGATTTTACCAAACAAGATAACTAAAGAGGTGGCGGCACACCCTCCTAAATTTTCCCCAACGTCCTTGAAGATTCATGGTCAAATCATATCTCGTTAATAAGTTCACTAATTAAACTCGTCAGCTTGGTACCTATATAGTATATATACATACTCAACTCATTCCAAAACCAATTCATAAACTTCCACCACCTCCCAATATTGCTTCGATTCTATACATTAACTTGCATGTATCACAACATGTCCAAAAGGCAACAACAATACATTTTCGTTCTACTTATCATAGTCCTCCTTATGAATACAATCTTCTCAACTGTGGAAGCTCTTCGACTGATCGACACAAGAACGATAAAGGCAGATGGTCTTAAAGTTGAAGGCTCAAGCACATTCCTCATTGCCAAAGACCATGTTAGAAGTCTGGTCATGGTTGAACGCTCAGGTCCGAGTCCTGGTGAAGGGCATAAGCAAGTTGAAGACAACGACAAACACAAAACCACTAATTAGCTTTATTTGTGGAGTTAACTAAGTTTTATGCATGCATTATCTATAGATGTGAAATAACTTTAAATTAATAAATATGGTGTTTGGATTGTTAGTTGTGGATTTATAGTTTTATACTTGTTTGGATTGTTAGTTGTGGATTTATAGTTTTATACTCGCATAGATTATACATATTTTATGAGGCGATATTCCCCTTGAAATATTGGATTGTTAGTTATGGCCGGGATGTATATAGTTGTATATATTATGTGTTTATCTAGATGTGATGCAACTTGATAAAGTTTTAAAGAAGTGGTCAGCTGATAGCGGATGCTCGGTAGATCATGTTGGTACGTAATTTAGTGTAATTGATACTTATTGGAGATCAACAGGTTTCCAAATCAAGTTATATAAAGAGTCGTTAAGTGCAAGGTGCACACTTATTTAAATTAAGTTAGACCGCTACTAAATAGCGGGGTTATAGAGGCTACGACAACAACTTTTAAGGACGCCCAAAATACATTGTATATAAAATAAATCATTTTTGGTCATCATTTTACATACGAACCGTAACAAAATCTTTTTGTTTTGTTTAGTCACTTTACCAAACATTTAAGTTTGTCTTTGTCTTATCCCAACATGAATTTTGTAAACCCATGCATGTAATCAAATGTCAAAACACTTTATTATGAAAATGATATTACATGATTTAAAGAGTATCTCAGATTATCATCGCATCCTTACCAGATTTCTAATTTTTTTGAACAATCAACTTTATTAAAAAACATCGGCAGGCGCCGAAGAAACAAAGAATTACAAAATAAAAGATGGACTTAGAGCCCATAAGTGCCACGAGATGTTTAACATCCTACAACGAGCTAGAAGAAATCCATGAATAAGAGACGGAAACTATAGATTGAAACATCTCCTTGCTCGAAACCGTACCCCCCTTGAAAACAATGTGATTTCGATGTTTCCACAACGTCCACCACCAAACAAAAGTGACCGCTTGAATAACTTGTTTGAAGAAAGATCTAAATCTGGTTTGCTGAATCCAAATAATGACCTCCATTGGAGTTGTAGGAGGCAGGTCCATCCGAAGCCATGCTTGAAGGTAGGAATGAAGTTCAGTAGCAACGCTGCATCTTTACCAGATTTCTAAAAGGCCTAAACTTCATTTCCCTATGCATGGGCTTCAATTTATAGGTAAGCTCTCATACGTGTAGCTTAATAGCTTATAGTTGATTGTAGAGGGAAGCACTTTCAACACACATTTGTAGTTATGGGTAGATACTCTCCTTAATGCACCTCTTAGTCGGTATCTTGCGATGATATTTAATATCAAACGTTTAATATTTTACAACTTTGGATTCCACAATCAAGATTTTTATTTGTAAGTCAATTTGTTAGTGTTCTTTATATTATGAGTAATAAATCACAAAGTTTCACTTTAATAGTTACACATCTTGTATCATTTATATAATTAAGAATGTATATTTACTCGGTTAGATGATAATGACTAATTTGGTTCATCCGTATGAAGATTGAAATATCATAATTTGATTGTATTAAAACTTAAACATTTGAATCTACTCGACATTTCTACATTAATAATATATGGACTAATACATATATTACATATAATAAAATTTTGTGTCAAACTTTGTATATAGTAGTCCATGGAAGATAACTTTAATTTGCAAATAAAATTCAAATTTCACCGATATTTATATTAAAATAATTGTAACTGCCATTTCAATATCAATAATATGTGACATCAATCATGCCACTTATAAAAAATAAATAATTCTAGCGTTAAATATTTATAATTTGAACATTAATCATGATACATTAATTTTAATAATAAAATGCATTCATTTGGATTTTAAGTATATAAACACTCATAAAAATATTTAAGGGTAAAATAGTCATTTATATATTTTTAAAGGGATTAAGACTTAGTGGATAAACATTTTATAAAGTAGTATAGATGATTATTTATCGTTAACATGTAATATTTAATTAATATACTTTAATTATCTATAATAATATATAATACATTTCAAGGTTTTTTTTTAAGATAGATTTTACCATTTTGCCCCCAACATTACTATTGAAATTTAAAATATCTACATGAAATTACTAATATACCCCTAAATATATTAAATGTAATTAATACTGTAATTATTATAAAATTAAAGTAACTAACATATGACATTAAATACTTCTATAGTAATATAAATAATTTCAAGGTTTTTTTTTTAAGATAGATTTTACTATTTTGCCTCCAACATTACTATTGAAATTTAAAATATCTACATGAAATTACAAATATAACCCTAAATATATTAAATGTAATTAATACTGTAATTATTAAAAATTAAAGTAACTAACATATGACATTAAATACTAATTGATTACTAATTCTTTTATATGTCTACTACTAATATATTATAAGCAAGTTACGTAATTTTTAAGGTAAATTACTACTTACCCTTGAAGTTTATACGAGTCTTTGAAAAACCTATTTGAAATTACTAATATATCCTTACATATACCAAATTCTTATTTTTACTAAAACACATAACTTTTAAACCGTAAGGAGGTACGCGACGTGTCAATTATGTTGGAAAGGTAAAAACGAGACGAACATGATATCAAACCGCCGAAGACAGTTTGTCCATTGTTTGGAGTCGAATTAACTTTTAAACCGTAAGGAGGTATGTGACGTGTCAATTATGTTGGAAAGGTAAAAACGAGACGAACATGATATCAAACCGCCGAAGACAGTTTGTCCATTGTTTGGAGTCGAATTCGGCCATTAAAGCCTTCAAAATCTACTTTCCCTAAATTTTACACGTTTTTTAGTGCTTTAAAAAGTTAGAAACAAACTATTTTATGTTTTTTTGTATCATATTATAAATTTACTGGTTTACTTACATTCCATATTTTGTTTTGATATCATCAATTTCTATATTCGAGAGTTCCAATTTTTTAATCAAATTGGGAATTACAATTTCATGAACATAATGTTTTGTATTAAAATACTACAGAAAAATAAAAAACAACAGCCAACGACTCCGCACCTCCCAACATGACACCTGGCTATTAGAGACTCGCAACCCGACTATCTAGTTCACAACCACATTTTATCTACATATATATATTGTTACACATTTTTTAATAGTTTTTAAAAAGGGTAAAAAATGTTATTTTGTTCCTTTAAGAAATACCATATCTTAGTGTATCGTCATATAAATTCTAATTTTGATTTAATACTTTATATCGGATACATGTGAAGCTAATAGTTGTTTACCCGCCGCATCGCGCGGGCATTTTGCTAGTAATCAAATTATACATAATAAACCATTTTTCTCAAAAGATATATATAAATCTAAAAAAATATGTACACCTCCTTTGGACCGGTTTTCATAAAGACAAGTTGGACTTCTAACATTGAAGGTGGTACGAGATCCGTTACTAATTCACGCATTCATCTTGCCTAATTGAAAATGATATTCCAAAGTCCAAACTAATAAAAGTAAACTCCAAAGTTGAAACTCCACCCTACAAACACCCCATTGACGATGACTTGATTGATCCAGTTGAAAATGATATAAAACTGAATGACCATAGTTTTACACTAACAAAATACCCGCGCAATGCAACGAAAAATGAAATATATTAAAAAATGGGATAATAGTAGTGTGTCAAACTTTATTATTTTCCAATGTACGTTTTAACTATCGGTATCAATTGGTATTGGTAATATGCCCGTTTGACTCTTTAAAAGATATGAATAAATGAGTTTTAATAATGGAGAAAGTAAATTAATTGTCAGATGTATTATTATTGAAAATATAGTATTTCTATAAATAAAATGTTGAATCTTACAAAATTTATACTTAAAGGTTTCTTAAAATAGAAGCATGATGAAATGTTTTATAAAGAAGTATATATATATATATATATATATATATATATATATATCTTCCTACTTATGTAAAGAGACCTATTTTTACTGTTAATCGTTAATATTCCAACACCTGTTACCTATTCAGTGGTACATGCCTAAGAGTCCACCATGTGTCAATTTTCTTTTGGCCCTCCATAGAAGTTTGAATTTATATATATTATTAATAATAATGCAAGATAGATGTATTGCATCTCTAGATCGAATGGCAGTTGGTAGAAACGTCTAATCTTGAGATGTGGGGTTCGAACCAATGGAGTTCAACTTTTTTTCCTTCCATATCTTTTCTTTCTTTCTTTTTTATTTTATGTTTTATTCTAATAGTTAATTTCAAGTATTATCTTTTTTAACTCTTAATAATTTACTCTAAACAAAAACTAAATCTTTTAGTGTTTATAAATTTTGTAGTTTAATTTTGTATTTTGAACTTTAGCTTAATGATATTTTATTATTTTTAGATTAATCTACCATTTTCATAAATGTTACTCCCTCCTTCTCAGTCAAAGTGTCGACATTGACTTTGTACACAGTTTTAGAATTCTTCACTATGTACACTTTTCACCAATCAAATAACAAATCTACCCACTATAGTCTCTTTCAATTGGTTAAAATATGAAAGTAGACACTTATTTGGGACAACCCATAATAGTATTGTGGACACTTGTAGTGGGACGGAGAGAGTAATAAAGATAATTCTCATGTTAATATTAGGTACTTGTTTCCTTTTAATTTATATGCATGTTGTTAGGGAAGAAGGAGTAAGGAGTAAGGAGAAACTTGAATTGACGATATAGTAGTAAACTTTGAACGGTATTCTATGGGATGCAATTTAACAAAATAAATTACGGAATCTGGGATGTGCATTTGCACAGCCATAAATTACCTAGTATATATATAGATAGATGTGTATATATTGAGTATCAAAGTCCCCATTGACGCATCATGGTTGTACGTGAAACATAAGATGAGATTACGCAATATATAGATGTAATCCAACTTGTCCAACTACGTTGTACTATGATCTCATTTATGTTTTTTTAGATTCTAAAAGAATGGTTGCGTAGAGTGAAAATAATGTCATGTTTGATAGCTACATATACTTATTGAAAATCGTGGGTTATAACTATTACTCAAGTATAATCTTAACTACTTTAAGTGGAATTAAAGTTTCTAAACATTCATTTTGTATCTCTCAATGAATATGTTCATCTGAAAGTTAAAGTGTGTTGTATGATAGTACATTAGCACGTAACACAAGTGACATTTGATTTTTCATTAATTATTTGTTATTGATTGATTGATTGATTATTGATGAGTAATAAATATTTAATGCATATAGTGAAGGACAACATGATTTTTGGAGAACGGCTAAATACTTGTAAACGATATCATCACCGACCATCTTGCCAACCATCAGACTCTTGAAAATGTTAAAGTGGTTTAAAAACAAAAGGTATAAATTAAATCATATATTACCAAACAAATTATAATATATTAGTATTTAAGTAATTAAAAACTTCACAGAGGTAGTTTCGTGGTTAAAGCTAAAGAGGATTCAGTTCACACTCAAGTTTAAGACCAATGATAACTTTAGCGTGATTTTTAATAGATCCACCATAAAGTACAATTATTTATGCATATAGTATTTGCATAGTATTGATAGATATATCAAAAGTTATGGTGAAAATATCATTGACCCAAGTTTAATTACCTATGTAACTTTAGTAGTAATCGTCATTAAGGGTATCTTTCATGTGTTGTTAAGTTAGTTTGCAACAAATGCTTAACAAAATCTATCTCGTATTATTTTGGTTTGGCATTTGTAAATCGATTATTAATGTTATCAATTATCAGAGTTAAATAGCCTAACGGTAAGACCAACTAAATCAATTCTATCTGGTAACCGTAGTATTTAATTCTTATCACAAATTAACTCTACTGTACTTGATTCTATAATCACCCGACTAAAAGCAGTATAGTTAAGGGAACATGTCGTTGAAGAACATATAACTAGGTATAACGATTATCCAAAACATCACACAAAGTATAATTGTTATTGGGTTAAAATTATCTCGAGTAGATCATGTTACTTCTAGGTAGAGGTGGCAATTTTAGACCCATTGGTTAATTTTGGGTCAATTTGGTTAATTTTTAGGAGGGGATGGGTTTGTTGGGTCTCCTCCCCATTTTTGGATGGGTCTAAATGGGTTTTTCAATATAACCTTTAATTGTGTAAAAATTAACCAACGGGTTTAGACGGGTCTAGCGGGTAAAATTTTTTTTTTTTCACCTCATTTCATTTTTTTCATTTTTCACTTAAATAAAAAAAAAAGTTTGGTGAACCCGATGACCCGACCCGACCCGAGACCCATTTGACCCGGACCCGTTTAGACCCATCCTTCTAAATGACCCATCTAGACCCGGACCCATTTAGACCCAAACCCATCTAGACCCGTGACCCGACCCGATCATTTTGCCACCTCTACTTCTAGGCATCAAGTCGAATTGTGGCATTTGTTATGACTTTTGACTTTGGAGTCAAATGTAATCTATCTATCTTATTATATATTTAATTAATTTAATTAAATATTAAAACAAAAATTTTGAGAGAATAAGGACCATTCAATAAAGATCAACAATAAAGATCTAACCATTGATAAAAATAATGACATACTTAATCCCATTTTTTGTGTGATTAAAGACTAAAATGTCCTTTTATATTTACAATATGCACCTAACTATATTTATAATATAAATCATGTGTTTTTTCCATAATTTTAGACAGTTCCTTCAAATATTTTATGAAAAATTTAATTTAATAACTACTTCTTTATTTTTTCCATAATTCAAACTATTCCTACAATCTTTTTTCCTATTTTTTTCCTTAAAAAAACTTCAATATGTTATTTTTTAATTCCAAAAAATTCATGGCTCCAATACGATCACCTTTTATTTTTTATTTTTTAATTCTTTTATCAATTTCTAATTTTCAATATTAGGGATGACAACGGGTCAAGTTCGAGCGGGTTTAATTGTATCTGTACCCATACCCGTTTAGAATATTTGTACACATACCCGATCCAATATCTGCTTGGTACCCAATTAGTATTACCCATCGGTTTTTCGGTATTTATTCACGGGTTTCGGTTATCCCCATTTATGTAACTTTGGTCGAACAAAAAATTATATAGTTGTTGAAAATACGATATGATACAAATTTGAAACACGGCAAAAAAACAAAACCAAAATACTATAAATTATAGTATATTCAAGATTTTAAATCTTAAAGCTGACAATTTAACTATTTAATTAACTTATTCAAAGTTTTAGTACATTCAAGATAGCAAACAATTTCATGTATTCATATAATGCAAAATTAAAATGTAATAATCATGGAATAAAAACGTATGCTATAAGGTTCACCAGTTGATATGTACATTATCTTCTTATATATAATATATAATAATATATATATTATTTAAAATTCAAATTAATAATAACAATTATGTGGGTATGAATACGAGTAAATTGCTATGGATACAAGTACAGGTAATTGGCTATATTACATAAACCCATCACAATACCCATACCCACGAAATAATAAAATCTGTACCCAAAACGCATCCAAACCCGCTATAATTCGTGACTAATTTATGTTAACGTACATTGATAATAAAACTTAGTCATAACGTACATATATATGAAGCGACATAAATATTTTTCATGGACGATCCCGCAAATTTCGCGGGTTCTAAACTAGTATATTTTGATTTCTCATACAACATTGGGCCAAAGAAACTTCATAGGCCCATTTGCTAACTCTGACAAACACAAACCGGTCGTTAGAACCGTTTTACCGTCGTTAAACCCTAAACCCTAAAAATATGGCGGCCTTTTCTCATCTCCGGCGACTCCTTCTCCGATCACCACCGGTTATTCCTTCATACGGTGGCGTCAGTTCTTTAACATCATCGTATCACCACATTCACACAGAAACTAACTCCACCGACTTCATCAACAAATCGGAAGATCAAAAGAAGGAGAAAACTAAAGGTAAGTGGTTAACTTTACCGCCCTACAATGTCACTGTTAACGGTGCTTCGTTAGGGAAAAATATCGCCGGAACACGGCAATTGGCCGGTGAAAATGACATAAGCACCACGGCAATTAAATGGGTGATGCGTTGCTGCCCGCAACTCCCCCGGTCTCTCGTGCAAAAGTTATTTCGTTTGCGACAGGTAATTTTCTATCATGTTTGTGTATATTTGATTTTAGTTTTCCATATTTAATTGTTAAGTATGAATTTAAAACTACAATCTTGAAATATAGATGTATCTATTATTATAAAGAAGTCACAGACACTTCTAAATACAAGTTGAGTAGCAGAAAGCCAGAAAGGGATCTGTTTGTCAATCATTAGAACCCAGGATGGCTAATGAAAATTCAGATGAGACAGCAACTACCATTTGCACCTTCAGACTTTATTTTATTTATGTAATCAATTTGATATTTAGCTTAATTCATACTCGAAGCATGTAATGAAATAGATAATCATTGGATGTGATGTTAATGATATGTTGTAGGTTCGACGTGCAACTTCTGAAGGTTTAGAATCTGATCGGGATGTACAAGCTTCAGAACTCCAAGTGAAACGGGTAACAGATTAAATATTTATATAATAGTGATTTGGATCCGGTTGTGTCCTTCTGTAATAATAATCTTACGTAGACCGCTCTTTTTATCAATATATCTCGTAACATTTATGAAAACAAGTACATGTTCATCTTATGCTTGGTATTTTCTTCAGGTGTCAGCCAAAGATTCAATGAGATTTGGCGATACAATTTATCTTCCTATTACGGTACAAGCATTGCCAACTGAGAAAGTAGAGTGCCTTTGCAATGAAGAAGAATTAAAGTTTCTTCATGATCTTGAGTTATATAAGGTTCTTAAAATCATGGCTTGTAAAGACAGTGTGTTCATTTTGTTTTTTTACCATTTTATTTTCACTCTAACTTGAAAGATGACTGTGCTTTCTTATCTATCTACTGTTCAGGATTCGGCAATTATTGTCATTAATAAACCTCCTGGAATGCCCGTTCAGGTTATGTATTCACATCATGGTGAGGTTCCTGTACGTATAATGTCGTATTCAGAACGTTGATTATTTGATTTTAATTTTAAATTTCAGGGTGGTATTGGAATAAAAAGAAGCTTAGATGAATTAGCTGGAACATATTTGAGACATAACTTCTCTGAACCACCTAGGCTGGTGAGTTCTGTTCCCACTTTACCATGACCTTTTATCTACATGGCTCCATAATTTTGTTTACTAAACAATATTGACAATATTCACTTTTATACTTGAGGGAACATAATATAGGAATCTTCAACTTCAAGAAGTGTCTCTTTAGGTTTTAAAGATGTTGGGTATGGTAGATTAATAGAAGGGAAAATTGCTTAGGAAGAATGAAATTTGATCTGATTCATGTTTGAGGTACCATCCTTGTTTTCTCCTTAATAGTAAATACATTTCGTAGTTAAAAAAACTCTTTAAACCTTCCTACATTTTCTTTAAGATGATCTGATCAGGTTAGCCAGTCAAAATGATATCATGGGAGCTGACATCAGTAATTTGACCACGTTTAATGCTAAAGGTTTTATTTTTGTTTAGACTGCAAATTAAGTGTGTCACCCTTAACAGAAATCTGTCTTAGCTTGTTACATTTTCTTATGCAATTTCTCCATAAGTAAATGAAACAAATTCATAATTTTATGAGAATACATAATGTTTACGTTATCTCATGGATAACTTTTCAGAATTCAGATGTTACAGAAAGAAGTATGGCATGCTTTATTCTGCATACATAAGGCTGTAATCTAATACATAATGTATATTGATATCTCTTTTATGATTACGATTTTGTTCCAGGGCTTAATGTCATTTATCTCTATCTAGTGATTAAACAAGCTAGTAATTTATTAGGTGCACAGACTTGATAGAGATAGTAGTGGCATCTTGGTATTCGGGAGAACACAACTCAGTGCTACTGTTCTGCATTCTGTCTTCCGCGAGAAAACCTCAGGGGCTTCCAATCTTGTGAGTAAAATTTTCTGCCTATAAATTTCTTTACTTAAAAGCGCAAACTGCAAGTTTTGTATTGTACTATACAGCAGTCCTACTGATATATGTTACATACTTAGGTTCAATGTATGCAACATAGTTACTATCTTACAGAATGAATTACGGGAACATACTTACCGTTTCTTGTAACATTTAGTGTAAGGTAATAAATGGCAAGTATGGTGCATTAAATAGTAAGAAAAACTACATTGTATATTTAGGTGAAGGGTCAACAGTATATTGCTCTTTTTGCAGTTTTCCTCATATGAAATGCCAAACTGGTTTTGTGGATTAATTGATGATCCCAACCTTATTTTTTGGTAGGAATCGTTAGTGTTTTTTTACATAACCATTTTTCTGTTTATTTTTAATAGGATTTAAAGAGTGAAAAAAGATTTCTTCAAAGGAAGTATTGGGCACTTGTACTTGGTTCGCCAAGGCGCCCACAAGGCCTTATCTCAGTTCCTCTTGGAAAGGTTGGAATTAACATAAGCTGTTAATATTAGGATTTCATTATTGCCCATTTCTCGTATTCTGTGGATCTCATGGAAACTACTAAGGATTCTATCTGTATTGTGTCCTGTGAAGGTGGTAATGGATGATGGAAGATCAGAACGGATTACAGTTGTTGAAAATGTCTTAACAATGTCATCACAACACGCCATAACAGAATATCGAGTTCTTGATTCTTCTGTTAATGGTTTGTTCTTGATTTTGATCCTTCAGTTGGTATTCTTCCAAATCAGATGAGCCTTTTCCTTTTTATAATCAAGGAAAACAGTACTATCATCAGTAGGACTTAGAGAAAAGATGCAAAACATCTGATACGGAGTATATGCTTATCCATTTTATTTTCCATTTTAGTGGTATGGCTTGATTTCCATCGATGAGTTTGGTTGCTGCATCTTTTACTAGTTGGATCATGACAATGAACTGATATCGAGGGTTTGTATTAGAGGTGGCAAAAAGGTGGGTGGGATGGGTCAAAAACAGGTCAGAGTCGACCTTCCAACAGGACTGAAGCCACCACCTCTTGTTTATTTCTATCATGACCACTCTATTTAACCTGATTCTGTTGAATTATCTCAGGTCTGACGTGGTTAGAGCTTTCTCCACTCACTGGTAGAAAACACCAGGTATATATCATTGCTTCCCTCAACTTTTATTTCTCCCGTAGTTCCTCAAAAATTGTACATTTCTCCTTTTGAGGTCAAATGTATTACTTGCCTTATTTTAAAACTGACAAATGACTTGTTTCTTATTTGTAAAAAAAATATTTTCTCCCATAACTTGGATCTAATGCATTTACCTAAGTTCATCGACAAATTTGCACAATCTGTTTGAAGCTGTAAAATTAGACGTTGGAATTCTGACCCAAATATTTTATCTCAATTGGGTCAAATCTCATAGTTTAGCCAAAATGAAGACGGATCAAATGGGCCGTTTAAAAGTATTTTATTATGATTATTTGGTTATGATAACAATATTAACAAAGTTATTGTCTAAAGAAAAGTTTAATGAAAGTGGACAAAAAAGTGTTCCCGAGTTAACTCAACCAGACCCGTACTACTCGCGCTTACATGGCCTGTCCACGTCTATTGAAAATAGTTGTTTGAACAAATTGAACTCAAAAGTCAGAAGAACACTCACTTTTTCTTTATCATCTTGTATAATTCTTCATAACAAATTGTTGTTGCAATGCTTTGAAAACAAAGCTTCGAGTCCATTGTGCTGAGGTATTGGGGACACCGATAGTTGGAGACTTCAAATACGGGTGGCAAGCTCACAGGAAATGGAACCCAATATTCTCCTCTAATCTTGAAGAGAACATTGAGGTGTGCAAAAGAAAGTCACTTCCTTTTGGCCTTGATTTAGAGAGTGGGAGCATCACTGATAAGCAGCCTAACCTTCATTTACATTGTAAAAAGATGGTGTTGCCGGATGTGTCATATGCTATAAAGCACGCCCATAATTCTATTTCAGATTATGATTTTGAAGATATTAAAAGCCTCAAATTTGTTGCCCCGTTGCCTCCACACATGCAAAGGAGTTGGGACATCTTGTGCACTTAATCTACTTTTGGTCTACAAGTGAGTCCTTCAAAGACTTTTTTTTTAATGTGTATTATGCAAAGTAGGCTCTTTTAAACATCCCATTTGTTTTTAGAATGTAGAAATAGTCATTCAAATAACTCTTGAAGGGCAATCGATGATTTATCTATGCTTGAATTATATTATCATTATTATGTTGAAGTTATGACATTCTAACAAATTGATCAAATTTAATGCCTTAAGCAGTTTGGAAAGTGATCATCATGGTTTGAATGCAGATAATGCTACAACGGAGTTGTGTCCGCCAATACCCATAGAATTTGAAAGGCCTGTATAACAAAAGAAGTTTGAATAAGTGAACTTAACAAATATTATCAAACCGCATGCGAAAGAAAAGGAAACAAACTCACCAACATTGATTTCATGCTGCTTCTCATTTGCAACAGTGTTGAATTCTACAAGTGGTTCTAGTTTCTACAGTTGCATCGAAAACATGCGGGGTTATATATCTATGTTTATGTATATGCTCAATTTCAAAATTTTGAAATATTTTAGTTATAGTTAGTTATATTTGTTAATGTATAATGGTAAAATGAAGTAATTATTAGTACATTCATCTTTTCTATTATATATAAATGAGCTAAACTTGTGCAGAATGAAGTATGTGATCGTATCGATGGTATACCAAAACAGCTGCACCTTCTCCCATGACAAAGCCGTCTCTATTTATGTCCCATGGTCTGGAAGCAGTCTTTGGATCATCATTTCGTTGAGACAATGCTCTACATGTAGCAAAACTTCCAGTTCCTATGGGGGTAACCGTAGCGTCCCCGCCACCAGCAATCATCAAATCAGCCTTACCTTCACTAATAAGAGTTGCAGCAGCACAAAAGCAAGCATTGGATGTTGCGCAAGCAGCAGAAATGCAGTAATTTGGTCCCATAAAGCCAAAATCAATAGCAAGTAAAGCAGAGCTCATGCTTGTTAGCGTGAAAGGTGCTGTATACGGTTTGATTTTACTATAATCTCTCGTGGTTAAGGACTCCACAGCATTTGAAAAGATGGTAATACCTCCCATTGCAGATCCTATAAGTACACCAGCTTGCTCCTTATCAATATGCAGATCAGCATGTGAAAGTAATGTACCCAATCATATCAGATTATTATGACAAATGTGTAAGGATTACAAACCTTGGAGCATTCATGTCCAATAAGAGCAGCATCTTCAAGGGCTTTTTTCCCAGCAACTGTACAATATCGTTGACAATCATCAAGTCTCCGGTCATTTTTGCCATCAATATACCCATTTGACCTGAACCCGCGGATCTGACCAGCAAACCGAGTAGTTAGTTCTGAAGCATCAAAGTGATCTATTTACCCAATTCCGCTCTCCCCAGCCAAAAGTCTTTCGTAAAACATATCCACGTTGTTTCCAAATGGAGAAACGAGACCCATCCCAGTAATAACCACTCGCTTTTTTGCATCCTTCTCCCTTTTTGGGATGGGGGTAGAGTTGAGGGAAACTGATACCTGGTGGCGAGTAGTGGTGGTACGTGCTGGTGATTTGACGATTGTTGATATAATATTTTTGCAGAGTGGGTTGAATGGGACTGCCAAGAGATGCGTGAACTGAAGATGACCTTGTGCTTTCATTATTGTGTAGAGAATATTGATTTTGAAGATGGTGAAGCTATGAATTGAAACTGACTCAAACTATTATAAGAAGATCCTCACTGATACGTACATATATATATATATATATATATATATATATATATATATATAAATATGAGAGTTAATTGTTTACACTTTTAGAAATATTAAACTTAATGTCCTAAAAGGTTGTATAATCATCACTCAAATGATTATACCGGTGGCTCGGAGTGAAAACCGGTGGCTCGGCCTCCGTGGGTGGGGTTTTTCTCTTGTCGTGGTTTCCGTAATTGGCAAAAGTTTTTTCATCCATTTTACAGTCTTAGCAGCTAAAGTCTCGGGAAGAATCTAGAAGTTGTAATTTTATGTGTTTTATAGATTTGTATTTGTATATTTTCTCTTCTAGCTTCTTGCTAGTAGTTTTTTCTTTTTTATATATAATTCTGCCGTTCAAAAAAAAAATCATCACTCAAACAAACAACCTTTTTGAACAACTGATGCATCTATATCTTACGGAGTACAATAAGTTAAATACGGCGTCATTTAGGACTTATCATTAATGACCGGTTTAGTTGGTTATGTCAACAATATATTATAGAACCCAAAGATGTAAAGAACCAAACACAATATGTTACCACTGGAGACAACTTTTAACAACAGACCACGATTGTTAGTAAAGCCCGTTTTCTAGTAACTTAGTAAGGGGAACTCCATAGAAAGCCGGAAAGTTTTTGTAACATGGTCGATATATGGATAATACTGGAGTGTTCCAACTATAAACTGGAATGTGGGTTCACCTTTGTAATTCCAATACATAGAGATATTTACGACGTTGTTGGCATAATCAGAGAACATAAAAGACATCTTTATATTACTTTGAACTCTGAATATCACAAGGATTAACAACTTTTATAATGAGAAATAAGTTCATGAATTCTTGAATTCATCTCTTATCAAATGCAGGAAATATATGTCTGTAAGCGACATTAAATTGCTCTGAAGATGAAGACCTATTTTGAAGAATTTGTAAGGTCATCAAGGCTTGAATGCTGAGAATGCTACAACCGAATTGTCGCCACCTAAACCAAATGAGTTGCAATGGCTGCAAACCATGAAAGTTATAATGAGATTATTTAATCATGGTAACCAGACTAGAGAGGGAAGTAAACAAACTCACCAACATTAATTTCATGTTTCTGCTTTCGATTTGCAACAGTGTCAAATTGTACTGCAGGTTCAAGGTCCTACAGTTAAACCAAAGGCGTGAGAATAAAACAAAGTTAAGGACGAAGGGGAAAATTATATGAATGTAGTTATCACATACAAATTGATTAATGGTGGGATGTAACCATCCTGTTTGAATTGCTTTAATTGTAGCAATTGCTTCCAGAGCTCCAGTGGCCCCAATACCTTGTCCGATCATAGACTGAATCATATACAAGAAGCTGGAAATCTCAATTTGGAGTTCATATTGTGTAGACAATATGGAGTCATGGACCATGGCTCACCTTGGTTGCATTAATCTTGATTCCTGCAGTTTTCTTGAATACCTTCTTGAGAGCAATTATCTCAGCCTAATCCCCATTCACCGTGGAAGTTGCGTGTGCATTGACATAATTTACCTATCAAAAATATTAATTAAGAAATGGTAATCTACAGAATTTATCGGAAGTTCAACATTTTCAAACAAAGAATAAATGAGACAACAGTGGTCTACCTCTTCTATATACACACAAGCATCAACAAGGCTGCTTTGTATACAATTTGAAAGGCCAAGCCCATCTAATTGTGGATTCGTTATATGATATGCATCACAATTGATTGCACCTCCCAGGTACTCAGCAAGTATCGGTGCATCCCTTTTCATTGCATGCTCTAAACTCTCCATCACCTGCAATATAACAAGATATATTCCATGTATATATAAGCAGTAAGATGAATTACAAAATCGTATATAATTTACAATCTTCTTCCTAATTAAAAAAACAAATTAGATCTGGAGATGAAAGGCTCAGTCAAACATGGGTGGTGGTAAAGTTACCAAAACACCTGCACCTTCACCCATAACAAAGCCATTTCTATCTTTGTCCCACGGTCTAGAAGCAGTCTGGGGATCATCGTTTCTCCGAGACAATGCTTTACAAGCAGCATAAGCTCCCAATCCCATGGGGGTAACGAAAGCATCTGTGCCACCAGCAATCACTAAATCAGCTTTACCTTCACGGATATGATTTGCTGCAGCACAAAAGCAATAATTGGACGTTGCACAAGCAGCAGATATGCTGTAGATTGGTCCCATAAAGCCTAGATTGATAGCAAGTAAAGCAGAGCTCATGCTCGTTAGCGAAAAAGGTGCCACATATGGTCTGATTTTACTATAACCTCTCTTGATTAAAGACTCCAGACCATCATCATATACTGTGACATCTCCCATTGCGGATCCGACGACGACGCCGGCACGCTCCTTGTCAATCTGTTCATTATGTGGAAGTACAAAACCCCTTAATTGGTCGATTATCTTAAGACATGAAAAAATGAATTAAGGACAATCCTTTGCACGTTTATCACAACCAAGTGCAGCATTATCAAGAGCTTTTTTTCCAGCAACAATGCAATATCGTTGACAGTTATCGAGTCTCATGTCATATTTGGTGTCAATATACCCATTTGAATTGAACCCATGAATCTGACCAGCAAATCGAGTTGTCAGTTTCAAAGCATCAAATCTATCTATCAACCCTATTCCGTTCTCCCCGGTTAGAAGTCTTTTATAGAACATATCAACATCGTTTCCAAGTACAGAAACGAGACCCATACCAGTAATAACAACTCGTTTTTTTACATCTTTCTCCCTTTTCGGGGCGCTGATGGTGGAGTTGAGCGAAACTAATACTTGGCGGCGATTGGTGGTGGTGCATGCTCATGGTTTGACAATTGCGGATAAAATGCTTTTGCAGAATGGGTTGTGTGGGGCTGCCGAGAGATGTGTGAACTGGAGAAGACATTGAGCTTCCATTATTGGGTAAAGAATATTGAAGTATGAAGCTGGTGAAGCTATGAATTGAAATAATAAGAGTACTTATATTATGATGACAAGATCCTCAGTTATACACGTACATAAGTATGAAAGTTAATTGTTTACACTTTTAGAAACATGCTACGGAGTACTTAATGTCTTTGCAGATTATATATAATCATCACTGAAACAAACGACCTATAGAACAAATGATGCCATATCTTACGGAGTACAAGTCAAATAATACGTTATGCGTCATTCAGCTTTGGATGCTAAGTTTACTATCAAAGATCTAGGCCTGGCCAAGTATTTCTTAGGCATTGAGATCTGTAGAACTTCAACCGGCACTCATCTCAATCAAAGGAAGTATCATATTGACCTGTTACATGATGCAGTCTTAACTGGGTCAAAACCAGTTGATTTCAAATCTCAATTTGTCATTAAACAAAGGTGATCCAATCAAATCTCCAGATTCTTATAGAAGATTGATTGATAGATTATTGTATCTCACCATGACCAGGCCTGACATCTCCTATGCTGATCTCCTATGCTGTTCAGCATCTGAGCCAATTTGTGTCTTCACCCAAATCACCACATATGCAAGCAGCAATGCATTTGCTTAGGTATCTTAAAGGCACAGTTTCAAAAGGATTATCTTATCCTTTACAGCCTAACCTAAAGCTTACTGGATTCACAGATGCTGATTGGGGTGCTTGTCTAATGACTTGAAAGTCATTAACAGGTTTTTGTATTTTCTTGGGTCACTCTTTAGTCTCATGGAAAACCAAGAAACAAGCAACAATATCTCGTTCATCCACTGAAGCAAAATACAGAAGTATGGCTGCAACCACATGTGAATTGCTGTGGTTGAGTTATTTGCTTAAAGATTTACAAGTTCCAGTTAGACTTCCGGTGAGTCTCTTCTGTAATAATAAATCTGCTCAGCAGATTGCTGCTAATCCTTGCTTCCATGATGTTACAAAACATATGAAAATTGATGCTCACTATACTAGAGACAAGGTACAAGATGGATTTCTTCAAACTGCTTTTATTGCTTCTCAACAGCAACTTGCAGATCTCATGAAAAAAGTCTTTCTCACAAGTTGGGTCTTTGCAATTCTAACTTTATGGTCAAAGTGTCAATGTTGGGAATATCAGCGACCAGAATTGTAAATTAACTAAACTAGTTTAGAAAGGTAGTTAGTTAGTTAGAAAGTAGTTATCAATCGTTAATTAGCAGTTAGTGTATAAATTGATGTAATCTTCATTCTCTGTTGTATCGAATTAGTTTTTCGTCGTTAATGAAAGCTTGAGCTTGATATTCTTCCGCGTTTATAAAGATTCCAAAGGCTGTTTTGAATGATGCAACAGACCAAAATCTAATGGTGGCGAGCTGCTTGGTATATTTTGTTGATTATTATTTTCTAGATGGGCGTCTATAGTGAGAAGAACCACAGGAAGCATATTGTTTTAGGCGAGTAAATAGTGGTGTAATCAAGTCGAGCCGAACCCTGTAAGCTCGACATTTAAAACTCAAACTTGACCTCAGTGCCTAATCTTCAAAGACCAAACACACATGTAACCATGAACATCAGGACATCAGGTTGGCATTTTAACAAACACATCATGGGCATCACATTTTGAGTAATTTTGTGAAATGCTGAAGAGTGGAACAAAGCCACAAAGGAGATGAAATAACCCGGTTAAAATCCTTATTTTATAACTATCAACCATCCAACCATAGCAATATAATACCAATCTGAATTTTGAACTTAAGGATCATGAACTCAGACGAAAAATAGAGATCTGTGATTATAAATTTGAAGTTAGAACCTGAATTTGGAATACTGAATTGAAACGGGAGGGTCCGTGAAATCATAACAGACAAATCCCAACACGAAAAATCAACTGTAAATTAGTATCCAGTGTTGACACGGGTGGTGTGACAATGATTTGGGAAGAATCGAAGATACGAACTTTAGATTTGAGGAATGGAGAAGATTGGTATACGTAGAAGAAGAAAAGCGGACTTTTTACTTCAATGGTTTGGTTTAGGGTTTAAGGGGTAATAGTAAGTGAGCAATGCAACGCACCTACTTTTAGCCATACACCACCAAATATGGGTGTTGTACTATACAACACTATAAAACACGTTTGATGGTGTACGGTCAAAAACAAGTGGTGTACGAATCACTCCCCATAATATAAGAATGTGAAGGTTCACCACAAGCTCGTTAAGGCTCCGGAGCATCGAGGTCGGTTACTATTATCTTTTGAGGATCAGCAATTAAAACAACTTTTAGCGATGGATCACCCAAGTATATGATTGTTAGTAAAGGCCTGTTTTTTAGTTGCTTGAGCTCCATACGAAACCATTTCAGGTCTGTAACCTAGATTGAGCTCGACCTCTGCTCGATAACTCGACGATCTTTCACGATGCAAGTTAGAGCTCAACTCGAAATGTTTTAGAATGGCTCGAGCTCAGCTCGAAACTTTATATAAAAATAAATTTTAATATTTAAAATTACTTTATAGTTATTAAAAAATAAAGATCAATAATAAAAATCATTTCATATATATATATATATATATATATATATATATATATATATATATATATATATATATATATATATATATATATATATATATATATATAATAGAGTTAATAATGGTTTAATCCTTAAACTTTCAACTTTTTTTCGTTTTAACAACTTAACTTTTTTTTTAACGTTTCAACACTTTAACTTTATATGACCTGTGTTAAAAAAAACCATTATGAGCTGTTATCACAGGTTAAAACTTTTAAAATTTAAAAAATGCATTTTTAAAACAAAATTCATTGTAATATTTTAGCAAACCACATTTAATATATACTAGCAAAAAACCGCGCTATGCAGCGGATTAATTCTTTAAAACCGTTCAAGAAATATTGTGATTGATTGTTAAATAGTTGACGTGAATATTATGCATCTCTTGTTGTTAATTTGGTTGATCATATTAATAACCGTCTTTATAAAAATCAAAATTAAGTTTTACGTTGCTATCAAACATATTGAATAACATAAGGGTCTGGTCGAGAACCTCACTCACGTTTGTTGTTTGATCCTAAGACCACTCCCAATCGTTGTTTCGTAACTTCTTTCCTCAGTTGTGTCACATCAGCACATCAAAAACCGACGAAAGACAGACACAAGGGTGCCAATGGTGGTTTCATCACTTCAATTTTTGAGCCCCACATTTACCAATATACCTACATTAACATACACTAAACAAAAAATAACAATACATTAAATATAAGTTGGGACCCACCCCACACAAATTTCGTTTCGTCGGTAAACCGAAGAAGTGGAAAGTGACAAAACGAAAGAAGTTGTGGTGCCAATGGGGGAAGAAAGCCATGGCTTCATCGGTTTCAACCGATGAATGCCATTGGCATTGGTCTAATAAGTTGAATTCTATTTTGATAAAGATCAAATTACTTGTTTTTTTCTTTTTTCATATTGCAGTAGTTTTATAATCATTTACTTTCAAATTTAGTGATATCCTAATAAGATATCCATTGAAAATATCTTATTTTTCGAAGACTTGACACGTCATATATTTTTTTCTTTGGTAGATATAAGTTACATGTGAATTTCATTTTCGTATGTGTATATTTTTTTCTCTAGGTTTACTTTAATTGTTCAAGTTCTTATTAATAAGATAGTTTAGGCTACTGTTGATTTTTTGACGTTAACCCCATTTAGATATCTATATCAGGCTATTGTTGATTTTTTAGCGTTAACCCCATTTAGATATTTATATTAGGTTATTGTTGCTTTTTTGACGTTAACCCTATTTATTAGATATCTATACCACATTATAAATTGTTTATACATTTTCTTTAGAACCTTACAAGTTTAAAGATTGGAAAAGACTAAACTACCCCTAATAATTTTCATAAGACAAATCTACCCCTCACTAAAATAAAGAACTCTTGTATAATTGGAAACAATATAAATCAAATCATATTCTATCTAAAATAATATGTTATCTATCTTTTATTGTAATTTAACCATATTAAGCTTTTCTAAGTATGAAAATGAATAGGTAACTTAAGTTTATATATCTAATAAATGGGGTTAACGTCAAACAGTAGCCTAATATAGATATTTAAATGGGGTTAACGTCAAAAAATCAACAATAGCCTAATCTATCTTATTAATAAGAACTTGAACAGTTAAAGTGAACCCGGAGAAAAATATATACACATACAAAAAATAAAATTCAAATGCATTTATATCTATCAAAGAAAATATATTTGGCGTGTCAGATCTTCAAAAAATAAGATATTTTCAATGGATATCTTATTGGGATATCACTAAATTTGAAAGTAAATGATTATAAAACTACTGCAACATGAAAAAGAAAAAAAAAGTTAATTGGTCTTTATCAAAATAGAATTCAACTTATTAGACCAATGCCAATGGCATTCATCGGTTGAAACCGATGAAGCCATGGCTTTCTTCCCCCATTGGCGCCACAACTTCTTTTGTTTCGTCACTTCCCACTTCTTCGGTTTACCGACGAAATAAAATTTGTGTGGGGTGGGTCCCAGCTTATATTTAATGTATTGTTATTTTTTGTTTAGTGTATGTGAATGTAGGTATATTGGTAAATGTGGGGCCCAAAAATTGAAGTGATGAAACCACCATTGGCACCCTTGTGTCTGTCTTTTGTCGGTTTTTTATGTGCTGATGTGGCACAACTGACGAAAGAAGTGAGAAACAACGATTGGAAGTGGTCTTAGGATCAAACAACAAACGTGGGTGAGGTTCTCGACCAGACCCTTATGTTATTCAAATAGTTTGATAGCAACGTAAAACTTAATTTTAATTTTATCAAGGCGGTTATTAATATGAACAACCAAATCAACAATAAGACATGCATAATATTCATGTCAACTATTTAACTATCAATCACAATATTTCTTGAACGGTTTTTAAAAATTAATCCGCTGCATAGCGCGGGTTTTTGCTAGTATAAACTTAAGTTACCTATTCATTTTCATATTTAGAAAAGCTTAATATGGTTAAATTACAGTAAAAGATAGATAACATATTAATTTAGATAAAATATGATTTGATTTATATTGTTTCCAATTATACAAGAGTTCTTTATTTTAGTGAGGGGTAGATTTGTCTTACGAAAATTATTAGGGGTAGTTTAGTCTTTTATAATCTTTAAACTTGTTAGGTTCTAAAGAAAATGTATAAACAATTTATAATGTAGTATAGATAATAATGTTGTCACATATTAATAAATATTTTTCCTTAAGACATTCATAAAAAAAATAGCAACATACATTCATTATAAATAGCTTTTCATATAACTAGACATATTATGCATAAAAACATTTTAAAAATATATCGTCGTCAAAATAAAACATTATAAATAACATCAATTATTTTCATGTTACTTATTCAACCGGTTACAGGTTACCAAAAGGGTAATTATAAACCGTTAAGCAAACTAAAGGGATTATATTGTGGTCAAACTCTAAGTTAAGGTGTTAAAACGTTATAAAAAAAGTTGAGTGGTTAAAACGAAGCAAAGTTGAAAGTTTGATGATTAAACAATTATTAACCCTATATAATAAATATAAAATTAAAATAAATTGTGAAAACTGATGGGTTTTCTATTCCCTAACTAGATTAACATACGCAGCGGAAAATAACAATTAATCTAGAACAACTAGGAAACTAAACCCTAACGACCTTAACTAAATAAACGAAAGCGATAATACAAAATAAATAGATAAATAAGAAAATACTAACCTTTGAGAAAACCAATTTCTCAGACACAGACCACCTTGTAGAACCTTCTTGACTTGGAGGCAAGTACCCAAACCAGAGTACCTCTAGGCTCTAATAGCTCACACCCACGAACCAAGAGAAATTCCAAATCCTAGGGTCCCGACTCTAAGTCGTGTAAACTCTCCTAAGGATTAAGAATGAGAAAGAGAGAAAGTATCGGATTAAATTTGAAACTGGGATGATCTGAAAGCTTAGGCTATGCCCCTATTTATATAGGGAGAGGAGGCCTTAGGTTTCATATTCTGGCCGATGTGGGACAACCTGATTTCGTCCTCCGACCGATGTGGGATGGCTGGATTCGGCCTCCAACCGCCGGTTGGACCTTCCAGTCGGCGGTTGGGTTTACTTTATTCCCAAGTACCCAACGCGTTCCACCGCCTTTACATTAATCGACTCCAGCCGCCGGCTGGACCTCCCAACCGGCGGTTGGAACCTGCTTCCAGAATGTTCTTTTAATTCTTTTAGTTTCTTATTAATTTAATTTATCCACTATGACAAATTAACAAGCTAATTAATTAACTATAATATTAATTCTAATTAATATTGTCTCTCATTTATTTCTCTTAAACTGTTCGTCAAGGGCAACCCAAAAAGGCCTCAACTTTTAACGATAGTCTTACCAATTAGTTATGACATTGGACATTATTCCAACAAAAACAAGTACAAAACACATAAAAACACATATGTTCACAACTGAACAGTTCACATGTGAACAAATCGGTTAAAGTTATTTAAAATAAGTTTTTACACTTAATATTTTGAATTTCAAGGTCTTATTGATTCTTATTAATACTTTTATATATATTTTGACGTTATCATATGTGAACAATCACATATTTGAGTGGTTCTCACAAGTTCTCAATTTCTTAGTGGTTCTCATTTGAACTCTCCACTATATATCACTACTACAAAGGAGGCCTTTAAGACCGGTTAAAAAAGCTATGTGGACCGGTTTTGGGTCCGGTCTCCATGATCGGTGGTCTCCTTGCCATTGAGCATCCAGACCGGTTAAATACCCGGTCTACTTAATAATTTCAAGACCGGTTATACTATCAAGACCTGTTGATTTCTGGCGCGCAATGAATGAGATAAAGACCGGTTTGCATATATATCAACCGGTCTCCTTTTAATATGAGAAATCTGGGCTTTATATGCCATCAAACCTGCTACCAAAACCTGCTTTTGCTTGATTCATAATTCATCCAAAAATCAGAATCTACTTTACAATTAACCACCACAAATTTGCAGATGGACTTACCAAACCACAAACATGCTATACACTACCAAAACCAAATCAGAGCAGGTTGAAAACTTAGACAAACAAAGATAGCATTGCAACCCAAAAACATATGGATGAATAATGCACTTGCATTACACTTCATAAAAGGTGCCATAATCGACAATAACTCATTACATAATTTCCATCTAAATTACCACAAGAAGTTTTAAAATAGGGGCCTAATTCACTACAGCAAGCTCCCATCAAAATACACCAAAACAAGTCTCATAATAGGGCTCTGATTCACCACAACAAGCTCTCATCAAAATTAGCCAAAATGAGGTTTGTTGGAAATTGACTAGTACCTAATCAAATAGACACATCGAATGCCACCTAGCAACTACATCGTCTATGTCTTGTGTAGATAACGGGCGGTTGTCCCAATAGATCTGTATTTAAATAAAAGTATATAAGATAACAGGATTCAACCAACAAACACAATAGACACGTTTCTGTGAATAAAATATATACTGACCTCATCAACATCAAGATCATCATAACGGTTTAAGATAGAATACATCCAGCTCATAACGTAAAACCCGCATTCCCAGCCGCCGGGTTGTTGATTGCACTAAATTTTAATACCACAAGTATAAATATATGTTAAAAACGCAAAAACACTATCAACACGTGCAGAATATTAGTGATAAGACTGCAGAAATTTAGCACAAGACTATTGATAATTGCGCAACAATGTATTGAAAAGATGTGCATCTCTATCAAAATATATATATATATATATATATATATATATATATATATATATATATATATATATATATATATATATAAAGTTTTTTCAATGCAGAAATTTATCAAAGTTTTTTCAATATATATATATATATATATATATATATATATATATATATATATATATATATATATCTAATAACAATACATAACAGATAATATACAAAGTTTTTTCATTACCTTAACGACTCTCCAAGACATACGACCAATGACACTACAAAGAAAACAAGCCATTGCCCAAGTTACCACTTGAATGTTCACATATAAATTTAATACTAATATATATGATAAAAATGTCATACCTTTCCAAACACGCCGTGAGCGAATAATTTTTCTCAGTCCTCTTACTTTCCTTGTTGAGTGAATCCATAATTATCCCTTCGTGTCGTGAAGAAGATATAATGAACAACACCCAATGACCACTAGTAATATAAACACGTTAGTATAGATGATGATCATATAGATAATATAAAATGTAACAATTTAAAAAGTTAAAGGCGGTACTTTTGATTGTATGGTGCAAGTTGAAATTCAGATTGACTACAGTTGCATGCTCTCCTCAAATAGTCCTTCACGGCCGTCTTATTTTCAGTGATTGTAGAGGCGGCGATTGAGTAAGGGTTCAGTAGGCCATATGAGTTGCGAGTTGAGGATTGCATCATCGTGTATATCCCCCTAAAATCAACCCAATATATAAAATATTAGAATGAAAAATAATATAAAAATCAAATTAAACTTGGGAAATATGGCATATATTAATGTACTTACCGCATAAAATAAACTATAATGCTACTGTTGAGCCACTTATTTGTCCATAACGCCATAATGTCCTCTGCCTCAATCATCCAAGGGAACTCGTTTGGTTGCCCAAAGATCTCAGGAGAAGCCATAACAACATAACCTGTGGTGGGATCATCACGGCTCATCCAACGATCATATGCATCCTTCACACACTTCTTTTTGTGGCTCACTCTTTTGTCCACGTCAAGCAACTTGTTCCACAGTTCTTCTTTTACTTTTTGTTGCTCCTCCGGTAATGCTGCCATTTGTGGGTGAACCTTCACATACAACAATTCAACATTCTGTTAGGCCTTTTAAAATTACATTTTAATTTATGGCCCATCCAAAATTTTACTGAAAAATGTGCATAATTTTATCATAATAAATCACAACAAACTAATAACATACAAAGTGCATAAATGGAGAATTTTAGTTATAGTGTTTACTGGATCAGAAGTAGGCACACTATTTGCCAGCAACGGTGTCGCTTTCGTCTTTAAATCTTTCTTTGGCAATGTCGATGTTTTCCCCTATGAACAATTTACATCTTAAAGTATGTGAGCAGATGTTACTAAACACATATGTTAAACATTAAATATGCATAGATACATATATAAACACAGAAACAATTTTAATAAGTATTTTACACTTGTACCTTAATAATGCGACACATTTTGAGGAGAGGCCATTGAACAAAAGTCCCTACAACCTGGTCTAATGTGTAATAAGAGACCGGTTTGATTGGTATTGGAAGCTTGAGTGAATTATGGTCCCCAACAATCGAGTCAATCGACACCTTCATGTAGCAAGGTATAACATGCTCTCCATGTACAAGAGTATCATCAGTAGTGGGATATATCATTCCAACAGCACACTTGACAGGTTTGGGATCCGAATTATAAGGGTCAAAGAAAATGCCTCGTACGGGCTCCTATTAACATTTAACAAACATGCATGAATTAGGAATAATAATCAGCAGGTGATTAAACAGAAGTGATCCAAGCATAGAGTTAAAACATAATGTAAAACAGAAAGAAGCTAACACAATTGTAGTTCTCATAAAATTTTGCACAACTACCTTTATGTCTTGCAAACTTTCCAATCCACGTTTTTTAACCCCTTGTTCATGCACCCCAGATTTGTGCACCTGTTGTTCCTCAGACACCCTTTCCTCCACCACCCGTTCCTCCTCAACACGTTCATTTGTCACCTGCTCTTGGACCTCCAAAGCCGACTCAAAACTTCTTTCTTCTGTTCCGCGGATCTCTTTTACTTGCTCAGATACTTCTTCACGCACAATGTCCTTAATATTTTTCAATAATGATTCATTCTCTTCATCAGTCTTTTGTTTTTTCCGATATCCTTGTATGCCTTTCGTATAACCAATTGTACTGCCAACACCCCTTGTGCGGCCCCCATGTTCTTTACCGACATGCTTAATAATAGGATCTTCTCCAGTTTTTGCTTTATCAGTATCAATCTGTCAATTAAAGCATTCAAGTAAGAAACTAATGTAAAAACAATTGCCACTGCAAAATTATAGAAGCATTTAAATTAATACAGCATATTACAATTTTCTTTACAAATTCAGGATCAATATCAGAACATAATGTCCTCTTTCCATTTTCATTGAGCTTAGACCTCGCCAATATCCAGTTATCTCACACGAGTATCTTCAATTTCATGATATTCTGTCTTTGTTTTCTCATCAAGTCTCTCTTCCCAGTCTTCTTCATGGCCACGATACCCTGATCTGCCTAGATGTGCATAATTAAGTTGTTTTAACGCATTTAATCTCCCTTTTCAGCTTGTGCCTTCACATATGCATAATAAATATATTAGTAACAATGTTGCCCTATAATTTATAGCCTGTTATGATGTAGGATAAATTCAAACCAACCCTTTTTGCCGGTGTATCTTCTTTTCTGCAGAATGTTGTCCATGTTTCCTCTGATATGAAACTATAGTCTTCATAATTACAAGGACTTAAACCCTTATCCATGAACTCGCTTCTAAGAAGCGTTTTAAATCTTTTCCAAACCAGATTGCATAGCTGAATTATCTTCTTCTTTGGAAAATCATCTTTAACATTGAAGCGAGCCTGTTGATGTACAGATGAAACTTAATCAATGACCATCAATACATTATTTTTACATACAGATAATGGCAACTAACGATTTTGAAAATATTATACCTTGATATCTAACCATAGTGCATCTTTCTCTCCAGGAGTTACTTTTCTCCAATCATCTAATAGGATATCAATCCTAAGTCTAGTCGCACATCCAATGTGGGATGCAAAATCAGATTGGTACTTCTTTATAGCTAAACCATGTTCATTGAACCGCACATCATACGGAGCTTGGGGTTTTTCTTTGACTTTGTTGGGTCCTCATTTTTTGCGTTGTCGCGGCTCACCCAAATCATTATTGTTTTGGTCCTATACATGACAGTTTGCATACAATCAAATAAGTTACTAATATGCATACACTCAAACTAACACAACAAAAAAAAAAAAATTGACATACAATAGCAAAACAAACATAGAAAACACACAAAATCAATTAAACAACTCAACTATACGTTACTACTTGCAACAGAAACTAAGACAAGAATGTTAAATGCATCATGGTAGATTCGACAAAGATAATTGAAATACTAATCATTAACAAAAACAAACTACAAAAAAATAAGTTATTGTAGTAGTCGTATGTCACACCCCCAAATTTGAGCTGCGGAAGCGGTTCGGGTCGGGGCGTGACTAATCAACAGCACAAAGATATATAATGAACGACTCTAAATGAGATGTTTGAAATACATTGCATAAAGTAATAAGTTTTTACAAAATATTCGGAGTTCGCCAAATGATGCTAGAGATTTTACTACATAACTAGTAATACAAAATAATGTAAGATAACTCCAGCGAAAAAGATTATGCATGCGACTCGAGCTAGGATCCTGATGGGCCGATCCTACTAAAGCAAGGTTACCTGAAAATGCATACTAAAACAGTCAGCTATAAAGCTGGTGAGTTCACAGGTTTTATAAGAAAACAGTAATATGATTTACAAATCATTTCATGAAGTATAGAACTTATACTTAGTAAAACAGTAGTGGTTAGATATGTGATATCCTGTATAAATGTGTAACTTCGAGCGGATCTTGAAATCTTAACTTCTATTCTTGTTTTATCCAGATTCTATTTCTTGTAATATCTAGTTTCTTGACAGTTCTTGACATTTCTTGCATATAAGTTTCTTGACATTCTTGACAATTTCTTGCCATCACAGAGATTTCTTGACATTTCTTGACATTTCTTGCAAATAAGTTTCTTGACATTTGATAAACGCTCAAAAGTACTATATTTCAGTAGTATTTTACCCCTATTCTTGAATGTTTTCATTGCATTTTGTTAAGAATAGATATTGATTTCGTTCATATTTGTAATTAGATGTGGAAATGGAGCGTTTATGAAGAAAGGAAGGAAAACAGTCAATAAAAGAGTTTAATGATGCGTATTTGAAGAAATAAGTAAAGCCGAAGTCGAAGAAAAGAATAAAAGAAGAAAAATCAAAAATCCGGCTGAAAATCTCATCCATACGCCGTATGGAAATCCATACGCCGTATGGATTGCTGCAGTGGAGGCCCAGGTTACGCGGACATGGGCTGGGCTTGAAATCAATCCATACGCCGTATGGAAATCCATACGCCGTATGGATCAAAATCACAGGAAGTATAAATACGCGGTTTTAACCCTAAAACGGGGGATTTTGATGGTTTTTCGTTTTCAGTAGTTAAAATACGACTGTAGGGTTTATATTTCATATATTAGGGGTATTTTGGAGGTACGAAGGGTGAAGATCGAGGATAATTCGCTCTAATCTTTCGTAGTTTGTCGTTAATCGATTCGGTATATTTTCGTTTCTTTATTTCATTGAAGAATTTGAATTATTGAATATGATATATATTGTTTTGATGATGAATTGAATATCTAAAGTGATTGTGTAGTTAATTTAATTTAGAATATGATTATTGAACGATTATAATTGCGTATTGAATAAGTTATTTAATTGAAAACGGTTATATTGCTCGTGGACACTTGTTTATTGGTAACTAGTTATTATTGTTGCTTCACGTGATTAATAATTTTAATGAGATTGAGTTCCTTTAAGATTATTGATTATTGCTAGTACTACCTTAGGGTTTTGGACTATCACTAAATACGTTGAGTCTGATAGGTCGAGTATACAATAATTATCTACTTTAAAATGAGCAAGACAATAAGTTAATTATTGGGTATTGTTGAGTCATACCATTAGAGTAATTATAATGAGTTGTGAATGTTTAATGCCTAATTTAGGGAAAGACACACAATTGACTGATCATCTTGTGACATTGGAACCAGTGTTTCATGTTGGACCCTAGATTATAAGAATTAGTTGGACTCGAAACGTTGGCTAGTTCATATTCGACTTAGTATTCATTGAAGAATTTGGTATTAAGTTGATCTAAAAGAAACACAATTAGATAATCAATACGTAATAAATCGGGAAATATGAATCTAAGTGACATTAACTATACAATTACTTATTCCTTCCAATTAGGATTTATCGTTATTATTTATTTATTATTTTAATTTAAAGTTTTATTTACGTTTGTTTATTTTAATTAAATGTTTTCTAAAATGTTCGTACGGAACTAAAACGCCCCCATATTTACTGCTTTCTAGTTAAATTGTTAATTTCTATTTTAAATATTCCACATTTTCCCTGTGTTCGAATCTGACTTACCAAATCTATATACAATTGATCGGGTATTCTTGTCTGGTTGCTTGAAAGTATTTATTAGGTCTTTCTATTTATAAATTGTAAAACAAGACGCGCTTTCATAAGCGACATCAAGTTTTTGGCGCCGCTGTCGGGGAAAAGCGGTTGTGATTATTTAAATAGGAGTTAGTTGTTTGTAAACTTTGATTTCTAAAATAATTTTATTAAACGAATAATTTTGTGAAGTTGTTTAAAGTAAATTAAGTAATTGTGTAACAAGTTTTCATTAATTTATTGGTTGAAACTAATTATCCTTTAATTGGTTAAACTTTTGGGGTTTTAGTTTCAACCGGCGGATGGAAATCTGTTCACCGGTTGGAGTTCCATTTATTTAAAGTTGTACATGTTATTTAATTTTTGTTTATTTTGTGTGAACTAACTTGTTTTTCGTTAGTGGTGTTTTGTATTTTCAGATTTATTTTTATTTAGGTTTGTCCAATGGCGAGGAGTTTTGAAAGTGATGCAAACAATTACGATTTGATTGGAATTTATGATTATGAGAGTTTGGAGTCAAGAGTAGAAAGTGAAATTCCATCATTCACTCATTTGGGCCGCAAGGTTGTGCCTATCACATCGTCATGTGAAGAATTATTGGGTGCAATTGCGAATATGAGATGGGACATCCCTTTTACAGCTGAACTAATCAGGATATCCCATGTTTATTTCTCCGACTATCAACTGGCACTAGTACAGAACTTACTAGATAGTGCAGAAGTGGAAAGACGATTTGGGGATTCTCAACAGTTTCTCGATGATCTTTTAGATTTTGAGGAATCAATAACATTAAGGATCGAAGAGGAGAAAGTATTCTTAGCCAATCAAAAGAGGCGATATGTTGAGATTTATGAAATTTTAAGACAACATTCGTTTCCTTATTCGGCTAAACAGACCGCATGTCTTAGTCGTATGATTAAAGCTTTGTATGAGTTAACAGGTCATCCAACTTCCGAAGCTGATAAGGAATTTTTAGCTGGTTTAAAGGATCTGGTTCAATTGTTAAAAGTAGAAGGAAGACCACGCCCGGATGAATAGAATGGTAACACTATTCACTATCACATGAATAGAATTGTTGAACAGTTAGATCGTCTTGCTAAGGAAGAAGAAGGAAGACCACGCCCGGATTTTATTCACCCAATTGATGAAATTGATTTAGCAACTTATCTAATGGCGAATATGAGAGAGTTAGTGGATGAGACTAAGATTCTGTACCCAAAGAAACATTTCCACTATGGAATGGTGGAAATTTACATGAGATTTGTTGAGATATTCAGGAGTTCAGGTTTGGGTTTCAACAGACTTCAAGAGCAAGTTTTGGGTGAGATTGAAAGCTTAGTTAGAAGTTTGAAGGAAACTCCATTGATGAGCAAGCATCATCAGATTGGAGAGTCATGTTTAGAATTTATTGGTGAGCTTGAGGATGACAGTCCGGTGCTAGAGGTTAAGTTAGTTGGTAATGATGAAGTGTGGGATGAAGAAGGAGAAGTAACTAAGTCAGCAATGAAGATTAGCTGGGATTTAATTTATCTGCTTCCTGTGGTTAACGAGCACTTGGCAAATTTTCCAAGTTTTGGTCATGGGATCATTAACGTCATTCCCATAATCACTGAGCATTTCCTTGCTCTCTATCCTAAGCAGTGATTCTAATCATCCCTTTTATATTTCTTATGCTATTGGATTATTTCTAACATTCTGGTTTGTTTTGGATTATGTTAGACTTTTGGTTGTTTTGGATTTTTGTTTTTGAATGTGTGATTTGAATATTAAGTATTATTTTGAATATTATTTCTTTTAATGTTTGTTAATTATTGTTATTTATTTTATAGTGTGGAATTGTGAAGATTTTGAAGTCGTGATTATCCTCCAGGTTTGAGATTTAATTATATAAAGTTAGTGATGAATTTGGGTTAAAAATGGGTTTGAAAATCGTTTTTGAAAAAATTCTGAATTTTCAATCCATACGCCGTATGGAATCCATACGCCGTATGGATTGGTTGGGCCGCTGGACCGGGCCGTTGACTGGGTTTAACGAGTTAACCTGGGCCTGTTTAATCCATACGCCGTATGGAATCCATACGCCGTATGGATCAAAAATGCAGAAAATCGCCAGCAGCCTCTTTCTTCCTCATTTTTCACTCCAAAACCTTTTTCTTCATCACCACCTACGGCTCTAACACCCACAACCCCCAAACGGAAATTCCGGCCACGCATTCATCGCCATTTTTGCGTATTCGTGTTACATGCACTTTCCTCTACAAGGTATAACTTCCCGTTTTCATTTTCGTTGGTTAAATCACTCGTTTGGAAGTTAGGGTTTATGATAGATTTTTTTGGGTATTTCGGATATGGGTATGATTATTAGCATGTTTTGATTGATTTATGTTCTAGTTGCTATATACATTGCAATGTCATGCTCGTTTTTCAATTGTATTGCATATTTTATGTTATTCGAATTATTCGTTAGTAATGATGAAATGTGAATATGAGAAACTCAATTGTGCTATGTTTTAATTTAGTGCTTATTAATTTTCTGACCACATGATGATTAATGCAAATATTTGTTTGGTACACAAGTGTTTGTGATTACGGTTATGTGATAAGTTGTTATTTTGATTAATTGTGTTATGATAATTCATTTTGATATTGTATGGATGTTTGCTAGTTGCTAATTGTAACATCCTCATATTGGGTCTAGAAGTAATAAGTATTTCTTGTAAATTTTAAATACAATTTAAAATTGTTATAAGTGTTTGATTGTAAAAAAAATTAATAGGTCAATACGCCTCGGGAATTATTGTGACTAATGAAATATTAATTGTTTTAAATTAATATAGTTGACGGTAAAACAAAATAGTATTTCCCCGCAAATGGTTTTTAAGTTCCAGACAATAATAAGCACGGGGAATAAAATTTAACACTTATATGATAAGTTCCATATGTTGAGTCGGTTTCTTTTTCCCACTTTATACACACATACGTATGTATCATACATACATGAAGAACCAAAAATCAAATTCATGAAGAAATCATCAAATTGGAGCTTTATAACTCGAATTTAAGCTTCAAGATCAAGAAATATCATCTTCTAATCATCCTAAACAGTTTGTAAGTCTCTAATTCTTATATTATGAACCCTAGAATTTGGGGGTTTTAGTGTTCTTGATCAAAATCCGAAATTAGGGTTTCAAAAGTGTAAATTGATGTTAGTTAAGCTTCTATAACATGTATTAATCATTCCATCATCATTATAAACATGTTGTAATTGTTAATTCATGATTTTCATATAAACCTAGAAATAATATTATACTAGATCATAACCCGCAAATTTGCGGGCTATCAATACTAGAGTAATATTAGATTAAAAAGATATGAAAAAAAAAACTGAATTTTTGGATAAATTTTTGTATCTATGAAATCATATACATACATGCTTAATAGTTTGTAAAAGAAATTGCATAAAAGTGAAGCAAAATACATATTCAACATCTTATTTTGAACATATTGATAAATGCACATCAATGATGTATTGAACACATAAAACTATAAGGATTCTGCTTACAATAATAATTAAACATAATGTTCAACATGTAAAATAGTTAACTTATTATTAAATAGTCTTAGAAGAATATAACTCAAGATAAGACGAATAAGAGTTAAATCCGTTATCAATCTCTCGGCCTTGCAACCCATATGATACCTAGTGCTTGAAGTATAGCGAGTAGTATGATATTACAAGCCATGACAGTACAAATTGTCTTGTAGTAAAAAATCCGCGAACTCCTTTTAGTGTATTTTTTCTAAGAGAGTCAGCCTAACATTTGATTAAAACATTAACAAACGTACCATTATATTGTGATAATAAAACTCGTTCGTCGATAATTGTAACATCCTCGAAATGGACCTAGTTGTTTTATATTATTTCTTGATTTAAATGTGTTTGGAAATAATATTGTTTGAGATAGTGAAATAATTGGAATAGGAGTTAAATATTCCAATGTGATAAGTGAATTATTAATTGTTGTAAATTAATATAGTCGACGGTGCAATAAAATGTTTGGACTCGCAAGTGGTTTTCGGGTTCCAGACAATAGATTGAGATAGGGTATTAAATTATACCCGTATATTGAAGGCGGTTGGATGAGCCGACTTATATATATCCTTTCCTATTTAGGAAAGTTATTCATTTTTATTCTGAAACTCACAGAAACTCTCTGAAAACCTCCAAATCAATCCAGAAATCAAATCAGGAAGTTGTGATTCTCGTGAAACTTCCTAATCATCAGATTACCATCGTTAGATTCTTTAATCAGTAAGTATTCTTGAGTATTTAAGAATTTGATTTTGATTAAATTGGGTAAATTGATGATTTGAGAGATTTAGATGTTATAAACTCGTTATAACTGTTATATAATGTTCATACGATGTTATTAGTGGTATATAACGGTTTGAAATTGAGTTTGGTGGGTTTTGGGCATAAAACCCGTGAGTTAGGGTTTTTGCAGATCGCACCAGGCCTGAACGACGATAGAAGCCGGCGGCTTATAGAGGAAGCCGGCGGCTTGTGCACTTTGGATAGAAGCCGGCGGCTTCATAGGTGAAGCCGGCGGTTTGTATTGCGTGGTAGGAACCCGGCGGGCATAAACCAGACCCGGCGGTTGGTGTAGTCTTTAAAACCCATTTTAGTTCTGTTACCACAAATAGTAAATTACCCGGCGGTTTAGAAAGGGGAGCCGGCGGGTGGTGGATTGAAGCCGGCGGCTTCTAGGAGGAAGCCGGCGGCTTGAAGGACTGTTTCAGCATTACTTGTTTGATTTCGATAGTAATGTGCTTGATATATGTTATAGGATAATATATGATAATGATTATATTGTAAATCATTAATACAAAATTAGGAACTAGTAATTGTAATGTTAATTATGTTAAGTTCCTAAATGTTAAAGATTGATATAAGTTATGTATTGATGATCTGGATTACTAACTTATATTTGATATTGATTCTCAGATGTGGAGAAGGCTCAGTGATATTAGACTACTGAGTGGAGGCCTGAGGTAGTCGGTGAGTGGATCTGTAACCTCAGTGTGATTTAGTTGTAATGATTTGATTTACAACAAGTAATTTATAGTATTACTTGATATGATGCATCTGTTGAGATATCCTGCTATGATAGTTAAATAGTTGCTTACTTGGCTGTTTGAGCTAGTATGTAAGATTCTGAGGTCAACTTGACTTGACAGTTGGACTTGGTTGTTATTGTAGACGACAGGAGATCTTGAAACTTGAAATGTTGGTTTGGAGATCTAGGTCGTGTGTGATTAACAACTGGTTATCGGTAATTCTGTATAGGCCAATACAGATGATTGATAAGAGTTCCTTGATTACCAAACCGGTATTAGGGTATCACAGGAGCCACCGATCCTCATGATGATTGATAATGTTTGATTGACGTAGCTTGAATGACATAATGAATGTCGGCTAGTGATTGAATGATTGATTCATTGTTTATAGTCTGTTTATTGTTATTTGATGTAAACAGATTGTTATGCTGAGTTGGACTGTTGTTATTGGTTCACTCACTTAGCGTTGTGCTAACCCCACCACAGTTCTTCCTGCAGGTTAAATATATGGGACTTATTGGGCAGGAGGTTGTGGGACTGGATGGAATGTTTGACAGGCTGTTACTCTGATGTTATTTGGATAACTAACTAGATGTTTTGAATTATATAACACCGAGTTTGTTGAAATGTCATGTAATAAGTTTGAAAAAGTTAATTGACATTTTGAGTACATTGATAGTATGTTTTAAATATACGCTTCCGAGTCGCCATTATTATATTAATTGTTTGTAATGAAACGAGGGGTGTTATAATAATCACTTTCTCTTTTAAATCTTGACTCTCTTAACTATGGGAAAATAGTTAAGGGTTTTTATTATACTGCAATTCAGCCAGTTGTACTTGATTCTCAATTAACTAAATTTAAATTAAAACAACATTATCATCACACTAAAACTTAGATCAACTAAACAAAAAAAAATTTAATTTACGACAATTTTAAAAAAATCATGGAACTAAAAGACATTACTAAAGAAATGTTTTTGAAAGCCGAATAGTAACAGTAAAGAAAAATAATTATACATGGTTTATGAAGCATCAATGGTGTGTGGGAATGAAGGAAACAATAGCACAATTAGGATCGTGTAAAATAAATGAACATTCAATTAGGGAGATTAGTGGCTCTCTATCAATTTAAAATTAGATCAAATCATCTTACAAATCAAAATTAGAAAATAGCAATTATGTTGGAGATATGAAAATTTGAAAATAACTTACCTTACTTATAGGTACATATGAGTTGGCACCATAATGTATATTAAATTTAAATCTTATGACTACTTTTTAATATATGATTCTGCTACATGCAGTCCTAAAGCTATGTTTAAGAACTAAATTAATACATAAACTGGTGACGTATTAAGTTGGTTAGGAGAAATTAAAATGAGGGGGGGTGCAGTGAGTGATTATATCAGGGTACAAACAATTTACGCATGTGTGAGTTTCTTAAACATAGCTCTAAGGGCTATCTTTAACATTTTCCTTAAAAAAAATATAACATAAAATATGCATGTATATTTTTTATACTTTGTTTATGCCTTTTTTTTAATCTTAACTGTTGTATCTGTGCGTTAAATCCTATTGATCCACGTTGTTTTATCTATGTTCTGGTTGTTTTTAAATTTTTTTTTTTTTTTTGCAATGCCTAATAATACTAATTGATAACAAAATATGCCATAAGGACTTTTTTGGAGATTTAAACAGGCATATAATACTTTTTAATTATTAATAGGAGATAACAAAACATTGCAACTTCATGTATATCATGAGTTTTAACTAAATCTTAATATTAACTAGTGGTATAGCCCGTGCGATGCACGGGTTTTGTAACTTTCCAATAATTTTATATCATGTTACAGTTGTTGCTCAAACTACTAATTCTTTTTACGTTTAGTAATGTCAACGATAAAAATGTATATATATTTTTACGCACTGTTTTATTTCTTATATATATATGATGAATAGTGATCATGTTTTTTTTATTTGAATATTGTATTTGAACGCTTGGTATTTTCTTTAAATGAACGTTGACATGATAATTTAGTGTTACACATTTCAACAATCATTTTTTTTTCAACCAGTTGTTCATAAAATCACATAAAATTGTTCATTTTTGTATTTCATGATTCAGGAGATAAAAAAAAAACTGTTTAACGGTGAATTCTAATAATAAAAAAAAATGCAAATTGTGTAAACATTCCCATGTTTTCCAAACACCGTATGCTACTATTAAATGCCCAAAAGCAAATTATAATCTAAACTTATTTACACATAAAAAGAAAGAATAAGAAATGACATACATGAGTAATGAAACTTATATCTTTCAAACCTTTAAAAAATTCTACAGTACGTAAATTGCATTGTGGTATGTAGACTCTCTTATACCATCTAACTTTAATTATTTATAAATTTATTTGTTTGTCACATATTAAAGTTTGGAAAGAAGTAATACAAAACAAATATGTTAATAGCTATATTTGTAAGTAAGTTATATGAATGTTCACGCAAGCAAATTAAATAAGATTTTTTATGGTAATGGTCTTTACAAATTGCAATAAACCGAATTGTTATTTTAAAGGCTTTAAAATCAATATGCATATAACCTCTTGTGATATTTCACACTCATTCAAGTCAAAATCATGGCATATATGTGATAACTATAAGATTTATTAGTTGAAGTGAAAAAAAAATGAAATATATATTTTCTTATATATAAACGACCAATAATGCACTATTAACGAACTTTGATACAAATTATTTGCGAGCAAACATATTGCACAACAAAAATAGCATCCAAATGAAATTATTAGATCAAACCCAAAACCCAAACTAAAATGAATCTACCCATAACTCAATGAAAAATCTACCTTTATATCAAGAACTCTAAGACGATTCAAAGTGACAGGATCTAAAGTAACATAAAGATATCAAATGTTTATATGCATGCCATGAACACCTTTATAATTAAATAAAGTGAGAACCTCAAAGAACTTCAACATTAACATGGTAGATGGAGACTCAAAGCAAAAGTATATTATGAGAAATTAAACCATCTAATAAATTGATAGTTCGATGCATAGTACGATACGTTGGATCATCTGGAAATGAAAAATGAAGTGCGTCTATATATATAGACACAAAACCCTTGGTATAACCATAAAGTAGAAGTTTTTATCTTTTATTAGGGAAAATGAAAAGGATTATATTTATAACTCTTATTTAAGGTGGATGTTTTAATCCTTTATTAGGGGAAATGGAAGGATTAGATTTATTACTCTTTTAGTGAACTATTGCGATTGCTTTGTTATTATAGTATTGTAGATGTAGATGTATAGATGTATAATGTATTTTCTTAGTGATATAAATGAAGCAATTATTAGGCCAACAATCAGTTTTTATATTATCGTTAACGTTGATTATTATTGCTTGAAATTCACTATCATTCGAAACTCAAGTTCTAAAACTACAAAACAAAAAAAAATACCAATTATTATCGTCATAAAAATTTTTTTATAGAAAAATAACATCAATAACTTTTTTTAGAAATATAGTATCCACCATACTATAAAGTATTTTAATTATTAAATGATCCTGATAATTAATAAAGTATACCGTTAACCTTTTTTACATTTTTTTATTATAGTAATAAATGGGATCATTATTAAGTCCAAGGCTCATTTTACATAATAATAATAATAATAATAATAATAATAATAATATTATTATTATTATTATTATTATTATTATTATTATTATTATTATTATATTATTATTATTATTATTATATTATAGTAATAAATAAATGAGATCATTATGAAGTTCAAGGCTCATTCTTTAAAGTATTGTTGATTGTTGATAATAATACCTTAAATTTATTAAGATAAAATTGAAATGATTAAAGAAATATTATCTCATAAGAGATTGAAAGTGTGTACTCGGATAAAAAGGGACTTGAATACCATTAATTATGCAAAACTCTTGCTAATTTTGTTCCTAATTAATTTAGATTAATTATTGTATTAGTTAGTTTAATTAAAATTAAATGACAAGGGTAATGTTGTCTTTTAGTTGGTAAAATTTGGTTAGATTAACTAATACCATAGGTAATTAAGATCAATGGTCTACATTAATCACTCTTAATCAATTGATGGTCAATATTACACCAAAATTTGCTAAAACAGGAGACTAACTAATATAGCTTTTCTTATAATATAAAGAAAGAAAAGATACTAAATTTTCACATGTTATGTTAGTGCCTAGCTTTTTTTAATTTCTCTTTACCTTTATTTTATGATTTTTCTCTTCTAAATAAACATTTATTTCTTTAAATTAGTGTTTTATCTAAATAGTCAAACTTTAGTGAAAAAGAAATATATATATCAAAAGTCATAATGCTTAATATATAAATTTTAAATAGCTAGATTGTGCAAATAAACATTACGCATTGAACTAGACTCTTAACTAATCGATACTAAAAAAGTAACAAAGATTATTTAAAGGATGTTATTATGTAAGGCAAAGAAACGTAGTTAAATATATGAAACATGCAAGTGAAATATATATGGACATAACAAACGATGGATGTTAAATTGGTGTTGCAACTCTGTATTTTTTCATTGTTACTTCAATATACATCAAACATAGCCCGTTCATAGAACCTCAAAAAATTGCAAATCCATTGTATTGTATGGATAGTTGATTATATTATTGTTATTAACTGTAATGTAATTAAATTTGATTTTAACTTAAGATTCGAGAAAAACAATCTAACCCAAAGTGAATAAGTTCATTGAGTAAAATATATATGCTACACGAAAACCTAGATTTTCAAATTTCACAAGTCAATTTTAGCGATTAGTTAGGTTATTGGGTTGACAAAAATTATAAAGTATTAACGGTTTTATAAGTATAACTAAAATCGACCGACTTAAAAAGGTCTTGTTATCATCGAGCGTCTAAAATTATATATATTTAGAACCCCGTCGCAACGCGCGGGTGAGAAAAACTCGTTAAATCTAAAAGGGAAATATTCCGTACAGCTATACTACACGGATTCAATCGTACAGTTAGCTTTAACTTAAGGACTGTATATGTATATCTAAGAAAGTTAAGGGGTTGAAAGTGTAAAATATGAATATTTTCTTTATTTCTTATTGGTCAACCCGCACAAAACAATAGTGTTGTTGACAACACTAATTATTAGCCCAATTTAAAATAATCATTTATACATAAACAAGAGCCCAATTTAAAATAATCATTTATACGTAAACAAGAAAAAAGAAGAGAAAATTAGCTAATTCGATTATTTCATTACACATCAACCCAAATTCAATCAAATCCTATATCTTTTGCCCATATTTAGCCTTGTAGTCCTTCCAAAGTTGTTCAATGGGTTTGCCTGTTAAATTTTGGAAAAACGCGACATCATACGTCTTCCTCATCATTTTGTTAAGCTTTGCCACAAACGATGGAGTTAGTCTATCACAATACTCAAGAAAACGAGCCGTAATATCATACCCTTGGTCCCACCGATCCCCTTGTCCTGGCTTTGCAAATCCTGGTTGCATATAATTTGCTCTTAGTTTCGTGTAATCCGCAATCCCTTCAAACAACCAAGGTGGTGTACGATTCTCACCATACCATTGAAACGTATGAGTCATTTCATGGTACAAAAGGGCCGTAAAATGCCATTTCACAACACTGTCTGGGTAGATGTCCATAAAAGCGGTACTAATGTTAATCTTGTTGAGCCAAGCAATACCTGAAGCTTCTTTGAAGTCTCTAATGAAAATTTCCACAGTATCATAGGGCTTGCGGTCTGCGGGGCTATTTTGTTGGAAGACAGTGGTCCATATGAAGTTGTTGATCTTGCCCATTATTTCTTTTGTGTATGGGATTCCGATTTTCTCTGTGAACTTGATGCCACCGGGAGTTTTGGCAGCTTTGTAGGTCATAGCAGAGTAGGTTCCATGGAATGATAATGAGAGGAGCAAAAGAATGCACAGAAACAATGAATGGGGAGCCATGAAATGTCTACCAAGTCAAGGTAATATTTATAATGGCACATCATTTATGTTAATTCTGTTGGATACTTTTCAAGGACTTGCTAAATGTGTGAATTGGTTTTTACTTACTATAGTAATTAAACTTCAAAATCTGAAATTTGTCGTAATAAGCTTTACATGAAGATTAACAGTATGTTCCGAAAGATCAACACTAATATTAATATTAATTGGGCTATAGTGCAAATATTATAAGAACCTCGTACAGCGAGGTGTCATTTGTTTTGTGGCTAATTTAATTACGTATATTTATATTTGGTTTCGATAGAACTCTCTAAATGTCAAAGTGTACGTTTTGTAATCTGCTTTTTGTCGTATATAAAAGTACTAGACTCTCACCCGTGTATTACACGGGGTTGGACGAAAACAAATAAATTTTAAAAGTTGTTGATATTAAGGATTAAATCTCTCATCAAATCAAATTGTGATATGATAATAGTCCTAATATATTATGAATACCTATTGTGATATGATAATAGTCCTACTGTATTACGAATACCTATTTGGATAAAGTTATCATAATTATTTTTCTTTATATAATAAATAAATAATTAATGATTTATGATGTCACTAAATTCTATAATTTAGCTAATTGGACAAAATTGAATAATTCTATTGGTTGATTAGATTTTTGATGACATCATCAACTGTTTCTTATATATATTTTAAGATCATCACTAATAATAATGAGTAATGACAACTGAAATTATTTTTACTGTGTGTCGTCTTTTCTCAAAAGATCATGTATTTGTACATAATGGTAATTTTACCTCACTTAGACCACACCCATCGGTCCCGTCGGTTGGGAGTCGACGGTCGTCGGTTTAACCGACGTCTATGGTACGAAGCCGTCGGTTGTGGCCATCGGTTTCCTCCTTCGGTTTGGCGACGAGGGGGACGGATGAGGGTGGGGCCCATTGCTTTTATTATTATTTTTTTTATTATTATAGCCGTTAGTTAATAAAAAAAAATCAAAAAAAAAAATTTTTAAACACCAACGGTCATATGGCCATTTTTTTGAAAATATATATATATATATATATATATATATATATATATATTTAAAAAACTCACTTTTCACCTTTAAATACCATTATCCTTTTACCCATTTTCACACAACAATCTTCCACTCTTTCAACACACATTCCACATACATTTTCTATATTTCACACTTTCTTCCAACAACCACCATCCAACTTTCTCACCTTTCTCAAACAAAAATGTAAAAAAACACCAAATCAAACCTCAAAACCAAAACCAAAAAGAAAGATTCACAAAATATCGACCATGATATGTGGCAAGCTTTGTTAAACAACCCGTTATCAAACTCGTCACCACCAAACACCCAAGCTTCCAGTTCCTCCCAACCACCTCAACAATATGCTTCCGGTTCATCATCTCAAAATCAACAATATGCCGCCTTCCCACCGATTGCTCAACCATTCAACATTGCCGCCGATGATCTGAGAAACCACTACCAACACCACGGGTGGTACCAAAACACACAATGGTCACCACAACAACCACAATTCCACCAAACACAATGGTCACCACCACATCCACAATTCCATCACACACAATGGTCACCACAACAACCACCACAATGGTCACCAAACAAACCGCTCTAGCGCAACAAGAAGCTATCAAGTTGATCAAGGAAAACGCAATGAAAAAGGCGGCGTACAAAGCTATTTCTTTTCTTGCTAAGACGCTTGGAAAAAAGCCGTCTAAAAAAGAGATCAAAATGATCAAATCTGCTCGCCAAGAAGTCGTATCACAATACGAACAACAGTATGCCGCCGGCGAGTCCGATGAAGACGAGGAGGAAAACGCAAACGACAACGAGGAATCGGGCTCCGATTAGATTAGTTTAGGAATCATAGTTTTTAATTATTGCACTTTTTAATTTTTTAGGATTTGTAGTTTTTAATTATTGCACTTTTTAATTTTTAGGATTTGTAGTTTTTTTATTTAAAAATTATTGTATTTTTAATTTTTAGGAAATTTGTAATTTTTTTATTTTTAATGAAGTGTGTTTTATTTAAATTGTTTTGTTTATTTGAATTATTGTATTTAAATTGATTAATTAATTAGTCAATGGGTCCCAGAAATTGAAGTGACGGACCACTGATGAGAGTGGTCAGTCAGTTTCAGTCAGTTTGGGGAAAAAAAGCTGACGTGGCACTGACGTAGCTTCGTCAGTTTCAGTCAGTTTCAGTCACTGATGGGAATGGTCTTACAATCAAGTGTCCACTTTAATATTTTTATTTATCTTAAAAAATATTTACCTACAAAGAAAAAAAAATAACACTCTCACAAATACCCACGATTATACTTTTAATTATTCATTTCTTAAAAAGTCAGGTGAAACTTACTTTAATATAAACACAAATATCATTCTCTTACTCTATCTAAAATTAAAGATTTTATGTTGAGTAACACTCTTTTTAAGATGGATAAAGTAAATAATTTTAGTATATATATTAGCCAAATTTATATAAGGATTACGATAACAAGTGCATTAAGGGCATTACCTAAGGTTACTATAAATAATACGTAAATATTAAATGAACATTTAACTTTCTATGTTTATAAGTAATCACAAAGTCACTTTTCATATAATTTATAGATTGATGATTAAAATGATAACTAGCATAGTACCCGCACGTTGTGGCGGTCGTTATTTTATAATAAAAAGTTTCAGGTCCATTTATATAGAACACGTGAAGGTAATTGTCATCTACATACCGCATTATCCATCATATGCAATTTTTTAGACGGGGTGTAGAGCGTCTCGGGCTTGCATCTAGCTTGGATGAAAATTTTAGCTCTTATTTTTACTTTGAATGACTATGAAAATAAGAAAGCTTTTACGTTACATTGATTTGTACAATGTTTTTAGTAGGTGGTGTTATTTTTATTTAGGTGGTGTTTTTAAGAACGACATTTTTACGTAAGATGATAGAACCAATTGTCGGTTAGAATCAAATTCAAAAAAATCTCAATCCCGAAGAATATATAAAAAACATTTCTCAAAATCAATAATTATGTAAAATATAGTAATTATAAATCAGTAACTACAAAAATAAATTAAAAGCCATTAACCAAATAAAATAACTTTCAAAAAACATGCTTGTCTAAACAAGTCATTAACTAAATACAAATCGATCTACCTATTGATTATCTTACTTCTTCATATCCGATTACAAATTCGATGAGATATAATTTGGTAATTATTTCTGATTTGATTCCCTGTGTAAATGCATAGTAACTATAGGAGGGGTAGTTTAGGCATTTTAATTATTTTTAAGAAGGTTAAGACTCAATAATGGACACACTTTATAAGTAGTAGAAGATAGTAGATAGTTGGTAATGTTATTTATTTAATGTTTAAAACTACTTTTAATAATCTTAACCAACGTCTTATGGACACTGGCTAATATATTTGTTAATGGATGTATATTAGATTAGGGTAGGGTTCAAATGATAATAGGAATTTGTTTGAGAATATGGGAACCAATGATATCAAGCCATGTGTATAAAGAGAATGTTCAACATGTACAAAACCCATTTACCCCCAACATCAATTATCTCACAAACGACAAATCGAAAAATTATGAAAATTGCACCATTAAATTCGTCGTTTTCTCCTCTTCGATTTGCCGTCCCTCAAGACATACTTTCGAAAAGTTTTTTTTTTTTCATTTTTTTGGTGGGTTTCACATTTACTAACACATGTGTTAAAGTGTTAACCTCAAACCTTAAACCCTAACCCCTAAACCCCAAACCCTAAACCCTAAACGTTTTACAAAACGCTAAACCCTAAATCTTTCTAAACCCTAAACCTTGAACCCCTTCTAAACCCTAAACCCTTATAAACCCTAAACCATAAACCCTACTAAACCCTAAACCTAACCCTAAACCCTAACCTTAACCACAAATTAAATGTACAACTAATCACTAACACATGTGTTACTAATTTGTGAAACCCACCAAAAAATGAGAAAAAAAAAGTTGTCAAAAGTATGCCTTGAGGGACGGCAAATCGAAGAGGAGAAAACGCTGAATTTTATGGTGCAATTTTCATGATTTTTCGACTTACCGTTTGTGAGATATTTAATTTTTAAAAATGTGGAGGAGAGAGAATAAAGTGTGGAGGAGAGAGAATAAAGTGACACATAGCAGAAATCTGTTGGTTCCCTCATTCTCACTCAAAATTGGTGTACTCATTTGAACCTTACTCTATTAGATTATTAGTTGGCATTATATAGATTGGGCTAATATATCCATTAATATTTACATGCATTCTCGTTTCAATTTGTGTGTAACTTATACTCCGTAATAATTTCATGGATAAATGCAAATAATTATATCAAACTGATATTTATATTGTGCATTAGGTTATCCAAGTTTTAATATTCAAAACAAACTGATATTCATAGTCATGTGCATTAAAGGATACTCACAGTAATGTTATAATTTAATTTTATTATTTTTATTTTCATTATTATAAGAACATCAAAAAACTAACAAACTATTAAACTCAATTACATCCAGCATATTTTCATGTATCAATTCCCATACTTATCCTTGTATTCCTTCCATAGTTGATCCACAGACTTCCCCGTCAATTCTTCAAAATACTTGACATTGAAATTAGATCTCATCTTCTTGTTAATCTTCGCCACAAATCCCGAGACGATCTCATCACAATACTCAAGAAAACGGGATGTAAAATCATACCCTTGATCCCATTTATCCCCTTGTCCTGGTTTTGAAAATCCTGGTTGCGCGTAACCAGCTTTTAATTTGGTGAATTCCGCAATCCCTTCAACCAACCCACTCGGCGTATGACCCTCACCATCCCATTGAAAAACATGAGTCATTTCATGGTACATAAGGGCCGTAAATTGCCTTTTAATATCCCCTTCTAACCCGTTTAAATAAATGGAACTAACATTAATATTGTTACTACCCCAAGTGAATGCAGCTTCGTCTCCATCAAACTCTACAATGTAAACGTTTACATCATTCAATGGTTTTCGATCAGAGGGATCGTTTTGTTGGAAGATGGTGTCCCATACACTACTAGAATCGGGACTTTTGGCGACGACAAAAGTCCTCGCCAAAGGGCCCAAATGTCCTCGCCGTAGGTCTTTAGCGAGGACATGTCCTCGCCAAAGGGTCCTCGCTATACTCTCGTAGCTGAATGTTTTTGGCGACGACCATTAGCGAGGACACGTGGGGTCCACATTGACTTTGATTTTCTTGTTTTAAAAATGCTTTGCGACGACATGTCGTCGCCAAAGTCCGTCGCCAAAGATATTTTCTTTTATTTTTGATTTTCTTTAATAAAAAAAAATTGCGAAGACAAGTCGTCGCCAAATTTTTTTTATTATTTTATATAAATTTAATTAGCGAGGACTTGTCGTCGCCAAAGATATTTTTATTATTTTAAATAAAATTAATTAGCGAGGACATGTCCTCGCAAAAGGGTCCTTGCTAAAAATCATTGACATTTTCAACCAAATCTTCCTGTTATTTCCATTTTCCCAGGGTTTATCCTGATTACGAGTGCATTTTTCTTGCTGAATTCGCAAATTAAACCAAATCCGCAAATAAAACAAAATCCACAAATTAAACCAAATCCGCAAATAAAACATTATCATCCAAAACAAACCTACAACGTTTCAAAGTCATTCAAACATCCAAATCCGTTAACCAAAAACATACAAGGTTTATAGATTGTCTAACACATGAAATACAAACTAACCACCTTACTCAAGGTCTTCCTCCTCGTCATCCTCCTCCTTGTCTTCCTCCTTGTCTTCCTCCTCCTCATCATCTTCTAGAAACATCATGGGATCCATCTCTTTAAGCTTTGGACGGTCAACTTTGGCGGTTTGTAGGACATCACAAACCATTGCAAAGTTTTTATTTATATGCCTCGCCAATTTACCAAACATTGTACCGTTTGTTGTGGTTGTTGTGGCTCCAACCTATCATTTGTTGTGGTTCTTTCTTTCAGCACAACTAGAAACTGCACATCACAAAATCGCATATTGAGCCCATCATCATATATATATATATACCAAGCAAAGTTTAACGTAACTAGATAAGATGATATATTAATAATCTATATCTTCGAGTAAAACAATTAAAGAGATTGTATACATAAAGTAGAGTTTGAGCAACTTTCAACCCATCGACCCATTCCCACTTTAGCAAAATTCATTTGTTGACCCATTTGAGATTAATAACAACCCAAATCGGTCCATTTATAAGTAAATTGGTCTAAACTATTAAATATACATGTGACACTGCCTCAATCAAAGTTAAATGAACGTAAAAGCTTACCGACTAGTAAATTCCCATTTATAAGTAAATCGATCCATTTATAAGGAAGCTACCAATTCAAGTTATTTGAACGTAAAAGCTTACCGACTAATAAATTCCCATTGAACAGCTCATGTAGCTCGGTACATCTGTTACACTATCATCAAGAATATTAGCAATCTATCGCATTAATATATATATATATATATATATATATATATATATATATATATATATATATATATATATATATATATATCAAATTACATGATATACTAGTAACATGTTCAAGTGTTCAACACTTGCAACTTCTCAAGGAATACTCCCTGCATGGTACCAATAACTATGTTCACTCAATTAACTATCTAGTATCAGTGCATCCATTAATTATCTCTAACTTGCATAAAACTACCACATATATAATAACTAATTGACTACCATTCATTTTACTAGATGGTTGCATTAGATGATGTACGGTTCCATTGGGACAGGAAATATAGGCACATCAAGAATCATCATCATCCTGGATATTTAACATTAAAATATCATCTAGCAATCAAACACAATAATTCTTTAGATATGTTATAACTAATTAGAACTTGATGCACACAATAATACCTCAATGTTTAAACCAATAAAGACATTAGACAAACTTGTACCAAGGAACTGACCTTTGATATAGTCATAAACCGAAACACAGCATCTTTCTTTGATTTCATTTCTTCAAATTTAGCCTCTTTCCTTTCTTTACTTTTTTTTCATTTTTGTGAGCCTTCAGTTGTGGCACTTGGGGATCTTGTGAAGAACAAGACCCCTTGTCCTTCGCAATTATGAGCTCCCCTAGAATAATCAGGATGAACACCTTAGCTTGCACACTCAAGTTAAGCATTTAGTAATCACATAAGAAATATCATAACATAACAGAAAATAACAGAACATGGAAATGATCATAGAAGTAATAAAAGACATAACCCATGACAGTCAACATTGGACAATGCAACCAGGATTTCTAAGATAATAACATACTGTGATATATACACGAGTATGACTATAGAAGTTGCTAAAATGATCGACAAGTTAGATGTACTTCTTACAAAATTTCATACTACTATTGATAAAGATAAGATGCTTAAATGTACATAATACTTTAATTGATTAACTACCATAGATAGCAGCAGGTTCAAATTACAAAAACAAAAGGAAATTACCTGACTCGTCTTTCACTCAAAAGGGTTATTCGTTCCCCAAAATAAGTAGCATCCATTTTGTGTGGGGATACATATCATTTTTCTTTATGTAAGGCTTCATTCTGAGAGGAATTAAGAAGATCAAACAGTAACAGCGTCAATATTCCAATGCTACAACACTAAGACATTTTTCTCTCTTTAAACAAACAAATCAGTCTGATACCTTTGATGCCTGAAGATTCACTTTTCAAATAGATGAAGGTAGAGAAAAATAAACAGGTCATCACGTTATGAACCAAATATTGATGGATAGATAGTGGTTCTTGAAAAACATATTTACTATTATTTAAGATCGAAAGTGCTCAATAATCCAATATTAGAGTAGTAGTAGCCTACTCCAGTAAAACATATAGATATTACAATAAATACATAACTGAAAGTGATTACCTATGAATTCAGTCACCAGTCCTTCAACATCAGAGCTACGGAATTCAATCACTAGAACTACAAAAGAAAAATTCAAAACGAATTCAATCACTATCACTTGTTCACAATCAAGCAGCTTCACCATTATTCTTCAAGCTTAGTCTATCTCCCTTGAATCTACAAAAGTATATCTACAACATCAATGTGCAAATATTATCAAACATAAAGGTAGACTGCAAATTTAATTATCCCTTATATCAATTTACAAACTATATCATCAAATAATCATGCGATTTTAAGTAATTTATCCTTATTTTCTCATTAGAATAGGTATCATGAGATATATGAGCTAAGCATGAGATTATGAAGAGCAGGGATGTCTTTCAAATATAAACCATCACCAAATGAAACGTAAATGGCATTTCACATTTCACTTGCATATTAACAATTCCACTTGAAAGAATGTGAAATTTCAATAAAAATAAATGAAATGTAAATGGAAAATAAAAGGTTATACTTCTTAACATATTGCAAACTAAATTTTATAAAACCAAAAAAAAAAATTAACATAACGGAATTCTTAATAACTAGTAGTGATTATCACTAAAGCATATACTACTAATTTTGTAACTACCCCATCGCATTTGCCATGGGCAAATAATATCTAGTTTAATATCAAAAGGACTACTTATCAACTTCAAATACGATCATATATGAAATAACCCACTATACTTACAAAGGCGATTGAAGATGATGGCCGGAGAAGGATCTTGCGCCGGAGAAGGAAGGAGGCGGGCAGATGGTGGCTGATGGTGCGCCGGAGGAGGGCGGAGGTGGGTGGCGGTGGATTTGGCCGGATTTGGTGGATTTGGCGGAGGTGGGCGACTACGATTGAACGAGAGAGAGATAGATGATGGCAGGGGTAGAGGAGGTGGGTGTGGTCAAGTGGACATCGATGGGAACAAGAGACAGAGAGAGATAGGGTTTTTTTGGGAGGGTAATTTGATTTTTTGGGGAAAATATCGATGGGTGTTGGTGGGAATTTTAATTTTTGGTAGCTAGTATACTATATAATATATATATTATATACTTTCCTAACAAAAATGTTTGGTTAGTGTAGTGGTTAACCTAGCTTGTATTTAACTAGGTGGTTGGAGGTTCAATCCTCACTTCTAACTTTCATTACCTTTTTAACCGATATCCTTTTTTTAAAAAAAATTACAATAAAATGTATACTTATCATATATTTTTATTTAAGGTACACAACTTTAATTTTTTTGATTTAAGATATCAAACTTTCAATTTGTAATCAAGTTAGGGACCCGAATTTTACAAATGACGAGTTGTCACCGTTTCAATTTGTATTTATTATTTATTTATTATTTACTTATATTTATTATTTGTTATCACAATCCTCACATGAGCATCGTGGTCTAAACGCCTTAAGGTTTATCTCTATCATTCGAATGTTCAAATGGGGTTAACGCCTAAACCCATAGTGTAAACGCCTAAGGGTTCATCCCGATCATTTGAATGTTCAAATAGGGTTAACGCCTAAACCCATAATGTAAACGCCTTAGAGGTTTATCTCGATCATTCAAATGTTCGATTAGGGTTAACGTCTAATCCCATAGTGTAAATGTATTGCTCTTTATCCTGACAATTCGAATGTTCGAATAGGATTAACGACGAAATCCAAATTGTAAATGCGTTAATTAGGGTTTATCTCAATCATTCAAATGTTCGAATGAGGTAAAGCCTAAACTCATGGTGTAAACGCCTTAAGGTTTATCTCTATCATTCGAATGTTCAAACAAGGTTAACGCCTAAACCCATCGTGTAAACGCCTTAGGGTTTATCTTGATTATTCATATGTTTGAATAAGGTTCACGCCTAAACCCATAGTGTTAACGCATTACAGTTTATCCCGATCGTTCGAATGTTCGAATAGGGTTAACGCCTAAACCCATAGTGTAAACGCCTTAGGGTTTATCTAGATCATTCGAACGTTCGAATAGGGTTAAAGCCTAAACCCATGGTGTAAACGCCTTGAGGTTTATCTTGCTCATAAGAATGTTTGAACAGGGTTAACGCCTAAACCCATAGTGTAAACGTCTTAGGGTTTATCTCGATCATTCAAATGTTCGATTAGGGTTAACGCCTAATCCCATAGTGTAAATATATTGCTCTTTATCCTGACAATTCGAATGTTCGAATAAGATTAACGCCGAAATCCGAATTGTAAATGCGTTAATTAGGGTTTATCTCGATCATTCAAATGTTCGAATGAGGTAAAGCCTAAACTCATGGTGTAAACGCCTTAAGGTTTATCTCTATCATTCGAATGTTCAAACAAGGTTAACGCCTAAACCCATCGTGTAAACGCCTTAGGGTTTATCTTGATTATTCATATGTTTGAATAAGGTTAACGCCTAAACCCATAGTGTTAACGCATTACAGTTTATCCCGATCGTTCGAATGTTCGAATAGGGTTAACGCCTAAACCCATAGTGTAAACGTCTTAGGGTTTATCTAGATCATTCGTGCGTTCGAATAGGGTTAAAGCCTAAACCCATGGTGTAAACGCCTTGAGGTCTATCTTGCTCATTAGAATGTTTGAACAGGGTTAACGCCTAAACCCATAGTGTAAACGCCTTAGGGTTTATCTCGATCATTCAAATGTTCGATTAGGGTTAACGCCTAATCCCATAGTGTAAATGCATTGCAGTTTATCCCGACAATTCGAATGTTCGAATAGGATTAACGTCGAAACCCATATTGTAAATGCCTTAATTAGGGGTTATCTCGATCATTCAAATGTTCGAATGAGGTAAAAGCCTAAACCCATGGTGCAAACGTCTTAAGGTTTATCTCTATCATTCGAATGTTCAAACAAGGTTAACGCCTAAAACCATAGTGCAAACGCCGTAGGGTTTATCCCAAGCGTTCGCCAACATACAGATTACAGAAGATATCACGTAAACGCCTTAGGATTTCACTAACTTAAATAGTCTTTGAGGTGATTATCCAGTAACTTGTTTTATTATCAATGGTATGCGTCGAATGTTCAAAGAAGGTTGTCATTGTAAAAAAACGTTGATGAAAAAATGGCGTCACTGTAAAGTGCCCGGGATTTATTTTTTCCCATTTTAGAGCCAAAATAAAAATCAAATAATTTGGCTACGACATGTCATCACGAACGATCGTCGCCAAAACTGCGCGGTAAAAGTTTTTATTTTTCAGGCAAAAAAGAGTAATCTAAAACAAAATTAAAAAAAAAATTTTGCGATGACATGTCCTTGCGAAAGGTCGTCGCCAAAAAAGTGCGCGAGAATTTATCCTTTTTGGAGCCAAAATGAAAAAATCAAAAATAAAATAAAAAAAACTTAGCGAGGACTTGTCCTCGCGAAAAGTCGTCGCCAAAGAGTGCGCGGGAAGTTATCTTTTTGGAGCCAAAATGAAAAAAAATCAAAAATAAAATAAAAAAATTAGCGAGGATATGTCGTCGCCAAAAGTCGTCGCCAACAGTGCGCGGGAAGTAAATATTTTCGGAGCCAAAATGAAAAAATCAAAAATAAAATAAATAAACTTAGAGAGGACATGTCGTCGCCGAAGAGTCGTCGCCAAAGAAAAAGTCAAAAAGTAAGGTGGTCCCGATTAAAAAGCAGATTTCTTTTGTCGTTTAGTGACTTTTAGCGAGGACATTATGTCGTCGCGAAAAGTCTTCGTCGCGAAAAGTCCAGATTCTTGTAGTGATATGAATTTATTAGCTTCTCCCATTTCATGCTTTGTGTATGAAATTCCGATTTCATTGGTGAAACGAATTCCACCAGGGGTGTTAGGAACTTCATTGGTCACTTGGTAATTCATGGCGGATATTTTAAGTAAGGATAATGTAAAGGTGAGGAAGACACACTGGAAAAAGGATTTGGAAGCCATGGTTGTATTCGTATGGTGCTGATATAAGGCGCAAACAATTAGACTAGCTATTATATATACACGATCATATAAAAATGAAATATAGAACTACATATATATATCGTATATAATTGTATTACGAATAAATGTGGATGCATTAATTAGAGTTACACACATGTAGACACAAAGTAGATGGAATTACATTGTATTTATATGAAATTTATTTCGACTCCATGACATGGTACTAGTAAATTACTTAGCGCTATGCGACGATAACCAATAAGTAAAAGAAAATGATGACTAATGGTGACATTCTTCTTTCATTCAAGTGATAATTCTTCGTGGATGATCGCTAAAAATGTTAATCGACATCGGTGACCAATACCTTTTATTTTACCATGAGCTGAGTAATTAATATCCGTTTAATACCTTTTGAGCCTATGTTGATTCTATACATCAACATCTAATTTTTTACAATATTTGTTAAAGTTTAATGTACTCTTACATCATCTATTTTTTATGAGTGATCATTCATACACTTCTCATCTTTTTATCGTATACGAAAAAAATTGATAATGTATTTCATTAATTTATTCAATTCAAACGAATATCTTGTTATTCATAACTCTATAGTTTTATTTGTCAATATTCTTCAATTCCCATACTTGGCCTTGTATTCCTTCCATAGTTGATCCACAGGCTTCCCCGTCAAGTTTTGAAAATACTTCACGTCGAAATTAAATCTCATCATCTTGTTAATCTTTGCAACAAACTCCGGGACGATCTTATCACAATACTCAAGAAAACGGGCCGTAAAGTCATACCCTTGATCCCAACTATCCCCTTGTCCCGGTTCTGCAAATCCTGGTTGCGCATAATTTGCTCTTAATTTTGTGTAATCCGCAACCCCTTCAACCAACCCATTTGGTGCATGACCCTCACCATCCCATTGAAAGACATGAGTCATTTCATGGTACATAAGGGACGTGAATTGCCATTTAAGGTCCCCTTCATACCCTTTCAAATAAATGGAACTAACATTAATATTGTTACTACCCCAACTGATTGCTTCGGCTCCATCAAACTCTACGATGTAAACGTTCACATCATCCAACGGTTTTTGATCAGATGGATCGTTTTGTTGGAAGATGGTGTCCCAGATGAATTTATTGATAACTCCCATTATATGCTTTGTGTATGGAATTCCGATTTCATTGGTGAAACGAATGCCACCGGGGGTGTTAGCCGCTTCGTTTGTCACTTGGTAGTTAATAGCGGAGATTTAAAGAAAGGATAATGCGAAGATTATGAAGACACTCTGGATAAAGGATTTGGAAGCCATGCTTCAATTCGTATTGTATTGATTCCAGGTGCATACTAGAGTGTTATATATATACACACACACACTCGATCATATTTATACATTTATAGAATTACATTGTATTTAATTGAATTCTCAGTAGTATTGCATTTATCACAAAGATTTTATTTTAGTCTACTATAAATTAAATGCAATTTGATTACGTTCATGTACACATATACGGAGTACGTCTTCTAAAAATTATAGAATGGAATTACAGTGCATTTAGATGAATTCCAATCAATTAAAATTTTTATTGCATATATATCATAAGGATTTCTACCGTAAAAAAGAATACGGATCAATATCCTAAATACAAATTATACTCCGTACGACCGTATTACTTATATGGTTGCTGCAATACGTAGTTGATAAATTATATTTTGGTTGGGTGATAGTCACTCACTAACGACATACAGAAACTCGATTGAATTCTGATTCTGACTCCATCATTATCGGATACTATCTGTTTAGATGTTTGATTTAGCAGGGTTGTATCTCGGCGTGTTTAAATTTAGAGAGCTCAAATTCGACTCGTTTGGAACCTATATATCCTGAGATATTATATAAGCTCGAGCTCGAGAGCTGCTATATTAAATGACTTTTAAGAGATATATATATCCAATTTAAACTGTGAGCTCATTTAAGCTGGACTCGAATCCAGTAGCTCGCAAGTCGCAAGTAACTTAGTTCGTCGATCCACCCCTAGGCCCTAGCTAATACCTTTTTAGCGAGAGTTAGGTGGTTGTCAACCATCATAAAATCACACTAGCTAGTTCTTTTCTTTTTTTGGATCTTTAAACAAAAAAACTTCTATCTTTTGATTCTACCCCCATCAATCAATCGAGTATCTGTTAAAAAAAAAAACGTGTTTATCAAAGCTCTTACGCAAAATAATTATCCCGGATTTCCGAACACTAGTATTTTTACTTTGTAAACGGAGTAGTACGTACCAATTTCAAGATTTCAGCCGCTACTCAGCAAATAAGCTTACAAATCAAGAAACTAGGATAACTCGTATCGAGTCGATCACAATTAATGATAATGATCATCTCTCTTGACTACTACGAGTAATTAATAAAACCAACAAATACTAATATATTTCTTGAATATACATCACGAAATTAACAGTAACAACTTGATGAATCTAGTAGAAAGTTCAAAACGTTTTCTTGGAACGATGCACAATTTCAATCGCCTTAATGACATCTTTCTTAATATAATCAGGGACATAAACCTTCCCTCTAAAGCGCCACACAATATGCGTTTCTTCAGAACTCGAACCGTACCTTAACTCATTCACCGCCATCATCTCTTTCACTGATGTCACCTCCACATAAATCCGCTGTGATAGTTCCTTCCGCATCTCATTAACTTCATTCTCCAACGAACTTATCTCATAACGCAACGTTGAACACACAATATCACATTCACAATCGTTCTTTTCTTGGTCTTTAAGGGTTTTGTTTAAGAGTTGGGCCTTCAAGTATGCAAGTTTTTCGAGTTTTATCGAAAGCTTCGGAAGGCATGATGGTCTTATGAACAATCTTGGGAGAGTAGAGGGTACTTCGATAAATTCTAATGCGGCGTCTTCTTGCATCTCGAACATTATATGTAATGACAGTAGTATATGGATAATATGATAATATATATGTTAATTCATTAAACATTATATATAATGACAGTAGCATGGATAATATGGAAAGTTGAGTTTTATTAGGATTAGGATTAGGATTATATGCGTGATCATAAAGCACAACGCAATCTGCGTCCAGTTTTATTATTTCGAAATTTCCAATTACCACCCTCGCAGTTTCGAAATTTTATTATTATACCAGGCCATTCATAAGTAACGGGAATGACATATGTGTTAAGTTGCCAATTTATTACGTACGATGAAGTTAGAAATACTTTAGTAGTTTGCAAAAACAATCCACTAAGGTCATGGTAACTCTTATAACAATATACTAGCAAAAACCCGCGCTATGCAGCGGATTAATTTTTTAAAACCGTTTAAGAAATATTGTGATTGATCATTAAATAGTTGACGTGAATATTATGCATGTCTTATTGTTGATTTGGTTGATCATATTAATAACTGTCTTGATAAAAATCAAAATTAAGTTTTACGTTGCTATCAAACTATTTGAATAACATAAGGGTCCGGTCGAGAACCTCACCCACGTTTGTTGTTTGATCCTAAGACCACTCCCAATCGTTGTTTCTCACTTCTTTCGTCAGTTGTGCCACATCAGCACATAAAAAACCGACGAAAGACAGACACAAGGGTGCAAATGGTGGTTTCATTACTTCAATTTTTGGGCCTCACATTTACCAATATACCTACATTTACATACACTAAACAAAAAATAACAATACATTAAATATAAGCTGGGACCCACCCCATACAAATTTTATTTCGTCGGTAAACCGAAGAAGTGGGAAGTGACGAAACAAAAGAAGTTGTGGCGCCAATAGGGGAAGAAAGCCATGGCTTCATCGGTTTCAACCGATGAATGCCATTGGCATTGGTCTAATAAGTTGAATTCTATTTTGATAAAGACCAATTAACTTTTTTTTCTTTTTCATGTTGCAGTAGTTTTATAATCATTTACTTTCAAATTTAGTGATATCCCAATAAGATATCCATTAAAAATATCTAATTTTTCGAAGATCTGACACGCCAAATATATTTTCTTTGATAGATATAATTGCATTTGAATTTTATTTTTTGTATGTGTATATATTTTTCTCCGGGTTCACTTTAATTGTTCAAGTTCTTATTAATAAGATAGATTAGGCTATTGTTGATTTTTTGACGTTAACCCCATTTAAATATCTATATTAGGCTACTGTTTGACATTAACCCCATTTATTAGATATATAAACTTAAGTTACCTATTCATTTTGTTACTTAGAAAAGCTTAATATGGTTAAATTACAATAAAAGATAGATAATATATTATTTTAGATAAAATATGATCTGATTTATATTGTTTCCAATTATACAAGAGTTCTTCATTTAGTGAGGGGTAGATTTGTGTTATGAAAATTATTAGGGGTAGTTTAGTCTTTTCCAATCTTTAAACTTGTAAGGTTCTAAAGAAAATGTATAAACAATTTATAATGTAGTATAGATAAGTTTATTAATTAGTAAATAGATGCACTTTTGTAATATTTTATAATAACTAGCTAGCTTTTAAACACGTGTATACATATGGATTATTTATGTTATTATACAACATTTGGTTACTAATTTCTATTAATATTAAATAAAAGGACAAAACTGATACTCCTATTTAAAGATAAAAGGAAACCGAATTATTTAACCAAATTATTCAAATTTGGTTACCTTTTAATTAAATCAATCTTATTAAATTAATATTATGTCCTAGATTCTAGCTAACTAGATTATAACCCGTAAGTTTTGCGGGTTACTTCATAATTTTGAAACAAATGTTTATATTATAATTTATTTTAGTGAGTAACGTTTAAGTTGACATATTTTTGCTAATGACATTATATAAATGTTTTGAATTGAAATAGATATGTTTATCTATTGATAATAGCTTTGGAGATACATTATTAAAAACGATTTATAACATTGAAAATATTAATCAAAAAACTAAACAACAAATAGGCAACACATCTATTATCTAATATCTATCTATTATCTATTACTACTATATAAAAGAGATGACACTTTCTCTCCAAACAAATTTTAAGATTTCCTAATATAAAATTTTTAAGCATTTACAATTTCTATAGCACACTTTACATGCTTATAAAACACATACATAGTTATATGTTATTGGAGTTTTTTTAAAGAAGTACCATTGGAAACAAAATTAACAAATGTTAGTGAATTTAAATAAACATTATTTACTTAAATTTTCATAATGCATTATGCTTATTTATATGCAATATATTGAAATAAATAAGTTTTATTCTAAATATTTCATAAACACAATTACTTGAACAAAACGTGTTAACGAAATATGTCAGTGATCCTGCTGCATTGTGCGGGTAGCATACTATAACGATAAATGTTTAACATGATCAACTTAATGTGCAACGTTCAAACAATCAAAATATAGAAACTATAAAGTTTGCAAGTCATCGTCATTTTCAATAATAATAAATGTTTTATATTGACCGTCATACCATCTAACTATCGTACAAAACTTATGCATACAATTACACGTACCTATGATATGACAATTCAAAAACCTTACCAAGTAGAACTTATTCAATTGACCGGCAATTATATGACGATCAAGGAATTTGGTGCCATCAAAGTACTCAAACCCATTTGTTATTCTTTCAGTCCAGCCATAATAATGGAAACATACATTGATCATCATAGTAGGTGGAACCAAATTCCGTGTTAAAAATATTATTAGTTAATGATTAAGAAAAAAAAAAACATCCATGTTTTTAGAATATGCAATATAAAAAAGTGTCCATCTTACATAATAACCATGTGAATGATCAATTAACAACTATTTTCCTTCAATTCCATAAAGCATTAAATGTTTTAGATTGTAAATATTAGTGATATATTAACGCTTCCCCTATATTTGCTTGACAGCTATGACAATCATCTACAAGTACACCATGCGAATAATTTAAAAAAATAAAAAAAATTATATAATTACACCTCACAAATAGAAATAAATAAAAATAAAAAAATAACATGTCCGCAGTTATAATAATTACGGTAAAATGTTCTACAGCATCCTTCACCAATCTTATTAATAGGATCAAAATATGAGTAAAAATTTGATTTGTCGAAGACCAAATAACTCGTATGAAGTTCAAGTGTGCACAATATCGTTGAAAATGAAAACATACAATTACGAACTAATCAAGTTCGATTATATTTATACAATTTAAAAAAAATTAGCTGAAAAGGCGATGCAAATTAAAAAGAATTTTGACTTGTTGAAGACCAAATAACCCATATGTAATTTAAGTGTGCACAATACATTTGAAAATGAAAACATACAATAGATTGAGATGACACTTTCAAGCCATTTAATTGCGAACTAATCAAGTTGGATTATATTTATACGAATTTAAAAAATTCAGCTGAAAAGACGATGCGTCCTCAAATTCTTAATAAACCCACAACATCCTATATTGTTTTTTTATAATTATGTAGAATTTTATTTTTTGTTATGCTAAATTATGTGTAGATTTATGCACATAAATGTAAATAAAATATTTTGGTGGGTTTTACAAATTACTGACACGTGTAAAAACCCTAATCCCTAAATCCTTTATTATACCCTAAACCATATATCATACTAAACCCTAAACCCTGTAAAAACCTAAACCCTAAATCCAAACTGTAACCCTAAATTAAATCTACAACCAAATAATAACACATGTGTTAATAATTTGTAAAAGCAACCAAAAAGTGAAAAAAAAACAAAAAAAAAACTCATCGGAAATATACCTTGTGAGATCTCAAATCGAAGAGGAGAAAACACTGAATTTTATGGTGCAATTTTCATAATTTTCTGATTTGCCGTTTGTGAGATAATTAATTTGCAAAAAAAAAAAAAAAAAAAAATTCAATATTTAATATTGCCATTAATATATCACCAATCAATAAATAGTTTACCAAACTAATTTTTAAAAAAGTCAATATAGGGTCATTATAGTCTTTTTATCATATTCTCTTCATTATTTAGGTAGTCATGTTTTTAAAGGCTAGATCGATGGTTCACAATTAATTTAATAACTCTATCTTAATAAATTATATATAAGAAACATCTAATGATGTCATCAAAATTTTAATTAACCAATCAAATTGTCTAATTCCATAAAATTGACTAAAATTTAGGGACATGATGACATCATAATTAATTATACCCTAATATTAATCCTAATCCAAATCCAAATTCAAATATTAATAAAATAGAACTTTTTTAATTAAAAACAACCTCATGCAAACGAATGGATTAAACATGGAGATTTTTTTTTTATTTTTAAAAAATCATTACGAAGTGAGAATGAGTTATACGGAGTAGATTCTAACAGTTTTTTTTTCATAAGTTGATTAATAAAAATTACTCCGTACCCATGTTAATAGAATTTATCATGATTCATGATATATATTGTAATAATAACATATAACATATATTTCTAAATTTGTATTAGTGTATATTTTCATCTTACATACCGTGTGTATACACGGGTTTAAGGGCTAGTTATAATATATAGTGTAGATCGATGTGTGTATACACGGATATTGAGACCAGATCTCAAATAAGATATTTTAACGTTAGGCGATGATAATAAGGAATTTTTTTAAAAATTTAATTTTAACTCAAAGCTCTTTAATAATAAGTAAACTAATTAAAATGAAAAAAAATTATTAAAGAAAGAAAAATAAACAATGAAAAAGGTTAAATAGTATCGGGTATTTAGTTATTTATATATCTAAGATTAAACGGAGTTCGACCCAACTCGATTATGATTTTAATTAAATTATTAATAATTAATTATTTATGATTTTTGATTACATCAACTCTTTCCTATATTATATTATGGCGCGCCTTGAATGAAATTTAATACGATCGACTTTGGTCTCGGTCGGCCAACGTAGATTAACATGATGGAAAACATGATGGAAATTGTAAAAGTAGGCTTTGAATGAGTCAATTAAACTCATAAAGTCTATTAATTTGGTAAATTACCATAAATTAACCATTTATTTCACTAACACACTAATAATAATAATAATAATAATAATAATAATAATAATAATAATAATAATAATAATAATAATAATAATAATAATAATAATAATAATAAGAAATATTGATTAAGTAAATTAATTAAAATCTAGTAGAGGATCAGAGGTAATGACTCAAATAAGGGGAATGAAAGTCTGAACGAATTTGCATCATTTTATGACGAATCTAATTGTGATCTATCCCGAGATTCACTGTATCCTATCAACAACTGCATATACACAAAATTTTTTACTGCATATTAACAACCACTGCATCTTACCCAATATAAATTTATCATAAAATGCAACAAATTCGACATTTCTCTCTTTCTCTCGTTTTGAACATTCCCCCTTTAACCTTATTCTTTTTATCTCTGCACCTCTAATTCTCTATCTCACTAATGTTAGAATAACAATTGGCATAAAAGCAATACAACTTAATCGTGTTTGATATGGAGGAGTCTCTTTCAATTTTTGAAAGAACTAACTGATGATATCTTAAAAACACATTGACTATAAGAATAGGTGCAAGTCGGCAATGTTTTAAAAATCGATTTTTAAATCAAACCGGATGGAGCCCCGGTTCCGGTTCAACCGCCCGTCGAACCGGTTTAGTGAGCTGTGAGAGTAGATTGAAAAAGCAAAAATGGTACATGAAAATGCAAGAAAGTAGATTATAGTTAGGTGAGAGGGTATCAAATTTCAAGAAAAGATTAGTTGTTCTTGTACGTTTCCTTTCATCTTTTTTACATACCACATGTCTTCACCCATCTTCTTCACTCATCTTCTTCATTTCCGTTCATATTTTATTTCTCATATCCTTTTTCTTTATTCTTCTCCATGTTTTTGTTGCTACTAAACTAAAGCTAGTTACACCGCCACCACCAACACCAAATACTACGCAACATGGTCGGAAGGCGAAGTTAGATGAAGAAGAAGATACACAATCGTTGATAATGTTCCAGTTTTGCTCTTGTTTTTTCTTTCGGTTTTGTTTGAATCTGATCAAGGATTAAGTATACAAATCGTCGTGATTCAGCCTTAGAAAGAAAAAAACGAGTAAAGAATGAAATCTTATTGACAAAAGTAATATAATATAACATTATCAGGGAAAAAAACGAAATCCGGTTCGAATCCGATTCCGGTTCCCGGATCAACCGGTGAACCGGGCGGTTTGACGCATGCAATTTTAAAAAAGGCTAAAAACCGGTTTACAACTAGCCGCTAAACTGTATTTTTCCATTGTTGGGGCCGTTTTTGACTTGGTCCATTCTTCACACCTTCTATATAATCAAACCCAACCATACACGAATATACAACATAATCAAATAAACCAATTACACCACAAAAATGGCTCACAAGATCTCCCACCTTGTATAATATGGAAAGTTGAGTTTTATTAGGATTAGGATTATATGCGTGTTCATAAAGCACAACGTAAATATAAGTCCAGTTTTATTATTTCGAAATTTTCAATTACCACCCTTGCAGTTTCGACATTTTATTATTATACCGCCCGGCCCCTTGTAAGTAACGGGAATGACATACGTAGTATGTGTTAAGGTACGATAAAAATTAGAAATAATTTAGTAGTATGCAAAATCAATAACTAAGGTCATGGTAATTCTTAACAATATTCATATAACTAGTTTTATACCCGGGCGTTGCCCAGCTACCTTAGTACCTTGGCTGCTATATGAATTATATACATTATGGTTCAACTTCCTTTTATCATTTAATTTCATGAATATACGATGAAGTTTATTATGTATGTAACGGATTATTTGTTTCCAATAATGAGCAAAACATGTAATCAATGAAATAAAGTAAGACCAAAATAAGAACCCAGATATAGAATTACTAAAATGATACATACGCCAATATGCTCAAGTAAAAACTGTATACAAGTTATACATTACATATAATAGGGGAAAATGACTGGAAAAAATAGAAAATATGGCTGTTTTTCCATACAATAGTCACTTAAGAATAGATATGCAAAATAGAAAAGAACATAAAATTGATAAAAGCCAGAGGTCACCTGGACACAATAATAAAATAAAAAAGTAATATATGTCACAATTTGTAGATAGAATGTGCTTTCCAGTTCAAAGCAATACTACTTTTCTGTCATCTAGCATTACAAATTAAGACACAGATTACACGTAATTCCTGAAAACACATGCATAATTTGACATTCAATATAATCCGTACCTTCCCATGCCCGCAGTAGTGCAGCACTACTGATTACTCAACAAATATCTGAAACCAAATAAACCCATTTTAGAAAGCATCCGACCTTTGTATTAAAGAATTAAACCATGGTTGAGGTTGAAATTCCATTGTACAGTTTGAATGTGTTGACAAATAATCAGATTTGAGGCTCTAGATATAATGGAATCCCATATTTTGACTTCTAAGAGTGCTCAAGAGGAGTAAAACTACATAGGGCTGAGTTTACTTAGTCGAGAACATACTTCTTCGTTCTTATATTTTTGTAAGTTCATATAGCGATAAGATTATATGGTTACTGGTGTTTCGGTAACAAAATTTAAATTTAAAAAGTTACAAATCAAGTATCCAGCTCTCAGAATATGAAATGGCTAAAATGAACTCTGTCAGAGAACAAACTGTAATTTAACAACCTGAAAATACTTGCAAAAGTCGTGTAGTCAAAGCACTTCCCATGAAAGGAGTAACATAAACAAATAGAAATATCACATTAAAAATCATACATGTCAAGCTGCATACCTCTGACACCATTATGCAGAACAGCAGAAAGAAACAACAGGCAAAAATCCTTTCAAGGTCCTAACTTTAATAATGAAGGGCAAAAAGCTTAATATTGAAATATTACCTGGCTATGTTTTCATACCGCACCTCTTTCACCGGTGTGATTTCTCTTTAGCTGTGCTAGATATTCCCTCATTGTTTTCCTCCACACATATATTTTTCAAAGCAATAATTACATTTGTGTAGCGAGCCTTGCAGACCACACCGTAAGTTCCTGTACCAATCATCTCAACCTTCTCATGCAGTAGAATGTGCTGGAAATATAAAGGTTAAAACTTACCTTAAAACAAACATAGCATGCTATGAGGCATTTTTGACCTTAAGCAACACTTAAGTATAGTACCTAATAGAAGTTACACAGCTCGATCTCTTCAAACATGACCATCATATCATTTGAGCATTTTGCTGCCAACTTCACTATTGAATGACAATATTTACAAATTTACAAGTTTTTCATCATTAACAACAACTTCAATGAAGTGTCAATGATATTTTTTGGCTTTTGTTGTTGTCCCTAGCAGTCCATCATGTCTTATGCCTTCAGTTATGTAACAATCGGTGGTGAGATATCTTGGGTTGTAAGCTGCATCACCAATGCAAGCAATAATCATTAGACTAACCAAAAAAAATTACCAACGAAATAACTTTTGATAACTTCGGTGGCAATTTCAAATTCAATCATAAAAATTCATCTTGAATATAGTTACCAAAACAGCACACAACAATTAAATTTTCAGTTAAACTTTAATCAAGTACAACACAAGTTTAGTTTGTAGATAAGATCTTACACAACTCATAAACACATCATAGTCAAGACAAATTGACCATTAATTTACAGCATGAACTTAACTCCGTAGTTATTGTTGAAAACCTAAATTCATCAAAAAGCCAAGCAATTAAGAAGTTTCTAAAAATCAGCACAAATAAAAAAAAATAATAAATCTTACTACGAATCAAGCCACCTTAGTTACAAGGACTGATGGTTAGTTCATCGAGTAAAAAACAATCTTGGTCTCAATGACCCGAACTTCTCTATGAATTGTACAGGTGCTATCCTATAAATGAACGTCAACCAGGTGAATAATGAAATCAAATTAATGCCTTGTGACAACTCCCGTGATAGTCCAGATATAATCTGTGTATGGCTAATGGTTATAGTCTAGTACAAATAAATGCTCTTAAATCCATGTATAGACACTTAAAGAAAGATGGCAACTTTAACTCAGTACTTATGAAATATGAATTGTCTTTAGTTTGTGTTTTATTTGTAACGGGTCAAAATGATAAAGTATAAAAAAATAGTCTATAATGTTAGTGGTCAAATGGGTCGTGTGGATTAGATTTTGCCCAAGCAATATTCGCAATGCATATTTGACAAGCAAATGGGTCGAGTGGATTAAAGAAGCTACTGATAACCTGGAATAAATATGGTTAGAATCACAAGAATGTCTTACCATGCCACAAAATTGATCATTCGGTACATGGTCACATGAAGAGCGGGTCACTTCGTTAGGACTGCATGAACTTTCACACAGATTGTCCAGGAAGCTTCAGGTGTTGTATGTGTGTTTGATGACTGTATGTCATGGAACAAACGAAAATTTAGAAACGGGAAGATAAAAAGACGTTCATACTGAAGTAGGTTACTAAGAACTTGGAATTCAAATCATGGTGACGCCATGAGAGCTCCCGCACTACTACCAGTTCAAAGATACTCTCACCAACAATCTAGAAGTCCATGCATTTTCTTTGATTAGAAAACTTCCATTTCCTTTTAGTTAAGATCTAAAGTTATAAGTTAAAACCAGGGATAGGTAATGAAATTCAAGTTTAAGAAACAGGTGACCTCCTGTTTAATTAAAAGGTTATTGGATCTAATCGATTTGTAAATTTACCGTATCCTTATTTGACTCAAGCTCATATTTAGCTGAATATGATCCAGATCTCAGTAACATTATCCTCAAGTGAAACTATCAAAGAGCAAAACATTTATATTGAGAGGGAAAACAATATACACCTAATGACAAAAATCTTAATTTAAAGAACTATAACAGAGATGGGTACAAAGCGGCACGCTGGCACACGATTACATATACCCATTTCCTTACTTGATTTGACTAAGCTTCACGTATATGCTACAAACAAAATTATACATTACTCAAAAGGAAGTTTCTCAGATAAATAATCAATTTATGTTTGCTAAGATAAAGAAACTTACAATAATTCTTGGAGGATCTATTCCATGGGAACCTGAAATAACAGTTGTGTATTCAAGCATGCTTCTTGATTTCACAATCCTAACCCAAATCAGTTTGGAGGATCTATTCCATGGGAACCTGAAACAGTTGTGCATTCAAGCATGCTTCTTGATTTCACAATCCTAACCCAAATCAGTGTTTTGTTCCTACATAAATATATAATCAAATAATCATAAACAATATATCAAAATTTACTGCTACCAACAAAAACAATGGCTTCTTAAAATTTTGGCATTCCATCGAATACCTGGTGGGCATATACATAGAAGATAAAGATCGACATATGAATCATCTTTTAACTCAATTCATGAGATTTTGAATGATTGTTTGAAAATGAGAAGATGAAAATCAAAATCCAATAATTTATAAAATTATAATGCAACCATCATGATTTTATAAAAAATCGAAGGTTTCTCAAATAATAAATCAAGAATCTCGCATAGAATTTGTCGCAATCTTTTTTCCTTTTTTAGGCTATATAATCGACCGATTAGAATTAAATGTACATTTATTTAATTTTTAGCGCCTAAAACTTCAAGGCTTACCGAAATCAACTGCCGGAGACAGGAAGAACGTGTGGGCGGTTCCTTCAAGAATCAACTGCCGTGAAAAGCATCTGAAACCTCCACTTATTAGACGGATGAGATGCAAACTCAACTCAATCTGATGGATGAAATTGCAAGCCAATGGAGAATTGTATGAGAACGTGGGTGGACTGGTGGAGGTTTCTGCCAGAAGTTAACCGCTTGAAAAATAACTGAAAATCTCTTATCAGAGGGCCAAGATTAAAAGTTAATCTGATCCGGTGGTTAATAATGAAAGTCAATGCCAGGGAGGTTACACTCCCTGGTGGCCATATATATAGGAAATTATAACTATATAAGTTTCTTATCTAATTATAAATATATGCACTCTTTTATTACTGTATTTTTTAGTAAAATAATAACATAATAAATAAAAATCAGTTTCTTGGTACTTTTGAAAATTGAAACTATGAGTGCTTTTAACAACAAATAGTTTGGAACCGAAACTATGAGTGCTTTTTTCAACGACTGCTAGCCCCATTTTTTCTTTTTAACTCAACAAAGTTAGATTAAACATTTTAAAAGTGGAAACTCAAACTTTTCAACGCATTTACCAGAAATACACATATTTCATTAGGGTGGTAATTCGGGAAATACACATATTTCATTAGGGTGGTAATTCGGGTTGAGTCGGGTTATCGGGTTAGGGATGGCGGATTAGAAATGGTAAACCCGAACCCAACCTGATTTAATAATCGGGTTGAATATTTCAACCCAACCCAAAACTCAATAACCCGAAGCTAACACGAATAACCCAATTTTTAATCTTGTCAATAGTTTTTCGGGTGCTTTTCGAGTTTTCAAGTCGGTTTCCGGACACTCGGGTCAAATAGATCACTTTAAAAATAATAGCTAATCATTTCTAAGCATAAATGATTATAATATTTCAAAAGTAAAAAATAATAGATATTATATTCATCAGGTTTAATTATCAAAACATCATTAATTCACAACTTATATCCGCACATAAAAGTATGAAAGAAAATATTATAAATCTTTAAATGAAAATGTGTAAATTATGTGTCATATTTAAATTAAAATAAACTTATAATAATATTAAAAGACTTTCGGGCTGTCGAGTTCAACCCGAAAATTCATTTGTTGACCCGGACCGGCGGGTTTTGGGTTGACGGGTTGGCGACTCAAAAATTCCGATCCAACCATATTATATTCGAGTTAGGTTCGTGTCGGGTTACGGATCGATTTAGAAATTGTCAGCCATATATCCCATTGTTGGGGGGCCTTTTTGACTTGGTCTATTCTTCCCACATCTTATTATATAATCAAATCCAACCATATACACAAATATACAACTCAATCAAATAACCCAATTATACCACACTAGTTGTTAACCCGCGCAATGCGGCGGAGAAAGAAATTTGAAATTCGTGAAAAAGGTAGTGAAATAGTAATTGAAAATTTTATATAAAATATATGTCTTAAATCAAACAAATAATAAAAATATTAAGTAATATGATGAACAACTCTTGAAAAAAAATCATAGAAAATTAAAAAAACACAGCATGTCTTAGATGTGTACATTATAGATGCTATATTCATATTAGAGCCTTAGATGTGCACAAAGTCCGAGCCAGGGTATTGAAAAAGCCCAAAATGGTCCGATAAAGGCCGGACTGAAAAAGCCAGCCCGACCCTGCAATGCAGCGGTTTATTTAAGATTTGTTGATGTTTGGTTAGATTTTTTTGTTTGATTCGGGTTAAAAAGTTCGTATTTAAAAACGGTAAGAATCAAACGTCAAGATAATTTGATAAGACAAAACAATACGTGTGATTTAATGATTCAAAAAAAATAATAATGTAGATTTTATCTATTTTTTTTTTATTTTTGTAAGTAATTAGAAATATGAATTAATGATTAAAAAATTTAAGATGTTTGACTTTTTTAAAATTAAATTTTAAGGGTAAAATAGATAATAGTAATTGTTGAGTATAAAATTAAAACAAATGTGAACATTTATTATATGCAAAGCGGCGACGTTAAATAATTTTAAGTGTTTTTCCGATTTTATTCTACAGGGTTCGTTTTTCAGTCATTTACAAGGCTCAAGGACTTTTCGGATAACATTATATAACAACACAATATCAAGAAACATAACAAAAGGTGACAATTATTTAAAAAGAGGATTTGTCTACGTTTTCAAATTTGGAACTTTTTAAATTTGAAATCTTAAAATTTGAATTTTCTAAATTATAAGTTATAATAATTATATATTGTAGTACATTAAAACAAATGGTGTCATCCAATAAGATTTAATACACACCCATTAAAACCTTTTTTGATTAGTTAAAATCAATAATGACAATTATTTTAGAACATTCCAAAAATAAATATTGACAACAAATTTAGGAGGAAAGTAATATAATTTTGTTCTACATGTCCACAACTGCCTTAAGAAAAAAAAAACTTTGGAATAAAATATAAAGTTATACTCATTTGTTTTGGAATTGGTATCCGGTGACACTTTTGAAAACGACCACATAGATATTGTAGTCCACTTTCACAGACAGTATCATGTACAAACATGCTTTTACTTTCTTTTTTCATCTCGCTTTTACAACCTGCTTTTACTTTTTTTATTTAGCAAAAAACGGCTTTTACTCTCATCCCTAAAATCCGGTGTAGGTAATTATGTATTCTTGAGAAAAAGTCAACAATTATTATCATTAGAGAAAATTATACTCCGTGTGAAACAAATACTTAAACGCGTAAATATGTAACCCGCAGATTAGAAATGGTAAACCCGAACCCAACCTGATTTAATAATCGGGTTGAATATTTCAACCCAACCCAAAACTCAATAACCCGAAGCTAACACGAATAACCCAATTTTTAATCTTGTCAATAGTTTTTCGGGTGCTTTTCGAGTTTTCAAGTCGGTTTCCGGACACTCGGGTCAAATAGATCACTTTAAAAATAATAGCTAATCATTTCTAAGCATAAATGATTATAATATTTCAAAAGTAAAAAATAATAGATATTATATTCATCAGGATTAATCATCAAAACATCATTAATTCACAACTTATATCCGCACATAAAGGTATGAAAGAAAATGTTATAAATCACTAAATGAAAATGTGTAAATTATGTGTCATATTTAAATTAAAATAAACTTATAATAATATTAAAAGACTTTCGGGCTGTCGAGTTCAACCCGAAAATTCATTTGTTGACCCGGACCAGCGGGTTTTGGGTTGACGGGTTGACGCCTCAAAAATTCCGATCCAACCATATTATATTCGAGTTAGGTTCGTGTCGGGTTACGGATCGATTTAGAAATTGTCAGCCATATATCCCATTGTTGGGGGGCCTTTTTGACTTGGTCTATTCTTCCCACATCTTATTATATAATCAAATCCAACCACATACACAAATATACAACTCAATCAAATAACCCAATTATACCACATAAAATGGCTCACAAGATCTCCACCTTGTTCTCATTCATTACAATCCTATCAATCATTCAACTCACCACCGCGGTTGACTACACCGTAACCAACACAGCCGCCACCACCCCCGGCGGCATCAAGTTCACCCAAGACATAGGGGTGGATTACACCACCCAAACCTTAAACTCTGCCACAAACTTCATCTGGAACACATTTGACCAAACCACAGACGCCGATAGAAAAAACGTGGCACAAGTAAATGTGTTCATCGATGACATGGACGACGTTGCATATACTTCCAACGACGAAATTCATGTTAGTGCGAATTACATTCAAGGGTATTCAGGTGATGTCAAGACTGAGATCACTGGTGTACTTTATCATGAAATGACACATGTTTGGCAATGGAATGGGAATGGACAAGCACCAGGAGGTTTGATTGAAGGAATTGCTGATTACGTTAGGTTGAAGGCAGGGTATGCACCGAGCCATTGGGTTCAACCAGGTGAAGGTGATAGATGGGATCAAGGGTATGATGTTACGGCTCGGTTTCTAGACTATTGTAATGGTATTAGAGATGGGTTTGTGGCTGAACTTAATAAGAAGATGAGAGGTGGATATGATGATAGTTTCTTTGTTGACTTGCTAGGAAAGACAGTTGATCAACTGTGGGAGGAATACAAAGCTTAATGATTATATTGTTTAGCAAATTATATAGCATCTATATATGGTTGCTAAACTTTCTTATACATTATTTGTAACAAGAATTATAAATATAAAACATGGACCTTTATGTTTTGTAACTTAACATGCAGTAACTATTGTACAACTATTTGATGCATAAAAGTTTAATCTATTCAATAATAAATAAGTTATACAGCCTATTGGGTTTATACAAGTTTGTATGGAAAAAAGATTAGTTGCTCTTTTAGCTTATTATTTGATCGCAAAATTGATAATGGTGCTCCAAAATAGCCGTGAACAACCCAACCCGAAAACCGAACCGGTTCTAGTCAACATAATTGAAACTGGGTATTTGACCAACCCGAACCCGACTCGGGTTTTTTAAATTATTCAACTGGGTTAAAACTGGTTTTTTCGGGTTTTCAACCGGGTTTTTGACCAGTACGTTTTCCAACCCGACCCGGTATCAACCCGGGTCCAACCCGTTTTGAAGTCTAAAAAACCCAACCCGGGTCCCTACCCGTCGGGTACTCTCAAAACCCGAACCGGGTTCAAAAAACCGATTTTTCTAAAAACCGGTTTCGGGTTTTTTTCGGGTTCAGTTTCAAGTTCAGGTTTTTTGTTCACGCCTACTCCGAAATTTGGGTGGAATAAGGGTCGCGTGGACCCATTACACCAAAATCAGACTTCAGAATGGGCCTTAAGCAGCCCGTTCAGGATCAAAACTGGACCTATTAACAATAGTAACAATAATTTTCTAATACATGCATGACAAAAAGTAAAAAGGTGGTCATAAATCCACCTCCATTTATGATACATCCATTATCAACATGCATTATTTACTTGTACAATATAACTCTGTTATGCACATTCATAGTGGATCTATCAAAATTGGTTGTCGAAATATCATCTCCCAAAGTAAAAACTTGTCTAATATCTGTTGAAAGTAATAAAAAATTATTATACCGTAATATTTATCTATTAATCTAGGGAGTTGATATATACAACACACAAATTATTTCCAACACCAAAGTTGTGTTATGATATACTTGTACTGTAAGCTTCAATTGTGGTACAGTATGGTGTATGAATTTTTTTTTTTGAATATATCACCTCCAATTATTCAATTAATCTATAATCTTCTTCTGTAAATCTATAATAAATATTATTGATGATGTGAGCGCAACCGTGGGCCCAACATAAAACATTATTATGCCAGTCAAAGTAAAATATTAAGGACTCGAAATAAAAGTCGCACGTTGATTTGGTATAAGAATAAAGTCAATAAACCAATTTGATATATTTATACGAGTAAAGTAATGTTTTATGAGACTAATTATATATTTAAAAACATACGTAATTTTTTCATTGGTTGATTTTTTCTCTTTCATAATCTCATTCAATCAATTTTTCACATCTACCAATCATATCTTTAAATCTGGATTTAAACTTATATATTTAGGTCTCTCAATCATTTTCTATTTATATAAAGTTAAAAGCTACCAATAATAATAACCTACGATCCAAAAATATAATATGATGTCTTCTACAAATTAATTAAAACCCCTACATACAACAAGGACATAATAATTCTAATATATTAAACTACAATTGGACTATATGTCCATGTTTAATAATTACTACTGTGCATAATTAGTTGTTTCAATATATTTAATTCATAAACTTTTAAAACTTATTTTATTAACAATGCACATAGTTGCAAGTCGTCGTTTTGACTTTGTCCGTGTCCCATTATAGCAGACTGATGGTGCACCAGCACCACTTATTTGTCACCTTCTATATAAACTCAACACAAACCTTAATTATACAACATAAACACAGCAACAAATCAAAAAATGGCTCTCAAAATCTCCTTTTTCTTCTCATTCGTTTCAACCCTAGCAACCCTAACCATCGCTGTTGACTACACCGTCACTAACTCGGTCCCAAACACCCAGGGGGTATCAGGTTCACCAATGAAATTGGCGTCGACTACACCCTCCAAACTTTATCTACTGTCACAAACTTCATATGGACCACATTACAAGAAAATACAGACGACAAAAAAAGTGTGTCACAAGTACCCGTGTTTATAGATAATACGGATGACGCTGCTGAAGGTTATTCTAGCAACAACGAAATCCATATAAATGCAAATTACATAAGCAGTTATTCGGATAATGTAAAACTTGAGGTCCCTGGACTACTTTATCATGAAATGACACATGTTTGGCAATGGAATGGTAATGGTGAAGCACCATCAGGGTTGATTGAAGGGATTGCTGATTATATGAGGCTAAAGTCTGGTTACATATCAGATACACCACAAAAAAGTGTCAATTCTCCACGCTTTTTTCTCCACACTTTTATAAATTGTTAACTTATTTGCTAAGTTATTCACACTTATAAGTGTGTACAAAATGTTCACACTTTTAAGCGTGAAGAAATTGAACTAATAACAATCTCTATCACAATGTTCACACTTATAAGTGTGAAAAAATTGAACAAAGTCCACACCTAAAAGCGTGAAGATTATTTCGTAACACTCAATTTGTTCACGCTTCTTAAGCGTGAAGAATTTGGGTGTTAAGAAATGCTCTTCACACTTTAAAGTGTTGTAAATTTAAAAAAATTTCACGGTTGTAAGCGTCAACATTGTGATATATATTATTATTAGTTCAATTTGTTCACACTTAAAAGCGTGAACATTTTGTACACACTTATAAGTGTGAATAACTTAGCAAATAAGTTAACACTTTATAAAAGCGTGAATAAAAAAGCGTGGAGAATTGATACTTTTGTTGTAGTGGTAATTGGGTTTACCATGGGGATGGTGATAGGTGGGACCAAGGGTATGATGTAACGGCTGAATTTTTGGACTATTGTAATGGTCTTAGAGACGGGTTTGTGGCCGAACTCAATAAGAAGATGAGGTATGGTTATAGTGATGGTTTTTTCGTCGATTTGTTAGGAAAGACGGTTGATCAACTATGGGCTGAATACAAACAAGAGAATGCCCACTGATGATTCCATTTCGATCCATTCCTGTCGATCATACCAAACAGTCCCTAACTAAGCTAATTGCTTACCTTCCTGTTTATGTTTCATCCGCGGTTAAAATAATGGACCTTCATTTTATGTAATAATTATGTTTATTGTACCAACAATCAATCTTTTATTACTTATTTAAGCATCGTGATGTAATTTTCATACCAATTTTTTCCATCTTTCTATTTTCCTTTTCCAAAAGAAGTTCATTAAATATGTATGTAACAAATTTACAGAAGTGAATTGAATAAACTAACCTTTAAACACTTTGTTCAGTTCTTTCCACATTATTTTGGCCACAAAGTGTTTTTCTTTTCTTAATCTATCTTGCTTATATATTTGGTTAATAATTAATAGAGTTTTGACTTTTGACCTATCTTGTTTAATTGGTTTGAGTCCAGTTTACGGCCTAATAAGGCCCTAATAGGATCGGTGTTTTAGGCCCACACCAGCTAACAGGCTTTGTCAATTGTCATGCATGTTATTTTTAATTTTTATGAAAAACATTAAATCTTTATAATTAAAGTTCCATTTCTTCATGCAATGGATGTCTTTTTAAGGTACATACAACGTTGGATTTTACCAAACAAGATAATAAGAGGTGGCGGCACACCCTCCTCAATTTTCCCCAACGTCCTTGAAGATTCATTGTCAAATCGTATCTCGTTAATTAGTTCACTAATTAAACTCATCAGCTTGGTACCTATATATATATATATATATATATATATATATATATATATATATATACACACACACACACACATACTCAACTCATTCCAAAACCAATTCATAAACTTCAACCACCTCCCAATATTGCTTCAATTCTATACATTAACTAATTGCATGTATCACAACATGTCCAAAAGGCAACAACAATACATTTTCGTTCTACTTATCATGGTCCTCCTTATGAATACAATCTTCTCAACTGTGGAAGCTCGTCGACTGATCAACACAAGAAGGATAAAGGCAGATGGTCTTAAAGTTGAAGGCTCAAGCACATTCCTCATTGCCAAAGACCATGTTAGAAGTCTGGTCATGGTTGAACGCTCAGGTCCGAGTCCTGGTGAAGGGCATAAGCGAGTTGAAGACAACGACAAACACAAAACCACTAATTAGCTTTATTTGTGGAGTTAACTAAGTTTTATGCATGCATTATCTATAAATGTGAAATAACTTTAAATTAATAAATATGGTGTTTGGATTGTTAGTTGTGGATTTATAGTTTTATATCGCATAGATTATACATATATTATGAGGCGATATTCCCCTTGACATATTGGATTGTTAGTTATGGGATGTATAGTTGTATATATCATGTGTTTATCTATATGTAATGCAACATGATCGATAAAGTTTTAAAGAAGTGGTCAGCTGATAGCGGATGCTCGGTAGATCATGTTGGTAATTTAGTGTAATTGATACTTATTGGAGATCAACGGATTTCCAAATCATGTTATATGACGAGTCGTTAAGTGCAGGGTGCACACTTAAAAGAAGTAGGACCGCCACTAAATAGCGGGATTGTAGAGGCTGCGACAACAACTTTAAGGCGCCAAAATACTTTGTATATAAAATAATCATTTTTTGGTCATAATTTTACACACGACCATAACCTAATCTTTTTCCTAATCTTTTTGTTTTGTTTAGTCACTTTACCAAAATTTTAAGTTTGTCTTTGTCTTATCCCAATATGAATTTTATGAACCCATGCATGCAGTCAAAGGTCAAAACACTTTATTATGAAATTAATATTACACGATTTAAAGAGTATCTCAGATTATCATCGCATCTTTACCAGATTTCTAAAAGGCCTAAACTTCATTTCCCTATGCATGGGCTTCAATTTTAAGGTAAGCTCTCATACGTGTAGCTTAATAGCTTATAGTTGATCGGGGCTTTTAGCATCTTGTTATCTGCCATTTGATAATATAATTCTACTACCTTTTAAAAAAAAAACTTATAGTTGATTATAGAGGGAAGCACTTTCAACACACATTTGTAGTTATGGGTAGATACTCTCCTTAATGCACCTCTTAGTCAGTATCTTGCGATGATATTTAATATCAAACGTTTAATATTTTACAACTTTGGATTCCACAATCAAGATTTTTATTTGTAAGTCAATTTGTTAGTGTTCTTTATATTATGAGTAATAAATCACAAAGTTTCAATTTAATAGTTACATATCTTGTATCATTTATATTGTGTCAGTTATCTAATTAAGTATGTATATTTACTCGGTTAGATGATAATGACTAATTTGGTTCATCCGTATGAAGATTGAAATATCATAATTTGATTGTATTAAAACTTAAACATTTGAATTTACTCAACATTTCTATATTAATAATATATGGACTAATACATATATTATGTACATATAATAAAATTGTGTGTCAAACTTTTTATATAGTAGTATATGGAAGATAACTTTAATTTGCAAATAAAATTCAAATTTCACCAATATTTATATTAAAATAATTGTAACTGCCATTTCAATATCAATAGTATGTGACATCAATCATGTCAGTTATAAAAACTATATAATTCTAGCGTCAAATATTTATAATTTGAACATTAATCATGACACATTAATTTTAATACTCCATCCGTCCCAATTTTATTGTCTCCAAACAAAAAACACACAGTTTAAGAAAACATAATCATCTATCTTACTTTTTAGTAAAATGACAGTTTTACACTCTACTTTTTACCTACTATTTTGTCTTACATATATACATTATGGGTAAAAAAGAACTTTATCTCATTATTTTTATCTATCTATGGAAGTGGACAATAAAATTGGGATATCCATAAAAGGAATATCGGACTATAAATATGGGACGGATGGAGTAATAAATTGCATTCATTTTGATTTTAAGTATATAAACACTCATAAAAATATATTTAAGGGTAAAATAGTCATTTATATATTTTTAAAGGGATTAAGACTTAGTGGATAAACATTTTATAAAGTAGTATAGATGATTATTTGTCATTAACATAAACAGTAATATTTAATAAATATACTTTAATTATAATCAAATTATACATAATAAATTTTTCTCAAAAGATCCAAATCTAAAAAAATATGTACACCTCCTTTGGACCGGTTTTCATAAAGACAAGTTGGACTTCTAACATTGAAGGTGGTACGAGATCCGTTACTAGTTCACGCATTCATCTTGCCTAATTGAATATGATATTCCAAACTAATAAAAGTAAACTTCAAAGTTGAAACTCCACCCTACAAACACCCCATTGACGATGACTTGATTGATCAAGTTGAAAATGATATAAAACTGAATGACCATAGTTTTACACTAATAAAATACCCGCGCAATGCAGCGAAAAATGAAATATATTAAAAATGGGGTAATAGTATTGTGTCAAACTTTTCCCAATGTACGTTTTAACTATTGGTATCAATTGCTATTGGTAATATGCCCGTTTGACTCTTCAAAAGATATGAATAAATGAGTTTTAATAATGGAGAAAGTAAATTAATTATCAGATGTATTATTATTGAAAATAGACTATTTCTATAAATAAATTGTTGAATCTTAAAAATTTATACTTCAAAGTTTCTAAAAATAGAAGTATGAGGAAATGTTTTATATAGACTAGCATGAAAACCGCGCGAAGCAGCGGACACTTACACATAAACACGTTAAAGTCGATGTATAAATATTTATCATATCATTAACGTATTATGCAAGTTTTTTATTCCATATATACGTACATTAATTCGTATTAAACTTCATAATTACAAAGTTATTTTACTTTTTTCAAATTTTGTACTAAACACCTGTATTATGTGAGATTTAATTTTAGTTGGCTTGGCTTATATAAGAAAATCAAATTATGAAATGTCAAGTTGTTAGAAGGGTATGTTATTAATCTTTTTCAACAATTAGAATAGGGGTAATTTAGTCACTTTGATTTTTTCAAGAGTTTTAAGATTTAACAATGGAGATGTTTTATATATTAGTATAGAAGTATAGAAGTATAGATAGATAGATGTATATATATTAAAGTATCAAAGTCTCCATTGACGCATCATAACGTTGTACTTGAAACATAAGATGAGATTACGTTGTACTTGAAACATAACCCAACTTGTCCAACTACGTTGTACTATGAGCTCGTTTATGTTTTTTTAGTTTTCACATAAAAAGTAGTAGTACAGTAAGATTCTAAAAGAATGGTTGCGTAAGAGTGAAAATAATGTCATGTTTGATAGCTACATATACTTAGTGATCGTGGGTTAAAACTATTACTCAACTATAATCTTAACTACAGTACTTACTTTAAGTGAAATTAAAGTTTCTAAATATTCATTTTGTGTCTCTCAATGAATATGTTGATTCAAAAGTCAAAGTATGTTGTATGATAGTAGTAAACTAGCACGCAACACAAGTGACATTTGATTTTTCATTAATTATTATTATTATTATTATTATTATTATTATTATTATTATTATTATTTATTATTTTTAGAAAAAGCAGATCTATATTACCAACCAAAAAATACAAGATCTCTACAAACTGAGAAGACCAATATAACATAAATAATCACAGCCCCGACATAAGAAATATTAATTATTATTATAATTATTAATTTTATTTTTTCCTTTTTATCTTTGTTATTGATTGATTTGATGAGTAATAAATATGTTATGCATATAGTGAAGGACAACATGATTTTTGGGGAACGGCTAAATACTTGTAAACGATATCATCACCCATCTTAGTTCTTACCAAGCATCAGACTCTCGAAAATGTTTAAGTGGTTTAAAAACAAAAGGTATAAATTAAAGGATTTTGCTAAATATAGCCCTTAAGGTTACGGATAACAAATAACTTTTCATGAGTGGTTAATAGATTATGGTTAAAAAACTAACAAATGTTGTTAATGTTGACTATTTAACTACATGTGGTTGACGGTTTTATGGTGGTTGACGGAAGTTGACAGTTATTTTAATAGAAGGTGGTTGTTATTCATAACCCTAAGGGTTACAAATAGCGTTTTTCTAAATTAAATCATATATTACCAAACAAATTAAAATATATTAGTATTTAAGTATATAAAAACTTCAGGGAGGTAGCTAAAGAAGTAAAAAGGATTCAGTTCACACTCAAGTTTAAGGCGAAAGATATTTTTACCGTGATTTTTAATACTATAATTAAATACTCGATAAATTAATAACCCCGATAAAATTAATAATTTGTCCAGTCCCAAGTACAAAATTGGACCTCAATCGATAAAATAATAAAATAATAATTTTTTTGAAATCCCAATGTAAATATATTGGTCCCAACGAAACTATAAATTAATAATTACTAAAATATTCCAAAATTCTATGATTATCTAGTAAAAAATAACTTGTTTTTGAAGGTCTTTGTTATCAATCTAGATCTATGTACGTTGAACTAGACAAGTTCATTAATATGTGAATGTACATGGAAATTTTGAAGGTCCTTGTTATCATTTTATTCAAATAGGTAAAGTGAATCGATATGGAAAATTTGAAGGTCGATGCATTAATTTGAGAGTTGCTCACGAATATAAGCCAACTCTTTAAATTAATAATTTATTAATTTATCGATATAATAATATCTCGTTAAATTAATAAAATATCCCGGTCCCAACAGTATTAATTTATAGAGGTTTTACTGTATATTTACCCATTTAATAAATATAATAATATAAAATATTTATAAATGCATAAATTATAAATCTAATAACCATTACTTCCTATAAATATTGCCCCATTTACAACAAAATTAACCAAACCCTATTTGATGATAGATCGAATTGGGCGATCAACAAATTTCATGTACCATTCTACAAATAAGAAAAATGAGAATCGGACCATATAGTTGCAATTCTCTAAAGCTCTTTTTTTTGTGAGATTTCAATTAATTTGTTAGTTTAAATTGTGAACGTCCACGAAGTAAAAGAGCTGTAGTTCCAATTACCTTTTATTAATTTTGTATTTTGCATGATTGCTACAATGAATTATATAGTTTGTTATTGGATTCAATTAGGAACAAAAGATGGTGCAGAAGGTTATAATTTTCAATCGTCGTCAGGCATTTGTTTGTTCTTGTTTGTTGGTTATAATTATACAAAGTTAATCTAAAATGAGAAGGGTATAATGGTCAATAGTTTTATTATCTATGCATTTAGAAAAATTAATTATAATTAAATCAATGAAATGGGTAAATATGAGAAATTTAGAGTTTAGTTTGGGGATATATGATATTAAGATATTTAGGTGAGAAAATTTGTAATTTGGGTGTTTAAATAGGGGATATATGATATTTTCCCTTTCAATTTCTCCTCTAATTTTAGATGGCCTATAGTTTTTTTTGGCACCGGACATCTAAATCATCGTGACGACCCTGGGTGAAAATATCATTGACCCAAGTTTAATCCCTACGTAACTTTAGTAGTAATCTTCATTTAATGGTATCTTTCACGTGTTGTTGAGTTAGTTTGCAACAAATGCTTAACAAAATCTATCTCGTATTATCCTTGGTCTGACATATATAAATCGATTAATGTTATCAATTATTAGAGTTAGCGGTATTTTAAAGTGAAAATGCAATCTTAATGAAAATAGGCTAATGGTAAATACAACTAAATCAATTCTATCTAGTAGTATTCAATTCTTATAACCAATTAACTCTACTGTACTTGATTCTATAATCATCTGACTAAAAGCAATCAGGTAAACATATAGTTAAGGGAACATGTCGTTGAAGAACATATAACTAGGTATAACGGTTATCCAAAACATCACACAAAGTATATTGTTTATTGGGTTAAAATTATCTCGAGTAGACATGTTACTTCTATAAATCAAATCGAATTGTGGCATTTGTTATGACCTTTGACTTTCGAGTCAAATGTTAAAATATTTTGATTTCTCATACAACATTGGGCCAAATAAACTTCATAGGCCCATTTGATAACTCTTGCAAACACAAACCGGTCGTTACAACCGTTGCCGTCGTTAAACCCTAAACCCTAAAATATGGCGGCCTTTTCTCATCTCCGACGAGTCCTACTCCGATCACCACCGGTTATTCCTTCCTACGGTGGCGCCAGTTCTTTAACATCATCGTATCACCACATTCACACAGAATCTAACTCCACCGACTTCATCAACAAATCGGAAGATCAAAAGAAGGAGAAAACTAAAGGTAAGTGGTTAACTTTACCGCCGTACAGTGTCACTGTTAACGGTGCTTCGTTAGGGAAAAATATCGCCGGAACACGGCAATTGACTGGTGAAAATGACGTAAGCACCACGGCAATTAAATGGGTGATGCGTTGCTGCCCGCAACTCCCCCGGTCTCTCGTGCAAAAGTTATTTCGTTTGCGACAGGTAATTTTCTATCATGTTTGTGTATATTTGATTTTAGTTTTCCATATTTATTTGTTAAGTATGAATTTAAAACTACAATCTTGAAATATAGATGTATTTATTATAAAGAAGTCACAGACACTTCTAAATACAAGTTGAGTAGCAGAAAGGGATCTGTTTGTCAATCATTAGAACCCAGGATGGCAAATGTAAATTCATTTGAGACCGTAACTAGCATTTGCACTTTCAGACTATATTTTATTCATGTAATCAATTTGATATTTAGCTTAATTCATACTCGAAGCATGTATTGAAATAGATAATCATTGGATGTGATGTTAATGATATGTTGTAGGTTCGACGTGCAACTTCTGAAGGTTTAGAATCTGATCGGGATGTACAAGCTTCAGAACGCCAAGTGAAACGGGTAACAGATTAAATATTTATATAATAGTGATTCGGATCCGGTTGTGTCCTTCTGTAATAATAATCTTACGTAGACTGCTCTTTTTATCAATATATCTCGTAACATTTATGAAAACAAGTACATGTTCATCTTATGCTTGGTATTTTCTTCAGGTGTCAGCCAAAGATTCAATGAGATTTGGCGATACAATTTATCTTCCTATTACGGTACAAGCATTGCCAACTGAGAAAGTAGAGTGCCTTTGCAATGAAGAAGAATTAAAGTTTCTTCACGATCTTGAGTTATATAAGGTTCTTAAAATCATGGCTTGCGAAGACAGTGTGTTCATTTTGTTTTTTTACCATTTTATTTTCACTCTAACTTGAAAGATGACTGTGCTTTCTTATCTATCTACTGTTCAGGATTCGGCAATTATTGTCATTAATAAACCTCCTGGAATGCCCGTTCAGGTTATGTATTCACATCATGGTGAGGTTCCTGTACGTATAATGTCGTATTCAGAACGTTGATTATTTGATTTTAATTTTAAATTTCAGGGTGGTATTGGAATAAAGAGAAGCTTAGATGAATTAGCTGGAACATATTTGAGACATGACTTCTCTGAACCACCTAGGCTGGTGAGTTCTGTTCCCACTTTACCATGACCTTTTATCTTCATGGCTCCATAATTTTGTTTACTAACCAATATTGACAATATTCACTTTTATACTTGAGGGAACATAATATAGGAATCTTCAACTTCAAGAAGTGTCTCTGTAGGTTTTAAAGATGTTGGGTATGGTAGATTAATAGAAAGGAAAATTACATAGGAAGAATGAAATTCGATCTGATTCATGTTTGAGGTACCATCCTTGTTTTCTCCTTAATAGTAAATACATTTCGTAGTTAAAAAACTCTTCAAACCTTCCTACATTTTCTTTAAGATGATCTGATCAGGTTACTTAGTCAAAATGATATCATGGCAGCTGACATCAGTAATTTGACCGCGTTGAATGCTAAAGGTTTTATTTTTGTTTAGATTGCAAATTAAGTGTGTCACCCTTAACAGAAATCTGTCTTAGCTTGTTACTTTTTCTTATGCAATTTCTCCATAAGTAAATGAAACAAATTCATAATTTTATGAGAATACATAATGTTTACGTTATCTCATGGATAACTTTTCAGAATTCAGATGTTACAGAAAGAAGTATGGCATGCTTTATTCTGCATAAATAAGGCTGTTATCTAATACATAATGTATATTGATATCCCTTTTATGATGACGATTTTGTTCCAGGGCTTAATGTCATTTATCTCTATCTAGTGATTAAACAAGCTAGTAATTTATTAGGTGCACAGACTTGATAGAGATAGTAGTGGCATCTTGGTATTCGGGAGAACACAACTCAGTGCTACTGTTCTGCATTCTGTCTTCCGCGAGAAAACCTCCGGGGCTTCCAATCTCGTGAGTAAAATTTTCTGCCTATAAATTTCTTTACTTAAAAGCGCAAACTGCAAGTTTTGTATTGTACTATACAGCAGTCCTACTGATATATGTTACATACTTAGAACCAATGTATGCAACATAGTTACTATCTTACAGAATCAATTACGGGAACATACTTACCGTTTCTTGTACCATTTAGTGTAAGGTAATAAATGGCAAGTATGGTGCATTAAATAATTAGAAAAATTACATTGTATATTTAGGTGAAGGGTCAACAGTATATTGCTCTTTTTTGCAGTTTGCCTCATATGAAATGCCAAACTGGTTTTGTGGATTAATTGATGATCCCAACCTTAATTTTTGGTAGGAATCGTTAGTGTTTTATTACAAAACCATTTTTTGTTTATTTTTAATAGGATTTAAAGAGTGAAAAAAGATTTCTTCAAAGGAAGTATTGGGCACTTGTACTTGGTTCGCCAAGGCGCCCACAAGGCCTTATCTCAGTTCCTCTTGGAAAGGTTGGAATTAACATAAGCTTTTAATATTAGGATTTCATTATTGCCCATTTCCCATATTCTGTGGATCTCATGGAAACTACTAAGGATTCTATCTGTATTGTGTCCTGTGAAGGTGGTAATGGATGATGGAAGATCGGAACGGATTACAGTTGTTGAAAATGTCTTAACAATGTCATCACAACACGCCATAACGGAATATCGAGTTCTTGATTCTTCTGTTAATGGTTTGTTCTTGATTTTGATCCTTCAGTTGGTATTCTTCCAAATCAGATGAGCCTTTTCCTGTTTATAATCAAGGAAAACGGTACTAGCATCAGTCGGACTTAGAGAAAAGATGCAAAACATATGATACGGAGTATATGCTTATCCATTTTATTTTCCGTTTTAGTGGTATGGCTTGATTTCCATCAATGAGTTTGGTTGCTGCATCTTTTACTAGTTGGATCATGACAATGAACTGATATCGAGGGTTTGTATTAGAGGTGGCAAAAAGGTGGGTGGGATGGGTCAAAACAGGTCAGAGTCGACCTTCCAACAGGACTGAAGCCACCACCTCTTGTTTATTTCTATCATGACCACTCTATTTAACCTGACTCTGTTGAATTATCTCAGGTCTGACGTGGTTAGAGCTTTCTCCACTCACTGGTAGAAAACACCAGGTATATATCATTGCTTCCCTCAACTTTTATTTCTCCCGTAGTTCCTCAAAAATTGTACATTTCTCCTTTTGAGGTCAAATGTATTACTTGCCGGATTTTAAAACTGACAAATGACTTGTTTCTTATTTGTAAAAAAAATATTTTCTCCCATAACTTGGATCTAATGCATTTACCTAAGTTCATCGACAAATTTGCACAATCTGTTTGAAGCTGAAAATTAGACGTTGGAATTCTGACCCAAATATTTTATCTCAATTGGGTCAAATCTTATAGTTTAGCCAAAATGAAGACGGATCAAATGGGCCGTTTAAAAGTATTTTATTATGATTATTTGGTTATGATAACGATATTAACAAAGTTATTGTCTAAAGAAAAGTTTAATGAAAGTGGACAAAAAAGTGTCCTCGAGTTAACTCAACCAGACCAGTACTACTCGCACTTGCATGGCCTGTCCACGTCTATTGAAAATAGTTGTTTGAACAAATTGAACTCAAAAGTCAGAAGAACACTCACTTTTTCTTTATCATCTTGTATAATTCTTCATAACAATTTGTTGTTGCAATGCTTTGAAAACAAAGCTTCGAGTCCATTGTGCTGAGGTATTGGGGACACCGATAGTTGGAGACTTCAAATACGGGTGGCAAGCTCACAGGAAATGGAACCCAATATTCTCCTCTAATCTTGAAGAGAACGTTGAGGTGTGCAAAAGAAAGTCACTTCCCTTTGGCCTTGATTTAGAGAGTGGGAGCATCACTGATAAGCAGCCTCACCTTCATTTACATTGTAAAAAGATGGTGTTGCCGGATGTGTCATATGCTATAAAGCACGCCCATAATACTTTTTCAGATTATGATTTTGAAGATACTAAAAGCCTCAAATTTGTTGCCCCGTTGCCTCCACACATGCAAAGGAGTTGGGACATCTTGTGCACTTAATCTACTTTTGGTCTACAAGTGAGTCCTTCAAAGACTTTTTTCTTAATGTGTATTATGCAAAGTAGGCTCTTTAACACATCCCATTTGTTTTTAGAATGTAGAAATAGTCATTCAAATAACTCTTGAAGGGCAATCGATGATTTATCTATGCTTGAATTATATTATCATTAATATGTTGAAGTTATGACATTCTAACAAATTGATCAAATTTAATGCCTTAAGCAGTTTGAAAAGTGATCATCATGGTTTGAATGCAGATAATGCTACAATTTTAGTTGTGTCCGCCAATACCCATAGAATTTGAAAGGCCTGTATAACAAAAGAAGTTTGAATAAGTGAACTTAACAAATATTATCAAACCGCATGCAAAAGAAAAGGAAACAAACTCACCGACATTGATTTCATGCTGCTGCTTCTCATTTGCAACAGTGTTGAATTCTACAAGTGGTTCCAGTTTCTACAGTTGCATCGAAAACATGCGGGATTATATATCTATGTTTATGTATATGCTCAATTTCAAAATTTTGAAATAGTTTAGTTATAGTTAGTTATATTTGTTAATGTATAATGGTAAAATGAAGTAATTATTAGTACATTCATCTTTTCTATTATATACTCCTATCATATGTTAATTTTCCTGCTTTTATAAGTATATCAAATAATTAGGGATTTACATGTAACAAAGCAACCAATATTATTAAAAGATGGGCAGGTACATAGGTATTACTTACAAATTGATTAATTGTAGGATGCAGCCAACCTGTTTGAATCGCCTTTATCGTAGCAATGGCTTCTAGACCTCCGGCTGCACCCATGCAATGACCAATCATAGACTGCATCGTACATAAGAAGATAATGTATGGAGTTGACGCTATCGATCCAAAAAGGTAGATCATGGTGGGGGTGAACGTTGGTGGCATTCATTTTGATTCCTGCAATGTTCCTGAATACCTTGTTGAGAGCTTTTACCTCAGCCAGATCTCCAATGGGTGTGGAAGTTGCATGTGCGTTTATGTAATTTACCTACCAACAATATGTACTTGCAGATAATAGCCAAACAATGTCTTCTCTATAGAAGATGGTTAATAACCAAAAAAACGATTAAAAAAAAAATAAAAAAATGAAGGCTCAAGTACCTCCTCTACAGACACACCAGCATCCACAAAGCATTTTAGAATACAAGATGCAACACCAAGTCCTTCCAATTGCGGACTAGCTATATGATATGCGTCACAATTTATAGCACCTCCGATACTCAGCAAGTATCACTGCATCCCTATTCATTGCGTGTTCTATGACTCTCCATCACCTGTACAAAAAGCATATAAGTATTGAGATGAATAGTGTGTATCTGAGTATCTGACACTCTTGGTCACAGATGAAATTCGGTTGCAATAAGGATGAAAAGACCAGGTCTAGAGATGTCAATGATTTTTAATCGGTGGTACTCTAAAAACCTTTTAAAATGGGGTTAATTTTCTTTACTTTCAAGAAAAGGGGCCTAACATCTAGCAAATGCGGGGTATGTAAAGCATGTTTACTAGATATTGTATATAGTGGATGAAAAGCGGAGTCTAATATGGGTGATGAAGTTACCAAAACACCTGCACCTTCTCCCATGACGAAGCCGTCCCTATCTTTATCCCATGGTCTGGATGCAGTCTCGGGATCATCATTTCTCCGAGACAATGCTCTACAAGCAGCAAAGCCACCCAATCAAGCGCGGTCAACCAAAGCGTCCACACCACCAGCAATCATTAAATCAGCCGTCCCATGACGGATATGATTTGCAGCGGCACAAAAGCAAGCGTTGGACGTTGAACAAGCAGCAGAAATGCTGTAATTTGGTCCCATAAAGCCAAGATCGATTGCAAGTAAAGCAGGTCCCATGCTCGTTCCCGAAAACGGTGCAACATATGGTGTGATTTTACTGTAACCTGTCTTGTGAAAGACTCCACAGCGTGTGAAAAAACGGTAGCACCTCCCATAGTAGATCCAACAAGTACACCAGCTCGTTCCTTATCAATCTGCCGATCACCATGTGAAAGTAATGTAACCAATAGTATAATATTATATGAAACGGGACGAATTAACATACAAGGATTACAAACCTTGGAGCAACTATCGCCAATAAGAGCCCCCTCTTCCAGGGCTTTTTTCCCAGCAACAATGCAATATCGTTGACAATCATCAAGTCTCCGGTCAATTTTTCCATCAATATATCCATCTGACCTGAACCCACGGATGTGACCAGCAAACCGAGTAGTGAGTTCTGAAGGATCAAATCGATCTATTAACCCAATTCCGCTCTCCCCAGCCAAAAGTCTTTCGTAGAACATATCAACGTCGTTTCCAAATACAGAAACGAGACCCATCCCAGTAATAACCACTCGCTTTTTTGCATCTTTCTCCCTTTTTGGAACGGTGGTGGAGTTGAGGGAAACTGATACATGGTGGCGAGTAGTGGTGGTATATGCCGGTGATTTGACAATTGTGAATAAAAAGTTTTTGCGGAGTGGGTTGAGTGGGGCTGCTGAGAAATGCGTGGACTGAAGAAGATGTTGAGCTTCCATTATTGTGTCAAGAATGATGTATGAAGATATAGAAGCTATGAAACTGATACGAAATTATGACTACTTGAATTATGATAAAAGATCCTAACTTGTTTACTTGCATCAATATATATGAAAGTTTATTTATCATTTACACTTTCAAAAACATGCAACTTAATGTCTAAAAAGGTTTTCTATAATCATTTACCTAAACTAACAACGTACTGAACAATTGATGCATTCATCAGTTAGTAATTAAGGCGTCATTTAAGACTTATCATGATGGGACTTATCATTTAATGATGGGCAAGTGTTTTGGAATGCATCAAACTTGTGACCGACGTCTATTGTGTGTGTATCAAATATACAATTGCTATTTTTAATGCATCCAATTTTTTTAAATGTGTGTTTTAATGTATTATAAAGTAGTTTTGATGATGTGTCAACCTCTAAGGATGTCACATAGCAGTATAGCACCTTAAACATATGACATATCAACAAAATACATTAAAACCCACCTTGAAAGTTGAATGCGTTAAAAATTGTTAACGTGATTTGAGTACACACAATCTATATCCAATACAAATTGAATGCATTTCCAAACACTTATCACTCTAATGATTTAATTGGTTTTGTCAACATGATATATGATGATACGTAGATTTACAGGTACGGGATACGTGTCCAGAATGATGAGTTGGTACCGTATCCGTATGTTTACAATCTGGTATCACTATCTATAAGGTGGATTATTTCTAAGAGTAGGATTTTTGAACGAAGATGGAAAGAATAATTTCTCGGGTGGCGATTCCCCATTAGTAACTCGTATTACATTTTTATGTAATCGGTTTTACGCCACTAATTCCGATATAGGACCGATTAATTTTGGGGTTTGGGGGAAGAGATGATATGTGAGGTTCTTCTCCCTCACATATGCTATCTCTGATGTTTCTTAATTCTGAGTGTGAGAGTGAGATGAGAATGAGATGAATGCTTTGAACAATTCTCATGGCTCTATTTATAGTGGATGAATGCATATCTGATAGATTTCTTTCGAGCTGTAAGAATATTTTCAAATCATATTTGGATTTCATAATATTCATTTTAGATCACATATCGAGTTGTAAAATATTCCTTTTAGATTTATACTGAGACGTAAGGAATATAAAATATTCCTTTTAGATTTATATCGAGCTATATTAGATTTACATCGAGCTGTAAAATATTCCTTTTAGAGTTATATTGAGCTGTAAGGAATATAAAATATTCCTTTTAGATTTATATTGAGCTGTAAGGATATATTCTATTCATATTTGGATTTCATAATATTCCCTTTAGATCGTTGTATATCGAGCTATAAGGAATATAAAATATTCCTTTTAGAGATATATCGAGCTGTAAGGAATATATAATATTCCTTTTGGATCATATATAGATTTCGAGAATATTAATATTCCTTTCAGATCATATAAAGGAATATATAAAGAGATTTTGAGAATCTTAATATTCCTTTGGAAATGATGATACATAGATTTACAGGTACGTGATATGGGTCAAGAGTGATGAGTTGGTACCGTACCTATAGGTTTACAATCCGGTATCACTATCTATAGGGAGGATTATCTAAGTAATAGGAGTGAGATTTTTGAACGGAGATAGGAAGAATAATTTCTCGGGTGGCGATTCCCTATTGGTTACATTGTGATGTAATCAGTTTTACGCCACTAATCCTGGTGCAGGACCGAGTAATTTTGTGGTTTTGGGGAAGAGACGATATATCGAGGTATTTCTCCCTCACATATGTTATCTGATAATATTTCTTATTCTGAATGTGGGGTGAGAGTAGGATGAGAATTAGATGAATGCTTTGAACAATCCTCATGGCTCTATTTATAGTGGATGATTGCGTATCTGATAGATTTCCTTTGAGCTGTAAGGATATTTTCAGATCATATTTGTATTTCATAATATTCTTTTTAGATCACGTATCGAGCTGTAAAATATTCTTTTTGGATTCATACTGAGCTGTAAGGAATATAAAATATTCCTTTTAGATTTTCATCGAGCTGTAAAATATTATTTTTAGATTCACACCGATATGTAACGAATATAAAATATTCCTTTTAGATTTTCATCGAGCTGTAAAATATTCATTTTAGATCATACCTAGATTTCGAGAATATTAATATTCCTTTCAGATTGTATCTTAGCTGTAAGGAATGTATAATATTCCTTTTAGACCGTATATAGATTTCGTGAATCTTCAAATAAGATTATATTCCTTTGGAATCTTTAATCTTTACGAATTTTAGACGTTTTATGTACTCAAAGTTTATCTTATGGGATACCCTATTAAGCCCCCTAGTTTATGTATGTTGAATATATATATACAACATATATAAACTCTAGCTTTAGGGTTTCTACATGCAATATGCGTTTTTATGACTTAAGTTCAAATGGGTATGGGTAAAATGGTTGAGAATGGGGGAATGGATTTCAGCCATTGGATCAACATAATCAAGGGTCCACAATTAATCATCAAATTTTTAATTTTTTAAACATGCTTAAATTAAATTTTGGGCTGAGGGGTATTTCGGTAATTTTACACATCAATTAAATTAGATTTTTTTTCTCTTTTCAAACACAATTTTCATTTATTTCCCATTATTCTCGCTGCATAAGTTTTCCCTCTCTCGTTCGCTCCTCCGTATCTGCTACACAAAACAATTTAGGTAATCTTCGATTTATTGAATCTTATTTCGATTTCATATCTAAATCGAAGTATTCTTTGTGTCAAGCTTGTTTGAATCATATTTTACACGGTTGGTTTTGAGCGATTTTTGAGTTATACAAACCCTAATGCAAAAAACCCCCAAAATTGACGAATATTTAAGTTAAATCTTGAATTTCTTAGTTTAATCGAAGTTTTATTTGTTTATGAGTGTTCGAATAAACGTTTGTACAGTCGGTTTGATCGATTTCGTTTTTTTGAAACCCTAGGGGTTTAATACGCAAGTGATGTTCAATTTTTTGATGGTTTTTGTTTGTCAGATGGATATTCGTGATGAAATTGCACTCGCAAAAGCTTCAAACTCTCCTATTGCTGCAGTTCCGATAAATAGTCATCCGCCTGGTATGTTAATGCATCCACCTGTACCACATGTGGTTATATCAGTGTTTGATGTGAGTGATTTCATGATTGTTTGATTATGTTATGCATTTATACATATATCTGATGTGTTTATACTTGATAATTATGTGATTAGTTGAATGATTCAACATGATTTTTTGTAAGTTCTTAAGGGATTAATGAGATAGTTTTTTGTTGTAATCGATGATTTGTATGTTGAACGTGTTATTTTGTGTGTATTTTTCATAGATGTTGAAGTTAGTCCTGTTTCAGAATCAGATTTGGATGTTAGTCAATAACTAGAAGGTTAATCTTGTGTTTTTGATTTTGTTAATTCTTGTTTGGTGGCACCTATTTATAAATTAATCGTAAAGGATAATTTTACTTTCAGTTATCGGTTCGTTGCCATTTTGGATGCGAGTCAGTTAAAGGTTTATAATAGAAGAGGTAAATGCTTTTAATAAAACTTGTGTTGATGTTTGATGTAAATGTTCATTTATATGTTAACTTTGTTTAATAAGTTATGACATTTGAATACCTTAGTTTGTTATACTTTGTTCATGTTGTTGCTTGTTTATTGTTACTGCTACTGCTTGTTGTTTTAATTTTTTGTTGGTTGTTTTGTGTTTGTGGTTGTTTTTTTGTTATTGCTTGTGAGACCACATGTGGTATCATGTATTACCACATGTGGTATCAAGTGTTACCACATGTGGTACCATTTTTTGTCTTGTGTTTCTGTCCAATTACTTAACTATTATTATATTAATTTATGTGTTTTGTGTTATATTTATTGCAGTTGCAAAGGGTACTCCAGCTAAACCTACTATTGCTGAATACCTCAAGCAGAAGCAGAGAGAGGCGGCTGCAACTCGTAAAGCTGCAACAGCCGAAAAAAAGAAACTTTTTGAGTTGATCAATGTTCCTCAGTCACCTTCTAAGGTTGTTTTGACTAAAGCTGCTGCTGCCAGAGTTCAACAACCTTTCACAGAAGTGCAGCAAAAGGAAACAAGTCAAAAAACGAGGGAAGAAGCGAATAAGAAAAGAAAACCTGTCGATGGTGTTCTAAATAAGGAGATGAAGATTCCAAAAAAAGTTGTTAAAACAATGGAAGGCAGCTGAAGAGGAAGATAAAAGTAAGAAGGCGTCGGGGGGAGAAGATGATAAGGAAACCAAAGATAATGATGATAAGAAAAAGAATGAAGGTGGTGACGAGCAAAAGAAGGAAGCAGATGAGCAAAAGAAAAAGAAATCTGATGAAGAGAATAAGAAAAAGCAGGAAGAAGATGAAAAGAAGAACAAGAAGAAAGAAGAGGAGAAGAAGAGAAAGAAGGAAGAAGATGATAATAAGAAAAAGAAGGAAGAAGACGAGAAGAAGAGAAAGAAGGAAGAAGAGGATAAGAAGAAGCAAAAGGAAGAAGAGGAGAAGAAGAGAAAAAATGAAGAATATGAGAAGAAATAGAAGGAAGAAGAAGCGAGGAAACAGAAGGAAGATGAGGAGAGGAAGAAAAGTAAGGAAGAAGAGGAGAGGAAAAAGACGGAAGAAGAGGAGAGGAAGAAAAGGGAGGAAGAAGATGAGAGGAAAAAGAAAGAGGAAGAAGATAAGAAAAATAAGAACAAGCCGGTGGAGAAATCTGAGGAAAAGAAAGCCGAACAAGAGAAGCGTACAAAGGAGAAGGCCGATAAAGAGAGTAAGAAAAACATTTTTGAGGAAGAAAAGAAGCGGAGGTTAAAAGATGCACAAAAATCAAGTGTTTCAAAATCTGTAAAAAAGAAGAATGAGGGAAAGAAGAACGAGGAAGCCCGTAAAAAAAGAACTTTCCAGAGTCTGAGCGATGTTGAAGTTGATTTGCCTGAAAAGAAACAGAAATCAAAGGCATCGAAGGCGAAGGGATTGAAGAAGCGTGTCAAAGAAGATGAAGATAAAGACTTTAAGATCAAGGATGCCATTGAAGATGCTTCTGAAGAAACTTTTAAAGTTCCTTCTGTTCGTGTTCGCACTACTGCACAACCGCTTCAAAATGCTACTATGCGTATGAGTGTCGAACAGGAGCTTAGACTTATGGAGATGGGTTTCGGCAATTTTATTAAGTTCCCTATTAATGGTCTTCCAGGTACTCATTATTAATTGATTATATATATATTTATATACACACATATATATAGATATATATATATTTTATATAAAGATTGTTGAATATGATATTTTTTTGCAATGCCAAATGTTATACTTCTGATTACTGCTTGTTGTATTATATACTACCACATGTGATAATGATATGTAACACATGTTGCAATTCTGGTTACCACTTGTGGTATTATATACTACCACATGTGATACTGATACTTACCACATGTGGTAATGATTAATACATGTGGTAATGATTAAACAATTTTGGTACTCCTGATCACCACTTGTGGTATTATTTACTACCACGTGTTTTATTGATATTTTAACACATGTGGTAATGATTATATTTGCAGGCAACTTAGGTTATTTTCTTCTTGATAACCTTGATATCGATTCGATGGAGTTGAAGTTTGGAGATGTGTGTTTGAAAGTCACTCCTGAAGCTGTTCATGATGTTTTTGGTTGGTATTCCGGTTATGTCATTACGGGACATGAATCATGATGACCCGTGTTTGGCGGCTTGGTTTAAAGATTATCCAAACTTTCCAAAGAAGCTGTCCGTGCTGGTGATGTCTGCAATAACATTGTTGATTCAAAGATCGACAACTTATATTTTAGACAGAAGTTTCTGATGTTGTTTGCAAACACAATGGGTTGTTGTTACAGCAATGGCACGTTCATGGCACATTTTCTGTTTAAGCTTAGTGAAGAAGTTGATGTTGCCAAGCTAGATTGGTGTGGGTTCGTTATCGATTGCTTGAAGAAATCCGCAGAGGCATGGAAGAAAGACAAGAAACAGTACTATTGCGGTCCAATTACATTTCTGATTGTATGTTATTATCTTTCTTTCTTTTCTTATGCATGTTATTTATATGTACATCTGGTTTTTCATTGATATATAATCTTGTTCTATTATTTTTTTTTAAATCTACAGCTTTGGTATCTTGATAACGTGAGATCTACTAAATGTGAAGTTGTACGTCGCCGCCCGATCATAGGTAGTTGGACCACAAGTATGATGAAATGCGTTCAGAGTGAAGAACTTGATATTGGATCGTTTGGGACGTTGGAGTTTGTTGGTGCATATGACCTTGCTGTTGCACTTGAAGATGAAGGTTTCATCAGTTTAACTCGAGATCACGACCAAGGTGCAGATGTAAGTACGCTAGTTTGTAATTTATATATTTTTTTCCCAACTGTTTTTATGAAAAAAATTGTATTATCACATGTGGTAATTTATTATTATCACATGTGGTAATGCATAATACTACATGTGGTAATTTTTTTTGTTGATTTTGAATATGTAAATGTACAGGATGATCTCGATATTATTTTCGAGCTGTTTGAGTCTGTGAAGAAGACTCAACTTGTCATTGAGAAGAGGATGCATGATGGAATTAAAAAATATCCTGATGATTTGCGGTTTGTGGAGTTTGGTTGTAAGTTTGATGATGTTTTTAGGAAGCGTGTTTATCGTCAAGTTGATGATGACAAAGAGGATAAAGAAGGTGATCGAAAAGACGATAGTAAAGATGATGGAAAAAATGATCAAGAAGATGATAGTAAAGAGGATAGTGAAGATGATGGAAAAGAAGATCCAGAAGATAAGGGTGGTGATAATGGAGGAGACAATGATGAAAAAGGCAACAAGGCTGTTGGTGGAAATGAAGGTCAAGGTAAAGATGTCAATGGTGGAGCAGCGTTAAATGTTGTCGAAGCTGGTGGTTGTGAAAGATTGTACTGCGATATGGAAGAAGCAATTATAAAGGTTTTTGATATGCATACATTTTTTTCATTTTCACCCGTCACAATTTCCTTTTCCTGATCCACCTATACCATCTAATATGCCTACGTCTAGTACGTTACCTACATCAATTACCTTAGCTAGTCCCGATTGTCCTAACTTTTCCCTTGGTCTAACTCAGGAGTTTGAGGGTCTTCCGGTGAACAGTGATGTAGATGTTGGTGATAAGGATGAATTTAAGCAATCGGTTTTTACTTTCTCACGCTACATGAATGCCAAAACCAATATAAGGAAGAATGTCATGGTGAACGAATATAGACTCTCAAATTGGCTCTTTGCAATGCTAGGTGACAAAGAGTAAGTTAACTTCTGCATTTTTACTTTCTTTTTAAAGTATTAGTGTTTTCTGATTTGTTGTTCCACATGTGGTATCTCATATTATCACATGTGGTATTATCAAACTCTAACATATTTAAACAGAATACCACATGTGGTAACTCATAGTATCACATGTGGTATTGTTGTTTTAATTGATTCCTGTATTTTTTCCCCCTACCATTGGTTCTCATGACTTATTTGTTTCATGCTCATTTTGTAGTGACATTATTTTTGATAATGCATCTGGTACTTTTGCCCTTCGTGAAGACTTTCAAACTCTTGCACCTCATTTATGGGTTAGTGGTACTATCATTGATGTCTGGGCTACTGTGTTGAATCATGAAGAAAGGGCTAACAACTCGAGCTCGCCTACAAGACTTTTCGTTCCAACATCAATGTTTGTAAGTTCTGTTAAGAACCCCACACTAACAATATTTTTATAGATGCTTTTTTTGTGTAACTACTTTCCGTTTTTTAAATCTGTTAATTATGTATTTTTTATGTCAATTAGCTTGATAATATGTTCAAGTTGGAAAACACTGAAAGACTTGCATCTTTCCAAACCTCCCTGCTTGGTTGGGTGAAAGAAGATTCTGAGTTGACGTCGTTAAGAAACGTTGAAATGGTAACCTATCGTCTTCGTTTTTGTTAATTCCCTTGTATCCATTTTGATTGTGAACTGTATCATAGGTGGTACTAGGCTTTACCACATTTGGTATTAGGCATTACCACATGTGGTAATATGAGATACCACATGTGGTATTATGCATTACCACATGTGGTATTATGTGGTACCACATGTGGTATGTAAGGCTGTACCACATGTGAAACTTATAAAAAATACACTTTTGCATTTTGCTTATATTTATGACATATCTGACAGGTGTATTTCCCGATATACCGTTCTCATCACTACTATTTGCGGGTATTCAATTTGAAGAAGAATACCTTCCTAATTCTTGATAACAGCGGTGTAAAAGTTGATTATGATGCAAAGTACAAGGCAACTTGTGACGTGGTTGTAAGTAACATTACATGTTATATATTATTGTTTTTTTTACATAGTTGATGCTTGTTAATTTATTTTGAATTTTTTTTCTTAATTTTTTTTTTGTAGAAATCTGTTTTTGTTGAACATCTTCTTCAAGTTAAACATCCTGCCGCTGCAAAACTTTCGACGTTAGATAGGGCTACATTGATGAATTTGAAATGGAAGACTTTGCAAAACGACCGTGATTGTGGAGTTTTCGTCATGCTACATATGGCACATTACTGTGGTCAGTTATCTAGCAAATTTGATTGCGGACTCAGTAAGGAAGGTCGGTCACAAGAGATGCAACTTATTCGATTGAGAATCAAGTATGCAACAAAAATCTTAGTGCATGAGTGCAACATTCACAAGGACATGGTTCACACACTTGTTGAGCAATTTAGGCATACTTTCACGCAAGAATTAATCGAGAAGCAAATCAAGTTTGCCATCAGAAAACACCTGGATGAAGAAAGCAGTGGGAAGAACTCAACTAGAGAAATCGAAGACAATACCGAGGCTACCGCAGGAAAGTAGTCTGTTAATGTTTTTATCAGATACTTTTGAATGTGGTTGTTTGTGATGATATGAATTTAATGATCAAGTACAGTTATATGGGTTATGTTTAAGTACAGTATTATGGTAAAAGTACATTTTGTATGCTGAAAGTACAGTTTTATGTAATGTACTTAGATTTTTATGGTTTATGTTCAGTTTTTTAAGTGTTTTTCACGTGTATGCCTTTTTCTTGTTTTTAACCAACTTCTATGATATTTTTAAATTCAATAACACATGTGGTACCTTATAGTATCACATGTGGTACATCATTTTTTGTAAAGTACTATTTGTGGTAGCAACTACCACATATGGTAACAACCAGTACCACATGTGGTACTGCGTAGTACCACATGTGGTAGTGCATGGTACCACATGTGGTAGTGCATATTACCACATATGGTAGTGCATAATACCTATTAACTTAGTATCACTTGTTGTACCTCTTATTATCACATGTGGTACCTCATTTTTTGCAAAGTACTATTTTGTGCTAGCAACTACCACATGTGGTACCATGCACTACCACATGTGGTAGTGAATATTACCACATGTGGTAGTGCATATTACCACATGTGGTACCACATAATACCTCTTTAGTATCACTTGTTGTACCTCTTTCTATCACATGTGGTACCTCTTTCTATCACATGTGGTACGTTATGATTTTTGTAAACAAAGTAACACATTTCACATATTATGTACAATAAAACAGTATATGCTATAAACAATTATCAGATTATTATAGTTCTAAAAAACCAAATATGCATAATAAACTAAATCATCTCTCAATCTAATAACATCCGATTATTGAAAGTAAGTTTAAGAAATATAAAAAAAAAATTCAAACTCTTCAATTGCCATCCTGCCCTCGTTGTCGTGCTTCTTCTGTTTCCCTTTCTTTATCTTCTGCCTGTTTTTTAGCTTCTGCTTTCTTCTTATCACATGTTTGTCTATTATGGCCATGTTCTCCACACATTCCGCACTTTTTCTTACTTTCTATTGCCTTCTCTTTCGAACTCTTCAACCTTTTGTCTCTTCCGCAACCTTTATATCTTAACACATCTGGATTTTGAATTTCAACAACCGTCGGCTTTGTAACTCCATGTAATTTCTCAATTATATTAGTCTTGTTTGCAGGTTCAACTTCAGATGTGGATGTCTCGATATCTGTCTTGATCTTCTTTAGTGTATGCACGAAATCCCCAAGCTTCTCTTCGTTATTCCCTATCAACTTCATGCACTCATCAAATGTTGATGTTGCTTCATTCGATAGTTTGTCATATACACTTGTCTCTGTGACCCTCTTTCTTTTCAACTCAGCTGGTATCAAATTCTTCATCCAACGTCGTAAGACATATTGTTTTGGTATATATTCAATACTCCTATTTTTGAATACACAAAAAACATGTCTACACAAGAATCTTAGACAAACAATATTTTTACAGCTACATTCAATTGTACCATCTTCTATCTTGTAAATCACCTTAACTCATGTAAAAAGAAAGAAACAAGTAAACTAGTCAGATTCACATAATAGATTGTATCACAAGTGGTAGTTCAAAATACCTTATGTGGTAATGCATAATACCACATGTGGTAATGCATGATACCACATGTGGTAGTGAATAATACCACATGTGGTAGTGCATATTATCATAGGAGATACTACTAGCTGCAACATGTGATACCAAGACAGAGTCAAAGTTGATAATTTTTGTGAAATATGTGTTCAAAGCTAATTTACCTTATAATCATATGTAATTGGAGTCTTGTTTTCTGGCCATAATTCAACCTCCCAGTCCTCACTTGCAAGTTTTTCCTTGTCTGTAAACTCCCTCTTCTCCTTAACTATATACCCTTGACATCCTTCATCCGTTTGTAACTGATGTATTGAACATGCCCATAGTGATTTCACTATCTCTATTTGCACAAGATTAAATATCTCACGTGTGTATATATGTGCAGCATGCCTTTCAATTTTCAACCGTGTTGCAAACTTTGGAGTTGTTTCTGTCGACTTTTTATCTAACACCTCTTGTGTATACCTCTGCTTCTCCATAGATGTTTCAAAACACATCATAAAGTTCACAAGTGTTGTCATTTTCTCCAAGAAGTTTCCGAAAAACGAATTTTCACTCTCTGATCTAGAGGTGGTTCTCATCAGTCCACACAGGTCCATATCTTTGAAATAAGCTGGTATCCATGTTGATCTAATATCATACAATTTGTTCAACCACTTGTGGTTTTGTAATTTGAAATCTTGTAACAATCTCGCCCACTGTTCTTCAAACTCTGAAGGTGTAATGAACATGTTCCAGATAATTTTGTGGAATCGTTTCTTGAAGTCACTGTTTTCAAGGATGTTTCCACAAATCTGCAATTATCAAGATACTAAATATCACATGTGGTACAGATAACTATCACATGTGGTACTTATCAATATTACATGAGATAATCTTTCAACTAACATTTTTTATTTTTTTATAGTAAACATCGTACCTTTGTTGGTATTTTGTCCGTGATGTGCCACATACAAAGTCTGTGTCTTGAATCAGTTAGAACTTCAGCTACAGCAGCCTTCATGGACTTGTCTTGATCTGTAACGATGATTCTTGGTTGCAATCCAAAAGTTTTGACAAATGCTCTAAGCAGCCATTTGTAAGAGTCCATCGTTTCATTACTTAACAATCCCGCACCAAGTGTCACACATTTCCGATGGTTGTCAATCCCGGTGAAAGGGACAAAGATCATATTGTACCTAACAATTGCAATTTTGCAAATTAGAGTTTTACTGGGTATGTATGCATAACATGGAAACAAAAAACATATAATACAATATGATACTGTTTTGTATCATGTGTGGTAGTATCTGGTATCACATGTGGTATTAACTACCACATGTGATATAAAGTCAGATTGAGTTTTTTTTTTAATATACATGCACTTACTTGTTGGTGCGGTATGTAGCATCAAAGGAAACTATATCTCCAAATTCCTTGTAGTTTGCCTTTGCTACCTCATCAGCCCAAAACATAGCGTCCAACTTACTGTTGTTGAGTTGATACTCAAAGGAGAAGTCTCTTACATACGATTTAGTACTTGTCATCTTATTTATTATCATCTGTGCATCACTGGCTCCAATGTAAGCATTGATGTATCTTCTAAAATTCTTAAAGTCTACTACCATTCCATTCACACAGTCGTACGAACCTTTTAGACCCTTTAATATGTTATGAGCCTTTGTTGGACCAATATTTAACATTCCTAGTTTGAAGATGAAATGCTGCTCCAGATACGATAACTGCCTTGCTTTTCTCAACATATGTTTATGCTCCTGTCGACACATCATGTGATTGTGTGTTTCCTCAAAAACAGTTATGCTATAACTTGTTGTACTGCCATGTATCAACTTCAGTGTGATTCGAGCTTTGCAACCTGTTATTTTAATATTCGAAATCCTTTTAGGTTTTTCAACTTCTTCTTCCACCAGCGTGTCTTGTTGGAACTTTTCTAGATATCCGGCCTTACTACACACATAGTGCTTCTCACATATGGTTTTTCTTGTATCATTCTTCCTCTTTTGTGTTGATTTCCGTACCTCAAATCCACCGCTCAGTCCGTATCGTACATAGTAGAGATATGCTTGTTGAAGGCTGTGAAAGACTTGTCCTACAAAAAGGTTTTTCTTCTTTCGGGGCTTGCGGTACCCAAACAGTACTTCCACCAGGTGTTTGAATCTCAGTTAAGATTAGTAGAGTAGTGTTGGGTGTTTTTTGTAAACCTGAAAAACAGTAGTGTAAATTATCACAAATGGTAGTGTAATGTACCACATGTGGTAATGTCTAATACCACATGTGGTAATACGAAATTTCACAGTTTGCATTATACCACATGTCATATTTTAGCTATTACCACATGTGGTATAATTCAGTTCTATAATTTTGTATGATAACGTTTACCACAACCTACTACCATATGTGGTAGGAACTAGTTTCTCTAATTTCATATCTTACCATTTACCACTAGCTACCATTCAGTTTTCATGGAAGTACTAGCTATTACCACATGTGGTATAAATCAGTTTTCACTATTTTCATACCTGTAGCTTTTGCTGTTTTCGGCTCTTTTACAACTTGTTCAAATCCTTCAATTTCAACCATCTGCGATCATGTGAATCAATTTAGCGTGAAAATCATTCAATACCACATGTGAATCAATTTAACGAATTATTACTTGATTTCAACATCTCATAATCATCATCGGTTTAGTTCTTCCTTATGAAATCAGTTGTAATTAGTTGTAGAATCAAATAGAATCAGTAGAATGCGTGATTGCGAATCACAATACAGATACGAAATCATAAAAAACGTGGAAACCTTTATTAATTTTACGTTCCGTACTTTCGTAATTTACGTAATTGAAAAAATTAGCGAATAAGATGAAATCGGTTGAATGCAGTACAAATCGGTCGTCTGTGGAGTACAAATCGATCGTCGGTTGAATGCAGTACAAATTGATGCGAATTAGTGATGATTGTATCTTCAATTTGGTGATTTGTTTGAGATCGTCGATGATTTCTCAAACCCTAGCTCACGTACGAGTCGTATCTGTGTGTTCGTTATGATTTCAGTTATGGAATATTACAAAATTATTTAATTAATATAGTAATTGTCAAAGGACGGAAATACCCCTCCAGGTTTGATGGATTTGGACGGCTGAGATGCATTCTCCCGTTCTTTTTTGATTTGCTGTACTTAAATGAACGCAGCTCGCGTTTTTATATAAGAAGTAGCATTTGTTGTATGTGAATTTTTTTTAAAAAAAGGGGTTGTATGTGTTTTAGAGTTATGTCTAGTGTATAATATGCTCAACGACCTTTATTCGTATATGTTATGCCATTGATAACATGTCATTTCGGTATTACCGAATTATAATATCCCTTCAATGTTGAGTTGTCCATTTGGAGCTATTTTGTTTTTCTAATTATTGAAACTTTGCATCTATGCATAATTATTCATAATGTTAGTATCGAGATAGTGTTGTCAAAGCATCCATTTTACAATTGACATATCGCTTGATGATATGTGAGGTTCTTCTCCCTCACATATGCTATCTCTAATGTTTCTTAATTCTGAGTGTGAGAGTGAGATGAGAATGAGATGAATGCTTTGAACAATTCTCATGGCTCTATTTATAGTGGATGAATGCATATCTGATAGATTTCTTTCAAATCATATTTGGATTTCATAATATTCCTTTTAGATCACATATCGAGTTGTAAAATATTCCTTTTAGATTTATATTGAGCTGTAAGGAATATATAATATTCCTTTTAGATTTATATCGAGCTATATTAGATTTACATCGAGCTGTAAAATATTCCTTTTAGAGTTATATTGAGCTGTAAGGAATATAAAATATTCCTTTTAGATTTATATTGAGCTGTAAGGATATATTCAGATCATATTTGGATTTCGTAATATTCCCTTTGTATATCGAGCTGTAAGGAATATAAAATATTTCTTTTAGATTTATATCGAGCTGTAAGGAATATATAATATTCCTTTTGGATCATATATAGATTTCGAGAATATTAATATTCCTTTCAGATCATATAAAGGAATATATAGATAGATTTTGAGAATCTTAATATTCCTTTGGAATCTTTTAATCTTTTACGAATCTAATTACAAGCGTTTTATATAGTCAAAGTTTGTATACATTACAGGATACCCTATTAAGCCCCCAAGTTCGTGTATGTGAATTTTTTAATATGCACGGACTTATTTAAGTTTCGAAATTATATAACGTAGGTCCCGAGACGGGTTTCACATATTTATGAAATGTGTGAGCCACTTTTCTTGATTGGATTTCACGTCTTTTGGAGTAGTAATGTCACTTTTGTACATATTTGTTAGCTATTCATAGCTTTTTGATCCCTTTGATGACGGGATTTAGAGCGGTCATGCCGCTTCACGTAATCGAATTTCACGACTTTTGAGCGGGTTTACCGCTATGCGTGATGTAGTTTCACGACTTTAGAGCGGGCGTGCCGCTATGCGTGACCGATTTTCACGGCATTCGAGCAGTTTTACCGCTATGCGTGATGGAGTTTCATAACTTTAAAGCGGGCATGTCGCGTTGCTTGAACGAATTTCAAGACTGTCGAGCTATGCGTGATGGAGTTTCACGTCTTTTGTACGGGGTTGCAGCTTTATACAATTTGTTCGGCCTCCCTTTCTTCCGTAATCTTGATTTAATCATAAAACTTGTTCCTATTTGAACGGCTACAAAAAATAGACAATGTTATCATTTGTAACAACTGTAATGTCAACATTATATATAATTTATTTTGTGGATGATATATATCCAAATATTATAATATAAGATACTAGTCGTTGCATACATATATGTATGGAGTTAGACCATACTTCGATTAGTTTATAATATTTATTTTCCTTATTTTTCAAGTACAAAATCCCGGAGCTTGAGATTTCATGGTTGAGCTTTCTAAATATCATATGTGTGAAATTTGTACTTCACGTATTTTTCCCATGGCTCACTACATAGTCTCTCGAAGTCGATTCTCATTGTTTGCTTCGTAAGCCCTTATGAAACCAATTACCTGCGTATACAAGTCTTCTAGAGTTGCGGGTGGTCGAGCAATTAAATCTTTAAAAATTCTACCTGGACGAAGTCCACTGATAAAGGCCGCGGTTTTCATGCTATCTGAGCGATCACTCATATACAATGTTTCTTCCCCGAATTTGACAAAGTAGTCCTTCAAGGTTTCACCACATCGTTGTCGAATGCCCAGTATTTCTGCTTGGGTTTTTTGAAAACGCCTTTGTTGAAAGAAGTTAGCTCGAAACTTGTTTCTTAGTTCATGAAAGCTATCTACACTTTGTGGTGGCAGGTTATCGTACCAAAATCTTGCGGCTCCACTTAATGTCATTTGAAATAAGCGACACCAAGCAGGTTCTGGAAGTTTATGCACGCCCATGGTTCCCATGAATACCGTGAGATGATCATCATGGTCCGACAACCCATCATACGTCTTTAGGTTGGTTGGTACTTTAATTCCATCTGGCATCTCATAATCTTTTATCCGCTTGGTGAAAGGGGACGCAACTGAATCACGAATGTTTCTCGCAGGTTCCTTAAAAGGCTCATTTGCAATTTTTTGTTTCGTGGACCCATCAAATATTGTTGGGTCTGCCATTTTGATTCCCTCTTGAAATTCAATGTTTGAAGCAACTCGATTCTTCTTAAGAGGACGGCTACTTGGGGTGACCCTTTCGGCTATTTTTCGAATCGCTCCACTATGTGCTTCTTTATCGTCAAAATTACATGGCTCAACAGTGGGTTGATCACCATTGATGTTATTGTAAATATGTAGTGGTGTTATTTTTGTTCCTTTTGAGGAGAATGATGCATACATAGCATTTATCTGATCGAAATGTAGAACTATGAATAGCATTACAGAATCTTCTGGAGTGGCTTGACCTTCGGGTAACTTGCTCGTTGGTTGACTTTCACTATCTTGGATATTTGGGGTGATGACAAGTGTATTGGTCCCTGCAGAGTTCATGGGTTTGGAACCAGTCAGCCCTTCGTCCAGTACGAGGGTACGTGCAATGAGCTTATCTTTCCCTGTCATTGGCTAGTAATTAACTTTAACATTTTTTTCGGGATTTTATTCGCGTCCCACGGATGGTGCCAAATGATGATACGTAGATTTACAAGTACGGGATACGGGTCCAGAATGATGAGTTGGTACCGTATCCGTATATTTACAATTTGGTATCACTATCTATAAGGTGGATTATTTCAGTAATAAGAGTAGGATTTTTGAATGAAAATGGAAAGAATAATTTCTCGGGTGGCGATTCCCCATTGGTAACTCGTATTACATTTTTTTGTAATCGGTTTTACGCCACTAATCCCGATATAGGACCGAGTAATTTTGGGGTTTGGGGGAAGAGATGATATGTGAGGTTCTTCTCCCTCACATATGCTATCTCTAATGTTTCTTAATTCTGAGTGTGAGAGTGAGATGAGAATGAGATGAATGCTTTGAACAATTCTCATGGCTCTATTTATAGTGGATGAATGCATATCTGATAGATTTCTTTCAAATCATATTTGGATTTCATAATATTCCTTTTAAATCACATATCGAGTTGTAAAATATTCCTTTTAGATTTATACTGACCTGTAAGGAATATAAAATATTCCTTTTAGATTTATATCGAGCTATATTAGATTTACATCGAGCTGTAAAATATTCCTTTTAGAGTTATATTGAGCTATAAGGAATATAAAATATTCCTTTTAGATTTATATTGAGCTGTAAGGATATATTCAGATCATATTTGGATTTTGTAATATTTCCTTTAGATCGTTGTATATCGAGCTGTAAGGAATATAAAATATTCCTTTTTGATTTATATCGAGTTGTAAGGAATATATAATATTCCTTTTGGATCATATATAGATTTCGAGAATATTAATATTCCTTTCGGATCATATAAAGGAATATATAGATAGATTTTGAGAATCTTAATATTCCTTTGGAATCTTTTAATCTTTTACGAACCTAATTACATATGTTTTATATAGTCAAAGTTTGTATACATTATGGGATACCCTATTAATATATATAACCCACATAGACCTTTAGAAAATAACTATGGACGACAGCCTCGAGGAGGAGGTGATCGACTACATGGAGAGAGAAAAAAATGACCAATATATAATAGGAAACGGTCCAAAGGCAGCGAGGATGCATGATGGTCATGGATATGTGGAAGAATCACAAGGCTGCTTTGAATGATGTACTATTTACTGATGAGGGAATGAGGAGGAACAAAAGGGAATGAGAAGCACACTTGTCATCTCTTCATTGGCTTTTGTTAATCTGTTTGACAATTTGTTGCTAATACTCTAGTCAATAATTACGGTTTATAATTTGGGCATCGACAATTAAAAGTCGTTACTCCGCTGCAATACCTTGATAAATATGTTTAGAAATAATTGGTCATGATTTTATAAAAATGCGAACTTCGTCTTCATTGAACCTATTATTCGGATGACTTTGTCTGCATAATTGGTCATGATTCTATAAAAATTGCGAATTTTGTTATCGTTGAACCTACTAGGTTTCTATTGACAGATATCTGCCTTTGGAAATACCTTTTATGACGGATCACTGATGTATTTAACCGTTAGTAAAAATCTGTATACTAGTAGTGAGAACACCATAGAGAACCAGAACTCTTTCGTTCTGTCCTAAGGATGGTCGAAATATCGATAATACCAGAGTGTTCTGTAAAATGGAATATGTGTATCATTCATACCTTTCTAGTTCCAATACATAGATGTTTTCAGTTGTTATTGGTATCATCAGAGAACTTATAGGATTTTTTCTGTAATGGGTTAAACGTGTAAAAGCCACAGCCCACAAGGGTAAATATATTTCAATAAAAAGGACATAAGTTAATGAATTCCTTAAGGTCATCATTAATATGCAGGAAATATACTCCTATAAATGACATCAAATTGCTCTCTAGATGAAGAAATATATTGAAGCATTTGTAAGCTCATCAAGGCTTGAATGCTGAGAATGCTACAACGGAATTGTGGCCACCTAAACCAAATGAATTTGAAATGGCTGCATACCAAGAAAGTTAAAAATAAGTGAGGTTAACCTATCATGGTAACCAGAGTACCAGACTCAAAAAAAAAAAAAAAGGATAGAAACTCACCAACATTGATTTCATGTTGTTGCTTTCGATTTGTAACAGTATCAAATTCTACCGCAGGTTCGGGGTCCTATGGTTGCACAGTAAATGTGATCGTGGATAAAATAAAGTTAACGAGCAAGGGGAAAAGAAAATGAATGCAAGATGTATCACGTACAAATTGATTAATGGTGGGATGCAGCCATCCTGTTTGAATGGCTTTAATTGTGGCAATTGCTTCTAGACCTCCAGCGGCCCCCATACTGTGTCCAATCATAGACTGAAACACATACATGATGAGAAAAATTTAATCTGAAGTTCATATGGGTAAATGAAATGGATCAAGTGGGAATTTACCTTGGTTGCGTTCATTTTGATTCCTCTAGTTCTCTTAAATACCTTCTTGAGAGCATTTAACTTGGCCAACTCCCCAACCGCCGTAGAAGTTGCATGTGCATTGATGTAATTTACCTAATCAAATATCTGTGAATTTTTTGTAAAATCAATATGTACAAACAAAAATGAAAAATATAAGCAAAGCACCTCTTCAACTGACACACAAGCATCAACAAGGCTTCTTTGTATACAATTTGAAAGGCCAAGACCATCTACTTGTGGATTAGTTACATGATAAGCATCACAATTTACTGCACCTCCCAAGTATTCAGCAAGTATTGGTGCATCCCTTTTCATTGCATGTTCTAAACTCTCCATCACCTGCAAATATACATATATCCCACAGATATCCGATTATATATAAATGAACTAAACTTGTGCAGAATGAAGTATGTGATCGTATCGATGGTATACCAAAACAGCTGCACCTTCTCCCATGACAAAGCCATCTCTATTTATGTCCCATGGTCTGGAAGCAGTCTTTGGATCATCATTTCGTTGAGACAATGCTCTACATGTAGCAAAATTTCCAGTTCCTATGGGGGTAACCGTAGCGTCCCCGCCACCAGCAATCATCAAATCAGCCTTACCTTCACTAATAAGAGTTGCAGCAGCACAAAAGCAAGCATTGGACGTTGCACAAGTAGCAGATCTGCAGTAATTTGGTCCCATAAAGCCAAAATCAATAGCAAGTAAAGCAGAGCTCATGCTTGTTAGCGTGAAAGGTGCTGTATACGGTTTGATTTTACTATAACCTCTCGTGGTTAAAGACTCCACGGCGTTTGAAAAGATGGTAATACCTCCCATTGCAGATCCTATAAGTACACCAGCTCGCTCCTTATCAATCTGCAGATCAGCATGTGAAAGTAATGTACCCAATCATATCAGATTATTATGACAAATGTGTAAGGATTACAAACCTTGGAGCATTCATGTCCAATAAGAGCAGCATCTTCAAGGGCTTTTTTCCCAGCAACTGTACAATATCGTTGACAATCATCAAGTCTCCGGTCATTTTTGCCATCAATATACCCATTTGACCTGAACCCGCGGATCTGACCAGCAAACCGAGTAGTTAGTTCTGAAGCATCAAAGAGATCTATTAATCCAATTCCGCTCTCCCCAGCCAAAAGTTTTTCGTAAAACATATCCACGTTGTTTCCAAATGGAGAAACGAGGCCCATCCCAGTAATAACCACTCGCTTTTTTGCATCCTTCTCCCTTTTTGGGATGGGGGTAGAGTTGAGGGAAACTGATACCTGGTGGCGAGTAGTGGTGGTACGTGCTGGCGATTTGACGAGTGTTGATATAATATTTTTGCAGAGTGGGTTGAATGGGACTGCCGAGAGATGCGTGAACTGAAGATGACCTTGTGCTTTCATTATTGTGTAGAGAATATTGATTTTGAAGATGGTGAAGCTATGAATTGAAACTGACTCAAACTATTATAAGAAGATCCTCACTGATACGTACATATATATATATATAAATATGAGAGTTAATTGTTTACACTTTTAGAAATATTCAACTTAATGTCCTAAAAGGTTGTATGATCATCACTCAAACAAACAACCTTTTTGAACAACTGATGCATCTATATCTTACGGAGTACAATAAGTTAAATACAGCGTCATTTAGGACTTATCATTAATGACCGGTTTAGTTGGTTTTGTCAACAATATATTATAGAACCCAAAGATGTAAAGAACCAAACACAATATGTTACCACTGGAGACAACTTTTAACAACAGACCACGATTGTTAGTAAAGCCCGTTTTCTAGTAACTTAGTAAGGGGAACTCCATAGAAAGCCGGAAAGTTTTTGTAGCATGGTCGAAATATGGATAATACTGGAGTGTTCCAACTATAAACTGGAATGTGGGTTCACCTTTGTAATTCCAATACATAGAGATATTTACGACGTTATTGGCATAATCAGAGAGCATAAAAGACATCTTTATATTACGTTGAACTCTAAATATCACAAGGATTAACACCTTTTATAATGGGATATAAGTTAATAAATTCTTGAATTCATCTCTTATCAAATGCAGGAAATATATGTCTGTAAGCGACATTAAATTGCTCTGAAGATGAAGACCTATTTTGAAGAATTTGTAAGGTCATCAAGGCTTGAATGCTGAGGATGCTACAACCGAATTGTGGCCACCTAAACCAAATGAGTTGCAATGGCTGCAAACCATGAAAGTTATAATGAGATTATTTAATCATGGTAACCAGACTAGAGAGGGAAGTAAACAAACTCACCAACATTAATTTCATGTTTCTGCTTTCGATTTGCAACAGTGTCAAATTGTACTGCAGGTTCAAGGTCCTACAGTTGAACCAAAGGCGTGAGAATAAAACAAAGTTAAGGACGAAGGGGAAAATTACATGAATCTAGTTATCACATACAAATTGATTAACGGTGGGATGTAACCATCCTGTTTGAATTGCTTTAATTGTAGCAATTGCTTCCAGAGCTCCAGCGGCCCCAATACCGTGTCCGATCATAGACTGAATCATATACAAGAAGCTGGAAATCTCAATTTGGAGTTCATATTGTGTAGACAATATGGAGTCATGGACCATGGCTCACCTTGGTTGCATTAATCTTGATTCCTGCAGTTTTCTTGAATACCTTCTTGAGAGCAATTATCTCAGCCAAATCCCCATTCACCGTGGAAGTTGCGTGTACGTTGATATAATTTACCTATCAAAAATATAAATTAAGAAATGGTAATCTACAGAATTTATCGGAAGTTCAACATTTTCAAACAAAGAATAAATGAGACAACAGAGGTCCACCTCGTCTATATACACACAAGCATCAACAAGGCTGCTTTGTATACAATATGAAAGGCCAAGCCCATCTAATTGTGGATTCGTTATATGATATGCATCACAATTGATTGCACCTCCCAGGTACTCAGCAAGTATCGGTGCATCCCTTTTCATTGCATGCTCTAAACTCTCCATCACCTGCAATATAACAAGATAAATTCCATGTATATATAAGCAGTAAGATGAACTACAAAATCGTATATAATTTACAATCTTCTTCCTAATTGAAAAAAGAACAAATTAGATCTGGAGATGAAAGGCGCAGTCAAACATGGGTGGTGGTAAAGTTACCAAAACACCTGCACCTTCACCCATAACAAAGCCATTTCTATCTTTGTCCCACGGTCTAGAAGCAGTCTGGGGATCATCGTTTCTCCGAGACAATGCTTTACAAGCAGCATAAGCTCCCAATCCCATGGGGGTAACGAAAGCATCTGTGCCACCAGCAATCACTAAATCAGCTTTACCTTCACGGATATGATTTGCTGCAGCACAAAAGCAATAATTGGACGTTGCACAAGCAGCAGATATGCTGTAGATTGGTCCCATAAAGCCTAGATCGATAGCAAGTAAAGCAGAGCTCATGCTCGTTAGAGAAAAAGGTGCCACATATGGTCTGATTTTACTATAACCTCTCTTGATTAAAGACTCCAGACCATCATCATATACTGTGACACCTCCCATTGCGGATCCGACGACGACGCCGGCACGCTCCTTGTCAATCTGTTCATTATGTGGAAGTACAAAACCCCTTAATTGGTCGATTATCTTAAGACATGAAAAAATGAATTAAGGACAATCCTTTGCACGTTTATCACAACCAAGTGCAGCATTATCAAGAGCTTTTTTTCCAGCAACAATGCAATATCGTTGACAGTTATCGAGTCTCATGTCATATTTGGTGTCAATATACCCATTTGAATTGAACCCGTGAATCTGACCAGCAAATCGAGTTGTCAGTTTGGAAGCATCAAATCTATCTATCAACCCTATTCCGTTCTCCCCGGTTAGAAGTCTTTTATAGAACATATCAACATCGTTTCCAAGTACAGAAACGAGACCCATACCAGTAATAACAACACGTTTTTTTACATCTTTCTCCCTTTTCGGCCATCACAACTTGGCCCACGCCCAAATCACTTCATGATGTTCGAAGTTTTCATGGGCTCGCGTCCTTTTACCCCCGTTTCATTCGAAATTTTAGCACGGTGGTGGCACCTATTACAGAATGCTTAAAAGGTAGTAAGTTTGTTTGGTCCTCAGCCGCACAAAAATCTTTTGAGGGGCTTAAAACAGCCGTTACTCAAGCTCCTGTACTCGCTTTACCAAATTTTGAACATGTGTTTCAAGTTGAATGTGATGCATCCGGGTTGGGGATTGGTGGCGTTTTGAGTCAACAACGACCCATACCAGTAATAACAACACGTTTTTTTACATCTTTCTCCCTTTTCGGCCATCACAACTTGGCCCACGCCCAAATCACTTCATGATGTTCGAAGTTTTCATGGGCTCGCGTCCTTTTACCCCCGTTTCATTCGAAATTTTAGCACGGTGGTGGCACCTATTACAGAATGCTTAAAAGGTAGTAAGTTTGTTTGGTCCTCAGCCGCACAAAAATCTTTTGAGGGGCTTAAAACAGCCGTTACTCAAGCTCCTGTACTCGCTTTACCAAATTTTGAACATGTGTTTCAAGTTGAATGTGATGCATCCGGGTTGGGGATTGGTGGCGTTTTGAGTCAACAACATCGACCCATAGCGTTTTTTAGTGAGAAATTGAGTGACACGCGGCGCAGATATAGTACCTATGATAAAGAGTTTTACGCCATTGTTAGAAGTCTTGAATATTGGCGGCACTATTTACTACCCGGCGAATTTATTCTCTACTCGGATCACCAAGCACTGAAGTTTATTCAATTCAGGGCCAAGCAAAGCTTAATCCAAGGCACGCTAAGTGGGTAGAAATGCTCCAGGATTTCAACTTTGTTATTCGACACAAAGCGGGTTCAGCTAATTCGGTTGCCGACACCTTAAGTCGTCGGCCGGCTCTCTTAACATCCATGGTTTTTGCGGTTGTTGGTTTTGACTCGTTTGCTAATTTGTACCAAGATGATCCTGATTTTCACGAGGTTTGGAAAAACAGTAAACACGGACCATATAAAAATTTTGTAGAGCACCATGGTTTGCTTTATAAGGGGAATCGTCTGTGTGTACCGTTATCGTCATTCCGAGAAGCGATTGTGCTTGAATGCCATCAGGGGGGCCTTAGCTGGTCATTTTGGACGAGAGAAAACGATTTCGTTGGTTCAAGATCGTTTCTTCTGGCCAAAAATATCTCATGCGGTGTCCAAGATTTTAAAGCGGTGCCGTATTTGTCACATCGCCAAAACTCACCATACCAATCAAGGGCTATACACCCCCTTACCTGCTCCCGTAAGGCCTTGGGAGGACGTGAGCATTGATTTTGTATTAGGGTTACCGTTGACACAACGCAAGAAGGATTCGATTATGGTAGTTGTTGATAGATTTTCCAAAATGGCTCATTTTTTACCGTGCGTCAAGACTTATGACGCGTCCCAAGTCGCACGTCTTTATTTTTCTGAAATTGTCCGTTTGCATGGCGTTCCTAAAACTATAACGTCCGATCGTGATGTAAAGTTCGTTAGTCATTTTTGGCGTACGTTATGGAAGCATTTGGGAGCAAAGTTGCAATTCAGTAGTTCACACCACCCGCAAACGGATGGTCAAACCGAAGTGACAAATCGCAGTCTGGGAAATGACTTATTTGTTTGAACAGGATCCATGTATAGTGACATAACTCGACATTAACAGATTGTCGTTTAGGCAGTTTTGTATCAATGATGCTGACCTTTCTACGTACTCAGTTTATAGTACACATACCATTTAGGTGCATAACAAAAGATCTTTTTAATTTCCTATATCAGACACATATATGATATGCCTCATCATGATTTATGTTGGTGCGATCACGACAGTCGTATTCTTCTGATTTACTAATTGGTTTACTGCTATTGCTGCTTTTCATTGTTGAATTGCTACTAAAAAGGTTGCAATTCCTTGTGTCTTGTAGTTTAATGGATATCTGCATTATTATGTGTAGTATATAGTTTTGTATGTCTCATGGAATGCAACTGCTGCCATGTTGTATGTCTTACTTGTGTTAATAGGATCCATGTATAATGACATAACTGATCAGTAAGAGCTTGTCGGTTACACAGTATTTTGTCAATGATGATGGCCATTAAGCGGACTCGGTTTATACTACACATACCAGTTAGGTGCATCTTGGATATATCGTTGTTTCACTTCAATCAATAACCAAGCTTTCTGGTGGAAACTAATTGAAAGCACAATGTAATGGGCCAACAGTATTAAATGCTTACAAGTTACAACTTCTTCTAAATGGAAGTTAAATTGAATTTGCAACTTCTTATCATTCAGGTTTAACTTCCATAATTTTTTCATATGGCGCATTTTTTGTATGCATTTATTCACTTTGCAACATGGAAAACCTTGAATTTAATATAATTTGCAGTTGTATAGCACTGTGACGCTGCGACAAGTGGAGAAGAAGCATTACAATAACAAGGTTGATGTTTATAGTTTCGGTATTGTGCTTTGGGAGTTGGTGACAAATCGAACCGTTTGAAGGCATGTCAAATTTGCAGGCTGCTTATGTTGCTGCTTTTAAGGTGCCATAATCTTCTTTCTTCTGTCCAACCTTTTTTATTTGCTTTTATAATATGGACTATGCTTTATTCATTTCTCTGCCCTTTTTTCTTCTTCTTTTTCTTGAAAAACATTAATTTCTCTGCTATGGATTTCATGTTGGTCATTATCTGAATCTGGAGCCTTAACATTGTTGCTGCGTTGCAAATATATTGTAACCTTTTTGACAAAACGTTTGTTTCGGGGTTTATACATTTGTTGTCCAATACATTATTGTTTTTTCACTATTGTTTGATAGGAGTGATGGGGGCTGAGGTGGCAGCAGTCGCTGGTCAAATGGCGATTCAAGAACTGGTGGGAGTAGTTGGTTAAGTGGAGGCTCGAGAACTGGTGGAGGTGATTGGTGTTAGACAATCTTCACCCCATCATTTAGAAATCTGGATAGGTATTATACATTGCAAAATGGGCGGGTTAGGTAACTGGTCTAAACATGTTCCAATTGAAACGTGTCATTTATCCATCAAAATGGACCTGCCTGGGTTGGGTTGATGTGAAAACGCCCTTTCAAATAATATCAAGTTTCTATTATAGATAATTATTATTAGGATAGAAAAATATATTTAGTATGATAACAATGGAAATCCCTACTCTGATGTTTATTGGTTTGCTGCATTTGTTCACTCAGTTATTGAACTTGAATTATAACCACATGTTACTTGGCATCTCTTGAATCCGTATATAAGATTTATAAAAATATCCCGATTTTTCAAATCACCGTGAAAGGTTTATGATCATCAATAATTAATTTTTGTACCAAACTACCCATAGAGCATTTCTTTCTTACCATCTCTCGTTAGACCTGTTCACCGGCTAATATAATTCAAGAAGTGCGTTATTGCTCTTATTTAAGTTGTACCTATTGTTTTCTAACATGTTGAGTATGTATATGAAGGAACACAAGGGTATTTTTAAGTCTATCAAAAGGTGAGTTTCTGTAAGCTTTTTCAAACATCTATTTTCATTGATCTCCTTTGCATTTGTGCAAGTTGTCGGGATTTTCATTGATCATATGGATCTTCTTAACAAGTTCACAAAGTATTTGGCCAGGTGCTTTAGCTGCTGCATCTGCACACAAAGTTTCTTTAAATCATTTGTATCAATTGTATAATAAATGCTCGGACGCAGGCCCACTCAAACCAGGACATGTTAAAAAATAGGTATATATTTTGTTTTAAAGTGTTATATGCATATGGGTCTAAAAAATATATTTATTTTATAGATATGTGAAATTGATGATTCAGGGAAATTTGAGGCTCTTAAATTGCTTGCTAACTTGAGTTAATCAGTTGAAGGATTTAGGTTAGTCTTATAATTTCATGTGTATCTTTTTCGTTTGTTCTTTTTTATTTATATAAATTCTTCGGGTTCGTGTTTTCGAAGTGATTGTTGTGAGGGTAAAATAAGAATGAAAAATGTTGTGATTTAATGTGTAGATATGTTAATCAATTGTATGTTTGTCTATTTGAGAATCAACTATATTTGTCTGCTTATCTAACGTATGGAATTGATAGGAGTTGTACTATTCATCTGTTATCTAGACTGATTCTCGTAATTGTTGAATGGAAGGAAAGTGAAGGAGCTGTGAAACGTACATATAATGGGCTTGGAAGATGATTAGTTGAGGTTTTGCTGTTTAATACTACAGGGAATAGCTAGAGTCTTGAATGTCGTGTTTCATTCTGCTACTGCCTTGGGATCTCGTCATTCTGCTTCACTTATGTAAGTGTTATGCAACGTATTCAGTTTTACTAAAGGTGGCTATTTTGACGCATTTAATTTAATATTATAATAGGTCGATTGAGTTATAGTTTAGATTTTGTAACAGGTTAAATGGGTACAATACAAAAATCAAACTGAAAGGAAACCGGGTCAAATGGGTTGAACATATGTATGTACAACCTTCTTAAAACCCAAAACTCACATCTGTTTAATTATGACGGGGGTGAGGTGAATGGGCAGGTCACGGGAGTAGGTTAACAGGTCGAAACGGGTTAGGTTGGGTCAATCCGTAACTCTTTCAAGAATCACATCTTGGAATTAGATTAATTCATTGATGGTGCGTCAAATATGATTGCAAGAAACACTTCTACTGCTAATAATCCAAAATTTTAAAAAGAACATATTGAATTATTTACATTTGAATACATTTCAATTTATTTTGAACCCGCTTGACATTTGTTGTGGAATCATATGGCTTAACCTATTTGTCATGTATTAAGACCCTATACAGATATAAAGTAACCCAAAAAATTAGATTAGTTGAAACCAGTACTACTCTTTGTGTTCATCCTCTCATTCAACACAAGTATATATTTGAAAAGGTTTTTGATCTTTTAAAAGTATGCATTTAATCTTCAATTCGTACCTGTTTTAGCAAATTATTAGTTAAAACTATACAGATATTAAGACCCTATACAGATATAAAGTAACCCAAAAAATTAGATTAGTTGAAACCAGTACTACTCTTTGTGTTCATCCTCTCATTCAACACAAGTATATATTTGAAAAGGTTTTTGATCTTTTAAAAATATGCATTTAATCTTCAATTCGTACCTGTTTTAGCAAATTAAAACTACTATATATGCATTAGCATTTTTGGAGTGATCGGTAGTTCAAGCCCAAATTTTGAGTACTTTGTTGAGTTGCTTGGTTATTGATTGAAGTGAAATAACGCATATTGATATATCAAGATGCAGCCATGGGCATGTCCTGCATGATGTATTATGTACGTGGTAATTATCAGTACAATGTTTTATTCATGGTCTCATTTTATAGATAAATTTGGTGTATTATCTGCATTTTCTGATTTATAGGGATAATGGGGTGTACAAGGTGTGGAACGTGGTCCGGTTCTCAGTTGCCCCCGAGAGTTAAAAAATTAGGTTTTGGTGCAGCAAGAGGTCTGGAGCATCAACATGAACAGGTTAATTTTTCAAAGGTTAATCGTGATGTCCGGTCCAACAATGTTTTTTGTTTTTGATGATCTTCAAACCAAGATTGCTGATTTGCATTTTTGGCTTCCAGACATCAAGTCTTCTGGCACTGCAGCATTCGACTAGGGTATTGGGAACTTTTGTCTACTATACTCCAAAGTAAGTGTGGATTCTAAATATGAAACTTTTGGCTAGCAATTACTTTCTTTTAGAGAAGTGCAAAACTTTATTGACAAACAACTAATAGCAGTCACAGTTACATATATACAAATACACTTTTTAAAACTCTACTATACCTTTCATGCATAACCCAAATCCTATTTGCACTTTGACATACTACAGAACTTAAACAAACAACAAACTCCTTATGACCACATTTAATTATCTACACCACGTCCTTACTTTTGGCCCAGTGCAATTTCTCCGAGTCGACAACTAAACTCAGCCAACAACATGGTTGCATTACCCATTTGACACCAACTGTTATTACCCTCTTATTTTGGTTCATTAACACATTGATCCCAGCTAAAGCCCGCCCGTCTCAAAATCTTCTTCCCAAAGACTTTCGTGTTCGTGTTTTTCCATATCAAATAAGTTGATACTCATAAAACCCCCTCCCAACCTCCTTCACTACAAAAAGCATTTAGCTGCATTTGGATTTTCTTCATCAGGTAAATTACCATCACCTCCAACTATGGTAAATCAAAAAGTGGGATTTGGTTTGTGTCATTTTGGTGATAAATTAGGTTGGATATGTTTCTATATTTATTCATAATATGAGGTTAATATCATTATTTTATATTATATTATTTTTTTATGTTTAATTAGTCCATATGTTTGACTATCATAATGGTGGTCAACGTTGAATCAATGTTTACTTTTTTGCGAAATGATACCCGTAAAGAAGTCTATATTAGATTGCAAAGGTCATTTTATCTGCTTAAAAAATTCCGCCTATTTTGAGGCATATAAAAGAGGAATAGAGAGCTCATGGCAGCAGATGGCATACATGGTACGTACTTCATTTATACTTGTATAAAGTCAACTTTCTTTCATTGTGTATTTTCAATCCCCTGTATGTTTTTTATTGACACTCGAGTACTTGTGAATTTAGATTACATGAAGGACGCTACTTGCAAAAACATTAGCACACTTAATAATTGTTTCAGTTCGCAGATGCTACTACACTAACTTAGGCATGTATTTATTTATTTTTATTAATGAAATCAAAGATAAAGTGGCTAGATTTTACACTTGCATGCTACATAATGTGATTTATTTTTGTGTTACTAAACATTTTCTAATTTGCTGGCAGGCTACGTTGAGAAATTTTTACAAGCTTTTGACATTATGCACTGCCTTAAAATCGAGCCATGGTCATTGACATTTGCATTTTTTGTATCTTATCATAACCTTTTTCGTAATTTAGGTTGTTGGCTATAATTTAGATTTTTGTATTCCTTAACTCTTTGTTGTTTTTCTCATATTTGTAGTCTGAGAGTATAAATAAGTGAGATGTAAAGATACTAGGACCATGGTAATCTTTTGGCCATGCCAAAATCATTTTCAAAATAAAGAATGCATTCATAACAATTATGTATTTAGTTTGTCAATATCCCTGACAAGGGTGCACGAAAGCACCTAGAGGAGAAAATATATAGGTAAATTACACTCCTTTATTAGTTATTACCAAATTTTGGCTCACAATGTTTCTTAAAATGACATTATGCACTTGAGGCTAATGAACTTCTGATTAAATCTTTTTTTGTGTAATTTTAGTTCTGTTGATTTGTCCGACTTTAATCGCATTGGATAGCTTACAATAATGAGATAGCATAGTATAGTCTTTTGACAATTCTGAAGTTGAAGCGTGATAAGACTCCTCCCAACGGTGCATCGGTTTGAACCATAACTTGGCATCAGTTTGTGACACCATAGGCACCACCCATCACTTGGAGCCATCGGTTTGGGGACTTCGGTATAGCGACGGAGGAGAGAGGGTGTGGGTGGGGCCCTTTGGTCCATTTCAAGCCAAATAAAAAAAATTTTGTATTAAATAAATAGATTAAATAATGTATGGGGCCCTGAAAATAATAAGGGAAGTGATGTTACTGTTGGCAGGGGAGTGTCAGTTTGTGTCAGTTGGGGGAAAAGCTGACGTGACGCTGAGCTGGCATGCAACTGATGCGTCAGTTGGCGTCACCATTGGGAGGAGTCTAATAAGCCCAGAGATAAGACACCGTTAATAAGCCTAGAGATAAGACACCATCGAGATTTAGGACTCCAAGTAGAAACCATAGTCAATTTGAAAATGGTTCTACTTCACGTATACAGGAGTTTAATTATGGATTTAAAAATAGAACTCATAGTTATGTGTCTAGGAGGTTCACCTCTAACTCTCCTCTTAAGACTGATAATCGTCAACAAACTGAAACTACTTTAAATGTAACCAAGACACCCAATGGGAATAGTTTTATTTGAAGAGATCACTTTTTTTTTTTTATGTTCTAATGAACGTGTGTTGTTGCTTGTGTTAAAATTATGTTGTAGCCCGCGAATTCGCGGGTTATGATGTAGTATATATATATAAAGGGTGGGGATAAAAAAAACGGTGAAAACACTTTTTGATTCACAATTTTTTTAAGTTGTGAACCTTTATTCTTTTTTGCTTCACATATGAATTTTTTTGTGAACCCTTATATTTTTTTTGTTTCACATAAAATTTTCGGCGTGAACCTTTAATTATTTTTTTTGCTTCACACAAAGTTGTTAACATTTTTAATTGTGAACCTTATTTTTTTCAAATAAATTATTTTATAAATTTTTTCACGAAATTTTTAAAGTTTTTTTATTGTGAACAATAATTTTATTTTATTTTTTGGTTCACAAAAAGTTTTTAAAATTTTCAACTGTGAACCTTAATTTTTTTCGAGTTCATGGGAAGTTTTTAATTTTTTCAATTGTGAACCTTTTTTTTTTTCAACTATGAACCTTAATTTTTTTAGGTTTACGGAAAGTTTTAAAAATTTTCAATTGTGAACCATTTTTTTCAACTGTGAACCTTAATTCTTTTTTGTGTTCACGGAGGTTTTTGACTTTTTCACGTGTGATTTATAATTTTTTTTTAGTTTACTAAAAGTTTTTAACATTTTTAATTGTGAACCTTTTTTTTCAACTGTGAACCTTAATTTTTTTTTAGTTCACGACTAGTTTTTAACTTTTTCAATTGTGAACTTTTTTTTTCAACTGTGAACCTTATTTTTTTGGGTTCAGGTAAAGTTTTCAACTTTTTCAATTGTAAACCTTTTTTTTTTTAACTGTGAACCTTAAGGTTTTTTGGGTTCACGGAAAGTTTTTAACTTTTTCAACTGTGAACCTTAATTTTTTTTTTAGTTTCACGGAAAGTTTTTAACTTTTTCAATTGTGAACCTTTTTTTCAACTGTGAACCTTAAGTATTTTGGGTTCACGAAAAGTTTTTAACTATTTCAACTGTGAATCTTAATTTTTTTTTAGTTTCACAAAAAGTTTTTAACTTTTTCAATTGTGAACTTTTTTTTTTCAACTGTGAACCTTAATTTTTACGGGTTCACGAAAAGTTTTTAACTTTATCAATTGTAAACTCTTTTTTTTCCAACTGTGAACCTTAATTTTTTTTTGTTCACGGTAAATTTTTAATTTTTTCAATTGTGAACCTTACTTTTTTGTTTTGGGTTCACATAAAGTTTTTAAGTTTTTCAATTGTGAACCTTAAATTTTTTGTTTTGACTTTCGGATTTGACTTTATTTTATTTTTTTCCATAAAAATATTTTTTTTCCACAAAAAAATATTCTTTTTTGTGTGAACCTTAATTTTTTTGATTTACTTCAGAAAAAAAAAGTTCACAACTTAAAAAAAATGTGAAGGAAAAGTGTTTTCACCGTTTTTTTTTTATCTCCACCCCTTTTATATATATATATATGGTAGATTAGATCAATGGTTGAAATCTGTTTTCACCGTTTTTTTTATCTCCTTGTTTTCACAGAATCTCATTCCTCTATATATATATATATTTGAATTGATAGAGTTAATAATTGTTTAATCCTTTAAATTTCAACTTTTTTTCTTTTTAACAACTCAACTTTTTTTAACGTTTCAACACTTTAACTTTATATGACCTGTTAAAAAAACCATTACGAGCTGTTATCACAGGTTAAAACTTTTAAAATTTAAAAATTGAATTTTTAAAACAAAATTCATTGTAATATTTTAGCAAACCACATTTAAAATATACTAGCAAAAAACCGCGCTATGCAGCGGATTAATTTTTTAGAAATATTGTGATTGATCATTAAATTGTTGACGTGAATATTATGCATCTCTTGTTGTTAATTTGGTTGATCATATTAATAACCGTCTTTATAAAAATCAAAATTAAGTTTTACGTTGCTATCAAACATATTGAATAACATAAGGGTCCGGTCGAGATCCTCACCCACGTTTGTTGTTTGATCCTAAGACCACTCTCAATCATTGTTTCGTAACTTCTTTCGTCAGTTGTGCCACATCAGCACATCAAAAACCGACGAAAGACAGACACAAGGATGCCAATGGTGGTTTCATCACTTCAATTTTTGGGCCCCACATTTACCAATATAACTACATTTACATACACTAAACAAAAAATAACAATACATACCACACAAATTTCGTTTAACGAAAGAAGTTGTGGTGCCAATGGGGGAAGAAAGCCATGGCTTCATCGGTTTCAACCGATGAATGCCATTGGCATTGGTCTAATAAGTTGAATTTTATTTTGATAAAGACCAATTAACTTGTTTTTTCTTTTTTCATGTTGCAGTAGTTTTATAATCATTTACTTTCAAATTTAGTGATATCCCAATAAGATATCCATTGAAAATATCTTATTTTTCGAAGACTTGACACACCATATATTTATTCTTTGGTAGATATAAGTTACATGTGAATTTTATTTTTGTATGTGTATATTTTTTTCTCCAGGTTTACTTTAATTGTTCAAGTTCTTATTAATAAGATAGTTTAGGCTACTGTTGATTTTTTGACGTTAACCCCATTTAGATATCTATATTAGGCTATTGTTGATTTTTTAGCGTTAACCCCATTTAGATATCTATATTAGGCTATTGTTGCTTTTTGGACGTTAACCCCATTTATTAGATATCTATACTACATTATAAATTGTTTATACATTTTCTTTAGAACCTTACAAGTTTAAAGATTAGAAAAGACTAAACTACCCCTAATAATTTTCATAAGACAAATCTACCCCTCACTAAAATAAAGAACTCTTGTATAATTGGAAACAATATAAATCAAATCATATTTTATCTAAAATAATATGTTATCTATCTTTTATTGTAATTTAACCATATTAAGCTTTTCTAAGTATGAAAATGAATAGGTAACTTAAGTTTATATATCTAATAAATGGGGTTAACGTCAAAAAATCAACACTAGCCTAATATAGATATCTAAATGGGGTTAACGTCAAAAAATCAACAATAGCCTAAACTATCTTATTAATAAGAACTTGAACAATTAAAGTGAACCCGGAGAAAAATATATACACATACATAAAATAAAATTCAAATGCAATTATATCTATCAAAGAAAATATATTTGGCTTGTCAGGTCTTCGAAAAATAAGATATTTTCAATGGATATCTTACTAGGATATCACTAAATTTGAAAGTAAATGATTATAAAACTACCGCAACATAAAAGAAGAAAAAAAAAAGTTAATTGGTCTTTGTCAAAAATAGAATTCAACTAATCAGACCAATGCCAATGGCATTCATCGGTTGAAACCGATGAAGCCATGGCTTTCTTCCCCCATTGGCACCACAACTTCTTTTGTTTCGTCACTTCCCACTTCTTCGGTTTACCGACGAAATAAAATTTGTGTGGGGTGGGTCCTAGCTTATATTTAATGTACTGTTATTTTTTTGTTTAGTGTATGTAAATATAGGTATATTGATAAATGTGGAACCCAAAAATTGAAGTGATGAAACCACCATTGGCACCCTTGTGTCTGTCTTTCGTCGGTTTTTCATATGCTGAAGTGGCACAACTAACGAAAGAAGTGAGAAACAACGATTGAGAGTGGTCTTAGGATCAAACAACAAATGTGGGTGAGGTTCTCGACCGGACCCTTATGTTATTCAAATAGTTTGATAGCAACATAAAACTTAATTTTGATTTTTATCAAGACGGTTATTAATATGATCAACCAAATCAACTATAAGACATGCATAATATTCACGTCAACTACTTAACGATCAATCACAATATTTCTTGAACAGATTTAAAAAATTAATCCGCTGCATAGCGCGAGTTTTTGCTAGTATAAACTTAAGTTACCTATTCATTTTCATATTTAGAAAAGCTTAATATGGTTAAATTATAGTAAAAGATAGATAACATATTAATTTAGATAAAATATGATTTGATTTATATTGTTTCCAATTATACAAGAGTTCTTTATTTTAGTGAGGGGTAGATTTGTCTTACGAAAATTATTAGGGGTAGTTTGGCCTTTTCTAATCTTTAAACTTGTTAGGTTCTAAAGGAAATGTATAAACAATTTATAATGTAGTATAGATAATAATGTTGTCACATATTAATAAATATTTTTCTTTAAGACATTCATAAAAAAAATAGCAACATACATTCATTATAGATAGCTTTTCATATAACTAGACATATTATGCATGAAAACATTTTAAAAATATATCGTCGTCAAAATAAAACATTATAAATAACGTCAATTAATTTCACGTTACTTATTCAACCGGTTACATGTTACCGAAAGGGTAATTTTAAACGGTCAAGCAAACTAAAGGGATTATATTTTGGTCAAACTCTAAGTTAAAGTGTTAAAACATTATAAAAAAGTTAAGTGGTCAAAACGAAAAAAAATTGAAAGTATGATGATTAAACAATTATTAACCCAATATAATAAATATAAAATTAAAATAAATCGTGAAAATTGATGTATTTTTTATACCCTAACTAGATTAACATACGCAGCGGAAAGTAACAATTAATATAGAATAACTAGGAAACTAAACCCTAAGGACCTTAACTTAATAAACGAAAGCGATAATACAAAATAAATAGATAAATAAGAAAATACTAACCTTTGAGAAAACCAATTTCTCAGACGCAGACCACCTTGCAGAACCTTCTTGACTTGGAGGCAAGTACCCAAACCAGAGTACCTCTAATAGCTCACACCCACGAACCAAGAGAAATTCCAAATCCTAGGGTCCCGACTCTAAGTAGTGTAAACTCTCACAAGGATTAAGAATGAGAAAGAGAGAAAGTATCGAATTAAATTCGAAACTGGGATGATCTGAAAGCTTAGTGTAACACCCCAAGTTTCAGGTTTTAATATCGTATGCGGATATATTTTTATTATGAAATATTGTTATGTAGAGAATAAGATATTATAGAAAACGTATACGGTTTTATCAGTTCCAGACAATAGGGTTTAAAAGGGAATAGAATTTAATAGATAAATATACATATGTACGTGCTTATCATTTCTTCCCTCTCAAAAGTTCCAGAAGTTAAAAATCAGAGACAAGAAAGATCGCAGAGTAAAATCCAAACCCTAGAATCAGTTTCTAAATTCATAATTGGAGCTAGAGAAGTTAGAATCATCATCCATAATCCTTCTTAATCTCATGTAAGTTGTTGTTCTTTATGTATCTAACCTAAGTTTTGGGTTTTTGATGGGTTTTGATTAATTGAAGGTTTTAATCCGAAATTGAAGCTAGAAATTGATTTAATTAGTGTTAGTTAGTGTTTTTATGATTGTTAGTAGTTATATAACATGTTGAAAATGAAGAAATTATGATTTAGTGTTCTTGAGCAAATTTAGGGTTTATGTCAAAGTGTTATAAAATGGTGAAATAAGCTTAAATATATGATTAGTGATGCTAATAGAGTATAATTATGAAGATAAAACATGAATTCAAGGTAGTAAAGTTGATAAGTGACAGATTATTAAAAGAGTGTTTATGGTGATCCATGTAAATTATGTTAAGATGATGTTAATGAGTTTAATTATGAAACTAGTGATACTTATAGAGTATGATTATGATAATGAATATTATGTGGTAAGAGTTTGATTAATGAAAGTTAAAAAGTGATTTAAAGAAGTAGTTTAATGTGATTAACTAAAGATTTAACTAGTGTAATCAAAGTGGGAGAGTAAGTAATGAGATTATGTGGATGATTTATTAGTGTTTAAACATGTTGTTATGTGTTATGTATTCTATGATAGGGATTGAAGAAATGGATGCTTATGTTGATTAAGGTGGTGAAATCGTCTAAGAGATTGTGGTAAGTGACACGGGGGTCAAATGGGTGAATTGATTGTGTATGTACCGGATAGCTTCCGAGCTAGAGGTTTGCATAATCAAGGGAAAAGTTAATTGTTTATGTTGTTGATTATGTTGTTGTGTATGATTCGATTGTGTTGGATCCGGATTGCTTTCGAGCAAGAGGCTACACAATTGGGTGGAAGATAAGTGGATTATGTTGCTGTTAGTATTATGCTGTTATAGCTAGTACTAACTTCTGTTGAAATATTGCTGTTAGTATTATGCTGTTATAGCTAGTACTAACTTCTGTTGAAATATTGCTGTTAGTACTTATGCTGATGTAGCTAGTACTAACTTCTGTTGATATGTTGCTGTTGGTACTCATGCTTACAAAGATGGTACTAACTTCTGTTGAGCTTGGTATTCATATCCATGTGATTTGGTGCCTTGCATATGAAGTTTTATGACCACGGATCCGTTAGGTTTTATGAAGGAATCTCTACGTGTACTCAGTAGTTATTCGGTTATGTAGATAAGTGGATTAATGTTAAATGTTATATGAAGTGTTATGTGGATTAAATATTGGAGATTATGTGGTTATGATGTTATGTTAAATTGATTATTGGGTTGATTATGTAGTTTGTAGATTATGTGGAATATGCTTATGCAGTGAAACAGTGTTAGTATGCATACCGTTGTGGTATGGTACTCAGTGAAATAGTGTTAGTATGCATACCGTTGTGGTATGGTACTCAGTGAAACAGTGTTAGTATGCATACCGTTGTGGTATGGTACTAAGTGAAATAGTGTTAGTATGCATACTGTTGTGGTATGGTACTCAGTGAAATAGTGTTAGCATGCATATCGATGTGGTATGGTGCTCAGTGATCAGTGTTCAGAGCTCAGTGAATATGTGGTTAAGTAGACATTTGTTGATATGTGTTAAATGTGTTATGTGAATCATTCATTTGATTGCTTGTGTACTTACTAAGCGATTGTGCTTACCCCGTTGATGTTTTATGTTGTAGGTTGATGTGTTGGTAGAGACACGTGGATAGAGAATGTGCTTATGGTAGTGATATGAATATGGAGCTTGCTATGCGGTTAGAATTGCTCCATCTCCTTGAATTGTTGTTTTGATATGCAATTGTGTAATTCGCCCAAGTAAAGAGTTTTTGGATTTAAATATGTTAGTCAATATGTTGTATTTGACTTTGAAAGTCAAACAAAGAATATAGAGTCTTGGGTATGTGTATACAAAGGGTATGAAGTCATTGGTTTATAATTGGTGTTGCTTCGAGTTAAACATAGTGAAATGTGGTCAAGTGTCAATTGGGATTGGTTGGTCAAATGTGAAGTGGACACATTGTCCATAGCCTTGAATTGGTCAAACAAATATGGTTTGAGTGTTGAATTGGTTGAAAAATGGTTGAATTATGAAATGGGTCATTAATGTGTCAAAATGGGTTGAAAGTGGTCATGTGGTGAATTTAATTGTGTGGTGGTGTCATGGGTTGGTTTTTATTTGCTTTAAGTTTGTTTTAAGGAGTTAAATAAGTGTGCAAAAGAGTAGAGTTCAATTGTGTGTGGTTTGTGATTTGATTGGAAGTCAAAAAGAGGTTAAAATGGTCGAAAAGAGGTTATACGTCTGTTTTCTTGTAAAACGTGTATTTTGGAAAAGTGCAAAAAGGGAAGTCTTCGTTTTGACCATATGAATGTGCACGCAAAATTTCAGATCTTAACTCTTTACGGTTTGGGAGTTATGCCCGTATGAAGTTCCTGTTTTGAGTCAAATTGAAAATGTCTTAGACAAGGACCTAATTCCAGACAAGAAAGCTGAGTGCTGATTTTAGAGACCATGTTGCAGATTTTGACCCATATGGCTGATTTTTCTAGACCATATTGCAGATTTTCATGTTTGTCTTACATGAGGGTCTCCACCTAGTCAAAAGTCTTTTCAATGATTTAAAAGCCCTAGTGATGATATGATCGAGTCGTAATTTACTATGGGACCAATAGAGAGTGTTTTTAGAGTATGTATAAAAAAAAAAAAATTTTCTCGAGTTTTGGGGCGTTTCAAGTTGGTATCAGAGCGATAGTTTAAGTGAGTTATGTAATCCATTTTAGGATTGCATGATCTTAAACTATTATGAATTTTTTTTTTGATTTGCTATAATTATGATGAGTTATATGATAATTAATGTGTGTTAATTCAGAAATTAAAGTGTAGATAGAGAGTGTGTGATTAATGGTGTTATATGGTTATATGATTAGAGAATATGATGTGACTGTGGTCAACAGAGTAAGTGACTTATGTATGATTATGTTTATGAAGTGAAAACAGTGACTAGTGAATGATGTAGAAATTAAATGGTGTTCAGTGTTTATATGGAATTGTATGATTACGTGGAGTTAAGTATATGAATAACGAGTTAATGTTTCAGGGCGTATTTGTTGATAGAGTGCTGTTAAGTGTGTTTTGACTTGTTGGATATCTGTGTTATATGTGTTTATGTGTAAATTGCATTGAAGATTGATGATATGAGATAGCCTGAGAAAGAAGTGTGTATGAAATAATCTGACTACGCCTGATCAACGTAGTTATATTATGCCATATCATATGGAATTGTTGAGGCTACCAAGTATCAGAGAGATTTAATGTGATTGATGAGATAGTGTATGAATGAAGAGTGTTTAAACTACGTGAATTAAGTATTGAATATGACGACGAAAAGTGAAAGTAGTATGCCTTGTGTCTAATGATAAGAATTTCACTATTTATGTGAAACCAAATATGTAAGGGTGATGTGTATAAGTTGTTTAAGATGAATGCACAGTGTATGTGCTACTGATGATTAGTGTTTATGATGTTAGAGTTATGTGAAGTATGTTAATATAATTAAAACGCTTCCGCAAAGGGTAGAGATAGTGTTAAGATTGAGTAGTACGAGCGACATTCGTGAGGACACGAATGAAATAAGTGGGGGAGAGTTGTAACACCCCAAGTTTCAGGTTTTAATATCGTATGCGGATATATTTTTATTATGAAATATTGTTATGTAGAGAATAAGATATTATAGAAAACGTATACGGTTTTATCAGTTCCAGACAATAGGGTTTAAAAGGGAATAGAATTTAATAGATAAATATACATATGTACGTGCTTATCATTTCTTCCCTCTCAAAAGTTCCAGAAGTTAAAAATCAGAGACAAGAAAAATCGTAGAGTAAAATCCAAACCCTAGAATCAGTTTCTAAATTCATAATTGGAGCTAGAGAAGTTAGAATCATCATCCATAATCCTTCTTAATCTCATGTAAGTTGTTGTTCTTTATGTATCTAACCTAAGTTTTGGGTTTTTGATGGGTTTTGATTAATTGAAGGTTTTAATCCGAAATTGAAGCTAGAAATTGATTTAATTAGTGTTAGTTAGTGTTTTTATGATTGTTAGTAGTTATATAACATGTTGAAAATGAAGAAATTATGATTTAGTGTTCTTGAGAAAATTTAGGGTTTATGTCAAAGTGTTATAAAATGGTGAAATAAGCTTAAATATATGATTAGTGATGCTAATAGAGTATAATTATGAAGATAAAACATGAATTCAAGGTAGTAAAGTTGATAAGTGACAGATTATTAAAAGAGTGTTTATGGTGATCCATGTAAATTATGTTAAGATGATGTTAATGAGTTTAATTATGAAACTAGTGATACTTATAGAGTATGATTATGATAATGAATATTATGTGGTAAGAGTTTGATTAATGAAAGTTAAAAAGTGATTTAAAGAAGTAGTTTAATGTGATTAACTAAAGATTTAACTAGTGTAATCAAAGTGGGGGAGTAAGTAATGAGATTATGTGGATGATTGATTAGTGTTTAAACATGTTGTTATGTGTTATGTATTCTATGATAGGGATTGAAGAAATGGATGCTTATGTTGATTAAGGTGGTGAAATCGTCTAAGAGATTGTGGTAAGTGACACGGGGGTCAAATGGGTGAATTGATTGTGTATGTACCGGATAGCTTCCGAGCTATAGGTTTGCATAATCAAGGGAAAAGTTAATTGTTTATGTTGTTGATTATGTTGTTGTGTATGATTCGATTGTGTTGGATCCGGATTGCTTTCGAGCAAGAGGCTACACAATTGGGTGGAAGATAAGTAGATTATGTTGCTGTTAGTATTATGCTGTTATAGCTAGTACTAACTTCTGTTGAAATATTGCTGTTAGTATTATGCTGTTATAGCTAGTACTAACTTCTGTTGAAATATTGTTGTTAGTACTTATGCTGATGTAGCTACTACTAACTTCTGTTGATCTGTTGCTGTTGGTACTCATGCTTACAAAGATGGTACTAACTTCTGTTGAGCTTGGTATTCATATCCATGTGATTTGGTGCCTTGCATATGAAGTTTTATGACCACGGATCCGTTAGGTTTTATGAAGGAATCTCTACGTGTACTCAGTAGTTATTCGGTTATGTAGATAAGTGGATTAATGTTAAATGTTATATGAAGTGTTATGTGGATTAAATATTGGAGATTATGTGGTTATGATGTTATGTTAAATTGATTATTGGGTTGATTATGTAGTTTGTAGATTATGTGGAATATGCTTATGCAGTGAAACAGTGTTAGTATGCATACCGTTGTGGTATGGTACTCAGTGAAATAGTGTTAGTATGCATACCGTTGTGGTATGGTACTCAGTGAAACAGTGTTAGTATGCATACTGTTGTGGTATGGTACTCAGTGAAATAGTGTTAGCAAGCATATCGATGTGGTATGGTGCTCAGTGATCAGTGTTCAGAGCTCAGTGAATATGTGGTTAAGTAGACATTTGTTGATATGTGTTAAATGTGTTATGTGAATCATTCATTTGATTGCTTGTGTACTTACTAAGCGATTGTGCTTACCCCGTTGATGTTTTATGTTGTAGGTTGATGTGTTGGTAGAGACACGTGGATAGAGAATGTGCTTATGGTAATGATATGGATATGGAGCTTGCTATGCGGTTAGAATTGCTCCATCTCCTTGAATTGTTGTTTTGATATGCAATTGTGTAATTCGCCCAAGTAAAGAGTTTTTGGATTTAAATATGTTAGTCAATATGTTGTAATTTACTTTGAAAGTCAAACAAAGAATATAGAGTCTTGGGTATGTGTATACAAAGGGTATGAAGTCATTGGTTTATAATTGGTGTTGCTTCGAGTCAAACATAGTGAAATGTGGTCAAGTGTCAATTGGGATTGGTTGGTCAAATGTGAAGTGGACACATTGTCCATAGCCTTGAATTGGTCAAACAAATGTGGTTTGAGTGTTGAATTGGTTGAAAAATGGTTGAATTATGAAATGGGTCATTAATGTGTCAAAATGGGTTGAAAGTGGTCATGTGGTGAATTTAATTGTGTGGTGGTGTCATGGGTTGGTTTTTATTTGCTTTAAGTTTGTTTTAAGGAGTTAAATAAGTGTGCAAAAGAGTAGAGTTCAATTGTGTGTGGTTTGTGATTTGATTGGAAGTCAAAAAGAGGTTAAAATGGTCGAAAAGAGGTTATACGTCCGTTTTCTTGTAAAACGTGTATTTTGGAAAAGTGCAAAAAGGGAAGTCTTCGTTTTGACCATATGAATGTGCATGCAAAATTTCAGATCTTAACTCTTTACGGTTTGGGAGTTATGCCCGTATGAAGTTCCTGTTTTGAGTCAAATTGAAAATGTCTTAGACAAGGGCCTAATTCCAGACAAGAAAGCTGAGTGCTGATTTTTTTTTTTTTTTTTTTTTTTAAAGGGGACGGAACCCCGGCAAATTGCATTAAAGTAAATAAAGAAAATTATGTACAAAAAACTAGAGGCATACCTCTAGGGGTGGTTTTTAGTGAACCACCCAAACTCGTATACAAAAATCAAACAACTCAATATCACTAGCAGAGTTGAACATATGATCTACAATATCTATACAATTCTCAAAACAAAACCTGGCCTATAAAAATTCCAAAAACACTGCTGCAGCCCAATTAAATCTTGCTCCACTTTTAACATCATAGCCCAATAGCCACTCAGCCCAAAAGAATCCAATCTCATCCCAATCCTATTTTTATACTCTGCCTTAGGATTATACAGCGCATACATACATCCCATATCAGAACCACCCATTACATATCTTATGCAGCCCCAAAATACCATCCATTTTGCACCAACACATCCTGTTAACAGGCCAAACACCAAGATGACCCAACGTCTCATTCCATGCATATTGATAAATACTTACAGCCCATCCATTACTAATTTTATAGCCCATAGTAGCATCAATAAACCCATTCACAGCATTAACCATATTACCATACATCTTGCAGCAGCTCATAATAGTAGAAACAGTCAAATCAATACCAAAAAAATCATGATCATACCATTCGAATCTATCTGCATCTAAAACCCTCTGACCTATAACACAAATGCTATAAACGACAGAAAAACTACTTAACCCAAAACATGTTCCATTTGAATTCCAATGTTGACTAATAAAAGTCAATCTTACCTGCACAAATTCATCCTTAACCAAACTAATAAAAATCATAGTATCCATACTCTTACCCAAGTAATAACTTTGACAATCCAAAGCAATAGCTTTAACAGCCCATATTAACCATTTTGACAACCCATCCATGCCACCAGCAACACAATCATCACAACAACCTATAGCAGTGCTAATCAATCCTGCAAGTGCAATATAATACATTAAGAAACAGTAGATTTTTTGTCACCTCCAATACTTGGTGATTTCACATGTAACACAGCATTCTCATTTTCCAAGCTCATGAACTCAGCAGCCCCAATGGGTTCAGATGCAACATCGTCAACATCAAGATTAACATCTAAACCATACTCATGACACTTTTTACCCCAGTAATCCAACTGTGCAGAAGACCATTCATTCTTCACATTAGATGAAGGAAGCTTCTTAACTTCTAAATATGCATCAACAGACATCTTCTGATGATTATACATAGCTAAATCAGCTAACCAATCATCATCAGAATCTGAGTCATCCATATCATCACCTCCATTCTCTTTATTACCCAAAATACTGAATGAATTTAAAATTGGTACCTCATTTCTGGTAAGCACCGGATCATAATTATCCCTAATGTCTTTCTCCTTGCCAATTTGCTCCTTGCATACCCTATTGTCATTAACCATTACATACACTGAATCACCCCTTAAACCTGTCTGCTTATTTTGACTATAATTTGCTGATGCACCATTAATATTACCCTTCGTTACAGCCTTATCCCCCAAACTGTCTTTCTTTCCCTGCTGCACATTTCCAGGCCTTTTAACAACATTCACATTTCTCTGATCCAATGATTGACTCCCCCTTGATTGCATACTTTTAGTACCATTAAAACTCTGCTGCCAATTATTTTTCATCCTGCCTACAACTCTATTTCTCTTCACAGATTGAAACTCCTGATCAATAACATTACCATCAACCTTTAATGCATCTTTCAATATCTTCTCAGCCTTTTCTTCTTCAGATAATGGTCTAGCTTTACATTGATTAAAATAATGTCCAAACACTTTACAATGAGAACAAACTGGAGGTTTCCACTGAAACGTAACCTCCAACTTGCCCACTCTTGGAGGAAAATTACCAATTGAAGGGTATTCAAATTCAACCAAATTAGGTAATTCCTCATCAGCTTGAACTTCCACCAACACTCTTGCATACCCCAATCTACCACTCTTACTCAAACACCTATCCATAGTAGATTTATCCATGATTATAGGCTTTCCCACACTACTTGCTAGCTTACCTATTCCTCTACCATTCCATAATTCAACTGGAAGATTATGTACACACACCCACAAAGGAACTTTGCGAGGTTCAATTTTCTCAAGCCAAACCCCTGGTTCCCACTGGTTAAGGAAAAAAGGCACACCCTCAACAAGCCAAGGCCCACTTTCCAATACAGATTTCATCCCCTGCTCACTATTGAATTTACATATATAAAAACCCGAAGCAGTTTTAGTGATCTCTTTCAAATCAAATATTCTCCACATTCTCCTTAGATTAGAATTCACAACTCGATAGTCCATTGAAGTACCTACAAAATAACCATATAACTGCAGTTTAAAATGACTACCACCCCTTCTGATTTCCTCTTCTGTGAATTGTACTCTTTTTTGACCATTAGGTAATCTAATAGGAGGAGTAAATTCCAACTTAACCTCATCCTCCTCACTAGACTTCTTAAGTAAATCAGAAAAAGAAACTCTATTATTGTTCCAGACATGCTTTTGACCATCAAACTCAACTTTCTTTCCACTATCAACTTTATTTGGCAACTTCTCACCAATCCCCTGAACCTGAGCAGATTGGTGATCCTTACCTTGCTCATCACAAGTATCTTCCATCTCCACATTATCAACATTACCCATAGTATTACCCTGCCCTTTTGCACTAACATCACCCAAAGAATTGTTAGAACAACCAAACTTCATATTACCATCATTCTCAAACGCTCTATTAATATACTCAGTTGCAGTTCTATAGATTTGAGTATTGAGCAAAGAACACTTATCAACAGGTGCATTCATACATTCAACATTCGTATCATCAGAACAAATAGAAATTTGGGGCTTAATACCTGAAGCAACTGAGTCATCTATATTAGCATCCACTCTAGCTTCAAATAAGCCAATCGTTTCTTTCACAGAACGAGAAATAAACTCCTTCCCTGTACCAGTCATATCAACATTAGCAACTTCAGATGAAACCCCAACATGGAATGGAAGCTCACCCACAGGAATATTCAAAATTGGAAACGGTTCCTCCAATTGCTTATTCTTCTTCGGGAGATTATCAGGATCTGAGTAACCCTGAACCACAGCCCCCTTTCTCATTTTTTGTTTTCTCTTCATAGGACGACCAACCTTCTTCTTAATTGAAGAATGAATAGCAGAAATAGGGCTTTTCTTCAATTTATCAGCTGTAACTTCATCATACTTTGAAGCTCGCAATACCACTCTAGATTGAGCAGGGCTCATATTCGTATCAGGCGTATGAAATGAATCAGTGCGTAATGAATCAGGTGGATCAGGTGGCTTAATCGGGATTTCAATTGAATCAGGGTTATTATTCTCTATGAAAATCAATGGAAATTAATGGTTTAAGGTTGAAAAGTGATGAAGATGTCAGAATCGCCAAATGTCAGAGAGAAATCTAGTTTGGGGTTATATAGTTAAAACTATACAAATGACGTCTTCAAAATTTTTTGAGTGCTGATTTTAGAGACCATGTTGCAGATTTTGACCCATATGGCTGATTTTTCTAGACCATATTGCAGATTTTCATGTTTGTCTTACATGAGGGTCTCCACCTAGTCAAAAGTCTTTTCAATGTTTTAAAAGCCTTAGTGATGATATGATCGAGTCGTAATTTACTATGGGACCAATAGAGAGTGTTTTTAGAGTATGTATAAAAAAAAAAAAAAAATTTCTCGAGTTTTGGGGCGTTTCACTTAGGCTATGCCCCTAGTTATATAGGGAGAGGAGGCCTTAGGTTTCATATTCTGGCCGATGTGGGACAACCTGATTTCGTCCTCCAACCGATGTGGGATGGATGGATTCGGCCTCCAACCGCCGGTTGGGTTTACTTTCTGCCCAAGTACCCAACGCGTTCCACCACCTTTACATTAATCGACTCCAGCCGCCGGTTGGACCTCCTAACCGGCGGTTGGAACCTGCTTCCAGAATGTTCTTTTAATTCTTTTAGTTTCTTAGTAATTTATCCACTATGATAAATTAACAAACTAATTAATTAACTATATTATTAATTCTAATTAATATTGTCTCTCATTTATTTCTCTTAAACTGTTCGTCGAGGGCAACCCAAAAAGGACTCCACTTTTAACGATAGTCTTACCAATTAGTTATATATGACCTTGGACATTATTCCAACAGTCTCCCACTTGGACAAGTCATCAACTACTATTGGTCCAAGTCTCTATCCTATTAACTAAGTAGAGAGTGTCATCCAATGCAAGTGCCGAACTCTGAATCATATCTAGAGATAGCCCTTAGATAAGTGATCAAATATTCCTTTGTTCTAGATATCGTATGAAACTGGGACATGGATTTTAATCAATCTCCAGATTCAAGATTATGTTTTCTGATCTCCGATTAATTGACTATATGGGACTATAGAATTGTACACATCAACTTAGCCCTAGCTTGGCCAAGCACTTTAAGAGTCAACATTTAATCATCAGAGGGCCCAGAGATATCGCTTTTCCATTTAGGTAAAAGGAACAAATAAATTTTGCATACATAGTACTAGTCAACTCATCATTTCATACCTAGCATATCATTTATGACTGGCATTTACGCACATCATTTGAATAAACTAAAGTATAACAGACTTGAAAAACTATAAACTTAATGTATCTCCATTTTAAGAATATAAGATATTATCATCTCAGAATTACTCATGATTTCAATCCAGTGTTGGACTCATCCAATGACTTTGTGAACTGATCAACCGGACTATCATCTGATCGTGTGTCCTTTACAATCACGTGTCCCCCCCCCCCCCCCCCCCTTTTTTTTTTACCTTTCTTTGAATCAAAATGGTATTTTCTTTCGATGTGCTTTGGACTTACCATTATCACATAATATTTCAATGGGATTCGTACTATTGGAACACCTCCAAGATCACCAATGAAATTCCTCATTCAGATGACTTCCTTTGAAGCCTCGCAAGCTGCAATATACTCAGATTCGCATCTGCTATTGTATCTTGCTTTGAACCTGTCCTTGTTACCGCTCCCCCATTCATTAAGAATACCCAACCAGACTGTGAACAGCTATCATCTCTATTTGTTTGGAAACTTACATCAATATAACCCGTTACTCTAAGTTTCTCTTCTCCACCATTAACTAAGAACCTGTCTTTAGTATTCCTCAAATACTTAAGAATGTTCTTTACAGCTGTCCAATGACCTTTACCAGGATTCTGCTGATGTCGACTCATTATGCTCCAAGCATAAGAGACATCAGGTCTTGTACACGTCATGGCATACATGATCGATCCCATAGCCGAAGCATATGGGACTCAACTCATTTTATCCAATTCTTGCTCAGTCTTTGGACACAGATCCTAGCTAATCTTTATGCCATGATGTAAGGGTAGATTCCCTTTCTTAGAATTCTTCATTTTAAAACTTTTTAAAATTTTACTCTAAGTACATGTCCTGGCTAAGTCCTTTGACATGTTTCGACCTATCTCTATAAATCTTTATACCAAGAATATGCATCTTTCAAATCTTTAATAGCGACAAATTTCCCAACCAATCCTTTACACCTTATAATGTTGGGATATCATTTCCTATGAGTAGTATATCATTCACATATAATACCAGGTCGACTTCAACACTCCCACTTACTTTGACATATATACAGGACTTATCTTTGCTTCTAGAAAATTCAAACTGTTTGACTTTCTCATGGAAGCAGAGATTCCAACTACGAGAAGCCTGCACACTCTATTAAGATACTTTGCACTTTCAAAACCTCCTGGTCGTGCCATAAACACATCCTCTTTGAGTTTCCGTTAAGGAAAGCGGTTTTGACATCCATCTGCCAAATTTCATAATCATGAAAATCAGCTTTCACAAGCATTATCCTTATAGACTTTAATCTTAGCTACTAGTGAGAAGTTTTCCTCATAATCAATCCCTAAGGTTTGATTATAACCCTTCGCTACCAACCTAGCATTATAAGTGTGTACTTTCCCATCCATGTCTGTCTTCCTCTTGAAGATCCACTTACAACCCACCGTCTTAAGACTGGGTGTAGCGTCAACCAACTTCCAAACTTGGTTGTCATACATAGACTGAATCTCGCTTTTCATAGCTTCCTTCCACTTAGCAGCCTCAGGGCCTGCCATCGCTTCCTTATAGTTAGCAGGTAAATCTAATTCACTTAATGTACTATCACTAATCTTATCCTCTTCTTCTATATGGAAATCATAATAGAACTGAGGAGGATTGCTAACTCTACAACTGTGAGCGGGTAAGGATATGTCATCAAGTTCAACAGGTGTCACCACCTCTTGTTGAGTGTCAGTGTTTACTATAGGTTCTTCATCGGGAGATCCTTGAATTTCTTCAAGATCAATTCTACTCCCACTGTCCTCTTTAGATATCATTTCTCTCTCAAGGAACACTCCTCTTCGAGCTACAAACACCACATTATCCTTGGGTCTGTAAAACAAATATCTAAATGACTCATGTGGATAACCAATGAAAAGATACCTTTCAGATCTGGCTTCCAGTTTGTCCTAAGTTTCTCGTCTAATGATTACTTCACAACCCCAGATCTTAATGTTCCCAAGAGAAGAACATTTTCCCTTCCACATCTCATAAGGTGTCTTTGAAACCTTCTTGGTGAGTACTAGATTTAAGATATGTGCGCCTGTCTCCAATGCCTAACCCCAGAAGCTTATTGGAAGTGTTGCCTGGTTCATCGTAGATCGAACCATGTCTAACAAGGTTCTATTTCTCCTCTCAGCAACTCCATAAAGCTGTGGTGTTCTAGGAGGAGTCAACTGTGAAACTATTCCACAGTCTCTAAGATGATCAAGAAACTCGATACTAAGGTATTCTCCTCTCCTATCGGATCAGAGTACCTTTATCTTTCTGCCCAATTGGTTCTCTACTTCGTTCTGATATCTTTTGAAAGTTTCAATAATATCTGACTTATGTTTAATCAGATAAACATATCCAAATCTACTGAAGTCATCAGTAAATGTAACGTAGTAGCGATTTCCATCTTTTGTGGCGCATTGGAATGGTCCACATACATCTGTGTGTACCTAGTCCAATAATTCTTCACCTCTTTCACATGTCCCTGTGAATAGTGATTTAGTCATCTTGCCCAATAAACAAGATTCGCATACATCATCCGATTTGAGGTCGAATGATTCCAACACTCCATCCTTTTGGAGTTTGGCGATGCGTTTCTTGTTTACGTGCCCAAGACGAGAATGCCACAATTTGGATTTATTAAGCTCATTAGACGAACCAACATTTAATTACTTTGCTGACATATTCAACATTTTCATATATGCCTTTGCAAGTAGACACTTTATCACCATTCTCATTATCAAATGAAAACTGATAACTATCCTTAAACAAGCATGAAATGAAACTATGTTTCTTGTCATTTCTGATGAATAACAGTAATTATTTAAATTGTGTCGTAGCTCCAGATTTTAGCATGAGCTCAAACTTTCCCAATGGGCGTGACTCTCTTACCTCCAATGACTAAGTTAAGCTCTCCATGCTTCAAACTTCTACTTTCCTTTAGGCTTTGCAATACAGTGCAAATGTGTGTACCACACCCTGTATCGAAGACCCACGAATTAGAAGTCGTAGTATTTTGGAGTTAGATCATTTTTATATTCCTGAATCCTTTTCGACCTTACTTTCTTTAAGGTCCTTCAGATATTTTGGGCAGCAACGCTTCTAGTGCCCCTCTATGTTGCAGTAAAACACACTGATTCCTTTGGATCATTTGCAGGTGCAATTTCAGATTCAAACTTTCTCTCAGCCCTACGATTGGACTTTCCATTCGTGGTTTTTCCAGATCTCTTCCTTTTCTTTGCATTATGACCAATTGACAACACAGGAGCTGCTGAACTCAAGGGCGCATCAACCTTCTTGATCCCTTGCTCAGCGGTTTCAGCAGATTATGGGGTTCCATTATTGAGGTTTTGTGACACCCGACGATTTAGGGTTACTGATTAACCTACTTGAAAACCCTAATTACGTGTGTTTAGTTTAGTATTAGGCTAAATACTTGTAATTATTTGTAACTATTTGTATATTTATGTGAATATACACTCCCGTAATTGATTTATATTACGTTTACGTAATTAGTTGTAATTACACTTACGCAATTTGATAAAATTGTGCGAAACAACCGGACGGAGTCCAACACAGTATAAATATCGACGTTGGTGAAAAACTTTCTATAAATAACTTAAATCTATTTTTAGAAGTTATTTATCATTACTTATTATTTTATTAAAATAATATACGAAAAACCTAGGCGTTTTGACTAAAACGTCTCAAACGCAACAGAAACGCGCGGAACGCGCCCGACAATCGAACGAAAGTCAAAATATATATTTTTATAATTTAGAATATATTACTTTGTATGAAATTATTATTAAAAACATCGTATAATAATTCGTCAATAAAAACGTCTAATTAAAACATTACGCAATTGAACCTCCGTAAAATGTGCACGCAAATCGAGACCGACGAATTATCGAAACATTTTTGTAAATGTTTTTCAAGTATTTAGAATAAATACTTCAAGTAAAAATATTGAATTTTAAATCGTTACTTAAGTGCGCATATTAAACGTTTAACATCAAACCGACCGAGTAAACTAACGTAAAATGCAACAAATTAAATTAGGAACAAGAAAATGACCAAAATACCCCTAGGTGGGCCCTCAAAAACCGGCCCCTCTCCCCCCCATGTGCACCCATGTGCCACCACCCTAATCCCCCTCTCAAATTACATGCATACTAATGATTTCTTTTATTCCCTTACACCTCCAATCTCCATACATGCAACCTACTCCTCATTTCTTCATTTCCATTTATCAAAAATCCTCTCTCTTTCTCTCAAAAATCCAGAGATAATCATCCCTACAACCACCATACTACCACCATAATCCACCACAAGACACCTCCATCATCCTCATCTTTTTACAAAGGAGATTCAAGAATAAAAGACATCAAGACTTCCTCATCTCAATTCTTTCCTTCTTTCTTCAAACCACCATTGTGAGGACATATCTCTACTTTCATTTATGTTTATTTACATGTTTTAAGGTTCATCTAACAAGATTATGTCCAAATACCATGTTAAAATACGTTTTTATGATTTATATTTAAAAGATGCATAATTTGTCACCAAAAACACAGTCCACTAAAATGACCATATCTCAAGCTCTAGGAAGAATTAGACAACGAATTCTTTTTTAAAAGTTGCGTATTGAAAAGGGCTACAATTTTCATGTTTTGCACTTCTTCCAGTTCTGTACGTATTTTTGTGAATAAACTGATCTTTGAGTCTGGTTTGGAAGTTTTAAGGGAAATGAGTACGGTTTATACACGAATTTGTTTAAATATGTAAATGGACACTATGGTTGCTGTAAAAATTATATGTTAGACTAGATACATACATGATCAGTTGGTAAAAATCTCAGACCCTAGTTTGGACCATAAGTGGTAGAAATAAAATGGCGAACCAAACCGACAAAAGTCGAAAATATGAAATGTTGAATTTTTAGGTTGCATGTTAGAAACCGACACTTTGGATGAACTCCGACATGAACCGACAAATTATTTGGACTCTATAAACTGATATATGGGTTGGGTAAGAGTTTCGGGTCAAACCGAGTAGGTTTGACCAAGTCAACAAAAACGGCTCGTGTGACACCCCCAAAATTTAATGATTTGCGGAAGCTCGATTTGGGTGTCACTAATCAATAAACAAAGCACATAAGATATAATGAACGGCCACTATATGCGTCGTTTTAAACTTGTATTGATAAAGTAATCGTTTACATCAAAATAAGTTACATTAGCTCGGTTCCTGAAATTGAGAGATTACATAGCATAATTACTTTTACAAAATATAATAATGCAATCAAATCTCTAGTTGTATGTATGCTGACTCGAGCTAATTGTCCCTGCCTGTGCAGCCAACCTACTGCTGGGTACCTGTGATACATACTAAAATGGGTCAGCGAAAACGCTGGTGAGCTCACAGGTTTGTATGTCAATGTATAGTTGTAAGAACCGCAAGATTTATATTGAATTTAAAATGCAATTAAGCAAAATAAAAGTTATACAATCCATGAGCACATAGTCTGAGCTTAACTTGAGTGCTAGGTCCAAATAAGGAAACCTAACTGGTTTGCCTCCTACGAGTGTCTAATCCACACTCGTCTTCCCAAATGCTAATACATCCTTTTGACCGGTTAGTGCGTGCTAACCCGGATGAGGATTGTCAATCCCATATGATATCATATACTAACATTCACGCTAAAATATTAGAGACTATGCTATAGAGGACTTTAAATTGATTAGCTTGAAACTCATGTAGTATTTGAAGGTTGGTACTTGCGTTCTACTTGTAAAACAAAATGAAGTAGTAATATCACACCCCTGGTAAAAGTAGTGAAAATGGGGCCATGAAACTCACATGAGTCTTGAAGTGTTTAATTTAATAAACTTGAAGTAATTAGCTGTGGATTGATGTCCAAAGACTTGAAACCTGAATGTGTCCACGACACTTAAATTGTTATTAATTGTACCGGTATCCCGAAAGTCTACCTTTGTAGTTATTATACAACTATGTGTATATGTCCAAATTACTACGATTTGGTTGATTGAATTGTTACAAGTTACTACGATTTGGTTGATTGAATTGTTACAAGTTACTACGACTTGTTTGATTGAATTGATACAAGTTACAACGACTTGTTTGGTTTTGAAGTATGTTTTGAAAACACGTACGGCCCGTTGGTGTTTGTTTGTAATAATAATCTCATCATTAAATTTTTGGTCTCGAAACATTATACTTGAATAGTATGTTTCAATGTGTTTTAGAAGTCGTATCGCATAAGTATTTGAAATTGTGCAAGTTCAACACTTGGTGAGAAATGTGCTTACGGAATCTAAGTACGGGGGTCCGAGGGCAGCGCCCCTGGTAGCGGGGTCCAAGGGGCGGCAGCCCCTGGCTGGGGTCGAGCTGCCAGGTCAGCTTGGAAAATTTTTATTTCTACTATATTGCTTTAAGGAAAAACGCATCTGGACTTGAATTTGGGTGAAATCAAGTGATAAAATTTTGGTCTCGACACTTAGTAAAAAGTTGTAAATATTCTGTTTTATGCGACACAATCTGCGACATAATAATTTGTTATGCGACACAATACCTATACGACACAAGGGTTGTGTCGCATAGGTTCGAAATGCTAAATCAATAGCGACATAGTGGTTGTGTCGTTTAGAATACGACATAGTTTGCGACACAGAGTACGACACAATATTGTGTCGCATGAGTTACGACACAACAGGTTTGGTACGACACAAGATGCGACATAACGGCCAAGATACGACATAGTATGCGACACAAGGCTTGTGTCGCAAAGATGAACACCAGCCCAGAAAGTCCGGCTGTCAAGATTTTTCCGGCCAAAAACCCATTTTAAACCCGTTTTTAAGCTATGAAATCATGTCCTATACTTAGTAATGGACATATACAAGTTATAATAACAACTACAAGTGAAAAATACTAAGAATCGAGAGATTTCGGGATTTTGTCGGAAACTTACAAATTGTCGAAATGGAAATCCGGAAAGATAGCGTTGTAGATCGTCGCGAGGTGGTCGTGAATCTCTAAAAATATTGATGATACAAGTGCGTTTGATAGTAGTATTTTGCGATTTTAATGGGTTGGTGGTGTTTGGTTTTAGAGAGAAAAGAAATAGAGAGAGAGATGAAAGAAGATGGTGATGTTGATTATGGGAAGGAAATGGGGTAATCCCCCATTTTGGGCAAGAGGGGGCCGGCCCACATGGGCCCCACCCATGTGTGGTTGGCTCCAAACTTTGTTTCCGCGTATTCGCGATCCGTGCGGTGTTCGTTTTCCCGATGATCAAACGTTTAAATTACTATTAGTTAACTTCAATTATACGTTTTGAAATATAACTAATTACTCCAAATTTTGATTGAAGTATTTTACAAAATACCTTGTGTTTACGTTATAAAATATAAATTCTTTTTGTTTTGTCGATTGGTCGAATTTTTGTAGAGTTCGGTGACGCTTCAAACAGAACGCATGTTTTTATTATATTATTGACATAATATAAAGTAGTTATTTGTGAAATTAAATTATTCCACATAAATAATAATTGCATCACCAACGTCCGTATTTAATTAAATCGAAATGCAGTCGATTTGAAACTTGTACGATTTAAACAAACCGCATAATCGTGTAGATATATATTCAACAATATATATAATAATTGATACATTAATTAGCCTAACTCAGAACTAATTACATGTATCAAAACTTGATTAGGCACTAAATTCTAGTCCTAATTTGACGGGTGTCACATTCTCCCCCTGTTAGAAGAATTTCGTCCCGAAATTTATGTTGCAGTCGTGTTTGATATTGAGTCAGTGAAGAGTTGAGGATACTTGAGTCGCATCTGGTCTTCCCGTTCCCAGGTGAATTCCGGACCGCGCCGCGAATTCCACCTGACTTTGACGATGGGAATACGACTTTGTTTAAGTTGTTTGACCTCACGGTCCATGATTTCGGCGGGTTCCTCAACGAAATGAAGCTTGCCGTCAACTCGAATCTCATCGAGTGGAATGATAAGTGTCTCATCAGACAGACACTTCTTTAGATTTGAAACATGAAATGTGGGATGCACGCTGCTGAGTTCGGATGGCAGCTGCAATCGATATGCCACTAGACCAATCCTCTCGAGGATCTCGAATGGTCCAATGTATCTGGGATTTAACTTCCCTCGTTTGCCAAATCGGATTACGCCTTTCCAAGGCGATACTTTGAGTAGTACTCGATCCCCAACTTGGAACTCGAGTGGTTTGCGTCTCACGTCAGCATAACTTTTCTGACGATCACGCGCGGCCTTGAGCTTGTTTTGAATTTCGACGATTCTCTCGGTCGTCTCGTGAATGATTTCTGGACCTGTGAGTTGGCTATCCCCAACTTCGGTCCAACAGATAGGTGACCGGTACTTACGACCGTACAGTGCCTCGAAGGGTGCAGCCTTGATGCTGGTATGATAACTGTTGTTGTACGAGAACTCGCACAATGGTAGGTGTTTTTCCCAATTTACACCGAAGTCTACTACGCAGGCCCGTAGCATGTCCTCTAGTGTTTGAATTGTTCGTTCACTTTGGCCGTCGGTTTGAGGATGATATGCGGTACTCATATCCAGTCGAGTACCTAGGGATTTTTGAAGTGATTGCCAAAATTGTGAAGTGAAACGACTATCTCTATCGGAGATAATTGAGATTGGAACACCGTGTTTGGTCACGATTTCTTTCAGATAAATACCGGTGAGGCGTTCCATTTTGTCGGATTCTTTAATTGCCAGGAAGTGAGCAGACTTTGTGAGATGATCCACGATCACCCAAATGGTATCGCAACCGCTCGATGACTTGGGTAGTTTGGTTATGAAGTCCATGGCAATTTGTTCCCATTTCCATTCAGGAAGACTGGGTTGTTGAAGTAAACCAGAAGGTTTTTGATATTCGATTTTGACCTTGGAGCAAATAAGGCACTTGCTGACATAGGTGGCGATTTCCGCTTTCATGTTCGGCCACCAATAGAAGTCCTTGATACCATGGTACATTTTATCAGATCCCGGATGGATAGAATATTTGGACTTGTGAGCTTCATCCATCACTAAGTCTCGTAGGTTCCCAAATTTAGGCAACCAGATTCGGTTTGAGAAGTACCTAATTCCAGTAGGTTTAATTTCGAATTGTTTATCCATGCCCCGCAAGGCTTCATCTTTGACATTTTCGTGTTTCAAGGCTTCGAGTTGAGTAGTGAGAATTTGAATGTTTAAATTGTTGTGAATGGTCATACTGAGGGCTCGGACCCGAAGTGGTTTCACTCGCTCTTTTCGACTGAGGGCATCAGCAACAACATTTGCTTTGCCTGGGTGATATTTAAGTTCGCAGTCGTAATCAGTAAGCAACTCGACCCATCGACGTTGCCTCATATTGAGATCCTTCTGATCGAATATATGTTGGAGACTTTTGTGGTCTGTGAAAATTGTGCACCTAGTGCCATAGAGGTAATGTCTCCAAATTTTGAGGGCGAAAACGACGGCTCCTAACTCGAGGTCGTGGGTGGTGTAATTCTTTTCATGAATCTTGAGCTGTCGTGAAGCATAAGCTATGACTTTGTCTCGTTGCATAAGCACACAACCGAGACCTTGATGAGAAGCATCGCAGTATACCACGAAGTCATCGGTGCCTTCGGGTAATGATAGAATAGGAGCACTGCAAAGCTATTGCTTTAAGAGTTGGAATGCCGACTCTTGTTTACCAGTCCAGTCAAACTTTTTGTCTTTCTGGGTCAGAGTCGTGAGTGGTAAGGCTATCTTGGAGAAATTTTCAATGAATCGTCGGTAATACCCGGCAAGACCCAAAAATTGGCGTACTTCGGTCGGAGTGGTGGGTGCTTGCCAGCCCTTGATAGCTTCAATTTTTGATGGGTCAACGTGAATCCCCTGACTGTCGATCACGTGACCAAGGAATTGAACTGTTTTTATCCAGAACTCACACTTAGAGAATTTGGCGTAAAGCTCTTCGTGTCTAAGTAGCTCTATGATGGTTTTGAGGTGTTGCGCATGTTCTTGTTCGTTTCGTGAGTATATGAGAATGTCATCGATGAAGACAATGACAAACTTATCGAGATAAGGCTTGCACACCCGATTCATAAAGTCCATGAATACAGCCGGTGCGTTGGTTAGGCCGAATGGCATCACTTGGAATTCGTAATGCCCATAGCGGGTTCGGAAAGCGGTTTTTGGAATGTCGGCATCGCGAACACGCAATTGATGATAACCGGATCGGAGATCAATCTTTGAATAACAACTCGATCCTTGAAGTTGGTCGAACAAATCATCGATTCGAGGTAATGGGTATCGGTTCTTGACGGTCAACTTGTTCAACTCTCGATAGTCTATACACATTCGGAAAGTGCCATCTTTCTTTTTGAAAATAGGACCGGAGCTCCCCAAGGCGAAGAACTCGGCCTAATGAATCCTCTTTCCAGAAGTTCCTGTAATTGGGCAGACAACTCCTGAAGTTCGGATGGAGCTAAACAGTATGGTGCTCGTGCCACCGGCGCAGCACCCGGCACGAGATCAATTGAGAACTCAACCTGTCTTGGTGGTGGTAGACCAGGCAGTTCTTCAGGAAAGACTTCTGGGAAGTCTCGGACAATTGGCACCTCCTCAAGTCGTTTCTCCTCCGACTTTTTCTCCATGATGTGTGCGAGGATTGCGGGATAGCCCTTTTTCAGAAATTTGCGGGTTTTCAAGCAAGACATGATATTGAGTCTCGTCCCACCGGTCTCCCCCTGTATGATTAAAGTTCCACCGGTGGCGAGAGGTATACGAACAACATTGTCGCCACAGATAATTTCAGCCCGATGCTTGGACAACCAGTCCATTCCGACAATGACATCGAAACTTCCTATCTTAACAGGCATGAGATCTATTGAGAAAATTTCGTCGGCTAGATTTAAAGTGCAATTAGGGATCACACTCTTGGTTTCCATAAGTTTACCGTTTGCAAGCTCTACAGTGAACTTAACATCTAAGGCAACTGGGGTAATGTCAAGTAGGGGGCAAAACTCATCGGAAATAAAACTCCTATCAGCGCCAGTATCAAACAGAATTGAAGCAGTTAAATTGTTGAGGAGGAACATACCCGTGACCACATTCGGGTCTTGACGGGCGTCCCCAGCTTTGAGCACGAAGGCTTTTCCCTTGACATTGTTGTTGTTGTTCTTCCGTTTGGGACATGCATCCCTGAAATGTCCCGTCTCCCCGCATCCATAACAGGTTTTGGGTGGTTGGTTGTTGTTTTGTGATTTAGGGGCTTGGCAGTCTTTGGATGAATGCCCGTATTTCCTGCAGTTGTTGCAAGGAGATCTGCAAGGGCCATGGTGGTGGTAGTTACACTTGGAACAATATGGTCTGTCCCCAGTGTAGGTGCGTTTGGGTTCGGTGTTGGTGTTGTAAGCTTGGATGGTGTTGGACCTTTTGTTTTGGTGGTTGTTGTGGGATTCGGTGGATTTGCGTTTGTTGTTGTTGGATTTCTCGCGGCTGACCACCAGTGCCATGAGCTCATGTGCTAGCCTGATAGTACTTTCGGTGGTGGTTGGTTGTGATGAGGCGACACTTCCTTGAATGCTCTCGGGAAGGCCGCGGATGTATTTCTTAACCCCCTTTTTCTCCGGTTCCACCAGACTAGGGCACAGGGACGCGTATTGCTGGAACTTGATGGTGTATCCCTCAATATCGGTCCCCTGCACAGTTAGTTGCCAGAACTCCTCTTCTAATCGGTGTATCTCTTCCTCGGGGCAATACTTCTCTCTCATTTTGTTCTTCAACTCGGCCCAAGGTAGCTGATTAGCTATCTCAAGACCCACAGAGTTGGCATGGGCGTTCCACCATGTGAGGGCTCCTTCCTGAAAAGAGTAGGCTGCAAACTTTACCTTGTTTTCTTCGGTGCAGTTGCATAGGCTGAAAACAGATTCTATACGTTCTATCCATCGGCTCAAACCAATAGCACCTTCCGTGCCCTTGAAGTATAGTGGTTTGCAGCTCAGAAAGTCCTTATAGGAGCAGGGTCTGGGTGGTGGAGCATTGTTGGCTGTGTCCTCGCTACTGGGTGGTGGTGTTCGGGCAGCCAAGGCTTGGGTCACACTGCGGGCAATCAGTCCCGCGATCTCAGCTTCACTAAGGGTGATTTGTCGGCGAGGAGGCATGATGCTGAGCAAGAAAGAACAAGGAAAGAAAGTGAGATACTAGTCCGAAATTCATGATATATCGCCACAGATGTACATATATAAAATGGTAATATACAACATCTCAAGGTAAAAATCAATAACGTGAGATAATTAATAGAAATCGTCAATTGATATTTCGAAGCCAAATGATTACAGACGATTTTTGAGTCACAAGTTTCAAAAGTTGCAGACTTAGATGTTTTACAAAAGCGCCGGGAATTGTTACATCCGGTTGAATTACATAGATCCTACAAAAGCATATTAGGGTACAGATTCAGCCTAAGCTAATTCTGACGTAAGTTGAGTTGTGGCAGCAGTGCAGTGAGATGATTCACAGACTCTGCAAGTCTGTTGGCAGTTCGGAGGGCGTCTTCGGTTTCCCTTAGACGTGTCTCGCACTGATGCAGCCTTGATTGTAAAACGGAGATTTCATTTCGGTTGCCAATCACTTGGTTGTGGACAACCTCCATGGTTTCGACTGTTCCTTCCACCTGATTTTGAAGAGTGTTCATGCTGTTAACAGTGTGATCGTGGTCCTCGGAGACTTGCTCGATTCGTTCCATTGCTGTAAGTCTCCAGAGCTCACGGGTCTCTTGCAGCTCAAAATCCATCTCGTGGATTTGTTGGTCATGATGGTGTACTCTAGCGGCTAAGTCCGGTAGAGTGAAGTGAGTGGGGTACGGGCTAGCTCGAGGCGACGCGGTGTCCCTCCTAGCCACTCTCGGGTTTCGCGATCCATGTGGATAAGAGCGAGAGGAGCTGGGTGGTGTATTTGCCATTCTGAGACAAGGTGTGAAAAGAGTGAGGTCTACTTATGTATATATATAAGTATGTAACACATAATAGCCTAGGGTGTCTAGCACAGACTTGTTTTGAGTCCCGGTTCTCTCGAGGTCAGAGTCAACTAGTGTATTCCTGTTCAACCATAACTTCCTTCAGATCTTACATCATCTTTATTTAATTGTACATAGTTGATCAAGCTATGTTAAATTAAATTCGTATGCTGTAATCTCTGAACTGGTTATACCTAATAGGAAATACTGTCTAACGGTCATAGTCTAGGCCCACTAAATGCAACCTAGTTCACTATAACATTAGGCTCTGATACCAATCTGTGACACCCCCGAAATTTAATGATTTGCGGAAGCTCGATTTGGGTGTCACTAATCAATAAACAAAGCACATAAGATATAATGAACGACCACTATATGCGTCGTTTTAAACTTGTATTGATAAAGTAATCGTTTACATCAAAATAAGTTACATTAGCTCGGTTCCTGAAATTGAGAGATTACATAGCATAATTACTTTTACAAAATATAATAATGCAATCAAATCTCTAGTTATATGTATGCTGACTCGAGCTAATTGTCCCTGCCTGTGCAGCCAACCTACTGCTGGGTACCTGTGATACATACTAAAATGGGTCAGTGAAAACGCTGGTGAGCTCACAGGTTTGTATGTCAATGTATAGTTGTAAGAACCGCAAGATTTATATTGAATTTAAAATGCAATTAAGCAAAATAAAAGTTATACAATCCATGAGCACATAGTCTGAGCTTAACTTGAGTGCTAGGTCCAAATAAGGAAACCTAACTGGTTTGCCTCCTACGAGTGTCTAATCCACACTCGTCTTCCCAAATGCTAATACATCCGTTTGACCGGTTAGTGCGTGCTAACCCGGATGAGGATTGTCAATCCCATATGATATCATATACTAACATTCACGCTAAAATATTAGAGACTATGCTATAGAGGACTTTAAATTGATTAGCTTGAAACTCATGTAGTATTTGAAGGTTGGTACTTGCGTTCTACTTGTAAAACAAAATGAAGTAGTAATATCACACCCCTGGTAAAAGTAGTGAAAATGGGGCCATGAAACTCACCTGAGTCTTGAAGTGTTTAATTTAATAAACTTGAAGTAATTAGCTGTGGATTGATGTCCAAAGACTTGAAACCTGAATGTGTCCACGACACTTAAATTGTTATTAATTGTACCGGTATCCCGAAAGTCTACCTTTGTAGTTGTTATACAACTATGTGTATATGTCCAAATTACTACGATTTGGTTGATTGAATTGTTACAAGTTACTACGACTTGTTTGATTGAATTGATACAAGTTACAACGACTTGTTTGGTTTTGAAGTATGTTTTGAAAACACGTACGGCCCGTTGGTGTTTGTTTGTAATAATAATCTCATCATTAAATTTTTGGTCTCGAAACATTATACTTGAATAGTATGTTTCAATGTGTTTTAGAAGTCGTATCGCATAAGTATTTGAAATTGTGCAAGTTCAACACTTGGTGAGAAATGTGCTTACGGAATCTAAGTACGGGGGTCCGGGGGCAGCGCCCCTGGTAGCGGGGTCCAAGGGGCGGCAGCCCCTGGCTGGGGTCGAGCTGCCAGGTCAGCTTGGAAAATTTTTATTTCTACTATATTGCTTTAAGGAAAAACGCATCTGGACTTGAATTTAGGTGAAATCAAGTGATAAAATTTTGGTCTCGACACTTAGTAAAAAGTTGTAAATATTCTGTTTTATGCGACACAATCTGCGACATAATAATTTGTTATGCGACACAATACCTATACGACACAAGGGTTGTGTCGCATAGGTTCGAAATGCTAAATCAATAGCGACATAGTGGTTGTGTCGTTTAGAATACGACATAGTTTGCGACACAGAGTACGACACAATATTGTGTCGCATGAGTTACGACACAACAGGTTTGGTACGACACAAGATGCGACATAACGGCCAAGATACGACATAGTATGCGACACAAGGCTTGTGTCGCAAAGATGAACACCAGCCCAGAAAGTCCGGCTGTCAAGATTTTTCCGGCCAAAAACCCATTTTAAACCCGTTTTTAAGCTATGAAATCATGTCCTATACTTAGTAATGGACATATACAAGTTATAATAACAACTACAAGTGAAAAATACTAAGAATCGAGAGATTTCGGGATTTTGTCGGAAACTTACAAATTGTCGAAATGGAAATCCGGAAAGATAGCGTTGTAGATCGTCGCGAGGTGGTCGTGAATCTCTAAAAATATTGATGATACAAGTGCGTTTGATAGTAGTATTTTGCGATTTTAATGGGTTGGTGGTGTTTGGTTTTAGAGAGAAAAGAAATAGAGAGAGAGATGAAAGAAGATGGTGATGTTGATTATGGGAAGGAAATGGGGTAATCCCCCATTTTGGGCAAGAGGGGGCCGGCCCACATGGGCCCCACCCATGTGTGGTTGGCTCCAAACTTTGTTTCCGCGTATTCGCGATCCGTGCGGTGTTCGTTTTCCCGATGATCAAACGTTTAAATTACTATTAGTTAACTTCAATTATACGTTTTGAAATATAACTAATTACTCCAAATTTTGATTGAAGTATTTTACAAAATACCTTGTGTTTACGTTATAAAATATAAATTCTTTTTGTTTTGTCGATTGGTCGAATTTTTGTAGAGTTCGGTGACGCTTCAAACAGAACGCATGTTTTTATTATATTATTGACATAATATAAAGTAGTTATTTGTGAAATTAAATTATTCCACATAAATAATAATTGCATCACCAACGTCCGTATTTAATTAAATCGAAATGCAGTCGATTTGAAACTTGTACGATTTAAACAAACCGCATAATCGTGTAGATATATATTCAACAATATATATAATAATTGATACATTAATTAGCCTAACTCGGAACTAATTACATGTATTAAAACTTGATTAAGCACTAAATTCTAGTCCTAATTTGACGGGTGTCACAGCTCGGTGGCTAAAAACGACAAAACCTACTATTTTTGGAAAAATGGTAACAAGAATGGGTTTGGGTGACTTAGTTAGTAACTTGGACCAAAAACAAAATTTAGAAAGTTTCCCGAATTAGAAACCGACACTTAGAACACTTGGATTTGATAAGTGACTCATAAAATCAGTAAGTGTCTCATAAATTGATAAGTGACTCATAAAATCAGTAAGTGTCTCATGAAATTGGTAAGTGACTCATAAAATCAGTAAGTGTCTCATAAATTGATAAGTGACTCATAAAATCAGTAAGTGTCTCATAAATTGATAAGTGACACATAAAATCAATAAGTGTCTCATGAAATTGGTAAGTGACTCATAAAATCAGTAAGTGTCTCATGAAATTGGTAAGTGACTCATAAAATCAGTAAGTGTCTCATGAATTGAGAAGTGACTCATAAATAGACCAGGTTTGACCAACCTTGACCAGTTTGACCAGGTTTGACCAACTTTGACCAGTTTGACCAGGTTTGACCAACTTTGACCAGTTTGATCAGGTTTGACCAACTTTGACCAGTTTGACCAGGTTTGACCAACTTTGACCTGTTTGACCATGTTTGACCAACTTTGACCAGTTTGACCAGCTTTGACCAACGAGTTGACCAACGAGTTGACCAACTTTGACCTACGGTTTAAGGCTTATACAAACTAAAATAATCCATTTGCAACACACGATTCGTACTACTGAATAGTATACAACAAAACAAACTTGATAATAATGTCTAAATGAATTATTATTACAAACTTTCACCAACGGGTCGTACACGCTTTTAATAAACAAACTTGAACAACTAATTTGGACATACTAGTTGATGAACTAGCTCTAGGTGGACATTAACCCTCCACCTACACGATTGGCTTAAGTGGACATTGACCCCCACTTATACAATCGCTATAGATGGTCTTATAAGACATCTACTTACACAACCTTATACGTTTAGGACGTTAAAAGGTTGCGCTTTGGACTTTGCTTGCTTATTTGATATTTGCTTCCTATTTGCTAATCTCAGGTGAGTTTCATAGCCACTTTTTACTGTTTTTATACTCAGGGGTGAGAATACATACAACTGTTTTATAACTGTTTTTATGATCACAAGTACTGTAAACAACTTTTATACGGATTGCATGAGACCCGAAAATAATCCCTAAGCCCTTTACCCATCATAGTTCGTTAATATATGCGTGAATGTTATTGGATAGATCTATTGGGAACTGACAATTCCCGTCCGGGCTAGTCGCTCTAGCCAACCCACGGGCGCAGTAATATTTGTGAATTAGAAGTGTTATGGATTAGGCACTTACCGGAGGCAAACAACGTTAAGCTCGAACTATGAGACTCATTGCAATAGTATAACTTTTATTAACTTGTTTAATAAACAAACAAATCTTGTGATAACTGTTTAAACCTATGAACTCACCAACTTTATGTTGACCTTTTAGTATGTATTTCTCAGGTAACCCGCCGCAGTAGGAAGCTTCAGGAAAGCTTAGCTCGAGTCGCATTGTTTTCAAACATCAAGAGATTAGATTGCATTTAGCTGTTTTTGTATAATCAGTAATGTATTAGAAATCTCTTAACGGTTTATGCGAACTCCAGATATTTTGTAAACATTTGAATTATGGTAATGTAATATTTTCAAACGTCTCATATAGAGGTCGTTTGCTTTAATCTTTGTGTTGTGATATTTGATTTGGTCGGCGCTCCCATGACACCTCATGTTTCCGCTGCCACGTGTTACGGGGGTGCGACAGGTTTCTTTCTCATTCAAATCCCTTTGATATGAGACTACAATATGATTGTAGACAGTTGGCTTACCGTACAGGATTATATTGACTGAAAACTCAGTATCAACATAATGCTTCTGGTGAGATACAATCTCCTCTTGGGTTGAATCATCATCAATAGTGGGAATTTGTTCATCGAGAACATACTCCTTGTTCTCGTCGAGAAGATACTCCTTGTTCTCGTACCTTCGAGTGAACCTACGGTTTCACATCCAGTCCATACAATTTGGACCGGTAAGCCTTTCCCACCCAAGAACTGAGAGTAGTGAGAAATTTGGGTTGTTTGCGGAATTGGGAATATAAGGATTATTACCGTTTTCAGTAGACATTTTTGAGATAAAAACTGTTTTAGTTAGTTTGAATATTTCTTAATTAATTACCTGTAACACCCGGTCAAAAAGTCAAATTTCGCGCCGATTTTAAACTTTGAATAATTACATTTTATAGTTCAAGTGAAATATTTTTATTAAAAATACTTACAAAATAACATAACCAAATTATAGATTTAAAGTAATAAATCTACATTTTAATCAGGTATAAAATCACGGACATTTTGTACTGTGGTTGGAGACCACAGTACACGAGTTAGGGATCCGAGTTCAAATAAAAACCCAAATCCCTCCTCATTCTTTCTCATTCACCACATTTCACTCTCTCTCTCCTTTCAACTTTTCTCTCATCTCTCTCTCTACAACCTACCACCACACCACCATCATCATAATCCGCCAAAAACCACCGTCAAACGACCTCCAATCTCAAAGCTCCTTTAGGGAAAAACGATCACCACGCAACGATCTACAATCCTATCTTTTCGGATTCTCCTCGCGTTGATTTGTAAGTTTCCGACAATTCTCGAAATCTCTCAAAACTTTGTTATTTTGCTTGTTTGCGGTTTAGATAAGCTTAAAATACTTAATTATGGGTTGGGTAAAAGAATCGGACTCAACGGAGGCCGGAAAACTCGTTTCCGACTCAAACTCCGGCGAACAGTCCGCTACGTCGCAGGGACCAAAAACAGTGCTGCGACGTCGCAGCCAACGTCGCAAAAACATCTCAACGTCGCATGATGCGACGTAACACCCTACGTCGCAGTAAATCTTAAACGTCGCACATTGCGACGTAACACGCAATGTCGCATTAAATTGCGACGTCGCACATAGCGACGAAAGACCCTACGTCGCATCTGACGTCGCAGTTGACGTCGCATCTGATGTCGCATCTGACGTCGCAGAACCTTAAAAACCTATGTTTTTCACTAAGTATTGACAACCAAATTTTCCCACTCGATTTTACCCGAATTTGGACTTCGAATGCGTTTTCTTTAAAGCAAAGTAGTAGAAATAAAAATTTTCCAAGCTGACCTGGCAGCTCGACCCCAGCCAGGGGCTCTGCCCCTTGGACCCCGCCAGGGGTTGCCACCCCTTGGACCCCGCTATCAGGGGCGCTGCCCCCGAACCCCCGTACACGGTCTTTAAAACCAAGCGACAAACAAACATTCGAACGACTTAATTGGTCAGACTATTTGATCTCGTACTTATACAACCTCACGTGTTTAGGACACTAGAAGGTTACCATTTGGACGACGCGCGTATCATCGTATCGTTAACAACTCACAGGTGAGTTTCATAGCCCCACCCTTTCAACTGTTTTACTATTTTCGGGGTGAAACACATGCTCAATTGCTGTTTTCAAATCATATTAACAATCGTTTATAATTTACAACTATTTATATTACTGTATATAATACGAAATGTGTAATACTTAGGAATTACACCCGCAATATTGTTTTAGAACAATATCAATACTTAACCTAGATAGGTTACAATCGTACCCGGTTAGGTCGTTGGAAACGATTACCAACACATAACTTGATTTAGTTATCACAATCTTTTGGCCATATTGTCACGGGACAATATCATTGAATACATTAGAACTAGTTAGTTCTACCTACACTGAACAACATCTGTACTGTTACAAGTTTAGTTATTCTTTAAGAACTAAAACTGTCAACACACTTCATTATCACTAGAATGGGAACCGAACTTGAGTGAACATTTTCCCAAGACTCCATTATATATACTTTCTAGGCTTTAGGCTAGGAGTATACAATATTATCACAAGTTAGTACAGACTTCTTATATCCATACTACTCAACTGGTGACGACTCTGGCTCAGGATGTAATCCAACCAGGGATGGTCCCCCGGCCCAGGATGTAATCCAACCGTGGGGGTGTCACCTGATGAATATCTACATACTATTATACGATCTACTTAGTCAGGCATGTCGAGTACTGCTGGCTCTCAAACAACTTAGTCGGGCATGTCGTTGTACTGCCGGCTCAATTACAAATTGCTTGCGAGCAACTTCAAAAACGATGCCGCGGTATTGCAGCGGGCACCAAACGATGCCACGGTAAAGTGGGCACAAAACGAAACCACGGTATTGCAGTGGACGAAATTTCAATCAATGGATCAGCGGGTTATACTCGGGATTCACAATAAGTTAACGGATCGGTGGTGCTGCCACGCGAGGCCGTTAGCTCAATTCATGTCCGGGTTAGCTTATGCTAATCGGGTAAACGGACACGCTAAACGTTCAAACATAGATCTGCGGATCTACAATCACTTGTTGCTGGATGCAACACCTCATATATTAAATCATAGTTCTGCGGGACTACAGTTACTTACCATCATATGACGTGGTCATACAGTTATTTGGTTACAACTTAGGCAGGTATTGCCTCCCGTTATACACTTACTCGTACCAGATAGGTATTCAGGCTCGGTATGCCTCAATTATTGTGTACTTAGGTACAGACTACAATTGCTTAGGTATTAGATACCTAAACTTTCGAATTACACATTGGTAATTACAACTACAATTTGTTACAAATCAGAATCGTGGATTCTGAACAATTTCTCAAAACATACAAGATTTATACTTTATGTATTCAACTAACAAACCTATGAACTCACCAGCTTTATAGCTGACCTGTTTTAGCATGTGTTCTCAGGTTGCCCAGCAGGATTAGGATTGCTTCAAGGCTTAATTAGCCCGAGTCGCATATTTTCAAACCATTGGGACTGCTCTGCATCTACTTTAGCATTTTCAAATTTTGTACTTGGAAATCACTGTTAAACTTATAACGTTGTAAACGTTCTATTTTGGAAATGTATAATTATTTTCAAACGTCTCATTTAGAGTCGTTCATTATGTATCTTATACTGTGATATTTGATTTAGTGACACCCGACCCGACAGCTTCCGCAAACCGAAATTTGAGGGTGTTACAGATTGGTATCAGAGCCTAAGGTTATAGTGAACTAGGTTGCATTTAGTGGGCCTAGACTATGACCGTTAGGCAGTATTCCTCATTAGGTATGACTGGTTCAGGAATTACATCATACGAGTTTAATTTAACATAGCGTAGCTAACTATGTACAATTAAATAAAGATGATGTAAGATCTGAAAGGGGTTATACTAAAACGGGAATGCGTAGTTGACTCTGATTGTTATGTGCTAGACATCCCAGGCTATTATATGTACTGTAGGTATATATTAATAGGCCTTACATGTATACTACTTCTACGTATCAAATATATACTGGGTATATACAACTAAATTCCGCTGTACTATCATTTACTCGTGAAGAGGCACATCGCCGTCTTCCTAACTATTACGACTCGACATTTTCTCCTCATGTACGCATAGGAGCATATCACATATATCACTGAACCTCGGGAAGGAGGTACAACTGTATTCAATGGGAATGGAAACCCACACATGCTAAACGTCCACAAAATTTAAAACAAACAAACGAATCTCCCACCTTTGACTGTGCTGGTCACAATTGGATTAGTGTTGACTAAGTCCACAACAAATTAATTATCTCAAGCACAACTTGATCATTTGGATCAATTGATTAAATACCTCAGTGCCTTGGCACTCACATTCTAGCATTGTGCTACATTTGGGAAATCACATAACTTTAACGCATATTCGGCCTTAGGGCTACAATCGAACAACACATGGCACGTAGTGCTACGATTTCAAGGTATGTTGATACCACAACTTGAGCACGTTAGTGCAACCTTCACAGTACGTCGATACTACAATCATGGCATGTTGATGCCACACTCATAGTACATGGGTACTACAATTTCAATGCCGCGGGCACTTCATTACAGCACGTGGTGCTGCGTTTCATGGTACTTTGGTACTACAATTACAAAACATTAGTATTTCAATTACTGTGCTGATAGCACTGCATTATAGCATTAGGTGCTACTTCAATTATGCATGTAGACTTGTTATAGTTGCATGTACGACTTACATATATACATATACACTTACTTAACTGGGCACGAGATGTCACACCTGACTTTTATTACGCACGTATACTTGAATAGTTACGTGTACACCATATATGTATATACGACTACTCTACTGGACACGAGGTGTTACACTCGATTTTTGTGCGTATGAACACTCGCTATACGCACTTATACACTTATACGCATACGCGATTACCTTACTGGGCACGAAGTGCCACACCACGACTACTAAGGCATGTAATGCCTCAATCGATAAATACACGATGTCACCACACACAAGGGTTGTGTTGGGAGACCCCGCTTCAACACCACATAGGGCACTGTAGGTGTCACATTCACCGGCGTGATTGGCCGTATAGTATCTTAGTACTACACTATAGTCCGTGGGACTACTCACAACAACATAGTCTGGTTGACTACATTAAAACACGATTTAGTCATTATTACGACTATTCATCAAAACTACAACCTAATTGGTCACAACTCTCGAAAAACATGGAAACAGGACAATTTAACCAAGGTTAACTCGACAACAGATACTTAAACTATTGTGACAACACCACAAAAAGGGCAAAAATATGACTGCCACACGCGATATCAAAACTTCAACATCAAGGATCATGGGATCCCGTATCACTCATTTAAGAACTCAAGTTTACTATTCATGTCACTGTAATAATCAAAATCTTTGAATAAAGGTCTCACACTTTGTCGTTTCATTCTTGTTCAAGAATCATGCCTCCTAAACGACAAACTTTCACTCAAGCTGAGCACGATCAAATCATTAATCAAGCAGTGACTGCGACCTTAGCTGCTCAGAACCAAGTAAAGCCTTGCACTTTTAGGGATTTCCTGAGGTGCGAACCACCAAACTTCGTTGGTACTGAAGGAGCTATCGGATTAATTCGATGGTTCGAGAAAATGGAATCTATTTTCCACGTGTGCAACTGCCCCGACGACTGCAAAGTCTTGTACGCCACATACACCCACCAGGATAATGCTTCTACCTGGTGGAATTTTCACGCCCGAACTGTAGGAATCGACACTGCTCACGAACTTCAGTGGGAAGACCTGAAACGAATCATGAAGGACAAGTATTGTCCCATCGAAGTACTTCACAAACTTGAGGACGAACTTTGGCACCTCACCGTAAAAGACAACGATATCGAAACATATACCACTCGTTTCCAACAACTAGCACACTTGTGCCCCACCATAGTAAACCCTGAAAGTCAACAAATCGCAAGGTACACCGGTGGACTCCCGCTACTAATTGAGGGAATGGTCACCGCCTCTAAACCCACTACTATTGAAGAGGCCATTCGTATGGCCCACAGACTTATGGCACAGAGGGAACGACGCGAAACAACTGCAACTGAAAACAACCTAACAAATTGGGATGGAAATTCCATCACTGGTCACAATCCAACCAATCAACCTAAACCCTTGAGGTACCAGGCTGTCGAACCTAACGAAAGACAAGGCTATGCGGGTAACAAACCATTTTGTCACGGCTGTAAACGTCATCATGACGGATTATGCGGATTACCCTGTGAAAGATGCCAACGATACGGTCACGTAATCCGGGACTGCAGAGTTCCCGCCAATCCCGACTCTCGAAGGATATGCTTCAAATGTAAGGAACCCGGTCATTACAAGAAGGACTGCCCAAAAAGACGCAAAATTCACTTAATCGACTCCGAGTAAATCAAATAAATCTCCAACGAAAATGTAAGTACAATTTCTCCTCGAAAACATAACTCTTCAATTATAGATTCGCTAAACGTGTACTTATTGTCCCCACCATCATTTTAACGACTTAATGTCGATCACATCTTAGGGCTAGTTGACCTAGGCCCACATAAAACCCAAAGTTTGCTTTCAGCAGACCAATCGATAGAACACTCACCAACCAAACTCAATGTTTACTTTCAGTAGACTAATCGACTCAACGATAAATCGCTCAGCCCTGATATAACCAATTACAAAACAGTCACTATGTGACAAACATCTAATCCCGAATGGACTACGACGTAAACGGTTACCGAGTAACCACAAAATAATCATACTCTGAACAAACAATATAGTCAGAATGTGACTACAACGATTAAACATGATGCGGTCATGGAGTGACTGCTATTCAACCTCGTTATAGACATCATGTGTCTGCAATCTATTCGACAAATACCTCGTACGTGCATTGCTCCCCAGACCATGCGCAACCCTGACATCACTTTAAATTTCGGGACGAAATTTTCTTAACAGGGGGAGAATGTAACACCCGGTCAAAAAGTCAAATTTCGCGCCGATTTTAAACTTTGAATAATTACATTTTATAGTTCAAGTGAAATATTTTTATTAAAAATACTTACAAAATAACATAACCAAATTATAGATTTAAAGTAATAAATCTACATTTTAATCAGGTATAAAATCACGGACATTTTGTACTGTGGTTGGAGACCACAGTACACGAGTTAGGGATCTGAGTTCAAATAAAAACCCAAATCCCTCCTCATTCTTTCTCATTCACCACATTTCACTCTCTCTCTCCTCTCAACTTTTCTCTCATCTCTCTCTCTACAACCTACCACCACACCACCATCACCATAATCCGCCAAAAACCACCGTCAAACGACCTCCAATCTCAAAGCTCCTTTAGGGAAAAACGATCACCACGCAACGATCTACAATCCTATCTTTTCGGATTCTCCTCGCGCGGATTTGTAAGTTTCCGACAATTCTCGAAATCTCTTAAAACTTTGTTATTTTGCTTGTTTGCGGTTTAGATAAGCTTAAAATACTTAATTATGGGTTGGGTAAAAGAATCGGACTCAACGGAGGCCGGAAAACTCGTTTCCGACTCAAACTCCGGCGAACAGTCCGCTACGTCGCAGGGACCAAAAACAGTGCTGCGACGTCGCAGCCAACGTCGCAAAAACATCTCAACGTCGCATGATGCGACGTAACACCCTACGTCGCAGTAAATCTTAAACGTCGCACATTGCGACGTAACACGCAATGTCGCATTAAATTGCGACGTCGCACATAGCGACGAAAGACCCTACGTCGCATCTGACGTCGCAGTTGACGTCGCATCTGACGTCGCATCTGACGTCGCAGAACCTTAAAAACCTATGTTTTTCACTAAGTATTGACAACCAAATTTTCCCACTCGATTTTACCCGAATTTGGACTTCGAATGCGTTTTCTTTAAAGCAAAGTAGTAGAAATAAAAATTTTCCAAGCTGACCTGGCAGCTCGACCCCAGCCAGGGGCTCTGCCCCTTGGACCCCGCCAGGGGTTGCCACCCCTTGGACCCCGCTATCAGGGGCGCTGCCCCCGAACCCCCGTACACGGTCTTTAAAACCAAGCGACAAACAAACATTCGAACGACTTAATTGGTCAGACTATTTGATCTCGTACTTATACAACCTCACGTGTTTAGGACACTAGAAGGTTACCATTTGGACGACGCGCGTATCATCGTATCGTTAACAACTCACAGGTGAGTTTCATAGCCCCACCCTTTCAACTGTTTTACTATTTTCGGGGTGAAACACATGCTCAATTGCTGTTTTCAAATCATATTAACAATCGTTTATAATTTACAACTATTTATATTACTGTATATAATACGAAATGTGTAATACTTAGGAATTACACCCGCAATATTGTTTTAGAACAATATCAATACTTAACCTAGATAGGTTACAATCGTACCCGGTTAGGTCGTTGGAAACGATTACCAACACATAACTTGATTTAGTTATCACAATCTTTTGGCCATATTGTCACGGGACAATATCATTGAATACATTAGAACTAGTTAGTTCTACCTACACTGAACAACATCTGTACTGTTACAAGTTTAGTTATTCTTTAAGAACTAAAACTGTCAACACACTTCATTATCACTAGAATGGGAACCGAACTTGAGTGAACATTTTCCCAAGACTCCGTTATATATACTTTCTAGGCTTTAGGCTAGGAGTATACAATATTATCACAAGTTAGTACAGACTTCTTATATCCATACTACTCAACTGGTGACGACTCTGGCTCAGGATGTAATCCAACCAGGGATGGTCCCCCGGCCCAGGATGTAATCCAACCGTGGGGGTGTCACCTGATGAATATCTACATACTATTATACGATCTACTTAGTCAGGCATGTCGAGTACTGCTGGCTCTCAAACAACTTAGTCGGGCATGTCGTTGTACTGCCGGCTCAATTACAAATTGCTTGCGAGCAACTTCAAAAACGATGCCGCGGTATTGCAGCGGGCACCAAACGATGCCACGGTAAAGTGGGCACAAAACGAAACCACGGTATTGCAGTGGACGAAATTTCAATCAATGGATCAGCGGGTTATACTCGGGATTCACAATAAGTTAACGGATCGGTGGTGCTGCCACGCGAGGCCGTTAGCTCAATTCATGTCCGGGTTAGCTTATGCTAATCGGGTAAACGGACACGCTAAACGTTCAAACATAGATCTGCGGATCTACAATCACTTGTTGCTGGATGCAACACCTCATATATTAAATCATAGTTCTGCGGGACTACAGTTACTTACCATCATATGACGTGGTCATACAGTTATTTGGTTACAACTTAGGCAGGTATTGCCTCCCGTTATACACTTACTCGTACCAGATAGGTATTCAGGCTCGGTATGCCTCAATTATTGTGTACTTAGGTACAGACTACAATTGCTTAGGTATTAGATACCTAAACTTTCGAATTACACATTGGTAATTACAACTACAATTTGTTACAAATCAGAATCGTGGATTCTGAACAATTTCTCAAAACATACAAGATTTATACTTTATGTATTCAACTAACAAACCTATGAACTCACCAGCTTTATAGCTGACCTGTTTTAGCATGTGTTCTCAGGTTGCCCAGCAGGATTAGGATTGCTTCAAGGCTTAATTAGCCCGAGTCGCATATTTTCAAACCATTGGGACTGCTCTGCATCTACTTTAGCATTTTCAAATTTTGTACTTGGAAATCACTGTTAAACTTATAACGTTGTAAACGTTCTATTTTGGAAATGTATAATTATTTTCAAACGTCTCATTTAGAGTCGTTCATTATGTATCTTATGCTGTGATATTTGATTTAGTGACACCCGACCCGACAGCTTCCGCAAACCGAAATTTGAGGGTGTTACATTACCCAAATTCCAAATTAAGGCTATGATCCATATTTTAGATTTGTTTTATGAAGAGGGTTGCCGTAATCATATCGCGAATTAATTTTAGGTAGACAATGCTCTTGTCAATTTTATTCTCTATGAAATTCCTAGATCTTTTGAGATTCATTGATTATTATCAATGGCATGTTAATCTCGGTGATGCTCATCTACCATTCATGACTGGGATGCCGAGGATCATGAACAAGATGGTGAATTTAACCATGCAACCTCGGGTGGTCCCCGGCTCGAGTACGCTCGAGAATCGCGAGTCTCACATCACCTCTCACTTATGTTCTCATATTAATGTGCCGATAAACCACACACACCCTCCATTAACAGTCCATACGAGAGATGTGCGGTTTTCATGGGTTAGCATACTATTCACATTTTCTATAGCTAAAACGGGATTTTGTTTTAGTACTTCTAAGTCTATACTTTAAATTTTGACATCATCATATCAAAAGTCCTCGGTAGCTCCATTGAACGCACATAGAGGGGGAGAAGCAGGTCAGTGCGAAGCTTATTAAAAACCTACTTCTTTAGGGAAGCAAAGCGACCCACCTTGTACCTCTCTCTAGTTTGTTCACTATGGGTGAGCCGATTTCATAACTATCAACCATCCAACCATAGCAATATAATACCAATCTGAATTTTGAACTTAAGGATCATGAACTCAGACGAAAAATAGAGATATGTGATTATAAATTTGAAGTTAAAACCTAAATTTGGAATACTGAATTGAAATGGGAGGGTCCGTGAAATCATAAAAGACAAATCCTAACACGAACAATCAACTGTAAATTAGTAATCTCCAGTGTTGACGCGGGGGGTGTGACAATGATTTGGGAAGAATCGAAGATACGAACTTTGGATTTGAGGAATGGAGAAGATTGGTATACGAAGAAGAAGAAAAGCGGACTTTTTACTTCAATGGTTTGGTTTAGGGTTTAAGGGGTTTAATAGTAAGGGAATAATGTAAGAATGTGAAGGTTCACCACAAGCTCGTTAAGGCTCCGGAGCATCGAGGTCGGTTACGATTATTTTTTGAGGATCGGCATTTAAAACAACTTTTAGCGATGGATCACCCAAGTATATGATTTTTAGTAAAGACCTGTTTTTTAGTTTCTTGAGCTCCATACAATACCACATCAGGTCTGTAACCTAGATCAAGCTCAACCTCTGCTCGATAGCTCGACGATCTTTCACGATGCAAGCCAGAGCTCAACTCGAAATGTTTTAGAATGGCTCGAGCTCAGCTCGAAACTTTATATAAAAATAAATTTTAATATTCAAAATTAATTTATAGTTATTAAAAAATAAAGATCAATAATAAAAATTATTTCAAATATGTATATATATATATATATATATATATATATATATATATATATATATATATATATATATATATATATATATATATATAATAGAGTTAATAATTGTTTAATCCTCAAACTTTCAACTTTTTTTCGTTTTAACAACTCAACTTTTTTTAACGTTTCAACACTTTAACTTTATATGACCTATTAAAAAAACCATTACGAGCTGTTATCTTAGGTTAAAACTTTTAAATTTAAAAAATGAATTTTTAAAACAAAATTCATTGTAATATTTTAGCAAACCACATTTAATATATACTAGCAAAAAACCGCGCTATGCAGCGGATTAATTTTTTTAGAAATATTGTGATTGATCGTTAAATAATTGACGTGAATATTATGCATCTCTTGTTGTTAATTTGGTTGATCATATTAATAACCGTCTTTATAAAAATCAAAATTAAGATTTACATCGCTATCAAACATATTAAATAACATAAGGGTCCGGTCGAGAACCTCACCCACTTAAGTTACCTATTCATTTTCATATCTAGAAAAGCTTAATATGGTTAAATTACAGTAAAAGATAGATAACATATTAATTTAGATAAAATATGATTTGATTTATATTGTTTCCAATTATAAAAGAGTTCTTTATTTTAGTGAGGGGTAGATTTGTCTTACGAAAATTATTAGGGGTAGTTTAGTCTTTTTTAATCTTTAAACTTGTTATGTTCTAAAGAAAATATATAAACAATTTATAATGTAGTATAGATAATCATGTTGTCACATATTAATAAATATTTTTCCTTAAGACATTCATAAAAAATAGCAACATACATTCATTATAGATAGCTTTCATATAACTAAACATATTATGCATGAAAACATTTTAAAAAAATATCGTCGTCAAAATAAAACATTATAAATAACATCAAATATTTTCACGTTACTTATTCAACCGGTTACAGGTTACCAAAAGGGTAATTTTAAACGGTCAAGCAAACTAAAGGGATTATATTTTGGTCAAGCTCTAAGTTAAGGTGTTAAAACGTTATAAAAAAAGTTGAGTGGTTAAAACGAAAAAAAGTTGAAAGTTTGATGATTAAACCATTATTAACTCTATATAATAAATATAATATTAAAATAAATCGTGAAAACTGATGGGTTTTCTATTCCCTAACTAGATTAACATACGCAGCGGAAAATAACAATTAATCTAGAACAACTAGGAAACTAAACCCTAAGGACCTTAACTTAATAAACGAAAGCGATAATACAAAATAAATAGATAAATAAGAAAATACTAACCTTTGAGAAAATCAATTTCTCAGACGCAGACCACCTTGCAGGACCTTCTTGACTTGGAGGCAAATACCCAAACCAGAGTACCTCTAATAGCTCACACCCACGAACCAAGAGAAATTTCAAATCCTAGGGTCTCGACTCTAAGTCGTGTAAACTCTCACAAGCATTAAGAATGAGAAAGAGAGAAAGTATCGAATTAAATTCGAAACTGGGATGATCTGAAAGCTTAGGCTATGCCCCTATTTATATAGGGAGAGGAGGCCTTAAGTTTCCTATTCTTGCCGATGTGGGACAACCTGATTTCGTCATCCAACCGATGTGGGATGGCTGGATTAGGCCTACAACTGCCGGTTGGACCTTCCAGCCGGCGGTTGGGTTTACTTTCTGCCGAAGTACCCAACGCGTTCCACCGCCTTTACATTAATCGACTCCATCCGCCGGCTGGACCTCCCAATCGGCGGTTGGAACCTGTTTCCAGAATGTTCTTTTAATTCTTTTAGTTTATTGTTAATTTATCCACTATGATAAATTAACAAACTAATTAATTAACTATAATATTGACTCTTATTAATATTGTCTCTTATTTATTTCTCTTAAACTGTTCGTCGAGGGCAACCCAAAAATGACTCTACTTTTAACGATAGTTTTACTAATTAGTTATGACCTTAGACATTATTCCAACAAAAACAAGTACAAAACACATAAAAACACATATGTTCACAACTGAACAGTTCACATATGAACAAATCAGTTAAAGTTATTTAAAATAAGTTTTTACACTTAATATTTTGAATTTCAAGGTCTTATTGATTCTTATTAACACTTTTATATATTTTTTGACGTTATCATATGTGAACAATCGCATGTTTGAGTGGTTCTCACAAGTTCTCAATTTCTTAGTGGTTCTCATTTGAACTCTCCACTATATATACAAGTATATACACATATAGGTATTAATTAAGGTTTGGAATGCTCGATAACAACTCGAGCCGAGCTCTTAAAAGCTCGAGCTCAGCTAGATATATATATTTTGAGCTTGATTATTAAGCTCGGGCTCGAACTCGATGATAGCTCGACTCGATTAAGCTCAAGCTCAAGCCGAGCTCGACTCGTTTTGTACATCCTTCGTACCGGTCTGGTAATTTCTAATTTAAATTGATTATTTTAATGCTTTAGAAATTATTTGATATTAATTGTTTATTTGTGAAACTTAGGTAAATAAGTCACAGGACTTATTGTGGATAGTAAATTGTTGCTTGTTGTAATTTACTATAGTCAACGGTAATCTAAAATAAGTTTCTCGCAATTAGTATTTAAGTGTCAGACGATAGATTTAAGACGGGTATAAAATACCCAAATGGTGGGTCAGTTATGAGGATGGGCCAACCACCCTTTTTGTTTTATCATTTCCCCCAATTGAAAGAGTTCATTTGATGAAACGCCCTGACCACCTGAACGACAACTAATCCGCCGGATTCATTCTGAATCCGTCGGATTCACCCTATTTTTGACGAAAACTCGTTTACAGACCCATTTTTAAGCAATCCAATCCATTGAATCCGTCGGATTCAATCTGAATCCGCCGGATTCGTCTTAAATCCGGCTGATTTAACCCTGTACAGCAGACCTGCACATTCTAATTACCAAAATACTTATTTCCGATATGCATATCTCATAAACGACAAGGAGTAAAGCCATGAAATTTTGCAGGCACCTTCACAATGCCAAAATGAAACTTTCCACTTTTACACTTTCTCAAATTATGCGCTTAATCAAAATCTGAACTGTAATCCATTTTCGAACCGTTTTAAGCACTTTTTCTTGACGTGTCAAAATATAAACCACTTGGTATCTGACTTTCATACTTTACCAACATTTTCTACTATACATTTGGCACTTACGACAATATCAACAAGTGTCATATCTATATCATGGTTTGTTTTGACTCTTTAACCCAAAATGTGCCCATTTGGACACTTTTGACCCGTTTCTTCTTACAAGACTACTTTGACTCTTTCAATTACATCTTTCGCTCATATTTGACCACTTCAACATAGTTGACTATGGGTCAACATTAAAATCATTCCCAAAACACACTTCAACACTTTCACTATTCTAATTCTTTATCATTCATGATACACGCTTTACTACGAATCATTTACTTTTCTCTTTTCACTTTGACTTTCTTAAGTCAAAGTCTTACATAACAAGTGTCATAAAACTCTTTTTGGGCGATTTACACAATGGCTAATCATAACGATAATTCAAAAGAATAAGAAGCTCATCTAACCATAAAGCAAGCTCCTTATCCACGATATCTTCTTGCAATCCAAAATCTACTCCTTCTATCATTTGGTACAACCAAACCAAGTACCTACAACATAAAACACTGAACGGGTTAAGCATAAAGCTTAGTGAGCATATGATTATCTAATCAACTTAACTACTAATCAAAAACAATGCATTATTATCATAGTAACAATATAATAAGCAAAGTATAGGAGTCTCTTCCCTTTCTTGAATTCATTTTCACTTTCGCTTTTACTTTAACTTGCACTTGCACTTTCACTTTCACTTGAACTTTTACTATTACTTTCATATGTGCACATCTATCATGATTATACTAGCTAATATCTAACTAGCTAGTATAATCATGTTCTAGCTAATATCTAATTAGCTAGACTAATCACATTTTAGCTAACAAAGTTAGCTACTAATCACAACATGGCTAACCTTGGTCAACCATTCTAAATGTCACATGGCTAACATGAGTTAACCATTCTAATCACATGAATTTTTATCATAATCTTTTCATATCATTAAAGCTAATCATTAACTCTTTTCACAATTAGGTAAATCTCTTGCTCGGTAGCAATCCGATTCACTTAATAAGTATCTAATTACTTTCATATAACTCACCTTCATGAATTGAACAACTTGTAGCTAATCGATCAATTGAAGATGATATATCTTTAGCACCTGACACATGAACACATAGCAAAATTAAGAACAACTAATCATACTTCACTAATAATCATCTAACATCTCTTTCTTACTTTAATTAACTTTCTTTTACTTTAACTAAGCTAGCTAGTTACGCATTCATAATTCTTATCATACCATACAATTCTTTCAACTACTAATCATTTGAGTTATTACTAACTCAAGAATTCATAATCACTTTTCATTAACTAATCACTTTCACTTTCATGTTCATAATCAAGCTTTACTCAAACATCTCCTAATCAACTTACTACTTTAATTATTTGTTCTATCATCATAATTACACTCCATTAACACCATTAGTAACATCTTTAAGTTTGTTACATAACTTCTCAAAGATTTAGCAAAGCCCTTGAAATTGCTCAAGAACACAAATTATAAATTCATCACTTTCACCATGTAATATGGTTACTAATGATCTTAATAACACTAATCAACATCAATTCAATCGATTTCTAACCTCAATTTCGAATTAAAACTCACTAATCAACAAAACCCATTTTCTAGGGTTCTTGAGAGAATTAAAACAACTTACAAAGATTAAAGGATGATGGAAAGTAATGATTCTGATAATTTAAAGCTTGAATTGAGAATCAAAATTGAGCTTAAAGACTTGTTCTTGATTTCTCTTCTTCCCCTGCGATTTCACTCTGTTTATTTATTATTCTGGAACTTTTGGAATGAGTTAAGGATGAGACACGTATCTGTGTCTATAAGTCTTTTAAATTTCAAGTACTACACAGTCTAGAACTTACCAACTATTTACGTTTTCTATTATATCTTGTTATTAATTTATCTATAAATAAAAACAAGTATATGTTTTTGTACCCTAAAATAATACCTTAAAAACTGGGGTGTTACAACTCTCCCCCACTTATCTTATTCGTGTCCTCACGAATGTCATTCTTATCTACTAAATCTTATCACTTTCTCTATGCTTCTTTACTTAGTAGTTCTAGACATAAACATATATTATTCAAATTTAACCTTTCACATTTATCTTAACTATACACAATTATCTGTTCAATCTTATAACTTTTTAGCTATACATATAATGTAGCTAACATTATTACATAAACAACTAATCAATTTTATCACTTAACAATCTAATCAACTATTTGTTAGTACATGTTTAGTGTCTGTCAGTTGGTCTAGCTCGTAGTTTGTATTTAGATTTGTGTTTCCTGACTCCTGCAACGTAGCGCATAACGTCGCAGGTGCGACGTCAGGTTTTGGGCCTGCGACGTAGTCAACGTCGCATGGGCTTGGGCCTGCGACGTAGCGTGCGACGTCGCAGGTGCCAGATTTTGTATAAAAACGTTTTATGTTTTCTATTTTAGGGTTGACGAAACCCTATACGCAATTAGTCGAAATCTCTGTAATCTGACCGATTATTACTGAATATAATACGTTTCGTTTGATATTCATTGCGTATTGTTATTCGTGTGATTGTTTGATTAGTCAATTGTTGTTTCCGCCATCAATTGATTGACTTGGTTCGTACTAGATCCAAGGTTAGGGACAAACAACTGGTATCAGAGCAGTGAGGCTCGTTTTTGGCGATTCGGATCGAGTTTGGGTTTTAAAAGGACGTGATATTCGTGTGTTTTCGTGTTTATCACGTTTGTTTTGTGTTTTTACAGGTTTTCGATCAGTATTATTGGGATTCTTGAAGGTTTCTGTCGTTCGAAATTCGTGGTTTTCGTTTAGGGTTAAAAAATTCGTTTTTAGGGTTTTTGGCCGCTGTTCAGTGCGTTTTGCTACGTACCACTGCGACGTAAGCTGCGACGTCGCGTGCGACGTAGTGATTTGGACTTTAATTAGTCTGTGCGACGTCGTGTTGCGACGTAGTGTGATTCTGCGACGTCCACTGCGACGTCATCTGCGACGTACCTCTCAACGTCGCATATTTCTGATTCTTAATTGAATCCTTTGCTTGGTGCGACGTACCTATCAACGTCGCATAATCTTTGTGCGACGTACCCTTCTACGTCGCTAAGATCATAATATTGTTTTTTTTAGTAATTAAAATGGCAGCTGATAAAGAGGATATTAGAGGTTTGAGAGAAATGATTAAACAAAGCAATGACATAGGTTCAAGTAATAAGCCTCCACTATTTACTGCGGACATGGATTATGTGTACTGGAGAGACCGAGTTGAGCAATATATTGACTTTCACTGTCCAGAATTATGGGGACCATTACGTGAGCGTTATGTACCTCCATTAGCTGAAGGGGAATACCGTGGTATTCGTCCCGCTAAGACCTATAAAGCCATGTCTCCCGAGGAGAAGAAAGATTTTGATACTGAAAGAAAATCTTTTTCAATGATTAAAATGTGTTTAACCAAGGATGTTCTATGGCTTTTCAGAACTCATGAAACAGCCTTTGATTTGTGGAAGGCTATTGAAACTCGTTGTGGAGGGAATGATAAGTACAAGGAAGCCAAGCTCGAACTGATTAAGAAACAGTACGATATCTTTGACATCCTTCCTGATGAAGATACGACTTCTTTATTCACTAGGTACTCACGGTTAGTTGGTGAGTTGTTTGAAGGGGGTTATACTTTTCCTTCAATTGAAGTAAATAAGAAGCTACTGGATGTGTTGCCGAGTTCTTGGGATATTAAAGTTCAATTTTTAAAGGAAAATGAAGAACTTGCAAACATGTCTTTGGATGCGTTGATAGGGGATCTTCAAGCTCACGCGATGGAGATTAAGAAGAAAGAAACTAGGTCTGGTTCTGCTGTTCAGAATCCTAGTGTGTATGGTGTTAAGATCAACTCTGGAAAGACTTATGGATCAGGAGTTGCCTTTGTATCAAATACAAATGCTTCATCGACTTCTTCTTCTTCTGATGGGATTCATTCTGTTTTCATGACTGGACCTTCTTCAAATCAACAACAGGTTCAAGTCTCACCTGCTATTCAGGAGCAAGCTGCCATCTACACAGCTTTCTTAAGCTCTTACAAGGATTTGGTTACTCAACCGAATCTAACTTTGGAGTTGACTAAGGAGGACTATGCTCAGCTTGATGAAGACGATCTGGAGCAAATGGATTTAACTTGGAATGTGGCAATGATCACCCGCAGAATTCAAAAGTTCTTGCAGAGGACAGGGCGTAAAAGCTTGGAGGGTGATGGAAAGACTGGCTTCGGATTTGACAAGAGTAAGGTCCGTTGTTACAATTGTCAAAATTTGGGTCACTTCGCCAGGGAGTGCGAGAAACCCAAAATGCTAGCTTCGGGATTCACAACACCATCTGCTCCTCCAAAGGCCAATGAAATGGAAGTTTCTAAGAAAGGGATTGCTGATAATGCCCTGATTGCTTTTGAGCCTACAAGTCAAGATTGGACGCCTGTCTCCCAACATTACCAACAGTGTCTGATGGCTCACATTGTGAATGAGGTACATGATGAACCGTTAAATTGTATTTCATGCATTAAGTTAACTGAATCTCTAAAGGCATATCAGACAGAGACCGCTGAGTTGAGGAAAAAGAATGAAAAACTAACCGACTCAAATAATTTTTTAAAAGCTAATGAGAAACTTTATGAAAAACATCTTGAGGCTCATCGGTTAGATACTCCAAAATATAAGTCTAAAGTTTTTAGTCAAGAAGATGCCATTAAAAGCTATCTGATTGAAATTGAACTTTTAAATAAAGAACTTACAGATTTAAAAGCTGAGTATGAAAATTATAAGAGTAAAATCTTAGGTTCAAATTCCTCAACGGTTGTCTTTAATGAAATTCTTAGCAAGCACGGTACTAAAGGGAAGAAGAATGAGGGATTGGGTTACAACTCAGTTCCTCCTCCCACTACTCACTGTCCCCTGCCTGTTAAGGAAGGCTTTGAAGAGATTCCAGTTGACTGGTCCAAGCTTTATGGTTTAAAAGCTATAGATGCTAAAGAGACCAAACATAACAAACCGGCAAAGGAGAAAACCAAGCGGCCAGAGTACCCCTTGCCAAAGTTTGTTAAGTCTGTGCATGAATCTCCTGTTAGTGTTAAGGAGAATGTTGAGGTAAAGAATGAATCTCCAGTTAGTGATAAGGAGAATGTTGAAGTAAAGAATGAATCTCCTGTTAGTGTTGAGGAGATTGTTGAGATTGAGGACATTACGGATCAGGAGTATCCGGAGGTTAAGAAGGTTGCATTTACACCTGAAAAAGTGATTTCAAAGGTTGAACCTGAAATTAAGGTTCAACCAAATAAGGGAAAAGCTAAGGTTTTAAACTCGAAACAACAAACTTTACAGTCACCTGTAAAGATTTTGCAAAGAAAATTAGTAAATGAAAATGTTTCGTATGATAAACCATCAACTTCAACCTCTCAACCAAGACAAACATTTTCTAAGACGTGTACTCAATGTTCATGTTCTAGAAATGTTTCTCCACCTCCTGTGGTAATTCCTCAGCCTCAACCGTTTGTTGAGACTCTTTCTTGTTTCTACTGCAAGAAACAAGGACATTTAATCCGTGAATGTCCAAAGCTGTCAAATCAGCGATATGGGAGAGAGATGCCTAGGACATCTGTTTATAGAAACTCTTTTTCAAAATCTCCACCTAGGCGTTACTCAAACTCTCCCAAGCCTGTTTCGAAACCAAGTAATGTTGAGCAAAAATCTTTGCCAATTCAAAAGCCCAACATTACTTCTATTACCGATTCCGAATCTTCAAAAGTTTGGAAACGTAAAGAGTCTGATGTTGACTCTTCAGTCGTCAACAATAACACATCAGATAAAAATTCTAATTTGTTTAAAGATAAAATCCTATCTGACGTGATTATTGTTGATGACCACGGTCGACCTAAGTCTGTAAAGGCTTGGGTCACCGTTTCTCACTAATCTCCTTTCGTTTGTGTGTTGCAGCAGTCAGAACGTGTTAAAGATAGTGAATGGTATTTGGACAGTGGCTGCTCGCGACATATGACAGGCGATGTATCCTTACTTGTGGATATTAAACCACATGCAGGAGGTTATGTTGCCTTTGCTGGAGATTCTGGGGGAACTATTTCTGGAAGAGGAACGTTAACTAACGGCAATGTTAGTTTCGAAAATGTGAACTACGTGGAACAGCTTACGCACAACTTGCTAAGTGTTTCACAGGTCTGTGATAAGGATTATACAACTGCGTTCACAAAGACAGAGTGTGTGATATTGAAGCCTGGTTATGTCATTCCGGAAGAATGGGTGTTACTGAGAGCACCAAGAAAGGATGACACATACATTTTGAATATGAGAACTGTTGAGACATCGAACGAGTATACGTGTCTCTTGTCTAAGGCTTCTGAAAAGGAATCACTGCTTTGGCACAGACGAATGGGACATATTCATTTCCGAAAAATGAATTTCTTGACCAAAAATGACCTAGTGCTAGGAGTTCCGAAACAGTCATTTGCTTTAATGGATGACTGTATCTCCTGCCAAAAAGGAAAGCTACGTAAGAAGTCCCATAAGTCTAAGCAGGTGAATTCCATAAATGCTCCATTGGAACTACTGCATATGGATCTTTTCGGTCCAGTATCTACAAAGAGCATTGGTGGTCGGTCTTACTGCTTGGTAGTTACTGATGACTACTCAAGGTTTTCGTGGGTTTATTTTTTGACCACAAAAGGGGAAACTCCTGAGATTCTGGTGTATTTGTTGGACAAGTTGGCAAATCTGTGCAACTTGAAGGTGAAAAGGATACGAAGCGACAATGGAACTGAGTTCAAGAACTCAACTCTCGAATTGTTTTGTGCTACAAGAGGTATTGAGCATCAATTTAGTGCTCCGAGGACTCCACAACATAATGGAGTTGCAGAAAGGAAGAACAGGACAATAATCGAGACAGCTCGGACTATGTTAGCTGACTCCAAGTTACCAATCATATTCTGGGCTGAGGCAGTTAATACTGCCTGTTATGTTCTCAACAGGGTACTCACGGTTAAGAAAAGGAACAAAACGTGTTATGAACTTTTTAATAACCGTAAGCCAAATCTACAGTTCCTAGAACCATTTGGGTGTCCATGCCTGATCATGATTACAAAAGATAAGGTCTCTAAGTTTGGTGATAAAGCTGTTGAAGGGATTTTTCTTGGATATTCAGTCAATTCTCCGAACAAAAGAGTCTTTAACAAATCATCGAATCAGATTGAGGAGCATTTTGAAGTGAAATGTTTAAGGTATACGGAACCTCCTCAAGGAACGGGTCCGGATTGGTTTTTCAACTATGGAAACCTCTTCAACTCTTTCAATATTCCGGAAGAAGATGAAACGGAAGAATTGGTTTCTATACTTCATGAGCTTGATCCTACTCAAGATACACCTGTTACTAATAAACCATCTGACCCATCTCCCAATGCAACACCCGCACCTCCACCAACTAATCCTACACCTCCACAACCTACACCTACACCCACACAACCACCCACACAACCACAAACAACTACCAAATCACCACCATCAACACTATCTTCTACTCCATCATCTTCGGCTGCTCCTTCTAAAACAGTTTATACCTACACAAAGGAGCTTCCATATGATCCAAACATGCCTCCTTTAGAGGAACCTCAAGAAGAAGATGAAATGGAGGAAACAATGGCCTACTCTCACTTATTTTCTCATGAAGATGAAGTAGAAGAAGAAGAGATATCCATTCCTGAGTCTGCTGCTACTCCCGAAACTGAGGGAGATTTGAACAATCTAGGTGTGAATCTTGTGCCAGGTGCCATACCAGAAACTCGTATACATAAGGATCACCCCATTGATAATATCATTGGTGATCCTCATGCATCTGTTCAAACACGACAGCAAGCAAAGCAGACTTCAGCTCAGCAACTTTTGGGACTTATAGCTCATATCGATTCATGTCATTTGTCTCAAATTGAACCTAAAAAGGTTGAACAAGCCTTAAAGGATCCATCTTGGGTCGAGGCTATGCAGGAGGAACTACAGCAAATAAACAAGATGAATGTTTGGGAAATTGTTCCTCTACCCAAGGGTGCTCACTTAACGGGTACTCGTTGGGTTTTCCGTAACAAAATGGATGATCGTGGGGCTGTTATTCGAAACAAAGCCCGTCTGGTAGTTCAAGGATATAGTCAATTAGAGGGTATTGACTATGATGAAGTTTTCGCTCCTGTTGCTCGTTTGGAATCAATTCGGATTTTTCTAGCTTATGCTTCTTTTAAAGGATTCCGCGTGTATCAACTTGACGTGAAGTGTGCCTTTCTTTATGGAGATGTCGACGCAGTGATTTATGTGTGTCAACCTCCAGGTTTTGAAGACCCAAAGCATCCTAATCATGTTTGCAAACTGAAGAAAGCTTTGTATGGTCTTCATCAATCTCCTCGACTTTGGTATGAGCGACTTGCCAAGTATTTGCTGAAGAATGGTTTTGACAGAGGACAGATTGATAGCACGCTTTTCATCAAAAGGGAAGGAGCGGATTTGTTACTTGTGCAGGTCTATGTGGACGACATTATTTTGGGATCAACTAATGATCAGTTGTGCAAAGATTTTGAAGGACTGATGAAATCTGAGTTTGAAATGAGTGCTATGGGGGAACTCACGTTCTTTCTGGGGCTACAGGTTGAGCAATCTGATAATGGAATATATATCCACCAGTCAAAATATGTCACTGACATGTTAAAGCGATATGAATTGCTCAACTGTAAACACTACGGCACTCCAATTGAAGCAAGATACAATCTTGGACCTAATGAGGACGATGAAGATTGCAAGGAGAAAGACTATAGCTCAATGATAGGCTCTCTCATGTACCTGACTGCCTCAAGACCAGATATAGTGTTTGCTGTTTCTCTCTGCTCACGATTTCAAGCAAATCCGAAGGTGTCTCATATGAAGGCAGTAAAACGCATTTTTGGATATCTCGCTTTTAGGCCATCTCTGGGTCTATGGTATTCAAACGAGAAAAACTTCGAGTTAACTGCCTATTCGGATTCGGATCTTGGTGGCTGCAAGATAGATATGAAGTCAACTACTGGAGGATGTCAGTTCCTTGGATCGCGCTTAGTTTCTTGGCAGTGCAAAAAGCAGACTGCGGTTGCTATTTCCACAGCTGAAGCCGAGTATGTTGCTGCTGCAAGTTGCTGTTCTCAAGTTCTCTGGATTCAGCATCAGCTGCGTGATTACGGGTTCAATCTCTCTATGACTCCTATTTATATAGATAATATAGCTGCTATATCTATAACTCACAATCCCCTACAGCACTCTAAGACCAAACATATTGAACTTAGGTTCCACTTTATACGGGATTGCTTTGAGAAACACCTTATAGATGTCGTACATATAGAGACCCTTAAGCAGTGTGCGGACCTTTTCACAAAAGCCTTTTTGCGATCACGTTTTATTGAACTGGTCAATCTGATAGGTTTAAGGTTCTTTCAGTCAAAGAAATGATTTGTGACTTGGATTTTTAAGTATTTAAAAAAAAAAAAAAAAATCGCAACAGTCACTCTTTATACTCTTTAGTATTAAAGAAAACGCAAGGTTGCTACATTTTTAAAATAGACGTTGAAGTTGTGTCTGTAAACAACTTGGGATATGATAGTACATCGGGTGACATGCACAAAATGGAATTTTAAGGTTTATCTTGGATGTGTCAGTAGGTTTATCTGACACACTTAAAACAGTTTTTATCTAAATTATCTTCATCATACGATGTATTGGTAGGCATGGTACACACCGGTCTCTGAGATATTAAGAAGTAATTTAAATACTTGTCTATTTTTTGAGAAAAATGTTATATGATGTATGACATAAGTCTTAATTGATAAATGGAAGTACTATCATACACTGTCATAATTATGTAAATGTAAAAAGGGCATATAGTGATAATATGATTATTCGCCTAACTAATGGTGACTATTGTTGTACTCACGTACAGACCTGAATCCATTAGTTATGCAAATAGTCTCAAACTTGTTATGTTCATACTAAGGGACCCTCTGTTGTACTTTGTACAGATCTGGGGCCACTAGTATCTTCATAGTCGGTTTGATGTATGCCTAAATATAAATATCAAGTGTATGTTACGAGAAAACCGAGATAAACTTGGTCTTGTAATCTCTACCTTGTGTGAATATGCAGTGTTTGTTTTACTGAAGTTTATCAGTATATCATATAATAGGTCTCTCAAAATTAATATTCATATTAACAATAAAAGGTTAACTGACAGACATGGATGTAACGTGTTTAGGTGGACAAACAATACCAATAATTGTCTTGAAATAATTTTTATAAAAGGTGTTTTAAATGTGCCACGTAAATTTAAAGTGGAAAAATATACTGATGATCGAAATAACACTTACTATTCCTAATAAATGCATGTTATTCCGATATGATCCCTAATCAGACAACTCAACTCCGTCACCAAATATAGAGTGTTAGTTATTTTATTTTGTTAATTTTTTACTTTTTGTAAAATTAAAGAAAATACCAAAAAGATTTTTTAGTTTTATGCTTTATTTTTATTCTGCCTTATTTTTCTCAAGTCACGAGTTATTTGGAAATTATTTGCTAAAATAACGAGTAAACGGTTTGAAAATGTCAAAATTGCATCAGAACTGCTCTATGCGACGTCCAGCTCTACGTCGCCTGCGACGTCCCAGCCTACGTCGCACATAGGGTTAGACTATATATAGTCTCGACTGCGACGTAAACCGTCACACTATTCACTATTCACGTGCGACGTAGCCTGCGACGTACCAGTGGCGATTTGCGACGTAGCAATTTTCGAGCAATTTTCGTGATTTGTAGCTGTTTTCATTCCGATTCACTTACGTAGTTTTGATCTACTCGTTATTCCGCACACTTAGGTACCATATTCACCTTTTTTCACCGTGTATATTACGTTTAATTGCTATATATGTGATACGGGTTTAAAGGGTTTCGGTTTTGGGTTAAATTCGATGGTTAATTGGATGTTATAACTATTATCACTTATGTTTTCGTGATCACCATCGTTAGCCGCACCTTGTAATGTGATTGATTTTGAAAACCCCTAAATTCGAGGGTTAGGGTTTCTGGGTTGGGGACGCCTGTTCGTCAGTGCGACGTACGCTGCGACGTCGTGGCCTACGTCGCTTTATTTAATTATTATTAATTTCCTACGTCGCCCATCCCTACGTCGCTTTTACTGCGACGTCCGATGCGACGTACCACTCTACGTCGCTGTTTTAATTAAAGTGATTAAATTCACAATAAATTGCAAAATGCGACGTCCCCCTTGACGTCGCTCGAATTTTATGCGACGTCAGGCCTTACGTCGCTTTTCAATTTATTTTGAATTTTAGCGACGTACAGTTCTACGTCGCTCTGTGTTATGCGACGTACGGTGCTACGTCGCTAGTTCCAGGGAATTTGAAAATGTTTTGTTTAAAAATGTAACATTTTTTTTCTCTAACCTTTTTCGAGTTGCAATCTGTTTCTGTTTTTGCAGATATGGCTTTGATTTTTGAAGCTCGTCATAATACGGCTGCTTACCTTACTGACACTTCTGATAAAGCTGCACCGTATCGCCAGATGATCGCGTTTTTGAGACGTTCAAGGGTATTCCACGCCATTTCCGACAACACTATGGCGTTTGGAAATCTGATCAACCCTTTTTGGAGAAACGCAACTGTCGTTACTGAAAACGACGTTAGACGATTGGTCTCTACCGATCTGGGTACGGAGATCACTATTACAGAACAGAGCATTCGGGAACTTTTACAGCTGAATGATCAACCGGATATGCCTGTCGGTTTTGATCATATTTTTGTTACCGGAGCTATGCAACGGATAGGATATCCCGGGATTCCCTCTGATCAGTATAGAAAAGCGAATCTCACACGTGTATGGCGTTATTTGATGCATGTGATCATTGTTTGCTTGGGGAATAGGAAAGGTGGAACGGATGGGATGAGCCGAAGTCTGGCTTCTGCTATGCTAGCGTTGGTATATAACAAGCCGTTCAACTTCTCGGGATTTATCTTCAGGGCTATGGTTGATAATGCGAATGCCGGGGATCATAAATGGATTTTATATCCAAGATTTGTACAGTTGCACATCAATCGTCATCATCCGGAGCTTCAGGCACAGGGTGACATCGATCAGCCGCTCAAGATTTCACCGATGATGAGTCGGATTTTCACTATTTGTGCAGGGTATGAGAAAGGGGTCGAGGCACCAAGGGATGTTCCTTTATTCGGTGCTATTGTGGATGAAAATTATGTACCGCCCCCAGATCCTCAGTATATGGATGTTCCAGCACCACAGCAACCGCAGCAACCACTCATGAATGTTCCTGTTCAAGCTGCGGGGGAGCATGTGGAGGCTATTTTGGAGAACATTGAGCAGTTTGGGCATGTTGACTCAGACAATCCTGCATCTCATGAAACGGTTGAGAGTTCTGATTCTGAAGAACCGGTCAATGTAGGTCCTCAGGATGGGGGTCCGACGCCTGAGCACTCGGATGGTACTGTTCCGCATCCCTCTGAGATGGAAAGTATCAGGCTTTCCGATTCATTCAGGTATCTGCGAATTCAGCGTCGGATCCGGGCAGGACGTAAGTATGTACCTCCAAGGGATAAGGGAAAACGTACACGTGACGGTGATGATCCTGCTGATGAGACTTATCAACCGAGACGTCGTGTTCGTCGTTCTTCGTCAACACGAGCTCCAGTCAATCCACAGCAGCAGGATGCTTTTGAGATTCAACCAACTCCAGCTTTCATGCAAAAGATAATGGAAGATATGCAGCAGATGAAGCAAAAGCTGGAGGCTCAAGACGAGAAGATTGCTGAACAAGCTGCGTTGATCGAGGTCCAATCTAAGGAGCTTGAGGAAACGAAGCTTAGGGTTAATGTTTTGGAAGGCAGGTTACTTGCCTCGGGGGAGTCTGGGTCTGGGATACCCACTTTAGAGTCAAGTGAACCTGCGTCTGTAAATCCCAACCCTGTAATTGAAAATGTTAATGAAAATATTTCTCTTTTGGATTATTTCTCTGTTGATGATATTCCAGGGCAACCGAGACCGCTGGCAGTTGATTACTCATTCGCTGACTTATCATTTATTCAGAGGATGGCCAGTGGAGTTGGCTCTGAGGAAGAAACAGAGAATGTTTTTGAGATGAACGAGGATGTCTCGATTGAAGAGGAACAGTTGAATGCAGATGAAACGTATGATGATGCACAATCTGGGGAAGCTTATGATGATGCACCAATTATAGAATCTGATTCAAGTGATGACGAGAGTCCTGATAAAGCTCAACATGGAGAATCAAGTTCTGCTGCAACTCCAGCTTCAGAGACACAGGCACCGGACTCAGCAGCGAAGAAATTAACTGCTGAAGAAAAGAGAGAGAGAAATAAGAAATGGTGGCCTAAGGGACGAAATCTAGTTCCTATTCCAGTTAAATGTCAAGTGTACCGGGTTAGTCGAAATTATACCGGTGTTATTAAAAGCTGGAAGTGTCAGAGGAATCTGTTTATGATAAAGAGAGAAGATGGAGTTCAGTATTTCAGAATGCGTTTTGATAGATTGAGCACGTTGCCAAAAGGAGAGATTAATCGATTAGCTCAGCTTAAATTGATTAATCCTTTCGAGAATGATTATGCTGAGTTCATTCAGAGAAGTCTACGTCGGGAAGTATTATCGAAGACTTATTCGAAATTGAAGCCGACGTTGGGAACTCGGTATACGTGGAAGAAAAAGATTGATCCAGTCACCAGGAAGCCTTTGGTTAAAGTTCACTATTCGCCTGCTAAATGTTTGACTGAGATACCTCTGGAATCAGTTCCTTATTATTTTCTGAGAAGACTTGTAAAATGGGAACTTGATCCACAGACTGGCGAAGCGGTTATTACTTTCGTTCCAGATTCTGAACCGTGGCCAGAAGTTGGAGGTATATGGAATTTGAAGCAAGCAACGTTTAGACTATATGATCCGATGAGTTTGATTAATTTTCATGAAAAAGATTTAAGAAAACTCTATGATAATCGGATTCGTGTTGGTCAGAAGAATGAATTCAACAGACGTTTAGCACAGCAGTTTTACAATGTTGTTACTGTTTGCGTAGCAAATGGAATTCATGCTGATGGCCAGTTTCCTGCGGGCTGGGTTTAATGAAGATTTTTGAAGACCAAGCTGAAGACACGGGGGAGTTTGTTAGTACATGTTTAGTGTCTGTCAGTTGGTCTAGCTCGTAGTTTGTATTTAGATTTGTGTTTCCTGACTCCTGCGACGTAGCGCATAACGTCGCAGGTGCGACGTCAGGTTTTGGGCCTGCGACGTAGTCAACGTCGCATGGGCTTGGGCCTGCGACGTAGCGTGCGACGTCGCAGGTGCCAGATTTTGTATAAAAACGTTTTATGTTTTCTGTTTTAGGGTTGACGAAACCCTAAACGCAATTAGTCGAAATCTCTGTAATCTGACCGATTATTACTGAATATAATACGTTTCGTTTGATATTCATTGCGTATTGTTATTCGTGTGATTGTTTGATTAGTCAATTGTTGTTTCCGCCATCAATTGATTGACTCGGTTCGTACTAGATCCAAGGTTAGGGACAAACACTATTACACATAACTATGAACATACTACTAAAACAATTTATGCACCAAATGTGCATACTACTTTGTCAACTTACTTATATATTTTATGCCTTCCACTCATTCAGTTCATTCTATCTACTAATCATTGTTCACTGTTTACTACTGACTATTCACTGTTTACTGCTAACTATTCACTATTCACTGACACATAGTGCAATATCAAGCACAAAGTGTAATACTAACTACTATCAATTTCTACTGAATCAATCTTTCAATTTAACAACTGTGACACTTAACATTCATTATAACACTCAGACAACTTATGTATATAAATACATACTTTCAATTCTTTCCACATGCACACTTAAAGATGTGCATTCATCTGTCTTTACCTGTGTATATATACTCTACCTAAACTTGATTCTTTTGAATCAGATGACTTATTACCTAAGCTATTTAACTAATCACTTTAAACAATCTTTGCACTATAACTGCTTTCACACTTTCATAACTAGGTGAAACCTCTTACACGGATGTAATCCGAAATCACATAGCCCTTATTTATCTGATTATTAATATAGCTAATGTAAATTAGCTAGTCTAATCATATTCTTAGCCAATATAACTTAGCTAAATAATCATGAACATAGCTAACCTTGGTTAGCCATACTAAACACGTTCATAGCTAATTTAAGTTAGCCATTCTAATCAATTAAACTTCTTTTATGATTATTTCATATCTTTTATTACTAATCATTATTATCATAACTAATCAAATAAGCTAAATTATCAATATTTTACATGATTAATTAACTAATTCGCAAACTAATCAACATATAGCAAATATCAATAATACATATTTGCATAAATAACTAACTACTGAGAAATCATGGAACTAAATCTTTCACTGGTCTAATATGCTTTCATCTTTCTACTAGACAGTTGTACTGCAACATCTGATCATCTAATTACAATTGTAGCTAAATTGAATTAGCTATTCTAATCACACTTGCTAACATAAGTCAGCTAGTCTAATCACATTAGCTAACATGAGTCAGCTAATCTAATCACAATAGTTAACCTTGGTTAGCTAATCTAATTGCTGCAACCTCTAACATAAATTAGCAAATCTAATCATCTGTTATCACTAAACAACTACTTTCAACTTCTTTAGCAACTACTAATCATCATAATCAACTAATCAATTCAGTAACTCATTTAGGTTAATTAAACTAAACTTTCATTTAACTAATCATTCTTTCATCATTACTATAATTCTTTCAATATCCATTACTTTATACATCTTAAAATTTTCTCCCCCACTTGGGAATTTAACACTTTCTGTAATCATAATTACATTACTACTAAATCTGTATTAATTTTATTAAACTACTCACAAGGTATAAATACCATGTATTTACTATTCTGGAGCCAAAGAACATGGGCAGGTATAAAAGTTATCATATGGTACCTGACTTCGTGCCTCATGACTCCCTTTTCTAATTCCACTTTCTGTTCTTCCTTTCAAATTAAAATTCTATTCATTATAATTGATTAACACTTTGTCAACCTTCTACTTTCATTTGACTACAATAGTAATCACATAACAACTAAGTCTAGTCTAAACACTCTAACTCACAATGACTTTTCATAAAACTATCCATTTACTATTCCACTTCTATTCTTACCAAAATTAACCATCACTAATCACATTCTATACTTAACAGATATGAATCACCCGTGTGTCTTAATATAATAAAACTACGTTGGCCAGACATCGTTTCATTATACCAGTCTCACACTTCTATTCATCACTGTCAATTATGTACTGGGTTGAGTGTGGCTAAAATTTGATATCACATAAACTGAACAATTATAAAATACTTTAGTCTACACAATTAAGAAATCATGAAGATTTCAACTAAACATATAAAACTAAAGTTAACACATACCTTCGTGAATCTATTCACAGAACATTCTTAACATAATAATTGACATCGGTCAATACTTCTGATTACCTAAAACTCTAACCACATAGTTAATCTACTATCACATTTCAATTTATCTGTACTCATAATTGTATTCCCAATATAAATTAGCAATTATTTAAACATCTAAACATGCAGCTAACATAAGTTAGAGTATCTGAACATCTGAACTTCTATTCATAACTGAACTCTTTCACATAACTGAACATCTAAACATAACTAAACATCTAAACATTACTGAATCTTTGCACATTTCTAAACACTTGAACATATATCTGTACAGTTATCTACACATTTATCTGAACAAATATTTACTTGTAAGTACATAGCTAATCATACATGCATCTATTCATATGGCTGTGTTCTCACATATTCTCCCTCATAAGCAATTCATTTTCTGATCACTTATCAAATAAATGAATTTTAACTACACCTTGTAAATAATTTACTAATACTTGCCATACTAATTTCATGCTTTCTATCATCACTATTAAGCTCAACAAAACTATTCAGAATACTAGTATCTCATCTGCTATTTCCATCTACTAATCTAACACATGACACTAATTTCAACTAATAACACAGTAGCATATCAATCTAATCAAATCTACTTTACTAATATACATACTGAACATAACAAACTAAACAATTTATAGTGGTTTAAGTTTAGGCAATCCTACTGTGGATTACATAAATCTCTTAAACCATCGCTCTGATACCAACTTGAAACGCCCTGAACCAAATTTTTTTTTTTTTAGACTCTAAGGATATTACCATTAGAAATTAGACTCTTCCACCTTTCCGACGATATAAAGAACGTCAAAAACGGAGCTACGGTTCATCTTTTATGACCATTTGAAAAATGACCACCTAAACGCCAACGAATCCGCCGGATTCACCCTATTTTTGACGAAAACTCATTTACAGACCCATTTTTAAGCAATCCGATCCATTGAATCTGCCGGATTCAATCTGAATCCGCTGGATTCGTCTTAAATCCGGCTGATTTAACCCTGTACAGCAGACTTGCACATTCTAATTACCAAAATACTTATTTCCGATATGCATATCTCATAAACGACAAGGAGTTAAGACATGAAATTTTGCAGGCACCTTCACAATACCAAAATGAAACTTTCCACTTTTACACTTTCTCAAATTACGCGCTTAATCAAAATCTGAACTGTAATCCATTTTCGAACCGTTTTAAGCACTTTTTCTTGACGTGTCAAAATACAAACCACTTGGTATCTGACTTTCATACTTTACCAACATTTTCTACTATACATTTGACACTTACGACAATATCAACAAGTGTCATATCTATATCATGGTTTGTTTTGACTCTTTGACCCAAAATGTGCCCATTTGGACACTTTTGACCCGTTTCTTCTTACAAGACTACTTTGACTCTTTCAATTACATCTTTCGCTCACATTTGACCACTTCAATATAGTTGACTATGGGTCAATGTTTGTCCCTTACTTAGGATCTAGTACGAACCGAGTCACTCAATCGTTTGCGGAATCAACGATTAAGTTATACACTAAACACACGAACAATCAATACGCAATGAATATCAAATGAAACGTATTATATTGTATTATAATCGGTCAGATTACAGAGATTTCGACTAATTGCGTTTAGGGTTTCGTCCACCCTAAAACAGAAAACACAAAACGAATTTATACAAAACTGGCACCTGCAACGTCGCACGCTACGTCGCAGGCCCAAGCCCATGCGACGTAGACTACGTCGCAGGCCCAAAACCTGACGTCGCACCTGCGACGTTGCACGCTACGTCGCAGGAGTCAGGAATACTAAATCTAATTACAAACAACGAGCTAGACCAACTGACAGACACTAAACATGTACTAACAAACTCCCTCGTGTCTTCAGCTTGGTCTTCAAAAAACTTCATTAAACCCAGCCCGCAGGAAACTGGCCGTCGGCATGAATTCCATTAGCTACGCAAACAGTAACAACATTGTAAAACTGCTGTGCTAAACGTCTGTTGAATTCATTCTTCTGACCAACACGAATCCGATTATTATAGAGTTTTCTTAAATCTTTTTCATGAAAATTAATCAAACTCATCGGATTATACAGTCTAAACGTTGCTTGCTTCAAATTCCATATACCTCCAACTTCTGGCCACGGTTCAGAATCTGGAACGAAAGTAATAACCGCTTCACCAGTCTGTGGATCAAGTTCCCATTTTACAAGTCTTCTCATAAAATAATAAGGAACTGATTCCAGAGGTATCTCAGTCAAACAGTTAGCAGGCGAATAGTGAACTTTAACCAAAGGCTTCCTGGTGACTGGATCAATCTTCTTTTTCCACGTATACCGAGTTCCCAACGTCGGTTTCAATTTCGAATATGTCTTCGATAACACTTCCCGACGTAAATTTCTCTGAATGAACTCAGCATAATCATTCTCGAAAGGATTAATCAATTTAAGCTGAGCTAATCGATTAATCTCTCCTTTTGGCAACGTACTTAATCTATCAAAACGCATTCTGAAGTACTGAACTCCATCTTCTCTCTTAATCATGAACAGATTCCTCTGACACTTCCAGCTTTTAATAACACCGGTATAATTTCGACTAACCCGGTACACTTGACATTTAACTGGAGTAGGAACTGGATTTCGTCCCTTAGGCCACCATTTCTTGTTTCTCTCTCTCTTTTCTTCAGCAGTTAATTTCTTCGCTGCTAAGTCTGGTGCCTGTGTCTCTGAAGCTGGAGTTGCAGCAGAACTTGATTCTCCATGTTGAGCTTTATCAGGACTCTCGTCTTCACTTGAATCAGATTCTATAATTGGTGCACCATCACAAGCTTCCCCAGATTGTGCATCATCATACGTTTCATCTGCATTCAACTGCTCTTCTTCAATCGAAACATCCTCATTCATCTCAAAAACATTCTCTGTTTCTTCCTCAGAGCCAACTCCACTGGCCATCCTCTGAATAAATGATAAGTCAGCGAATGAGTAGTCAACTGCCAGCGGTCTCGGTTGCCCTGGAATATCATCAACACAAAAATAATCCAAACGAGAAATATTTTCATTAACATTTTCAATTACAGGGTTGGGATTTACAGACGCAGGTTCACTTGACTCTAAAGTGGGTATCCCAGACCCATACTCCCCCGAGGCAAGTAACCTGCCTTCCAAAACATTAACCCTAAGCTTCGTATCCTCAAGCTCCTTAGACTGAACCTCGATCAACGCAGATTGTTCAGCAATCTTCTCGTCTTGAGCCTCCAGCTTTTGCTTCATCTGCTGCATATCTTCCATAATCTTTTGCATGAAAGCTGGAGTCGGTTGAATCTCAAAATCAGGTTGTCGCTGAGGATTGACTGGAGCTCGTGTTGACAAAGAGCGACGAACACGACGACGAGGATGATAAGTTTCATCAGCAGAATCATCACCGTCTCGTGTACGTTTCCCAGTATCCCTTGGAGGTACATACTTACGTCCTGCCCGGATCCGACGCTGAATTCTTAGATATCTGAATGAATCGGAAAGCCTGATACGTTCCATCTCAGAGGGATGCGGAACAGTACCATCCGAATGCTCAGGCGTCGGACCCCCATCCTGAGGACCTACATTGGCCGGTTCTTCGGAATCAGAACTCTCGACCGTGTCGTGAGATGCTGGATTGTCCGAATCCACATGCCCGAACTGCTCGATGTTCTCCAATAGAGCATCTACATTCTCCCCCGCAGGTTGAACTGGAATGTTCACAAGCGGTTGCTGCGGCTGCTGAGGTACTGGAATATCCATATACTGAGGATCTGGGGGTGGTACATAATTTTCATCCACAATAGCACCGAATAAGGGAACATCCCTTGGTGCCTCGACCCCTTTCTCATACCCTGCACAAATAGTGAAAATCCGACTCATCATCGAGGAAATCTTGAGCGGCTGATCGATATCACCCTGTGCCTGAAGATCCAGATGATGACGATTGATGTGCAACTGTACAAATCTCGGATATAAAATCCATTTCTGATCCCCGGCATTCGCATTATCAACCATAGCCTTGAAGATAAATCCCGAGAAGTTGAACGGCTTGTTGTATACCAACGCTAACATAGCAGAAGCCAAACTTCGGCTCATCCCATCCGTTCCACCTTTCCTATTCCCCAAGCAAACAATAATCACATGCATCAAATATCTCCAGACGCGTGTGAGATTCGCTTTTCGATACTGATCAGAGGGAATCCCGGGATATCCTATCCGTTGCATAGCCCCGGTAACAAAAATATGATCAAAACCGATAGGCATATCCGGTTGATCATTCAGCTGTAAAAGTTCCCGAATACTCTGTTCTGTAATAGTGATCTCCGTACCCAGAACGGTAGAGACCAATCGTCTAAAGTCGTTATCAGTAACAACAGTCGCATTTCTCCAAAAAGGGTTGATCAGATTTCCAAACGCCATAGTGTTATCAGAAATGGCGTGGAATACCCTTGAACGTCTCAAAAACGCGATCATCTGACGATACGGTGCAGCTTTATCAGAAGTGTCAGTAAGGTACGCAGCCGTATTGTGACGAGCTTCGAAAATCAAAGCCATATCTGCAAGAACAGAAACAGATTGCAACTCGAAAAAGGTTAGCAAAAATGTTACATTTTTAAGAAAAACCTTTGTAGACTTCCTGGAACTAGCGACGTAGCCACTTACGTCGCATAAACACAGAGCGACGTAGAACTGTACGTCGCCTAAAATCAGAATAAATTGAAAAGCGACGTAAGGCTTGACGTCGCAGAAAATTCGCGCGATGTCAAGAGGGACGTCGCATTTTGCAATTTATTGTGAATTTAATCACTTTATTTAAAATAGCGACGTAGAGGAGTACGTCGCATCGGACGTCGCAGTGAAAGCGACGTAGGGAAGGGCGACGTAGGAAATTAATAATAATTAATTAAAGCGACGTAGGCTACGACGTCGCAGCGTACGTCGCACTGACGAACAGGCGTCCCCAACCCAGAAACCCTAACCTTCGATTTTAGGGGTTTTCAAAATCAAACGCACTACAAGGTGCGGCTAACGATGGTGATCACGAAAACATAAGTTATAATAGTTACAACATCCAATTAACCATCTAATTTAACCCAAAACCGAAACCCTTTTAACCCGTATCACATATATAGCAATTAAGCGTAATATACACGGTGAAAAATGGTAAAATCGGTACCTAAGTGTGCGGAATAACGAGTAGATCAAAAGTACGTAAGTGAATCGGAATGAAAACGGCTACAAATCACGAAAAATGCTCGAAAATTGCTACGTCGCAAATCGCCAATGCTACGTCGCAGGGAACGTCGCACGTGAATAGTGAATAGTGTGACATGTTACGTCGCAGTTGAGACTATATATAGTCTAACCCTACATGCGACGTAGACTGGGACGTCGCAGGCGACGTAGAGTGTGACGTCGCATATAACATTTTTTATCCAATTTTGAATTTTTCAAACCGTTTACTTGTTATTTTAGCAAATAATTTCAAAATAACTCGTGACTTTGGAAAAATAACTCAGAATAAAAATAAAGCATAAAACAAAAAAAATCTTTTTGGTATTTTCTTTAATTTTACAAAAAGTAAAAAATGAACAAAATAAAAATACTAACACTCTATTTTTGGTGACGGAGTTGAGTTGTCTGATTAGGGATCATATCGGAATAACATGCATTTATTAGGAATAGTAAGTGTTATTTCGATCATCAGTATATTTGTCCATTTTAAATTTACGTGGCACATTTAAAACACCTGTTATAAAAATTATTTCAGAACGATTATTGGTATTGTTTGTCCACCTAAACATGTTACATCCATGTCTGTGAGTTAACATTTTATTGTTAATATGAATATTTCTCCGTGGTCCCCACCATAGATATACCCCTATAACTTAGACATGAACATAGTTTCTAAATTTAGAAAGAATATAAGAGAATCAATTTTAAGAATCAAGCCAGCGGTGACAGGTCTGTACTTGCGTACAACAGAGCAACATAACTTGATTCAGGTGTAAGCAAAACCAAACGCAGTCAAACCAAAATTGAGTGGCGACCTTGTTTAGTACCTTAAATTTAAGACGTTGCAAGTACTTTGACTCACGTTTGCTTAGTTTTAAGAGTAAGCTGAATTGAGACCAGGTCTGCACTTACGTACAACAGAGGAAACAATCAGCATACTCCCCCAAAAGATCTCAGATATACGATCCAAAAATAGAAGTATGTCAAGCTATGCTAAGGAATTAAGACTTAGAGTCGTACATCACAAGGTGTTTACCACATGATCATAGACATGTATTTAAATGACTTCTTAATATCTCAGAGACCGGTGTGTACCATGCCTACCAATACATCGTATGATGAAGATAATTTAGATAAAAACTGTTTTAAGTGTGTCAGATAAACCTACTGACACATCCAAGATAAATCTTAAAACTCCATTTTGTGCATGTCACCCGATGTACTATCATATCCCAAGTTGTTTACAGACACAACTTCAACGTCTATTTTAAAAATGTAGCAACCTTGCATTTTCTTTAATACTAAAGAGTATAAAGAGTGGCTGTTGCGATTTTATTTTTTTTATTTATTATTTTTTTTTTTAAATTGAATTTAAAAACTTAAAAATCCAAGTCACAAATCATTTCTTTGACTGAAAGAACCTTAAACCTATCAGATTGACCAGTTCTATAAAACGTGATCGCAAAAAGGCTTTTGTGAAAAGGTCCGCACACTGCTTAAGGGTATCTATATGTACGACATCTATAAGGTGTTTCTCAAAGCAATCCCGTATGAAGTGGAACCTAAGTTCAATATGTTTGGTCTTAGAGTGCTGTACGGGATTGTGTGTTATAGATATAGCAGCTGTATTATCAATGTAAATAGGAGTCATAGAGAGATTAAACCCGTAATCACGCAGCTGATGCTGAATCCATAGAACTTGAGAACAGCAACTTGCAGCAGCAACATACTCGGCTTCAGCTGTTGAAATAGCAACCGCAGTCTGCTTTTTGCACTGCCAAGAAACTAAGCGCGATCCAAGGAACTGACATCCTCCAGTAGTTGACTTCATATCTATCTTGCAGCCACCAAGATCCGAATCCGAATAGGCAGTTAACTCGAAGTTTTTCTCGTTTGAATACCATAGACCCAGAGATGGCCTAAAAGCGAGATATCCAAAAATACGTTTTACTGCCTTCATATGAGACACCTTCGGATTTGCTTGAAATCGTGAGCAGAGAGAAACAGCAAACACTATATCTGGTCTTGAGGCAGTCAGGTACATGAGAGAGCCTATCATTGAGCGATAGTCTTTCTCCTTGCAATCTTCATCGTCCTCATTAGGTCCAAGATCGTGTCTTGCTTCAATTGGAGTGCCGTAGTGTTTACAGTTGAGCAATTCATATCGCTTTAACATGTCAGTGACATATTTTGACTGGTGGATATAAATTCCATTGTCAGATTGCTCAACCTGTAGTCCCAGAAAGAACGTAAGTTCCCCCATAGCACTCATTTCAAACTCAGATTTCATCAGTCTTTCAAAATCCTTGCACAACTGATCATTAGTTGATCCAAAGATTATGTCGTCCACATAGACCTGCACAAGTAACAAATCCGCTCCTTCCCGTTTGATGAAAAGCGTGCTATCAATCTGTCCTCTGTCAAAACCATTCTTCAGCAAGTACTTGGCAAGTCGCTCATACCAAAGTCGAGGAGATTGATGAAGACCATACAAAGCTTTCTTCAGTGTGCAAACATGATTAGGATGCTTTGGGTCTTCAAAACCAGGAGGCTGACACACATAAATCACTTTGTCAACATCTCCGTATAGAAAAGCACACTTTACGTCAAGTTGATACACGCGGAATCCTTTAAATGAAGCATAGGCTAGAAAAATCCGAATAGATTCTAAACGAGCAACAGGAGCGAAAACTTCATCATAGTCAATACCTTCTAATTGACTATATCCTTGAACTACTAGACGGGCTTTATTTCGAATAACAGCCCCACGATCATCCATTTTGTTACGGAAAACCCAACGAGTACCCGTCAAGTGAGCACCCTTGGGTAGAGGAACAATTTCCCAAACATTCATCTTGTTTATTTGTTGTAGTTCCTCCTGCATAGCCTCGACCCAAGATGGATCTTTTAAGGCTTGTTCAACCTTTTTAGGTTCAATTTGAGACAAATGACATGAATCGATATGAGCAATAAGTCCCAAAAGCTGCTGAGCTGAAGTCTGCTTTGCTTGCTGTCGTGTTTGAACAGATGCATGAGGATCACCAATGATATTATCAATGGGGTGATCCTTATGTATACGAGTTTCTGGTATGGCACCTGGCACAAGATCCACACCCAGATTGTTCAAATCTCCCTCAGTTTCAGGAGTAGCAGCAGACTCAGGAGAGGCTAACTCTTCTTCTTCTCCTTCATCTTCACGAGAAAATAAGTGAGAGTAGGCCATTGTTTCCTCCATTTCATCTTCTTCTTGAGGTTCCTCTAAAGGAGGCATGTTTGGATCATATGGAAGCTCCTTTGTGTAGGTATAAACTGTTTTAGAAGGAGCAGCCGAAGATGATGGAGTAGGAGATGGTGTTGATGGTGGTGATTTGGTAGTTGTTTGTGGTTGTGTGGGTGGTTGTGTGGGTGGTTGTGTGGGTGGTGGTGAAGGTGTAGGTGTAGTTTGTGGAGGTGTAGGATTAGTCGGTGGAGGTGCGGGTGTTGCATTGGGATTTGGGTTGGATGGTTTATTATTAACAGGTGTATCTTGAGTAAGATCAAGCTCATGAAGTATAGAAACCAATTCTTCCGTTTCATCTTCTTCCGGAATATTGAAAGAGTTGAAGAGGTTTCCATAGTTGAAAAACCAATCCGGACCTGTTCCTTGAGGAGGTTCCGTATACCTTAAACATTTCACTTCAAAATGCTCCTCTATCTGATTCGATGATTTGTTAAAGACTCTTTTGTTCGGAGAGTTGACTGAATATCCAAGAAAAATCCCTTCAACAGCCTTATCACCAAACTTAGAGACCTTATCTTTTGTTATCATGATCAGGCATGGACACCCAAATGGTTCTAGGAACTGCAGATTTGGCTTACGGTTATTGAAAAGTTCATAACACGTTTTGTTCCTTTTCTTAACCGTGAGTACTCTGTTGAGAACATAACAGGCAGTATTAACTGCCTCATCCCAGAAGATAATTGGTAACTTGGAGTCAGCTAACATAGTCCGAGCTGTCTCGATGATTGTCCTGTTCTTTCTTTCTGCAACTCCATTCTGTTGTGGAGTCCTCGGAGCACTAAATTGATGCTCAATACCTCTTGTAGCACAAAACAATTCGAGAGTTGAGTTCTTGAATTCAGTTCCATTGTCGCTTCGTATCCTTTTCACCTTCAAGTTGCACAGATTTGCCAACTTGTCCAACAAATACACCAGAATCTCAGGAGTTTCCCCTTTTGTGGTCAAAAAGTAAACCCACGAAAACCTTGAGTAGTCATCAGTAACTACCAAGCAGTAAGACCGACCACCAATGCTCTTTGTAGAGACTGGACCAAAAAGATCCATATGCAGTAGTTCCAATGGAGCATTTATGGAATTCACCTGCTTAGACTTATGGGACTTCTTACGTAGCTTTCCTTTTTGGCAGGAGATACAGTCATCCTTTAGAGCAAATGACTGTTTCGGAACTCCTAGCACTAGGTCATTTTTAGTCAAGAAATTCATTTTTCGGAAATGAATATGTCCCATTCGTCTGTGCCAAAGCAGTGATTCCTTTTCAGAAGCCTTAGACAAGAGACACGTATATTCGTTCGAGGTCTCAACAGTTCTCATGTTCAAAATGTATGTGTCATTCTTTCTTGGTGCTCTCAGTAACACCCATTCTTCTGGAATGACATACCCAGGCTTCAGTATCACACACTCTGTCTTTGTGAACGCAGTGGTATAATCTTTATCACAGACCTGTGAAACACTTAGCAAGTTGTGCGTAAGCTGTTCCACGTAGTTCACATTTTCAAAACTAACATTGCCGTTAGTTAACGTTCCTCTTCCAGAAATGGTTCCCCCAGTATCTCCAGCAAAAGCAACATATCCTCCTGCGTATGGTTTAATATCCACAAGAAGAGATACATCGCCTGTCATATGTCGCGAGCAGCCACTATCCAAATACCATTCACTATCTTTAACGCGTTCTGACTGCTGCAACACACAAACGAAGGAGATTAGTGAGAAACGGTGACCCAAGCCTTTACAGACTTAGGTCGACCGTGGTCATCAACAATAATCACGTCAGATAGGATTTTATCTTTAAACAAATTAGAATTTTTATCTGATGTGTTATTGTTGACGACTGAAGAGTCAACATCAGACTCTTTACGTTTCCAAACTTTTGAAGATTCGGAATTGGTAATCGAAATAATGTTGGGCTTTTGAATTGGCAAAGGTTTTTGCTCAACATTACTTGGTTTTGAAACAGGCTTCAAAACAGGCTTGGGAGAGGTAGAGTAACGCCTAGGTGGAGATTTTAAAAAAGAATTTCTATAAACAGATGTCCTAGGCATCTCTCTCCCATAGCGCTGATTTGACAGCTTTGGACATTCACGAATTAAATGTCCTTGTTTCTTGCAGTAGAAACAAGAACGAGTCTCAACAAACGGTTGAGGCTGAGGAATTACCACAGGAGGTGGAGAAACATTTCTAGAACATGAACAATGCGTACATGTTTTAGAAAGTGTTTGTTTTGGTTGAGAGGTTGAAGTTGAAGGTTTATCATACGAAACTCTTTCATTTACTATTTTATTTTGCAAAATCTTTACAGGTGACTGTAAAGTTTGTTGTTTCGAATTAAAAACCTTGGCTTTTCCCTTATTTGGTTGAACCTTAATTTCAGGCTCAATCTTTGAAATCACTTTTTCAGGTTTAACCACAACCTTCTTAACCTCAGGATACTCCTGATCTGTAATGTCCTCAATCTCAACAATCTCCTCAATAATAACAGGAGATTCATTCTTTAACTCAACACTCTCCTCAACACTAACAGGAGATTCATGCACAGACTTAACAAACGTTGGCAAGGGGTACTCTGGCCGCTTGGTTTTCTCCTTTGCCGGTTTGTTATGTTTGGTCTCTTTAGCATCTTTAGCTTTTAAACCGTAAAGCTTGGACCAATCAACTGGAATCTCTTCAAAGCCTTCCTTAACAGGCAGGGGACAGTGAGTAGTAGGAGGAGGGACTGAGTTGTATCCCAATCCCTCATTCTTCTTCCCTTTAGTACCATGCTTGCTAAGAATTTCATTAAAAACAACCGTTGAGGAATTTGAACCTAAGGTTTTACTCTTATAATTCTCATACTCAGCTTTTAAATCTGTAAGTTCTTTATTTAGTAATTCAATTTCAACAAGATAGCTTTTAATGGCATCTTCTTGACTAAAAACCTTAGATTTATATTTCTGAGTATCTAACCGATGAGCCTCAAGATGTTTTTCATAAAGTTTCTCATTAGCTTTTAAGAAATTATTTGACTCGGTTAGTTTTTCATTCTTTTTTCTCAACTCTACAGTTTCGTTCTGAAATGCCTTTAGAGATTCAGTTAACTTAATACATGAGATACAATTTAATGGTTCATCAGGTACCTCATTCACGATGTGAGCCATCAAACACTGTTGGTAATGCTGGGAGACTGGCGTCCAATCTTGACTTGTAGGCTCAAAGGCAATCAGGGCATTATCAGCAAGCCCTTTCTTAGAAACTTCCATTTCTTTGGCCTTTGGAGGAGTAGATGGTGTTGTGAATCCCGATGCTGGCATTTTGGGTTTCTCGCACTCCCTGGCAAAGTGACCCAAATTTTGACAATTGTAACATCGGGCCTTACTCTTGTCAAATCCGAAGCCAGTCTTTCCATCACCTTCCAAGCTTTTACGCCCTGTCCTCTGCAAGAACTTTTGAATTCTTCGGGTGATCATCGCCACATTCCAAGTTAAATCCATTTGTTCCAGATCATCTTCATCAAGCTGAGCATAGTCTTCCTTAGTCAGCTCCAAAGTAAGATTTGGTTGAGTAACCAAATCCTTGTATGAGCTTAAGAAAGCTGTATAAATTGCAGCTTGTTCCTGAATAGCAGGTGAGACCTGAACCTGTTGTTGATTTGAAGAAGGTCCAGTCATGAAAACAGAATGAATCCCATCGGAAGAAGAAGAAGTCGATGAAGCATTTGTATTTGTTACAAAAGCGACTCCAGATCCATAAGTCTTCCCAGAGTTTATCTGAACACCATACACACTAGGATTCTGAACAGCAGCACCAGACCTAGTTTCTTTCTTCTTAATCTCCATCGCGTGAGCTTGAAGATCCCCGATCAGCGTATCCAACGACATGTTTGCAAGTTCTTCATTTTCCTTTAAAAATTGAACTTTAACATCCCAAGAACTTGGCAACACATCCAGTAGCTTCTTATTTACTTCAATTGAAGGAAAAGTATAACCCCCTTCAAACAACTCACCAACTAACCGTGAGTACCTAGTGAATAACGAAGTCGTGTCTTCATTTGGAAGGATGTCAAAGATATCGTACTGTTTCTTAATCAGTTCAAGCTTGGCTTCCTTGTACTTATCGTTTCCTCCACAACGAGTTTCAATTGCCTTCCATAAATCAAAGGCTGTTTCATGAGTTCTGAAAAGCCAAAGAACATCCTTAGTTAGACACATTTTAATCATTGAAAAAGATTTTCTTTCAGTATCAAAATCTTTCTTCTCCTCGGGAGACATCGCTTTATAGGTCTTAGCAGGACGAATATTACGGTATTCTCCTTCAGCTAATGGAGGTACATAACGTTCGCGTAATGGTCCCCATAATTCTGGACAATGAAAATCAATGTATTGTTCAACTCGGTCTCTCCAGTATACATAATCCATGTCCGCAGTAAATAATGGAGGTTTATTACTTGAACCTATGTCATTACTTTGTTTAATCATTTCTCTTAGACCTCTAATATCCTCTTTATCAGCTGCCATTGTAATTACTTAATCGAAAAACAAACTTCTGATCTTAGCGACGTAGGTGAGTACGTCGCACCAAGATTATGCGACGTTGATAGGTACGTAGCAAAAGCAAAGGATTCAATTAAGAATCAGAAATATGCGACGTTGAGAGGTACGTCGCAGATGACGTCGCAATGGACGTCGCAGAATCACACTATGCGACGTTGAGAGGTACGCCGCAGATGACGTCGCAGAGGACGTCGCACAGACTAATTAAAGTCCAAATTACTACGTCGCACACGACGTCGCAGCTGACGTCGCAATGGTACGTCGCAAAACGCGCTGAGCAGCGGCCACAAACCCTAAAAACGAATTTTTTAACCCTAAACGAAAACCACGAATGTTGAACGACGGAAACCTTCAATAATCCCAGTAATACTGATCGAAAACCTGTAAAAACACAAAACAAACGTGATAAACCCAAAAACACACGAATATCACGTCCTTTTAAATCCCAAACTCGATCCGAATCGCCAAAACGAGCACTTTCTGCTCTGATACCAGTTGTTTGTCCCTTACTTAGGATCTAGTACGAACCGAGTCACTCAATCGTTTGCGGAATCAACGATTAAGTTATACACTAAACACACGAACAATCAATACGCAATGAATATCAAACGAAACGTATTATATTGTATTATAATCGGTCAGATTACAGAGATTTCGACTAATTGCGTTTAGGGTTTCGTCCACCCTAAAACAGAAAACACAAAACGAATTTATACAAAACTGGCACCTGCGACGTCGCACGCTACGTCGCAGGCCCAAGCCCATGCGACGTAGACTACGTCGCAGGCCCAAAACCTGACGTCGCACCTGCGACGTTGCACGCTACGTCGCAGGAGTCAGGAATACTAAATCTAATTACAAACTACGAGCTAGACCAACTGACAGACACTAAACATGTACTAACAGTCAACATTAAAATCATTCCCAAAACACACTTTCAACACTTTCACTATTCTAATTCTTTATCATTCATGATACACGCTTTACTACGAATCATTTACTTTTCTCTTTTCACTTTGACTTTCTTAAGTCAAAGTCTTACATAACAAGTGTCATAAAACTATTTTTAGGCGATTTACACAATGGCTAATCATAACGATAATTCAAAAGAATAAGAAGCTCATCTAACCATAAAGCAAGCTCCTTATCCACGCTATCTTTTTGCAATCCAAAATCTACTCCTTCTATCATTTGGTTCAACCAAACCAAGTACCTACAACATAAAACACTGAACGGGTTAAGCATAAAGCTTAGTGAGCATATGATTATCTAATCAACTTAACTACTAATCAAAAAACAATGCATTATTATCATAGTAACAATATAATAAGCAAAGTATAGGAGTCTCTTCCCTTTCTTGAATTCACTTTCACTTTCGCTTTTACTTTAACTTGCACTTGCACTTTCACTTTCACTTGAACTTTTACTATTACTTTCATATGTGCACATCTATCATGATTATACTAGCTAATATCTAACTAGATAGTATAATCATGTTCTAGCTAATATCTAATTAGCTAGACTAATCACATTTTAGCTAACAAAGTTAGCTACTAATCACAACATGGCTAACCTTGGTCAACCATTCTAAATTACATGGCTAACATGAGTTAACCATTCTAATCACATGAATTTTTATCATAATCTTTTCATATCATTAAAGCTAATCATTAACTCTTTTTACAATTAGGTGAATCTCTTGCTCGGTAGCAATCCGATTCACTTAATAAGTATCTAATTACTTTCATATAACTCACCTTCATGAATTGAACAACTTGTAGCTAATCAATCAATTGAAGATGATATATCTTTAGCACCTGACACATGAACACATAGCAAAATTAAGAACAACTAATCATACTTTCACTAATAATCATCTAACATCACTTTCTTACTTTAATTAACTTTCTTTTACTTTAACTAAGCTAGCTAGTTACGCTTTCATAATTCTTATCATACCATACAATTCTTTCAACTACTAATCATTTGAGTTATTACTAACTCAAGAATTCATAATCACTTTTCATTAACTAATCACTTTCACTTTCATGTTCATAATCAAGCTTTACTCAAACATCTCCTAATCAACTTACTACTTTAATTACTTATTCTATCATCATAATTACACTCCATTAACACCATTAGTAACATCTTTAAGTTTGTTACATAACTTCTCAAAGATTTAGCAAAGCCCTTGAAATTGCTCAAGAACACAAATCATAAATTCATCACTTTCACCATGTAATATGGTTACTAATGATCTTAATAACACTAATCAACATCAATTCAATTGATTTCTAACCTCAATTTCGAATTAAAACTCACTAATCAACAAAACCCATTTTCTAGGGTTCTTGAGAGAATTAAAACAACTTACAAAGATTAAAGGATGATGGAAAGTAATGATTCTGATAATTTAAAGCTTGAATTGAGAATCAAAATTGAGCTTAAAGACTTGTTCTTGATTTCTCTTCTTCCCTTGCGATTTCACTCTGCTTATTTATTATTCTGGAACTTTTGGAATGAGTTAAGGATGAGACAAGTATCTGTGTCTATAAGTCTTTTAAATTTCAAGTACTACACAGTCTAGAACTGACCAACTATTTACGTTTTCTATTATATCTTGTTATTAATTTATCTATAAATAAAAACAAGTATATATTTTTGTACCCTAAAATAATACCTTAAAAACTGGGGTGTTACATTTGAAAACTCTTAACAACTCATAAAACATCAAAATCAAGAAAATTGAAATCATTCTTAAGACTAGTTAATTTGGGGCTGTGATTTTTCTAGTAATTGAGAAATCATTAGCATCATCTTTGTGTTCTTCAATTGGTAAGTGTTTTATCTCTATGTGTATATTAACTAGGTTTATAGAGAAATGATGAAATTGGTTGATTCCTTGTGTTATTCATGATGATTATTGATGCTACATGATGATAGGGAACTGATTTTTAGCTTGAATTGTAGTGTTCTTGTTATTGAAGTGTGATTGTGAATCCAAGTAAATAACCTAGATGGGTTTTGAATGAATTGATGATAGAAGGATGATATCTTGTGTTATTTGAAGTTAATTGATGTTATGTGTGCATATGTGAAGTCCTTTGATGTTAGACAGAATTATAAATCGGATTTGGTAAGTGAAAATGGTGTTTTGAGAGATTTGTTCTTCACAGGGTTTTGTTGTACTGCTGCTGTTGTATCTGTATAAGAAGCCGGCTGCTCCCATGAGCAAGCCGGCGGGTTCGGTGTTTGGGTTGGGGAGCCGGCGGGTAAAATACCTAAGCCGACGGGTTATAGCCCAAATCCGGCTGCTTCATAGCCAATCAGACGGCTAAATTAGGCTTTAAAACTTAACTTGATTCTGGTACCTCAAAAATCGTTGTACCCGGCGGCTAGGTGGTGTGAGCCGGTGGGTAGTGGGCTGAAGCCGGCGGGTCCTAGACCCCAACCGGCCGGTTATATTGCCAGTCCAGCATCCATTCTCAATTGTTGATTGTAATGTTATTTGTATTGTTATATGATATAACGTTGATAAACCAATATTAATACATGATAATAGTTGTGTTGTGATTAATAAAATATAATTAGGAACTTGTAATTGTGATATCGATTGTACTAAGTTCCTAGTGTTACAGATTGATATAAGTTGAGTATTGTTGATTTTGATTACTAACTTATATCTGGTTGTTGATTCTCAGATCCTCCAAAAGATAAGTGACATATGGATTCTGAGTTTGTGAAGACAATGGTATTGGTGAGTGGATTCGAAACTCACCATTTGATTTAGTTGTAACCGTTTGGTTACAACAAGTGAACGTAGACATGTTGTTGTTGCATTTAATATTCATTGTTGATTATAAATCTACGTGCTATATGTGTGGCCTTCGGGCATATGTTGTTAATGAGGTCAACGGGTTGACTTGGTTGGTTGGGCTAGTTGGTTGTTGTGTGAATTACACAGGGTCTTACTTCATTTGTTGTGTGTATAGAATCTGTGTTTGAATATAGTAACCACTAGCTATCGGTATCGTCCGTTATGACCATACGGATATGGTTGGATAAGTGTTCTTGAGGAGCCACCCGGGTACTATGGTATTCCCCAGAGCCACCGATCCTCATTACTATATTGTTGACTGATTGAATCATGTGTTTACGGATGTTTGATGTAAACAGGTGGTTATGCTAAGTTGGATTGTGTGTGATGAATTCATTTACTTAGCTTCGTGCTAATCCCTTATTTTACTTCCTGCAGGTTTATTTTGGGATGTGGGTAGCAGAAAGGGTATGATCATGGAGCAAGGAACGTTTGACTTGCCGTGCTACTCTGATATATTTTGTAATGAACTAGTTTGAAACCATATAATACCCCGCTTAATGTTGTTTGTCAGTAGTTTCTTAAACATTATTATAATGTGCAGTAAATAAATATGTTTTAATTCCTACGCTTCCGTGTTAATAATATAATATTGTTGTTCTAAATGAGGGGTGTTACCACCCTTCTTTTGTTATGTCGTAAGCGTGATCAAAATATCGATAATATACCAGTGTCTCCTAATCATGGTCAATATATCCATAATACTACTCGTACGTAGTACGTTACAGTTGCAAAATGGAACATGGGTATCCTTGTTAATTCAAATACATCGTGGTCATTATATCGTGTTCGGATTAAGCGTTTTATCTAAATTAGTCCGTAAAAATATATTATTTAATTATTTAATCCTTGTTCGGATTATTCAAATATATAAAAGATTTAATTTTGATCATATTTTCTATCCGTGTAATCCTTTGAGTTATCCATAATCCAATTAAGCAATTCGTAATTAAAATAAGCCAATCCATTTAATCTAAAATTGAATTTTGATAAGATAAATTATTCATATTCGGATAATAGTGAAGAATCTAATTATATTGCAACCAAAATTTGGGTCCAGGTGATTCAGATTAGACGGTCAAACCAAATTTATTGGTAAGGTATGTATTGAAATTGATTTAACAAGTAATTCAAAAAGGACGACCACCAACCACGTTGATTTTCGGAGGATTCATGTGGAAATTAAATTAATATGACTAGGTTCTAAATTGCCAACATATTCGCTTGTTGGACTTGTTTCGTCACAAGTTACATCGAACGCTTTCGTTTCGTCTTAAGAAAAAGTAGGTTTTTGAAAATGAAATGTTACTAGAATTTGAAGATGAATTGTCTATGGTAGTGGCGGATCCAGAGTTTGAAGTAACCCGTAGCAATAGTAAACCTAATTTTCGTGAACCCGTAGCAAAAACAAAGAATATAACTAAAAATGCATTTTTATAATATCGACATTTACACTACATATACTGGATGAACCCGTAGCAACTGTTACCTCTACCTTCTACATGGCTCCGCCCCTAGTCTATGGACACGTTTAGTTACAAAAAATATTGTGATTTAACAAGAGTTTTGTGTCTTTTAAAAACTAATGAAAATTCAGAAAACTTGTTCAAATGTAACAAACGGAGGTTTCATTTTCCAGGATATATAGGAAAAATATCAAACTATAAATCATTTATTTTGTTTTTAGTAAACTTATTAGAAAAACTCCAACTTGAACACATTTTATAATTTTCGTTTAGGGTTTGTTTCTTATTTATAAATTAACTTTTCTTATAATCCCAATTGTCCCAGCCAAACGTATGTACCAAATCCATGATCCATATTTTTATATCCTTTTAAGTCTTAAAGGAATAGGATTAGTACAAACATAAGTCCCATAGATAATATAACTTAACAATTTAATCATCATAAATTTTAATTTAAATATTGTAATTAAGAAAGGTTACTCTAATTAGCTTTACCAACAAATATTTTTGTCATCTAGCTTTCCTTTAGTTGCCTTATTCTCCTAATTCTCTGAATTACAACTCTATAAATATACAGGCCGGGTTAATTAAGTTGTATGCATGCATACTTAATATTTGAGTGTGCCCAATATACCATACAAAAAGTTACTTACTTTGTTTTGTTTAGAAAATGGGAAGCAGAAAAGATGAGAGAAAGACTACAACTACAGGATGGGCTGCTAGAGATCCTTCTGGCCTTCTCTCACCCTACACCTTCACTCTCAGGTAAAGAATTTGTAGTAATCTATTCTATTTAGTGAATGTTGCTAAGTTTTTGTTTGATTGATTTGTAAAGTAACTTGGCAGAGAAACAGGAACAGAAGATGTGTTGATCAAGGTCATCTGTTGCGGTATTTGCCATACCGATTATCATCAGATTACAAATGACTTTGGGGCGTCTAATTACCCCATGGTTCCAGGGTTAGTAATTTATCCATTTCTATAATCACAAAGTGGTAAAATCAGATGGTCGGTTTTACCTTCTTTTTTTAAACCACAAAGTTAGAGAACGTGTTCAAATTTGAGTTTTCTAAAAAAAAATTTCTAAGAAAAGAAAAATCCTTATTTTCCTTTTTATAAGTACAAAGTTGAAAACTATTTTTTCATGGTTTTCTAAATTTTTCATCACTACTATTCCTTGGAAAAGGAAAACTCAATCCCTTGCAACTAAATACGTTTTCTAGATTTTTCATCCTTTTTTAGTGAAGTAAAACACTTCTTATTCTCTAGAGAAATGTAAAAAGAAAAATGAAGAAATTTTTCTACAACTATACGCGCCCTTAGTGTTTTTAGATGAAGATTCATCTTGAATGACAAATCTATTTTGCTATTTTTAGACATGAGGTAGTAGGTGAAGTGACGGAGGTGGGACCGTATGTCAGTAGATTCAGTGTAGGCGATATTGTCGGAGTTGGGCTTCTAGTGGGTTGTTGCCACAGTTGCAGCCCATGTAAGGCCGAGGTTGAGCAATATTGCAACAAGAAGATTTGGTCGTACAATGATGTGTACACCGATGGTAAACCCACTCAAGGTGGATTTTCTAGCTCCATGGTCGTCCACCAAAAGTAATATATCTACTAATTAATCCTTTTTGCATTACATACAACTTGGTAATATATGATTAATCTATGCTTTATGATTCCATCCATCTATAACTGAATATGTTTTGAATATTTTTTGAGTTATAGATTTGTTGTTAAGATTCCGGAAGGGTTATTACCCGAGCAAGCAGCACCACTATTGTGTGCTGGGGTGACCGTGTATAGCCCGCTGAGCCATTTTGGGTTGAAAAAGAGCGGACTAAGAGGGGGTATACTTGGATTAGGTGGAGTTGGACATATGGGTGTTTTGATTGCGAAAGCAATGGGTCATCATGTGACTGTTATAAGCTCTTCTAACAAGAAACGGGAGGAGGCCATGAACGTTCTTAGAGCTGATGAGTATCTCGTCAGCTCTGACTCTGCTAGATTTAAAGAAGTGACTGATTCGCTTGACTATATTATTGATACGGTGCCTGCACCCCACCCACTAGACGAATACATTTCCTTGCTCAAACTTGATGGGAAGTTGATTTTGTTGGGCGTTATCAATACCCCTTTGCAATTTGTCTCTCCTTTGCTTATTGGCGGTTAGTTGTCTTTAACAATTGTCTATTTTCTCTTGTATCTTCAGAAAAATCAGTATATTTTCTCTGATAAATAAATTTATTGATAATAACAACTTCAACTTGAATGTGGTTTGTTTTGAAGGAAGGAAAACGATCACGGGAACAGCTATAGGTAGTATGAAAGAAACCGAAGAGGTGTTGGAGTTTTGCAAGGAAAAAGGGGTTAAGTCAATGATCGAGGTGGTGAAGATGGACTATGTCAACACCGCGATGGAAAGGCTAGCCAAGAACGATGTTAGATATCGATTTGTAGTGGATGTGGCTGGTAGCAAGCTTGAAAACGAATAGAGGAAACTGATGAAAGTTGGTTTGCGCGCGCCATCATAAAAAAAAAAAAAAAAAAAAAAACATTTAACATGGTTATCTTTTGTCCAAATATAATATAATAGGTGAAAAATAAGATCGGTTATATTTATATATAACTTTACCAAAAAGTTAGAACACAAACATGACCTTAATTAGTGGCTTTTGTTTGCTTTGTATTTATGGTTATGTTTTCTCTAAGATATTAATTAAGTAAGATAAGATTGATGTAGCGTGGTATTGTTTTTTTTTATTTTTTTGAAAGGCAGTATTGGGCTCAGTGGCATTGCCTCTTCATATACCCATCATCAATTCCAGGGGAAACCCGAATATTTCGAGAGAAAACCCCTGTCTCCATCCCGGAGAGCATTTTGCTCACATCCGGGTTTAACTGCAAAACTTATTACACTAAAAATATATGTGTACAACAAAATCAACAAATTTCTTAATCAAGATCAATCAAACGTACCATCAACGGTAACTTTAATCATTATTATTATTATTATTATTATTATTATTATTATTATTATTATTATTATTAATTAATTAATTAATTAAAGTTGAAGTCATATACGTGTAAGTTCATTGTGCATTTATTTAACATATCACACAAGTAAACTGTTACCGATTTCATAAACTTTTGGTGAAGTCAGTGACAGGTATTGACCATCTAGATGCTCATTAGTCATCACTTGTTTTTCGTCCAATTTGAGTTTCCTTGCTTTATGTACACGTGTAACAAGTATATATGTGTTATATATAAGTTTTAATTTTAAAATAATGAAAAAATAATATATCGACCATACCTAAAATTCCATGCAATTCCGATCCTTGTTTAATTCTTTTTTTTTTTTTTTTTTTGGTGATATATGGGACTCATATTTATTAGCTTACAAGTTATCTTCTAAAATTTGAGGATTTCAAGCTCTATAGCTAGTTTATTTTCCAAGTTTTCCTCTTTAAAATAGAGGTTATATCTTTACAGGAGTTAATAGAGTAAATTCCATAAACAGTCTCTGTACTCTTTTTTCAACGTTTTCGGTCCAATAACATTGGATTTGCTCGCAAATGGTCCCTTAAATGGACCATTTTCGAGCAAATCCAAAGTTAGACGGAGGGACCATTTGCGAGTAAAAATCCAAAGTTAAGGGACCATTTGCGAGCAAATCCAAAGTTATTGGACCGAAAACGTTGAAAAAAGAGTACAGGGACTATTTTCGTAAATCAATGTAAACCATATGGACCATTTATGGAATTTACTCGAGTTAATATATATGGGACTAAAATTTTACTAGGCGTAAAATAAGTTAATTTTATCATCATCGAAATTTAGATGTTTCATTACTACTATATTCGCTGTCCATGTTAAAGTGTTCACTTACACCACTCTCAAAGGTGCATCAGTTTGTAAAGCGACGTGCATCACTTAAGTGTCTCACTTTGTTTGAGTCGGTTTAGGGATGAGCTAGAAAAGTGACGCAGTAGTGGGTCCAAAAGCCTTTTTTATGTTTTTGTTTAGGGTATAAAATAATGGTATAATTGTAGTGTAAGACTCATAAATTAAAGTGACTATGTCACTGTTGGTGTTGGCATTGTTGTGTCGGTTTGGGGATGTTGGTGTTGGCATTGTTGTGTCAGTTTGGGAAAGTGCTGACGCGACGCTGAGTTGAAACAAGTGAAACAAATTGACTATGTCACTGTTGAGAGTGGTCTTAGAAAATGCATACAATTTGTGGAATAGAAATTCATTTTAATTGGTTAAAATATGAAGTGCATTGGAGAGAAATTAAAAAATAGTGAGAGTGAGAGAACGTTTTTAAATTGGACCGAGAGAATATTTCCTAACCATATTTTGTATCAACGGTTTGTGAAAGACCAAATCACTGGCCCAAGATTATAGGTGCACTAAAGTGTAGCCCAATGGGCCAAGGTAACTTTCAATCCCAATACACAAAATTCAGAAGCAGAAATCGCCATCTTCCTCCTCCGGCACGGAAATCCGGCGTATGTATACGTAGCTAGGGTTAGGGTTTATCTCCTCCGGTAAAAATGTCCAGTTCAGGGCGACCGTTGGCAGCGGCGGGTAGAGATTTACAGATTGTTCCGGCGACATCAGATAAAACAGCAATTTCCGCACTTCCTCCTCGACATCCGAATAGTTCTTCTTCAGCTCTTGTTGAATACACGCCTCCTGTATCTAATCAAGAAGATGAAGACCTAGAGGTGAAACTACGTCGTATTATTGATCACGTTCCTGTTCGTGTTAACAATACTTCCGGTAGTTCCGCCGGTTCTGGCTCCGGTGACTTCCATCAGGTTTTATATCTAACTTGTATTATCTATTCAATGAAAAAATTAAATTATTTTATCTATTTACGTGTTTTGACTTGCTGATTTATGCTATATTGAATGAATTAGATTGTTGTTCGGGTTAGCCCGTGTCTTGAAGTAGCTACAGATAGGTACAAATTAAACCTCAAAAATGAATATAACCCACAGATTGCAACAATGATTAAAAATTATGCCTTTTTGGTACATGATCACTTGCTGGAATAAAGAATTTGACATGCGTAAGATGTCTAGTGCGAATCTAGAGTATGAATTATCTCTTTCTATGGATTGAGGATACAATGTGTGAATGGATGAATTTATATATCGAATCAGCAGAGTTTACTTGAGTAGTTTCTACTGTAAGGTCATTTACTGACTGATGCAGGGATCGAATTCTAAAAGGCATGAATGGATGAATTTATATATCGAATCAACAGAGTTTTATTTGAGTAGTTTCTACTGTAAGTTCAATTACTGACCAATGCAGGGATCGAGTTCTAAAGAATTTATGTGTTTAATGTTGAAGGGGAATAAGCTTTTATAGTGTCTAATACATTTTGTACTCTAGGGGTGATAGTATACTCGTAGTGTTTGGTGTAATATGAACTTTTACTCTTCCACGAGCTTACTATGAACTTTTACTAAGGGGTAGCTCTATGCCTCTATATATGCCCTCTTAAGGTAAATCGATAAAATGGAATCTGTTTCTTTCTTTACTTCTATCTTGAAACATGATAAGGCTCTGTAGGGGCATTTTTGTTACTATTTCTTGATAATTCTCATGTTGAAATATAGAGGCATGCCAAGTTATTTCCAGATTGAATTTTGAATTGTAAAGAATAAGTAACCAAGTATAGGCCAATGAACTGAGAACATTGTTAGATACTAAGGCTGACACATCTAACATAGTTTGATCATGTCACTTGTCTCAAAACCCCTGGGGTTTTTGATAGATGTGATGATCTCACTTTATGCCAATCTGGTTATGGTTAGCAGGCTATATTATTCAAAGTCTTTATCTTGTATCTTTTTTCCTTACACAAACTTTTGTACATGGATGTACAGTACCCTTATGTCCCTTTGGTTGTGGTTGTAAGGATACAAGTCAAATAATTCCAAGTGCATTTTCTATGTCTCTTTGTAAACCAACTTTAGTAATTAGGCGATACTACAAATAATATCAACAGTGATTTTCCCAGTTGCAAGGTAACAATAATGTTCATGCTGCTAAAAGCATGTGCAGTGACTGCTCGCTATATTCATTGAGTTGAAATATTGATAATAAACTTAAATTAAGCTAAGATTTTGACCAAGTGTTTCCACTCTCTGTGCTTCCGCACTTATGATCTCTCGTGTGGAAGTCGTCCTTTCGGTGGATTATAATATTGCATGCAGCTAACATGTTTCATTCCGGATTTCCAGTTTCAGATGGTGTACAATAACCCATGACTTGTATGCTCACTAAATAATGATCCCTGGTTGTAGCTGTATTTATCTAATAAACCTGGACATGTTATGTTCATAATTTGGTGTCAATTATATATCAATAATCTTACCATCAAAAACTTGTTTTTGGAACAGTATCGGCAGATGAGACGGAAAGAACAAGACCGGCTTGCAAGAATGGACGTTGACTACCAAAAAAGGAAAGAAGTGACAGAGTTCAATAAGAGGAGAGAGGAAAGATTAAAAGCAGCAGAAGAACGAACTGCAAAGAAGCGCATGAAACGCCAAAAGAAGAAGCAAAAGAAACAAGAAAAGAAGTTGAAGATAGAAGCAGGCGACCATGAAGAACAAAGAAAGGAAGATAAATCTTCAGATGAAGACTCGGGCAATGATGAATGAACAAAACACATGTACCAGAATGCTAGTATGATATTTGTTTGTCAATTTTAAGTAGAATTAGAATGGTGGGAATGTTGTACTGCTCGAAAGAGTTGAGGCCTGTGTATTTGCATTGCTTTGAAACGTTCATTTTGTATACAACTGATGGCCTCTTGATGATCTGTGGAGTTATGATAAAGGTATGATGTAAAAAATGATGCAGGGCCTGTTCTTCTTAGTTATTGTTTACCGATAGTAAAAATTATATTACTGTAGTATAGTAAAGCAATAGATAGATCTCAAACTGCTGACAGGAATTATTATTTAGAGCCATTACAAGCTTGTAGCTGAACATGGAAGGTTTTCTGCCAAGTATATTAAATGACTTCATTCTAAAGGGTTTTGTATAAAGTCTTTAGATGTGGCAATATTGATTTACTTCCTTATTTTGTAAGTACGTCGGTAGAAGTGGTAATCTTAGTTCACTTTCTTAATTAGGGATGGTTGGATTTGGGTTAAAGTTAACCTCAAGCGCTCTATGATTTCACTGACCATTTAAAGGTTGCGTGAAGCGTATATTTTTCGTTAAGAATTAGATTTTTCATTGCACATATCATTTTTTAACTCATGTTTAATGCACTAATATATAATGAATTAAAGATATGGATAAAAAGGAATTTTTGAGCTTACCCAACCCCTAATAAAAACATTCTATAACTCACCCATGATACCACGTGTAACGTTAAGAGTACAATGAGGGCCAAGTCTTAGGATGCGTTTGATTTGTAGAATGTTTTTAAAGGAATTGAAATTCGTCAAAAGAGAAGAATACCATTTCCTTTAGCCAAAGGACTTTGAAGAACTCTAATGTTATCAATTACTCAACCAAACAAACTAAGAATTGAATCTGAATTCCAATTCCATTGAGTTTAATTTGTATCAGTTTTGTGAACCACACACAACCTTAATGTTAACTCATTGGAGAGTAATTTGCCGTGGTTAAAATACTTGAAACGTTTGGTGGTAAGTAAGGATTGATAAGAGCTTGAAAAACTTGATTAACATCTCCCGTTTGTCATATGAACTAATTCAAAATCAAGTAACCACAGATAATGCCATAAAATAGATCTCTAGAATTCCAATGACACTTGAACCAAAAGAAGTCCAAAATCTCTACTGCACATTGGCTAATTCAAATTTTGTTACCAATTTCACTCATGCTAACTGTAATTTCTTTTCTCCTATAAAGTAAACTCAGGTAATCGAAGGCTTGTTTATCCTTCCAAGTAAAGACCTCAACAACCTTGGGACTCAGATGCTTTCTGAAGGTGCTAAGGTGACTAAGCGAAGTAGCTCTACCGAGAAAACAAGTCCTAAGAAATGTGATAGGATGGCAATCGCTGATGCCTGCATACATAAATTGATGACTTACATACTAGATTCATAAAACCACCAAAATGTTATTCAAATGCGTAAAACCTTCCTCCTAACCTGATTCATTGATAAACTTTTTATATTCATCTCTAGAAAATTATTCATTTACTTTATGAGTTACACAGATGAGCAAAAGTGTTTGTGGGTAAGCCCAACCCTATCCAAACTTTTCCAACCCGCCCAATGCCACCCCAAGTGTAAAGCCTGAAAAAAAATTACTAGGAAAACCTGTACTAAGAAAACGTCCAATGCAAGGATGGGGTTGCTCCCACTACGGTAATACGGATTGGCAGATGTAGTAAGAGCCTTAGCCACTAGTATTCCTACAGTGGCTTGCATGCCTAGAATAGCAGCACCCATTCCCAAAAGATTCAAAGCTATTCCTTCTTTTATGCTGTTTTTGACTTTCGGAGGAAGTGCCTAAAAGATAATAGAAGCATGTTGGTAAACACTGTTGCGGATTATTAATATATCCTCTTATATAAGAAAAAAGAAAATCATGCACAAAAACGAAACATTTTGTTCCAGAAAAGATATATTACCTTTGAAGGGTTATTGGCATCTTTGCGAAGCCTATTGGAAAGACGAATATAACCAAATGACCAAAACACGGAAACGAAAGCAGCTGCAATACTAGCAGAAGTAGCATAAAATGTAGCAGGTGATGAGATCTTTCCAGTTATAACAACAGAAAATGAAAGCATGACAGCAGATATAATTGTTAACACCAACTGCACCCAAAATCCTAAACTACCCAGCCTCTTCAACTTCCTTGAAGTAATCTCTAATGTCTTCGAATCCTACACAACAATTCAAGCAAAACCATCATTTTTTTTTGTTTAGTAATTTATTTTGATGCATAAAATATAAATATAAATAATTAAAATATACTAACAAAGACAGCATTTAAACTATTTTGCCCGTCGATTATCAGCGATGGATTGAAATTAAATAATGTATCATTGTAAGTGGCGTAATTGGCAAATATATTAGGTTTTCTGATTTGAGGTTGACAAGTGTGAAGCGATAATTGAGATGACGGTGTAAAAGAAAGACGTCGATGAGTAGATGATGATGATGTGAAATTGAGGTGCGACGGTGAGGGTTTTGCCACCGTCAATGACGGCAGCGTAATTCCAGAATGGGTTGCCGGTAGCAATAGTGATTGCATTTTTGGGTTCGACTGCTTACTCTATGTTAGCGTTTGATCTTTAGGTAAATATGCCTTATGCATTTGGCACCAATATTTGTAAAATAAAATAGGAAATTGATAAAAAGAACCCTAAGGGCTTCCCTTAACACATTAAGACATGCACAAAAATATGTACATTGAAAATAATATATTGTTTGTCCCCCTTATTTTTTATTTGTCCCCCCCGAATTTTAGTTAAAGTACAATTGTTTTATGCATGTTCAAATAGCTTAACCAAAGCCCTTAGGGCTCTTGTTAACAAAACCCAATAAAATAATAAGAATTACATTTTTCTAACAGTAAATATGAGATTTTTAACCTTACTTTTTGCACATACTCATATGCTATTTTTGAAAGTTAACACTTATTTTAGAACAAACTAAAATGAAAAGGTGACAATTATTTTGAGACGGATGAAATATATTATAACAATTAATATCTATATATAATACTAAATTGTTTAGGTCATCATCAAGAATCATTTATACTGGTATAAAACCTACATTTTGAAACGTAATATAATACGTAGTATTTTACAAGATTTCAAACTCGTGTATACATATGAGTGTTAATTTTTTAATTAAAATATAAGTTTTAATTTTAATTTAATTAAAATAGAAAGGCATAATTAATTAATAGAATTTGATTTTAATTAATGATATCACAACATCGCTCCCTATATTATATTTAAAATTTTAAATAATAACTCGACGAAATTCATGATTACTTGGGATATAGAGTTGATAGAGGTAATTCGTTTGTATGTAGAGTTCGAGATTGAAAATATAGTAAGTAACGGAAGTGATCCAGAGGGAAACGTTTCTTTGTGGGGAAAGGGGGGAAACTTTAACATTTATCACGAACTATTTTAACTTCACTAATACAAATGTAAAAAAAATAAAAATAAAAAATCAAATTTAATGAATGTTTACCAAAAATTGATACTATTAATGTTAATCTTTTCTAATGAATTCATTCTTTAAGTTATAACATCAATTGATGAATATTTGATTATAAAAACGTTAACATTCACAACATTCATGATGATGACTGTTAAAATTATAAAAAAATTCATCAATTAATGTTATGATTTAACATCTATCATCCTGAATGTTGATTAATATTATGATGAATGTTAGCAATTTATTAAATAAATATTTATCAACTAATGTTACGACTTAAAAAGAAATAAAAATAAGCAGATGAAAAAATTAGGTGTGTTTAATTTAATTTAGAAGAAGAGGAAATCTATAATCAAATTGGACTATGGAAAGAAAAGGGCTTGTACGTCATTTAAATAAATTTTAGGGTCCTATTTGAAAAAATAATTGATTCTTACAAAACTATCTGGTTGAACACAACCACAAAGAGATAGCCATTGAGAGGTGAAACCAACTCCACATAACTGCAATATTTTCTCTAAAAATCCTCACCGGCAACAATGGCAGTTGCTCAACTTTCTTCCTCCCTCTGTATCTCCACACCCGGTACTACTATCATCTCCCTCTATCTGTGTGTATAATTTCAATTAATTATTGTTTTCTTTTTCCCTTATAGTTTGTATTTGTTCGAACAACCACTCACTATTGCAGATGTTATTAAAATATAAACTAGAAATTTTGCAAATTGAGGTTAATTTTGAATGTGGGTGTTTTAGTTAATAGTTACAGAGTGATATGTTATTGGATTTTGAGTTATGTCTAGTGTTTTGGTGTAAATTTCAGCTAGAATCTCTACTGGTTCTGGGTTTTCGTCATCAGGTTTGCCTCGGATTGGGACAACGTTTGTATGCGGTTCAGGTTCGCCTCTTGGTATGTCTCTGGATTGTTATTTGTTTCACCAATTCAACTGATTAGTTTGTTATGTTTCGCTCATGATAACTTTAGGAATTAGGAACTAGGTTAATTTGTTATACTATTAATAATAGCTATTCATTGCGAAGTTTGATAAATATGAGAAATTTACAAGATTGTTATTATATAGTGTAACAATAATCATAGGAGGATATGAAATTTCTACCTATTTTGATAGAATTTAAGCCTGGGGTAAATAGGATATCATCTGATATTCGAAGAATTTTCAGGATATAACTAGTTATTTGTGCGAAGTACTCTTTAGATAAGGCTAGAATATATGAGGGTGAGAGCTAATAACTACTATGATTTTTTCAGTGATATCTGGAACATATCATCAGAAGGCTCGAGTACATAAGCCTGCAGCATTATCTGTGAGATGTGAACAAAGTAGTAAGGATGGAAATGGTTTAGATGTGTGGCTTGGTCGAACAGCAATGGTTGGCTTTGCAGTGGCAATTAGTGTTGAAGTATCAACTGGGAAGGGGCTTCTTGAGGTATGGCTTAGATTTTAATACTTTTATTAATTTTGCTTTATTCGCTTGTGTGATACATTGTTATTTGAAAAGGGGAAGAAGCTGATTCTGTGTTGGCTATTTGTTTTTCCCTTAATTCATATGTGTGACAATCTAACCCAAGTGTGAAACTGATCTACAAGTTCACGATTCTTTGTGTATGTATTATGATTATTACTTTAGATATAATTATATTCTTGTATTAACGTTCCACATCATCTGGGCTTTGCAGAACTTTGGGCTCACATCACCCTTGCCAACAGTGGCCTTGGCAGTGACTGCACTTGTGGGCGTTCTTACAGCAATTTTCATCTTCCAGTCTGCTTCTGAGAGTTGATAACACTGATACCTAACCTGGTGTTTGTAAAGCTTGTGTATTTATTCATAAAGATTATGCTTTAAATTTTTTTGTAACGTAATTCATTATTTTGCATGCCACAAAGAATGTAAGAACTTGAAAATTACAAGTAATGGAGACTTTTTTCACAACGAGAGCATTGTAGGAGTTCTACTGTTGTTTATTTGGTTGGTGAATAAATTCTACATGTAGTAAATGTGGATACATGAGCTGTCAGGCAGACAGAATATATACCTTCGAGTTTGAAGTCTTATCATACTCGCTTTCTCAAGACATATATAATCACAAATACGAAGTTTCCACTTTCCAGTTATGTACATAATCTCAATGGGAAGCTCCAGAAAGCGATTGCCATTATGTTAGTGTACTCCTGGTAAGATTCTTATTCTCCTTTACCTTTTACTCCAACCTGTGTGATAACTTCAAGCACAATATCTTCCGTTCCTTTTTATGTGACTTTTTGTCATTCATACCTGATGATAGTTTCACACGGGTGGCATAGTCCTGAAAGGTTCATGCAGACGAAACATCTTTTCAAACTTTCCCGATTGGGAATGCTATGTGTGTGTTTTCCCTCAATATATAGGACTTCCTGGTTGTTTTCATTGTAAAACTTCTTATTCAACACTAACATGGGCTCACAAATTTCGCGAGTCAAGCAACTTCTTGCTAAACGTGACATCAAGATCCTAATGCTAGGGCTTGATGATTCTGGAAAGACGACCATCCTGTATAAGCTAAAGTTGGGGGATTTCATCTCAACTGTACCCACTATTGGTATTGATCTTAAATTTTTATTCATTGTTTATCTTGCAGCTTGATTTGTGTATGGGATAAGATCTCTTGGAATTATTCTAATGAAGGTTTCAATGTGGAAGCTATGGAGTACAAGAACATCAGATTCACCGTGTGGGATGTAGGCGGGCAAGATACGGTATGAACATGCAACCTATATTTATGCAGTTATACTGCTTTCATTTGTAATTCAAATATGCTAATAATGATTTGAATTATGTAATAATTTGACGGGTCAAACGAGTATAAGTAACAACAATTATCAAGAAGGGGAACAGGTCAAATGAGGCAGGTCAAACTACGTCCATCCAAATCACTTTATCCAAGAAATTGTGTTACTTTAATTTAATAAAATAATAGTGTAGTTTTTGTGAACATATCTGATAAATAAGGAAAATTGTTTGGAGGTCAAACCAACTCGGCTTGTTTCAAGAGGTACTAAAAGCTGCCCGAATTTGTCTCATTATTCAACCTGTTCTTTTTGCCACATCCAACAGAAACATTCTTTTAGTTTATTGATACTATATATTGAACTTCATACGTTAACAGATTCGGCCTCTGTGGAGACATTACTATCGGAATACCCAGACACTTATCTTTGTGGTAGACAGTAATAACAAACGCAGAATTTACCAAGCCCGGAATGAGTTGCATCGCCTTTTAAACGAGGTTTGTGATAATTGATCTTAGCCTTTATCACTTCAAGGTTGTCTTTGATCAGTCATCTGTCCCTTCTCTATAATAAATCTCTTATAACTTTCTTGCAGGATGAACTGAGTGATGCAACAATTCTTGTATATGCCAATAAGCAGGACTTGCCCAATGCTATGCATGTTTCTGAGGTCGCAGAAAAACTAAAATTGCACACTATTGCCCAATGCCGTTGGTAAATGAGCGTATTCTTGTTGATTATTCACATATTTCTCAGTCAAAGCATTAAGCAAGTGCTTTTGGGGCCTATTTTTTCCACTTAATGGTTTTAATGCAACTAGATCTAGATGCGGATTGATAAAGTATCTGTTCACTTATAACATTATGCTTTATGGATGTCTATTTGTGAAAGAATAAAAAAGGAGGTCTTCCCCACACAGACCTGTAACGGCATCACATTGACAAAATCTTTCACCTCATATGCAACCAAGATTATTACATCATCAAACCTTCCCATATCTAAAACAGTGGACAGAGGTGGCAAGATGGGCGGGTGGGGTAATTGGTCAAAATGGGCCGCGTTGAGTTGACCAAGTAGCATCTATTTGTCCATGTTTAAATACTTTGATATAAGTATTTAATGTGTTGATTATGCAAAGCATTATTATTAAGTAATCACCTAATTTTCCAGTGAAACAATTCTAGGGGTTTCTATGCATTAAGAACAGATTTGGGGGGACTTTTAACTCATTTGACACGTCCCTTCTTAACTAAATGTTTTGAATTTACCCATTTGACCCGTTAGAGATTAAACACCACCAATCAACCGTTTGATAAGTAAATGGTGTAAAATTGTCACCTCTAAAACGTGGGTCAAACAACAATTCTTGGTGTGCAACTGACTAAACTCTCCCATTTAAAATAACAGTAGTTGATATGATATTTGTACTGCTTGCTGCATAGATCCCTTAGTTATTGAGACACCATATGCATAATTGAATGCAGAATGCCATGTCACTTCTTAGAATACCATAATATTTAGATTTGTCCTACTTGGTCAATGACATTGTTATTCTGTATCAGGCACATACAGAGTACATCTGCAACAACAGGCCAAGGATTGTATGAAGGCCTAATCTGGCTTACCAACAATGTCCCCAACAAAGTAGCACGAGGTAGCTCATGCATCTCTGTCTCCAACCCGTAGAATATGCGAGTGTACCCTCACATAATGCTCAACAAGAATTGAGCAGGGAGAGGGAGGGGTGTGGTTGTGGGTGGGGGGTGTTGATACTCGAAGTCAGGTAAAAGATTCTAAGTCAGGAACGCGCATCTGCCCCTCTGCCATTCAAGGATCACTATGCACATCACCACGTTCTAGGAAATACGTGTATAACAAATGGATAATTTATATATCATGTATGCATGTTTATGTGTCATGTATCCAACCATATCATTTTATAAGTTCTGTCATTGGTTAGACTATCAATCATTATCAGAAAAGTATTGTCAGATTAAATAAGAAAATTGGGCCATAATAATACTCCTCCAATTTTTAAAAATAAACAACTAATTTAATGGTATGTTTTATCTCTTAACTGCAATCATATGCTTAACCGAATAACGTGTTCATATCAATACTTCAGTTCATGGGTCTTTCTGTCACGGACGATTGCATTAATCGACCTGATCTATGGCCATTAAACAAACAGCTAACTTTACTACACCTATTCTTGATCCAATGAAACACTACAAAGCACAAACTGTACTTGTTTGAATGATTCTAAAAGATCGATAATCGTTTACACCTTTAACTACCATATATACAAAACCATAACATAAGATTAGCAGTCACATATAGTCTGGACGAAATCTTCCAAATAATTCTCTGTTATGACATTTATAGGTTTATAGTGAAATTTTCACCTTTTTCCAATAGACTTTATTACTTTGTATCAAACAATTCGGCATAATTATATTTTCACCTTCGAAAAGAATATTCCATTTATAGGTTTATAGTGAAATTTTGCTGACAATTATCATGTAGTGGTTTGATGGAATCTTGTTTGCTTAACATAAATATATATACTAGTAATTTGTAACTACTACCGTTATGTATTGTTTGTCACCACTTCTACTAAATAAATGTCCCTTATAGGCTTATACTATTGCATTCCACTCGAGAACAAGCAATGAAATATGCCATAATCATTTAATTATAGTGCTAATTATATACTGTTAGTTAATATTTTGGGTTAGTATATGGGAATGCATATAAATTGTACTAATGTCTATTGTGTGTATCATACTTATGCTTGCTATTTTTAATGCATTTAACTTTCAAAAAGTGCGTTTTCATGTATTTTGTTGATGTGTCGTCCGTTTAAGGTGTCACGTGGCATCTCTAAAGGTTGACACATCATAAAAAAATGGTAAAATATATTAAAACACACTTTTCGAAAGTTGAATTAATTAAAAATAGCAAAACTAAATTGGGTACATACAATAGACATCATGTACAAATTGTATACATGTCTAGACACTAACACCTAATATTTTCTCTAAGTTGATTAAAAAAACTGAAATGCACCCGTCACAAGGTCAATTATATATAGAGCACGCCAAGATTCATGACACGTAAAATAACAAAAAAATAATAATAATAACAATAAGTTTCATAAATTACTAACCGGCCCCAAAATTATGTTGCTCGGTGGCCCACTACCCGTTTACTACTTCAATGTTTGTATAAATTGAGTAAATAAATAATACTCCGTACTATGTAGAAGTTCAGATATTTAAACTCTTATTTTTAACCACAATAATAACACCACCATCAAATATTAAAGGGAGGTTATACATATAAATGAAATGGTACGATCTCTTAATGCATCGCTTTTGGTGTAAGCATTAAAAAAATGGATGTATATATTACGGATTATTATTCATCATATATGTCACTCCATATTAAAAAGTTACAAATATTCAATTTAAAGAAGTCGCCGTGTTCACGACGGTAAATCCACCATCGACATTCAAGTTCTGTCCGCTAACATACACCGATTCATCAGACGCTAAAAACATCGCTGCTTCAGCAACATGCTTAGCCTTCAACATTAAACCTTTTAAATTCCCCATCTGGGAGGTGTATGCCTCCACTTGGCTCACATCCATATTAAGTGCGTTGCAGGTAAGCGGGGTAGCCACACCAAACGGAGAAACACAATTCACTCTAATTCCATGAACGCCTAGCTCGCTACATGCGGCCTTCATTAACCCCAAAATAGCATGTTTGGAAGTAGTGTAAGCATGGGGTCCAGCTCCACCGACAGATGCTGCCACACTAGCTGTACAAATAATCGATCCTCTTATCCCTTTAGCAACCATGGCTAGAGCCGCGTGCTTAATGGTTGCAGCCACCCCACGGACGTTTACAGCCATGGTGTTATCGAATGCCTCAAGGTCCATGTCTAGAAAGGTTGTTAGTGGACCGACGATTCCAGCGTTGCTGAAAAGAACATCTAGAGTTCCATATTTGGCAATGGTGTGGCTGACAGCGGCCTCTACTTGCTTCTCGTCCCTAACGTCACAGTGAATGTAGCAAATATTTCCAAGACCTGTTGTAAGACATGACGCAATCACTTGGTTTGCTAATTCATCTTGAACGTCAGCAATCACAACACTAGCTCCGTTTTCAAGGAATAACCTAGCGGTCGCTTCTCCTATGCCGCTAGCGCCACCAGTGATTAGAGCTACTTTACCCTCCAATCTTTTTAGTATTGTACATGCAATATATGAAAACATTAGTATAAAAGACAGGCCAATTTATTAGGCCTAAATGTGATTTTTCTTATACGAATATGAAGATGAAGGTGAATCGAATAATAATTGATATATATATATATATATATATATATATATATATATATATATATACCTGGGCTTGTTAATCGTAGGGTTCATAGCAACGTACTAGCAATGAATGAGAATTGCTTGATTTCAAGGGATGGGTATGGATCTTAATTACTGCTTTCTAAAATGATGAATGCGTATGTATAATAGGAAGGTGAAGTGAAATGGACCTTTGAATAAAGTATATACACATTACCAGAGATTTTTATTTAGGACTATATTTTATCGTCCATATGGCTGGTATTAAAATTGCTGATAATGTGAATTGAGTCAAGAGTACGTGTAAGTCAACTATGTATTAGAGACTCCATTTGAAACACGGCTTAATTTATCTAAATATTTTTAATTCTAGTGCATGTGATGCACGGCTACAATATTTATATTAGATTAGATTACTGTACACAACGTATTTTATATTTAAAATTTATTAGGTGGGGTTCAGAGGAGCAGGCTCCTTAATTATGAGGGGTTTAGCCAACCAAAAATTGACACGTGTCACTTTTTTCTTGCATCAGGGACTATTTTGCAAATTTGAAAAATTTAGGGACCTACCCGAAAATTTATTTAATAAAAAAAATCAAAAATCAAAAAAACATTTTTTTCATGAAAACCAAATTACCATTATTTTTTACTGCATTTTGCGTGTTCAGTACTGCATTTTATGTTTTTTCTTCCTGTTATAAAGCAATTTTTTATAAAATGCAGTGGAATGCCTTTTTTCAACATATGAACATAAAATGCAGTAAGTAGTGTAAAATGCAGTCAAAATATTTTTTTGTTGCTTTTCCTATAAAATGCAGTAGTATATATTACAATGCTGTAGAAGTTTTTTTTGTGTAAAATGCAGCATAATTCACATTAAATTGCTATCAAATTGCAGTAAGAGATATTAAAATGCAGTATAAGAATGTAAATGCAGTGATTTTCAGGATCTCCTTAGTAGATCTAAAATGCAGTAGGTAGGGCAAAAATGCAGAGGCGTTTTCCAGATCTACTTTTTGAGATCTAGATATGAAAAAGTAGATCTAGATCTAATTTTTCTACCATTTCAGATCTATATTTGAAAAGTAGATCTAGATCTACATATTTCAGATCTAGAAGATGAGGTGGTGGTTGACGGTGACGGTGAAGTGAAGGTGGTGGTGGCGGAGAAAGTGAACGGTGATGGTGGACGTTAGCGGTGAAAGGAGGTGGTGGAGGTGATGGTGGTGGCGGGCGGTGTAAGTGGACTATGAAGGTGGTGGTGGTGGTAGAGAAGGTGGCGGCGGAGATGGTGGCGGTGAAGGTGACGGCGGCGGTGAAAGGAGGTGGTGTTGGTGGTGGTGGTGATTGTGTGTGTGTGAATTGAGTGTGAGAAGGGAGACAATTTGAGTGTTGTGTGTGAACAGAGAGAGAGGATGAGGGTGCAAATGAGCAGATGTGATTTTGATCCAAGTTTAACCCCCCCAAAAAATATTTTATCTAAATTGCATTATGGTCCCTCCACCCAAAAATATTTGTATTTTAACCCTTCTGCGCTCATTGCTCCTCAAATTGCCCCTGCTCCTTTGATCCTCTTCTAAATTTATTTAGTTGAAAGGCCATTAATTTAATATATTAAACTATACTATAATCTTATGTAGGCCTGTAAACGAAAAGAACGAACACGAACGAAGTTTGTTCGTGTTCGTTCATTAAGGTTTTGACGAACAAACGAACGAACATGAACGGATAAGCGAACGGATTTTGTTGTTCATGTTTGTTTACTAAGAAAATTTGTTTGTTCACGAATGCAAACGAACGTACACGAACAAACACATAAATTAATGCTTCGTCAATACCTTAAACGAACCTCAACAAACATAAACGAACATATATATATATATATATATATGTACAAACATCTACACATATATACTATATAACTTGAAATTTTGCGATGTATATTCAACATTACAAAACGATCATAATACGAAGATAAACTCCTTTGCTTGGTCTGATTGTTGAAAAGAGTAGCAGATCTGGAACTAGTGGAGGGAGAGAGTGGAGGTACGTTTGAATTGGAGGGAAATGTAAGGTAAAAATATCTACATATTTAATATTATTAAATGAAAATATCAAAATATTAATAATATTCTATTTAATATTTAGCTTAATCAAAATAAGATATACAAATATGTATTAATTTAATTAAACTATTAGTTAATTAACGAACATTTAACCGAACGTTCACGAACATGTTATCGAACGTTCACGAACGTAAATGAACGAACGAGACTGATTGTGTAAAATCTAGTTATAAAATTAAACAAAGAAAATACTGATCGTTTACTATTACACAACTGAGGTAAGTATACCATATCGTGTATAGTATAGCTACAGTAAGTCCAAGTTCGTTCCACGGGGATTGTGAATTTAAGAATTAAAACTAAAAATGTAATTAACTTAGTACAGAAAAGACTTGGGTTTGTTGTGACCGAATTGTCACTTTGCTTAACAACTACTATATTTAACTAAGGTGACTCAGGAAGAGTCAAATTGATTAATTGAACTTTATCAGATATTAAAAATGACACTTACTTGAACTAGCTCACTAATGATTTTGGGTTGTATAATAAATTCAGGTTATCTAGCAATCAATGCTCATCTTAATTTAGATCAGGTTTAACGTTCGCCATGACCTTCACATAAATCTTGATTAACTAATTAATAATTTAATTTAATGAAAGACATTCGCCAATATCATCACTTTATACATTTAAGTTTAATTATTTAACTTGTACCAAATCTGCGTCCGCTATCATTGGATTAATCATACATAGACATATAATTAAATAATGAAATAACTTTGTGACAAACGTTCGCTATAGCCACTAATTAAATCATTAACAAGCTTCAATAATATATAAAACTTAAACACATAATAGTTTCAATTAAACATTAATTAAATTGCAATAGATAGTTTAATTATGTTGAATATATGAATCTTAATTAAACTAAGATTAGTGCGTCCACTTAACCTACACCTTAATTTCGATTCAATAATTTAAGATTTAATCTAGTGAATAACTTCCGTCAACTTCATTTACTTACACATTCATGTTTAAACGATTATCTTGTTTAATATCTGCTTCCGCAATCAATTAACAATTATTCATAGACAAATAATTATAATAAACTATTATATGAAAATGCTCCCGCTAAATTGATCATATAATAATTTACCAACAAAATAATCAATTAATATAAACTTAAATACATAAGGTTCACGATTAAACAAAAATAACTCAACATAAATATTAAAAGTAGGGGTGAGCATGGGGCGGTTAGGTGCGGATAGAGATGAAAACCGCCCCCATAACCAAAACTTTGGTTAATCAAAAAATTTAACCGTTCGGTTCGGTTAATAAACGGATTGGTTAATTCGGTTAATTTGGTTAACGCCTATATTGAAAGCGGTTAATTCGGTTAACCATTTGCAACAAAAAAAAGTTTTTTCAATGCAATACATTTGAATGTAAGAGTAGGTTTTATTCTCAAATTTCTATATCAAAATAAAAGTAGATCAATGAAGTTTTATAACCTCAGAGGTTGGCAAGTTAGTGCATTTTTGAAACCTCAAAAGTTAGAAATTAAATATAAATATAATATTTTTAGTGTGAAAAAGTTAGTACGGGGCGGTGCGGTTAAAACCGATGCGGTTATCTTCTATTTTCATAACCGAACCATAAATTTTGGTTAATCAAAAAATGTAACCAAACCCGCGGTTATATGTTCGGTTTGATTAATTCGGTTCGGTTTTGACGGTTAATACGGTTATGGTTTGGTTAATTTGGTTTTTTGCTCGGCCCTAATTAAAAGATAACAACCCTAATCATTAGATCACATCATTCAAGTAAGTGTAAAGAAATTTAGCTACTCATAATCATTATAAAACAAACACAAATAATAATTGAAAATAAAGTAAACATTATTATTAAAATAATAAAAAGAATACAAACCAAATAATTATTGTGCCCTTACAATGACTCCGCGTAACCCTAACTTCTTTGCTCCAAAAGCGCGTTCCTAACCCTTACGAAAAAAACTTAAAATTCGAATTTAGGGTTAAAAATCCTAAAATTCGTATTTATATTCGACTTTGGGGTTTACCCTATGAAATAGATGATTTTCTTCGTAGGTAGGGGACTGCTATTTATATTTTGCGCTGGAAACATCATCCATACGGCGGATGGATTTAATCATATGCCGGATGGATTGCATTTGGCGTATTCCACAAGATTAGCTAGCCACCGCCTCATATATTGTTGCACGCTTCTCGAAGATTCCTTTATCTCGTGAGTTGGGCTGTAGACCGTGTCTCTTTCTTTGACTTTGCCTCATGTTTGACCGTCCTAATTGCTTTTCACTTACGTGGCCCTCTACCCATCTACAAGATATCTATAATCAATATTACTATTATATATTTTAACTAATTTTTTTTAAGTAACGTACTACTAGTACTAAATTATTTAATATTATATTATATTATTATTAACTTACGTAATATTATATTTATATTATGGGTGTGGTTCAGAGGAGCAGGAGCATTATGATAAGCAGAGAGAGCAGGTTTTTGACCAACCACAAGCTGGCAGGTGTCTGACGCGGCCCTCACATGTCAGGCCATCAGGGACTTTTTTACAATTTCAAAAAAGTTAGGGACCTGCCCGACAAATTACCGAAAAAATATCCAAAAAAATTACTTAAAATTTTTTTTAATAAGAAAAGTTGATAATATGCAATATGCAGTGGAAAAAATAAAATGCAGTGAAAATTTTACTTATACATTATTGTTTTCATACAAAATAAACAATATTTCTAAACTCATTAATTACACTAATACATCATTTCAGTGACTTAAAAGATACAAAATGGCCATTCTAATCTACTTTAAGCTCTAACGGACTTCCATTTGGTAGAATTCTCCATTGCACTCTCTTTAAATGTTTTATCTACAAAATAAATAACAAACATAATATAACTTACAAAAAAAGCAAGCTGCAGAAGCAAATAAAAAGGCTAAAAAACATAAAATGCGGTAAAAATATACAAGATGCATTGAACGAAAACCATTCAGTTTTCGAATCAAGTATAAATTAAGCTACAAAAACACATAAAAATGCTAAAAATCATAAAATACAGTAACACATATACAAGATGCAGTAAACTTATATAAGTAGTTTCTTTATTTCAAGTATATAATCAAGCTTTACAACTACATATAATGGTAAAAGACATAAAATGCAGTAACAGATATATGTAAAATGCAGTAAACAATTACTAGCATAATTCACATCAACTACAATTAAAGTGCAGTAGTGTAAAATGCAGTAGAAAATGTAAAATGCAGTGAACATTTTTTCAGATCTACTTTTTAGATCTAAAAAGTAAATCTGATTTTCAAATCTACTTTTTAGATCTAAATCAACATTTCACAAATTCAACACAAATCTAACATTTCATACACTTAATAACTACTCAAAAATCATCAATCACTATCAATCAAACCTAGATCTATAATTTCAACAACAATATCACACATATATACACTAGATCCATAAAACCTAATATAAATAAACCATCAAAAACACTTAAATAAGTATCAAAGTTACTAGATCTACATAAATTGTAGTAACATAACTTAAAATGCAGTAACATAACTTAAAATGCAGTAAATGCAGTAACATAAAATATTATGAATACCACTACTAGGTACACTCCAAAAACAAAATGGAGCAACCAAACAAACTTAAAATGCAGACAAATAATATGCAGTAACATAACAAAATGCAGTAACTATGAAAAAAACACCATAACAACAAGAATATGCATGAAATCCATTTCACAAATTCAACAGAGATCTAGAATTTTATACACTAAATTACTACTTAAATATTATCATGCACTACTAATCAAACCTAGATCTATCATTTCAACAAACATATCACACATATATACACTAGATCTATAAAATTTAACATCAATAAACCATCAAAAACACTAAATAAATATCAAAGTTACCAGATCTGACACTATCCATCAAATAACTTGCAAAATGAAGTTTTTTTAGATCTACTTTATAGAAATGTAAAATGCAGCCGATATTTACTAAAATGCAGTGAAACTTTCAGATCTACTTTCAAATTCACTTTTTAGATCTACTTTCAGATCCACTTTTAGATCTACTTTCAGATCCATTTTTTAGATCAACTTTCAGATCTACTTAAAATGCACTAATGTAACAAAGTGAAGTAACCATGAAACAACACCATAAATTCAACAAAAAATATCATACATTTACACACCAGATCTATAAAACCTAACAAAACAAACCATAAAATGCTAGATCTATCATTTCATACACTAAATAACCACTCATACATCATTATTTATTACCAATAACACCTAGATCTATCATTTCAACCAAAATATCACATATATATACACGGATCTATAAAACTTAACAAAATAAACCATAAAAACACTCAAATAAACATAAAGATACCAGATTTGACTGCGGAATCTGACTTCATTCATTGGAACTCCGGTAGGTATGAAATTTTCGCAACGATTGATGACGACAGAAGCTTGAATAACGTTTTGATTGCGTCAGTTGCAGTGGATGATGACGTGGAGTTACAACGGAGGATGATGCTCCGACACCGGCAACAGATCGTGGTTGGATGGCAGGTGTAGTGTGTGAGTTAGTGTGTCTTTGTGTGTGAGTTACTGTGTAAAGTGTGTCTTATTGAAGAAGATACATGATGAGAGTATGAGTGTGAAAATGATAGAGAGAGAATGTAAAAATAGAGAGAATCTGATAATTTTAATCTGACCGTGGTAAGTGACCTAAAAGATTGATGGAGACATTTTGCCAAAATTATGTTTTAGCCCCTAGATTCTTTAAATGAAAATTACAAATCAGTCCCTCCGCCCGCGATAATTGTAAATCAATCCCTCATGTGACATGGCATGATCTGGGTCGTTGATGGTTAAAATGGATGGTTGTGATCATGCTGCTCCTCCTGCCCCTTGTATGGGCCATGCTCCTCAGATCCTTTTCTTTATATTATTACTAACGTTAGATAATACTATTATTATAATATTATTATTATTTAGCTCAAATATTATTTGGTCCAACTCATAAACTTTTCGAACTCAAATATTCACAAACTTTATCTATTTCTTGTACATTTTCTTGACTCAACTCATTTATATACCTATTTACGAATATTAACCAAATCAGTATCTATCATCAAATAAATGCAATATAAATATAATAAAAATAGTAAATATTACTAAAATAAATATAACATTATTTAATGTTATGAGAGACATGTGTTCATGTTCGTTCATATAATTAAATGAACGTAAAAATTTGTTCATGTTCGTTCATATAACGAAACGAACGAACATAAACGAACTTCCTGCCGAACAGTTCGCGAATAGTTCGCTGAACGTTCAGTTCGCTTACAGGCCTAATCTTATGGTTATTTAGTTCATTGAGTAGGGTTAAAATGAGTACAACAATTTTGAGTGAGAATGGAGGAACCAACCAGAATGCGCCACGTGTCATAAAACTCATTTCCCCCCACGTTTTTAAAAATCAAATATCTCACAAATGGTAAGTCGAAAAATTATAAAAATTACACCATAAAAATCAGCATTTTTTTCTCTTCGATTTGCCATCTCACAAGGTATACTTTCAAGGACTTTTATTTGTTAGTGTTTTACAAATTTTACAAAATTAGTAACACATGTGTTAGTCGCCGGTAACTCATGTCTTACTAGCCGGCAACACATGTGTTACTAGCCGACAACACATGTGTTAGTCGCTGGTAACACATGTGTTACTTGCCGGTAACACATGTGTTACTAGCCGGTAACACATGTCTTACTAGCCGGTAACACATGTGTTAGTTGTTTTCAAAACCCACCGAAAAACGAAAAAAAAAGTTTGTCGAAAGTATATCTTGTCACATCTCTAATCGAAGAGAATAAAACGCTGATTTTTATGGTGCAATTTTTATGATTTTTCGAGTTACCATTTGAGAGATATTTACGTTTAAAAAACGTGGGGAAAAGTGTGTTTTGTAACACGTGGCGCATTCTAGTTGATTCATTCATTCTCACTCAAAGTTATTGTACTCATTTGAACCTTACTCTTATTTCATTATAGTAGATCAGAATTTAATCAATTGATATTATTGATGCATTCGTTGACTTAAATTTTTACGGAACACAAACAAACACAAGGTACAACTTTATATATGTGCAACCTAATGATTCAGATCGAGACATGAAAGAAGGAAGGTCTAATGAATCAAGCAAGTCCAATTCCATTAATTTGTTGATTTTTTAATAATGACGTATCGACTTGAACTAAAGTCAGTGTAACACTGCAAACCCATCTTTCTAACCCCAAATTTTACTAATTAATTGTTTGAATCTTGATATTAATGCTTCGGTTAGAATATAATTAAAGGAATTTCAAATGGAAAGTTTTATACGGTTACATATATATAATCCTCAAGTGCAGTTTCTGATCAGGATGTCACTGATTACGGATACGTTAGTTATTTTATCTTTTTATTATATGTACGTGTAATATTGCATTAGTGGATAATTGGATATCAAAGTATAAAAAGAAATTGTTTAAGTTAGTCATTTAGACTTGTTAATATCCTTGGAATTGTTTAAGTTAGTCATTTAGACTTGTTAATATTCTTGAAAGATTAACTATTTCGAATCAGTCACTCTCCTATAAATCATATTCTTTACTCTTTACTTTATCATCCACCCAAATTTAAGAAGTAACAAAAACCGTTAACAATAACTAACTTTAACTAACGTCAAATCATAATTTGATCACAAAGCCCGACAATGACATATCTCTATCTTTATCTACTACATGGCTGTAAACTATAGCTTAATTGTTAGAATTTTCCCATGGACTTCGATCGATTAGTGCTTTATTATCCAATTGATGACAGGAGATGACTTCCTTGGTAAGCTAATACTTCGAACTCTGAATGTGTCGCGTATCTTTTAAATGTCCCTTACTGAATTTGGCTCTAGTAGTTACGGTTTTCTAAATCGGTGCTCATTGAAGTTGTCCTACATCTAAAACTTGTGATACGTAACCGTTACTAACTTCCTCATCTTTCTTCCATATATGGGTTGTATTCTTGCATTGTTTCATTGTTCAATTAACGTTTGTCGGAGAAAAGAAATATGAAAGGCGTAAATTGTGAAATTAACATATAAATGTTACATGTTTTTGTATGTATGCCTCTATATATACACTTATACTTTACGAATTATTATGGGCGAATAATTAACCATTACTGCCTTTTGTGTAGTTTCTATGATATTTAGTTGCATATGGAAGATGAATAGTCGTCGGAAGGAATTTTCAAAGCGAAAATACAATAAGCTATAGAAAACCTTGCAAGGAGCTATAGATTACGGAACGGATAATAGAAATAGATACCAAAAGCATTGAATTAAAGCAATAAGCACCAAATATATAGGTCTCACTCTCGAAAACAATGACTCCTAATTAAACAGCTTAGAAAACAGAAAAGCCGAAAGACACCATATCCTTAAACGAACACATCCGGTAAGTATTATGTGAGATATCATTTATAATCGATATAATCTAATTAATACCAAACGAATAGCTAGAATTGTTAGAAGGAACTTGAAAAGTGAGGGGGCTGATTGATAATTATTAAAGACAATGGGTTAGAAATAAAAGTCGTGATGTACGCCCTAGCTAGCTAGGGTTCCGATCTCACATATAATAAATTCAACACGATACATCATCTATCAGCCGTAGGGTTTTTCCATTTCTCACAGCCGCCTCTCGTTTTCACGGAGATCTGAGTCTGTTTCATAGGATTTGATCTATTCATTTGGTAAGTGTTCGTTATTTTTACAATCTGTTTGCTAAATTTAATAAGCAAGCACTAATTATTTGATCTAAATATCCAGCAGAATTTGTTTCGTGGATGTGGATCTGGATTACCATTTCTCTTAACCTGCATCATTTTTTGTATTTCCTTAATCAGGGCTAGAATCGGTAACAGATCGATCGATTCTTTTCGTCAACAAAAAATCGGTACGTGATTTTGGTTTTAGAAGGCATGCAAATTTTCCCTTACAAACACATACTAATTTGAGGTTTCGACTGAATTTTATTGATTTAATTATTTGATTTGTATAATGCATGCAGGCTGAACTACAATTTTGAGATCGGACATTATGTTTAACATTCTGGCAGGTTATCCTTTAAATTATATTTTAAAACGTCCATTTTGTTCATTTAAGTCGTACTATTTTTTTTCTTTTGTTTTGCGTTAATCATTGAACACTGATCTGAAGAGCATGTTGTGTCGTTAGTCATATCTCATATGTCCTGTAGATCTAGTATGTAACATCATCATCAAAGAGCAATCTGGTGTCAACCATCTTCTACAATATGACATTATTGTTGTTTTTGTGGTTGCGGACCCACACGTTGGTTTTAAGTTCATAATTAAATATGTGGCTATGTACTTTTATAGATAATTAGTCTCTATAGCCCCACAACAGTTTGATTGATCCCTCAATGTTTTTAAACCTGAGCCATTTCTGAAACCATGAAAGGTGGTGAAAACCACACTTCCTATCAGAAATGGTTAAGTTGAAATTAATGTTTAAAAAAGCTGTAGGAATTTCAAACTGTTGTGGTGCCCTCGAGACTACTTATCTAGTAAGTACCCACGTGTTTTGTATCAACATCAAACCAATTTGTTTTTTTGACCACGAGAACAATGATACTGTTGTAAAATTGTAGGTGATTGTTGTCCCAAGAATGTTACTTGTTGATTTTGTTTTCTATACAAGATGGTTTGGACTTATGATTAAAGACAATGTGGTTTAGAAAGATTAATTAGTATTCTTTGATTTATGGTAAAGAGGTGTGACATTAAATGAAATAGAGCCAAGTAATTTTCACTATTACGTTTCTTGCTCGATCTTTCATTCTCAATATTCTGTTATTTCCTATAAGGAAGCCATGTACGTGAGAGCTTTTTGCTGTCGCAAATAGCTTTTCCTAACGCCTCTAATGTTAAATATGGAGTTTCATTTATTACTTAAATATTATTAAATCATTGTGTGTTGAAAAAGGTTCCTTTGCTATCCTCTTGATGTATATGACACTGATGGTGATATGATTGTGAACCCACACTTGGGTCATACGAATGACATGTTGCTTATCCCAGAGTCAGATTGGGCACAATTACAAGCTCATCGAGACAGCATTTCAGTTGGGGATCAGTGCCTAACATATTTGGATGAAGCTCAGTAGAGTTTTATTAGATCTCATTCATGTACATGACTTCATCTAAGAATTTGGGGAACTGTTCCTGATTGTCGTGTTCAACATGTATTTTGTGCCCCATTTCACTTATCGTGTAAGGTACGCGTCATCCTATGGGACACTAGTAGGTTCACAATCTAATCGGCAGCCTTGTACACCCCAGAAGATCTAAATATAATGACTCATAGATTCACTGCATCATTAAATAAATAAAAAAGTACAAAAATAGCTCTGTTTTTGGGATGATTGGCAACAAAGAATATTGACTGTAATTCCTTATCCTCTTTACATATATATATATATATATATATATATATATATATATATATATATATATATATATATATATATATATCATCTGCTTAAAAATTAGTTAGTATTGTAACAGATTTATACAGTTTCATATCTTAGTCTTTGTTCATTTAACTCTTTCTTTTTTGTGTTAATCGTTGAACACTGATCTGAAGAGCATGTTGTATGTTGTTAGTCATATCTCATATGCCCCATACTCGTAACAACATCATCAAAGTGCAATCTGGTGTCCATCATCTTCTGCATTATGACAATATCGTTGTTTTTGTGGTTGTGACACACATATTGGTTATAAGTTCATAATTAAATATGTGGCTATGTACTTTTATAGATAATTAGTCTCTATAGCCCCACAACAGTTTGATTGATCCCCAATGTTCTAAACCTCAGCCATTTCTGGAAACCATGAAAGGTGGTGAAAACAGAAAACCACACTTCTTTGATCCCTGATGTTCAAAACCTGAGCCATTTCTGGAAGCCATGAAAGGTGGTGAAAACCACACTTCTTGCCTATCGGAATTGGTTATTTTGAAATAGAAGTTTCAAAATGTTATATGTTTTTCAAACTGTTGTGGTGCCCTCGAGACTACTTATCTAATAAGTACCCACGTGTTTTGTATCAACATCAAACCAATTTGTTTTTTGACCACGCGAGCAATGATACTGTTGTAATATTGTAGGTGATTGTTGGCCCCAGAATGTTACTTGTTGATTTTGTTTACTACACAATGGTTTGGACTTATGATCAACGACAATGTGGTTCAGAAAGATTAATTAGTATTATTTGATTTATAGTAGAACGGTGTGACATTAAATGAAATAGAGGCAACCAATTTTCACTATTATGTTTCTTGCTTAATCTTTCATTCCCAAAACTCTTTCTGTTCTTTCCTATAAGGAAGGCATGTACATGAGAGCTTTTTGCCGTCGTAAGTACCTTTTTCTAACATGTCTAATGTTTAATATGGAGTATCATTTATTAATAATTAAATAAATATTATCTTAATCATGTTTAATTATTGTGTATTGACAAAGGTACCTTTTCTATCCTCTAGATGTATCTGACGCTGATGGTGATATGATGATTGTGAACCTAAACTTGGGTCATACGAATGTCACGTTGCTTATCCGAGAGTCAGATTGGGCACAAATACAAGCTCAACGAGACAACATTTCAGTTGCGGATCAGTGCCTACATACTTGGATAAATCTCTGTAGGGTTCTATTAGATCTCATTCACATGACTTCATCTAAGAATTTGGCACTGTTCCCTGATTGTCGTGTTGTCGTGTTCAACATGTATTTTGTGCCCCATTTCTCTTATCGTGTAGGGTACACGTCATCCTATGGGCCACGTGTAGGTTCACAATCTAATCGGCAGTCTTATGAACTCCAGAAGATCTCCTAAATGACCCATAGATTCACTACAAAATAGCTCTGTTTTTGGGATGATTGGCAACAAAGAATATTGAACTGACTGTAATTCCTTATTCTCTTTACATATATATTTTCTGCTTTAAAAATACTTGGTATCGTAACAGAAATATCCAGTTTCATATCTTGCTCTTTGTGACCACACTGACTTTAATTAAATAATTAAATCTCTATTATCATTCAGGGTTTAAAAACAGGCTGTTCATACAAGCTTACTGATTCTACTGCTTATGGTAAGTGCTAATTCTTTAGTCAAATTGTGACTTTAACTAGTATCTATGTCTTTTCTTGGACACCAATAATTAACATTCCCTTATATTCAATTTGCTTTGCCTTTTTAACATTTTTGCTACAGCTGGGATCATGAACTGAGAGACACGACAACGGTTTGATCATTTTGGACAGCAGTAGAACATATGAGATTTTACTTACTGATTCTACTGCTTATGGTAAGTGCTAATTCTTTAGTCAAATTGTGACTTTAACTAGTATCTATGTCTTTTCTTGGACACCAATAATTAACATTCCCTTATATTCAATTTGCTTTGCCTTTTTAACATTTTTGCTACAGCTGGGATCATGTGCTGAGAGACACGACAACGGTTTGATCATTTTGGACAGCAGTAGTACATATGAGATTTTAAATGATGAATGGTTGTGAACCTACGTGTGACTGGTACAATGTCACGTCTTATTTCAGATGGAAGTGGGCAAGTCTACTTGATAATCTAGACAATGCGTCATTAATTGGGAATGCAATCGGACATACTTTGATTAACCTCTATAGAGGTCTTTATGTGCTCCATGGCGCAAGGAATTCTTCCAGATGAAGTCTGTCGGCAGATATTAAACAAGAAAATGATTCAAGTGATTCATAGAACCGGGCAACATTTTTCTATATGTTAAATAAATAACAAAAATTGTTCTTAATTCAAAAATTAAAATATTCGTATATGTGTTGACGTTGAATGTTTATGTTATTTTACTTGTAAATGGAACTTGAAGCTTTTTCCTTTTCTCTGTGTTAATTACTCTCTTCGAAAAGAATCTTTTGCACCAGTGAGCACAGAAAGACCTCCATGCTGATTCTTTAAAGTATGTCGAACATTGGTCCCGATGTAACGAGTTGTCTCATTGAACTGTAATTTACCCGATTCTTGCTATATAAGGGTTGTCGTCATTGTATGGGCTAGCTAGATGTAGGTTTACAACTGTATTTACACCGTAACGTAGCAATAGTATCTGTATTAAAATGCAACTAATAAAAGTTCAAATTCTTTGTTATTGATTCTAAATCTGAACTACACAAAAGTTTTGCATTTAATTGAGGCGTGTTCTCAGTATATGTTGATTTATCTCAAATTATGGAGACTTCAAATAGAAATATCTGGAATTTTGTGTCTTTCTCTATGTTTAAAGAAACTGAACCTTCACCTGGTAGTAATTGTGTTTGATATACGGGTTTTTTATATATTTTTTGGACAGTGATATCATTAACAAACCAGCTGGTGACTAGTTGATAACAAAGATTAAAAGATGATATCATTACAAGAATGATAAAGAGTGCAAAAAAAAATAAAATCAAAAGGGGTATTTTTTTTTAATACGGGTCGGATCGATACAAGCACCATTTAACATACACGAATCAATGATAGTAAAACATAAATAGTTCAAAACAACCATCATAGTTAATACAATTGCTCCTTACGAGTTTTCATACCATCACGATAGTTGCCGCAATCAAACATGTGAAAATTTAAATATATTATTAATTAATCTAAATAAAAAATAATAGTAACTAATATAAGTAGGGTTTTGCTAACGTGTGCCCCTGTGGCACACGTTAAGGAGCATTTAATGAACTCGTAATATCCTTAAATATCAGAATTTGCATTTAATACCCATTAATTCAATCTAATTCTTACCTTTTTTATGCATATAATAATTACAAATTATGATATATAAGGAAATTACGAGTTCATTAATTGCAGCTTAACGTGTGCCACGGGGTCACACATTAGCAAAACCCATATAAGTAACACATATGATATGAAAATCATCTTAAATTATATATAAGAATCACATGATGATATCATCAAATATTCAATTAGCCAATCAAATTGTCTAATTCTATCAAATTGCTAAAATTTAGGAAAATGATGACATCATAATTAATTATTTCATAATCTTAATCCTAATCAAATTCAAATTGTCTAACTTTACCAAATTTTTTAATCCTAATCAAATTCAATAATATAATAATTATTATTATAATAATAATAATAATAATAATAATAATAATAATAATAATAATAATAATAATAATAATAATAATAATTAAATATAGGATGGTAGCTATTTGACTATATATAGGATTCTTATTTTCTTCTTACCAACAATTGCATATGGATTATTAATTTATTTTTCTCCTCTTTCAATTATATCATTACTTTTAATCACAAAATTAACTAATGTTTAACAAAAAATTCGATACTAAAAAATTTTAATTTTACCTTACATAACCCCGTGTGTATACACGGGTTTAAGGGCTAGTATATTATTATAATCATAAACTGAATAAAATAAAAATAACAATAATACATATTATTATGATACACTTTTCTAACATAAAAAAAAAAACCCTAACTTTCATGTAAACAATTAGTCAATTAAATAAGTGATTGTGATTGTGATTGTGATTGAGAGAATGAATATAAGGGAGAGAATTATTGAATTACTCACAAAAATCAAGAGACAAAAACAAATGGCAATTGAATATGTATATGGATAGAATAGAAGGGTCAAGGATCGCACCGTCGCAGTCTCACAGACTCAGTTTCTTCGATACTTTCGTAATTCGTACGTACGAAATTACTCACCAACCAATTGATCAATCATAATGGAATTGGGCTAAGCAGTGGACTTAAAATTAAGGGCTCATTATGTGAAGTAATAATTTTGGCTATTGTTGCTCCATTGACATGAAGCAGTGCTGCTGATGGCCTAAAGGCACTTCGGGCCGAAGGGGATGAAGGGCACTTCAGGTTGGTACGGCATGAAGGGCACTTTAGGTTGGCAGGGGATGAAAGGTACTTCAGGTTGGTGCGGCATGAAGGGCACTTTAGGTTGGCAGGGGATGAAGGGCACTTCAGGTTGGTACGGCATGAAGGGTACTTCAGGCCGAAGGGGAATGAAGGGTACTTCAGGCCGGTGCGGCATGAAGGGTACTTCAGGCCGGTGCGGCATGAAGGGTACTTCAGGCCGAAGGGGAATGAAGGGTACTTCAGGCCGAAGGGTACTTCGGGCCGAAGGGGAATGAAGGGTACTTCAGGCCGAAGGGTACTTCGGGCCGAAGGGGAATGAAGGGTACTTCAGGCCGAAGGATACTTCAGGCCGAAGGGGAATGAAGGGTACTTCAGGCCGAAGGGTACTTCGGGCCGAAGGGGAATGAAGGGTACTTCAGGCCGAAGGGGAATGAAGGGTACTTCAGGCCGAAGGGGATGAATGACACTTCAGGTCGGTAGAGGATGAAAGGCACCTACGGGCTGAAGGTTACCTACGGACTGAAGTTCACCTATGGGTTGAACCTATAGGCCGAACCCACATGCCGAAGGTCATTTTGGGTGTTTAGGTACTTGCGGGTAGAAAGGCACTTCGAGAGGTCCTGAACCGAAGGGCTATTAAGCCTTCGGCTGGCGGTTCCCAACTGGTAACCCGAACCACCCTTAGGTAGGTGCGGGCTGTACGCCACGAATGTCAGAAATCCCCTTTAGGTAGCAGAGCTAATAGAGAGAGACTATCCCCTTTCAAGTGTGAGATGTGAGTCCTATATATAGGACTCACTTTGGGTAAAAGGGTGCTTCATACCCATTGGATAGAAGGGTGCTTCATACCCATTGGATAGAAGGGTGCTTCATGCCAGTCGGGTAGAAGGGTGCTTCATGCCAGTCGGGTAGAAGGGTGCTTCCGATGACCAACACATCCAAATGACTAGTGGAAAGTAGCATGTATATCTTATCACTAGGTACGTCATCAGCCCTAGTCGATGATGCTTTCGTAAGCGCATCGTACTAGATTCATAAGTCGTGTTTTTACGGGTCCATCAGTTTTTTGAGTGCATACCTTTGGTAATTCTCAAACAAGCAATCGAAATTGTAGCTTCAATTGGTATGAAATTAGTGTTTGGTAGTTCGGTTGATGAGGTCGAAATGTGGGTTATTTTCGAGGAGCTACGTATTGTCGAAAGGAAGCGATACAAGGTTACTAAAAATTGAATTCTCTCAAGCTTACTGGTCATTATGCCGATCATCCTGTCGGCAATTTGCGCCAAAGCCAGAATGGATAACATTATGGGTGGTTTTGTGAATGTTCAGTATCTGTATTTATCAAACTCGGGGTAATTGTACATTATTACATAACTGTAGCTGTTATGATTTTTCTTTTGCTTCGATGTAGTTATATGATGGGTCGAATGATCATTGATGATTTGTTTTTCGGTTGCATGATTGTTTTTGTTTGTAATTTCGCTTTCGGCACTTGATTTAGCCGTATTTCCTTTGTCATGGGCCGGAGGCTATTGACAAGTTTTGTAATTTCCTTTTCGGCATTTGATTTAGCCATAATTCTTGTCATGGACCGAAGGCTATTGACAATCTTTGTCAGGGGCCGAAGGCTATTGACAATTTTTGTCAGGGGCCGAAGGCTATTGACAATTTTTGTCAGGGGCCGAAGACTATTGACAATTTTTGTTGGTCAGTGTGATCGTTAGGCAAAGCGTCCTTTGCAGATTTCTGTGACCTTGTAACCTTGGTTGATCATTTGCAACCTTCGATTTCGGTACACCAACTTATGTCAGTGTACAGGAGCGTATTAGAGAGGTGTGCTCAACCCATTAATGTCCAAAGGTGGTACCGGGAATACATGAGCGTATTAGAGAGGTGTGCTCAACCCATTAATTTCTAAAGGTGGTTCCGAGAATATTCGAGCGTATTAAAGAGGTGTGCTCAACCCATTAGAAGGATTTACCTTCGGTATAAATTTTTTTTTCATCAACACTTTCTTGCCAAATACATGAACTTTCTTGCCAGTAGTTCTCATTAATATCATATGTATCCTTGGTATAAATGATTGGTTCTTTGCCGAATACATGAACTTAGTCAACACTTTCATTCATTAAGAAAGTTAAGTGTACAAATGTAGAAGATTATAAATCGATCATGTTGTAAATCGAGCTATTCAGCAGTATTGCTCAACCATCACCCTTTTGTATTTCGTGTATGATCATATCGGTCCATTTGAGGTTGTTCGACCCAAAGTAATTTTTAAAGGAATTTTATTTACTCCTCGTTACAATTTTATTTTGTAGGTCCTTCGCAATGACCTTTTCAAACAAATATATAAGACATTTTATTTATAAACGATCCTATATCGATATAGGCCTCATCTAAATGTTACTATCAAAGCAAATTTTAGTGAGGGTATAATCTTCAACTTCCAACACAGCTTTTTTACTTCTGGTTCCGTTTTACTATTCAACTTTAAAATTTAGAACTACTTCCAATTTCGTTCATCGGAGATTTTACTAATAAGAATGATTTTCGTATATATTATTGGATGGACTTTGTAATCATGCGGAATCAATGGTCTAGTTTCAAGACTTAGATTTTAATAATTATTCCGCTCATCATTATTATCATTATTTTATTTTAAGTATAAATACATATTTCTTCCAAAACTGAAAGACGACGGAATGTCACCGCATGATGTGTTTCTATTGAATTATATATGCATCTTTATTACATTCATGAATATGATTGGTTTCAATGTAAAGCCGTAGAGAGGATGACATTCATGCAATTGCCATATTTGGTTTTTATCTGAGCAGGTCATGACTGAAACATGATTTCTAACCGAAAGTGTTGTATAATCGGAATAGAACTCTAATTTTGGAAATAGACGACGTACATTAATTGTTTATATGCCAAAGATGACCGGAAAGTTATGGATCAAGTTTATCATCCAATAATGATCTATGATCAAGGATTTGTGACCTATGACTCTATGAGCCACTAATCGTGGGTTGTCTTTGACTTGTACCCGAGAGAGAACAATTGTAACCCGAAGGTTATGATGAGTAGAAGGTGGTCACTTGGAGCTTACGGACCGGAGAATGTGAACCAAAGGTGGTTAATTAGTCAAAACGTGTTGAACCGAATCTGGTTGATCGGAGTTAGTGCACTGAAGATGGTAACTCCAAAAATGATGTTCCGGTGGTGGTGAACCGAAAGTGATGAAACCATGGTGGTTACCCGAGAGTAGTGAACTGAAGGTGTGGGCCCGAGGGTTAACTACCCGAAGTTGATGAACTGAATGGTGATATACCGGAGGTTGCAGCCAGAAGGTCTCAGTCTTTCTTCATTTACATCCTCCGGTTTGTGACCTTCGGATTATAAGTCCCGAATAATGGCGAACTTCTAAGAGAGCTTCGAATTAAGTGATCCTGATGGTGAGCTTCGGATACTGAGGTCGCGGTTGAGAGATTTTGTAGTGTGAAAATAATGAGAACTGGCAATTCCACCAATATTGTCAAGGACTGCCATGAATACTGGAGCAGCCTCCGTCCAGAGACGATGGTAAGAGGAAGAAAGTTTAGACGAACGATGAAACAAAAAGCTCGAGTGTGTCGAAGGTTGGAGAGGGGTTTTATTTTATTCTGTATCCATTTTTGACCGAAAGTCAAATATACTTATGTTTTTGTTTCGGAAAGTACCACACACTGAACATTTTGTGCAGTCGTTGTCTCTTCCAAGGATGTACTTTTCTTTTCGTACGTAAATCTTGGTTTTCAAGACTTAGCCACGTGATTTTTTGTATTTAAATCATAGATACGAGTTGTTTTCTACTTTATTCATAAATAAAGAAACCAATTTAAACCCTTTGTGCACCTGTGACTTCTGATCAGCACTAAAAATAAAAATGTTTTACTTTTTTATGACTTGTACTCAACTAAAAAGTGTTACCATCCTCCTTCATTTTTCATTTTAGAACTTTAAAGTCATGACTAGGTTTATTCAATTCATCGGGAGTTCTAAAAATAGTGGCATTCTTTTGCTATATTACTTTTGCTAGTTGTCCAATGTTTGAAGTATTTCAAGCGAAGATTTATATTTAAATCCTCAATGTCTTCGGTCTTTTACATAATTTTGTTCATGAAGATTATTTATCTTTTTTTTATTATTTTTTAGTAGTAATGAAGTAATCAATCAAGTTATAAATGAAAGATTAAACACTACTTGCAAAAGGTGGACCAAAATCAGTGTGTACTTAAGGATTACCTCATATTATAAATTAACCCACATTTTTATTCTATTGATTGACTTTTGTACGTTTGGTACATGAATGTGTGAATGATCACATGAACGAGAGTCGGCCTGATTTTGGTCGGCCTTATAACCTTGAGAAGGTAAACCCGAACTTGAACCCGGAGGTTGCCGATGAACCGAGAGGTAAGTGGCCACCCGGAGGTGGTGGTCAACCGTGAACCACAGGTGCTAAACCGGAGCTAAGTGGTCACCTGAATGTGGTGAACCGAAGGGGGTTTATTAGTAGGTCTTGGAGCGAAGCTAGGTGGTGCACCGGTGATAAGAAGGTAGTGACGGGACGTCGAGACCTGAAGGTGGTGCCCAAAGGTACCATCCTATTAATGTTGGCGGAAGTTACAATCTATTGAATAATTAAATTTTAGCTGAGCATTTCTTGTTCCATTTTGGTCCTTTGGCTCCGGTGCCGCTTTGGTTAATGTTCTCTCCAATGTTGCTTTGACATGCCGAGTGCCAACCTTCTATTCTCACCATTTTGGTCCGGTGCCTTTGAACCTTATTCGTTATATACTGATGACCCTTGTTTGCTGTCACACCCCGCCAAACGGTAATTACAGTTAACAAGAGTAAATTCGCGGAAGCTTAGTGACGTGGCGGGGGTGCGAGCAGTCTAACAACCAACAGATACATACATACTCAGAGCATATGGTTATCGCAGAACGAAATAGATTAAGATGCCGTTAGTTAAAGTTTTACAAAAGATTACCACTTGAAAAGTGGTAACAGTAATAGTAGTAGTTGAAATCAGTATTTCATAAAATACATAATATCAAAAGTAGATTTCATAGGTATGACTGCAGTAGTTGCAGTTATACAGAGGAAATCCAAGTGTCCCAAAAGTAGTGGCATCCTAACAAGTCCAGGGTAGTCCGTCCTGATATGCATGCAGATCTTACTTACGCTGCTAATTCCCTGAAAAACATAGAGTAAATCGTCAACAAAATTGTTGAGTGAATTCACAAGTTTGTTTGTTATGTAGGAAACACAAGTTAATCATTTAAGAATAACATTTCCAAATAAGTGTTGTTTGTCAAGTAGGAAACACAAGTTATTAACAATTAACATTTCCCCAAATCAGTTATCAGTAGGAAACACAGGTTAACCTAAATCAAGATTAACATTTCCAATATAGTATACGTAGGAAATCACTTCCTAAACAGTAGTTTTGTGTATGGGAATATTTAGACGGTGATCCCTTGAAAGGTGAGCTAAACCTGTCAAGTAAGGTAACCCGATCTAACCCTATAACCAAACCACAACCCTAATCTGTTGTTATTTGCCATGCTGAACAATTAAGTATACGCTCCCAAATCCGTAGGAGGGTCGTCACGGCGATAGTACTATCCGTATACTCAGTGGCTAGAGTCACCTAGCTAATGGTTATAGTCTGTAGCCATAAGGTCTTTTATGCACTACATCGTTCAGCCTAGATCTGTACCAAGACTCGTTGTCTAAATTCCCAAAATAGTATGAAAACGTTTCATAAATCATAGTTCAAATAGTTGTGTGAAATACCCTTCCACAAATAGTCACGTATGAAATACCCTTTCATAAATAAATCAAGTAAATACATGCAGTATTTAAATCAGTTATCGCATGCAGTTATACATACGATTTCTATGTTTTCCACCCCGAGTTTTAAAAGCATTAAAACAGTAAAAAGGGGTTTGTGAACTCACTGTGAGTGCTCGGATGTGAATGCTAGCGAGATATGATAACGTAGTCCAAACGTAGTCAACCTATACACAATAATGTATTAACTATAAGTACTTTATTTACTTACGTTAATAATTTGTTTGTTTAAAGAAATTATCAATTTCTTAAGTTTGTGTATGTCGTTGATGATTGTTGTTGAAAATATATAATATTATCCAAGTATTGTTTGTTAACTTGAGTTCTCGGATACATTATTCGGGTCTCGAATTTATGTTTATATCATCAATATATCATTACATAACCCGTTTGGCCCATTGACAAGTTTTGACCCAATGGCCCGTTTATTTAATTTAACTCTCGGTCCAAACTTAAAGTTTCAAACCCAAGAAGCATTTGGCCCAGCCCGCGACCACGGCCCAACATGCAGCCCAACCCAGCCGATCGGCTTGGGCCAGCCGTTCGGCTTGGCCAGCCGTTCGGCTTGTCCATAAGCCGTTCGGCTTTGTGCCTCGGCCCAGTCCAAGCCCATTATCCGTTTCCGAGTCCACATGTTTAGCCCGTTATCTAGCACGACCCAAGTCCACACAGCCCAGAAGTCCCGCATCCCAGCCGATCGGTTTTAGGCACTCAGCCGTTCGGCTTTTTCTTAGCCGTTCGGCTTATGCTTAGCCGATCGGCTACATGTTCCAGTCCAGTCCCCTGCTCCGTTTTCAAGTTTTGAAGTTCGATTTCGTGGTGTTTTTATGCAAGGGTTTGAATGGGTTTCGTGTTTATATGATCCATAACAACAATATACATCATTATAACATTTAACAACAAGCTTTTACATGTTAATTTAAGTTTTCAATTTTTGGTTTTTATAATTCCTTTTCAAGAATCAATCATCAAATCTTCAAATCACTAAGTTTAATACATGGATTATGTTATGAAATCATGTTATATCACTAAATCAAAGTGTAGAAATTAAAGAAAATAAGTTTTCTTACAATGATGTGTGAGGAAGATGATGATGTTGTGATGATGAAGATGAGAATGACGATGATGATGAGGATGATGGCTCTGGCTTGTGTGTTCTACTACTACTACTTCACTTGCTGTTGCTGCTGATTGCCTAAGCTGATTATGATCTTGTGTTTTGAGAGAGAGATGAGATTGATATTTGATGATGAATGGAAATGGTGATGAAAAAGATTTGGGAACAAGATATCATACGGAGTATAATTTTTAAATCAGGAGGTATGGTTCGAGTATAGTAACTGGTCTCCCAAATTATTGGCGGTTGGTGGCTTATTTTTGTACTGCAATTTCGAGTACGGGTATAATTGTAGCAATATAAAATATAACTTTTTATATTTTCATTTTGTAGGTGTTCTCCTGGTTCTTAATATACTTTCAGAATAATGAGGTTATCATTATTTTTGACAGTTGTACATTTTTGTACATTTTACTGCGCGCATTCATTTGGGCGTCAAATTTCGGTTAAGTTCGGATTTCATATTTTGAGGTAATGTTCTATTTACTTTCAAATGGATCACAAAATTGGAATTTTTATGATTTGACTTCGTATGTGCGTTTTAGAATTATTTCTGTTCGCTTCGAGACACGTTTTATATAAAACGTTTATTTGATCACTTTTCCCATATGTTATAGGTATATAAATACTCGTAATTAATAATTGAATTATTAATTATATATTTTGTCACCAACTTTCGTTATTTATTTTTGTCGCATTTATTCGGGCGTATTTGGTAACTTTTCAGCTAATAATCGCGTAATTTTTTTTTTTATAAATTACAATTTATGTAATACTTCATGTAATATTGATTTGGGCTCGCTAGGCTGACATCACATCCTAAGTTTAGTTTAAAACAAATGCAGAGAATTATCGTAAGAAATGCATGTAATTAAGTATAATTATATACCTAATTTTTAGAAGTGTCACATTTGCACAGCCTCTTTCAATAAAACTTTGGCCTTCATTTGTGTGGTTGGAAAGGTTAACAAAATTAGCATAAGCTGGGTTCTACCATCATTTTTTTTTTTTTTTTTAATACGGAGTATATAGAAAACTTCAAGCTTCGTCAAAGAGGATCGTGTTTGGAATTTGTTTTGTATGAGAGAAGAATCAAAGGGATCATGCATGGGTCTATGTTTTTCTTTAAATTATATGTGTAAACATTTGGACTACAATAATACTTTGGTCAAACACGTATAGTTTGCTTTATGTAAGACGACATCAGTTACCTTTTAACTTTTGTTGTACAAACAAAATATTTTAATAATGGGTGTACTATTTCGAATATTTTCATGTATATACTTGGGTTAAATACTTAATTGTAGGAGGAACCTATGTTACCTTTTTCCCATGAGATATCTTTTTTAAAAATATAGTTGTACATTATGTATTGTAACTTGTAAGTTACTTCTTTTATCTTCATGACGTTGAGTTTAAAACCACTGTATCATACTTTCCACTTTGAGTTTGATACAATTTAAAACTATTGTATCATACTTTTAACTTTCTTTTTTATACTCGTATTTCTTGAAAAGGTTTAGGTGAAGGGTGGTTCGGCAAAGATCCGCACCAGAAAGCGTATGACGAAGTCCGAAACCTGAGGTCGGCAATGAAGGTTGTAACCAAGAATGTTGAGGTATGTAAGTGTGTGAGTTGCGGAAAGGGTGCTGCCGATGCTGAACTTTGAATAACACCCTGCTCGGAGTAAGCTCCGGCCAACAGGACGTTCGGAGTATTACCTCAAGTTGGTGAGGCATGAAGGGCACTAGGTTGGCAGGGGATGAAAGGCACTTCAGGTTGGTGCGGCATGAAGGGCACTTTAGGTTGGCAGGGGATGAAGGGCACTTCAGGTAGGTGCGGCATGAAGGGTACTTCAGGCCGAAGGGGAATGAAGGGTACTTCAGGCCGGTGCGACATGAAGGGTACTTCAGGCCGAAGGGGAATGAAGGGTACTTCAGGCCGAAGGGTACTTCGGGCCGAAGGGGAATGAAGGGTACTTCAGGCCGAAGGGTACTTCGGGCCGAAGGGGAATGAAGGGTACTTCAGGCCGAAGGATACTTCAGGCCGAAGGGGAATGAAGGGTACTTCAGGCCGAAGGGTACTTCGGGCCGAAGGGGAATGAAGGGTACTTCAGGCCGAAGGATACTTCAGGCCGAAGGATACTTCAGGCCGAAGGGGAATGAAGGGTACTTCAGGCCGAAGGGTACTTCAGGCCGAAGGGGATGAATGACACTTCAGGTCGGTAGAGGATGAAAGGCACCTACGGGCTGAAGGTTACCTACGGACTGAAGTTCACCTATGGGTTGAACCTATAGGCCGAACCCACATGCCAAAGGTCATTTTGGGTGTTTAGGTACTTGCGGGTAGAAAGGCACTTCGAGAGGTCCTGAACCGAAGGGCTATTAAGCCTTCGGCTGGCGGTTCCCAACTGGTAACCCGAACCACCCTTAGGTAGGTGCGGGCTGTACGCCACGAATGTCAGAAATCCCCTTTAGGTAGCAGAGCTAATAGAGAGAGAAAGTTAGAGAGAGACTATCCCCTTTCAAGTGTGAGATGTGAGTCCTATATATAGGACTCACTTTGGGTAAAAGGGTGTTTCATACCCATTGGATAGAAGGGTGCTTCATGCCAGTCGGGTAGAAGGGTGTTTCATGCCAGTCGGGTAGAAGGGTGCTTCCGATGACCAACACATCCAAATGACTAGTGGAAAGTAGCATGTATATCTTATCACTAGGTACGTCATCAGCTATTTTTTTCCTAGCCCAAATGGGGTCCAAATTAACTTATAAGTGGTGCCCATGATATGTGTACATAGGGCTCTGTAAAAATTTTTGAAAATGAGGTGGTTGCAATGGACCCCCATCTAACATGGAAGACTCGCCCCTACTTACAGGATAGTTCCAGTATTTTTTTTATAGATATATATGTGAGCCATTTATATGTTTTATAGGAAGCTATACATAGAACTGATTTGCACACGTTTTCTTGTGATGATAAACTATACCAGTCACGTTAAGTGTGAATAAATCATACTTTGTGACTATAAGTTTCTTCCCTGTTTGACCCTTCTTCTCTTTGTATTAACAATTGGATATCAATAACTAGTGTTTGGCTAAGTGGCACCTGCTTTCTAAAACAGAGGATATCAAGAGATCTACACAGTAGTATGTTCCGCGTGATAAAATTGGCTTCTCTGCATGAAATTTGAATACATGATCTTTGTTTCAGTATATTTGTTGCTAGTTGATGAACATTACATGTCTGCAAGCTTTATCTTGAGGATCATATTCTTATATTTTGCCTTCTTATTCCAAGGTATCTCCATCTCCATTCAAAATACAAAATGTAACACAAAGAATTTGCGCGCTACCCTCGTGATGAAGTACTATTCTTGATTGCATCTTTCTTACACTTGAAATTAGAGTAAATGGAAATATAGGTACCCATTACATGCTTTCCTTTCATGAATTTCTTTAGGCTCTTTTTCCTCTTATAGGTGTGAATTTACTACTTGAGTTCTTGGGCTGTTACGTCGTTTCAGGAAATGACCCTTTTTACTTTCATATATTCACCATTTATTTATAGTTTCACATAGTTACTCATTTTGATAACATATTGAAATCATATCTAGTCCATTAGTTAAATAATTTAAACAGAGGCGAGGCAAGGCTAAAGAGGAAACTGAGTGCCGAAAGGTTGGCACGACCATACCTGACTCGTTTTGACCCATACAAAAAATCATTCACCTATTGTATGGGGCCAAAAAATCATTCACCATTTATTTATAGTTTCACATAGTTACTCTTTCTTTTTTTTTTTTTTTTGACATGTCAGTTTTGTTTATTTACTATCTAACAAACGGACAGATGATAGTATGATACCAACAAAATCTATAAAGAAAGATGATGAATGGGGCCAAGATTTATTTAATGGGCCACACCCAATCAGCTAGCCAGCCCAATTTCAAAATAATAAGGCCTTGTTAGTTTAGAAATGATATACTCTAATCAATACTGTATACGTACACTAATCCGGAGGCAAGCTGTTCTTCAAAAGGAATCATTATACAAGGCTCATCAGATAACCTGAATTATGTATATTATCCACTAATGTTTTGTCCTGACTTGTATAAACATAAAATATGTATTTGTATTAGAATTAATAAAGTTTTTAATTTACATAATAGAGTATAGTTCAAATGAGTATATCAATTTTGAGTGAGAATGAGGGAACCAATGATATTGTACCATGTGTACAAAGAGAATGTTCACATGTACAAAACTCATTTACCCCCAACATCAATTATCTCACAAACAACAAATCGAAAAATCATAAAATTGCACCATAAAATTCAGAGTTTTCTCCTCTTCGATTTGCCGTCCCTCAAGGCATGCTTTTGACAACTTTTTTTTTTTTTTTTTCATTTTTTGGTGGGTTTTACAAAATAGTAACACATGTGTTAGTGATTGATTGTACACTTGATTTGTGGTTAGGGTTAGGGTTTAGGGCTAGGGTTTAGGGTTAGGGTTTAGGGTTAGGGTTTAGTAGGGGTTAAGGTTTAGGGTTTAGTATGATTTAGGGTTTAGAGTTGTGTAAAGCGTTTAGGGTTTAAGGTTTGGGGTTTAGGGGTTAGGGTTTAGGGTTGGGAGTTTGGGGTTTCGGGGCGAAACCCCCAACCCTAACCCCAAACCCTAAACAAAACACTTTAACACATGTGTTTGTAAATGTAAAACCCACCAAAAGAGATGGGAAGAAAAACTCGTCGAAAGTATGCCTTGAGAGACGTCAAATCGAAAAGGAGAAAACGCTGAATTTAATGGTGCAATTTTCGTAATTTTTTGATTTGTGGTTTGTGAGATAATTGATGTTGGGGGTAAATGGGTTTTATACATGTGGAACATTCTCTTTGTACACATGACAAAATATTATTGGTTCCCTTATTCTCACACAAATTCTTATTTTCATTTGAACCCCACCCTTATATAATAATAATAATAATAATAAAGTGTCTTATTGTATCAACTATATCTGACTTACCAAAAAATATATTCCTTTTTCCTTTACCAAGCTTATATAATAATATTTAATCATATACGTGAACAACTTACGAATATATTCTATAAAATGATGAACAGTACATCTCAATTATCTCAAGAGTAAATTATTTAAATCGTCCATGTGGTTTTCAATTTTATCCATACATCGTCCTTCACTCCCAAAAATTATTTAAATCGTCCCTGTGGTTTTTAATTTTGTTCAACGATAGTTCAAAATGGACTATTTAAATAATTTATTTTCGGAAAGTTTTGTTCACTAGTAGTCCATTTTTGACTATCGTTGAACAAAATTGAAAACCACAGGGACGATTTAAATAATTTTTGGGAGTGAAGGACGACGTATGGATAAAATTGAAAACTACAAGGACGATTTAAATAATTTACTCTTATCTCAATATATTCCCCCTGTACAGTTGTATAAGGAATCTTTGTCAAATGCACTTAAATGTGTTTCTTCCTTAGAGCATCTCAAATGTATACACTATCCGTACCTTTTTACATTAAAATAGTGCAAAACCGCTCCAATGTTAGCCCTAAACACTACACTATTATAGTGCAGTGGCAAATAGTGTTTAGTGCTGCACCAAATATAGTGCTACACTAAACTTTGCACTAAACACTATTCACATTAAATAATAATATTTATAATAATTAAAATATATTTATATGATGTATTGATTATTAATTTGTCATTAATATTTTTAGTATTACTAAATATAATGTTTCCTATTATATTTATCAAAGGAACTTCATAATTTTAATACAAAAATCCATTTATATTTTCTTAAATTTTAAATATAATGATCGTTATTACAACTCTTATTATATTTTAGTAGTTTTATAAAAGTTTTAATAGTATATTGTTAAATTGTGTATTTAAAATCAATTTAAAATGATTTAGTGTAAAAATTTAGTGTAACACATTGGAGCAACTTTTTTTAGTGTAAGCATATTCTCTAAAGATTATCTTTTTGCACTAAAATAGTGCAATTTGATACACTAAAATAGTGCATACATTGGAGATGCTCTTATACCGATCGATATTTATGGAATCTCGATTATTGGAAGCGTCGATATTTATGGGTATTTTCATAAGTTCTAAACTTACAAATTACAATAGATACATATAATATCGTTTTATGTTATTTATTGTTTATTATATTAAAGTGTATTATACTTTTCTATTTTACTATTGCATGCGATATATATTTATTTGGTCTTTTATATCTATTTAATCTGTAATTATGTAACTACGATACATACAATATAAAAAAGTAAAGTAAAATATACATCGAAACAATAATAAACCACCATTTTAATAGATATTGAACAAACTAATATCATAGTTGATGGTAGTCGTGAACAAAAAACCCGTACCCGGAACCGAACCCGGAAAAAAACCCGAAACCGAACCCGAAAAAAACCGGTTTTTTTTTAACCCGGTTCGGGTTTTTTTCGTACCCGGCGGGTAGAGACCCGGGTTGGGTTTTTGAAATTCAAATCGGGTTGGGACCGGGTACGATACGGGTCGGGTTGGAAAACCCGGTATAAAACCCGGAAAAACCCGGTTTAAAAACCGGTATCCGTGGGTCAAAAACCCGGTTCGGGTCGGGTCGGGTAGGTTAACAAACCGGTTCTCATCCTTTGACCTAAAACCCGGTTCGGGTTCCGGATACGGGTCGGGTCGGGCTAATACCCGACTTTGTTCACGTCTAGTTGATGGTGCATACAAAACAAATTATTCTATATATTACCTCCATAGTGAATACCCGACGGACGGTGCCCCTTGTGAACACTAATAATTTTGTCCTTTTATACCACTTTTTGGAGATATAATTTAAGTAATCAATAGTAATAACACAGAGTTGTCTAGCTAAGTTAGTAAGGTCTCTATCTATCTTAGAGCACATGGAGTGGTTGATGGAGTTTCAGTGTTTAGTTCAGTGTTCAAATGAATACTGAACTTGAACACTGAAGCTGAAAAGTGAGGTAATGGTTAACCTTGAGGTTCAGTGTTCAGTTCAGTGTTCTGTAGATTATTTTATTATTTTTTAAGGGAAAAAAAGTTTTTTTTTTTTTTTTGGTAACCGTTTGAACCAAATAAAAACAATAAAAAATAAGAGAACGACTTGTAAAACAACGTGTTGGGCCGCACGTTGGCGAAGAACACCGAGCAAGAACTTCGAAGGGGAGTGGAGAATACTGAGCTTCGGTGTTCTTCTTGTTGAACGGCGACGAGAACTTAGTCCACTCCGTATGCTCTTACAAGTGGTTGCATGTAAGTGGTTGCATGATCGACTCCCAGCCCATCTTTATTTTTAGACTATTTATAACTTTCTATAAATTACGAATTAACCCCTTAACTTTAAATAAAGTACAAAACAACCCATAAAAAAATTATATTTGCATGTTTTATTATTTACCAACTTATTATTATTATTATTATTATTATTATTGTTATTATTATTATTTGTTATTGTAATTACTTATTTATTGTTCTTCTTCTTCTTCTTCTTCTTATTATTATTATTTTAAATATATATATATATATATATATATATATATATATATATATATATATATATATATATATACTCTTTTTTGTATGACAATTTCTTATCCATATATGTTTATGAAATTGAAAAGTTTTGTTCAAAATAAAATTTGTACTATGTTTTTTTAACTTGCAGCGCGTTATAGATAAACAAATAAAGCTACATTACATAATTTTGTGATCTTTAAAAGTTTAAATTATCGCGTACTCAATTACTCACTGCGAAGCGCAAGCGAATCTCCCTTCTATATTATCATTTAAGGAAAAATTATGAGCGCTACTAGAGTTACATAACTTTATGTGCATACAAGTGTATTTGAGAAGTTAAAAATGTTTAGATAGAAAATTCAAGGGGTTAGATATGTAAATATTATGCTTTTGTATTGTACTTTGAGAGCGTATAACATTATGATATGAATACCATGTAGCCATGTACGTTAGCCACTTTATTAATTTTACAAATGCAACCTCAATGTTAAACGAAGTCAATTATCCATTTGTCCCTATTGGCAATAAAATCTCTTAAGAGGCTTAATCGTAACAACTATTAACTGGTTTATATCGTTAGTGGACAGAAAATAAATAAATATGTAATAGGTTTGGTTTTCTCCTTAAAAAAATAATGAATAAAAATATGGATTGTGATTTGTGACTTGTGAGTTCGTAAGATATAGTATGTAAAAATTACGTACTAAACACCATCGGACGGTAGGGGTGTCATTGGGTCGGGTTAATCGGGTTTCAGGTTATTCAAGTCGGGTTATTCGGTTTTTCAAGTTTATAATCTAATCCGTAACCCGATTCAAATAAGATTGGGTTAATCGGGTTCGGGTTATTTAGATTTGGGTCGGGTTCGGGTTATCCATTTAAACCCGAATAAGATGATATTCTAAATTTTCGCATCTTGAACAAAACTTAAATATTACAAAGGGACACTAATAGTTTATATAAACCATCATAAGTAACTTATATGTATATAATATATGGATGTATTCATATAAATCATTAAAAACTTATACATATAAAGTTATATTAGTATATTATATAACTTATGTGCTTATTCGGGTTATTCGGGTTACCCGAATTGTAAAATATTTATCCGAAACCCGATTCAAATAAGATTCCGGTTATTCGAATTCGGGTTATTCGAATTTGGATGGCCAAATAAGCTTCGAATTCGGGTTATTCGGGTTTGGTTCGGGTTAGTTATTCGGGTTCGGTTATTTATGACACCCCTATCGGACGGTGCACGTCTTTTTAATTAGTGGCCCGAAACTCTATTGGCATTCCCATCACTTTGTTCGTTCCAAACTATTATACACTTTTTTTTTTCTGTGCTATAATTAAACAGAGTTTTTTTTATTGATAATTTAGTGTTTAAATTGCTTTTTAAAAACAAAGTTATCAATCAAAATCGCAATTTTCTGCGTTGCTATGATTAATCTTACCACTTTTAAGTTCTTTCGTAATGGACACACTTGCAAGATTTGTAATTATAGCTTTTTAATTCTTAGGATTAGATTATAAGTTATATCCTAAGGTTGCGTTTCTTTCGTAGAATTCAACCGAATTTGATGGAATTGAAATCTCAATTTCACACATACATGTTTGGAAATCTCAATTTCATTCCACAAACATGTTTGGTTCACAAATGAATTGAGTTGTAAGTCGTCAAATTTCCTCATTCAAAAGAATTCACATTCCATGAAATTCCAATTCCTTTGATAAATTACAATTCCATCAAAAATATTTTGTGAACCAAACGCAACGTAAGATACTCCCATGGAATTGCTAACTTTTTTGTATTAACAATTCTTAGGGTACGGTGTGTTTAGTAGCAACAACTTGGAGTTGAGATCAAAGGCTGGAGGCTAGAGCGGCTGGAATTGGGGCTGGAGAATTTGTTCCGAAAATTTTTTATGAAGCCCTAAATTTTATTATGCTACCAAACAAAACTTATGGACGGTAATTTATTAAAAGTAGAAGTTCAAGCCTCTAAAACCCTCGTAAACCTTTTCGCCAAACACACCCTTAATATGGGGATTATGCTCTATTCCTCTAAATAAATGATAGTTTACCCATCATTAATTATGTGGAAAGAACAATGAATAATATTCCGTAATAATTAGTGTTTTCTATATAAAGGGTGTGTTTGACAAAACTCACTGGAGATGGAGATGGAGATGTAAGCTTGAAACTGAAAATTTTAATGTAGGGTTAGACCTTGAGATTTTATTATTTAGAAATGTTTGACAAATTAGTTGGAGCTTGTGAATGTAGAAAGATATACATGAACATGACATTCTATGGCTCTAAATTTTTAATAATTAAACAAAGGGTAATATAGTAATTTCATAAATAGCAGATGGAGATTGTTAGAAAAACTACTTTAAAGATGTTAGTTTTAAGGGATTTTCTACTCTCGTTTTAGTGCGAAACAAAGATTGTAATTTTATTAAGTATCGAACTTCTTAGAATTAAAATCCTCAACAATCTAAAATGTCTACGAAATTATTAACCAATTACAAAATAGTATTTACAATAATAAACAACATCTACATCTACCCCATCTATCAACATATATTTTACCTGATTAAGTAATCCAAGATATTTGGCTTAAAAATAATATAGAACGAAATCATAATTTTAATTGAGTTTTCTTAATTGAGTTTTTGTGGATTTCAAAATGATTGATTGAGAGAGAGTAGTATAATATACTCAAGGTTGGTAACAAAAAAGAGGTGAAAGTGGGCAAGTGGCATTCGAGATCATCAAAACACTTTTAATGAAGAAAATACACAAATTTAAGTATTGTTGAAGTCATCGCACTTGGACCAATCAGCTCCGCATTTCATAACGACTTATAATGTGAAAATAATCCATATAAATCCGTTAGGTATAGTGAAAAAGAATGTTAATTTATCAGTTAGTTGCGATTGAAATAGATCTCATGATGATACCAAATATAATACGAGTATTACTTTTAAGCATATTTAATTTAACATTATTGTAAAATCATGCTAAAAATATGCATGTGAGGGTGTGTTTTGACCACAACTTATAGGAGTTTATGCTTATGTTTCTCAAAAGCTTAAGTTATATGTGTTGTTTGGTATATAAAAACCTAGAAGCTTATTAATTAGAAGTTTATTGAAAAATTCTAGAACTTATGTAAATTGAATTTACATAATTAAATACCTTTGATCAGTGTTTTAGTTCTATTTCATGTCATTTTAAGCCATTTTACATTATCAATTTTCAGCTTCAACTATTTTACCATACAATTATAAAAAATTTATAATTAAGCTCTATATCCATCTCTAAACATAACTTTCAGCTACTAACTAGTTTTGCAAACACAACCGTAATTAATATGCATTTAAATATGATGTCTTATTAGTAAAAATTTAGAAAAAAATATGTATATAATTAAATTGTACGGAGTAGTATTTATCTACACTATACATAAAGCATCTCCACCTTTTATCTTAATTTTGAATCAAAGAATGACAATTGTCTATATTGCCCTCTCAAAACCAATTTATAGAAATCAAACACTTTATATTATTTCATCATTAATTTAAATTACTTGACAAAAATAATAATAATATAAAATATAAAATCTATATTACTTTATGGTGATTGATATTTCCACTCATTAATTTGATAAATCCACCAAAACTGTGCATCACATGTGTGTACAGTACAAGTACTTGATGCATAATTGTGGTGGATTTATCAAATTTATTGGTGGAAATATCACCACCCTTACTTTATTCAATCATACAATTCTAACTATTTTAACGTGGACTCTATAAATTAATCAATTTCTATCTTCAATTATTGTGTTGTACATACTAATCAAATTATTTCGTCATTCCATTCTTATAGTTTTATATGCGACCTATTTAATTCGAATCAAACACAGAGAGCAAAAAAACCCTAATCGAACATCAAAATATATAATCATCTGCTGCTTTGCACGGACACACTACTAATATATGTGAATAGTTATTGAGCATTGAGATTAAAAATGAAATGACAATTAAAAAGACATTGATACACTGACGCTCAAACGTCAAACCCAAACTACTTATGATGTGCATGTCCTAACGACTTGAATGCCGCATGAGACTTATGTGATTGATTTTAAGGCGTTTTTTAATGCAAAGCTTTTCACAATATTTAAATAATATACTAAGACAATGACCTCGTACGAACAATTTAATGAAGAAAAATAGTACTCGAATATTTTGGAAGGCCCTCTTGTAATCAATGAAATATGTTCATGGGCGAAGAAAGCAAAAGAAAAATTGTTCATGTTCAAAGTAGACTTCGAAAAGGCATTTGATTCCATTAATTGGATATATTTAGACTCGGTGATGTCCCAAATGAATTTCGGGGTGAAATGGAGGAATTGGATATTGGGATGTTTGTCATCTTCTTATGCTTATGTACTGATTAATGGATCTCCGACAAAAGAATTCAAGATCACAAAAGGGGTAAGGCAAGGCGATCCACTCTCACCCTTTTTATTCATTATTGCCATGGAAGGTTTAAATGTGGCAATAAACACGGCCTGTGAAAAACAAAGATTTGTTGGGAAAAGAATTGGTAGGAATGGCCCGTCCTTATCACATCTATTCTATGCGGATGATGCGATATTTGTTGGTGAAGTGGGCATCGATAATATGAAAAATCTCGCTAGGATTCTAAGGTGCTTTCATGCTTCATCCGGTTTGCAAGTCAACTTCCATAAATCTCAAGTTCTTGGTGTTGGGGTAGATTCCTCTCAAGTCTCATATTGGGCTGCCATTCTTGGTTGTGTTCCTGGAACGATGCCGTTCAATTACTTGGGAGTTCCGGTTGGTGCTAATATGAACCTTAAGAAGCATTGGGTTCCGGTTATTGATCGCTTCAAGTCCAAACTCTCCGGGTGGAAAGCAAAAAATCTTTCTTTTGGCGGGAGGTTGACGTTGATAAAATCTGTTCTTAGCAGCCTTCCCCTCTATTATTTCTCATTGTTTAAGGCACCCGCGTGCGTCATTGACAAACTCGAGCAAATCAGGAGACGCTTCCTGTGGGGTGGTAATGATAATGAGAAAAAGATTAGTTGGGTCGCGTGGTCATCTGTATTAGCTGCGAAAGAGAAAGGAGGCCTCGGAGTTGGATCACTAAGAGCCCAAAATTATGCATTATTGATCAAATGGTGGTGGAAGCTCAGAGACGGTAAAAACCATGTTTGGAAAGAGGTGATTTCTGCAATACATAATCTTCGTTTTAAACCATGGAATATCATGTCTGGACATGGGATCTCGGGAGTCTGGCAAAATATCGTTAAAACTAATCACGATCTCAGCGTGTTGGGTTTTAACTTTGTTGATATATTCGAAATCAAGGTTGGCAATGGAAACAACGTTTTATTCTGGAAAGATATGTGGCTTGGGGAAGTGACTTTTCAGGTTAGATTTCCTTCTTTATTTTCCATTGAATCACAAAAGGAATGTCTCATAAGTGATAGAATCAAAGATCATGGTTTTAATTGGGCTTGGGCAATAAATCCATGCGGCTCCAGTTACATTTTGGAATTCTGTGAACTTCTTCACTTGTTGTCTTCGGCAAAGCTGAGCACAAAACCAGACTGTTTGTCGTGTAAGCTGGCGCCAAAGGGTATTTATTCTGTTTGTATGGTTAGATGTGGGCTTGATGACAAACTAACTGCTGCCACTCCCATAGATATGCATTGGTTAAATATGGTGCCATTAAAAGTAAATTGTTTTGTTTGGAGGGCGAGGTTAAATCGTATTCATGTGGTAAAAAACTTAAAAGACAGAGGTGTTAATGTCGGGGAAACCAAGTGTAAGGTGTGTAAACTTGAAGATGAGGATGTAGAGCATGCTCTCATTCGATGCTCGAGAGCTGTTGACACTAGGAGATTAATCTTCAAATGGTGCGGGATCCATATGCCCCACTTTAACTCGGTGGTGGAGCTTCTTCACTTTGGGACTAATTGGGGTAATTGTCCTAAAAAGAGAAAAATTTTCATGGCTATTATCTACGGTTTACTTTGGCATATTTGGAAGGCGAGAAATGATATGGTATTCAACAACTTATTCAAGTCTTTCACGGCAATTATGGATGAAATTACGGCGGCTACATATTTATGGTTTAAGCATAGAAGTCGTTTTTCTTGTTCGTTGATAGATTGGAATTGTTGTCCTTTTTCAATTTGCTTATAACTTCAATTGTAATTTTCTTCTCCTCATCTTAGTGTCTTGCTAAGTTTGGGGGATTTATAATATATTTGCCCTTTCCAAAAAAAAATCTATTTTAACTCGCAAGAAAAGCAACTTTATGTATGAGGTAAATATATAGCGGTTTACAACAATTCAACTATTCAAGGCTTTGATCAGTATATCAAAAACGACCGAAATTGGAGTTTTGAAAATGTTGCAACTTAAAATTGTACCTTTACAACACCAGGGGTTGTTGTTTGACTTTTTTGAAAGTTAATGGCCTTAAATACTGGAAAGTTGAGGTTAACGGCCGACGTTAAAGGCCAGAATAAAGCTACTAACGCTGCTTAATTCAATCACAACCTTTCATTATTTCATCTTACAACTTCTCATAATCATCATTATCATCAAGAACACTTAATAAATTTAAGGTTCTTTACTTCTAACTTGAAATTATGTTAATCATCATCATCAATGAAAACTAACATCAATTTGACATACATAAACCCTAAATTCGGATTTAAATTCACTAATTACTTAAAACTCATAAAAACCCATTTCTAGGTTATGAATTTGAAGAACAATTACTTACCATATGTTAAGAGAGGATTGAAGAGTGATCAATTACATGTTTCTAGCTTCAATTTCACGTTTCTTACTCGATTTCATCTTCTTCCTTTTTCTTCCTGAGTTTTCTTTCTTTCTGTTTAAGTCTGGAACGTATGTGTGTATAGATATGTTTGGAATTAAACCGACTTGTACATATATGTATATAATATAAGTTAGTAAATTTTATTTCTCGTACTTATCATTGTCTGAAACTTTAAAACCGACTTACAGTTATTACTATTTTATTTTACCTAAAATAATAATAACTTAAAACAATTACTTTTACCTTTATCACAATATTACTTTTAAATTTTTGGGGTGTTACAATCTATCATGGACATGTGGTACTATACATAGAGTAGTAAATACATCTTATTTATATTTTGTAATATGTGGGATATATATATATATATATTTTTATAGGTAATTTAATTATGTTTCATGCATGATTCAATGTTAAGACGGTCTGAGTCATATGTTCCCAAAATACCTACAAGTATCGACTCGTACTATATTACCCCATCAGCAATTCAATTGATATTTAAAGTTCAAACCATGCACATTAAATGCTTAAATCATCCAAAAATACTACGTACTACGGAGTATTATATTAGATTTATTTACACGTTTTCGACCAGATTTTATATATTTTCAAATAATTATATATATAGATATAAATATATAGTGTTGGGTTCTGATGAGAACACATATTAGTCATTCATCTTATTTGATCAAATTAAATACCCCATTTTCAAAGTGTCATTTTTGTAATTAAGTTGAACTCGAACAGTACATTCACATCATTTTATAAAAAATTAAAAAGTGAAGTGTTTTTTTTTTTTCACAAAAGTTTCTACATGATGAAGCTTAATTTATGATTGTTTTTAAACATAATATTTCATAAACTTGTGTGAAGCAATAAAAAGTAACAATAACCACTTCATAAATGTTGTTAACCAAAAATAAATTAAGCTTTACCATGTAAAACTGCTATAAATGTTTCATCTAAAGTTAAACTTATTTACAAAAATGACACATTGAAAACGAGGTATTTTGATCAAATATTCTGAATGACTAGGATGTGCACTGTTTCACGTAAGCCTTGTGTTCTCACTAGATCCCAAAAATATATGGATTTTTCTAAACATAGCCCTTAGGGCTATCGTTAACACGCATAAAAGTGTTGTACAATAGAATAACTGCCACCTTAAAATAAATAAATAACCACCATGTACAACACTTTTATGCGTGTTAACGATAGCCGTAAGGGCTGTGTTTAGAAAAATCCAAAATATATATATACATACTCCTTCCATTCTAAATTAAGTGTCAAATATTAATTTACACATAGTTTAAGAAAATGATGGATGATCACACTTTCAATCAATAAAATTTTATTTTGACCATTGAAAAATATTTTGATTTGTGCACTTATTTTTTTAAAACATCTCAAAATAGAAAGGTGCACAACTAGCTTAAACAGATAAATAAAATAATGCAACTTTAAATAAAGAAAACAACAAATTACTCAATAAATAAAGGCTTGATTGTCTTTTTCAAACATAATTTGGTTCAGATAAAGCTTAAATAAGTGGCAAAGCGAAAACGACAAAAACCAACACGTAGCCTTCCAAAGTTCCAAGTACTTCTTTATCTAATACACCAGCTTTTTAGACTGAACTTAAACAAATAAAAATAATACTCCGTAATAATTTCTGGTTTATACTCATCTAAACCACGTATGTGTATACATGTAGCCGTTTATGTTCAACGGCAAATGGAATAATCATTATAATAATGTTTTTTCTGTTCAGTATAAAATAAGCTTTTCCTAATCTGAATGTAAGATCCCACAAACAATATAAAAAAATAAGATTCCGTTAATATGATAATACGTACAACGTAATCGTCAACAAAAAAAAATATACAAACCCGATATTTAATTCTAATAAAAACTATATAATATACAAGAAAATATATAAAAAATAATAAAATAAAGATATGTAGAAAAGAAAAATGAGAAAAAAAAAACGTAAACTCAACTTCATGACTTTGGTTTCAGTTTCCCACGATATGCTTGTTTGCAAATCGACAATGGTTTCTGAGATTTCAAGCAAAGTCCCGAGGATATCGGACACATCTTCAAACAATTGTCCCCTAAGCTCCCGGAAATTGACGTCTTACCGGAAAAGAACTCTTTCGGCGGCAACCCTATTAAAAAGTTTCCATCAAGAAATAATCTGCTTAACGTCATTTTACTGTACTCCCATGGGATTCTGCCACGTAGCTTGTTGTAACTTAATGTTAATGATGCCAACATGGGGTACGTTGAGAAGTTCGCCGGCGGGTAACCGGAGATTTTGTTAAACCCAAGGTCAACGGCGATGAGGTTGCTGTTGACCGGTTTTAATATTTCGACCCCAGTGAAGCTGTTTTTAGCTAAGTTGACTTGCTGTAAAGATGGTATGAGAAAAAACCATCCAGGAATCGTTCCGGTAAGTGAGTTTTCACTGAGTTCGACAACTTCCAACTGAGTTGACTCAGTAAAGGTCTGCTTTTGGAGATACCCAGATAGTGAATTTGCTTTAAGTGCAAGTTCGATGATGTTTTTGGGAAGTTTTGGTAATGGGCCGGTGAGTTTGTTGTAACTTAAGTCGAGCCGAGTCAACTCAGTGAGTTGGTTCAATGAGTTGGGTAAAGACCCAGATAGGGAATTGTGAGATATGTCTAAAGTTTGAAGCCTTTTAAGATTTGAGATCGACGGTGGGATGACGCCGGAGAATGAGTTTGAGCCAAGAATGAGGGTTTGGAGATTTGGAAGAAAGAAGAGTGAATTGGGAATTTGGCCGGAGAACTTATTGTCGGAAAGATCAACGGTGATGAGTTGAGTGAGTTGAGAAACGAGTGGGGAGAGAGTTCCGGTGTAACCGGCGGGATCAAGGGTGAGTTGGGTGACTCGGTTGCCGGAGCATGATAAGCCACATAAGAAGTGAGTGACATGAGGTGGTGAACAAGGGTCAGAAGTGAAATCCCATGAATATAAACAAGTGTAGGAAGGGATAGTTTTTGGGTTGACATCGGATTTAATCGATTTCAGTGCCGCAATATCGGACGATACGGTGGTGATCGCAGTGGCGATTGTGGCGGAGAGTAGAAGGAGGAAGATGGAGATTGTTATGGTGGTGGACATAGTGGTCATGAATAATACTCGTATTTGTTATGGATGGAATAAGATGTTTTTGTGAGGGGTTTATATTGAAGAAATGAGGTTTATGTGACAGCAAGAAAGCATTAGAGAAATAGGGAGATATGATATGATGTGGAGGAAATGGAATAATATGTAAACGCATGCTAGGTTGGGTTTGTATTTTAGGTAGGTAAAATGTCTCTATACCCGCCCTCTAGTTTCCAGTTGGAAGTTTGGTACTATTATATATGCATATATTTGTACATATTTGATCAAAATGGGCTAGGACGTTGGTTATTTGTAAAAAATGATGGAAAACTATTACTACGTATAATGCAGTATAAGATAAAGTTAATATGGTGGCCATGGAAAGCAAGGAAATGATGAAATGTCAACAAGCATCTATTATTGAGTCTACCAACCTACAATATAATAATAATAATATGTGTTGCCAATATACACATTTTAAATTTTTTGAGTTTTCAAGTTCCTTTTGGGTTCTTTTCACTTCACGTATGTTCATCAATCTTAATTTTGTTTGCCTCTTAACTCTCCCATTAATAATTAATTAATTCAGAATGCTTCGTTTGATCGAAACATCACAATAATATATCGTCTTCTAGTGAATTTTAGAAACTTTAGATAACTAAAATTAGAAAACGAAAGTTACGAAAAAAGAACTAGCGATATATGAATAGGCAATTGATATCCAAAATGATAAATCCACCATATATATATATGCATTAACAGGTTGTACAGTACAATCTGTTAATGCATAAATGTGATAGATCTATCATTTTGGATGGTGGAAATATCACTGTCCATGTGAAAATATAAATACTACTGTGGAGTATGATTTTTCATAAATCCTGCTGTCGACGATGTGACCCAGACGGCCAGAGTGCCAGGCCCATTATGCTTTTGCATGGGGTCTGTTTTTGGCCACAAAACCCTTTCTGTGGTGGTAGCGCTGCACCTTTTCCCGTACTCTTAAGCGTCGGTATCCAATCCAACCCATGAACCCACCCAAAGCCCCGACCCGTCTCGGCCCGGTCAAGTTGACCTTTTTTCCCACCTTTTTCATATTTATGTTTGACCTGTTTTGAAATGGCAATTAATAAGAACTTTATGTTTTAATTTTATTTTAAAGAATACGTCATTAAAATTTAAATACCTTGTAGGAAAATGATTAATAGGCCTAAATTAGTGGGACTAAAAATAGACCTAAAGATATGATTTGTGGGTTTGAAAAATTGATTGGATGAGATTAGGAGAGAGAAAAAGTTCAACCAATCAGAAAATTAGGTCTACTTTTAGGTCTCTGTAAGTAGGCATATTTAGCATTACTCTAATGGTGTGTTCTTAGGTTGGAAGGAATGGAAAGGAAAGGAAGTGTTACTTCTTAATCACCCCATATTTGGAAGGAAATGTTTGGACAAAAATTGAACTAAAGCCTTCCCTCTTCTTCTCTTCTCTTCCTTTCCTTTCCTATCTTAAAAAAAAAAAAACTTAGGGAAAATTACATATATCCCCTTCAAAACTTGTTAAAATATCATATATACTCAAATACAAGTTTTTAGTGCATCATGTACAATGATTTTTAATGCATGTTTGGGTATATATGTTATTTAGCAAAATATTAGGAGGAAATATGTAATTGCCCCCAAAACTTAAGAATACAAATTTTACTTCCTTCCTTTAGCTTCTTTTCCTTTCTTCCCTAAATTAAACTCGAGAACACTTAGGCATAAAAACACATTTATTGAAACAAGCTTTCAAGCGTTTTTTTGAAAAAAAGAAAGAAAATACAAAATGAAAGGACAACGCATATTTAAGAGACGAGGCCAAGTGTCCAAGATAATAGTCTACTTTCTAGTGGTAAACTAAAATATGAAATTACTATGACTGTTAAACAAGCCTAACACATTCTCCATATGTATTTCCGACATTGCTAAATGAAAATACCAAAACTACCATTTAGTGCTAGTTTTTGTTGGAACTTGCTTTTGTGTGTGCATTTTTATCCCACATACGAGCAAGTAAAATTCGGGTAATACTTGGACTTGGGCTTGGTTTGGATGGTGTGGGATAATTTGGGCTACAATTGCTTGATAATTACACATATATTAAATGGTCAAAAGATGGGCTTTGGGGTCTTATGATTAAAATCTGAAACGTTTTTTTATTTGATCAAATTCGGTTTTGACCGAAAGGTTATGACCGTTCACCAAACGTCACACCCTTTCAGCAGTTGCACCGTTTCATCAAAGGTTGGATCATTTCAGAAAACCATGTATATATGTGATTCGTTTTGAAGGAAAAATACACATAAAAACTGACAAAGAAATTATTTTCAAATCATCCATCATGTTCAACCATTAAATTCGTCAGATTCAAGCTTCATACTTGTTTAGGTTGTTGTATCCTCTGGACAGACGCATACGGGCGAATTTCTATCTTAGGACACTGCTTGGCAGGCCTCAACCATCAATCGCTTGAATCACCAACAATTCAATCAAAGTCAGTTCTTCGATTCTTTGGTCTGTATATGTATATGTATCGATATATATTTACGAATTATATACATACATATTTACATGTCTGTTGATTTCATTATATTTATACTTGTTGTTTATCTATTTCTTAACAGTTTTCGCCTAACATAAAATATATGCACTCAATAGCTAATGAGTAGTGTCTAACTGTCTATACAATTCAAGAGCTCAATCTAATAACTTCCTTTTTGACTGACTGCTTTGTTCATATATATATGGTTATAAACTAATCTAGATATACAAGCCATGTTTCGAATTTCAAGTAAAATGTGCACAAAAAATAATACTAAAGGATAAAAAGGCGTAATTCTATATTTTGTTTGCTAATGCTTTTTGATGATATGTAGATTCACGGATCCGGGTGCGGGTCTTGGTCACTGGGTTACGGGCCATGATCACCGAATACCTAGACCCGTTTATGCTTATACCACTCAAGAAAGTAGAGATATAGTGTTAGAACAAATAAGGGGTGAAAGGGGTTTATTGTCTTGGGTGAAGATTCCCTATTTGGTAACTCGCATTACACTTGAGTGTAATCGGTTTTACGTCACGTATCCGTATTTGGAATCGAGTATGTGTGAGTATGGAGTAATGAACAGATGGGTTTTATGAGAGTAGATCATAGTGAGCTGATTTGATCCTTCAATGCCCTTCAAACTTCTTGAGGGCATGTATATATAGTGCTTGATAAGGAAGATATTCTCATATCTATTCCAAAGATTGTGCTTGCCTCTTGCTGATTTGGTTCTGTCCTGTAGATATGCTTCTATCCTGTACTCCTGTAGATATGTTTCTGTTCCAACCAACTTGGTGGTGAAGATGTTGTTATGTGCTAAATGTTTCTGTCATGCAAGAGTGAGCTCAATGTACACGTACCACTTGACATGGGGTTATAGAAAGAATTTAATATATTTTGTGGTCATTGAAAGGTTTAATATATAATTGCCAATAGTTTAATATAATATGGACCTTCCAATATATGTAAATGGATACCTTATTAAGCCCTCCAGTTCATAGATACTAAAATATAATTTTAGGATGTATGGACTTTAGTTCTAAAATTCGAAGCTGGGCGTAAAACAACATAACATTTGGCCATAATTTTATCAACCTAGGCTTAAAGTGATCCCGAAATATACAACAGTAGTAAAATGTATCTTCAGTCAGTAGGGGTAAAAATTATGTATAGGTCATTGCCTGGTTTAGTAATAATGGATATAAATTGTAGCTATTCATTATATACTTCCTAGTATTTGTATGCCTGAACTTCTTTGAGTGAACTATTGGTAGTTAGAGAACTGATTTCTCTAGTATCCCATAGAATGTAATTGTGACTGATAAAAGTTGTAGCCTTTATGTCCGCTAGTTGAGCTTCTCATCCGATGGCAAGATATATGGGTAACAAATCCTTTACTTTTGCTAATCGTCACGCTTGGCTTGTTACCTAGCTATATATAGCTTTGTATCCCTTTCATGGCGGAGTATCTTTCAATTTGACACTTTGGTACGTACGTACATATATAGCTATTTATAGCTCTTATCCCTTTAATGGCGGGATAGTGTCATGAAGTGATCATCCGCCACTTTGTACATTTGATGTTTCACGTCATCTCAAAATAACACATCGCGTGATGGGATTTCACGTCTTAGCAGCATATTTGCTGTTTCGCGTGGGGTTTCACGCCTTTGGAGTGGTCATGCCACTTATGAGCGATCATGTTTTGCAGTAAATTTACTGCTTTGCGTGATGCGAGTTTCACGACTTTGGAGTGGTTTTACCACTTATACGCAATGAGGTTTTGCATCTTTTGAATAGACTTTTCGCTTTATGTGATGAGATATCACATCTTTGGAGTAGTGGTGGAGCCCCTTTGTATTTGGTGTAGATAAATCATGCCACATGATAACGTATCTTATTGTTCCTGTAAAAAACACAAGACTTCGAATACAAGAGCTTGTTTGCCCATTGTTAGGCTCATCATTTATATGGATAACTACAGATAATGAGTCATATAAGAACGAGTTAGATATGATCACAAAATCAACTTTTGATTATCACGTTAGGCGTATGAAGCTAATTGAACCTCAACGTTAAGTGAGTACGTTATATAGAGCGTATTCGAGTTATCATGGTTGGAGTATACATAGATTGTGTCTTGGATGTTTATATCCTTTTGTGATTTCAGTAATAACTTAATGACCTCTGTTTTTGTCATGAGCAAATTGGCAAGAATGACGGTTGACTTACTCTTATTGAATGCAAGCAAACATTGTTACTAGATTATATTCTTTGAGAAAACACTGTAAAATTTCATTCTGTCTCTTATTAAACAGAAAAAGTTATCTTAAAAATTTGATTTTAATCATAATGAAAATAACAACTATAATGATGAATGCATTTTATCTAATGCTCTTTTCAAGTATATCTTAAGGTATACTTGGCCTTTTCCCTTGACCATCAAAATCATTAAATATACTTGTTGTAGAGAGATACTAATGCTTTAATTGATTTTGAATAGGGACCAAGACTCTTTTTGTTGTTTTAATAACTGACGTTTGTAGAGAGACAATCTGTGTAAGGTTTTAACTTTTAACCAAAATAGAAGATATAATATTCCTGAGTATTGATCTCTACAGTTGTTTGAAGGACCTTGATTAACTTAAATTAGTTGATGTTATTGACTCACCTTAACTAGCTGTTTGAGACGATAGTCATCAGTAGGTAGGTTAGTGTGTTACCGATCGAAATTACATGACGAGCTTACGATGAAAGTTTTGCTCGGGCCCCACGGTGGGCGCCAATTGATGGTACGTACGTTCACGGATCCGGGTTGCGGGTCTTGGTCACTGGGTTACGGGCCATGATCACCGAACACCTAGACCCGTTTATGCTTGTACCACTCAAGAAAGTAGAGATATAGTGTTAGAACAAATAAGGGGTGAAAGGGGTTTATTGTCTCGGGTGGCGATTCCCTATTTGGTAACTCGCATTACACTTGAGTGTAATCGGTTTTACGCCACGTATCCGTATTTGGAACCGAGTATGTGTGAGTATGGAGTAATGAACAGATGGGTTTTATGAGAGTAGATCGTAGTGAGCTGATTTGATCCTTCAATGCCCTTCAAACTTCTTGAGGGCATGTATATATAGTGCTTGATAAGTAAGATGATCTCATATCTATTTCAAAGATTGTGCTTGCCTCTTGCTGATTTGGTTCAGTCCTGTAGATATGCTTCTATCCTGTACTCCTGTAGATATGTTTCTGTTCCAACCAACTTGGTGGTGAAGATGTTGTTCTGTGCTAAATGTTTCTGTCATGCAAGAGTGAGCTCAATGTACACGTACCACTTGACATGGGGTTATAGAAAGAATTTAATATATTTTGTGGTCATTGAAAGGTTTAATATATAATTGCCAATAGTTTAATATAATATGGACCTTCCAATATATGTAAATGGATACCTTATTATTTTTCTTATGTTCTTTTGGTACGAAGTTGGCTGGCATATATGCTTCCATGTTCAATTTTACTGGACCTTGTAATCACAATCGATCTTCTTTTATTGAGCAATAAATCAATCAAACGGAAACACATCACTATTGATAGCTTCAATGTTAGTACATGTTTAGTGTCTGTCAGTTGGTCTAGCTCGTAGTTTGTATTTAGGTTTGTGTTTCCTGACTCCTGCGACATAGCGTGTAACGTCGCAGGTGCGACATCAGGTTTTGGGCCTGCGACGTAGCCAACGTCGCATGGGCTTGGGCCTGCGACGTAGCGTGCGACGTCGCAGGTGCTAGATTTTGTATAAATTCGTTTTACGTTTTCTGATTTAGGGTTGACGAAACCCTAAACACCATTAGTCGAAATCTCTGTAATCTGACCGATTATAATACAATATAATACGTTTCGTTTGATATTCATTGCGTATTGATTGTTCGTGTGTTTAGTGTATAACTTAATTGTTGATTCCGCAAACGATTGAGTGACTCGGTTCGTACTAGATCCAAGGTTAGGGACAAACAACTGGTATCAGAGCAGAAAGTGCTCGTTTTGGCGATTCGGATCAAGTTTGGGATTTAAAAGGACGTGATATTTGTGTGTTTTTGTGTTTATCACGTTTGTTTTGTGTTTTTACAGGTTTTCGATCAGTATTACTGGGATTATTGAAGGTTTCCGTCGTTCAACATTCGTGGTTTTCGTGTTAGGGTTAAAAATTCGTTTTTAGGGTTTTTGGCCGCAGATTTTCGCTTTTTGCGACGTACCATTGCGACGTAAGCTGCGACGTCGCGTGCGACGTAGTGATTTGGACTTTAATTAGTCTGTGCGACGTCGTGTTGCGACGTAGTGTGATTCTGCGACGTCCTCTGCGACGTCAGCTGCGACGTACCTCTCAACGTCGCATATTTCTGATTCTTAATTGAATCCTTTGCTTTTGCGACGTACCTATCAACGTCGCATAATCTTTGTGCGACGTACCCATCTACGTCGCTAATATCAGAATTTTGTTTTTTTTTCGATTAAGTAATTAAAATGGCAGCTGATAAGGAGGATATTAGAGGACTGAGAGAAATGATTAAACAAAGTAATGACATAGGTTCAAGTAATAAGCCTCCACTATTTACTGCGGACATGGATTACGTGTACTGGAGAGACCGAGTTGAGCAATACATTGATTTTCATTGTCCAGAATTATGGGGACCATTACGTGAGCGTTATGTACCTCCATTAGCTGAAGGAGAATATCGTGGTATTCGTCCTGCTAAGACCTATAAAGCGATGTCTCCCGAGGAGAAGAAAGATTTTGATACTGAAAGAAAATCTTTTTCAATGATTAAAATGTGTCTAACCAAGGATGTTCTTTGGCTTTTCAGAACTCATGAAACAGCCTTTGATTTATGGAAGGCAATTGAAACTCGTTGTGGAGGAAATGATAAGTACAAGGAAGCCAAGCTCGAACTGATTAAGAAACAATACGATATCTTTGACATCCTTCCTAATGAAGACACGACTTCTTTATTCACTAGGTACTCACGGTTAGTTGGTGAGTTGTTTGAAGGGGGTTATACTTTTCGTTCAATTGAAGTAAATAAGAAGCTACTGGATGTGTTACCAAGTTCTTGGGATGTTAAAGTTCAATTTTTAAAGGAAAATGAAGAACTTGCAAACATGTCTTTGGATACGCTGATCGGGGATCTTCAACTCACGCGATGGAGATTAAGAAGAAAGAAACTAGGTCTGGTGCTGCTGTTCAGAATCCTAGTGTGTATGGTGTTCAGATCAACTCTGGGAAGACTTATGGATCTGGAGTCGCTTTTGTAACAAATACAAATGCTCCATCAACTTCTTCTTCTGCTTCCGATGGGATTCATTCTGTTTTCATGACTGGACCTTCTTCAAATCAACAACAGGTTCAAGTCTCACCTGCTATTCAAGAGCAAGCTGCCATCTACACAGCTTTCTTAAGCTCATACAAGGATTTGGTTACTCAACCGAATCTTACTTTGGAGCTGACTAAGGAAGACTATGCTCAGCTTGATGAAGATGATCTAGAACAAATGGATTTAACTTGGAATGTGGCAATGATCACCAGAAGAATTCAAAAGTTCTTGCAGAGGACAGGGCGTAAAAGTTTGGAAGGTGATGGAAAGACTGGCTTCGGATTTGACAAGAGTAAGGTCCGATGTTACAATTGTCAAAATTTGGGTCACTTCGCCAGAGAGTGCGAGAAACCCAAAATGCCAGCATCGGGATTCACAACACCATCTACTCCTCCAAAGGCCAAAGAAATGGAAGTTTCTAAGAAAGGGATTGCTGATAATGCCCTGATTGCCTTTGAGCCTACAAGTCAAGATTGGACGCCTGTCTCCCAGCATTACCAACAGTGTCTGATGGCTCACATTGTGAATGAGGTACATGATGAACCGTTAAATTGTATCTCATGTATTAAGTTAACTGAATCTCTAAAGGCATTTCAAAATGAAACCGTAGAGTTGAGGAAAAAGAATGAAAAACTAACCGAGTCAAATAATTTCTTAAAAGCTAATGAGAAACTTTATGAAAAACATCTTGAGGCTCATCGGTTAGATACTCAGAAATATAAATCTAAGGTTTTTAGTCAAGAAGATGCCATTAAAAGCTATCTTGTTGAAATTGAATTACTAAATAAAGAACTTACAGATTTAAAAGCTGAGTATGAGAATTATAAGAGTAAAATCTTAGGTTCAAATTCCTCAACGGTTGTTTTTAATGAAATTCTTAGCAAGCATGGTACTAAAGGGAAGAAGAATGAGGGATTGGGATACAACTCAGTCCCTCCTCCTACTACTCACTGTCCCTTGCCTGTTAAGGAAGGCTTTGAAGAGATTCCAGTTGATTGGTCCAAGCTTTATGGTTTAAAAGCTAAAGATGCTAAAGAGACCAAACATAACAAACCGGCAAAGGAGAAAACCAAGCGGTCAGAGTACCCCTTGCCAACGTGTGTTAAGTCTGTGCATGAATCTCCTGTTAGTGTTAAGGAGAGTGTTGAGTTAAAGAATGAATCTCCTGTTATTATTGAGGAGATTGTTGAGATTGAGGACATTACGGATCAGGAGTATCCTGAGGTTAAGAAGGTTGTGGTTAAACCTGAAAAAGTGATTTCAAAAATTGAACCTGAAATTAAGGTTCAACCAAATAAAGGAAAAGCCAAGGTTTTAAACTCGAAACAACAAACTTTACAGTCACCTGTAAAGATTTTGCAAAATAAAATAGTAAATGAAAGAGTTTCGCATGATAAACCTTCAACTTCATCCTCTCAACCAAAACAAACATTTTCTAAAACATGTACGCATTGTTCATGTTCTAGAAATGTTTCTCCACCTCCTGTCGTAATTCCTCAGCCTCAACCGTTTGTTGAGACTCGTTCTTGTTTCTACTGCAAGAAACAAGGACATTTAATCCGTGAATGTCCAAAGCTGTCAAATCAGCGATATGGGAGAGAGATGCCTAGGACATCTGTTTATAGAAACTCTTTTTCTAAATCTCCACCTAGGCGTTACTCAAATTCTCCCAAACCTGTTTCGAAACCAAGTAATGTTGAGCAAAAATCTTTGCCAATTCAAAAGCCCAACATTACTTCGATTACCAATTCCGAATCTTCAAAAGTTTGGAAACGAAAAGAGTCTGATGTTGACTCTTCAGTCGTCAACAGTAACACATCAGATAAAAATTTTAATTTGTTTAAAGATAAAATCCTATCTGACGTGCTTATTGTTGATGACCACGGTCGACCTAAGTCTGTAAAGGCTTGGGTCACCGTTTCTCACTAATCTCTTTCGTTTGTGTGTTGCAGCAGTCAGAACGTGTTAAAGATAGTGAATGGTATTTGGATAGCGGCTGCTCGTGACATATGACAGGCGATGTATCTCTTCTTGTGGATATTAAACCATACGCAGGAGGATATGTTGCTTTTGCTGGAGATACTGGGGGAACTATTTCTGGAAGAGGAACGCTCACTAACGGCAATGTTAGTTTTGAAAATGTGAACTACGTGGAACAGCTTACGCACAACTTGCTAAGTGTTTCACAGGTCTGTGATAAGGATTATACAACTGCGTTCACAAAGACGGAATGTGTGATACTGAAGCCTGGGTATGTCATTCCGGAAGAATGGGTGTTACTGAGAGCACCAAGAAAGAATGACACATACATTTTGAACATGAGATCTGTTGAGACCTCTAACGAGTATACGTGTCTCTTGTCTAAGGCTTCTGAAAAGGAATCACTGCTTTGGCACAGACGAATGGGACATATTCATTTCCGAAAAATGAATTTCTTGACTAAAAATGACCTAGTGCTAGGAGTTCCGAAACAGTCATTTGCTCTAAAGGATGACTGTATCTCCTGCCAAAAAGGAAAGCTACGTAAGAAGTCCCATAAGTCTAAGCAGGTGAATTCTATAAATGCTCCATTGGAACTACTGCATATGGATCTTTTCGGTCCAGTGTCTACAAAGAGCATTGGTGGTCGGTCTTACTGCTTGGTAGTTACTGATGACTACTCAAGGTTTTCGTGGGTTTATTTTTTGACCACAAAGGGGGAAACTCCTGAGATTCTGATGTATTTGTTGGACAAGTTGGCAAATCTGTGCAACTTGAAGGTGAAGAGGATACGAAGCGATAATGGAACTGAATTCAAAAACTCAACTCTCGAATTGTTTTGTGCTACAAGAGGTATTGAGCATCAATTTAGTGCTCCGAGAACTCCACAACAGAATGGAGTTGCAGAAAGGAAGAACAGGACAATCATCGAGACAGCTCGGACTATGTTAGCTGACTCCAAGTTACCAATTATCTTCTGGGCTGAGGCAGTTAATACTGCCTGTTATGTTCTCAACAGAGTACTCACGGTTAAGAAAAAGAACAAGACGTGTTATGAATTTTTCAATAACCGTAAGCCAAATCTGCAGTTCCTAGAACCATTTGGGTGTCCATGCCTGATCATGATAACAAAAGATAAGGTCTCTAAGTTTGGTGATAAAGCTGTTGAAGGGATTTTTCTTGGATATTCAGTCAACTCTCCGAACAAAAGAGTCTTTAACAAATCATCGAATCAGATTGAGGAGCATTTTGAAGTGAAATGTTTAAGGTATACGGAACCTCCTCAAGGAACAGGTCCGGATTGGTTTTTCAACTATGGAAACCTCTTCAACTCTTTCAATATTCCGGAAGAAGATGAAACAGAAGAATTGGTTTCTATACTTCATGAGCTTGATCTTACTCAAGATACACCTGTACATAATAAACCATCCGACCCATCTCCCAATGTAACACCCGCACCTCCACCGACTAATCCTACACCTCCACCAACTACACCTACACCTTCACAAGCAACACCCACACAACCACAACCAACAACCAAATCACCACCAACTACACCATCTCCTACTCCACCATCTTTGGCTGCTCCTTCTAAAACAGTTTATAACTACACAAAGGAGCTTCCATATGATCCAAACATGCCTCCTTTAGAGGAACCTCAAGAAGAAGATGAAATGGAAGAAACAATGGCCTACTCTCACTTATTTTCTCATGAAGATGAAGAAGAAGAAGAAGAAGAGTTAGCCTCTCCTGAGTCTGCTGCTACCCCTGAAACTGAGGGAGATTTGAACAATCTGGGTGTGGATCTTGTGCCAGGTGCCATACCAGAAACTCGTATACATAAAGATCACCCCATTGATAATATCATTGGTGATCCTCATGCATCTGTTCAAACACGACAGCAAGCAAAGCAGACTTCAGCTCAGCAGCTTTTGGGACTTATAGCTCATATCGATTCATGTCATTTGTCTCAAATTGAACCTAAAAAGGTTGAACAAGCCTTAAAGGATCCATCTTGGGTCGAGGCTATTGTAACACCCTCAAATTTCGGTTCGCGGAAGCAGTCGGGTCGGGTGTTACTAAATCAAATATCACAAGCACAAAGATATATAATGAACGACTCTAAATGAGACGTTGAAAATAGTTATACATTTACCAAATAAAACGTTTACAAAGTTAATAGTGATTTTCAATTACATAAATTGAAATACAAAGTAAATGCAGTGTTGTCCCAAAGTTTGAAAACATGCGACTCGAGCTAGCATAGCTTGCAGTGGTCCTAATCCTGCGGGCCACCTGAGAATACATACTAAAACAGGTCAGCTATAAAGCTGGTGAGTTCACAGAGTAATTAATATGAAATCGTGTGATAATACCATCCGTATTATAAAAAGCGATTATCCACCGTGTATTTAGATTTAATAAGTTTGCAAAGACATTATAAAAGTTATATATCAGGGTGTAGGTTACCCTAACCATAGGGTTTAGCTGGATACAGGGGTTTAGTATGCATCGTCTACTAGTCTTTACATGGAGGTGCGGGTTCCTAGAATTAGGTCATCTACCCATGCAGGACCCACAACATATGATGTTTGTTAATAAGTATCCCGAGTCCCAATAATCCATCAGATTATCCTGCAAGTATATAAGTAATGAAAGTAGCACTACGTGCATACTTTATGTTCAAGAGCACCACGTGCTTGTTAGATAAACAATGAAGCAACCTGTGCTTAAGTTCAAATATAGTGAGGCACTCCGTGCCTGATGTACGTAATACGTATGCATAGATATGAAGCACCACGTGCTTAGTAAGACAGTAGTATGTATACATCAACATGTATAGGTAATCGGTAGTAGCACCACGTGCCAAGTAGTGGTTCAACGAACCCGGAAGTAGCACAACGTGCCCGGAAGTAGCACAACGTGCCCGGAAGTAGCACAACGTGCCCGGAAGTAGCGCAGCGCGCCCAGTGATGGCCTTACAGGCTCGGCAGTAGCATAACATGCCTACTGTGTGATCAGATGAAGCATTACATGCTTGTTTATCGTTAATGAAGCACTACGTGCTTAACAGTTTATGTATGCATGAATTAGTGTAAGCTATCTACAGATAAACACTACACTCAATTTATGTGTGTTTATTACCCTACGGAAATGTTGAAGGTGCAATCTAACAATCTACACCTGTGAGTAACGTTTAATGTTCACAATGTATCTAAGTGTGACTAATCACCACCTAGGTGATGGGTGTAGCATGTTAAGTCCAGATGCGTATGAACGCCACCTAGCTATTCTGAGTAGTATATAATGCCTAAGTGTATCATTACATCACTTAGCTGTCGAAAAGTACCTACAGTACGTAAATAATGTGTGCTATCATTTGGTTTCATGAGTCGTGTCACGACTAGTGAGTATGGTCTCCATATTGTGTTTCACAAGTAAACTAACCAAGTCTAGTGATAAGGCCTCGCCGATGTGACGAGTGTTTAAATAGTTTTACTTGTATAAATTTTAGTTGTTGTCTAGCTAAGGCACACTTAGTTTGCCTAGTAGGTACGGTTGTCTCAAGGGGGTTGGAGTTTAACATGTCATTTGCAAACATTTGTAAAGCAGTTGTAAGTTGTAAGTTCATTTACCAATAAAAAGCAAGTAAATCATGAGTATGTATCTCCCCCAAAATCAGTGAAAACAGTAAAAAGGAGGGGCTATGAACTCACCTGGAGAGCTAGCAACCCTTAAGTTACGCGCGTGTGAAATGAAGACCTCCTAGTGTCCTAAACACGTGAGGTTCCGTATAAGTATATAGACATAAATTATCCAATTCGTTTGCTTAATCTGTTAAGTCGTCCTCAGTGTGTTTGACACGCGTTTACGTTTCAAAGTGTGTACGAAAGTTCGGTTCGTTCGTAACGTATTGGAATTATATTTTGAAAATATAATTATAGTGTTTTTCGTATAAATAACCTCGTTTAAACGCGTTTCGATTCGTATATAATTGCGTATATGTTTCCGGATAAGTTTGACATTTTAAAAGTGAGTTTTTATTTCAAAAACTGATAATAGCGACACTTCATGCGTCACTGAGGGGTTTATAGCGTCACTAGGCTAGTGACTCAGAAGTTTGGAAAATTCAGTATTTTAGCGACACTTCAGAAGTGCCGCTATCGGGTTAGTGACGCATATAGCGTCACTTAGGGAGTGTCGGTATAGTGCGTCACTTATCAAGTGACGGTATAATTTGGATTTCATGCGGCACTTGGTAAGTGACGCGTAGATGCGTCAGTCAGTGAATAGCGACACTCAAGGAGTGTCGGTATCGTAAGGTTGATAGCGTCACTAAACAAGTGACGGTATAATTCGGGTTTCATGCGGCACTAGGTGCGACACTTAAGAAGTGTCGGTATACTACGGTTTAAGGCGTCACTAGTAGCGTCACTAGGGTAGTGTCGCGGTACTGTTTTTGGTCACATAGCGACACTATCAGCTGTTCGACGAACAGCTTGAAAATCTCGAGTTTTTGGTCGATTTTGGACATTTTCGGTTGTATAAAACACTAAAACATGGTAATCTAAGTATATTAAACATGAAACATTAATTATAACTTCGAAATCTAAAGATTTGCGGGATTTGTCGGAAACTTACGAGTGTCGGATTTGAAATCCGAAAAGGTAGAAGTGTAGATCGGGATGCCGTGGTCGTTTTATTCCAAAGGAGTAGTATAATCCGAGGCCGTTTGATGTTGTTATTTTGCGATTTTGTGAGATTTGAGGTGATTAACTTTTTAGAGAGAAAAGGAGGAAGAGAGAGGAAAGAAAGAGAAAGAAAGAAATAAAATGAAAGAAATGGGAGGTGGAGGTGGGGTTAAGTCCCATCTTCAGTCTCCGTCTACGTGTCCAATGCGGTGTTCGTTTACTCCGTCGTGTATACGTTAAATAATTACTTTAAATCTATGATTTTGTTTATATCATTTCTAAATGATACGAAAGTATTTAAGTTTCGTCCAACTAAAATACGTTTTTAAATGAAACGATTTATGTTCTAGAATAGTTTAATATTTCCCGTGTAAATAACGTTTATTAAAAATAATAACACATTATTTAAAAGTAATACGTACTAAATACGATTATTTAAAGTTTAAAATAGGCGCGAAAATTTGCCTTTTTGACCGGGTGTTACAGCTATGCAGGAGGAACTACAGCAAATAAACAAGATGAATGTTTGGGAAATTGTTCCTCTACCCAAGGGTGCTCACTTGACGGGTACTCGTTGGGTTTTCCGTAACAAAATGGATTATCGTGGGGCGGTTATTCGAAATAAAGCCCGTCTGGTAGTTCAAGGATATAGTCAATTAGAAGGTATTGACTATGATGAAGTTTTCGCTCCTGTTGCTCGTTTGGAATCGATTCGGATTTTTCTAGCCTACGCTTCTTTTAAAGGATTCCGTGTGTATCAACTTGACGTGAAGTGTGCCTTTCTATATGGAGATGTCGACGCAGTGATTTATGTGTGTCAACCTCCCGGTTTTGAAGACCCAAAGCATCCTAATCATGTTTGCAAGCTGAAGAAAGCTTTGTATGATCTTCATCAATCTCCTCGACTTTGGTATGAGCGACTTGCCAAGTACTTGCTGAAGAATGGTTTTGACAGAGGACAGATTGATAGCACGCTTTTCATCAAACGGGAAGGAGCGGATTTGTTACTTGTGCAGGTCTATGTGGACGACATAATTTTTGGATCAACTAATGATCAGTTGTGCAAGGATTTTGAAAAACTGATGAAATCTGAGTTTGAAATGAGTGCTATGGGGGAACTCACGTTCTTTCTGGGACTACAGGTTGAGCAATCTGACAATGGAATTTATATCCACCAGTCAAAATATGTCACTGACATGTTAAAGCGATATGACTTGCTCAACTGTAAACACTACGGCACTCCAATTGAAGCAAGACACAATCTTGGACCTAATGAGGACGATGAAGATTGTAAGGAGAAAGACTATCGCTCAATGATAGGCTCTCTCATGTACCTGACTGCCTCAAGACCAGATATAGTGTTTGCTGTTTCTCTCTGCTCACGATTTCAAGCAAATCCGAAGGTGTCTCATATGAAGGCAGTAAAACGTATTTTTGGATATCTCGCTTTTAGGCCATCTCTGGGTCTATGGTATTCAAACGAGAAAAACTTCGAGTTAACTGCCTATTCGGATTCGGATCTTGGTGGCTGCAAGATAGATATGAAGTCAACTACTGGAGGATGTCAGTTCCTTGGATCGCGCTTAGTTTCTTGGCAGTGCAAAAAGCAGACTGCGGTAGCTATTTCCACAGCTGAAGCCGAGTATGTTGCTGCTGCAAGTTGCTGTTCTCAAGTTCTTTGGATTCAGCATCAGCTGCGTGATTACGGGTTCAATCTCTCTATGACTCCTATTTACATTGATAATACAGCTGCTATATCTATAACACACAATCCCGTACAGCACTCTAAGACCAAACATATTGAACTTAGGTTCCACTTCATACGGGATTGCTTTGAGAAACACCTTATAGATGTCGTACATATAGATACCCTTAAGCAGTGTGCGGACATTTTCACAAAAGCCTTTTTGCGATCACGTTTTATAGAACTGGTCAATCTGATAGGTTTAAGGTTCTTTCAGTCAAAGAAATGATTTGTGACTTGGATTATTTTTTAAGTTTTTAAATTCAATTTAAAAAAAAAAAAAACAAAATCGCAACAGCCACTCCTTATACTCTTTAGTACTAAAGAAAACGCAAGGTTGCTACATTTTTAAAATAGACGTTGAAGTTGTGTCTGTAAACAACTTGGGATATGATAGTACATCGGGTGACATGCACAAAATGGAATTTTAAGGTTTATCTGACACACTTAAAACAGTTTTTATCTAAATTATCTTCATCATACGATGTATTGGTAGGCATGGTACACACCGGTCTCTGAGATATTAAGAAGTCATTTAAATACTTGTCTATGATCATGTGGTAAACACCTTGTGATGTACGACTCTATGTCTTAATTCCTTAGCATAGCTTGACATACTTCTATTTTTAGATTGTATATCTGAGATCTTTTGGGGGAGTATGCTGATTGTTTCCTCTGTTGTACGTAAGTGCAGACCTGGTCTCAATTCAGCTTACTCTTAAAACTAAGCAAACGTGAGTCAAAGTACTTGCAACGTCTTAAATTTAAGGTACTAAACAAGGTCGCCACTCAATTTGGTTTGACTGAGTTTGGTTTTGCTTACACCTGAATCAAGTTATGTTGCTCTGTTGTACGCAAGTACAGACCTGTCACCGCTGGCTTGATTCTTAAAATTGATTCTCTTTTATTCTTTCTAAATTTAGAAACTATGTTCATGTCTAAGTTATAGGGGTATATCTATGGTGGGGACCATGGTGAAATATTCATACTAACAATAAAAGGTTAACTCACAGACACGGATGTAACGTGTTTAGGTGGACAAACAATACCAATAATTGTCTTGAAATAATTTTTATAAAAGGTGTTTTAAATGTGCCACGTAAATTTAAAGTGGACAAATATACTGATGATCGAAATAACACTTACTATTCCTAATAAATGCATGTTATTCCGATATGATCCCTAATCAGACAACTCAACTCCGTCACCAAAAATAGAGTGTTAGTAATTTTATTTTGTTAATTTTTTACTTTTTGTAAAATTAAAGAAAATACCAAAAAGATTTTTTAGTTTTATGCTTTATTTTTATTCTGAATTATTTTTCCCAAGTCACGAGTTATTTGGAAATTATTTGCTAAAATAACGAGTAAACGGTTTGAAAAATTCAAAATTGGATCAAAATTGTTATATGCGACGTCCCACTCTACGTCGCCTGCGACGTCCCAGTCTACGTCGCATGTAGGGTTAGACTATATATAGTCTCAACTGGGACGTAACATGTTACACTATTCACTATTCACGTGCGACGTACCCTGCGACGTAGCATTGGCGATTTGCGACGTAGCAATTTTTGAGCAATTTTCGTGATTTGTAGCCGTTTTCATTCCGATTCACTTACGTAGTTTTGATCTACTCGTTATTCCGCACACTTTGGTACCGATTTTACCATTTTTAACCGTGTATATTATGTTTAATTGCTATGTATGTATTACGGGTTAAAAGGGTTTCGGGTTTCGGATAAATTAGATGGTCTATCGTGTAATTTACTGGTTATAAATCATGTTTTCGTGATCACCATCGTTAGCCGCACCTTGTAGTGCGTTTGATTTTGAAAACCCCTAAATTCGAGGGTTAGGGTTTCTGGGTTGGGGACGCCTGTTCGTCAGTGCGACGTACGCTGCGACGTCGTGGCCTACGTCGCTTTTATTATTTATTATTAATTTCCTACGTCGCCCTTCCCTACGTCGCTTTTACTGCGACGTTCGATGCGACGTACCACTCTACGTCGCTGTTTTAATTAAAGTGATTAAATTCACAATAAATTGCAAAATGCGACGTCCCCCTTGACGTCGCTCGAATTTTCTGCGACGTCAGGCCTTACGTCGCTTTCCAATTTATTTTGAATTTTAGCGACGTACAGTTCTACGTCGCTCTGTGTTGATGCGACGTACGTGGCTACGTCGCTAGTTCCAGGGAATTTGAAAAGGTTTTGTTTAAAAACTGTAACATTTTTGCTAACCTTTTTCGAGTTGCAATCTGTTTCTGTTTTTGCAGATATGGCTTTAATTTTTGAAGCTCGTCATAATACGGCTGCTTTCCTTACTGACACTTCTGACAAAGCTGCACCGTATCGTCAGATGATCGCGTTTTTGAGACGTTCAAGGGTATTCCACGCCATTTCCGATAACACTATGGCGTTTGGAAATCTGATCAACCCTTTTTGGAGAAATGCGACTGTTGTTACTGATAACGACGTTAGACGATTGGTCTCTACCGTTCTGGGTACGGAGATCACTATTACAGAACAGAGTATTCGGGAACTTTTACAGCTGAATGATCAACCGGATATGCCTATCGGTTTTGATCATATTTTTGTTACTGGAGCTATGCAACGGATAGGATATCCCGGGATTCCCTCTGATCAGTATAGAAAAGCGAATCTCACACGCGTCTGGAGATATTTGATGCACGTGATTATTGTTTGCTTGGGGAATAGGAAAGGTGGAACGGATGGGATGAGCCGAAGTCTGGCTTCTGCTATGTTAGCGTTGGTATACAAAAAGCCGTTCAACTTCTCGGGATTTATCTTCAAGGCTATGGTTGATAATGCAAATGCCGGGGATCAGAAATGGATTTTATATCCGAGATTTGTACAGTTGCACATCAATCGTCATCATCCGGAGCTTCAGGCACAGGGTGATATCGATCAGCGGCTCAAGATTTCACCGATGATGAGTCGGATTTTCACTATTTGTGCAGGGTATGAGAAAGGGGTCGAGGCACCAAGGGATGTTCCCTTATTCGGTGCTATTGTGGATGAAAATTATGTACCGCCTCCAGATCCTCAGTATATGGATATTCCAGTACCTCAGCAGCCGCAGCAACCGCTTGTAAACATTCCAGTTCAACCTGCGGGGGAGAATGTAGATGCTCTATTGGAGAACATCGAGCAATTCGGGCACGTTGACTCAGACAATCCAGCATCTCATGACACGGTCGAGAGTTCTGATTCTGAAGAACCGGCCAATGTAGGTCCTCAGGATGGGGGTCTGACGCCTGAGCATTCGGATGGTACTGTTCCGCATCCCTCTGAGATGGAACGTATCAGCCTTTCCGATTCATTCAGATATCTGAGAATTCAGCGTCGGATCCGGGCAGGACGCAAGTATGTACCTCCAAGGGATACTGGGAAACGTACACGAGACGGTGATGATCCTGCTGATGAGACTTATCAACCGAGTCGTCGTGTTCGTCGCTCTTCGTCAACACGAGCTCCAGTCAATCCACAGCAGCATGATGCTTTTGAGATTCAACCGACTCCAGCTTTCATGCAAAAGATAATGGAAGATATGCAGCAGATGAAGCAAAAGCTGGAGGCTCAAGACGAGAAGATTGCTGAACAAGCTGCGTTGATCGAGGTTCAATCTAAGGAGCTTGAGGAAACGAAGCTTAGGGTTAATGTTTTGGAAGGCATGTTACTTGCCTCGGGGGAGTCTGGGTCTGGGATACCCACTTTAGAGTCAAGTGAACCTGCGTCTGTAAATCCCAACCCTGTAATTGAAAATGTTAATGAAAATATTTCTCGTTTGGATTATTTTTGTGTTGATGATATTCCAGGGCAACCGAGACCGCTGGTAGTTGACTACTCATTCGCTGACTTATCATTTATTCAGAGGATGGCCAGTGGAGTTGGCTCTGAAGAAGAAACAGAGAATGTTTTCGAGATGAATGAGGATGTTTCGATTGAAGAAGAGCAGTTGAATGCAGATGAAACGTATGATGATGCACATTCTGGGGAAGCTTATGATGATGCACCAATTATAGAATCTGATTCAAGTGAAGACGAGAGTCCTGATAAAGCTCAACATGGAGAATCAAGTTCTGCTGCAACTCCAGCTCCAGAGACACAGGCACCGGACTCAGCAGCGAAGAAATTAACTGCTGAAGAAAAGAGAGAAAGAAATAAGAAATGGTGGCCTAAGGGACGAAATCCAGTCCCTATTCCAGTTAAATGTCAAGTGTACCGGGTTAGTCGAAATTATACCCGTGTTATTAAAAGCTGGAAGTGTCAGAGGAATCTTTTTATGATTAAGAGAGAAGATGGAGTACAATACTTCAGAATGCGTTTTGATAGATTAAGTACGTTGCCAAAAGGAGAGATCAATCGATTAGCTCAGCTTAAATTGATTAATCCTTTCGAGAATGATTATGCTGAGTTCATTCAGAGAAATTTACGTCGGGAAGTGTTATCGAAGACTTATTCGAAATTGAAACCGACGTTGGGAACTCGGTATACGTGGAAAAAGAAGATTGATCCAGTCACCAGGAAGCCTATGGTTAAAGTTCACTATTCGCCTGCTAAATGTTTGACTGAGATACCTCTGGAATCAGTTCCTTATTATTTTCTGAGAAGACTTGTAAAATGGGAACTTGATCCACAGACTGGCGAAGCGGTTATTACTTTCGTTCCAGATTCTGAACCGTGGCCAGAAGTTGGAGGTATATGGAATTTGAAGCAAGCAACGTTTAGACTATATGATCCGATGAGTTTGATTAATTTTCATGAAAAAGATTTAAGAAAACTCTATGATAATCGGATTCGTGTTGGTCAAAAGAATGAATTCAACAGACGTTTAGCACAGCAGTTTTACAATGTTGTTACTGTTTGTGTGGCTAATGGAATTCATGCCGATGGTCAATTTCCTGCGGGCTGGGTTTAAAGAAGATTTTTGAAGACCAAGCTGAAGACACGGGGGAGTTTGTTAGTACATGTTTAGTGTCTGTCAGTTGGTCTAGCTCGTAGTTTGTATTTAGGTTTGTGTTTCCTGACTCCTACGACGTAGCGTGTAACGTCGCAGGTGCGACGTCAGGTTTTGGGCCTGCGACGTAGCCAACGTCGCATGGGCTTGGGCCTGCGACGTAGCGTGCGACGTCGCAGGTGCTAGATTTTGTATAAATTCGTTTTACGTTTTCTGATTTAGGGTTGACGAAACCCTAAACACCATTAGTCGAAATCTCTGTAATCTGACCGATTATAATACAATATAATACGTTTCGTTTGATATTCATTGCGTATTGATTGTTCGTGTGTTTAGTGTATAACTTAATTGTTGATTCCGCAAACGATTGAGTGACTCGGTTCGTACTAGATCCAAGGTTAGGGACAAACATTCAATTTGATCAAGCCGGCCTAATAATTATCAATGATTTTGCTAGACAGTCGCAACTTCATATTATAACTTTAGAAGAAGTTGACTTGGAAAGCCCTTTTTTACAAAAATAGATTATAGGGAGTCTTGTACTTAAAGTTGGAGTAAAATCATGGTATGCAAGTGATAGGGAGTCTTGTACTTCAAGTTTAAATTTACGCTTTGGTAAACTCGTAATTGGTTATAATGGACGCGTTGATTATTGAACAAGGCAACGTCTATGTAGTGACAGATTGAAAAGTGACTCGTAACATAGCATTTTGAACGACTCAAAAATATAAAATATATTAAAAAGTTTGATTTCAACAAAAATGTTAACAAGTTAATGAAAAACTAACAAACTACATCGCTTGAGCTGTTCTTTAGTGTTTTTTTTTTCTTTTTAATACCTTTGTTTTTGTTCAGTGAAATTAATATAGCTACTTATTTTTCTACAGGAATAACATTAAAAATAGACTCTTATTTATAAGATGGGTACGGTTTCGAGGGGAATGTCTTGAATAAAGGAAAGGAAATGTAGACCAGATATGCTGTATTTTACGACAAATTTGTAGGGTGTAAACAGTGTTATTTAAATAAGATGCACCTATTGATAAGATACAGTGAATTTAAACATATATCACAGACAAATTTATCCTAAAATACACTAAATCTCGTATGACCCTCCCTCTCTTCATTTGAAACATTTCACTCTCATTCTCCAACTTTTTCCACGCATAATACCAACAAAGAAATTAAACTTTTTAGAGCACACGGAGTGGAAGCGTCTTCGTCAAAATCCTGACTCGAGAACACTGTCCGACGGTGTCCTCCCATACTGCGATGACGTTCTAGACAACGTTCTGGAGCGCCGTCCGGGATGAGACGCTATTTTCTTCAGTTTTTTTTTCTTCTTTTTTCTTATTTCTCTCTCTCACACACACACTAATAAAAAAAATCAAAATAAATTTTGAAAACACTATAAACTCAACATCCTCAACACTCCCACTTTTGCTACAACAACATTCCCGTAAGAACATTGTAAAAAGAGTGCCACGACACCCTGTGCTCTTATAACTTCATTTACTTATAAAATAGGCTCTTAAAGCACAAGGTGTGGTGACAATGTTTTTACAGTGTCCTCATAAGAATATTGTTGATAAAGTGATAGTGTGGAGGATGTTCAGTTTACAGTATTTTTTTAAAAAAAATTGACTAGTTTTTAATTAATGTGTGTGTATAAAATAAGAAAAACAACAAAAAAGAAGAAGAAAACAACGTTTTAGCTCGGACGGTGCTACGCCGTCTAGAATGTTGTTGTGGTGTTGGAGGACGACTTCGAACAATGTTCTTGAGGCAGAATTTTGACAAACTGATGCCCACACCGTGTGCTATTATTGCCCTCGTATGATTTTAAAAAGTCGTTTACCATTTTTTTAAATGACACAACAAAGAAAAACAAATTTATTTTAAATTTTGTAGACAAAATAACGTAATGAAATACTAAAAAAAAAGAGAAAATTACATAAAATCATCCTTATGGTTTGCTATAAATTTCACTTGCAGCCCTTTAATCAATTTAATTACACTGATCATCATTTCTTTTGAAACTTATTACGTCAAGAGTCCTTTACACTAATGCTTGTTAACTCTTCGTTAAAAAGGACCATGTATATAATTTTTTTTATTTTTTAAATTTTTTTGAGTAAAATATAAATTATAAAATCTAATATATGTATAGGTACAATATTAGGTGCATATAACATTATTTTCAGTTGCCTCATTTTATTTATCATCAAATTGGGTCATATTTTCCTCTAAAACATCAAATTTTATATTCCACCACCCAAATTCACTACCATCTTTCATTCTTTCTTCACCTAGATATACATTTGTGGCTTAATTAGTTCCCACTTTCAAGGTCGTTTTACTTTGAACCTAGGGTCATCGGAATGGATGCAAAACTTAAGAGATGATAGCCACCAAAATCATGATATGATAAGATGAATGAATGACCGAGGGTCCTTAAATGGTCAAAGACGGTTGTGGACTATAAAAAGGTTGACGCCACAAATTCCATCCCCAAAAACCATATTTTGACTGGGCTTCAACTATATCAACTGTACTCGAATTGTTAGATTTATTTAAATGCAGAAGAGGAACAATTTAATGATTAATCTGCTAATTGAAATGTGTAAGATGAAAATGATATTTGTGCACCTAATAATGTATCTATACATAATTTAGATATCATAATTTATATTTACACAAAAAATTAAAAGAATAAAAAAAGCTACAAACGTGGTCCTTTTTAACGGATTGTTAATAATCGTTAGTCTAAAAGGCTATTGACGTAACAAGTTTAAATAGAAAGGATGATCGGTGTAATTAAATTAATTAAAGAACCGCGATTAAAATTTAAACCAAACTATAAGGACGGTTTTTGTAATTTTCTCACAAAAAAAAAAAAAGTGTTTGTCCAAGCCTCAAAATAATATAAAAATCACAGTCACCACAACACTGCTTTAGTTCTTCTTCACCCATAAAAGTTAGGGTTTTACAAAATTTAGGGCAAACCCTAGGAGTGAGAAAACAACTAAAAATGGACGGAGCATCATACCAGCGATTCCCAAAGGTCAAAATCCGTGACCTCAAAGACGATTACGCAAAATTCGAGCTCCGTGATACCGACGCTAGTATGGCCAACGCGCTCCGTCGCGTTATGATATCTGAAGTCCCAACAATCGCCATCGATCTCGTTGAAATCGAGGTCAATTCGTCGGTTCTTAACGATGAGTTTATCGCACATCGATTAGGTTTGATTCCACTTACGAGTGAACGTGCAATGAGCATGCGGTTCTCTCGTGACTGTGATGCGTGTGATGGGGATGGTCAATGTGAGTTTTGTTCAGTTGAATTTCATCTGAGAGCTAAGTGCATTAATGAACAAACACTTGATGTTACCAGTAAGGATTTGTATAGCTCTGACCATACTGTTGTCCCGGTTGATTTTTCTGATTCTGGAGCTGGTTTTGATAATCCTGAAGATCAGAGGTTTGTTTGTTTTTTTTTTAAAATTTTTTTTTGTTTTTTTATCTTTGGAATATATGATGTTGTAAGTTTGTTATTTGAGTGAAGTTATCAGCAATGTGTTTGCATCATCTAAACATTATTAGGTTTTATCATATGTTTTTGTATGATATGTTTAGGGGAGGATTTGTATTGTTGAAAGTTTGTTTGGGGGTAAAACTGTTGTGCTAGTTAGGCTATTGGTGTGTTATAAGTTTAGTTGTGGATGGTTACATTTGTATACTGTATATGTTTTTTGTATGTGTATAATATGTGGAGTTCAGATGTTGAAAGTTCATTTGATGAAAGTTATGTGAGTTTGGTTATTAGGTATTTTATTAGATTTGGATGTGATGCTTTTCTCTTTTATGTATGCTAGTTTGGGCAAATTAAATTAATCAAAGGTTACTAATTAGCCATTGTCACTCTGTATCTATTGATTGAGACCGTTGCTCTGTTACACAAAGTAATGCTGCATGGATTTGACCTGTCATATACTTGGTTATGGTAGGACCCTTGCTCAACCTGTGTTTGCCTCTCAATTGCTGTTAGTAGTTTTGAAACTGTGGGGCTTTTATTTGTACAAAGATTAACCTTAACGAATGAGAGTTTTGATGCACGAGGCTCATTCTTTATTCAATCTTACGTTTTGCTTACTTGCATAACATTCTTTCAATTCATGCACTTGCTGACATATTTAACTTATAATCTGCTTTCATGTCAATTAGAAGCCAATTTTGTGAAGTCAACATAATTACATATATGTTGCTATTTTATACTTTCTGTTGCGGGAGAAATAAGGCTATTTTCCGATGTAGCATCTGATTTTGACGTTGTGACAACCTCTTTGACAAAATATGAAGAGTATGGGAAAACATCTTCGTGACCTATTTTCACCAAAGACTGTATTAATGATTATTGCTCATATATGGACCTCCATCAAATACTCACTATTTGTACATTAGTAGCTGTGTTCATGAATGGAGTTCTGGCTAGTTCTAAGTTATTTTAAGCTTATCTTGTAAGGGATTATAGCTCACTCTATCCCAACATACTTGGGAAGAATTAAGATATCAATAGTTAATGATGGTTTGTTGTGCGTAGGGGCATAACGATTGTAAAACTACGCAAGGGGCAAGAATTGAGGCTAAGAGCAATAGCTCGAAAGGGGATTGGAAAAGATCATGCCAAATGGTCACCTGCTGCAACCGTCACATTCATGTATGAGCCCGAGATTCATATTAACGAAGAGATGATGGAGACTCTATCACTTGAGGAGAAGACTAGTGTTGTGGAGAGCAGCCCTACTAAAGTCTTTGGCATAAATCCCCAAACCCAGCAGGTCGATTCATTTTAGCTTGTTAAATTATTGTATATTGTGATATATAGTGATTATGTCATAGAAAAGCACTCTGTTTTTGTTAGGTTACTGAACTTCCTTTTTCTCTTAATACAAACCCCATCTTTAAACTACGATTTTTTTTTCCGTCGAGGTCACTTTTGGAGAAAAAGGACCACAATAGCTCTAAAGATATTGTTGGTCTTTGTAGTTCCAATAATTTATAAACGTTAGTGACTGGGTGGGTAAGAAGATAGTACTGTTAACTAGGCAGACCTCGAAAAAAGTAGGTTTTTAATTATATGGCATAATCCATTGCATATACACAAACTTCTTACAAACCTATGTAATTTATGCATGTGTGCCTGGTTCCTTTTACTTTCCAGAATGCTAACAAACTAAGTGTGTGTAAGGGGTTCAGCGTCCATCGCTCACATAACAAAATAGTTGGAAAATTTTCAAGTTCACGCTAGACGAGAATAATAATGGATACTGAGTTGATGATTGTACCTATTGGATGTTTCATTTGATTCTCTTGTTATCAGGTGGAGGTGGTGGATCCTGAGGCATACACATACGATGATGAAGTGCTGAAGAAAGTGGAAGCCATGGGGAAACCTGGGCTTGTTGAAATCTATGCAAAAGAAGACAGTTTTATTTTCACAGTTGAATCCACAGGTGCAGTCAAAGCATCTCAGTTGGTGATTAATGCCATTGATGTTCTAAAACAGAAGCTGGATGCAGTTCGCCTGTTGGAGGAATCTGTGGAAGCTGATGACCAGTTTGGGGAATTGGGTGCTCATATGCGAGGAGGTTGACCATTTTGTTGGCCTAAGTTTATGCTTGTTATGTACTTAAGTTTCCCAGGAAGCACTTGGTTGGTTTCTTTGCTAACAATACCAATTATCTGGTAAATGACCCAAAGTACTGAGACTTGTTTCTCGATGTCAATGTAGTAATCAATCGTCTAGAACTACTGTTTCTCATGCTTTTGGGTGTGAGTTCTTCTAAAGTAGGTATCGATGTTTAAACTGAGAATTGCTTCATGTTCCTTTTAGAGGTTGCTATGGGTAAATGTTTTAATCAAGTGTAGGAGGTGATCGTTTGATCGTTTTTCTCTACTTCTCCTTTGCTATAATAGAATGGGTTTATGTACAATAGTGTGCAAACACCACCAGATTATTCACATTTTAGGATGACATATTAGCCCCCACATTTACATGGGAAAACACGTCTTGCTTTGTTCATACTCCGTAATAAGGAACCTGTCTTAAAATGGCTGAATATCACGACAAACTGATAAGCAACACCACAAGAACACATTTCACCATTAAAGAAAGAGAAGAGAGAACATCAACTATTATATATACAGCATATGTCCATCAACATCCAAAGAATGCTTTAAAATGTGTATCCTACACTTAAAATACATATACAGGTCAAGCAATTAAAATGCAAGCTACCCAAGTAATTCTCTACCTCCTCAATTTAGTAGAGAAATATATCCTGATTAAAAAAATAAATAAATAATCTGTATGTAGGTCACTGAAAAGAATTTCGCCTTTTGATCATATTAGCTGAATATATGCATTGCCTCACTGCATCTTCCTTGTATGGGCAAGGATTGTACCTCAATATACCGGAGGATAGACCCCTGGATAGGAAGAACCTGATAATGAAAGCAGCATCAAGATTAGTATATAGTAGGGGCCGGAGATTTTGAAACTACAGATGGCAAAATCGGGTGAGTCAAGTAATGAGCCAAAACATGCAACTTTTAGTACAAGCCAAAACTGATTGGTTCGGACAGACTCACAAAACTACTTGTATATTATCATTTCAATACAAAAATCTTTTTTTCTCCCTTTTGCCTTTTAAAACGGCTTTATGCGTTTGATGATTTTCAACCTGTTTGACTTGCTCAAGTTTATTGTTAAGTTAGAGATAAACGTAAGTGTAATCAACCCGTTTGTATATAAATTGGTCGAAGTTGCCATCTCTATTTGAAACCTTTTGGTTCAAATAAGAAAAAAGCATCAGTAAGAGAAGTTACCATTAGAATAGTGAGAGCCATATGGCAGAGGAGGGTAAGCAGAATTAGGAGTGTATGGCTGAGGAGGATAATGGGCTGCCTGCGGTGGGTATGGAGATGGTGGATAAACACTTGAATTAGGTGGGTATGAAGAGTAGGGAGATGGTGCAGGATAAGCTCCGGCTGGTGGATATGAAGGTAGTGAAGCAGATGGTGGATAAAACATGGATGAAGCCAGTGGTGGTCCAGAGTACATAGAGACCTGCGGTGCACTTGATGTACCATATGGTGGACCTGATGGTGCATAACTATTGGCGGGTTTCTGTAAATGAAATAACATTATTGAATTGAGTTCGTCGATTCAAACGCAAGTTCTTTGTAAATGATAAAAAAATGACTTCAATGAATAAAACTCGAACTTCTTGTCAGAAAGTAAATGGACTTACATTGGCATTGGAATAATGCATTATCAATCGGACCTCACCAGCATGCCTGTATAAAATAAGTTTTGTGTTAGCCCGAGAGCATGTTACTTTATATAGTTTCAACAAAATCTCACAGCATTATACGATCCAAAACTCATGCGTTAGAGCACAAACCTGCCAGATTTGGTCCGCAATGGCCAAGAGCTATCATCATATCCATAAGAAAGAACCTTAGCTAAGTGAACCCTGAACACCGAAAACAGAAATATCAGTTTAATCAAGCCAAGACATCAACAATCAATGAAAACACACAAAGAAGAGAAGGGAAAATTACTTTCCACAGCCGATAAAGTCATCACGCGAGACAGTATTTCTATTCCAAACAATGATATCTAACTCTCTTAATCCTTCAATCAAACTATACACAAATTTCTCTTGGAACGTAGGGTTCTTGCCTCCATCTATTAATACGCAAATAAAAGAAAACTCGAATTATAATCTGAAGTCTGAACCAATCAACTTTACGCGGTGAACACTTAACATGTGAATAAGAAAAAATTCTACCTGTACAAACACGAGTGCGATTTTTGTTACTTCCATATTCAACACAAACGTAAGGATCTTGCCTTGATATCCATTCTGTGTCTTTCAGTTTATAGCAGCCAATCACTAAACATCCAGGAAATTTTATCGAAATTAGACACTAGTAAAACGCAAACTAGGTTTTGATTCATACAACATAAATGCTCATTAAGAAGTCGTACTTTATGCGTTAACAGTGTAAATTTTTCGTGTGCTAGTCAAAACTCATGTTGCATTTATCACTAGTCATAATATAAACATGTAAACATAAGCATATCGACCCGTTTTATTTGAACAATATACATTTTTTTTCAATAATGTAGAGTAAGTGACATAATATCTAGCACAAGAAACCTACGAATTGCGATTTAAAACCTTTTGATTACTATCAAACAGGAATTGATATAAAAAACGTATGTACCAGTGATTTCGAGGAGATTGCCGTGTACTGCGTGATTGTTCATCGATTGATGATTATGATAACTTGATGATGATGATGATGATGATGATGATGATGGTGCAGCTACTGTAATTGAAGGTTGAAAAAAAAAACAATGCAAACTGGAACCGGAATTAATTATGATCGATGATGATTCGATTGTGTTATATAGCATTAGATAAGAGTAAATTACATTACCCGTCCCTGTGGTTTACACGTTATTACAAAGCCAGTCCCCGGGTCGGGTATTCCTCGGAGCCAGTCCCTTGACCCGGAAATTTGTTTCACTCCCAGTCCCTACGTAAAACGGGCATTAAATACGCTTGTTATCTCATCCCACGTGACTTGCCCATGGCCGCGTAATTACATTGCCGGTCCCTGTGGTTGTTCGTATATTACGGTCTCAGTCCTCGACTCCTCGGGTCGGGTATTGTGTGGACAACCACAGGGACGGGCAATGTAATTTACGGGCAACTACAGGGACGTGCAATGTAATTTACGGACAAGCATAGGGACGGGCAATGTAATTTACTCGGCCATGCGGGAGTGAAACAAACTTCCGGGTCAAGGGACTGGCTCCGAGGAATACCCGACCCGGGGACTGGCTTTGTAATAACGTGCAAACCACGGGTACGGGCAATGTAATTTACTCATTAGATAATTAGATGAAGTGTGTAATTTGAACGCGTTGATTATATAATACGTAGTTTCTTGAAGATTTTGGCAGTTGGATTAGAATCGTGGAAGGATATTGGTTACTTCCAGGTAGGTACGTTCTGCCGCGTCGGGCCAAGTCGCTAACTTTAGAAACGAGCATCAGAGACGTATGTCTCTGTAACGGGAACGTTGCTAAATTAAATTAAATTAAATCAAATCAAATGTGTTAATTAATATGTTAACTTTTGCGTCTGCAATATTTTGATTTTAATAAAGATAAATGATTAAATCCTTCCTTAAATTTTATAAAATGGTACTCCGTGGGTGTTCAATATTTGGTTTGAAACCGTTTAATCCGAAAACCAAATCGAATTAAAACCGAAAAAAAAAACCAAACCGAATTCAAATTCGGTTTTCGGTTCGGTTTCGGTTCGGTTTTGGTTTATGAATTCGGTTTTTGGTTCAGTTTTCGGTTTTGAATTTTTGAATTCGGTTTAACCGAAAACCGAATTCAAAACCGAATTCAAATTAATAATATAGTAAATTATTAATATATATAGCATATGTGTGATATTTAGAATTTATAAACAAATATATTTACATTTTAACCTTAAATTAATTTCACGTCTTTCATTTTCAATTATAGTAAAACCCTAACACATGAAAAATTATGAGTCGAAACCGATTAACTTAAAAAAAAATAAAAAATTTTGAAATTTTCGGTTTTAACCGAAACCGAACTGAATTCGAATTCGGTTTTCGGTTCGGTTTCGGTTCGGTTTCCACATGTGAATTCGGTTTTCGGTTCGGTTTTTAGTTTTGCTCAAAAAATTTTCAAAACCGAGGAACCCGAACCGAATAAACCGAGGAAACCGAAAACCGAACCGATGAACACCCCTACTCCGTATAAAGAAATTTATATGGGTGAGGTTCGTGGTGAAGGGGTAAAAGTAAGGGAATGATAAAAATCAATAAAGAGGTGATAATTATCCTCTTCATTTCTCTATTTTTTTTTAATTCATTTCCTATCTCTCTTTTCTTATTTCTTCACATTTTTTATTCATTTCTCTCCATTTCTTTATTGCTCCTTTTTTTTTTCTACTTCCCTTTATTCTAATTTTTTTTAACTTGTACAAACTTCTATAACACTTTTATCAAAATAAATAAATAAATAATAAGTAATTAAATAAAATTTGTTAACATTTTTGAAAGAAAAATTATCACTTTTTAACAATTATATAAAAAAAATTAGTTATTTACATTTTTTGTAAACTTTTTTTACTGTTTAGTTTTTTCTTTTTATATCATTTTCACATTTGTGATATACTGGATATTACATATTACGATGCAAAAAAATATAAAAAACAAAGATGCAATAAAACTAAACTATTATTGTCTTCACTAACATTATAAACTATTATACACTGATTTTCTATGAATATGATGCATCGAGTGTTTAAATATCATGTATCGACTTTCAAAATATACTATATAACATCGTTATTGAATTAAAAAGTGGTGCATCATAGTATAAAACATGGTGCAACAGAGCTATAATATATGGTGCATCATAGTTACAAATTATAACGATTCGACTTATAGATGTAAGATCGGACATGAAAGTCATTTCCGATTTTACTTTTTGTAAGGCATTAAGTAAAACACCTAAATGTTTTATAATGGTGTATAGATAACAACAAAAACAACAAATACAACAACAACAACAACAACAACAATAATAATAATAATAATAATAATAATAATAATAATAAAGAAAGATATTATTACTACTACTAACTTATTACTCCCTCCCTCACATTCAAAATCTCCACTTTGAATTTATAAATAGTTATAAGATTTTTCACTAATTACACTTTTCACCAATCAAATATTTATTTATCATATGCATCTCGACACACATTAAACATTTTCCGTTCCCGAGTTGAAAAAAAAAAGAAAGAAAAGAAAGTTGCACTAAAAAATAGTCCACTAATACTATATCGGGTTTTCGGGTGAGCCCCAACATGATTTTTCAAATCCAAATCCGAACCAATAACCGGTTAAAATATCGGTTAAAATCAAATACCCGAACCAAACCCAAATAGCCCAAAACCGATTAAACCAAACCTATTTGGATTGGGTAATTTATTCGTTTCAAACCGATTAATGAACACCCCTATTATTATGAGAGAGAAACTGTGTTAACCAATAAATAGATTTGGCCTATTTTTAGGTCCACCTAAATAGGTTCATATATCATTACTCCTTATTTAATCTTCCATAATTTCTTTTTAATATCGGAGATTTACTTTGAAGAGAAAAATGTCCTAATTCTTTTCCTAGTTCTCTTCTTTTCTAAAAAAGTTGGACTAAAAACCGACACAAAAATAATCGGTGTAGCATTCTCAGCATTTGAGCAATGATATGAACATTGCGAATGCGCCCTTAACATAAATTTCATGTCGCTTACAGGTGTATATGTTTCCATATAGATATGATAAGATCCCTTGTGCTTTCTAGACGTTTAACTCATTACAGAAATGTAAAATGGATATTTCGATCGATTGAAACCATAAGATCGAACTCCAGTGTGTTAACTTTATAGCAACAAAACCATGATCATTCTTATTCTTTGTAACGATAAAACAATCGAAGTCCAAAAGGCAGTAATTTAATTTAAGTCACAAGCTTCAAATGCTCCAGTTCAATATTTTAAATCTCAAATAACTGGCTGATCAAATTGAAGATAATATCATAAATCAGATTTAATGCTGAAGAACAGTATTCGTTTTTTTGAAAGGCAGTTTTGAATCACTGACGGACCTAGGCAGGTAGTGGTCCACCCGATCATCTCCATAATGCACCCTCGAGAAGAAACCCAATTGGGAAAACTCCTCACCACGGAGCCCGAAGGCCCAATGGATTTTCCATGTACCGTACCGAGTGGGGGTCGAACAGTATTCGTCAATAGCAAAGGCTTCATGTCTTAATAGAGATGGGCCGGTGATAGCTTGTGATTGGGCCAGTGTTTTGTGGATCAGTTGGGCCAAGTGAGTTAAAAAGGTAGGGAAATTAAAAAAAATGCCACTATTTTTGATAGACTAATTCGTTTTGCATTCCAAAAAAAAAATTGACGATATACCACCCGAACTCGCAAAAGCAAATTTGCTTTTGCGAGCCCGTGTATGCGATTTGCGAGTCACCATCAATTGTGAGCTCGTTGCCGAGTAACGCATGCCCTCGCAAAAGCAAATCTGCGATTTGCTTTTTGCGAGTTACCTATGCCCGAGCCGTTGCGAGTAACGAGTCACTTGCCTAGCCGTAGGCGTGAAGTACGTGCCCTCGCAAAAGCAAATCTGCGATTTGCGATTTGCCTGTTACCTATGCCCGAGCCGTTGCCGAGTAACGAGTCGCTTGCCTAGTCGTATCCGAGATCGCTTGCCTAGTCGTATTCGATATCTACGTTGCCTGTTTTCTTTTTATAAAAAATTTTGGAAACCACGAACACTTCTTTTTGCAATTATTTTTTATATATGTACATTTTTTGACATATTTTTTTATAATATATATATATATATATATATATATATATATATATATATATATATATATATATATATATATAATTAACCTTGTTTTTTTGACATTATTTTTTATATGTACATTTATATGCATTGTATATATGCATTGCACACACACACACACACACACACATATATATATATATATATATTTGACATTTTCGGGATTTTAGATTTTTGGATAAGATTTTTGGATACGCTTTTTCGTGATTTGTGGGATTTAAAATTGTTGGATAAGATATCTGGATTTTTAGATAAGATTTTGCGTGATATTCGGGATATTAGATTTTCGGATAAGATTTTTAGATAAGATTTTTCGTCATTTGCTGGATATTCTCTGATTAATGGATAAGATTTTCTCTGATTTTCGTGATATTCTGCCATTTATAAATAGTGTGATTGTACGCAGGCATTGACAAGATTTTTACGAATTTTCAGAATATAAGAAATAAAAATTTTAAAAATGATTCAATCAGGTCACTTTTGGCAATTCCGATCCATTAATGAAGAATCATTTACTGAAGAATTATACGCAGAAGTTCCCGAGTTGTTTTCAATCGCTTTTCATCACGGTGGGCACTTTCAGGGCGCAAAAAGAATGTACACGCAAGGTTTGTTGACATATATTGACTGCGTAGATGTCGATGAATTTTCCACCAAATTTCTGGATTACGCTTTGGAAGAGCTAGGTTATTAGGCTCCAAAGAAGTGGTTCTGTTACTATAAAGAGCCTGGTAAAGACCTAGATACTGGTTTACAATTGATAACTGATGATGTCGACCAACTGAAGCAGATTACTGACTACGCAAAAATTCATAAAGAAATTGAGGTGTATGTTACACGTAACGATCTGGCACATTTCTCAAATTCTGATCAAACAATGCCAGTACGAATTTCTAAAATTAGTACTGGTTCTTCAAGTGCAAGACGTTTATTCGACTAGTGAGTAGTCAAATCTTGTAATTCGTACCTATTTTTCAATCAATTGGATGTTTGCCAAATTATGTTAATCATTATATAAGTTGTTTACTTGGTGTCCATTTAATTGTTATGTAACGTTAATCATTATGTAATGAAGATGTTTTAGTATTGTTCAAACATGAAAAAATGAACAACAAACAATTTCATTCACTCAAATTAACCACGATAATAAAAACATAAATAACATTGTTAACTAGTACATAACATAGGTTTTCTTTTATTAAGGGTCACTCAAATGAACACTTGGATAGCTTTGAGTCGGATGAGACCTGGTTGCAGCTTCGTCCTCGATATGGCCTTTCGTTGATTTTGTGGACGTTTTCTGCAAGTAAATATTTGAGGATGATTTAATGATACAATGTAATATGTTAGTTTTTATATGAATATTTTTGAGAACTCACCTTTTTCGATCTTGATTTGGATCTTGATTTTGCCCTTGACTTGGATCTTGTTGTGGTTCTTGATCGGCTTGGCTCGTCTGTTCTATCGTATGGAGCCATACAATTAACTCGACTATGACCATGTTCCTTGCAACGGCTACATTGCTTTGTGTATTTTCCTTTCTCCTCTCCTTTAGAAGGAATACGTGCACGCCTAGGTGGGCGACCAGATTGCCTTTTCACAAGTATCGGCGGCAAGCAAATCTGCAGATTACCGGGATCGGCCCACTCTGAAGGTTGAGGCAGTGGATTTATAGCCTCACTGTAGGCCGCTCGATATGTTTCTGTGGTGAAATAACTCTCTGCAAAGCCGAACACGCTGTCCATATGAAAGTAACGGGTCACTGCCGATACGTGTCCGCAAGGTAAACCTGATAATTACCATTGCATGCAAGTGCATGTTCTCGCTTCCAAGTTGACTGTCCCATTCTTCTTCCCGTCCACCACCTCACATATCATATTTGTCGATGGGTTGACCCTCCAGCGTAGCGATTTGTTAACCATTTTACCGATTTTGTGCTCCGCATATGGTGTGACAGGTGTTGTAACAGCTGCGGCCGTATTCCGATGTTTGAAATACCATTGTTGTATAGAAGATCTAAAAAACTCCAATAGCATTGTGACCGGCAGTTTCCTTGCATGCTTGGTCATGGCGTTAATGGACTCCGCACTATTAGTTGTGAGGTAAGCATATCGTGTCTTTGTTGAGTGATGCCTCGACCATCTTTCTTTTCCCACGTCCGCAAGAACCTTAGCTGAAGCCGGTAAATGTCTAGAAATGGCATCATAATGGCGATCAAAATCTGACTTACGGTACGCCTTACACATTTGCCAATAATGCCATTCGAAGTGCTTGACCTTTGAAGATTTGCTTTTCAAGTTCATCAACAGATGACGACAGCACAATGCATGAAATGCCTCTGGAAACACAGCAGAGATGCCGGATACAATTGCTGGAGCCCTGTCAGAGATGAATGTCAGGTTGCTAATCCCACCTGCAGATTCAATGGCGTCTCGTAAGTTCCCTAAGAACCACGTCCAAACGTCGGCCGTCTCTCCCGCCCCAATTCCATAGGCTAGTGGCAAGATGCCATTATTACCGTCCATCGCCACGGCAATCAAGTTAGTACCCAAGTAACCCCCCCTTCAAATGGGCACCATCGACGATGATAATTGGGCGTGTATGATTGACAAAAGAACGTACCTGCAAGTTCAGATTAAAAAACACATAAATTATATATGAATGTACGTATGCGAACATAAGATGTAAACCAACAATAATTACTTATAGCTGCACCTATGGACATGTAACACATTACAAATTTATTCTCTTTGTCTGTACGCAGATTCGTAATGCTCCCCGGGTTATATAGCTTTAGGTTGTGGAGGTAAATTGTAAGTTTCGTAAACGATTCAGCTGGAGTACCTCTCAACAACTCTATAGCGTAACATTTTGCTCTCCATGCTTGGTTGTATGTAAGGCTTATTTTAAAGCATTCAGTCATATCAAGTTTGATCTCTTTGCCTCTGTATACACGTCCTTCCAAACTCATCGCCTCTTTTTAGATGTTACCAAGCACTTTCTTGCTCGCAGAACGGCTGTTAGGCATATTTTGAGTACGCGAACAAGTGTGAACATCACGTAACTTCCTAACTTGGAAGTTGTGACTATCTCTGATACACGCTGCACTAATCTTCTAATCACAATTAGGCAAGATACATTTTGCCGAGTACCTTTTCTTGTCTGAATTCTTCAGCTTAATCTGAAAACCTTCTTCGAGACACTTTGTATGCAACTGGAGAAGAAATTCTTCTTTAGTTTCAAATGTTTGGCCCTCGCGAATCCGACTAGATGTCTCGTACATGCTCACTGGTCGTTGTTGAACTTCTTCTTCTTCGTTTCCTAAAGGCGATGGCATATTCCAGAATATCTCTTTTTCTGCTGCTCTTTGTGGTATTGGAATGTCATATGTATCTCTTGGATCAGGCTCATCCTCCTCATCATCCTCATCATCAGTAACAATGTGATTGCAAAATGGATGGTCATGATCCTTAGGTGGATTGACATTTTCTTCATCATAATGAGCAAAATCATCAGGATGTGTATCCGGCTCCTCCGGCTCATCCACATAGTATTCTGAATTAGTGTGATCATATTGAACATTCACATGATATTTAGAATCATCTTGGGTTTCTTCATCTACCTTAAAAGATGTGTCTTGGGTGTGTTGTGTAGGATAGTTATGCATCGGCATGTCTTGGGTGTGTTGTGTAGGATAGTTATGCATCGGCATGTCTTGGGTGTGTTGTGTAGGATAGTTATGCATCGGCATGTTTGTTGGAGCAGCATGATAATGAAATTGATATTATGGTTGGAAAGGAAATGGAATTTGTTGAAAGGGTTGTTGAGATGACTGATATTGGTGTTGTTGATTGTATTCATTAGTGTGTAGTTGATGAAATTGTTGGTGAAATTGGTTTTGAATGCCAGAACTACTACTGCTAGGATTATTGCTACACATACCCGAAACTTTCCTTACAATATCGACAATGTAAATTTCTATCGGAGCTTTGTTAATTGCATGGCACAAAAAATCTCCAAAATCATCAGCATCATCATTTATATCAATAACATATTGATCTACTTTATATTTCAGACAAACTGGTGTATCCAGTGGCAGACCAAGTTTTTTTAAAACGTTTTTCATCAATACTTTGCATGTCATGGGTTTTTCCGGTGCCACTGGAAGTTTTAATGGCACTCTACCACACTCTATTGGCAAATACATCGGGATGTTATCAATATATTCAAAACGACCACCATAACATATAAATACTTTGAACTTTTCCATAATGAAAGTAAATAAAACTAAATCTTATCAGAACTCGTACCTGAAAAATTCATCGAGTGGAACTGAAGAATAAAATGTTTTTGGTGAATGGAAAATGTTTTTACAGTTGGGTGTCAATGTGTTTACAAATGGTTGAGACTAAAGACGGATCTTCTGAGGTGATTTTATAATTACATTTCCATTGTGATAATGTTATCCGAAAAAATCTACAAAATCCGTAAAAAATTCTTATCCACAACGGATAAGGATAAGGTTATGTCAGAAAATCTCACCAAAAATCTTATCCACAACGGATAAGGTTATGTCAGAAAATCTCACCAAAAATATTATCAACGAAGGATAAGGTCAGTCGCAAATCACAAATCGCAAATCGTAAACGTGTCCAATATACATGTTAACATTTTGTAACTATTATTTTTGACAACATTCGTTTCAAATTGTAACGTTCGTTTATTACCAACCAGATTATTTGTTACCCATTTGTAAGATTCAGTTTTTACCAACCATATTATTTTATTATTGGACGAGATATAACAAAGCCATTACACACTGAAATTAAAAATTGAAACAGACTAAATAATTGAAACAGAGATTTAAATAATTGAAACAGACTAGAATTTGATGATGAAGGAAGAGTGATGTCATAAGGTCTATTTAAATATAAATTTCAATCAAGATAAGCTTATCCAAAAGATCTGCATATGTGGATAAGGTAATGTCAGAAAATCCCATCAATGGATAAGGTAATGTTCGAAAAATGGGCATACGTGGATAAGGTAATGTCATAAAATCACATCGAAAATCTTATCAACAATCACTAAGGTCACTCGCAAATCGCAAAGCAAAAAATTCATTTGCGATTTGCGAGGGCACATAATTGTTAACTAGTACATAATTAATAACTACTACATAATTCCCAAAATATTCCATTACATGTAAGGCAATCATCTGTCCGCCGGCTCCCAATCAAAACGCGCACTGAAGAAAGTATCAATCATCCACCGCCTATAATCCGCAGCAATCAAATCAGTCTCCCCACTCACCCTGTAGTCCTCCCGACATGCAAGCTGCTCCATATTTCTGCACACCCATACCCCACAATCGCCTAGACTCCCAGACTGTTGAGTCACATCCTCCATCCACTGAGTTAAACACTCAGTGGTATCACGCGTAAAATGCTTTTTTTCATCAACGTGGTTCCAATATCCAATGGCGTCTACATATCTAACTAAATTTTGACCTAAGGTTTCAACAATTTGTAGTAGTTCCTTGTGGCATTTCAGTCTTTTACAGCTATCATATGCCTCTACATCCCAAGTATGGAGATCCAACACAATTAGAACCCAATGATCCCTACTCTCGATGTTGACCGGCATAAGTACCTACAATAGACATATTTTATTAGGGAAATGTGAAAATGTATCAACTTTTATTGAATGCGGATATTATACTTTACTTACTTTGTCGCAAGTCCACCATGGATAGTATGGGCTACGTTTTCCGTTACCATATCCCATCAACAAGCTGTAGTCTGGGCCGGATGATGTCTCAGTTTTGTCACCTGCAACAATAGACACAAGTATATTAAAGATTATCCTAAAACTATGATACATTAAAAAAAAAAAATGGAAATGTCCTTTTCGTAAAACGGAAAATCAGCTAATATTTCAGGTTATCACATCATCAAAGGTTTAACAATTTTCCACAATTATCAACACTACAAATTAACATACATGTATACTTACCCGGCTCGGCAACCACAAGATCTCCCTTCTTCTTCTGGGCCTTTTCCTTTTTGTCGTCCTTGTAGTTCTTGAACGCACCTATCATATCAATAAAACCTATGGGCATAATTGTCCAATTCAATCTCTTTTCCAGCTGAGTTGGTCGAGTTCAGGTTCGATATTTCCACCACATGAGTAGATAGCTCCAACCGTCAATATGCTAAAAATTTGATAAAACAAGGTTAGTATCACGTATGTAAGATGCCAAAGTTGAAAAAAAAAATCACTCGTAAACTTGCAAAGTTGTCCAAGTAACCACTATCGAAATGTCCATACAACCGCCCCCAAAATTCCTTTGTGATTTCCACATAAGTCGTGCCCGGTCGAATAAACATACAACGCACAGAACCTCCACTCGCATACAACTCCTCAACTGTGGATGGCCCGTCGATCTCTCTAGTCTGACGTATGACAGGGGGCGGGGGAGTGAGAAAACCATTCTCGTTCACCAAATTGTCAACCATGCCCAATAACGTTTCCTAAAGTAACGCCTTCTTGGCAGACCATTTCCTTGCCGGGCGCTTCAACTTCTTTCCGCGCTCTGTAACCGCTCGCTCAACAACCGGCTTAGCCGGCTCAGCCGGCTTAGCCGGCTCAGACGGCTTAGCCGGCTCAGACGCACCAACAATCTCATCATCGACTCCTAAATTAACTGGTGGTGGTTCCTCATGCTCCACCACAGGCACCTTCAAGGGTTTCTGCAAAAGTCGTTTCATATGTGTTGGTGTAACATACGGCGAAAGTCTAGCCGAAGCACGTCGACGATCTCTCATACTTCGGCGCAACCCATATGCAACCGAGTACTTGCTGGCTGAAAAAAGCTGGGTGTCAGAAACATAACCCTCATCAACAACATCGTCATCACCCTCAGCCTGAAAAATTAAATTGATACGTGTTAAATAAAAAACACTTTGGCATATATATATATATATATATATATATATATATATATATATATATATACTTTATATAATTATAAAGTCTTTAAATTCATAACACTTTTAAGAATTTTTAGGAAAAATTGGAAATGTCCTTTCTGTAAAACGGATAAACCAGTTGACTTTTCAGCTCATCAATACATCCAAATTTCCGCTTATACAACCACTTGAACTTTAACGACTATCATTCCAACGATTGTAACAACGATCGACTTTTATATATAATGTACAATATATACAATATACTTATATATACATATATATACTATATAAATAATATAAAAGGCTAGAATTAATAAACCTCATACCTGACGCGTCTCAACCATCTTCAACAACCGGTTTATAGTACATTGTTGTTCATCTACTCGCGTAGCTAAAGTGGAAATGGTCTGTTTCATCGTCTGCATTTCGTCTCGTAAAGAATGATAAGTAACAGGCTGAGATGCTGGCTGAGAGGCCTCACGACGATCTGTACCCACGGAATCATAAGTCGCCTGATCGTCATGAGACGCATTCAATTGAAAATCATCATATCGTACGTCATGGGATGGGATCGGATCAGATGGCTCAGCATCTTCCTTTTGACTTTTCCGTGCCTTCTTCATTGGCCTCTCGGCAACTAGCTGGTCGTCAAAGTATTTGCAGCTATCAATCCACCATTGACACTTCTTCTCATACTTATTTGGCTTCAAAGTTATCTTCGGAAGATGCTCTGGTGTAGTATCCTTCTGCATAAAACAAGTCATCAAATGTTCATCAATTTAATTTATAATAACTATATTAATCGCCATCTATATATATATATATATATATATATATATATATATATATATATATATATGTATATAAGTGTATAAGTATACAAGTATATATATATATATATATAAGTATAAAGAGAGAGATATAAAATTGGGAACGGAAAAACTATTTTATTAAACAATACATATACATGTTCAACATCATCTAGTTTATTAAATTTTAACTTGCCGCAATCTTCAAGCATTGCTCGAACTCTTTGAATTCAGTCACCTTCTTTTTACGCTTCCAGTAGATCCCACGTGGTATTTGATTTCGTTGTGGCCTTGTAGCAACATTCCCTACCTGACGATAATAAGCCTCCCAAATCCAAGTCTGGGAAAGAATAACCGAACAACAAATCAGCATATTATTGTATTATATATTATATTAACAGTAAAAAGAGATAAAAATCAATAGAACAATAGATGCTACCTTACACGCCCATCCGAAACCACTCAACGTGTACTGCATCCCTTCTTGGCTTAACCGAGTCTCCAACCCCTTATCCAGCTGCTCATAAGTTCTGGCCCAGATAATATTACCCCAAGGGTACCGGTCACAGATACCAAAATCCTCAACTATATGCATATGATCATCCTCAACATTATGCCTACCCTGCTTTCCCAAAAACCCTTTATATATCAACACAAGCGTACACAGGCGCACGCAATCCTCGTCGCTCAACGTCCTCGGCCCACTAAACAAACCTTTATCTCGAAACTTGTCCATAAGGTCTGATACACGTACGCTGCGTTTGAGAATATCCGGGAATATGCGCCTTCTAAATGACGGGGTTTTCTCTCGAACCTCCTTTGGAATATGATCCGCCACGGCATGATTTGGACCAAATAGTAAACCTGTCACCAGACAGAACTCCCTGCGACCAAATCGTATAAAATGGTCAGCTGTATTCGCCGCCCTAAACCACAACTCCTCCGCCTCCGCGCGAGGGTGCTTTAACCCTGGACGCTCCATTCATCGAAACTGCAACACATGATGCACAAATCCAGGGTCATTTTCCGGAGACTTTACATCCAACCAATGGTCAAAACAGTGGTCTCTAAAAATTTTCAATTGATTCTGTGTTAAACGACCATTGATATGGCTAATAACGGTGAGGCTGCTTTTGAAAGTCAGGGTTGCATTAAAAATGTCCTGCAAAATCATCAATCAAGCCAATAAATATTTCGTTAATGCATACGTACATTATATACAATATACTTATATATAACTTTAAAGACCTTAAAAATCGTTAAAGTCTTTAAATATATATATATATATATATATATATATATATATATATATATATAGAGGGAGGTTCATTGAGAGGATGATGGATGCATGGGTTGCAAGTCCAATAATATTGGTGGCTAACAGAAATGCATAAGACTAGAAGTGGAACAAGAAACGGAAATTAATTTAATTCATACCCTTATTGTTATATTTAAATACTTTATATATATATATATATATATATATATATATATATATATATAAAGTATTTAAATACATAACACTTATAAGAATTTTTATGAAAAATTGGAAATGTCCTTTCTGTAAAACGGATAAACCAGCTGATTTTTCAGCTCATCAATACATCCAAATTTCCGCATATACAACCAATTGAACTTTAACCACTATCAGTATCACGACTGTAACAACAACGATCGAATACATATATATTATTTTATATTATATGTTATATTCAATGGAGTAATTTTCTAAATAGACATAATGCAATAAGATTATATATTGGAACATAATAAGGAGTATTTTTGTAACTATATCTAACTATAGCTTATTTTTCCAGTTTTGTTGTTTTGCTTTTTTTTGCTAACACGTACGCAAAAACCCTGAAATTAAAATTTGCATCTTTTTCTTGAAAACTAAATTACTATGCTTATCACGATACACTTCCAGTTTTACACGAAATATAAAGTATGTAATCCTACAAATAATACTTAACAGATACTTATATATATACTAACCATGTATACATATATATACTTATACAAATAATACTTATATATATACTAACCATATATATACTAACCGAATGGACCCAAACCCATTTTTTCAACACCCCTACGTATATATACTTGTATAACATATATAGTTATAAATAAACGTACATTATATACAACAAAAACCAATCTTTATTTGTATTATCACACATATAATCCTACCACCACAATATAAGCCATGCATAATCCAATATATATGTTGCACACCAAGTGTTCGATTAAATGCCACAACGAAAATTCGAATTTAAACGTAATAAATTCAAAAAATATGCGTTAATTTTAACCAATAACACACGAAAACAATTTCATACCTGAGAATCGGCCATCAATTACGTGGAAACTGGAGGTGGTGAACCGTGACGGTGGTGACCGGGAAAACAAATCGTGGTACCTAGGAGAAAACTGTTGGTGGTGGCGACGGAGAGTGGTTGGGGGTGTTGGAGGCGACGGTGGGTGCTTAGGGTAGAGGAGGTTGTGCGACGGAGGGTGGTGGTGCTGCGCCACCCGTCAATTTGGTAGGAAATGGTGCTGCGGGGTGGTGGTGCCGGCGGTGGTGTGTGTGACGGCCGTGGCTCGTAACTCGCAAATCGAGTGGGGGTTTGCGATGGTGGTTGGGTAGGTCGCTGGAGGGTCGGGGTGGAGGTGGGCGGCGGGGTGGAGGTAGATCGCAAATCGGGTGTGGGTTTTGAAATGAAACGAAAAGGAACACTAAATGGGTTATACCCGTTTTATTTCCTTCTAAAACCGGCGCTCTCAAATTGCAAATCGCGAGCATGATTTGCGATGGCATGTACTCGGGCATAGGTAACAGGCAACGGCTAGGCAAGCGACTCGCAACGGCTCGGGCATAGGTAACTCGCAAAAAGCAAATCGCAGATTTGCTTTTGCGATGGCATGCGTTACTCGGCAACGAGCTCGCAATTGATGGTGACTCGCAAAAGCAAATTTGCTTTTGCGAGTTCGTGTGGTATATCGTCAATTTTTTTTTTGGAATGACAAAACGAATTAGTCTATCAAAAATAGTGGCATTTTTTTTAATTTCCCAAAAAGGTATCATTAGCTCATTGTTTGAAAAAAAAAACCACTTTTACCTAATTACTTCTATTTTGAACGATGTAATATATACTTGTATGATGATGATGATGATATTAGGGGTGTCGAAAATATCCGAATCCGAAAATCCGATCCGACTTTAATCGGATTTGGGTAAAACGGATTGATTATTTGGTTAATCGTATCCAAATAATCCGAATCCGAGTAATCCGAATCTTATTTGGATTGGATAACGGATAAATAATTTTGAATTCGATTAATCCGAATAATCCGAATAACCCGAAAAAGGTACTAAATTTAGAAATATAATTTTATATATATGTTATTTATGATTTATACGAGTATATTTATATTCAATCAATATATACATCACTTATAATGATTTATATAAAGCTTTTAGTGTTATTTTGTGAAGTTTAAATTATGTTAAAGACGTGAAAGTTTAAGATATTCTCCTATTTGGATAAAAATGTAATATCCGAATCCGAACCAATCCAATCCGAATCCGTATAATTATGTTAAAGACGTGGAAGTTTAAACACTATCAAATTCGCCTACATGTAATCTATCACAATCAATCACAATTACATATTCAACACAATCAAATTAGTCACTTAGGTTTATCATCAAAGCCTCTATCAATGACAACTATCATTTACACTCTCACCTTTACAGTCTAAAGGTCACAGTTCTATCAACTGATTGTTTTCTTATCAAAACAACTATTAAACAACTTAGCATACTATCATGCTCCATTTCCAAAATCACATTACATTTCTTTTATACCAAGTAGCCTCAACAAGTTCATGTGACACAACATAATATAACAACGGTGATCAGGCGTTGCAAGATTATGTTCTTCACAATCCATTCTCAGGCTACTCTACATTATAATTATCAATGTGATCTATTCTCATCTCATATGATTTCAAATCAATCAAAATTCATTTAATAGTTTCTAACAGCTGATACATACTCAAAATCAGCTTACTACTTACATATTCAACCTTACATATGCAAGCCATCTCACATAATTTATTTTCAACAACTGAATTACTCAGTATATCTACTGGTCTGAAACCTCAAACATATGATAACCTATCATCATAATTTCAATACTTAACACAATTCAATGTCCCTACTTACTACAAAATTCAGGACACGTCTTAATTAATTATCATTACTTTGACATATGCTTTACTATCAAGCATCACTGTCACAACAAGCCTACTCAATCATGTTACTATAAACATTTCATTTACTAATTCACAATTGACTAGAAAGACCTATCACTTTCTCATTCAATTTAGCTTTATCATAAGTTATTTTCCTCATAAACTTATTCATCTTGGTTTAACTCAAGTGTTTAACTACAATCAAAACATATCATGTAGTCACATAACCACATATTTTCTCAATTAGCAGTCATCCTCAAATCAAATGACACCACAGTTCTTAAACAGGATTCAAATCACACCCTGTAACCAATCTACTAATATAATACTATCAATTATCTTGTCTCACCAATAAAGACACTCCTTAGGTTCCAACATCAATCTTGCTAAAACCTTAATCAATTCTTTTCTGCTTACTTAACCACATTTCTGCATTTTCAATTCAATCAGAAATACTCACAACAATGAGCAACAATAAACATCTCATTTAACATTTCTCTCCTCATGTCAACATATAGCAATCATTAGTTGACTCAAAACTGGGGAATCATATCAGTCTGACTCAATTAACTTCACAACAAAGCTTACTCAACATAACAGAGTAAACAATTCAAGTTAATTTAAATTAACACAGGCTTATCGAAGATTACCTGACAAATCTTAAACCCACGAGTGTTGAGGAAACATGAAATATACCAATCGGATACTCATGTCCCTCCGTCTCTGCAATCAAACAACAACTTCACAACTTGTTAAGGGTTAGTACATATTCAACTAATCACTTTTCACACATCAACTAATCAACTAAACCCGCACCCATTGGAATGTTTGACTCAACTCAATCAAAGTTTAGGATTGAACATTCTATCAAGTCCAATTCACCCAAACTATTGCTCTGATACCAACTTATAACACCCCTCGTTTAATTATAAACAATAATATAATAATTGCGACTCGGAAGCGTATATTTCAAAACATACTATCAATGTTTTACATTATGTAAAATGTCAATAAACTTTTTCAAACTTATTACACCTGACATTTCAACAAACTCGGTGTTATATAATTCAAAACATTACTTTAGTTATCAAAATAACATCAGAGTAACAGCCTGTCAAACATTCCTTCAGTTCCAAACTACTTCCTGCCCTGCCCAATATGTCCCATCTATTTACCCTGCAGGAAGAACTGTGGTAGAGTTAGCATAAAGCTAAGTGAATGAAACTATAAGCAACAGTACAGCTTAGCATAACAATCTGTTTACATCAAATTAATAATAAACAGAAAATCAATCAATCACTAATTCACACAACTTCTAATCAAGCATTATCAACCGTCATGAGGACCGGTGGCTCCTGAGACACCCTAATACCGGTTTGGTACTCAAGGAACTCTTATCAATCATCTGTATTGGCCTATACAGAATTACCGGTAACCAGTTGTTAATTACACACGACCTAGATCTATAAACCAACATTTCAAGTTTCAAGATCTCCTGTCGTCTACAATAACAACCAAGTCCAACTGTCAAGTCAAGTTGACCTCAGAATCTTACATACTAGCTCAAACAGCCAAGTAAGCAAACCACCACACTAACATGGCAAGATATCTCAACAGATTCATCATATCAAAGTAATACTATAAATTACTTGTTGTAAATCAAATCATTACAACTAAATCACACTGAGGTTACAGATCCACTCACCGACTACCTCAGCCGCAAGCTCAGAAGTCTAATATTACTGAGCCTTCTCCACATCTGAGAATACAATCAATTAAACAATAAGTTAGTAACTTGTCTCAACTGATAATACTTAGGTAATTAATATCGTTACACAATCATAACATAATTACATGAATCCAATGATCTCTAAGATCACAGCAAACAAAAGTTCAATTCGGAACAAAATCAAAAAGTCCCGAAATAAGGTCCAAAAACTGTAAAATGCCATTTTCGACCCCTAAACGACCCCGAATGTCCAAAAACTGACTAGGCTATAGTATATAGCTTTGATCAGTGGGCCGTTTTCGAGTGACCATGTAAATTTCAGCCCAATCGGAGTTTAAAGACAATTTGTCAATTTTTCCGTGGCAAAAATCACTACTAAACACTTATGCACTTTTGAAATTTTACAAAAAGTACTGACAAACGCGATCCATAAAACAATGGTGGGATCGCGTTCCTCTTTGTAAAATCATTCTGTGACAAATTATAACTAAGCAACGCGATCCGGACAAATTCTTGGGATCGCGTTCCCAAGAACAAAACTCGTCCGATTCCTTTTATAACTAACGAACGCGATCCTGGCTAGGGTTCTGGGATCGCGTTTGAGCCTTTTTTAGCTCATCTTCATCCCTGATCAAACCCTAACCTACGGGTTTAATACCCAAAACACTCAAAACTCGATTTCAAACCGTTATATATCACAATTAACTTCGTATAAACATTATATAACAGTTATAACATGATTTCTAACATCTAATTCTTCAAAATCATCAATTCACCCTATTTCAATCAAAATCAAATTCTTAAATACTCAAGAACACTTACTGATTGAAGAACATATCGATATTAATCTGATAGTGTTGAAGCTTAGCAAGAATCACAGCTTCCTGGTTTGATTTCTAGTTTGATTTGAAAGTTTTCTGAGAGTTTCTGTGAGTTTTGAAGTTTTATAATGAACTTTCCTAAAGAGGAAATGATATATATAAGTCGGCCTCATTAAACCGCCTTCAATATACGGGTATAATTTAATACCCCATCTTAATCTATTGTCTGGAACCCGAAAACCATTTGCGAGTCCAAACATTTTATTGTACCGTCAACTATATTAATTTACAACAATTAATAATTCACTTATCACATTGGAATATTCGACTCCTATTCCAATTATTTCACTAATTCAAAAAATATTATTTCCAAACACATTTACATATTAATTTAAATCAAGAAATAATATAACACAACTAGGTCCATTTCGAGGATGTTACAAGTTCCCTTAATAAGTGTTATTAGAATAATTTGTTATAACTTGTAGTAATTGCAATTAGTTAGAATAATACATTGGTAGATGAATTAAAGTAAATAAGCGATCTAAAAAGATTATGTCAAAATTAAGTAGTTCATTTTATCTATTCTATCTATATATATATTTAAAAGAAAACCCTTGCACAAATTCCCTCCCTTGATTAGAGGCTAATCATTCATTAAGCAACCATTAGATACAACAATGACATCATTAACCCTATTAATTATGTTGTAAATTACTAAAATACCTCTAAATAATCTATCTTCTATATATATACTAGTTTATAACCCGCGATTTCGCGGACTTATACAATAAATATATTGTTTATAGTTTGCTTCATGTAATGGAATATAACAACTTTTTTTGTCAAATAAATATATGTTGAATTCGTATATTCAAATTGTTGTTTTATCTATTTGTAATATTTTACAACACGGTACGTGGTCATTTGCATTGTAAATTATGTTATAGTATCGTTGATCTTGTGCATGATTTGTGATATATATATGCCATTGATGACAATATATAAATAACATTGAGATTTGATTGATGGGTATTACAACTTAATTAACGTGTAGAATATGGATATAGCATAGTTCATTTTACATTTGGAAGTTTTTTTTATGTAGAATGAAAAGGTATAAAGAGATATGTAAAGTTATATCGGTGAGTTTTATGTTTTTTCATATTGTTTATGATGAGCAACTATGTGATTCATCTTTGTATTTGTTTTGTACATCATCTAGTTTTCTCCATACACCACTAAATAACATTATAGTATTGTACAGTAAAATACCATAAAATATATTTTATGATGTATGAAGAAAAAGTGGTGGTGTACGATATATTTCCCTTTTTCTAATCGAGTAAGTATTAGATTATGCAGTGCAATATTTAAATAATACTTTAAGGTGTAATATGATGATTATATTTGATGCACAATTATTCCATTTAGAGGAGTCTACTTATAATCATAATAAGATGAATAAATAAATTTTCTTTTTTTTAATAGTAGAGAGAGATATTTGTGAAATCATAACCTGAAACTAAATTCATCAATGAGTTTGTGATCGAGATAACATTATTGGAATTCATCACAAAATGGAGCTAATAAGAACTATATTCATTAAAAAAAACATAACAAATTTGGATTATAAGAAATTACATTAAGCATTTATGTAAAGTGGTCGATGTGTGTCTAAGTGGTTAACCTTACAAAATAATCATATTTGGATTCAAGATCAACAAACTTTAATTACTTCATGCACTGACAAATAGGGATGGTAAAAGCACCTAAAAGACGGGCAAAACCGAACCTGAAAAATATTTTAGGTGATATGAAGGCGGATTAACGGGTTTGGATGCAGATTTGGGTACAAATATATTTATATCGTGAGTATGAGTATGGTGATGAGTTTTGGCAATACCCACCGGTTCCATATCCATACCCGTTTACCCGTATCCATACCGGCATAGTTGTTATTTTTAATTTGAGTTTTTTATAATCTATAAATTTTTTTTTCAATATATAAGAAAATAATGTACATATCAATTGTGAACTTTATATCATACGCTTTTATATTTGGATTTCCATGATTATTACATTTGAATTTTCTATGTTATAAAACATGGAATGTTCGTTATCTTGAACATTTTTTAATCTTGATTGTTATAGATAACGAAGTGATAAATGTACTTGTAATTTTTGAATGTTTCATAATACAATATTTAAATTTAGATTTAGATTACATTAAGTGAGATAATGATACAGGTTGTATTTGTGCATGAAAATAAAACGTTTTTTTTAGTTGTAAGCATATTTATATTATCTCATTTAGTTAAAATTAATAAATATAATATAGCATGAGATGAGATGGAATGGAATGGTTATATATAAAATCAAATTGAATATTATACATTTTTTTGTTTATATTTTTAGTGAAACGTATTTTTTTTTAATGAATAATATTTTGTGATTTAATTATTCCTCTTTTAATCAAGTTTAAAAGTTGATTGAATGTTTGACCGATTTAATTTTGGGAATGAGTCAAAGATTTTAGTGGGATATTAAAAGGATATAATTAGGTGGATTTGAATTTGAATCGTGGATAATTAGGGGTAATTATGTAATTTAAGGTAGGATATAGAAACTTATTGCATGGACAATTAGTGGAGATTAGATCAATGGTTAATAGATAGGGAAGTTAATGAAATGAAAGGGTATGATTAATTTTGAAGGGATTTATTTATGGTTGTCTACATAAATAAAGTTTTGTTATAATAATAAAAGGAGATTTAAAATAAAACCCTTGCACAAATTCCCTCCCTTGATTAGAGGCTAATCATTCATTAAGCAACCATTAGATACAACAATGACATCATTAACCCTATTAATTATGTTGTAAATTACTAAAATACCCCTAAATAAATTAATTGCCAACCCCTCTCTCAATGGTCTCACAGGTTTCTTTTGAGATTCATCGTATCAAAAAACTTAGAAAAAAAACCCAGTAGTTCTTCATCGCCAAACTAAAATTCAAATCTAAACCCAATCTAAAATCATAAATCGAAACGTACGTGTTCAATTGTGCATCATCTATGTAAATCAACCGTGATTTACACCCTAACCGTATCAATCGCGCCCTAACCGTGTTCATCTCCACTCTATCAATTGATCAATAGCCAGCCCTCATGATCATCAATCGATTTAAATTTTGAAAATCGCAAGCCTTCATCAATCGTTTTTGTTTAACGATTTACGGATCAGGTGACTTTTTTTGTTGTATTTGTGTGTGTGGATCATTGTCATTGTTTTGGTGTATAAAATTGTTTGTTATTAGTATGATATCATTTGATGATTGAGTCATTTTTGGATAGTGCCTATAAGGTGTTCGATAAAATGTTTGGGTCGAATGAAAGTGTTTAAAGTGGAATATGGAAGTACTTGTCATTTTATGTGTGGATCATTGTCATTGTAGGCAATGGGCGTGTTTGGATCTTTCAATGATGATGATACATTTGGATCCAAAAGGTTTGTTTTCTGTTTTCGTTAATTAGTCATGTTTCTTTCTTATGTAATTATACTTTTCAAGGGGTGATTTGTGCATATCTTAGAGTTACTAATTGTTGGTTACGACATCAAGGCAATCGTGGAGTACTTTACGATTACAAGGTATGTAAACTGATTATCTAGCTAGAATTAAAGTTCATATATTTAATTTCGTTAGTCGTTTTCCTAAACCGAGTGTATGGGCAGACCTCTGATGCCTATGTTATTCAACATCTACTAAAGTGCTCTCCTTGTGCGGATGATACATACAAAGGATGGATCCCAAATTGGGATTTTCTGTATCAAACATGGTAGTGCCAAGGTTAGTTCAATTGCTTAACTGTAAATACCTGCTTTTTATTATTTATAGATCATTTTATACTCAAAAGTTAGATTATGATTGCAATAATATGATCATTTTAATCATACTTGATACAATAATTTCATAAAAACGTCATAAAACTGATGTAATTTGTTTTTTATTTGATACTGAAATAAACGCATTAGCTTATGTAGTGCCATTAGATTCATACTTTTTGATGACCAGGTGCTCCCAATAGAAGCATATTCTAAAGTTCTAGAGATGTTTAATAGTGTGGATTGGCTAATTTATGAAAGTGATCATGTACTCAACATGCTACAGCAGATAGCAACTTCATACAATGACCAGGTATGTGTTAGTTTCGTTTATTGTTATGGGTACAAAGTTGAATAATTCTGATGGACTCTTTAATAATGGTAGTGGCAGCATATAATGTTTTGGCCTTCTGTTTATACTTTTGTACAATCTGGATGGGATTTGTATGCATTTGAATACATTGAAGCTGACTTTCAACCTGTTTGACCCGTTTTAACTTTTTGTTAAATCCTTTAGCGCTTTATACATAAAACATAACCCAAGTCAACCTTTTTATACATAAATGGTTCGCACTTGCCACATTTAAGAAAATTGAATACAAAGAAATGTGTAGGGTATGAAATCGACTAAAAACTGTAAGTTTTATACTTAATTGGTACAGTACTAAAGTTAAAATCTATAGTTTCTACATGATCCCATCTTTTGTTGACAGTGTTAAAGTTCTTTATCATACATTATGTATTCAATAAATTATGCAGATTAACATGATCTTACATGAAGTTTTAAGACTATATTCCCCATCAGTAGTATTGAGACGATCAGTTCATGAAGAAACTAAATTAGATAACTTAACCTTACCAGCAGAAACTCAGTATTATAATTTAGATTGATTGAGTTGCCTAATATGTATCGAGCCATGGACTTTAAATATGATATTGTCATGCTTTAATCTGATTATTTGGGTAATTTGATTTCCATTAGTTAAGAAGTAAAATGGTTGTGTCACTTAATTAACATTAAATTAATCGAAACAACATCTCATCTCCATCTCAGGTACTACCACTTGGTCCATGATCTAGATTGACACTTTTTTCTTTACTGCTGTAGTTGTACAGGAGTTATCATGGCTGACTTTTGATTAGTCAAAAATTGAAAATAAAAAGTCTTATTTGGAGAGGAAAAAAAGGAATTTGGGTTAATGCTGGTGTAGATCGGTAAATAATTCCTAATTGATGTTTATTTTTAAAATTGGGGTCTTATTTGGCAGTGTTGTGGATTGTTGGATGGTTGCAAAGTTGGTGTAATTTGACCAATTTTTGTCAAAGTGACCAACCGTTCTTGCTGCCATTTTGAATATGATAATGTTTTGAGTTATCAGGTATTGAAGTATCATTTGAGAATATAGAGATGATGGTACTACCATTAAGCCAACAAGTTTGCCTTACCTTATTAATAGCGATTATACGATAAAAACCTTCGAATTGTTTACTCATTTGGGTAATTTGATTTTTAATCATCGTTTAATGATTATTTAAGTTGCCATTAATGTTGAGATCATTAAATTATGTATGTTATTGTCCTCACGGGTTGGTGTTTTAGTTTGCATATGCATGGCCCAATTCATTGTATATTTTTGACTATCTGTGCTTTGCGTTTTAGTCATGAATCTGAGATATTATTTCGTTTTGCTTATATGGGTGGTTTGATTTGTGTGTGATAATGTTAGTGCCTGTGATGGAATGTTATAAATTATATAGCAATTCATTATAGAAGCTTGAGGTAGCTGACGAAAAAATAAGCAATGTTGGTACTACAATGCATGTAGCAAGTGCGAGAAGAAAGTTGATCGCAATGAGAACGTTCATTAGGCAACTAATCCAGATCTTTGTGCAGAATGTGGTGACATGGCTATCGGGTTTGGAATGTATATTACTTGAACATTATCTTTATCTAAGTTTCTTACACATGTTTAACTGTGAACTTGCTGACTATAACCTTACTTATTATAATGTTTAAATAATCGTGATATAGGATTCAGGTTCCGCTGAGGGTACAAGATTCTACCGGTTCGACATCTGTTGTTTTGCTTGAATGACATGTTACCCGTCTCATCAACCAAAGTGCTTCTTGCCTTATGTCTCGAATGCGAAATGTAATGTCAAGTCTGTATATATTTTGATCATCTATACTTTCATCAATTATTTTCCGAAATTTAGTTAACACTTTCTATCTATAATGGTATGTGTGTTTATATACTATCCATATATTATCATATTACTCATCATGAACAATTACATACATGAACCATCTCCCTTGGTATATAATTGCTTACTCATTCATATTCATTTCAGGCTAATATTGCTCCACCTAAAGGAGGAACGAATGATGCCGCCTATGTGGACACCACACAAGCAGACATGGTTATTAAGCGAAATGTGCACAATCTGATTGATTGTGAAACTTCAAATTCTAGCACATCAAAGGTTCCGATTTCCAGGACAGAAGTAGGTGTTGAGGGTTTGAAAATACCAAAAATGGAAAAGCTCTGCTTGCGTTGCACCGTCCGATCCACCCATGTACTGTTTTTTTTTTTTTTGGACGTTTGCACATGTGGACT